>JARGXX010000095.1:0-1200000 GCA_030374765.1 Agarophyton chilense | reverse complement strand
CTGACTATCGAGGAGTCCATCTCCCTGGGGAGTGGTAATAGCATGCGTCGATGATATCGCACGAGTTGCGAACGGGAGATATGAGCTATAGGTTCCCACGTATCCGCTTCCGGAAGAAAAGCGTACCAACGGACTCGATACAGTAATTCTCTAGTATCTTCTTGCTCGCCATGTTCACATATGCGATCCATATCATATTCCTGGGCGTTTCCCAATGCTTTCGCTGTTGGTGCGAGACTCCTGTTAACAGGTTTGAAATGCCTTAGGGCTGACCCAAGCATCTCTGTGTTAGCAGTCTCCGCGTCGCTAAGCGTTCGCTCGTCGACTAACTGTCGTTCTGCCCGCAGGGGCAGTGTACTCATTCCTTGAAAACCTTTCTCAGATAAAGAGCTATCCTGTTTTCCAGGTTCCATAGAAGCGTACTTCTTGCTACTTCTCAATTCCATTCGTGTATGAACTTCCTTCGGTTTATCCGATTCTGACCGCTGTTGGGTGGATGATGGTGCTTGCACCATGACAGGAGGCGATACCTCTTCTTCTTCCTGCCCACGAGAGATGGGAGCCGATATCGGCGGAACAGCTAGTGGCGTTTCACCTGACGGTTAAGCCTGAAGCGGCAACGGCGCGTGTTCGCGTGCACTCGTTTCCCAGTCCTTGGGGCCAAATTCTAAAACATCTTTCCTGCTTTCAGGTTCCATTTCTGTACTTACGGGTGTGGGCGTGCCACGGGGCATATCCCGATATTTGGGAAGGTGTCTGTGATTGGCGTACGCAACCGCCGGCGGTGGGAGATCAGGAGCTTTCTCCTCCGCTCGAGCCATTGGTGGCGGTTCACTCTCCCCAGAGTCACTTGGGCTTTTGCCTTGACGTTCCGTCGCACTTGCCTCTTTAGTTCTACCAGATACCTGGACTTCCACTTGCGGGTCAGGGCCGACTTGAACCGCGCGATACACGTTCAACGTCCTCATCTTTCTTGATGACCACTGTGTCTTCATTAAGGTCCACCACTTTGAAGGGTCCAGCCGCTATCGGCAACAACTTATGACGAGATTCTTCCCGTTTGCCAGGTCTTTCAACTCGCACGAAGACGTGGCCTTCTACTCGGATTTCCGGATTTCCTCTTCGCCTTCTGGCGTCATAGTTTCGATTATAGCGAGCTTGCGTCTTTGATAACTCTTTAGCGGCTTCTTCCGCTCTGGCCTTCAGGTCATTCCTCCATTTCAGATGGTACTTAGCCGGGGTTGGCGCGTCCAATTCTGTCTCGTCGTCGAGCGCAACCGGTAAAGCCGGAGGGTTACGTGAGAGCACGAGGTCGAACGGTGCCGTCTTTGTAGAGTTATGCACTTGCGTATTGTATGCGTAGCACAGAGTATCAGTAAACATGTCCCATTCTTTCGGGTGGTCTGCGATGTAGTGTCGTGATTCTGCTATCAGCGTGCGGTTGAAACGCTCCACCTGACCGTTGCATTGCGGATGATAGGTCGTGGTAAACACGTTTCGAATGCCCATAATGCGGCAAACATTCTGAAAGAACTTCGCAACGAATTGCTTCCCATTACCTGATAACAGAACTTCTGGTGGTCCGTATATAAATACCCAGTGTTTGATAAACGCCTGTGCGATTACGTTTGCGGTTATCCGCTTCAGCGGCACCGTCCGCACTAGCTTCGAGAAGCGGTCGGTGATTACCAATAGGTAGCAAAAACCTCGCCTTGAGCGAATCAATTCCCCTAGGATGTCGATACTGACGTATTGTAAAGGCGCTTTCGCCTGGAATAAAGTCATCGGTTTCCGCTTCCTGTAAAGCTTCACGCGATTCTTCGCACATGTTGTACACAAACTCACTGTAGCATGGCAATCCATTGCCAAAGTAGGCCAGTAAAAATCCCTTCTTAGAGTCATGAACAACTTTGTTCCTCCTGGATGACCAGATAGCCTGCTGTAGTGTGCCAGATGGAGTACTCGACTCTTCAAGACGTGTAAAATCACGATTTGATCATGCTTTTAGACATGTCTTAACAGTATTCCTCGTGAATAGAGTGAAAAGGGGAGCTCCTCCCCCCCGTTAAGACGAGAGCGTATCGACGCACAAAACGTATCGGCGTGTTGCTCATTGAGGAGCTCAGTGCACGAGATTCGCTCGAGTTGAACTGAAGGGTCAGTGTCTGCTAATGCAAGGAACGGGTCTGCATCCGAATAATCATCAAGGGTCTCTTGTTCCTCTTCTTCAAAAGATGGTGAATGGGTTTCCATGTAGAAGCAAGGAATCTCTTCATCGATTTGGCCTTGGGTTTCGCCCAGTGTTTTGAGTCGCGATAGCGCGGAAGCTTGGACATTGGCCAATCCCTTCTTATACTTCACTTCGAAATCGAATTCAGAAAGGCGTAAGCGCCATCGTGTGAGACGACCAGGCGGGTCTGTAATGGGCAGTAACCATCGTAGAGACGAATGATCCGTTTTGACGGTAAAACGTTCTCCTTGGAGATACGGTCGCAATGTGGTTAGAGCCCACACGACTGCAAGGCATTCCTTTTCTGAAACTGAATACTTCTTCTCAGCTGCGTTCAGCGATCTTGACCAGTAACCAATGGGTTTGCGTACACCATCAGGGTGTGTTTGAAAAAGGGCACACCCTACTTGGTACTCGCTAGAGTCGGTATCCACTGAGTATGGCAGGTTGGGGATGGGCAGCGCCAGGACTGGGGCTGTAATATTCTTTGTCTTCAGCGTGTCGAACGCTTCCACTTCAGCTTGTCTGAATTGTTCCAGCTGTACTGGTTGTCCTTTACGGAGCTTTGCGTTGAGCAGTGCCGCTATATGCGAGTATCGCGGCACGAATCGTCGATAGACGTTGCAAAAGCCGAGAAAAGAACGCAATTGATTCTGTGTCGACGGAGGTTGTACTTCGCGGAGAACCGCTGTTTGTGCTTCTTGAATGGCAAGCTGTACCGGTATGATCACGTGTCCTAAGTACCGGATGGTGCCAGCGAACCATTCGCATTTCTTGAACTTCAAGGTGATACCTGCGCTCTGTAGTGCTTTGAGGATCTCCTCGACATGCTGTAAATGGCTTTCCACATCCTGGGGAAAGATGATCACATCGTCCAAATAGACTAAACAAGCCTTCCACTTGTATGTTGAGAGCAAGATGTCCAGAGTACGCTGGAAAGTAGCCGATGCATTCGTTAAGCCAAAGGGCATCCTTTTGAAACGGTAGAAAGCGGCGTGACACGCAAATGCGGTTTTGTCTTGGTCTTCTTCCGCTACAGGCACCTGCCCATAGCAAGAGTTGGCGTCCAACGTGGTGAACACGTTCGCTTCTCCTAAGCTGTCAATACATTCGTCCATTCGACGCAACGGGTATGTATCCCGAACTGTAACTGCGTTCAGTTTTCGATAATCGATACAGAATCGTAGAGAATCATCAGGTTTCGGAACCAGCACCACTGGTGAGGCCCAAGTAGATTGAGCTGCTTCGATCACTCCTTCTTCCAGCATTTTGCTGACATTCTCCTCCTCGATTTGGCGAGTTCGCGGTCCCGCTCTGTAGGGTGGTTCGGAGATGGGTCGTGACCCTGGGACCAAATCAATGTGGTGTTCCGTAGCGGAGATCTCTCCTAGTTTTCCACTCCACATGGATGTATACTTCTTCAGCATAGACCTGATCTTCGTTCTGTAGTGTTCCGACACATGTGCTAAGTCTAGCTCATCGACCAGGCTCTCTAAATCCTTTGCCGTTTGCAATTGATCCCCAGACGGAGTTTGCAGTTCTTCGTCTGTTTCACCGACATGGGTTAATCCCAATACTTCTGCAGTAGAAATATGAGTAAGGACCACCTCTGTGGGATGAGGCAAAGCTGTTGCAACAACCTGATTCTTCGGTAAATGATAATCGTTATCGGTGAAGTTACTCACTAGTATCCAAAAGGGGCTACCAGAATCAACCTGAGCAATGCCGTTAGCGACTAGCAATCCACGGGATTCGTACATCCGAGTATTCGGTTGAATTACCACGAGTCCGTGTCGTTCTGTTCTTACTTGAACCCAAGTTTGGGTTTGCGCCTTCAGCATGGCACTCTTCGCTACTCGAATCCTTGGCGAGACACGTCCTCGGGAGTTCCCGTATTCCATAGATGGTGGAAGTGGAGGTGCTTCAGAGCAATGACGTATTGGCTTGCGAACAATTGGTACCATTGATCCATCATCTAGTTCCACTAGTTTTCTTCGCGGGCGAATGGCTTCGACAAACTTGTCGCAATAATCACATCCCAGTAGCACTGGTGCAGCTAACGTCTTACAGACGATGAAGTCGACTAGGACTACAAAGCGTCCCAAACGCACCATGAGTCGAACTGTTCCCAGTGTCTTCACAGCATTTTTGTTGGCATCCCGGATGTCCGGTAAAGAACCGTATCGAATACGTTCTAAGTCAGCAGGAGCGAGCTCCGATTCCCGTATAAAGTTCGGACCAGCACCTGTGTCCAGGATAGTCAATCGACGAGATAACAGATTCCTGTCAGAGCCGATGTCGGCATAGACCTTATAGTTTCTTTTAGACACTACCATGAGGTAACTTTCCCGTTTTGACGGGCAAGTACAACGTCTCCAAGGACGATGTAACTCACAGTCAAACTGTACTCGCTTTCCGTCCGGCGGATTGATTCCGTACGGCGGAAATTTGGGAGGCCTCAAGAGAATCTTGGGCTTCCAAGCGCTGGAGCAGGGAGGCGAGCTCTCCCTGATCAGCACTACGGGATCGACTAGTGCCGACCCCCTAGGGGCTCCCTCACTTAGTTTTCCGGTTGCACGGGCTGATTCGCCTCAAAGGCGCCTCTTCCTACCAGGGTTCCGGGTTGTAACACTTCAGCATTCTGAGCCACCGGCTTGTCCGTCCGGCGCATTAGTGTCTGAGAAAACCAACTTTTGGCTTTCCAATACATGCCCGCCAGTACGCGGCTCCTTTCCTCTTCTGAGAGTGCTTCATAATTCGTCATGATACGACTCAGATCCTTTGCAGGAATCGTGCCTTCTGCACTCAAATGGTGTTTTCCATAACATGAATAACATATCAAACCATCACGACGGTTGGTCAACATAGGTTTTGAACGGTATGCCGTGCGAGTATCCACCCATCCGGGTTTCCCGTTCTTAAAACCTCCTTGTGGTGGCACCGTGTAGGGACGGTACATAGATCGACGGCCCTCCATAGCCATTAGGGCTTCCTCGTCCTGAGACTCTGAGTGTGGGAGATCCACTGTAGGTACAGAAGAGTCCGTATATTCCATTAAATGAACCGCCTCCTCATGCAAGTCACTACCTTTGGGTGCAAACGACGAATCTCGCGAGTTAACTGGAGATTCCAGATGTAGCAGTTTGCTGCGCTGATTAACTCTGGCGGAGATCTTTTCCTTACCCATTGAGGTTCCAAAAGCCACTGAACGACGGGGGCTACCACGCGCTCTGGCCGCGTCTCCTTCAGCTTTCGAAGACTGAACTAACTCCAAAAAGGAGACTCTTCCATTCTTCTCTCGATATCGAGCTCTCAACGACTTGATGCTCGGTTCCAGCCCGTCGATGTACAAGGTAATCTTGTCCTCTTTCGAGTGGACGTTTTCACAACGGACTGAAGCTTTGTTAAGCCTTGAGCTGTACTCAGCTTCACCCTCCTCAGGCTTTTGGGTCACATCCCTTAGGTCCAGGATCGCCTGACCTATCCCGTTTGAAGTTGCATAACTGCGCAGCAAATACTGCACCGTCTCTGGCCATGAGGTACCGCCACCTTCATTGGCTGTCAATGATCCGCATACGGAACGATATTGCTCTAAAGCAAAACCCTTCAGGAAGTGTGGTAAAGTCAAAAATGCCTGTGGTTCACTCATCTCTAGAGTGTCTGCTTCGGCAACGAATCGAGTGAGAAACTCGATTACGAGAATGGGGGTTTTCCCATCAAATGTTAAATCATTAAGGCCGATCTTCAATCGTTTGATGTGATTCACCTTCGAGGTTTCGCGTTTTGAGCGCTTCTTGCTCTTCACCTTCAGACGGTAGTACCTGTAATTCAGGACCTTCCGATAAAGCGGATTCGTGCACGGGAGCACCTTCAAACCTCTGTAAGGTGAGCCTTTTTTTCTAATTAACCACGAAGACGTGTTCTTCTTCCGAGATCGGGACCTTCGATGACCATCATCACTATCGTCGTCATCTGACGTATCTGAATCATCAGAATCATCAGTACTGGAACTGAAACCCTCCGTACTTGACGATTCATCACTCGAATCACGTGCAGACTTCCGCTTCTTACGTCGTGACTTCGACTTCTTCGAACGAGCTTCCTTCAAAGGAGCTCCTTTCTCTTCCAGCACGACTGGTTTAGCAGCAGTCTGCGCATGAACTGCCGCCTCCAGGCGTTCTAAACGAGGGTTAACTCGAGTGAGATCTTCCTCTACATCTACGGTTAAGCCGGGTAGCGCATCGGGCGTATTCCCGTACCTCTCCAGTAGATGGTTCAAATCCTAACGTAGTGTTTTCACTGATGCAGAGACCTGCTTCCCATCGTCTTGACGAACAAGTGCTTGATGCGCACTGCGTAATTGTTCGGCATCAGCGATAAGAGCAGCGATCTGCGATTCCAACGCAACCATGTGCACACGCGAAGCACTTGACTCAGACTTGAGACGACGCACTTCCCTGCGCAAATCATCTTCTTCTTGAGGTCCGACGATCTCAGGGTCAACTACGGCTTCTGTGGTGGGCGTGACCGCCGCTGCCACAGGGGCCGGTACATCCGAGAGATCTCGTTCATCATTCACCGAGCGTGAGCCCGACATGCCTTGAAGATACAGCCGCTCTCCGGCTTCAACAGATGAGGCGAGCGTCGGTTTCGGGGGTGGTCCCGCAGGACCGGGGCGACCGGTACTCGACTGGCTTCGGGTCTTCGGCATCCCAGACCAAACCTGAGCCCAGGTGCGAACCAAATGGTGTCTTCGACTTCTCGACCACGTGTTCAACCACGATGAATTCCGCAATTGCCGGAGGTGGTTTGATAAACAATAACTGTAGTGATTCCACTTCTTCCCAGTATCGATATCGATTCCACGTTCCAGGAACGAATTGTTCAGTGCAGCTGACCACAGTGGTTCTAAGTCGAGAGACCACTTGTAGTATCCGCTCTAACGGAGAGAGCAGACACCTGTGAAAGCATTCGGACTGCCGATGGGTCGCTTGCAGCGAAGGAAAACGGGTGGTAGAGCAACAACACCAGCGAGCTGGAAGTGGGGTGTAAGGCCACTACTCGCCAGCGAGGGTGAACAGTGCAACTGTAAAACGTTGATGGAACGTAGGTACGAGACGGCTCGTGAAGTGGTTGGGGGCTGACTATCTATTATAGCTCGTCCGGATCTCCGGTTAAGGAATCCTAAGCGAGGAACAGAATAGTCATGATGCCCATGTTGTCTCCTTTACTTGGAGTCGGCGCTCACCTCTCGTGCACTATATACTGTGTGCCAGGGTGAGTGCCCAAATAAATATATAAATAATACCCAGTGGTCAGCCACTTAGCCAAACCACTGTATGGGTACGGTCCCTAATGGACGTCTAGCTACAAAGGGTAGTAAAAGCTGCTACGTGGATCGCCACTACAGGCGCCGTTGCAAGCCACTCCACTCGTGATTCCACGTGTCCCAACATTATACCCTGCCTCCTGGCATCCTACGCGGTGTGCCGTTTCATATCACAAGTTTGATGACATCACTCACTTATGAGTTCCAACCGCGACTTCGCGAAAAATCATCCTATCGGATTCCCCTACAAAGTAGAATACTACATTGATTGCTGTTCGGCGTCCCGGTACTGGTGTCTCGTTCAAACAGCTGGACGACAACGCTCGCATGAGCAAGGAGTCGCTTCGTCAGGCTTTTATGTGGACATGTCAGGCTATATATAAGCGCTTCGGTCCTATCTACTTGAACCGGAAGCCGACTGAAAGCGAGCTAGCGGACGTAGTGGATGCATACACAAAGGGCGGCTTTCCGGGGTGTATTGGATGCGTCGACTGTATGCATCTACACTGGAAGAACTGCCCGAAGGTGTTCAAAGGGCAGTACAGAAACCCAAAGGAAGGATAGCTGGCCTCTATTAGCTGTGAAGCCCTTGTAGACACGGATCTCTATTGTTGGCATTGGTTCGCCGGGCGGTGTGGCACCAATAATGACATTGCGGTTGTGGACAACAGTCCACTTTTTCTGAATATTCTCAACGGCAAAAGGCCGATGGTACTGAGAAACGGCTACCTCTTCAATGGGGTTCGTCGCGACCGTTTCTTATACATGCTCGCGGACGGAATAAAGCCCCAGTGGGCTATTTTCGCGAAGCCGATACACGCACCGATGAACGGGAAAGAACAGAACTATACCAAGCGACAAGAAGGGCGTCGGAAGGATGTCGAACGGTGTTTTGGTGTTCTGCAGGGTCGTTTTCAAATCCTTCGTCAAGAGTTACATGAATGGAGTGACGCACACATCATTTTAGTCACTAATGTGTGCGTCATTCTGCAAAACATGGTGGTCGACATGGCGAAAAAAGGCGAACTGGAAGGCGAACTGGATGAGGAGGGAAATCCATGTACTGTAATCGAGGAGTTCAACGATCTACCGACGGTACAACGCTCGCAAAAATCCTCCGTTGCTGGTATTAATGAAACCGGACTCTCTTTCCAACTTTCAAGGGGTACTTACGTTACTAGTGAGACTTTACATTTAGAATTGCGCAGTGAACTTATCAACCATCTGTGGAATCACAGCAGCGAGATGCATTTTCAGTAAAGGACGACTGCCAATGACTGGCAAATACAGCATACCGTTTCAGGGGGGCACGGGCCCCCCCGGCTCCCCGTTGGGGGTGGAGTTCCCATCCCCTCTCCTCACGCGGTACATCAACGTACGGATAATGTAAGAGCGAGAATTGAACTGCTGTACTTTATTCCTCTAAGAAGTGTCATCACTGGTGGAAGGCCCTTCCATGTCACTAATCCTGTTCGGTGTAATGCCGTCCAGAAAAGAGGACGAGTTCGGTCCCTGACGCGCGGTTGAGGCAGCGTCACAGGCAAGTTCGTCAACAGCGACGGACGGTAGTGAAGTAATGCTCGATCTAGGGATCCCTCTTTCTCCCAAGCCCGCCGCCATTGTGCACAGATGCTCTAATTTGTTTGTACGTTCCAAGGCAGAGAGCGGCATACTCTTGATGATTTCAAATTGTAGGGCGATGCTCGCTGCTTTACGCTTGTCCGCGGCCGCTTCCTGCAGAACAGTTGCCATTCGATCGACACTGCGGGTAACAATGAATTTTGGTTTCCCAACGCTGCTCTCTTGTTTGATCTTCTTGGCACCAGACAGACGTGCGCTCGACGGGTTGATCATGGAAACGTTGCCGATTTCTTCTCCATCTTCATCGGCATGCCGCTTTTTCGGACGGTACCCCGGAGTGGTTGTGCTACTAGCGCCGACTGTCATGGAGAACTTCGGGCAACCAAACAGAAACTGAACAGCATCCATGGACATGATTGGACCAGTTGTGCGGGAGACTCCTCGGTCTTTGTACTTATTCTTCTCCAGGTAGAGCGACATTATATTTCGGCGAGTATCTTCCTCCGTCTCTCCAGATGGAATGCAAGAACGGTACTGCTTGTCGGCGGCAAGGAACTTCTGCGTTGTTCTACTCAATGTGCGCCACCTTGTCTCCAGACTGGACGAAGTACGTTCCCGTTCTTGCGGTGCCAACGACTTGTACTTGCATAGCACATTGAGCCAAAATGCATCGCTTTTGAGCTCTACTTTAGTCTCAGAAGTAGATACCCACGGTTTAGCAAGGGCATAGTCTTCCTCAGGGGTAAAATTGGGTCCTTTCGTGGTGCTGGTCGCCATGGGGAAGAATGAGACTGGATTGCGGTAGCTGTGTGATGACGCAGAGACTATCGATCGGGAAGTCGATAACTTTGTGGTTGTTATGTCCAATTCGTTTTGACGGGAACAATTTGAGACGTATCACACGTGCGGAAATGTCTTTGGTAGAGATGCCTTGGCTCATGATTAAATTCCTGAGTAAATCTTCACCGCGTTGCTCAGATTTTTAGTCTCGAGACCAAATGTGGACTTGGTTTGACCCATAGTAGACTTGGCTCTTCAGTTCTATATTCCACATTTAGAAAATTGGTTCCGTAGTAGACATGCTCTTAATGTCTGTGTTGGGGCCGATGATATGAAAGTTAAGGTAGCGTGTGCTTTGATTCGCATTGTGTCCATGGTGTAATATAACAATAGAGGAGTTGGAAATAAACTCTATTACAGTTGCAGGAGGTGGTATGTGCACCGAGGAAGATTTGGTATTTCTTACATTTACACTACTTTCCATTTTTTTGAGAAAACTGAATGCATAGAACATTCCATTAAAATTTCAAAAACATTTCATATTGAGTTAGTCTTCAATTACAATGTAATGAAAGAGAATCCTGCCTGTGTTCGCCGCGACCCGTCTCTATGCGGCCGCAATCTCTGTCTTCGGGTTTGACCCTCTGATTAGGCTTCAGATGTGGTCATGCAGGATCCCAATCCACCCTTTCCGCGGATTCTCCGTTTTCTGCTCTTGAAGCCGCTGGTTATTCCAACAGTGCAGTCATCAAGGTAGCAGCCGAGACATCCGTCGTCTGCCAGAATGTTAAGTCAGTGGTTGGTCGAGGTGGAGCTCGCCCTTCCTTCGAAATACGCAGTACTACGCGGTCTACAAGATTTAACTGAGTTGGTTACAGACAAGCGCAACAGGACGGCGGCCGCCACATCGAAGTTAATTTCCTCACCGGGGCGCACCGTTGAAACAAGTTATAAATCGATGACATGAGCTATTCAAATGAAGAAGTTGAAGGAAGAAGATGTATGGAAGCGGCATTACGTTGCACCGCAATTATCTCTTCAGAAGTGTCAGGGAAATTGGTTCATAATGTAAATTCTGTTTCAAAATCATATCCCTCGCGCAAATTTTCCAAAAATCGACGTTTTGGCTACAGTAAAACTAACAAAATCAGTGTGAAATATTTTTCAAGTAAAAAAACTGTTTCAAAAACATAACCTTTATTGCATCCTTTTTATTCTAACGCGAGTTCAGTAATTTATTTTTGCTCCTTTAGCCTTTATAGCACTTATGCAACGCTTTGGCATTGATTCTATAAAAGGATTGATAGAATTACAGTCAATCTTTTCCCAGCAATCTTTGATACAATTTTTTAGATCAAAAACTGTATCAAATTGCCTTCCTTGCCCATAAACCATTCGGGCCAACATTCCCCAAATGTTTTCGATAGGGTTGAGGTCAGGAGAGCGCGCAGGCCATTCCATAACCGACATATTTAGACTATCGAACGAATGTTTCATAAAACTAGACTTATGCACAGGTGCATTATCTTGATGAAAAATGAATTCTTCTCCGTGAATACAGTATGCAAAAGGTAAAAGATAGTTTTCTAGAACCTCAGCATACTTCTCAGAGTTCATTGTAGTTTCAACAAAAGCCATATCAGTTGCTCCTTTCGTAGAGATTCCAGCCCAAACCATTACTGATGCGCCTCCTGAATGCCTGGTCACCAATTCTTTCTTTTCTTTTCGTAGAACATGCCAATAAAATATATACCAATCTGGACCATCAAGGTTAAACTTTTTTTCGGCGGAAAAGATAAAATTATTCCATTCCCTTTTCCAATAAGGCTTTTGAGCACACCATTCAACTCGATTCTTCTTGTGAATACCTTTTAAAAGAAAAGTTTTCCTCATTTTTGTGTACTTGAACAAATTTTGACGGTTGACTTCACGCCATATTGTAGATCTTGACAGAGGCAAATTTAGATTTTTGAACATTTTCCCGCAAGATGAAGTGTTACGGCCTAGTTCTCGCTTAATTCCACGCTTATCGGCCAGGGATAGTGACGTAGGACGGCCGGTTGTTCGTTTTCCGTATGTAGCGGGGTTTTCGATGAAGTTGCTGATTGTTTTTGGGCTGCGCTTGAGTTTTCGGGCTATATCTGCTGGAATGATATCCTGACCTACTAATGCAATGATTTCCAGCTGTTCAGAGCGTTTCAGAGGTGCGCCACGATCCATAATTGAGCAAATGATTGTGTAAAGGATATAATTTTGAAACAGTGTTATTGACTTAGTGGTTTTTATTTGTTGTGAAATGTGCTCTACAGTACGGGGAATTCCTTTTCGGCCCAGTTTGTAAAGGGATATGTTTTTGAAACGCACTGTAGTTGCTACATAATATATTTAGGTTTTCCGTGGAGTGCTGATGACGTAAAGTCAGTTTTAAAATCATATCCCTCGCTCAAAAAATCCGAAAGTCGAAGTTTTGGCTAGAGTAAAACTAACGACATCAGTGCGAAAAAATTTTAAAGTATAAATACTTTGTCAAAAACATAACTTTTATTGCATTCTTTGTACTTGAACGCAATTTCAATAGTTTATTGTAGCTCATTTAGCCTTTTTAATGCTTATAAAGCGCTTTCGCATTGATTCAAAAAAACAATTGATACAATTTCCGGCAATCTTTTCCCAGCAATCGTTGATACATGTAGGACAATGCCCCCAAGGGGGAAACCCTACGAAGACGTCCGGATCTTCCTCTCACGAGGTAACCGGCGCGGTAGAGCCCTCCCAGGGATCGGCGCGCAATGCCGGGTGTAAGCCGGAGTCGAACCGTCGCGACGGGCGCAGGGAGGCTGAAAGAAGCCGAGAATATCCGCCGAAGCAGTGCTTGCGTATCCTCTGAGGAAGAAAAACCCACGAGAGTGGCGAGCACGACAGGTGTCAGTGCGAGCCGCAAGAGCGGGAATTTCCCAATGAAGGGGAGGAAAAGGGAAGGAAAATGGGAACGGAGGCAAGAGGGCGAGGTTGACCACGAGTCGCGAGAGGGGACTCGGGAATAGCCGGCACTGCCGGGTGTAGCAAACCGTATACACGGGCGGAACCACGAAGTGGGAATAGATACCCGACACACGAAGGCTGCTTGAACGTCCAAGGGGGTTGGGAAGCCGTGCACCACGGGAAATCCCTCCGTAAGGAGTTGTATATCCGCGCAGGCGGTTCGACCCAGAGCCAAGATCTTGAAGACCAAGATCACCCTTGTTGGGGAGACTTTACTGGACCGGCGGCCGCGTGGCCGGCGGCGTAAGTACTGTAGTCACCGTAGAATAGAATAACTAAAGTCTATCCTAAATAGCTAAATGTCCGTCTAACAAAGGGGCCAATCTGGCGGCCACGTGTCGCGCGGGCGCTGCGGCCACGTGTATGGCACCTGGTCCCGCCGGTGCATCTCCGGCGTTCCGGCCATCTCCGTGAACACGGATTATTCCTACTCATAACGAGGTTGCCCGCCGGAGGCTCCGGAAAAAACTTAAGTCCCCAAAAACCTCCCTGGAGGACGTTGCTCTTCATATCCCCCCCCTTGAGACAGGGCGAACACCTCGAAGAGGAAGTCGGCATGGCAGCTCGTCATGATAAGAGCGCGTCCGACACCGGGTCTCCGGAAACCAACACACCTTCACCAAGGATCCCACGCCAGCTCTTCGCCTCCGATTCCAACCACAGCACTCCAACACGCACCATGTCCAACCCCGACCGTCATAACACATCCGCGACTCCCGCCCTTGGCGGTTCCACCGGCTTCCGGTCCGCGCCCCACCCTGGGGATGTTACCAATCTCGCGTACGAAGACCGCCGTATTGGCGCCCGCTTTCGAGCGGACAGGCGAACCCACCGCAGTGGCCGACCTACGACGCCCTTGTGGGTGCAAATCCGAGAACTCGGCATGGCTCCGCGATGTTGCTGTATGCGCCTTGGTTTCACCCATTAGCTTTCCGCGACGAGGATTTGAACCAATCCTACACCGATAATTCAGAGATGCTCCCGGGCGACCTGCCCGGCGTGGTGACCATGTCCTGGGATTGGCGTCATCGTATCGCCATTCCGGTACACCACATACTCCGCCGACGCGGTGAATCCTCTGCGGAGGCTCAGGCTGCGCTTGTGCGGATCGCTTATCTCAGGCACCATCGGGCGCCTTTCGAGTTCCCGATACCGCAAGAGGTCGAATTCGACGTCCACCTTTACCGCACTCGCGGGGAAATGTCGTACTGTGACCGTCTTAACGGATTGGAAACCCTCGCTTGGAGGGGCACACCGATCGCTCAGCAAGAAGCCCTTTGCTGGGTACGACCGATTCTTCGGGCAGAGTTCCGCTACCAACCGCGGCAGTCGCGCTCGAACTTCCTTCAGAACTTCATCCACGATGAGCGGCGTTGGCGGGCCCGGACCGGGTATTTCGTACCGTACCAGAACACGGAGATTGAGTGCATCGCGCCTGCTCACCGACGTGGTCGGTACGTCAGTCTCCCAGACTGGTGGTCCTCGTTGGAGGCGTGCTGGGGTTGCTTCATTGAGCTGCCCCCAGCCTTCACCTATGTAGGGTCGTCGTTCTTGAACGATCCCCAGTCGGGGTGGTGGTCCGTCGTGGTAAGCGAATGGGCCGTCCGCACTGCGGCTTTTATCTTCGCTGAGGCGTACGACCAATACAGATTGTGGTACGTGCCGCCGCGTGTGCGGGCTGCGATCCGCCGTTTGGACATGCGCATCCCCCTCGGGGGCGAGGCGAACGAAGAAGAGATGCTGGGCCTCCTTGACTTTGTGGAGGGGGTCCAGTGGGATGAGGTCCCGCTGGAGAACTCCCAACGCATTCAACCGCGTCGCAGATCTGGCCCCGGATTCGGGAGGAATACCGCGCTAGCGGGGGATTTCATCTACTTCGACCCCTGGGATTACCACGAGATCAGCCGCGAGGAAGCGGAAGCCAACCGGCATGCGCCGCGTGAAGTCCCGGCCGACCACCCGCGAGGGTATGTCGACTCGAGCGACTATTACCGCGACTATGCGGATGGTGACCCGATGGTCGACAACGAACCGGAGGATCCGGGTTACGCTCCGATGGAGGGTGACGAGTCCGGCGAGGCCGGTGAGGAATCCGTTGAATACGGTGGTGCGGCTCCATCCGGGGCTGCTGATGCCGTGCGAACGGATTCCTATCCGACTCCATCGGTGGCGGGCCCGCCCGCAACTGCCGCTGGCGCGGAGCGGGGCGAGGTCATCGCGCGCTTCCTTCGGGAGGTGGGGCTTCGCCCTTCCGAGATCTCGGGTGATGTGGCCGCCATGCGGGATGCCTTAGCCAACCGCCTGGGCGGGGGTCCACCTCGTGCGGAGGAATGACCGGAGCTGCCGGTAGAATGTAGGGCGGCGCCCCTAGGGCGCCCTTGCCAGTAGTGAGAAATAAAAAGAAGAGGGTCGCCTTTCCGACGCCCTTTCCCAAGTCCACCTCTTTCTTTCCGGGGTACCGGCCTTCAACCAGGGTTCCGGCGTTGCAGGGAACCAGCCTAGCTGGGAGTTCCGTGTTTAACGGTGGGCGCTTCGCGCGCGGACCAGGTAACTGGCACGACCACCAAAGACGTTGGGATAGCGTGAGCGGTTGCTTCCTTCCCCGCGTTGGGGCATGGACGGAGATGGCGCGTGGCGCCATCAGCCATTCCCTTCCGTGTTCACGGTTTATCCCTCTTGGGCGTTTACCAGCGTGGCTGGGAGTGCGGTCCCCGCAAGGCGGTGGTATCGCATTACCGCAGAGCGCGGGAGGTGCTCGATGGGCTCCGGGGTGTCCCACTCCGGCCCGTATCCGTACCAGCGGGTCCGGTACTGGAGCACCCCGTACTCATCGTAGCTATGTCCGACGATTCGGTCGAGGACGTACTCCTGCACGTAAACTTGCCGGCCTTGCCGGGTGGTGGTGGCCCGAGCCTCAGCGCCGCGTGGTGCTGGGCTCGTCGTCGCCTGTTCCGGGTCACCCGGTTTGTCATTCCGCTCTGCGGTTGTTGCCGGGTTGCCGGGGCTGCCGTACCGCTTCGCTGAAGTTGCCGGCGCGGCCGGGTTGTGTTTCCGCTGGGCGGTAGGGGCTTCCCTGAAGTCCGCTCTTACCGCGAGTTTGCGGCGGTCCTTCCGTCTTGGTGACGGTTTGCCGGAGGCCTCCGCTTGATTTGCGGCATGCCGCGTTCCCAATGGTGGGCAGTTTCCGCTGTGCGGTGCGCCGTGGGCGGTGAGTGGTTCACCGTCCCGGCGATCCGCCTCCGCGGGGTGGCGGTCAGCCAATGACCGGGATGCCGGGTGCCAATTGGTCCGATCTCCTGCCCGGGTCACGTGACCTTTAGGACGAGTGGTCGGGCCGTCGCGGACGGTTGGCTCCGATTGTTCGGCAAGGGAGGCGGTTTTCGACTTGTCGTTGCGCCCCTTTTCCCCCATGGGGTTCGTACCGTTCTCAACGGAGTGGCTCGCTAGACCTGCTTGCGCAGCGCCCGCCGGAGTACTGGTATCGACCGAAACGCTCGGTGTGCGACCGCGAATGTGCAAAGAGCCCTCAGTTACTTCCACGCGATGCGGAGCGTCCGTAGGGTCTCGCTTCCCGGCTTCGGGTCCCCAAGCGCCACGGTTCCCCTTGCGGGGTTGCGTGGCGGTCGGATTGACCGCCGCGTCCCGCGGGAGCGGAGTGGCGTCCGGCGACGATGCCGGATGCCCGCTCGGGGGCCTTGCCCGGGGTGTCCGGTTAAACTTCCGTTGCGACGGCGATGCTTCCGTGATTGAGCGGGTCCCCTCCCCCTCCTTAGACGGAGCGACGGGTGATGGTGGGCTAACCGCATGGCGGGTATAAATACCGCTGCGCGGCGCCCGTAAGGGTAGCTGGCCGCGAGGGCCAGGTGTTTCCGGCATTGCCGGTGGTTCCGATAAAGTCGGTATATCGGAGAGACCCCGTGAGGGGTGCGGTACCACGGCGGGGCGTGGTGCCACCGTTGTACCCGTGGTATCCGAGGCCGTTTCGACGGGGGCTGATGCGTTTTCCGCCTGCGGCGGTGGGGCGGCTACGATGCGGTCTTGTGAAAGACGTTCGTGGTCGCCGTTCTTGTCCACCACAACGGTGCCGGGGAGGGAGGGCACGACCCGGAACGGACCTTCAGCGACAGGCGAGAGCTTGTGACGCTTGTCGGTCCGGGGGTTGTAGTACTCCCGGCGAACGAACGTGTAGGTTCCCGGCTTGGGCGGTGCCGGTAGTGGTCCGCGTAAACGGTTATCAAAATCCCGCTTGTAGGCGGCCTGGGCACGTTCCATGGACTTCCGGGCGACCGGTACGAGCTTGGTAATCCAGTTCTTCCACTTGAGGCGGTATTGACCCACGGATGGGAAAGAGTTGACCCTGTGTTGGGGTTCGACCGCTACTGGCGGGGGTGTCCTGGAGAGCACAAGCTCGAAGGGAGTCAGACCGGTTGTCCGGTGAACCTGCGTGTTGTAGGCGTAGGTGATAGCATCAGAATAAATGTCCCACGTCATTGGGTGATCGGATACGTAGGAGCGTAGCGACGCGAGTAGGGTGCGGTTGAAGCGTTCCACCTGCCCGTTTGTTTGCGGGTGGTAGGTGGTAGTAAACAGGTTCTTGAAGTCGAGGATGCGGCAGACGTTCTGAAAGAACTTAGAGGCGAACTGCTTACCGTTATCGGATAGAACCTCTATCGGAGGGCCATAAACGAACGCCCAGTGCGTAACGAAGGCGTTCGCAACCGTGAAAGCGGTGATCTCCCGTAAAGGTACGGTGCGCACCAGCTTCGAAAAGCGGTCAGTGATAACCAAGAGGAACTTGTTTCCCTTGCGCGTCTTGAGTAGAGGCCCGAGAATGTCGATTGCGACAAACTCGAGGGGCGCCCTTGCGGGGAAAAGCTTCATCCGTTTGGAGTGCTTCCGGAGTTTAACCCGGTTCTTTGCGCATTGGGTGCAGAACTGCAGCGTAGCGTAGCAATCAACCGCCATAGCGGGCCAATAAAAGTCCCTTCGCAGGGTTAGATAAAGTTTTCTCCCACCGGAGTGTCCCCCGAGGGTCGGGTAGTGTGAGAGGTGGAGCACCCTGGTTTGTAGGGTGTGGGGGACCACGATCTGGGATCGGTGGTCCAGAGTCCGGACGAGGTAACCGATGTCGTTTACCTCGAACGGGAGGTCCTCTCCACCGTTTAGGCGGGCCCGTATGCGCGTGCAGAGCGGGTCGCCGAACTGTTCTCGGATCATCTCCTCGGTGGAGATGGGTACAAAGGTCCCGGGTACGGGTGTTTCATTCTCGCGCGCTGCGAGTAGCTCATCCATTTCCATGGTGTCTTCCCCGGTCTTGGGCCAATCCGACTCCGTCGGTGTTTCCCCTTCCAAGGTAAAGCACGGGATCTCGTCGACCTCCGGGTCGGCAAGTGCTTCACCTGTCGTAGGTAATCGAGAGAGGGCGTCTGCTTGGGTGTTCTGGACACCCTTTTTGTAGACGACCTCGAAGTCGAATTCCGCTAAGCGGAGGCGCCACCGCATTAAGCGGCCAGAAGGATCTGCGATGTTCAGCAGCCACCTCAACGAGGCATGGTCCGTGTACACGGTGAAATGAACGCCCATGAGGTATGGGCGCAGAGTGGATAGCGCCCAGACCACTGCGAGGCACTCCTTCTCGGAGACCGAGTAGTTGCGCTCGTGGACGTTCAGCGTGCGGGACCAATAGCCAATTGGTTTGCGTTCCCCCTCGGGGGTGGTTTGGAACAGTGCGCAGCCCACCTGGTGGTCGCTGGCGTCGGTATCGATGGAGTAGGGAAGCCCAGTTTTGGGCAAGGATAGGATGGGAGCTGTCGTAACTGCCTTAATCAAGGAGCGAAAAGATTCCGACTGATCGGTGGTAAATGGCGCAAGCTTCGGTGGCTGGCCCTTCCGCAGTAGCGCGTTTAGCGGAGCGGCGATATCCGAGAAACTCGGTATAAACCGTCGATAGACGTTGACCAGACCTAAAAAGGATCGGAGCTCCGTTTGAGTACGGGGCTCCTTCGCTTCGCAGAGGGACTTGATACGAACTTGTTCGATCATTAACCGTCCTGGACAGATGACGTGCCCGAGATACTTCACCGTGTCGGTGAAGAACTCGCACTTCTTCAACTTGAGGGTTATTCCTCCGTCTCGCAGTAAGGTCATCACGTCCCGCACGTGGGTCAGGTGATCGTCCAGATTTCTGGAAAAGACAATGATGTCGTCCAAGTAGACAAGGCACGTGCGCCACTTGAAAGGCGACATCAGTATGTCTATTGCCCTTTGAAAGGTGACCGGTGCATTGGTTAAAACAAACGGCATCCGCTTGAAGCGGTAGGAACCCGAGTGGCAAACAAACGCGGTTTTGTCTCGGTCCTCTTCCCGGACTGGGACTTGCCAGTAGCCCCAGTTAGCATCCAGAGCCGTAAACACGGTAGCGTCCCCGAGCGAGTCTATACGCTCGTCCATGCGCGGAATCGGGTAGGTGTCCCTCACGGTGACGGCATTGAGGCGGCGGTAGTCAACGCAAAACCGCCACGTGCCGTCAGCCTTGAGGGCCAGCACCACCGTTGAAGCCCAAAGAGATTGGGCGGGCTCGATGACTCCAGCACGGAGCATCCTGTCCACCTGAAATTCTTCCTCCTCCCGAACTTTCGGTCCCGCCCTGTAAGGGGGTTGTGCAACCGGACGTGCGTCCGGTAGCAAGTCTATCCGATGTTCGGTTGTATTGATCTCACCCACTGAGCCGTCCCACATTGTGGTAAACTCGCGTAGCATTCCGCGTAAGCGGTCCCGGTGTGAGACCGGTACATGACTCAGGTCCAGGTCCTCGAGGGCCTTGATCGGGTCTATCTTATCGTAGCTCGTGGGCTGTGCCCTGGTGTCAGATGTGGGAACCGACGAGGTCGGAAATGCATCCGTCTTGACGGTTTTATCGAGCGCCAACGGCTGTGCCTCCCCGGAGGTTTCTGCACCGGATGCCGGGAGACCATCCTCGGTGGAGGGAGTTATTCCGAGTACTTCGGCAGCCGTCAACTTTGTAGGGAGCATCGCGAGCGGGTGTGGCGTCACAGACCCAATGACTTGGTTCTTTGCCAGCGTCTGGGGAGCCTTTCCCAGATTGGCAACCAACACCCTGAAAGGGGAATTCGGCGTGACTTGCACGATTCCGTTCGCAACGGTTAACTGAAATTTCTCGTACAACGAGGGCAAGGGCTGAACAACCCGAAGACCGTGTTGACGGGAATTGACTGAAACCATAACCTGGCTCTCCGGGGGTATGGTGACTGACGAGGCAACGCGTAGCTTCGTAGAATCCCGGTTCGCCGGTGTGGGTTCCTGCGCAGCAGGTAGAGGAACGTGTTTCCTCGATGCCCGCTTCAGCGGTTGACGAACAATGCGGACGGTCGATCCGTCCTCAAGTTCCACCTGCTTAAAACGTGGGCGGATGGCGTCGACAAACCTGTCGCAGTAGTCACATCCCAGTATAACTGGCGCGGCCAGCGAGCGGCACACAATAAAAGTTAGTTTAACCACCATCCGCCCTAGCCTGACGACCAGGTCGATCACACCAACCGTTTTCAACGGGTTGTTATTGGCGTCTGAGACGTCGGGTACCGTTTCAGAACGGATGAGTGACCGCAATGGCGGGGGTAAAACCGATTCCACAATAAAGTTCGGCCCAGCACCTCTATCCAGGACAGTGAGATATCTCACCATAAACTGCGTGTGCAGACCAAGGTCAGCGTAAACCTTGTAGTTACGCTTGGCCATTACCAAGACTCCATCCGGGATCCGGTTATTTCTAATCCGTATCCACGGTCAACGCAAAACACCGAGGTGTTTAGAGTCCGCGTCTGCGGTGTCCTTCCTTGTCAGGATTTTCACCGGGGAGCGAGGCATCGGCGCCTCGGGCGTCGTCAGCCTCCACTCTGAGGACGCCTCTCCCGAAGGGGAGACTCCCTCTATTCTTTTCCCTGTACAGGGTCCTGGTCGGGCGAAGGCCCGACTTCCTCGGCAACGAGTGCATGATTCCGTTGCACGGTAGCTACCGCAGGAGCGGGTTGAGATCCACCAGCGTGGTTTGGCGCAGGTGCGGCGCGTGCCGGCTGAGCCGGTTTGTACCGAGAATTCGGAGTGTGAGCCAATGCGTTGGGGAAGTCCGTCTTCGCGCGGAGATATGACGTGAGTGGCACGGAGCCCTTCTCCTACGGGGAGAGGGCTTCGTAATTATCCACCACTCGCGCCATATCGCGTAGCGATAAAAGGCATTGCGGGGAGGTGTGCCCGCGCTCGTAGCACAAGTGGCACACCAACGTCACTCCAGCGTTTCGCGGTACGGCATTCCGAGCATCGGTGTATCTTCCGGGTTCCCGGTTTCCAACCCATCCAGGGCGCTGACTTCGTGTCATTCCGTTAGAGTACGGCATACGGGGGGCCAGAGTGCGGCGGTCATTAATATAAAAGACCTGCCCGTTCTCCGTGTCCCTTGCGGTTGAGTCAACCGAGCCATCCGTCGTAGACGGTAATTCCGTTGTCGGAATAGATAAACCATCGTGATGGATGACATTCATATTGTCATAACCCTGTTTGGGGATGCCATCCGTCGCAAATGATGGTGAAGAAGAGTCCGACTCAAGCAGCAATGTCTTAGCGGCCTTCGACCGGGTTCCCGGATTGCGTGCACGTAGTGCATCTCCCTCTGCGCGGGCAAACTGTACGAGTTCAAGGTAGGTCACCTTCGGCTCTTGTTCCCTGTAACGGGCGACAAGAGTCTTGATGGCTGGATCCAAGCCATCAATGAACATCGTACAGCGTTCCCCAGCGGGGTATACATTACCACATCGGTGGAAAGCCTTATTCAGGCGTACCGAGTAATCGGTCTCGAGCTCGCCGGAGCGTTGTCGAGTGTCTCGCAAAGCGAGTATCGCCGCTTGTATCGCGGAGTTGGTCGCGTAGGAACGCAGGAGGTACTGCACGGCCTCGGGCCAACAGGTCACACCTCCTTCGGGGGCTCGCGACAAGCCCCGAACCGACAAAAACTGATCTTCAGCGACACCCCGTAGAAAGTAGGGTAGCGCCACGTAGGCTTGTCCTTCGTTCATTCCGAGTATATCGGCTTCCGCTACAAAGCGGTGTAGGAAATCCAAGACCAAAATTGGATCATCCCCAGTTAACGACTGGTTACGAAGTGAAAGCTGCATCCGCTTGATGCAGTCTTTCACTTTACCCGTGTCAGGCGGTGTCCGACCTAAAGAGGAATCTTCTAGCCGGTAATACCGGTAGGACAGGAGTGTCCTGTACAGAGGGTTTGTGGGCTTCAAGGGTTTGAGGCCCGGATGTCGCCGAACCTTGGGGCGCGACCGGATGGCCCCGTAGGTGGCAGAGGACCGCTTTGAGCGGGAAGAGCGCCCAAAACGATCCTGTGGGTCATCGCTCACCGACGAATCGGA
This sequence comes from Agarophyton chilense, assembly GCA_030374765.1. Classification (NCBI taxonomy): domain Eukaryota; phylum Rhodophyta; class Florideophyceae; order Gracilariales; family Gracilariaceae; genus Agarophyton; species Agarophyton chilense. The sequence goes on along the minus strand of JARGXX010000095.1, from coordinate 1,177,604 downwards.
ACTCTCCGAGTCACTCGGTTTACCGTCCGACTCAGATGATGAGTCGGACGGGTGTCCGTGCTTCCGGTTAGAATCCCGGTTCTTCCGACTCTTCCGGTTCCGCGACTGGGTCTCTCGATGAGAGACAACCGGTCTAGCCGCGTTCGCGGGCGAGGTTAACGTCCTCTCGACCGACTCAAGTCGGCTTCGGAGACGCTCGAAGCGATTCTCCATACCTTCTGCGAAGGAAGACGGAGCGCCAGAACAATCGAGTAGTGTATTGACGTCCGACCGCAATACGCGGATATCCTCGGCTAACTCACTCGGAGGGGGGTTCGCGAGGCTTCCTCGTAAAGAGGTGAACTCCCTCAAGAGGGTATTGTGAGCAGCCCGCAGGGAGCTGAGCTGCTCTTCCAAGCGTACAACCCGCGCTTGGTCGACCAACTGCGGAGGCGGAGAAACCACCGTTGCGACGGTCGTTAACCCTGAATCAGGCTGCGGGTCTTCAGTGCCGGTGACCGGTATCTCCCGGGAATCCGGTATTGGAGCCAGGGCCTGCGGAACATCAGTGCCCCTGGCATCACCGCTTTGGCGGGAACGGCTGCGTGTTGCAGGAGGCTCCATGCTAGGCGGTTTCCTTGGCATTGGCCACACCGTCTCGACGGAAGAATAGAAAGCAAACCGGTGAGACCGGAGAAAACCCGTTAAACGGAAAACAACCTCAGAGAGGACACAAGCGGTCTTGACTTCTAAGTCGGGAGACCAATTTGTAGGACAATGCCTCCAAGGGGGAAAACCTACGAAGACGTCCGGATCTTCTTCTCACGAGGTAACCGGCGCGGTAGAGCCCTCCCAGGGATCGGCGCGCAATGCCGGGTGTAAGCCGGAGCCGAACCGTCGCGACGGGCGCAGGGAGGCTGAAAGAAGCCGAGAATATCCGCCGAAGCAGTGCTTGCGTATCCTCTGAGGAGGCAAAACCCACGAGAGTGGCGAGCACGACAGGTGTCAGTGCGAGCCGCAAGAGCGGGAATTGCCCAATGAAGGGGAGGAAAAGGGAAGGAAAATGGGAACGGAGGCAAGAGGGCGAGGTTGACCACGAGTCGCGAGAGGGGACTCGGGAATAGCCGGCACTGCCGGGTGTAGCAAACCGTATACACGGGCGGAACCACGAAGTGGGAATAGATACCCGACACACGAAGGCTGCTTGAACGTCCAAGGGGGTTGGGAAGCCGTGCACCACGGGAAATCTTTCCGTAAGGAGTTGGATATCCGCGCAGGCGGTTCGACCCAGAGCCAAGATCTTGAAGACCAAGATCACCCTTGTTGGGGAGACTTTACTGGACCGGCGGCCGCGTGGCCGGCGGCCTAAGTACTGTAGTCAACGTAGAATAGAATAACTAAAGTCTATCCTAAATAGCTAAATGTCCGTCTAACAAAGGGGCCAATCTGGCGGCCACGTGTCGCGCGGGCGCTGCGGCCACGTGTATGGCACCCGGTCCCGCCGGGGCATCACCGGCGTTCCGGCCATCGCCGTGAACACGGATTATTCCTACTCATAACGAGGTTGCACGCCGGAGGCTCCGGAAAAAACTTAAGTCCCCAAAAACCTCCCTGGAGGACGTTGCTCTTCAATACAATTTTTCAAATAACAAAATGTACCAAATTGCCTTCCTCACCCCTAAACCATTCCAGCCAACATTTTAAAAATGTGTTGGATAGTTTTAAGGTCAGAAGAGCGCACAGGCCATTCTATAACCAACATATTTGGACTATTAAACCATTGTTCGAGAGAACTAGACTTACAAAAAGGTGCATTTTTTTCTAAAAAAATTAAATCATCCTCGTACATGCAGTATGCAAAAAATAGCATATAATTTATTAGAATCTCAAATACTTCCCAGGGTTTTTATTAGTTTCAGCAAAAGCTATTTCAGTCGCTCTTTTTGTCATAATTCAAGCCTGAAAATGAGATTCATGCCTCTCCTGAATCCATTCTTACCAAATAAGTCTTTTAGTTTAGTGGATGATTTCAATAAAATGTTTGGCAATCTGGATTATCAATTTTGAACTTTTTTTTGTTAGAAATGATAATTTCATTTTATTCCATTTTTATAAGCCTTTCCAACACATCATTACACTTTGTTGTTCTTGTGATGGTCTTCTAAAAAACTTTTCTCATTTTTGTGAACTTGAACAATTTTTGACGGTTAAAATCACGCCACCCAGTAACTTTAAAAGAGGAACATTTATATTTTTGACAATTATTCGCAAAATGAAGTGTTACAGCATATTTTATGCTTAATTCAACGTTTACTGGCTGGAAAAAGTTACATAAGTCGTCCAGTTGAACAATTTGTTCGGTTTATAGCGGGCTTTTTCATGAAATTGCTGATTGGTTTTGGGCAGCGCGTGAGTCTTTGCAAAATATGTGCTGGAATCACAACCTGACTCACTAGTTCCATGATTTGCAGCTGTTTATAACTCGTAAGATGCGTGTCATGAGCCATAATAGAGCTGATGATTGTATAAAAGATATACGTTGGGAACAGTGTTTTGGACTTGTGGTTTTCATTTGGGGTGATATGTGCTCTACAGTACATGAAATTCCTTTTTGGCGCAGTTTTTGTCAAGGGATATATTTTTGAAACGCACTTATCACAAATTGTGACTACTATTTAGAGCGGCATTATTTATGTTTTCAGGATTGACCCACTACAGTATAGCTTAAGGTAATGTTTGACTGGAAGAAGTAAAACACGGATCAAGGAAATGGAAAAAACGGGGGTGTGCTATTCCAATTTTGGCCACTGTATCGTCGTCAAGTGAGCTCGATCCTCGTAGCCGCTACTGTAGCCATCGACAAAAGCAGAAGATTTTCCTTCGTCTTTATATTTTCATAATCCAACCGATATTTTTAAGAGATTGTGGACCACCCTAAATAAAAAGAAGTTTCTGCAAATTTATTGGTTACCTTTTGAATATTTACATCAGCTTGTACATACACCTAAAGCAGTGTTGAGTTTAACAAATTTACAGACTGACCTCATGATATCCAAAAGAAAGCACCAAAACGCAATGCTCCTGCCAAGTGCAAGTGGCATTTCCTTTGCCCACCCACGAGTTCGGTGATAACAATCCACTGGAATGGCAAAGACATAGTTCATCTTCTCCGGCTCATAACCGCCCCCAATCAATCTCTTCACAAGTCGTGAACCCTTGTTCACATACTCAACCAATATGGCCAAAGGGAAAAAGGCCTCTGAGGACGAGGAGATCGTGCACAGCTTTCTCAAAGCTCAGAACCGACCATTCAGCGTCCAAAACATTGTCGATTCTCTCCAGAAATCTGGCGTCAAGAAGACCGCTGTAGAGCGTTCGCTCGCGTCGCTGGTTGAAAAGAAGCTTGTTACCAAGAAGGAGTACGGAAAAGCAAAGATATTCATCGCTTCTCAGGATATTATCGAAATCCCAAATCCGGACGAAGTGAAGCGTTTGGATGAAGAAATTTCTGAGTTGCAGGAGCAGCTATCGTCCATCTCAGGAGAAACTGATCAGCTCTCGGGGGTTGCGAGTGCACTTCGAGCGGAACTCACGTTAGACGAAGCAAAAAAACGCACCAAAGAGCTTATTGAAGAAACGGAACAAAAGGAACAAAAACTTGCATCACTGGGGGATGGCTCTTCTTTGATGTCCAAAGAAGACAAGGAAAAACTAGAGCTTTTCTACTATCAGGCTCGAAGCCTGTGGAAGAAATACAAGCGTATTGTTACCGACATAACGGACGCAATAGGCGAAGCAAGCGGAAAGAAACTTGAAGAACTATTCGAAGAGCTTGGTATAGACAGTGATGCAGCCGCAAACGTGAAGCTTAGCGACTTCCCGGACATGAAGAACCCCGTCAAAAGAAAAGGGACAGCAGTCGGACACACGAACAAGAAAGCCAAAAAGTAGAACACGATGGTATTAAGCGTTTATGCCTGCAGTAACTTCTATTATTTCGTTTGTTATTCGCGCTTGTCGTTGTTTATTATACATCGATCTCAAACGAGTGATAAGCTCTCGCGCATTATCAGTTGCGGCTTGCATGGCTGCCAAACGAGATGCTTGCTCAGAAGCTATTGATTCGCGTATAATGCGTTGTACCTGCGAGGTGACATACATGGGCAACATCGCGTTCAATAATGACACAAGCTCAGTATCGGAAACTTGATATAAAGATGGGGGAGTTAGGGGAGCAGAATTGGGTCGGGACGCCGGCCGAGTTGCAAAATGACCGTTGAGTGAAGTAAGTTGAAATATTTCATCACCGACTGCCTCAATACCAGAAGGAGTTACCGGCAGAAGCGTTCGCATACTTGGAGTACTAGCAATGAGGCTCACGAATCTTGTGTAAATAATTTCAACCCTTTCCACCCCACCGGCTATGAAGTGAGAAAGCAGCATATTGTTAAGATTGGTTGCTGTAGCAAGGGCGTCCGACGACCTGCCCAGTGGCTCATAGTAGCGTATCGGGATCCTCTTGTAGCGTGCTTGAAAGAATTGCATCGCCGTTCGACCAATAATCGCCAATTCAACTTCATAACCAGCTTTGGTAAGGCTGCGCATCCTTCTGACGGCCTGAGAGATTATTTCACGGTTGTAGGAGCCGCAGAAGCGCTTATCGGAAGTGACGACGACAATCAACGCCACTTGCAACGTTCGAGGGGTATACATCAAGGCCAGGTACATTCTGTCAAGAAAGGCTTTGGAGACCGAAGGGTCATGCAGCACAGTAGTGGGAACATCATATGTAGCGGTTTTGTTTGCAATGCCCTTCATGTCTAGTTTGCGAGCCTGCGCAAGACGCAGCACAGATGCCAGCATGACCTGCAGGTGATTTGCAAACGGACGAGCGCGAAGAGCAGCATGAGAAGAGGAACGAATGCGCGCGGCAGCAACCAGCCTGAGAGCCGACACGATCTTCTCGGCAGATTCAACAGTGCGAATGCGGTGACGTAATTCCTGTGCTGCAACAGACATGAGCGGTTGCGTTTGTCGCCGAACTATGCCGCGAACGCGAGGAGCACATACTGCTGGACGAGTCGCGGGCTTCCATGGAAGCGATGTCGGAGACGCGATGCCGAAGGCGAGCGACATGGCGGGGCGAGAGTGCGGGGCGGCGGCGCAACAGAAGCTGCGGGATGCAGACACCGACGGCGACGGCACGCGAGCGCGACGAAACAAGGGAGGCGGTTCGAGAGATCTTCAGGGCACCGACGTGTGAACACGTGGCCCAGCGACACTCTGGCAGATATTGTCTGGACTACTCGAACACCATACGCTGCGATTGGCGTGTGGTGCTGAGAGGTTGCGGGACGAGCATCGGCAATTGAGACCATCAGTGTGATCGCCCGCGGCGGCGACTCTGTCCATTGCAAAGCGCGCCATTGCAACCACGTCTTGTTCGTGAACATCACCGAATCGTCTTCGCACGATGGGGTTACGTGCGTTCTATCCCGGCTTTGTCTCCACCCCGTCTTCTCTTCGGCGCTTTTCGCCGCTTGTGAAAGGCGCTGTTGATGCTCGCCCTCATCCATCATGGGCTGTTACCAAACGATCCGCATTCATTCCACATCTGACCTTTTCTCGCCCGAGATATGTGTCAAGCTGCAAGCGGACAGTTCCGACCGCTTCTGCCAGCTCCGAGGCTTCGGCTTCACCACCATCTTCGGGAGTCGCTTCTTTTCTGTTGTCTAGCGTGCATACCGTAGTGTCGCTGGCGCTGTTGATCTTCATTCAGCGTTATGTTGGGGTTGGACTAGCCGCTTTGAATATGACATTCCCCGCACCATTGGCTGCAATGCTGCTTCTCCTTGCGCTTCTCACCGTTATGCGAGTGTTTTCGTCCCCATTTGTAGATCGTCTGAATTCGTTGCTTTTCAACCCTGCGGTTTCTTTTTTGACGCGATGGCTTGCTGTGTTCTTCGTGCCTAATTTGGTTATGCTTCCGTTAGCACCCTCTTTGCCCAGCGCTCACATTGCGAAGATTGGTCTTATAATTGTGTGTGGGTTTTTCTTCACACTTTTATCAACAACGCTGTTGTGCGTCTCACTGCGATCTGTGGTTTCTCTGGTCACAGGGCGACCGCCGGCAACTCTGTCTGTCGCACCATCAAAGGGCTCACCCCCATCCAATCGGCTTATCCTTTCATTCGCCGTGCTCACATTGCTTTTCTTCGCGCTTGCTACTCGCTCAGTACAACATGCAGCCACCGCCTACGCTCTTTTCGCCACTCTCTTGACGTTTTCTGTCGGTCAGCGATTCCCCTCTGGATTGAAGATGGTTTTGCATCCCCTTATCACTTGTACATGTGGAACAATTGGCGCGGTAGCATTACTTGGTACTGCAACATCCACCCCGTTCCCCGCAATGCTCGCTACATACTACACTCGCGGTGCTGCGTGGGGTGCCGGCGACATTCTTGCCTCTCTTCTTGGACCTGCCGTCATTACATTTGCTTTCACCATGGATCGTCAGCGTAGGCTTGCACTGGCAAGAGGTGTTGAAGTTGTGATTGGAACCTTGTTTGCAACTCTGGCATCTTTGTTTGGCACCGCATTTGTGGCGCGTCTACTGAAATTGCCGGCAGATACTGCTTTGATCGTTTTACCTCGCACGGTCACAGCACCCCTGGCGGTGGCAATAGCCGATTTGTTGGGTGCGAACATTGGACTTGCTGCGAGTGTCGTCGCTTTGACCGGACTGCTCGGGGCAAACATAGCACCCAGTGTGCTTACTGTTCTCCGCGTGAAGGATCCCGTCGTCAGAGGGCTTTCAGTCGGCGCCTCTGCTCATGGGTTGGGTACAGCTGCGTTGAGTGACGAAAGTGGTGCATTTCCTTTCGCAGCTCTAGCAATGACTTTGGTAGGAATCTTTAGCACTGTTTTTATCGCGTTCCCGCCGTTGCGTGCGCTGGTGATTCGTGTGGCAGTTGGGATGGCAACAAAGACTGCAGTACAATGACTGACGATAACTCCTTTAATCTTATCTCATGAGCTTGATGGCTGTGTAGACACTTCCTCCCAACAAGTAAAACAAACCGTAGAGACCCCAAAGTCCTTTATGGGGGTTCCCCTGGTGGTAGCCCTTGGTGTACGCAACGCGGCCAAAATTGTACGTCATGCCGGCGGCAGTGGATAACAAAGGTGTGGTGAGGCCTGAGATGAAAAGAAAAAGAAGAAAACCTTGATTCCATTCTAGTGAATTTTGATGGGCACGTTGAATGCAATTGAAAGTTGACGGATGTTTGTTTTCGTACAGAGTAGGATAAGGAACTTCGTACAGCTTACGAGCGCTTCCCACCGCGATCATCTGCCAGAAGAGAACCATCCAGTTGGCGATGGATGTGATTATGATTAGCCCGTACGCGCGTGGAATTTCGAGAGAAATCGTTCCACCGAGCACCATGATACTTCAGCGCTTGATTGCAATCTATACGCCTCAACTTTGACTTCAGGGACTGGTTTCTTTTCGTTGTACGTCTTGTGTGCCCTGTAGTACTAATATGTGAGTACGGAGGTATATCAGTCCATATTCTTCACCCCGAGCGCACATCACTGAGCCTCCCGAGAACATAAACACGTACACGATCAGGTGCAAAGAAGTGACAAGCTGCAAACCTGTGGTGCGTGTATGGAAAGAAGGCTTCCTGCAACGATCATTGAAAGTGCTCAGCGGTGAAAATGATTGCACCGATCGCACACATTACACACTTACACAATGGCACAGATGTACAGATTGCATATTAAAGCATCTCAAATTCCCTCACAACGACCTTCCGTATCGGAGAACGGTTGCGCACGAAACGATAGAAAACGAACCAGACGATTGTGTTCCAGTCCGATACTAAGCGACATTGAGACTGATTTGAGGATCAACCGGGTGCTTTAGTCGCTTCCATAGTAATTGTAACTCGCTCAGACAGTTAGTGATGGCCGATAAGTCATTCATCTACGCGCTTGATTTCGACGGGGTCATCTGTGACAGTGCGCACGAATCATCTCGCACCGCACTGCTCGCGGCCAAGGCGCAATGGCCTCATTTACAACTTCCATCCTCTCCGAACGAAACCTTTCCAGAGAGTTTGGTTCAGGCGCTGCGTTCTGTACGTCCAGTCATTGAAACAGGATATGAGAACGTTGTCCTGGGTCGGATGGTTGCGGAAGCCGATGAACAAAAATTGGAGGAGCAATTCGTTCAGCCAATTTTGAAAGATTGGCCTACTATCCGTGATGCTCGTATGCTTGAATGGGGCCTCAAGAAAGAAGATCTCATTCAAGTGTTTGGAAGTGTTCGGGATAAATGGATAACAGAAGATCAGTTATCTTGGCTTAATGCGAACAAGTTGTACGTAAATATGAGTTATTCAGTCATCATTCTTTGATCTTTCACGGACAAATCTAACCTTTTTTTGGCTCAGTTTTCCAGATGTGGTGAGCGCCATCAACTCATCTTCGGGACCTGTTTTCATCATCACCACCAAGCAAACTCGGTTTGCTCATTTGCTACTCCAACACAACAATGCCACAATTCCCCTGGAACGCATTTACGGTCTGGAAAAGGGCTCAAAGATATCTGTCTTGAAGGAGATAACCGCCATGCCTGAACACCAAGGTAAGCAAGTTGTGTTCGTGGAAGATCGTTACGAAACTTTAGAAAAAGTTTCTCTGAGCATGCTAGGCCAGCCTTTACAACTCTTCTTAGCTACATGGGGCTATAATACTCCACAGATTTGCGAAGTAGCCGAAAAGCACCCGTTTATTACACTTCTCGATCTCCCAACCTTCGTCAACAAGTTTCAGTGATATTTACATGAAGCTGCTAGGCTCCACACCATTCTTATTTCTTGTACACGGCAAATACGTTTAAGAAGCTCATGAAATTACTTCTGATGCCTGACCAGTTCACATCCCTGGGAGTGACATTCCAACCTATCACATTCCAAACTGCACGCAAAGGTAGTAGCAATGAATGAGCCGCTTCCATATCAATGGCTGTTGTATAGGTTGATGTTAAGAAACCGTTGACTACAATATTGCCTTGTACCGTTTGCGGGTTGAACAGTCCCTTCTTAACAACTGAGGAAACTTTGATTACTTCGTCAGTGCTCTCTACTACACTCAGTGTGTCTCCAACGCTGACTTCCTCGGCTGCTCTTATGACTCCGTTGACGTACAGCATATGACCGCTTGTTAGCGCTAACTTCCGACCGGACTTAGTCTCCAACTGGACGAAACTGTGGAAAGTATCACCCTTGCTGTGAGTGAACATGAACACTCGAGAGAAATCTTTCCCGACACGCACCTCGTCTCCAATGACAACTTGTTCGATTTTCTTCAAAGTTCCGTCCACCATCTCAACCTCCGCATCTCCCGGGAAACAGAGTGATTCGCCGTTGTTCAGATCTATTCCAAATGAGTCAGAGGTCCCCTCCGCGCTTTCTTCATCGTCACCATCTGAGTCCATATCGACGATGTTGCCATTGGCTTCGTCTTCAGTTTCCTCAGGAACTTGGCCGTTGTCCACATCCACTATAGAGAGTCCATCATTCGAATCGCCGCCGTCGTCGTTTGCAGCCTCTGAATCTGAACCACTGTCACCAGAAGCCTGATCTCCATCCGCCTCACCATCATCTTCAGAGTCTGAATCTTTACCAGGGCTAGGCGAAGGGGCTGGAGTTTTGCCACCTGAGGGTTTGTTTTCAGTAGGATTTTTCTCTCCCGTACTCGGCCCGGTGCTTGGTGATGGTGTAGAACCGCCTGGAGTGGTAATGGTCACCGGGGACTCGTCTGTTCTTCGAGGGATGTCGACGTAAATGCACGAAAATTGATCAGCAACAGCAAACATATACTTTTTTCCCGGTGATAAAGTAAGTCGGAACGAGGTTGTCAACGTGCGATCGAATTCTTTGACGAAGAAAACGTACGTGCGTCTAGGGAAAACCCACTTGCCACATCTCCGTTCATCAGCACCCATCCAAAACCCGGTTGATTCTTCCTTCATCAGCATAAATGTTTCTTCGGCGATGCGATTTGATTCTAGCACCTTCGGCATTCGGCTTGATTCATTGTATGAGTTAAGCACTAAGGAGCCGCCATCTCTACACCTTGCACCACTTTGAACAATATTTCCGTGGGGAATGACCCAGGAGTCACCAAGAGCGCTAGGTTGACCTCGATTGAAGTGATCTATAATTTGTGGGCATGGAGCGGAGTTACCGCTGTCGGAGAATTCGAAGAATCTTCCGTACACTCCTTCAATGTAGCTTTCTGAGAAAACACGGGGTGATTTCACTCCGTAAGACACTGCACAGAAAGTCAAAGTGACCACAAGGAAGTTGAGAAATGTAGCCATTTGTGTGTTTACGTTCAATTCTAAAACGCAAGGATGAAGGGTGGCTGGAAGTCAGGACTGTTAAAGGTGCGAGCCAACTGCCACTAAGCTGTTGAGGGAGGACGATAAGTTCTCACTCTGTGTTTTTATACCGAAGGGCTAGCGTTCACTCGGCAATAAAACTATCATCAATCTGACCGGGGTTCCTTGCTCCAAGTGACTGGAGGTGGTTCAAATTATCTGCTTCTCCGTTTCTGGTGGGGAAAACTGCTAGTTTCATATTGATGTATCAGTTGGTAGCTCTTATAGAGTGCAGCCAAACACATTTCAGGTTCCAAAAGCAAAAGACAACTTTCCTTTCGAGCTCGCCCCATTAAAAAGTCCTTTGTTGCACGAGAGGTTATGCGCTTTGCAACAACATCATGGGCACAGCAACATAATTTCGAATCTTTCCCGCGACCAGCCCCTTGCTCGTTTTGAGCCTTCGGAGCTTGTACTGTGAAACAAACAGAACTAAGCGTGAGATTGGGCCGATGCCCAGATCCTCAGTTCTCCTGGTCTTTAATCAGTGCTTTCGGCAACCCGAGCGATAAATTGGCAATCAGGATTGTTTGAAACTCAGCTCACATGATCCAACCGTCATTATCTGAACATGGCTGTCTGGCCATCTCGTAACGCAAAGTGATCGATTATTCGTTACTTGTAGCTAAGTGGGGCAAAACACAATTTCTGGACCTCCAAGCTATGGCCCGACATTGTGTCTCATAGGGGTGGCAATCAAACAGTTTGGAACGTTCTTGCATTTTGTGCAGGAAGCTTTTGACTTTGGCGAAGTATTTTGACACAAGCAAGAAAGCCCTGGGCTTCTTCCTCGTTTCTCTGCCTAGAGTATACTATCGCGTCGACTATGGAGAACCAGCCCAGTTTGTTTTGATAGCAAAACTGACTTCATGGTTTTGTCAAATATTCTGTTCTTTTTCTGACTTCAATAGACCTCATACTAGTTCAGATATGAGGTGATATCACATCCGTCTGGTATTTCCCTACCTACTCTTCAAATACAGCGGAAATGTTTAAAGATATCGAAGTGTTTTTCAAAAGCCAAATGCATAACACTGGCTTGAGGCAAAACGGTCTGTTGCACACAGAGGAAGAAGCTTTGAAGAAGATTGCGCGTAAGATATAGTCAATCGTTCGGAAAGAACAATTTGACTCTATCTCTCTATCTCTCTATCTCTCTATCTCTCTATCTCTCTCTCTCTCTCTCTCTCTCTCTCTCTTTCTGTTGACAAAAGTGACTAACTAGAGCTTTTTTGGGTGACTTATGACTAGCTAGAGACAATGGGATAATAGTTAGTCATCAATATGCCCTTGCTCTAGTAGCATCACTGCTAACGGTTATGTGAACAAAGAGGCATATGCAGTCAATCGGTGTCAAATGTGGCAACAATCACTATATCTCAGTTCTTGTCGATTGGAGACTGTTGGAACGTTGGTATTTTTAGTTCTGCCTCATCGTTTTCAACCTCTGTTCAATCCTGAGCTGCGGACCTGTTTCGTCGCATGCGTCAGGCCCGACACTAGTTGGGAACAGAAGATGCCCCGTGAAGTTGGTAGCCTATGTCCACCCCATCTGCCCATTAAGAACTATGAATATTAGATTCGACCAAGCCCATTGTTAAGAGTTATCTGCGATTTTACTGCAAAGTGAAAGAGGGGCCATATTTCTTTCCGACAGGATGAGAAAGAAAATTTACGCGACAACGGCGGCACCATGAGGGGCAATTTTGGCCAGGGAGTCGGCACCGTTGTTGAAAGCTGAGATGGCAACACCAAAAACGCCGTATAACGCTCGCAGCGGGGTGAGGAGGCGATGAGCAAGCATTGGCTCAACAGCGGTTGTATATGTAGAAGCACGAATGCCGTTAACCAAAATATCTCCAGACATAGTTTGAGGGTTATACAAACCAGATGACATAATAGATTTGACAGCTAGAACTATGGCAGTCTCGCCTGAAGCGACCTCGAGCTTATCACCAACTTCGACGGTTTTCGCAGCTGCCAAAGCACCATTGACGTACAGATAGTGACCCGAAGTAAGAGTTATCTGAGCCGATTCAGTTTCGATTTCAACAAATTCATGTGCAACATTATCAAGCTTATGAGTAAACATGAACACTTCAGAGAACTCATTGGGTCCCACCCGAACACTATCCCCAATAGTGATGTCAGCCATCTTTTTGGTGGCACCACCTTCAACTTCCACAGTTGCATCAGCAGGGAAACACGTGGAACCATCATCCTCATCAGAGGATGCTTCGACTGTTTCTTTTGGTACTCCGGGGAGAACTGTGACGGGGACGGCAACGGTATCCCCGTCATTAATACTCTCGGCGGCTGAGAATGTCTCTCCATCAGCTTCGGAAAGCAGAGCCTTCGTTGGAATGGGGGACGGTCTCGGAGACGGTCTCTCAACGTCACGATAAATGCATGTGTAGCGGGCATTTGTGAAAATCATGTAAGTGCTGCCTTTGTGAAGCGGCACCTCGAACGGACCAACCAAATCAGTGTCTCCATCATAAACCATGAAGACTGCCGTCGGATTAGGAAGCTTCCAACGCCCACAATTCCGCGTAGACTCACCTACCCAAAAGCCATCAGATTTCTTAAGGTTCTCGAAAGTTGCGTCGGACCCACCAACTCCAGAAACTGGGTTTTGCTCCGGGTTGTCATACATTAACATAGTTCCCTTTTCGCATTTATTGGTGTTGTGATGAATAGAGCCGGTCGCAATCGAGACGGTACCATTTCCATTATCTTTGGCTTCACTAAAGTGCTTTACAAGGCGAGAGCACTCTTCGTTCACCGGTGTTCCAGGCACAACTTCCATGAAACGACCAACTGGGAAGTATGGAAAATTCGGAGTCAGTACTATCGCACAAATGCGTATTAAGATCTTCAAAAAGAGAACTTACAGAAGCCAACGACACGGTCTCCGCTCATCTGCCTTTTCTGTCCATGGCACGAGGTAACCAAAAGCACAGAAACCAAAACAACGGCAAATCGAGTCATGATACTCTATGCTGAAAACGAAAATGAGCTTGAAGCCCTGAAAATAGAAACTCCCCTGTGTTGGAAAGGATGAACTCGTTTGCCTCGTCTTCAGGTTATTGTGGTCAGTCATATGAGTTCGGCTACATCGCCATGATGAGCAACCGCTTTTGATTCGGCCCAGAAGGGCCGCTCATTTCTCAGATACAAAACTTGGAGGGTGTCATTCTTTAAAACCAACGAAGCTTGGGCCATCTAGATACGTAAAAGAGCAAACCGTGAAAGACTAGTAGCCTATGGCACCTTTTATTTCTGTATTCCGTCGGTACCGTTCAGTGAATACTGGGTATGTTTTCGGAGCCCGATTATTGTAAGCCGGCCCACCCAACTTGTGCACAAGTGAAGGCCTTTGCCGCCGACACAAGGGCTGAGGTACGTAAGATTTCAAGAAGCCCATTCATAGAAAATGTGCACAACCTGTCATCAAAGACTGAGCTTGTTTTCTATCAATACAAACAACCTCATATGCTTAGAAAGCTAAATATCACAGTGAATAGTTTTACTTAGCCACGAGATAATACGAAGGGCTCCAATTCCATCCATTCCCTGTTTTTATAGTTCCTTTGAACTCAACGTTTCGCAAGAGCAAAGAAGTAAAATGTTACCCAACAGCGGGTTCTGTCTATGTACACGAGTCCTTTTTTGGAGCCCAAGGACGATTTCCTCTTCCCTGACAAGATAGTTGTGAAACGAAGGGCAATTTTCTCTTGCCTGAGAAGATATTTGTAAAACGGAGGCCAATTTTACTGCTTTCGAGAAGTCATGATATTGACGCCTCGGTAGTAGAAACACTCGGCATAGAGAAGGCAGAAGGATCAATCGTTACACTCTTCGTAGTATTGTGTGTTTTGTAAATGCCAACTAAACGGTCTGCCAGTTCAAACATGTTATTTCTCAAGGAAATAATGATAAACTGAGCGTTCTTTGTACGGTCCTTCACGTAGTTTGCAACAATGCTAACATTCTTGTAATCCAAAGCAGCGTCAATCTCGTCAAGAAAATATAGGGGTGTTGGTTTGTAGTGATGTAACGCGAAAACCAGAGCAAGAGAGCTCAGTGTCTTTTCTCCACCACTGAGATTAGAAATATTCTTCCAACTCTTCTTTGGAGGGCGCACGGAGAACACAATTCCCTCAGAAAATGGGTCAAGTGAGTCAACAAGCTCTAGTTCGGCGTCCCCGCCTAAAGTGATCATTTGATACAGTTCCTTGAGTTTAAGTGTGATCACCCCGAACCCAGTCATAAATCCATCGAGTCGAGCTCGTCTCAATCCATCACATTCTCGCTTTGTTTCATCTCTCTTAGACGTGAGTTCATCCAATTCCTTTACTTGGTTCTTGTACTCTGCATCTTTGGCCTTGTACTCGGCTATGGCCCCCACATTGGGATTCATATTTGCCAGTTCCCCATCAATAACGCTGATCTCGGTCAAAAGCTGGGTTTTTTCTTTCGAAGACATTTGAAACTCTTCATCCAAATCATTTCCAGTTGCTTGATCAACGTCTTCATTGGAAGGGGTTTTGACTTCCACAAGTTCTTCACTTTCGTCGTCTTGAGCTGTAACCTTTTGACTCTCTTCTGCGGGGACATTAATTGCTAACATGGACAGCCTCTGCATTTTCTTCGTCAACTCTCTATGCTTTTTGTGCAGAGAGCCTAGTTCATGTTCATCCTTAAGAACCAGTCGGTGAAGTTCTCCGGCAGCATCAACGAGTGAAATCTCTTTTCTCCGTAGCTTCTTCAAGCTGTTCTTCACCTCGTTATAGTCTTCCTGTGCTGTGCGAACTTTTTCAGCCCATTCTTCATAAACTTCTTCGGACTCCTTGAATTTCTTAAAGACCACTTCAGCCTCATCTGTCATTGAATCCTTAAAAGTGCGGAACTCCTCAATGTTGGATCTTATTTTCAAAATCTCGGCTTCTGCACATTTCACTGCTTCTGAGGCAGCCATTGTTGCTTGCTCAGCGGCAGTAGCTCTAGAAGCTGCTCTAGAAACATTGCTTTGAAGGTCACTCAGTTCCTTTCTGAGCCGCTCAACAGCGTCTTTCGCATTCTGCATCTCAACCCCCCCTGCAGCCACAATTCGTTCCTGTAATTGGGCAATCTCTTTCTCTAACCCATCACAGAGAGCTCGAGCCGAATTGAACTCTTTCTCTTTGTTGAGAACAGTGGTTTCTAAGAGTTTTCTCTTCTGAACGTCAGAATTAGATCCTTTTCCATTTTCTCGGCGCAACTCTTGTATAGCGTTTCGAAGGGAAGGAATAGTTTCATTCTTCATGTATGAAATTCTTTCCTGGAGAGACTTAACTTCAAGACCTGCTCTTGTGCAGTTCACCTCCAGCCGTTCTCCATTCCCAATCGATTCCTGCTTAGATGACATCAGTGCCCGAATCTCATCGTCTGTGACACGCATCTGCTGCTTCACAGACTCAAGATTCTTTGTCAAATTTTGAAGCTCTTCTTGGCTCATTTCATCGCCCACACTGCGACCAGAACCGAGTCTGTATCGCGAAGGACCACGACCACCTCCAGTCATCGCACCTGACGATTCAATCAGTTCACCTGTAACTGTAACCACTCGATTTAACCGAGTTGGTTTGAAAGCCATTCGTCGAGCTTCTTCCAAAGATTTAGATACAAGAGTGTCGCGCAAGGCGTAGTATAGAGCTGTGGAGTGGTCTGGATCTGGGATATTCAGGTTGTCAAACAATCTAGGCCCATCAGCCCGGCGATCAGTGTTCTTCCAAGCATCAATCGATGTTTTGAGGTACTCAACCTTTTCGAGAATGACAAATGTTGCTCGGCCCAAGTTTTCCCTCCTTAAGAATTGAATACAAGCTTGTGATTGTTCAGCAGTTCGAACGACAATGTTATCAAGATTAGCACCGGCTGCTGCTCCAACCGCCACTGAAAATTGCGAATCAACAGTTGCGAGGTCTCCCAGTCTGCCGACAACACCTTTGAGTTCTCCAATCTTCGCAGCAGCGAAGATAGACGTATGAAGCCTTGATCTTGTGCTTGAGAATTCCTTCGCAGAACGAGCTTCTTCTACCTTGCGAAGCATTTGAGAGTAAGTTTCAGAGAGCTTTCTAGCACGATCTTGTAGCTTGGCAACAGTGTCATCTATATTTCGAATGTTATGTTCATTAGATTTCACTTCTCTGCGCATATTTGATAAAGCCAGTTTCCTCGTGGAATAGTCTTCTTCCATGACATTCAGTGAGTTTTCGCACTCTTGAAGTTTTCTCGTTGGTGCTTCCAATTTCTCTGTTATGAGCTTGAGTTCATTCTGAGATATATGCAATTCCTTTCGACATCGATTCACAGATTCGGAGAAGGGAAGCAAATCTGCCTGCTTGGATTCAAGCCTTTCTCGAATCGGTTCCGTTTTGGCCCTAACTTTGTCACGAATCTTTTCGACTTTTTCTTGTGCTTTCTTCAGAGCATCTTCAACTTCTGGCATTTTTCCTTCCTCGTTTTCTTTCTCTTGAGCATAATGTTGCAGTTTTTCCGAGTGCTCTTCCTCACGTTTCGTTTCCAATCGGACGACGGTAAGCTGCTTTTTCTCGTTGATCTTCGCTGCCTTAATGTCCTCTCGAAGCTTGATGTCTTTACGTTCAAATGCACTGTATTTTTCCTTTGCATCGTTCATAACTTTGATGGCCACCTCCGACTTCTTTTGCGTAACGTTAAACTTGTTTTCAAGATCGGCTAGGTTTTCCTCGTTTTCCTTCACACTTGCACGAAATCCATCGACTTTATTTTTCGCTTCCTTGTACTTGTCACTGTTTTCCTTCAGAGACGACCCAACATCATACCTTTGAGCTTTAGATAGTCTCAGTTGCTTTTGGAGAAGCTCTCTTTCCTTGTCCAGGTAATTCTCTGCTTCTGCTTTTGCATCATCTAAAGCATTCCGCTCCCGTTCAGCTGCCTTGACGCGATTCATTTTGTGGGCGCGTTCTTCATTGATAGCTTCAACACGATTCGAAGTGATTTCAATCTTGTCAATGTACTGATTAGAACCAATGATGTCTTCAAGGTACTCAAGCAGACCGTCTTCATGAGCAGTCTGTGCTTTCGGTTTCATCATTGCAATCTGTTCGACTTCTCCTTGTAGTATGAGAAATCTATTATTATCGAGGTCTACTCCTTTAGACTTCAGAAGTTCAACGACTTCAGACATCTTCACTTCATGGTCGTTGAGGTAGTACTTGCTAGTGTTGTTCCTAAATGCTCGCCGTGCGACGGTGAAGTTGGAACCTTTGACAATTGTAAAATCATCATCACCATCGCCTGTGTCAATGATATCATGAAAAAAAACGGTGACAGTTGCACATTGCACGCTAGGATATGCAGCTGAGTGATGAAGCAACTCTGAAAGCTTGGAATGCCGAAGCTGCTTTGCACGTCTTCCAAACACAAATAACATAGCATCAATAACATTACTTTTTCCCGACCCGTTGGGACCTACAATCGATGAAAACGACTTGTGGAAAGGGCCGACATCCACAACTCCACCGTACGACTTGAAATTCTCCAGTCTAAGCCGCTGAATCGCTAAGCGCGGTATATTTTTCTGAGCGGCATCGGAATTGTTTAGCGGACGCTCACAGGGTTGCGTGGGATCCTCACTGTTTTCTGCGGGGGTATCATTCGCGTTTTCCTTGTCATCCTCCTTTGTAAATTGAACATCATCAAGATCTCGCTGAGATTCGGTCAACATTTCTACCTGGAAAAGGTTGTATGGTGCGAACTTGCAGGGAACGAGGGCCGTGCCACGCGACGCAGCCGTTTTGACAAACGTAGAAAGGACATTCCGCAATGGTCGCGCTTGGGTCTTGAGCGCCGAGAGGTGACCATTTCTTGTTTGAATTTAAATTTTAAAATATGACCCACAATCAGCTTTGCATTCTTCCTCGTCTCCCGAGCAGCAGATTGTCATCACCTCAGCTTTTATGAAGTCAAGGGCTATCACGAAAGATATGTAACAAGTTGTGCTTGGACTTGGGGAAGGTGGAATGTAAATTGAAATTCGTCTATCGAACTCAGAGCCTGGAATTGCCGAAGCGTTAGTAGGTGTGACTGCAGCTTTCTACAAATTGTTTCGCAGTGTTTCGAGGATTCTCTTAGGCGAGCAGTGGAACATGCCTTATGTGTCTTGCTCTAGACTGCTACAAAGTTGGACCGTTCTCTTGCGGCGAAAAGCCAAAGATATGATCCCGATTTGAAAAACTTCTCCAGGTTGAAGGAGTTCGTTCATTTTTGCTATAATGAATGGGTTTCACCTTGCCAAGGTGCTGGCTGGCTCTAACATCAATGGAGACCAGTCTCTCACGTATTTTATTTACGCTGCTGTGTGGAAGGCTTAGGCTTGGGACCCAGAAAATTTGTCTGTTTCTAGTCGTATCGTACCCAATAAGCATGAGTTCTCTCTTGTTATTCTTTCTTCTGAACAAATCTCTGCCGTACATTCACTACGGCTTTTCGCCTTCGCATAGGAGTCTGAAGGCCCCACAGTATTGTCCCACATCGCAAAAAGAGATGCAAACATATTCATTTGCGCTCCCTTTCATGGCGAAAACAATCTACCCAGGACCAGTTGTGTGCCGTTTTTGGCATGATGGGTACGGTCCATATGAGTATGAGACAAACAAAGAACGAGCCTCCACATCTTTAAGATAATGTTGGGAGGGTCTTCAATGATTTTATGCCGTACTAACAAGATGAGAATCAATTGTTAAGGAATGGAAAATGCTTTTTCGAGGAAAGGGTGATAGCCTTCACCCCCGCGTCCCCCTTCCCCCATTTTTTTGCTCTTTTGTTTGGAATACGCGTTTCCCGGATTGTTTCACTGGCGCTTGTTGGCATTCTCTTTTGAGCCCGCAGAAGTAAAGCACAGAAACATTGCCGTGTATAGTTGAAGATTTCTGATAGTGTGCCGAAACCATCGGTTTGCGTAAAACTTACCAGCATTATAGAGATCTAATCAACCCTTTTGATCAAATGCCATTATCACTCACACTTACCATCCTGCTGTAACACAGTCACGGCCAACTTGCTCAAGAACGCTTCTACGCATCCTCCTTTGCAAGCGAGAAAGGGCTTTCCAGTCAACAGTCGAGGAGCACTTTCATAGCTTCCACCGAATTTGTGGTCCCTGCGTGTTCTGCAGCTGAAAGGAGTTTTAATTGGACGAGGAAGGGAGGACTGGACTTGCAAAGGTTTCTTACTAGTTTTCTTCAATACGTTTGACAATTTCTCGGAATCATCACGATCCAAAATCGATATTTTTGCTTTCTTCTGGAGCGATGGTTCACCGTCCCGCCGAGGCGCCCTTATTTCGAGTGGATTTCATTTCAAGGTAAAATGTTTGCTGCTGTCGCCGTCCGCCCAAGCTATTTCCTTGGCTAGCTACCTGTCGTCTCTGTTGTTTGTCAGATAAATCGAAAGGTGCCCTTGTAGCCAGACTTCAAAATTCTTGAATGTGTTCAAGTGTGGTCGGGTCGCTTCCACTTGCAAAAGCGCATGGGCAACGAAAGCACTCGGTCAATGTTTCACGAGTGTAGACGCCTACTCAATCAGCGTGTTGTCCCTGTGCTCTGAACCCAGGCCATTCGAAACGCTCTCTGTGGAGACGAAGGATGAATCCGCGCGGGGGTGGTCGGAAGCGAGCGAATGCGAGTCCGAGCTCTTCTGAATACTCAGATTCGCGGTATTCTGTAGACACTATCGAGGAGCAAAATAATGGGAATGAGGAAACATCGTATCATCGAGTCGGAGAGCCCTCAAGAGATGATCGAAGCCAAGGTGGTTATCGGGCATGGAGTGATGAGAACTACTCAGATGTGCCCGCCGACGTAGGGCGCTCTGAAACTGCCGGGAAAGGCGGGAGGGGCGAACAACGAAATGAAAGTGAACGACGGGAAGAAAATGATGCTACCGTGAGCGAGTCTGAAGAGGAAGACAATCAAAATCGTCACGATCGTCGTGAAATCGAAGAAGAGTCTGGCGGTGTGTACAATCACTACATTCCTAGCCCCGATCCTAGCCCCAATTCTTCCTATGACGAAAGGTATGAGAATGAGACCGAGAACGAAACAGAAGAAGAGAGGGCACCGAGCCAGAAGCCCAGCGAACTTCAATCAAACCCAATCCTTCAGAAGGCCGTTCGGCTCATGGAGTCACATGGCGTTGACATGGGTTCGATTGGGTATGCTCGTATCACGGGGGCTGGGAAAGGCGGAGCGGACTATCTTGTACGAAAGCAGGAGATTACTATAGGCAGATTAGGCTTTGGGGCGGACTGTCAGATTAAGTCGGAGGGGCAGTATGTTTCCCGACTTCACGTCAAGATCTGGTGGGATAACGTAAGAAGGTGTTGGAAGATTAACTGCCTATCACGCGTTCCAATTCTTGTTAATGGTTCTCCTTTGTATGCGTCGTCACCGCCCATGCCCCTAAGAAGAAGGAGCCATCTAGTACTAGGGGATTCGATCCTGCACTTTCTACAGCCGGTTGATACCAAGTTTTGTATCAACAACATTGGATTGCTCGAAAAGCGAATCATAGCCGCACGTACTGCTGCAGACCAATCTAGGAAAGTACGTCAATCTAGCGGAAAAAGGGGATACCGTGGTAGCGGAAGAGGCAGGGGAGGCCGGGGGCGGCGAGCTTGGGGACGGTCGCACGCGTCTTGGGAGGATAGAGATGAAAAATCAGTCGAGACGGGTGGAGGTCCTTCTGGAGTTGAAAACATGAAAAACAAGAAGGGCCTCAAGGGCCCTTCTGCCAGAGTCATTGAAGAAGCTGAAACGGAGTCGGAAAGTGAAGAAGAGGAGTCATCGTTCGAAATACTGAAGGAACCTCAGTACAACCCGAAATTCTTTCCCCCACCGTCAAAGAAGCGCAAGCACACGGGAGGAAAGTCGGAAGGCCAAACGAAAAAGAAGCGTCGGAAGAAAGGCCGTAATGCGGAAGAGTCTGTTGATGAGTATGATTCTTCGGACGAGTGGAGCAAGAAGGAAAAGTCTGACTTTGCCAGAGCGCTGTTCACGGTTGGAGTGGTTCCCATATACGATGCAAACGGTGCGATAACCAAGTTTGACTGGGGCCGCTTCCGCCGCATTGCCCCCCTCAAGCAAAGAGACGACATTGGGGTCACAGAGCACTACCGACGCTTCATGACCGATGTTCACAACTTGCTGAGCCACGAAGAAGAGGAAAAGAAAAGGAAAGGGCCGCGAACAAAACATCGCAAGGGGTGCGTGTGCATCGTATGTGAAAACACGGCAAAATCGAGGAAGAAGAAGCGGGAGAGCGGCATATACGGGCCCAGTGACGATGATGAAGACGACAAGAAAATGTCGAAGGAAGACCGGCTGCTTGGATTGGTTACAGCTCAGAAGCTGAGAGTTCGAATGGGCATTCACGAAGCAGCAAAGCAGATGGACAGCGAAGCCGGGCAAGCAGTGCTGGCTCGGTTGCAGAACGTGAGCAGCGAACGAGTGAGGGACTTGCCCAAATGGTGGCGTCAAGGGTATCACGATGAAGCGTTAATGCGGGGGGTATCATTCCACGGGGTGAGTCAGTGGAACGAGATATGGCAGGACCCCGAACTGGAAGCGTTTGAAGAAATGCGCGAGATGATTCGAAACAACGACGCACCGTCGTACCGCGTGCAGCCAACAGGCCCCGCGGTGATGAAGCGTGTGCGCGATCTGGCGAACATGGTTGCCTCGGAGGAGAAGAAGCTGGTCAAGAGACGCAAGGCGATGAGGAAGAACGAGCGACGAAAGGCGAAGAGGAAATCGTTTATGATGCAAAGATCGATTGGGAAGGGCGTTGCGGACGCTGAAGAGGAGGCTGGGGCACTGCTCACTCCTCCCATGGAAGAGAGTGACACTGGACAGCAAGCAGAGACGGAATCGGAGGAAGAAGTGATAGAAGAGGTTGAGGAAGAGGATGGGGAGGAGATGGAGCTGGAGTGGGTGGACGCGGATGGAGGGCCACAGCAAGTGGGGCAGGTTCAGCTCGCCGAAGAAGAGGAAGAGGAAGAGGAGGAAGAGGAGGAGGAGGAGGAGGAGGAGGAAGAAGAAGAAGAAGAAGAAGGAGGAGGAAGAGCGGAGGAGGACGAGGAGGACGAGGAGGACGAGGAGGACGAGGAGGAAGAAGAAGAAGAAGAAGAAGAAGAAGAAGAAGAAGAAGAAGAAGAAGAAGAGGGAGGAGAAGCAAACGGTGAAGGGGGAGATGCGGTGAGAGCGGGGGAGTCTACAGAAGAAGAGGAAGACGGGGGGGGCGCAGCGGGGGAATTCGGTGGGGCTTATGGCATGGAGACTGAGAGCGGGAGTGAGTAGATAGAGGGGGTTGTTGATACATTTTGTAAAACGAAATGGTCAAGGTGTGAAGAGGGCGCAGAGCCGAGAGGCGAGCAGCTGTTGATTAATTATAGTAGTTCTAGTTTGCTTAACAATTGCGCGAGGCGCTGCTCAACTTGTGGGGTGGCATCGACGAGAGGAAGTCGACAACCGCCTACATTCCAGCCGAGTAGACGTAGAGCGGTCTTTGTGGGTATTGGATTGGTCATGCAGAAGAGATCCGAAAACAGGGCGGCGTAGCGCATGTGAATGTGAGTTGCGGCTGCCACATTGCCTTGAATGTACGACGAAACGAGCTGCTGAATCTGGGGGCCGACAAAGTGGCTGGCCACGCTGACGACTCCGGACGCGCCCATGGACAGAAAGGGGAGAGTGAGCGCATCATCACCAGCGTAGATGTGGAAGTCTGAGGGGGTATTTGCGCGCACGGCTTGCAACTGGTCCATGTCAGCGGTGGCCTGTTTGACGGCGATGATATTATCGATGTGCGACAGTCTAGAGATGGTTTCGGGCAGCATATTGACACCAGTTCGCGAGGGAATGTTGTAGAGCATGACGGGGAGATCCGGCTGAGCATTTGCAATGTGGGCAAAGTGCTGGTACATGCCCTCCTGGGGCGGTTTGTTGTAGTAGGGCACGACCTGCAAGGTGGCGTCGAGACGTAGCTTTCCGGCGCGACGCGTGGCGTCCACCGCCTCCGCAGTGGAGTTGGATCCGGCGCCGGCAATGAGCTTTGTGCGGGCGCCGACGGCGTTGCGCACGACGGTGAAGAGTTCGTACTGCTCGGACCAGGTGAGGGTGGGCGACTCGCCGGTGGTGCCGGCGATGACGAGCGCGTCGGAGCCGAAGGACACGAGGTGGGAGGCGAGTTGCTCCGCGGTGTTGTAGTCGATCTCGGAGCAATTGGGCTTGAACGGGGTGACCATGGCGGTGATGACGCGGCCGAAGAAGGGCTCCAGTGCGGCGGGGGCGGGGACGGCGGCGGTGGCGGCGGCGGGCGGGGTTGGCGGGGTGCGTGCGGCCACCATGCGCGGGGCGCGGAGGAGGCGCGGGGCGTGGGCGGGGGCGGCGCGCATTGGGACGGGCGGCGCGAAGGCGGTGACGGCGGCGGCGGGGGGGGCCATGGTGGCGGTGGCGGGAGAGGGGGGGGGGGGAGGGGGGCGATGAGGCGGCTCGAGCGATGGCGAGGGTCGGGTGAGCGACGGCGGACGTACATACATAACTACCATGCGTACGGACAATGCGTGAAGAGGGGGGCGCGGAGGGCAGCAGTTTTGTGTGCGCTGCGTGGTGCCACGTGGGCAGAGCGAGATTGCGATGCAGTAGTAGCAGTAGTAGCAGTAGTAGTAAAGTAGTAGTAGTAGTAGTAGTGTTTAAAGGTGAAGTTGTGTGTTGTTGGTTAGCAAAAAAAGAAAAGAGTAGCGACGACGGCGCGGAATGTTAGAGCAGAGGGTTTGGCACGGTGGATGAGCGCTTGCGATTGAGGATGGAGAGCAGCTGCAGGGGGTCGATGAGGTCCTTGGCGCGGATGAGGTTGGGCTCGCGCGGCGAAGGCGCGCGACGGCGCGCGGGGGCGCGCGCGCGACGCTGCGGCGGCGGCGGCGGCGGCGGGAACGGGGGGGATGGGGACGGGGACGGCGGGGACGGCGGGGACGGCGGGGACGGCGGGGACGGCGGGGCGGCGGGGCGGCGCGCGTCGAAGAGCGAGGCGACGGCGCGCACGACGGGCGTCTCGTCCCACACGCTCCAGTCGCGGCCGTCGGCGCGCCGCCCCGGCGTCGGCGACAGCACCACCAGCGGCAGCGCGGAAGAGTGCATGGCAGCGCGACAGAGCAGCGCAACAAGGCGGCGTCTCTCTCTCTCTCGCGCGTGCCCGCGGAACACACAAGGCACGGGCAGCGCGCGGCAGAGCGAACGGTTATGTAAATGTCCTCGTGCCGATTGGTTTGCTTGCTTTCTCAGGCGCGAGCGCTAGACCGACGGTTTGTGCTGCAATTAAGTGGCGGCTCGACACGGCGCGGCGGCGGCGATGATGATGAGAATGATGATGATGATGACGCGTCTAGTAATTGGCTGCACCGCGCGCGCGCGGTAGCAGCGCTGGTCGCGGGGCACGACGGCGCGCGCGTCGTGCGCGCGGCGACCGCCGCACGGCGCACAGCAGCGCGCCGCCCGCTGCCGCCGCCGCCGCCAGCGCCGCCGCCGCCATCAGCGCCAGCGGCGACGGCGACGACGGCGGCGGCGGCGGCGGTGGCGGCGGTGGCTGCGGCGGGGAAGGGGAAGGGGAAGGGGAAGGGGAAGGGGAAGGGGAAGACGGCGGGGCGCGCACGGACGGCAAAAAGGTGTGGCCGGCGGCGAGCGGCGGGGCGCGGCGGCGGCGCTGCTGCGGCTGCGGCGGCGCGGGACGCGACGCGGACGGCGACAGCATCTGGTCGCGCAGGCGGCGCTCGGCGTCGGCGGCGGCGGCGGCGGACAGCGGCGACAAGGGCGGCGGCGGCGCGCGGCGTCTGAGCTGCGGCGAATGGCGAGCGGGGCGCGCGCGACGGCCGCGCACGTACGGCGCGAAGACGGCCGCCGCGCGTGGCGAGCCGCCGCCGTCGCCGCGCGTCTCCGTCTCCGTCTCCGTCTCCGTCATCGTCATGGCCATGGCCGCCGTCATCGCCAGCGCCAGCGCCAGCGCCAGCGCAGCCATCGCCATCGCCATCGCCATCGCCATCGCCATCGCGCTCGCAGCAGTGATGCGCGCGAGCGTCACGTCTTGTAGCGCGCGTGATGATTGCAGAACGCGTAGCCGCGCGATCGCCCCCCGCCACCGCCACACGTGTACCGCCCCCGTTCATTACACGCGCTGTAAGCCGCGCTGCCTGGCACCCCCCACCCGCTTGATTCAAAAATTCGTAAGTGCCGCGCGCCGCCGCGTTTACGGCGCTGTTGCGCAACGTGGCCAACACGCGCCCCGTCGGTTTTTGTGCCGCGCCCCCCACTTCGCCTGCTCCCCACCCCGCAGTTAGCTCCTTCCCTTTCTTCCTTCCTTCCCCCTCATCACCACACACCCCGTCGCCACACCACCGCCATTCCCTTACCCCCCCCCCCCCCCCCCGCAATGCCCCAGATCGCACGCACTCCATCCCCGTCCGCATGCCGCCGCACGACCGCCGCTCCGGTAGCATCGCCCCCGTCGCCGGCGGCATCGCAATGCCGCTTCCCCGTCGTTTCTCGCTGCGCACCATCAAGCGACGCTCCAAGTCGCGCATGCACGACCCAGATCTCACGCACCACTCGTCCACCCCGTCCATCGCCGCTGCCCACCTTCTACCAAAGCGACCGACCATGCGCGCCCACCCCACCACGCCCATCCCCGCCCCGTTGCATCTACCCGCCCCGGCCGCTCCGCGCCCACGTCGCATGGCCTTCTTCCGCGAGCAGGGCGTCATGCGCGAGCGTGAGCGTAACACCCCCGCCCACGTTGACCCGCTCGCTCTGCTTGCCAACATGCCCGTGTGCGCCGAGGGCTGGCTTTACGTCGCTGTGCACGCCGCCCCTGGTTTGGCACACGGCCCCATTACAAAGTGGATGTTCCGTCGAAACGTTGTCAAACGTTTCGCACAGGTCAGGGGTAGTACTGTGTTGCTTTACCTTAACAAATCCGACCCCATCAAGGAAATCTTCTCCCCCGTCGGCTGTGCCGTCTCCTCGGCCGACACCGTCGTCAACCGCCGCGGCGCCGTGGAACACAACGTCAACATTGCTAAAAACGGTTATACCATCCAGCTGCGCCTCAAGTCCGAGGCTGACGCCGACCACTGGGCCACCGTGTTACGTCAAATCTCCCTCGTGCGTCAGCCGCGTCTCTCCGACTTTCACCTCATCGCCCCCATCGGCGAGGGCGCCAGCGGCAAGGTCTTCCTCGTGCGCGACCTCAAAACCGGCCGCAAGCTCGCGCTCAAGTGCATGAGCAAGAAAGGCGGCTCCTTTGGGTACTCCGCCTCAGAGTTTCGTCACGCCGTGGACGAACGTCTTGCGCACCAACACATGAATCACGCCGCCTTCATCGTCAAGCTGCGTCACGCCTTTCAGACCGAGGACAAACTCTACCTCGCTACCGAATTCTGCGAGGGCGGCGACGTGTACAATTTTGTCGACGTGCACGGCGGCGGAATCTCGGAGAAACAGGCGCGTGTCATCACCGCACAGGTGCTGCTCGGGCTCAAGGCGCTGCATGACCGCTGCATTGTGTTTCGCGACCTCAAACCGGAAAACGTCCTCTTGGACGCCGACGGGCGCGTCAGACTGGCCGATTTCGGTCTGTGCAAGATGTTGCACGTCCCGGACGCCCTCACGCGCACCGTGTGCGGTACGTTCAGCTACGCCGCCGCCGAGATTCTCGACGAGGTTGGCTACGGACCGTCGTGTGACCTGTGGGCGCTGGGCACCTTTCTGTATCACATCATGATTGGGCGCCCACCCCGCGTCGCACAGAGCCTGCAGGAGGCCAGGGACAACATCTTTTCCTCCAAGGAACCCATCATCTGGTACTCGGACGTCATGTCCGAGCAGGCCATGTCGCTCGTCACCGCGCTTATAGAGATCGACCCTAAGCGACGGCTGGGGTGCGGCGCGCAGGGCATTGCCGAGGTGTGCGCCCACCCGTTTTTCAAGGACGTGGACTGGATGGCTCTGTCCAAGGGAGAGGTGCCTCCGGCTGTCACCGACGTGCTGCCGCCGCCGGAGATGGGCGACCTGCGCAACTTCAATCAGGACGAGTGGCGCAGCATCAGAATGGACGAGGATCAGGACTGCCCGGCCTACACGGAAAGCGTGCTGTGGCCATTACGTAATCTAGCGCATAATCCGCTCCCGAGAGACTTTTTGGTAAGCTACTCGTACAGTTGCGAGACTGCCGGAACTGCTGTGTCGCTCAACTCGCTTTCTCGCAACCTCACCACATCATAAAAGTGTATACTGTACGCACGCACACGTAGAGAGAGTATGTATTTAATGCACACACACACACACACACAAAGGTTAATTATTTTTTTGTTTTTTTTTTTTGTTTTGTTTTTCTTGTTGGGGGCGGGGGGCGGAGAGGAGGCGTGTGGGTGGACCGGTGCGAGAAGGACGACGACGGTGAGGGGGAAAGGGAAAAAAAGTCGTTGCGTGTGGGTGGGGGAGATCAATGTTTACAAGCTCGCGTTAAGAGGCGAATGTATAATTAATAATAACCTTACTCTACTACACATACGTCAGAATTTCTCTCTCGAGATAAGCATCATACTACTACCACGCTAGCTTGTGACACCTGGGCGCCGGGGGGCATTTTTTCAGTAACTTGTGCTCGTACCAACACGTTGACACTCTCATCAACACAAGCGCCTGTTTTACGTTTTGCGGTGTGCACACGCGACACTGTTGTGTGTTGCACGTGAGTCACGTCGCAGCGTGACACACAACTGCGTGCTCCACGCCGAAACGGCAGTGCGTTTCAAAATCAAACCTTTCAATTTGAATTTGAAACGAGGAGAGCAATGCCGCCAATCATGCTGCCAGTCATGCTGCCAGTCATGCTGCCAGTCATGCTGCCAGTCATGCCCAGCTCACAACGTGTAGAGCACCCAAAGCGGCCGACAACGCCGCGCCTTGCTCCTCGCAATGCTCGTCAATCAAGGCCTCGGTGCTGTGCAATCCGACGTACTCAGTCAGCTCCCTCACGCCGCCGAATTGCTCAACGCGCAACACGGTCGGAAACCCATCCACCAGCCGGTCGAACGCCGGCGGCAATGCGTCAACATGCTCCACGAAAAGCACGTCCACGTCCACCCGAGCCATCGATGAAATCTTTGACAAGTGCTCGTACACCGGTAAAAGCCGTTGGCAGTAAGCGCACCACGTTTGCATCACGACCACCCACAGCACTGATGGCCTACGTTCTGCGTGAGAATAGTCGGCGTCTAAAAGCGAGCTCAGTGACACCCAACTTGTCGCAAAATCTAACAAACGCCGAGCGGCAGACACGCCATCAAAGAACGCCAACGGCATTGAACGCGCAAGGCGCCCGTGGCGAACACCCGTTCGACTCGGAAGCCGTTCAAAGCGCGCCATGACAGCGAACACATCAAGAGCGGGAAAACGCGCCACATCATATAAAACAGCCTTATCCTCGCTCAAGCTCACAAACAAGAGCGAATTATTGGCTACACGACGCGCGAAAAGCACGTCCTTCTGCGAGTCGACGACGGAAAACACCCAGCGCGATCTGCGCGCCACGGCGTTGGCAACGGCGTGTGCCAGAGGCAGCCAGTCGGTGTTGAACCGCGCGTGCGGTGAGTTGGCAATGAGCAAAACGCCTCGCGCACCGGCGCGCACGCCAGCGCCAAATTCATCGCGCGAGAGCACGTGCGGAAAACGTACCTCCACGCCACACGCGCTGGAAACAAACGCAGCAAGTAAAACGGGGTCCAAGGCGGAGCGAAACTCCCTGACGAACGGGCGTTTTTCAATGTGAAAGAGGCGAACGCACGGAAAGAAGCGCGGGACAGAGGTGAGATTGAGTACGGCGTCGGTCGGGTCGACAAAGGGGAACCAGCGGCGCGGAGGATGAACAACGCTTCCGGGGTGCAAGCTAAACTGCACGTACTGCACGGAGGGGCATGAAATGAGGTCGGCGGCTTGTGAGAGCGCCGTCAACGCGGAGGGGGTTTCGGAGGAGTAGGGACTGGACAGCAGCAACACGGTAACGGTCGTGGCGTACACAACGCGCGCCAACTGCGCGCCGTCCGCGATGAGCCGCACGTCCGCCATGGTCGCGTGCCGAGCGCCTGCTTGTCGCCGCCGACGGCGCTGCGTGCGAGCGCACGCGCACGCGCCGCTAAGTGGCGCATGGAGCACACGTGTGTGTTGTGTGTGTCCTGTGTGTCCTGTGAGACGTGTGAGCCGTGGCGTGTAATTGTCACGCTGATTGGCCGTGCAACGGACGCAAACAGCGTGGCGCGCTCGGCGGGACGCCTTGTCCAGCAAGCAACGTCATAGCACTTGAAACGTCGCCCGCTCCGCACCTCACTTGGCGTCTTTCTCGCCAAAACGCTCCCGCATCGGCCAATTTGCACTGCCGCCATGGGCTCTTGTCTTTCCCTTTGCTTTCCGTCGGAAAAGCCGCCGCAGCAACAATCGCAACAGTCGCCGCTTTCCTATGCGGCCGCCGTCGCCCAAACAGCCGTGCACACCGTCTCGGAGCTCATTCAGCAGCCGCAGCATGCCGTGCCCACCGGCGCCGAGGGGAAGCAGGTGATTCGCGGCGCCTACGTGTTCAAGATGCCCGACGGCGATACGTTCAACTGCGACTACACCGATGGCTCCGGCGAGAAGGCTACAGCTCGAGTGCGCGTTATGGCTATAGATTGCCCAGAGACCAAACAGAATTTTGGGTACGTGCGTCTGTCTCCCTTTCAACGCGTTTTACAAAGCTTGCATTGCTGCCATACTCACCCGTTTCTTTCCCCTGTCAACAGACAGCAAGCCACGCAAATTGGCCAACAGATGCTACTTCGCACCAATGTCACTCTGTACGTTCACACCACCGACCGATACGGTCGATTGGTTGCCGATGTCATTACAAAAGACGGCGTCAATTACGGCGAATACATGCTTGAGCAAGGCGCGGCGTGGCATTACAAGGCGTACGACAAACGACAACATCTTGCGCACATCGAAGAGGAGGCCAAAAACGCCAACATCGGCCTGTGGTCATTTGCGCGCCCGTTGGAACCGTGGGAGTATCGACGCCGTAAACGTAACAATAACAAAAAATAAACTGTGCCTTTGTTGTGGCTCATCTTCGTTTTCGATTCTCCATTTGGCCCATTCGTTCTTCCAGTTGCTTCATGCGTTCTGAAATACTTACCCGTTCCTCCAGCTTTTCCAACTTGTCTTCAATACTGTTCATGCGTTCTTCCAGTTCCTTTGTGGCCGTGCTGTTCATGGTGGCGCCCTGCGGTGGCGGTGTGGCTGCACCGCTGGCGCCGTATCCTTGACTGTTTTGCATTCCCATACTGGTTGCCATTCCTCCCATTCCCCCTCCCATTCCTCCGCCCATTCCTCCGCCCATTCCTCCGCCCATTCCTCCGCCCATTCCTCCTCCCATACCGCCCATGCCGCCCATGCCGCTCATGCCGCTCATGCCGCCCATGCCACCCATGCCGCCCATGCCGCCCATGCCGCCCATTCGACCGCCGCCGCCAGCCGGCGCAATGCCAATACCAAAGCCAAAGCCCGCGCCAACGCCACAGCCCACGCCAGTCTTGCTGCCCGGAAACTTGCGCATAATAGTCTTGAGCACGTTGAGAACCTGGTAGCCGCCCGGCAGCTGTCTCAAAAAGTCGATGTTTCCCGACTCGCCGCCGAGCGGCAGCATGGGGCCCTTGATGACTCCCACCCCGCAGCCGATGCCAATGCCCGGCCCCACGCCGCTGCGCAGACACACCGGGCCGAGGCACAAGTAGGTGCGACTGAACATGGACACCACGCGCTCGGGGTTGATCTCGCGCCCGCCGATGCGCAGCGTGCGCGCGCCCTGGTGCGGCGGCGCGCCGCCCGGCGCGATGCTTCCTTCCTGCATGGCGGCGACGGCGACGGCGACGAACGAGAAACACTCGATAGAGATTGATTTGTTGGTGAGGGGCGCTTTTCGCTTCGGCGTCAGATTTGGCGGCACGCCGATAACCGTCGTGTGCGTCAAAAGTTTGCGCAATTCAGCATCTCGAAAAACCGCCATGCGCGAATCATTTGGCGCACAGCCGTGGCTGGTGGCGCGCTGTCTGCGTCGCAGATCTGAGCGTGCGTCCTCGTCCACCGCGCGTGCCCTCCGACGCGGTCGCGGATGAGAGAGCTCACCCAGTTCCCCCCCCCCCCCCTCCTCCCCTCCCCCCGCCGTCTTCCGCCGTCGAACAGCGCCAAGTAAGAATGTCGCGCAGTAAATGGGACGTGTCTGAAGGCACGGAGGACCTCACCGAGGACGGCTCTCTGCTCAAGATCGTTCTCATCGAGGGCGACGGCGACTCCGTCGGTCGTGGCGCAAAGGTTTCCCTCAAGTACTCGCTGCGTCTATCTGACGCGCGCGATGCTGCCGTCTTTGACAGCTCCGCGCGGCGGAAGGACGGAGTTCTGCACTTTACGCTAGGAAAGCGCAAGGTAATTCCGGCGCTTGAGCTTGTCACGCAAACCATGAAGCTCGGCGAGAAATGCCGCGTCAGAGCCGCCGCGCCGTATGCGTTTGGCTCCAAGGGACTCAAGCGAAAGGGCGTGCCCCCGAATGCTACCGTCTTTATGGATGTTGAGCTCATCCACTTTGAGCACGCTGAGAAGAAGAAACCGTTTACACAGATGAGTCCGGCGGAACGCTTTGACATGGCCAAGAAATATAAGGAACAAGGAAATGCGCTCTTCAAGGAACTCAAGTACGACCGCGCTATGGCTCAGTACAGCCAGTGCATTCAGTATCTGGCCAATGTGTTCTACAACCAACACCGCCACCCGCAGTCCGACACCGACAATGGCCAGGTAGCACAGCAAAACGGTCATGCCCACGTCGCTAACGGTTCGCCCGCCACCGCAAATGGTCAACAAGTGCCCGAGCCGAAAGAAGAAGGCTTTCAAGAGGCCCACGTCGAGCCCGATGAACAAACACCTCAACACGGGCTCGCAGACCACGATGAGGTCGTGGAAACTTTAGACGTAAGCACCGCGACGCAGGAGGAAAAAGACACCCACTCCCCAATTCCTCAATCTCAAGAGGACCAACCCAGTGAACAAGCTGCTCACACCGATGTAAACGCTAGTGAGGCACATGCTGATTCCACAGTGGACCACGAATCACAACAGAAACCTTTCCAACAAACACAGTCCGAACCTGTAGCAGAAAACGATTCTCATGTCGCCAACGCTGCTCATGACCAACCCTCAAGTAGCAAGGAAGTAAATCACAGCGGTGGCCCATCCCAAGTGGACAATAATGGCACTGGTCAAAACGAGGAGAGCGAAGCCGAGAGCCCTTCGAAAGAAGACGTCTCCGCGCTTCACGTCACAACTTTGAATAACTTGTCGCTGTGTCTACTCAAGCTGGAGCAGTTCAAAAAAGCCGTTGAAAGTTCAAACCTTGCGCTGAGCGCTGATCCGTCAAGTTTTAAAGCGTTTTACTACAGGTATGTCATGGGCCTCTTCACCTAGCTTGTACAGGGCATGAGCTCGCATTACTAACTAATTTCCGTTCAATTGCAGAGGTCGAGCGTTGGTCGCGCTTGGTGAATGGGAAAAGGCAAGAGAGGATTTGGTCTCAGCGTTAAAACTGCAGAAGAACAACATGGGAATTCGCACGGAAATCCAAAAGCTGGACAGAAAGCGAAAACAGTTTGAAGAAAAAGAGAAAAGGCAAGCTGCGGCAATGTTTGCATAGTAGGAACGTGCCGCTTCAGCCATGCTTAGTTGGATGTAACCACCTTTGTTTCAACCTCCTTATTTTCTCAGCTGTTGGAGGAAGAGAGATGATAAACCTATGGATTGTTTAACTTGACAAACATATTCTGCCGCTTTTTAGTTCATTGTAGACTTTTCTCGACGCTCGTTGAAGCCGATTGCAGGGGATCAAGTGGGATCTTGTTTTCGTCTGGTAGTAGTTGTTCCCTTTGTTCTCTCGCCAGTCGTTTTGCTAGCGCCTCTCGGCCCTCTCGGATGATTTTGGCGTTTTCCTTCATTATCTTGACCCGTTTTCTGGTGTTTCGCTTTCTGGTCTGTGTGTATTTGATATCAACAGGAAATCGGTTACGGCCGTCGAGCAGAATTCGGGTTGCTCGAAACACACCACGCCACATCTTTCTCTCGGGTGCGGAGGTATCAACAACGGAGAGATTTGGTAACAAAATAAGAAATAAATGCGTTCACCACCGTAGCTTCCGAAGCTTACGGTAACAGGACACTATCTTACCCAGAATTGCAAAGGATAATGCAGTGGCGGACGAGAAAGAAAACTGCTGTCGAATTGGATGACGAGAGGTCACTCAAGGTGAAGCGCCTCAAACGCGGCAATGCGCGCGGAAAGTGAGGTCAGGCAGGTGTACAGAGTTTCCATGGGTGAAGTACAGATCGTAGACAGTGATCAGCCGACAGATCATCATAGCTTTTTTTTTCCAAAATACGGCACGCCCTCGGCAGAGTTTCGCATCTATTAAAAGGCTTCTTTTGAGTTGTATTCCTTAGTTACAGAGTCTCGGACAGTATTGATGACAATAGAAAGATGAGTTGTTCGACCTTTCTTGAACGGGAGTTCTCCACGGTGGTACCCAACAGATGAAAATGCTGCCACACCGTAGGAGAGGCCCGAATCCGCATGCGTACGTGCTTTCGCGGTTTTCACCAATCCGCCGACTGAGCAATCCTTGGTTCCATTCAAGCAAAGAATCTTAGCAGTGGTGTTTGGTGCCAGATTGTATCGCTTGGCATTCCAACTCAGCGTTTGCACGCAACCCGATTGCAGAATAATTGAGGCCATTCTACAGACCAATCATCACACCATCAGTCGCAAAACCAACATGTGAGAAGTGAGAAGAAGCGCTCCCTCTTCAAGTGCGTCGCAGCCAAACATACATGCCTCTGATCATGTTTACCTCACCTATAACTGTTATTAAGTCTTGAAGAGAAACTTCGACTCATCTCAGTTGGTAATTCCATCAAGAACAGGCCCGGATTTAGAGCCATTAAAGTTTGACTTGTAGAGATGCCTCTACGGAATCTGGCTCGATGCATTCTTCGCAGTTGTTTCCAATCATTGATTGTACCAGTGCTCCTGTTCTGGATTGAATGGCCTCCGAACTGACCCTACCCATTGCCCGCACACGATCTGTGTGTGAGCCGTGACACAAAGATAGTTTTCATCAAAGGTTCAATATCGGCAACTTGCTTGGTACCCCTCGTTGCTGGAGCCGTGCTCGAGTGTTTCGTTCTCCAGCACACATACACCCACATCCTCCGCACGGCCTGCCACGATTTGCAGCATTTATATTCATCTTAGTTGCAGAACGAATCCTGTGCCGCTAGTTGTAAAAGCGTTCTCCGATTCCGCATGCTTTTCATCAAGATCGCCTTCAGATTCTACTCCCTTCTTGTACAAGTACTTCTTTTGCTGCCGTAGCCATAATACAGGTACAACATTGCAGCTGCCCGTGATCATTGGCTACTATGTGAGGCACTACCTAGCTTTGTGCGAATCGTGAGGGGGAAGCTTGGCTTCTGACTAATAATCGGGGGATGATATTTAATCTCATTCATAATTTGTAAAGCTGTTTGACATTCTGTTCTTTTCTGAAGTTCTTCATGGAAAAGGTTATTCGATTCCATAATGATTGCGATATAATGCCAAACACGATACTTCGTGAAATCAGCATTAAGGGAAGCGGCCGAGTACTTTGCAGAAATCCATACATCATGAAACTGCATAGAATGACTATTGGTTGGAGACAGGGCTGATAAACAGCACGTCGAGTCTCTGCTAGATGTTCTACTGATTTTGGTATTCTGCTGCATCACGGAGGGCAAGAAACGGACACGTCCCAAAGTGTTCCAGATCGTGGGGCATTCACCTCAACAGTCACTACCGTGCTTGTCGATGAATTAGAGCCGTAGCTAACAGCAACAGTCTTGCTCCCTGATACCAACCCGCCAGTACCGAACACAACTTGGCCTTCATAGGAAATGGTTAGCTCATCCGGAACAGTATACATCTGATAACTTGCGTCAAAAGTTCCTTGCGTCTTCATCAAGTCCACTGTAAACGACGTGAATCCTTGTCCACCAGACCTTTGGGTTGTTGGACACTGCGTTGTGCACAGATTGCACTCACAGTCAAACTCGCTTTCGTTACCGCAGTCCGAATCCTTGCAGCATTGCAGAGGTATGCTTTCAGATCGAGAAATCGACCCTCTGCTGAAAAAGCTCTTGGCCCACCCAAATACCTCGAAACGCCCATTATCATCGTCTGGAAGTCCTGTGGCAATGTCCTGTTGACCCTTGTTAAAGTTGTAGAAGTCTTCCACCTTAATAGTGATTTCAACGTTCAACTGACAGCTTGAATCATCGTAAGTCACAGTTCCAACGCTCCAGATGCGATGACCCCCCAGAGCTTTCTGCCAGTTCTCAGTAGCGCTATTCACAAGCCTTGCCGACGTAGAGTGAAATGAAAATGAGGCTTGTTCCCCATCATGCAGTTGTTTCACTGCCTCTTTCACAGCCTCGATCTCGTCCTCAACCGCCGCTTGTATCATCGAGTCTTCGTTGACTGCCTTCTCATAGTCAACTGTGAGTTCAGCCCCGCTCGCACTGCGATACCGTTCATATGCTTTTGCGCCGTCTGGTAGAGTAATTTTTGCACCTTGAAGCAAGATTCCGTATTTTACCCAGTTCCAATGGTCCGCTGAAGACGGCTTGGCCGACGAGTTGAAAGCGAAACCATTGTCCCAAACAATTGTCGGATCTGGGCCGGTGCCTTTAGAATATGCGCCGGAAGAGGATAACCCACACGTTTGCACTTGACGATCAGAGAAAAACAATGATTCTGCCTTCGAGTTGGAACTAATCTCCGTTCTCACCGTGTTGGACGAAAGTGATTCTTGATCCCAATTAAAGTCATGTTCAGAATCGTACGAGAGTGACAACGGTAGGAGAGCATTTTCGCCCAATTGTTCAATCAAGGACTCTAACACAATGGTAGCGTCATCCAAATCAACCATGCCATCGCCGTTGAGATCTGCTTCAACTTCTGAAGCCGAGAGTTCCCCGCTTGGATCGTTGATTGCTCTAAGTATCAAAATAAGGTCTTCCTCGTCTTGAGTTCCGTCTTTGTTGAGGTCCAAGGGGTCATCACACTTTAGACACTCGATAAACTTGCGCATGAAAGTCAAAGAGTCTGGTTTGGTTTCTTTCAGATATCGGCAAACACAGCGAAGTGCACATTTCAGATTTGAGGTCGGCTCACTAAGCTCCCCACGGAACGGGACAGCATCGCAATAACAAGACGTGCGACAGACAATATCATTTGTGTCACAAGCTTCCAGACAATTGTTCCTTGTCTCAAGATTGGAGAAAAGAGTATTCAAGGAGAGAAATGAATTTGAAGCAAATCCCGGAAGTGATCCCACGGATCCGAGAGGTTGTGCATTGGGGATACTAGCAGAATTGCAGAGAATCAATGCTAGAACGAAAAAAGGCAACAATCGAAGCATGTTGAATCGTCTCCCTCGAAGAAGAACCCAGCAATTTTATGTATTGTTCAGTGATGGCCACCGGATTGTGAAAGCGCTCTTTAACACGCAACTCATTGGGGTTTGGTTCAAAGTCTCCATATTTATACCCGAGCAATCCCGTTCAAAGTTTCTGCCTGAGAGCAGAGCACATGGTAGGGGTGGTGGCCATTGGGGCAAGCTGGCAGCTCTATTCTGCATGTGTTGTACTATTGTTGTCCTTCTCATGGATCCAGTCGTATCGAAGCGAATATGGGACGTAAATATGACAATACTCCCCGCAGGAAGAAACGAAGTCAGTTCCATCGACAAATTCCTGGACAGTCTTTCATCTACACTGTTGCCCCCTGTGGGCACTGTTCCAGAAACCCCTATCGCTGCACTGATATCGCTCTGGTAAGAAAACCACTGTCTATGACTTACAGCTGATCTACAAAAAACCCCTTTTATTATAGTTCTAAAAGAGATAACAAGAGTGTTAGGAGGATCTGCTGTTCGCTTGGGAAGGTTCAACTCCGATCTTTTGAACGATATCTTATTGCACTGTAACAGTGCTGATAAACAGTGCTGATATTTGAGCGCTCCTTGGATATCACACTCGTTTCGTGTGATATCAAATTCGAGACGATTGTGATATCAAATCGGGCCTTTATTCATATTCGCCAAGTACTCAGAAGCTATGCAACCAACGTGTTTCGAAACGTCCTTCACTTTCTGCGCTCGCTTCGCCTTCGATCATCTCCCTTCTCGACAACTCCAAATATGAGGTTGCAAGCGGGTCGTGGGAAGGCAGAGAAGGCAGGGGAGGGTCTTCGGATAGATATAGAGAGTGTAATACGCATTCTCTGGATGCATTGCACTCGCAGAAAGAATGAGGAGGTGTGCTTGTCATCACCGCGTTGCGTTTCATTGGCCGCAACTAGCCAGCAGTGCGATAAGCACGTTGTATCGAAAACCTTGTGCGATAACGGGTCACTAGGTTTTTGATATAACTCATACATACATAATCGGCCCATGAATAGTGGAGCAACAAAACCATGGGGGCCATGTGTAAAGTAGGTGTATTAAATGGTCTGCAATTTCTGTTCTCCTGCTCTCCCTGCCAGTGCAGAGAAGAATGTGACGCAGCAATGCAGCAATGTTTCACAGATTTGAAAACCTCCGTTATTTGGGTCAGTGCTATCGAGATACTATGTAGATTCGAGATGGTGTCAATAAACTTAGTATTCTTTGAGTAAAGCCATCGTCTCTGTAATTCATTGCGTACGAGACATCCTTTGAAGACTTTCTGCTTCTGGTTATGGGCTTGGCGGTACAGTAATAAATTTCCAAACACAGAAACGCACAAGTGTCTCCAACCCACAAGTCTGGGTTGCGATATTCATGGGGGAAGACGTACATGGTGGAAAGATTTGAGAAAGAAACTTTGAACACCGAGCCAAATGAGGATTTTGTGTTGCGTCATTCGCATATCGGCAAAGGTGTTGTAATAGAGCTCTAGGAGTTGCTTGGAACCAAAAGGGCGGATGTGATGCCGTTGGACCCGTTCCCGAACTTGGGTAAAATGTAACATGCAATTTGGTCAGAGCGAATCTTTCTTGCCGAATGATGAAGGTTCGCTGCATTGGCAATTTATTTCTCTTGGCCAATTGCGACAAGAAGTAAGACAAGAACTCCAGAGCATGAGATCGATGAATCACAAAAGTGTAAGCCCACCCACTAGTAGACGATCATCACCAGGAAAGAGCTTTGTGAAGTGCCACATGGAGGAATCCACTCTTGAAATGCTGCGTACTCATGCGCTTGCCCTATTTTCAATGTTAGTCTTCACCCGTGCCGAGGTTAGCAATTTTGTGTGTCATACAGTATGTACCACCGAAGGTAAGGGGGGTTCCCAATTCCACTGCTTGTGAGCACTTGTATGGAGCGCTCTTCACGCACAACGCAAATGCTCTTTTCATATTGTTGTCTGCCTTTCTTTCCAGCAATGCCCTACAAAACTTACAACTGCGCTCGGAAAAGTTATTTCGAGGTGTGATCGATCGTTTT
The DNA here is from genome assembly GCA_030374765.1 of Agarophyton chilense. Taxonomy (NCBI): domain Eukaryota; phylum Rhodophyta; class Florideophyceae; order Gracilariales; family Gracilariaceae; genus Agarophyton; species Agarophyton chilense. Next base: position 1,138,440 of record JARGXX010000095.1, on the reverse strand, counting down.
CAACAAATGGACCAAGTCGTGTCGCTCAGAGATGGTCTAAAAGAATTTTTGATTGGATGGAATAATTGAATGCATGAGGAATTACAATGTCTTTCACATAGGATTACGCCCGAAGCGGTAAGCCGTGTGAAAGGTCGTGCATAATGTGCCGCTTTTTCTTATTTCACGGGCCCTCACCGCCCTGGGGTCTCACGTCTAGCTACGTAGAGAAAAAAACTATTCCGGAGTCAAAACGACTTTTCCAGGTCGCAAAATGCTTGTAATTGTTCAAGAAAACCAAGTGGTAACCGGGTAGATGCTATGGCTGCCGAACGATGCCACTACGGGTACGAAATAATCTATTCCTATACAGGTGTGGGGGATGTCGCAAGCACTAGTGCTTTTGGCGCTCCAGCAAATCAAAGTGTCCTCCTTTTTTTCGCGGAGAGTGCCTATGCGCTTCAGCTTGTATCTATTGCTTTAGCCTCAGGACCGAAACAGCAGCTGGTCATAGTTTTGAAGAGACCGCCCATCGTTCAGCGAGAGCACCGTAGCCAATGTTTACGCCAAACTTTTCCCGATAAACCGAAACGATAAACTTCTTCCACCCCCCGTCTACTGTGCTGCTTTTGATGGTGATTAGTCTACATTCTCCTCAAGCAGTTAGACCAGGGAACGGTGCCCAAATATTTGGAATGTGCGCAATTAGTCTTTGATTAAGGCCTTATTCAATAAGAAGATATCCCGCTATCCACACTACTCAAATGAGCCGCTTCGGTATGGATAAATATGTTCCTTTAAAAGCAAAGCAAAGCACTTTTTTTGCAGCAACCTTCCTTAAAAGATGGGCGAGAAACACTACCATCGCGTTCATGTTGCTCTGTACTCTGCGCAGTGAAGTTTTCTTGCTTGGCGATGCTTTTTACGGCCGCGGATCTGGTATTGCGATCGAAGCCGCTTCTTCCGACTTGAAAACCACCATAATGGGTTTTTTTCCTATTTTTTTGCGGGCGTGCTTCTTCGTGTCGGTGAGTTCGAACTAATTGATGACAAATATTCTCATCGAAAGAACCGCCTCTATCCGATGAAAGTTGCGAATGATGCAGAGGAAAGTGTACATTCTTTGGCGGGATGACTAAAGCTAGGTAGGTTATCCGCGGTCATCCCCGCGGGGCTCAACGCCCATTGCGGTGGGTGCATGAGGAGACCCTCGTGAGTTGGTGACGTGCATCAATCTCATTGGTGGAAAACGTTTGTTTCGGAAAAGTGGTTTACGAAGGCAGCGGTGGCACCACTGCATCCTTACTAATTATCACGATTCCTCCACTACTCCTAGCTAGTAGATGGACAATCCTGCACGGGCAGGAGCAATGGCCATTTCTCTTTCTCGGTTTACGCAATCATCAGAATTCTCACACCATTCCTCGTCACTTCACAAGAGCAACTCTACCAGCCATCCTACACATTTTCCGCAGGTAGGAAGGGTACCAAAGATAGACGCGATTGCCACATGGGTATGGAAACAGAAAGAGATCGGGCGCCTCATGCAGATACTCAATGATCGCTTTGGATTTTTCACGCCTTGAATTTCTACTAGGAAGGGAAACAGGTTTCAAATCTCAATCGCCGATCGCGAGCTTTCATTCATTTTTCGATCTTGGACTGGGATCTGTAGATTATTTCCTATCGATATTTTAAGTCACGAAAGCGTCTCTTTTGAGGAAAACCATGTTTGACGCATTGCTTCTGCATGACTGATGGGCAATCGGCAGCTTTGTCCTATGCTTGAGTTTTTCATCATGAGATGAGCTCGTGCGAGGATCTGAGGCGCGTGCGGAGCCACAGCGATATTGTTTTTAGAAACATAGCTGCACGCCATCACGATTTGTAATCACCAGGATTTGCTTCAAAGCTTTGGCATGTGCCACATGACTTTCGTGAACAAGAAAGCGAATGAAATCGCAGAAAGCTCCATCATCCGTGACCGCTGTCCGTCGGAAATATTCTCATCGTCTCTGCTGATCTTCAGATAGTCTCGCACTCTTTCGGGAAAAATATGCAGAATCGTAAGATGTTCCCGCCGTTCAACACGCTCTGCAAGGCCTATCAACGAGTATAGTAGTTCTTCTCCAATCGAGTGAAGATGGGCATATGTTTCTTGCAAATGGGGACTAGCCTCTGGATGTGCTCTGTTCATCAGCTCATGTTGCCTCGCCGTTATCCGAGACACCGGAATTGAAGAAGCCATCATTTCGCATCATGCGACGTGTCTACTGAAATTGGCAGTGCTCTTCAATTCTTTTCCTAACCAGCTGATGAACCTGTACAAAACACAAAGCAGTCGTTTTCAATTCGAAATGGATAGATTAGACACCATCTCCGTCAGTAGAAGTGCCGTGTCTTATGCAACTTGTATCCGAATTTGTCAGTTGTGGCGTCTATCAATTGAAATGGGATGGAAGCATCTGCCAATCCACCTCCGCCATCAACACTATTTGAGCGTGTGGAACGTATGCTGTCGCTCATTCGAACGCTGGTGTCGCACGTACATCTTTCGTTTCAGCTTTGTATCATTCTTTGTACGTGCGGCGTAAAGATTATTGTTCTCCAGTTTGCAACCATATGATGTCCAGCATGTTGTACGACAATCACGTTGTATTTCACGTTGGCGCGCAGAAGTTGAGGCAAGCTCGGTCGAATATTCCGTCTCGTCGGAAGAGTTTCTTTTCCAGCTCAAACTCGACAGCGCTCCTTCACATGGTCAACCCGTACATTCGGCGGGCAAAGAACAGTTTCCGCCGATTGAAGTTTTCTACCAGATTTGCTTTGTTTCCCATTGTTCTTTCTATTCTCATTGCGTGTTTCGTGTCGTCGAACACGCTGTCACCGTCGTTGTCCATTGAACCCCGCTACACCCCGTTGCCGAACGACGCTGACCACTCACCGAGCTGGGGGATTAAGACCTACGTTGGAATGAAAGAAGGACGGGCGTTGAAAAGTCCGAAGCCAGCTTATGCCAAAGTAGGTGAACATGATTCGAACTTCAACGCATTTGGATCTCCCCCCCCCACTGTTACCCATTTGACTATTTCGCCTTCTTCCGTTAATGTTAAGAATCATCATGAGGACCATTCTCTGGCAAAAGGGTCCAAAAAGACTATATCCCATGGCCACCATTCTTCTCATCACCACCACCATGATTCAGTCTCCGTTATCCCTCACACGAAGGATAATATTAAGCCCGAAACAGCCGCTAAACAAGCCAAAGTTGATATCGGGGCTTCGAAAGTTATTTCCTCACCACACCCTCACAAGATCAGTCACCCGCACGTTGATCATGGACATCCTCGCTTTCAGTTTAACGAAAAAGAATTCACCGGGCTTCCCGACACTAAGCTCTTACTTGACAAGGAGTTTACCTCATTCAAACCCTTAAGATCTCGCACCACAGATGTTCGCCTTATATCACTTCGCAATGTATGCTATTGTACCCAAAGGAACAAATTTTTGGTACCCAGAGTAAGCAAAGACAAGAAAACTAAGTTTCCAGGCTATCTCTACCGTTATGGATCTTCTTTCAGCGTTTCGTGGAAAAGGAAAAAGAATATACTCGCTTCTATGGACCAGAAGGTGGTTCAAGTTGACGGAACAACGATTGTCTGGCGTGGCCGATCAATTCACTCATACACAAACCATTTACAGTCGTCACTCATTCCTATTCGTTCATTGCTTGACGTGCTGAAAAAGACAGGATATAACGACAAGGTGAGAATAGCGGCAGAATCCTTCACCCCATCAGCACAGCAGGAAGAAGCTGTGCGCAAAGCGTATGATTACTTTTTGGGAGATGTTCCGGAAGAGAACAGAATCGAGTTCGCCCGTTTGCGACCTCGTCTATTATGTTTCGAACGAGTGCTGGCGCTTGGGTCTGAATATGAGGGTCACGCCAAATCAGTTGAAACCTACGAGAATGTGAAGGGGCTTATTGAGAAGCGCGAAGGTTCCACTTTGCAAGGGAAACTTGCACGAACTTGCAAGGATGTCGGCACAACAAAGAAAACAATATGGGTTCTTGAACGCCAAGATCAGAACACCCACGCCGGAACAATATCAAATTCTCCAGAAGTCAGGGAGGCGATTCACCATGAGCTGGTGAGGGCACACATGGATGACAAAGTGAACATAGAATTCATCCAATCCCCATCAATCCCATGTCCGAAGGGAACAAAGCGAGCTGGATGCTTTGAAACCAACTGCTCTGGTGAAGGAGATACGAAGACTCTTGGCGAAACTGAAGTTTGTCGGCATCACCCTGATATTTTATCTGAAGTTCAGGTGTTTAATAAGATGACGTTCCTCATCACCGTCACGGGACAGGCAAACGAGGGAGTGATGTACATGCCGAGAGGATCACAGGTAATCGAAGTACTTCCTTACGGAATCCTTGATCATTCTTTTGAGAGCCTAGCCAACGATGCGCAGTTAAAGCATTCAAGGCTGGAGAACCGCTCCTACAAGCAAACGGAGTGGTTTATGTTTGACAGGTTTGGTGATGTAGCCCGAAACTTGCATTCATGCTGGGGCGATCTTGAATGCCAACAGTTTAGACGGACTCGGGCAACCCATATTGACGTTCATCACCTCAAATTGCTTGTTCGGAAGGCACTCGTGGACTGGAAAAAGTCGTGTGAAGTTGGTGTTTAAGGTGAAAGTTTCATCTCGGGGCTTTGTAACTTGTGCTCGTTACATCATTTTGAAGAAGAGTTTAGACAGGAACTCACCTCCGATGTTATGGGTCTGGTTTTGTAAAAAATGTTAGTTTACAAGAATCTTGTTGATGTGTATCTTTGTGACAGTGGTGTAGATCGTTCTGAGGAACAGTGTATATACTCGCTTCCAGCCGTCCGTCAATTTCGGCTGTAGATTTCGGCTGTCGCCTTGCACCCATTCGCACTGCGATTTCGCAGAAAGATGATGCTTTCGATCAGAGTAGCAATGGACTGATGACTGAAGCCGGTCATTTTTTAATTATTCCATTGCTCAAGCTTGAGACTAAGCCAACAGTAATCTGGATTAATCCTAGAGAAAGAAAAGGGCGAACATTGCATTTTCGGAAGCACGATCTATTAATGTCATTCATGTGGGTCCTCCATATTACAAGGAACTACTGTTTTCGAGGACCCCTTGTTATCTGTTGTATACGGATTATCGCCCACAATTCCAGCCGCACGGCAATTTATATACCAACGGGTCCTATGAAAGATACGTTTTATTGTGAAAGTTCGTAAAGTTGGATCGTTAAAATTTTGAAAACACCGATTAATCTGGGATCAGGGTGATCTCTTCAAAGCGGCGAGATGTAGATCCCGGATTAGTAGCGGACATTGAAGGGCTTCTTGTTCCTGAGCTATACCTCCCTCCCCTCTTCTTCATTCCTCTACAGTTCTATCATTAGCCTCAAGACCAAGATTCTGATACAATATCACAATGGGGTTAGGTTTCACTTCCCCATGGACTTCTGGTGTCTATACTGGACGCCTGCCATTTACAAAAAGCTGTTGTGCATTGCGTCCCACTATGACCCTGCTCTCGCATGAGAAACTTGATGTTGTTCTCAGTACAGAAGAGGGAGAGGTTGCCAAGTACAAACTCGAGCTTGAAATTCCCGCATCCATACCTAAAGAGAAACGGAAAGAAAGCATCCAAGCTGTTAAGAAAAATGCCGCTTTTAAAGGATTTCGAAAAGGAACCATCCCGCCGTTCATTATGATAGAAATTGAACAATTCGTATTACAAGACTCTTGCAGCGCTGTCATCGAAGATGCAGCTAAGGAATTGGAACTTCGCCCTGTAGAAGGGAAGGATGCCATGGCGAAGTTGGATTTCAAAGATTTGAGGAAACGCTTTCGCATTGGGGAGGATTTTGTCTTCACATGCGAAGTACAACTGCAGTCGATCACCACAGAAAAACCAACCGAAGAATTAGAAGAAATTGTGAGCTATAAAGGCGAGGTGCCCACCATTGATATAACGAAGACGCCAGAAAATCGATGATCTGTACATTATTGCTAGGATGTGAAACAAGTAATAAAGAGACATAAGCTAATTGACGAAAGGCTGTTCGGTCAAACCCCAGTGAATACTTTCAACTATCTCCGTTTCAGACTGATGAACTCATCCGGTCGTAACTCGATGTCTACATCAGGCTGACACGCGTAAATTGCGATAACAGTCCGACCATAACGGCGGTTTCGAATTCCGACGAGCCGATGTTCGATGCTCGGCGGAAACGTGCGATGTTCTATCGGATACTCCACTACAACAAATGTACGCTCTCCAACACATTCAGACTGTGCAACAGACTTCATCAACTTTGCGTAGTCTACTTCTTCGTACGGCGGCGTGATCGTGATCAAATCAAAATGCTTTCCGTAATTATACTTGGTGCCATCCTTCAAGAACTCCTCCACACGCGAGCATACCGCCAAACTTCTGTCATCAAAGCCGCAATTTTCGAGGTTATCCTTGATAGCTCCTACACACGCTCGAGAATAGTCCACAAATATTGCTTTACCCATCCCTCTCGACAACGCCTCGATTCCAACACTACCGCAGCCAGCAAATAAGTCCAAACATGTGCCGCTTTCAGGGAGAGCATCCAGCGTTCCCAGCATAGAGAAAAGCGCTTCTCGGACTTTAGCCATCATCGGCCGCAGGTAAACATCTGGGGATCGAATTCTGCGCCCTCTAACTGACCCTGAAGCAACACGCAAACCTGGAGGGTTCGGCGGGAGCCTTTCAGCGATGATCTTCTTTCCCTGAGATCTTACAAAGCCACGAAAGCGCCTCCCTCCGCCCCGCTGCTGACGAGGAGCGTAGACTTTACCAGGCGATAACTGGCCCTCTTCGGATACGGCTTTATCTTTCGACAGTCCGTCTGGAGGAAGACTCTGTTCCGCTGTTACGTTCCTCCGAAGAGCTTTCTCTGAATTGGCAGGACATGACTGCAATCTTCGTATCTTGTTGCTTCTGGACCAATGTTGTGACGCCACAAACGGATTAACGAATGCCATTTGAACCACTAATAAGCCGGTCAAGAACGGAAACACTTGCCACTCCGGCGATGCTTGTAGAAAAGCCTCTCTGAATAGATGGCCTAGGTTGGAAAGGGATACGAACGTGTGGATGAATGAACAGCCAACTTCTTTCTAGCTGTTGGTGACTCACTTCAAAGTCTGGAATAACCGCCTGTGACAACCTTGTGCAGAGCATTGCATAAACTCTTGCACAGTGCGAGATCCTATTGCTACCAATGTACAAAGAAATATAAAAAAAATTGGATATCGCTTACGCTATTGGCTTGTTTACAGTAAGGCGAGCACAGATTGATGTTTCGATCATAGAGGTCGGACTCGTTCTGCTTCATGTCATCCTGATAAAGCTAAAAACTCGATCTCCCTCCCCGTTCTGGCTGTACTACGTATATAACGGCCCGGCCCTTCAGTGTTGTAACGAAACGCATGACTTCAGGTTTTCTGGTCTTGGCGCGCTTCCAAACTTATGAACGATGTGCCCACCATCATCAGTGCGATTTGAGGAAGGCATCATCATAAACCGATGCACCATGTTTGCTCTACTTGTGTCTTGAATGATCATATTTTCCATGTAGATTGGATGGCATGGGCTAGCAGAAAATACAAGTCGGGTATCTTCTTGCCTACGGTTCGAGAAGCTGCCCTAGAGTATCTCGTTGAAAGCACAGTGTGGACACAAACTGCTTCGCTAAAATCCTCTCAAGCTGGACATGGTGAGTGTGTTTGTCGTCCTGCCACGATTCTGTCACAACTCTAAACTATTAGTCACCCACTCGACAAAAATAGGATGACAATTTTGAGTGAACAACAGAACCAATCACTCTTGATTCGGGCTTTTTCTTGTGAGGAAAGTTCGAGCCACAGAAAAACTGCGATTTCATGATTCCATCGCATAGAAGATTCTTTGCGCGTTCCCAATTGCTTCAGACTACATTTGTTCCTCGAATTTGATCAAAGCGTTACTCCTCAGCGCCAGTTGCAGTATTTTCTGTTTTCTGACTTGATCCACCAAGAGTACTGTGAATCGCAAAAAGACAGATTCCGGCAGAAGGCTCTATGTCGATAACTGATTCTCTTCCAACTTTCCCCTTCACACTCTCCATGAATGGCCCCTTTTTCTCGATAGGGACCAAATTAATTGTATAGCCTCCCCACCCCGCCCCAGTTATCCGACTCCCGATGGCACCATTGGCCAAACAAAATTCGACGAGCTCATCAACTTCCACACAGCTAGACTCGTAATGCATCCGAAGCGACTCGTGTCCCTCTTGTAAGATGCTTCCCAGTCTCTGCAACTTCTCCTGCTCATCACAATCCTCGTCATTGAGGACTGCTGCAAAGTTTTCCACCCGCTCTGCTTCCGATAGCACATGGGCCATTCGTTTCCCGGTCGCGAAACATTCGGCTTCTACCCCTACAAGAAATCGATTTCGTAACTCAACCTCCGTAACACCAAGCTCTTTCTTGGCGTCATCAAGAGACACTATTTCGGTTATGTCCATAACTTCTTGAGTCATCTTTCTCAGTGCTGATATAGTTCGGCATTGAAGCTTGGAAGTTCTCTTGGCCTGGAAATACAGCTGTCCAGGGGTCGTTACCGACATTTCAAAGTGCACTTTTAGGCGGCGAGCTAGGATTCCTGACGCTATTCGACACTCGGCCGCTCGCAAATTGAACTGGTCCTTAACGAAGCTGTCAAAACCTTTCCGAGCTTTAACATGGCTTCCGACTGCGATTAATGAGGCACTTTTTGGGAGGCGTAACGATTTCACATTGACTCTCGGAATGAAAGACACGCTTGTTGCACATTCTTTTCCCCCACAGGCGCTAATAACATGATCCACCGCCCCTCCTCGCGTACCTGCACCCACACGCTCACCTTCTGCAGCCAGCAAAGCCAGCTCTTGTTTGGGGAATCTCTTTCGATTTAACCTCGCCGTTGCCAGTGCTGACAGGGTAACAAGCGAGGAGCTCGATGCTAGCCCAGCAGCAAGAGGGAGATCCCCACTGACGAGCAAACGCCCACCACCAGACACGGATCTTTTTCCCTTGGCTATACTATTATATACTGGTTTAACGCCCCAGGAAACGTATTGAATCCAGTCGGAATCTAGCGTTTCATTTTCCTCTTCCAACACCATTCGTAAGCCATCTGCTCGAAGTTTTCCACTTTGAAACAAATCATTCCGAGCGTGTTGTATTTCGATTACATCAGTATTATCCAGACATCCCGCGAGCATTGATCCTTGTCGAAGGGCTATTCCAATGACGGGAAAGCCGTTGTAGTCGAGATGTTCGCCGATGAGATTAACTCGACCAGGAGCACGAGCCATAAATGACGGAGTCACGCCGTATCTCTCCTCAAACATTTTTCGCAAGTCCATTGCCATTTTCATCATATCCTCGGAGTCGGATTCCAGAAATTCTTGCAGAGTAGTTCTAATGGGATATAGAGATGCAACGTACGCTTTCCGTTGCTCCTCTTTCCCAACGTCTGTCAAAACAAACTTGTGATGAAGCTCCAGAATCTCATCATGATTATATTGAAAACGATCTCGGCAACTCTTCACCCATGTTTCAAGGATCCGTTCTTCTCGCTCTTTTTCAGCGATCCTGCGGTATACTTTTTGGGTTTTGAACTTTAACCTTTCCTCTTCAAAAGTGTCTGACGAGATAGGTTGTTCTAATGTGTGCTTAAACCGTTTGTTGTAGTTCTCAAATACAAGATTGTCTAAGAGAAGGCCAAGAGCAGGTGCCGTTGGTGTGTGCAGTTTCACGCTAGGACATAGCGCAACCGAAATGGTTTCCTCTGGAGCATGACCTAGATATACGTAAAGAGATAAACCAACCATCTTCCGTATTTGATGTAATAGGAAGCTTTGACCAAAAATCTCTACTGAAACGTAATAGATACCAGACTGTGGCGGCTTAAAAGGCTGACTGCAATTCAAACTTATCATGTATCTTTTCGAAGCATCTTCAGAACTAGACAAGCCCTCTGTAAAGTTTGCAAAGCAGTGCGTACCTTCAAAGCGTTTAAGAATGGAAGTCAGTCTTGCAGCTCTTGGGTCTCCATTCCCTTCCTTCGATCCCTTCTCAATAGAGTTTGTTCCTCCAAGCAAACGGACCGGAAATATGTATTCATATCGACGGCGATGACAACTGGACCGAGCATTGAATCCACCGGTAGGACGAAGTAGTCCGTAGACTTGAATATCTTCTGGTAGGTGATAATTTATGGAGTTGATTACCGAGCGGTCATGGATCCTTTCATTCGGTAGCTCCAGTTTCACCGAAACACATTGCACTATAGCAGAAACTCCTTTATCTGTTCTCGCAGCCCGCATCCATTGCACTTTTCCCGGAGAGTTCTTGTTATCATCAGATATTAGTCCAGCTCTGTGGAAGCCAGTCAATAATACTTGTTCGATCGTAATAACTCCCGGGTTTATCTGCATTCCATAGTATCTCTCACCATTGTACCCAAGAAAGACGGCATACTTTCGCTTTCGAATACGTCTTGAATCTACATCTCGTGAGTCTAGACCCCCGGTGTTGGATATTTTCCCGTTCATCTCATCTAAAGAATCAAGGTTTCTGCTCTCATTCGAAAGCGCCATCAGAGCCTTTGAGTTACCCATTTCTAGGCCCTCTGTGTTCCTATGTCCTAGTGGAGCATCTTTCATTGCCCTGGTGGGAGGGGCGGTTGATTTGTCAATCCGCTTCCTCTTTTCATTTACTCTTCTCTTTTTCCATGGCCTTTGGATGTGCTCATCGCTGAGAAGCTCTGAGTTCGGAAGTTCAGCGTTGCGTTTAGAATCCTCCCCCGCGCCTGTTGTCCGGGAAAAATATGATCCCATGAGACCTTGGAAATAATTGTAACGAGAGCAGTGTCGAGAAATACGAGATCTTACAATGCGTTCCAACCTGGCAGCGAAGAAATGCATAGAAGGATAAAGGGAAAGACAGTGCCCCGGAACGTAGTTCTGAACTCGTTGAAGCTCAAGGTTTGACCACCGAACACGCCTATGGCGCACTGCTACGACCTATGATACGTATTTGCAGACCGAAATATTTCCGATGTATCGGCATCAGAGCACCCTGGCACATGCGCGTGTCTACAACCAATTCCGTTGCAAGATAGTTGCGTATCTCTGCCAAACGAGGAAAGCAAGAAGCGCGAATTGGTAAGTGTCGATGCTTTTCCCCAATCAAAGAATCAGAGAGAAGTTGCACAAGCGATTTCGTAATTGATGCGTTTGATCATTCTATGCATCGCGTGCTTGTCTCAGTTGGGATGTGGGGCGATCGAGCACCAGAACTTGTCCGCTTGCAAGTTTAATCTCTCTCTTCTCAAACTCAATAACCTACGGAAATCGTTTCGGCATGATGCAAAGTGGACCACAGAATCTGTCATACGGTACTTTTCAGTTTTGCGGTCGTTATTTCGGCAATTAAAGATGCTTGAACACCCACAAGCTGAGTCACCACCAGGGAGCCCGAGTAAAACTTACACAGTGTTTCGTTCCACTTCCCCGGTAATTCTCTGCTAATCATCTTTGAAGAAGGCGGCCTGAAGCAAATCATAGCCTCTTATGTCTGATAAGCAATCAGCTGTTATTGTCGGAGGCAGCCTTGGCGGTTTGACTGCAGCGATATGCCTTCGTGATATCGGATTTTCGGTGTCTGTTTTCGAGCGGTGTCACGAATATTTATCTGGGAAAGGAGCGGGTATAGCCCTGAATCCTTCTATGCTGTCTTTTATTCAAGATCATCCACGCTTTAGATTATCCGAGCATGGGCGTACGATTAGGAAATATCGGCACTTGGATCACGGTCGTGAGGATTGTCGAGAGCGCAACGTAACGCTCGCCGTATCTTCCTATAACTCTGTGTACAAGGCATTGCTTGAGATTTTTGGAACTCAGGACTACCATCTTGGTCAAAACGTGATGGACGTATCCCAATCCTCTGAGAAGGTTTCAATTACAACAGCGGATGGAGAACGATACTTCTGTGATCTTCTCGTATGCGCTGATGGAAGTGGATCAAATTTGAGACAAATATTTGCCTTGGACAAAGAGCCAACATATGCCGGATATTATGCATGGAGAGGAATCGTGAACAAAAGCCAGCTGTCGGCATGTTTGGCGAGGGACTTTGAAGAAAGTCTTTCGTACCATATGAGTCAAGATGGGCATATCTTGTCTTATCCGATTCCCTACTTCGAAGCGGATGAGAACGGAAAGCTGGAAAAGTCAACTTACATCAACTGGTTGTGGTATAGAAATTTTCCACATAGAAAGAAACTAGAAAACCTTCTCGTCGATGCAACAGGTAAACGTAGACTCAAGTCCGTGCCGAGGGGATGTGTTTCGTCTGATCGTATAGAAGAACTGAGGAACGACGCGCGCATTCTACAAGATGATTTTCGTCAATTAGTCAACAGTACACAGGACCCTTTTATTCAACCAATCTTTGACTACGCCACGAAAAAGATGGTTGTTGGGAGAATGTGCTTGCTTGGCGATGCCGCATTTTCTGTTCGGCCTCACGTTGCAGTCGGAACTGCAAAAGCATGGGATGATGCAGTGAGCTTGGCTTATTTTTTAAAGCAACCAGAACGAAACCTTCATTCCGCACTGCGTACCTGGGAAGAAAAACAACTTTTATTGGGAAATCAGTTGCTGAAGAGGAGTGTCGAGCTGGGGACCATGCTTCAAACGGGAGCTTTCAACTACGATCAGCCACCACCATTCGGTCTGCATGAGGCTGGAGATTCTTACAACTGGAGCGATGCCCTCGACACTCTTGCTGCAGAGCGCAAGTGATCAAAGTCGAATAGAGGAACATAACATCCCGATCGCAAGAACGACGAAGACTGGAAACCAATTATGTCCGGAGATGCTCAAACAATCTTCGGTCTTTCTTGTACTTGGTCTTTGCGATGCGTACGGTGTCATGTTAACCCACACACACGGTTTGAACTTTGAAGGCATTCCGTATCTATTCGTTTTGCTGTAAGGATTGTATTAGGAACCGGATCTTGTAACCAGTCGAATATGGTGTGCTGCATTAGAACCAAACCCGTTGCAACATTGGCAATTTCATAGATTTGAAATTATGGGCAGCCCCTGCGAGGACGAGCAGAATATTGAAATTGACATATCACTTGCTGTTTTTCAATCGAGAGATTGATTATTGGCGGTTGTTTGACTGAGTCAACCCCTCAGAAGGATAAACACAAATGAAACGTCACTTAGAGATTGGAAGTACCTTAGAAAATTCTGGCTTTTATGAGGAAAGAGGAGTACCTGTAACGTAGATCTCTTTCAAGCAGGACTTCGATGGATGGTCTGAGGGTGTAGAAGCTTACAATTTCGTCCGACTCCCATTGCCACGCTTTTAGCTTCCATGAACTGCTTGCGTTGTAACCCTCTCCCATGTGAGTCCTGTTTGAAAGAGAACTGTACAGAGGCCGCTAAGCTGCAAAACGATCCTCATCTACCCCATCCAATCAGTCTAATGTTGTTTTTGTACAACGCCACAGGAAAAATAGGCCTCGCGTTAAGAATCACCCTTGCGACCACGACCAGGAGTACGATTTCAAGTGGGTCGAACCGATTCAATATGTGGAACCTCAATCCCAGAACTTGCCCCAAATGCAGGCGAAGATTGTATCGGTGAAATTGATCTTCACATTGATGGTCCCAGACATGTTAGAAATGGCCCATCTGAGGTTTTTTGTACGCAATCCCAGCGACTTGTAATGGCCGACGAAGTAATCAGGAAAGTTTTCAGAGATATGATTGCCCAGTCGTACGTGCCATAAGTGTGTTCCTTCGATGACTCAGCCGCGCGTAGAGCTGAGCTCAACACCATCCAAATCCTATCGCACAGACGCGATTCAATCAGAAACCTAGCCCGTAGCCTCTCAGTGAAGGATGCACCTGTCGTGAAACTTCGAAGAGGGCTCCCCCAGAAATTGCGCCAGCAGGTAGTGGGTACTCCTCGTTTTCATCAACTCTTTAAAATGGTCATTATTGATAGATCGCCTATCTGGCTGATTCCAACCGCTGTGCCTTTCATTTAATAGCGAAAAATGACGGCCGTGACCGTTGCGCGTGGCCTCAAAGCTTCGTCGAAAACCAGCAACTTTCCAGTGGCAGGGGGCCACGTCCAAAATTACAATGTGATGCAAATCCACCACCGTTGCATTTCATGCAACGAGAAACCCCGAGTACACTGTATTGTTTGGTCTCTGAGATGGTACCGCACTGTACTTTACCTTGAATACGATCAGGCTAGTAATGCTTTCGTTTTCATGCTTGTCTACCTGAAAGTGACTCTGTGGTCGAAGTTCGAGACCCATCGACTCTATTGCTGACTTGACAATTTTGATACGCTCTGACGAAGTTGTGTGTGTGTTGTGTGTTGTACCTGATTCCCACATCTTATCAAGAAGGTTAAAGCTACCAATCACCTCGATCTCGTTTCTGGTTGGTAAACGACATCCAATTATCATCCAGCAACGATACAAAGCGTGTTGTCATTTTCTTCGGAATTCACAGCCTTTCGCAAACCACTCGACCCACTTTCCCGTTCTACAATTCTGTCATCCATCATCCACACTCCATCAATATGGGCGCGGAAACGCATTCCGAACCCCAAGACGCAAACTTACCATCCAGCTCACACGCCGAAGAACCTGAAATGCCACCCACGCACACCTACACAGCACCTCCGTCACCAGATGATATCCAAAGGAACCAATCTCTCGCACCATCGTCATCACGAATACCATTTTTTGCTTGGCTATGCATTGGTTGCATTCCGTTTTTATGGTTGTTTCTCGTTCTCAATTCTCCTCGCCCACTTTACAACATCTTTTTTACCCTTCTATCAATTCTCCCAGCGATCTTGGTGGGTAAATTCGTACTGAAGGTATTTGCAGATGAGGCTGTCAGCAAATCTTTTCTAATATCCCAGTTCCTGTTGGGGGCATTTCCTCTTTCTGTAGTAGTCGTCATTGTGGAAACAGTTTGGGCTCTGGTTTTCGGGAAAATATTATTTTCATCCGAGATAGTCCAATTTAACGAGTTCCTGGGCCTAGATTCCGCCATAGACGGCAAACCTCCATCCGGAACTGGTGTGAACAGAATGATAAGGGAAATTCATTCAACGTTCGCATCTTCTGGCGACTCTCTCGGCAAAAGTCCAGATCCAGACAAGATACTCGAATATCTACGAGAGCACGTCCCTCTGTGGAAAATGATCGTATTTGCGCTTTTCTTTGCGTTCATTGTCGCTGGGTTAACGGAGGAAGTTGCCAAATGGACGCTTGCTCGCCGGTATAGGGTGGTAAACAAGATGGCTGAGAACTTAGAATGGGATCGTCGTATTTCTTGCAGAGGTATTCTTTCAGTTGCATGTACGGGAGCTCTTGGGTTTGCTACTATTGAGAACTATGGATTCGTGACGGGGCTGGCATCATCGCCAGACTCAAAGTTTGGACTTGGACTCGTCGCTATGGCTTTGTTCCGTGGTTTGTTGGCATTTCCAGTCCACGTCGGGGCGCAGTTCTATGTTGCCATTGCTGCAGCTCAGTCGTATATCTTTCGTGAGCCGATTGGGGTGATGAAGTCACTTTTCATTGCTGTTATGTTTCATGGCCTTTTTGATGCCATATCTTTCTTAATGTTGCTGTTCGTTGGAGTATTGGGAGCTCCTTCCTGGATGAACGTGTTTGCTCCTATTCTGCAAAGTTGTTTGACAGTTTTGTTAGTAGTGCTGTGCCGCGGGCGGTACAAGGCATTGTTGGAAAGAGAAAGAATGGTGTTTCTGTCTGTTAATCCCGTATAACAATGAATGTTTGAGGTATTGTAGTCTTAATTTTTTGCAGTCAGTTTGGCTTCACGAATAAATGATGGGTTTTTGTACATCTCTTTCTCAACAATATTTCGGGATGTGATTGAATTCTACTCATTTCCAAACTTCCTGCGAGTAAGGCGAGAAATACGTCGATTACCGCCCCTAACAAACCAAAGCTCGCTTCGCACGGTCGAGCGCGATGATGTCTACCTGAGAGACGAGGAATAGAAACACTTCTCCTGTGGTTCGAAATACGTTGCCGGCCGTTGCGCAATAACAGTAGTCTAGGAAATGATGACCGAACTGTTCCCAAGGAAGCGAGCTTGAACTAGAGATTTGGACCACCCAAGTAGAAGAGGGGATGTTGTGTAGTGCACTTGAGTATATGTGAGCGAGCGATGTGGTGACCGAAAATGGTGGGTGAAAGATCCACACGGTAGAACGAGCATGTACTGGGTCGCGTAAAATTAGCAGTCAACAATGAAACCACCAACTTGAGCAGTGTGTGAACGTTTTTTGTATGAAAGGCACTCACGGCCATTCTGTATGACGGGTAGTTTGCCAGCGAATCTCAACACATGTAGCCGCATTCTTCACAATGTAGCAGCAGTTTGAAGACGTCTAACCGTGATACGCTCATGGAGCCGCTCTCTCATGAGACAACGAAATCACTAGATCCCGAATTTTTACCGGTCTCTTTGAGCATTGTGCTACAAATGTTTTTCGCTTCTTTGTCCGCCGTTTCATTTCACTTAGACATATCTAGTCATGTCTTCTAGAGGGCTTATCGACTGACGTGCACAGCATGATAAAGAACACTAGACGTCCAATAGTGTGCCCCCAAAAAGAAATTGATAACAATCTGTTCATCGAATCATCATGGTATCGGCTGAATCAAACCAGAGAACAAGCTTGAAACTCAGCGTCAATATCCAAATCTACTCGGTAACCTCGACGGAATCGCCTGAAAAAGCCATCCATAATAAAAGTGTCTCAGTCGGAGCTCATCACACAAAGCGAAGAACAAGAGCACAGCAAACCCACCATCCAACCGACAATTTCGGGAACGACCATAACACATGTTGGGGATCCCCTGTGGTTAATTCCGGTATACTCACATTTTCGTTCTTTCAATTGTCAATTACTTTTCCGAGCAGCAAGATATTACCCTTCGTAAGTTTCCTCGTGATCAACTCGTGGAGAGGCACAGTGCCAACCGTTGTTTCACAAGTGTCTTGGCGTAGATGGACATCCATCGTTGAGCTGCAAAGTTAGCTGTTCGTCCACCCAATCCATCTGTGTACTCGATCCTTCAATTGAACTCTATCTGCCATTGCCGAGCTCACCTTTGTTCACAGCGCCCCAGGGAGGCCTCTGTAATTGAAAGCTATATTGTCGTACGAGTTCTCGCCCAACTGTCCTTCGTTTCCACACTAACTTCACAACAA
Source organism: Agarophyton chilense (assembly GCA_030374765.1). Lineage (NCBI taxonomy): Eukaryota > Rhodophyta > Florideophyceae > Gracilariales > Gracilariaceae > Agarophyton > Agarophyton chilense. The sequence continues at coordinate 1,121,048 of JARGXX010000095.1, read as the reverse complement.
GCTTTTGCTCCTCTAGCGTTCGCTGTGTGTTTCAGCGAAAAGCTCAGCCCCCATTTGCACCATGGCTTCTCAACCGGCCTTTCTCACCCCTTCAACTGTTGCGTTCACCCGTTTCCGACAGTCTCAGACATGTCGGAGCCCCGCCACCTCGCGTGTAGCCATTCGTCGTCTCCGTGCCTCAGCTACCGATCCGGAGCGGCCCAAGAATGTTCAAGCATCTGATCCGCCACCATCTGAGCCAGTCACACCTCCTGAACCTGTATTCGAGGAGCAAGTGCCCGGCAAAATTCAACTTGACGAAATCACCCTGGCCAAGCAACGCACGGCATTAGAAGAGTATTCGCGACAGCTTCGTGCAAAACGTTTAGAAGAAGAGCGGGAGGCCTCAAGGCTATTTGGATGGGTGCCATATGCGGAGACTCTGAATGGACGTCTGGCCATGTTTTTTATCCTTACTGGCTTGTTAACCGAATATTGGACGGGGTACACTCTTCCGGAACAGGTCGAATTGATGCTACGTACGTTGGGAATCCTTTAATGGAAATAACTTATATCTAATATAAAACAGGGCACTTCGTTTCGAGTAACATATTATTTTCTGGTTGTAGCCCAACTAATGCCCTCAACATGTTTTCAATACACGCTCTCTGTCGACCCAAGGCATTTATGATAGGTTCTCCGGCGGGTGTGCGCGGTATCTTCATGTAGAAACCCAACACACTCAATGCACTTTGCATTGGTGAATATACCAAGTTCTTCTTCGGATCATTCCTATCCTCCACACCGTACTCGACTCGGGTGAACAATTCCGCGAATATTGCCAAATCCAGTATTAACGGTGCGCATAACGCGGAATCTAAGCATTCGTTATGCATTATTGTTGTGTAGTGACAATCCATGAACGTCTCAGATGTGTATTCAGACACATCGCGCTTCGAATCACCTAGATACGGCACATATTTCACAACAACAATGTGATCGGGAGCATCATCGCCACCTTTGTATAATGTTCCGTTTGAATCAACAATGTCTTCGATCACCCGGGATTTCGAAGCCGACTTTGGTTTCCACATTACCTCATCCGTCAGCTGATACATGTCATTGTTACCGAGATGGTTGTATGTTACCATCGTCTTAATTTTTACGCCACATCCAATCAAGTAGTCAGCAAGCACAGACTTCATTTTGGTCTGACCCGATTTGAAATCATCTCCACATATAGGAACGCTGTGCCTTTCTGCCAGTTCCACGGTCCCAGGGACAAACGTATTCTGTGGTGAGCCATTAATATAAGGACACCCTTCCAGTATAGCAGCAGCGCAATATAAAGTCGATGGAGATACTTCGGTGTCAGACGCCTGAATGGACGCTAATAGATTGTCAGCGGTGTCGTTTACACCCTCACTTTCAATCGCATACCTTTCCGAATTTCCAGTCCATACCACCACTACATACTCCAAGTTGTTATCCTTCTTGAAGTTGCGGATATCTTCTCTCAGTTGCTCTAGTTGCGCTTGTTTGTCTTCGGTCTGAATAATATTATCAGCCCTAAAAGTCTGGTTCTTGGCGATAAACCGTTTATCAAATGCTGCGGGTAACGGTTTCATGTTTTCCATATAGGGTCGAAGCTTTCGCCTCAAATCCGGTTCTAATACCCCAGCTCGGTCCATCGCATCTGCCATGTTGAGGCCGGAAATGTCCCAGCCACCCAGAACAATATTGTTGGGCTCTGCCATCGGCACAACAGATTTGAAGGGTACAAAGACATCATGACCATGTTCGTCGAACCCAATTCGTAGCGTTGCTGCCTGAGTCAGAGATCCTTTATAGTTCGGAGCATGGGTTTGATTCCTGGTTTCCCAAGAAATATCATTCTGGTTGGCTACTACAGCAGCAGTAACGGTGGACCCATTGTTACCACCCCATCCAACTTGTAAGAGTCCCAACTTTCTTGGCTTAGACGCGGTACGAAAATGGTAAACTCGTTTGATAGGTGTTGCTTCTACGTTGCCGGCGTCATCTACAACTGCTTTTACCGTATTGTACTCGAAACGGGATCGAATGTACCCTTCGACCACAGAAATGTCAGCGTTGTTGACGGTGAGTTTCCCCGAGGCCGTGATTGCTCCAGCAATTCTATTGACGCTTTTTTTACGTTGTTCTGTATTGTCTGTCATGTTCTGTTTGGGCCGACGAAGCGGAGATTGGGAGTTCGACGGTAAGTTTTAGGAAATTGGCAGAGGATAAACGACCAACGACTTCAAAAAAGTGGCAATCTTAAACCGAGTGGCCAAGATACAGGATCTGCAGCACAACCTCATAAATGCCTTTTGATCAAATCAAACGAAACGTCTTGACACGCAGCAAATGATCACGAGTGTGAGCATTTTGCCAAGGGCTGCTTAGCCAGGGGTATCATACATTCTCCCAAAGTTACTATGGTGTGCAGTGCAAGTCTTAACATCTTACTCCTATTTTATCTGCTCTGTAGGTAGCAATCTAGCTAGCGATCGCTACCCTTCGTATAACCTATCGAAACACGTAATAGATTGTTTGGAGCAGTATTCTCTTGGAAAGAAAGTCAAAACTCTACCAAGCCACCTGGTAATTCCACGCGCAAAAGACCCTACCGTTGCGGATAGTTCCTAGTGGGCCATCGATACATCTAGCGATTCACATCACCCAGCACAAATTGGTCTTCACCTCCACGTTAATAATTTTACCGCATCGAATTGATTACGGGCTGTTCTGGAGGCATTCTCGTCGTCGTGCGTGACAGCAATAAGTCGATATCCCTGCGAACACGTCGCTGTCGGAATGACAAGTGAAATCCATCCTTCGAATACCGCCCCATCATTCTTTAGTCCCGCCTCATACAAAGTTGCTCCTTCATGTGTTTAAATTTTGAGGACGAGACGAGTGATAGTCGTGAAACTTAGTGCGATAGCACAGAAACATTCTCAAATAAAAGCAGAATCTTCTCTTCGCAAAACTGATCTGCGTTGGCGAATATAACTTTCCACCTACATCATAGGGCAGGAGCTTTCGGAACTCGCAAAATAAGGATGGAGGTCCGCGTTTTGGGAGCTGGCTGCGAAGTTGGACGAAGCTGTATACTGGTAACTATACAAGGACGACGGCTTCTCTTGGATTGTGGTGCTCACCCTGGATTCAACGATGAGAACCGCTTTCCGGTTTTTCATGCGCTTCCCCCAGATATGCTGTACGAAATTGACGCTGTACTGGTCTCCCACTATCATTTCGACCATGCTGGCGGGGTTCCTTTTCTTGCGAAAACACTCTCATGCTCGGCTCCCGTGTACATGACAGAGCCGACGAAAGACTTTGCTCGTCTTATGCTCCTCGATTTTGTTTCAACATCTATTGCGCGCGAAGAAGATTGCCGCTTCACCGAGAATGATGTTGAAGAATGCTTTCAGAAAGTGAAATTGCTTCCCTTAGGAGAAGAGCTGCGTATAGGGAGCGAAAAAGACATTACCGTCAAAACATTCTATGCAGGGCATGCGATTGGAGCCGTAATGTTTTTCATCCAATGTGCCGGGAAGGCTGTTCTTTATTCCGGTGATTATTGTGTCAAATCTGACGGCTACCTGAGTGCAACCAGCGTACCATTCGGTTTAAATCCAGATATATTTATCACTGAAGCAACCTATTGTAACTTGATCCGAAAGGAAGGTCTATTCGAACGAGAAGAATGCCTGATTGACCGCATAGTAGAAACTGTATCAAAGGAAGGAAAAATACTGATACCGATTTCTGCTCTCGGAAAGGCGCAGGGGATTTGTTCGATGCTCTCAAAACGTTTCGAATGTACAGCACTCGCCGATGTACCAATGTTTATAACTGAAGGTCTTGCTTCTAAGGCTCATGACTTGCACCTCAAGTATTCTGAGTGGACTACTGGTCGAAGGAGGATATGTTGGCATTGTGAGTGCAGCCAAGGCGGGAAGAAACGAAGCAGATTTCGGGACGCTTGCCAACACGATATCTTGCTAAATCTTCGCCCCTTTAATCGCAATGAGCATTGGGACCTACTCTATGAAGAGGGCCCCATGATTCTCTTTGCAACGCCCGGAAACATGTCAACAGGTATATCGCATGACGTATTCAAAATTTGGGGCTCTCATCCAGATAACTTAGTCATAGTGCCTTCGTTCTGGTTCACAAGCACTGTACTCGCTGACAATGAACCTGAAACGCATCAAGACGAGGGGTTACCGATGGAAGTCAGATGCCAAGTTTTCAACCAAATCTCCAACGTTCATACTGACAAGCGGGGGATTATACGGGTATGCAAACAAGTCCAGCCCAAATCCATTATTCTGGTTCATGGAGGAAGGCAAAAGGTGAAACAGTTCCAGGCTGAAGTGCACGCAGCGTTGAACGTGCCATGTTACGCACCTGAGATTGGGGAGGTTCTACAGATTGCGAGTAATCCCAAACACATTCGAAAGGGCCCGCCTTCATGTTCAAGACCTCTACCTATACTTTCAAGTGAATGGCAATCGCTAGCTACTTCTTATACACATATGGTAGAAGGGACAGAACATTAATGCTCGAAGCTTTCGAATTGTAGACTGTCACTACAACCACGATCCTGTGAAAACAGATCATAGATATCTTGCAATAATGTAGTAATGCCTCCTCCGACCCCTCTGCTAGAAAGCGATTCGGAGATGCATCCTTTCAACAGAAATGACATCTTCCTGATGAGTGTCTCAGAACAAACTACAGGATTCTTTGCAATGACAGCAATAATATCGAGAAGAAGTCACCATCGTGCACTAGAAACATGGCTGGAGGGGATATCATGCTGCGGATACCAACCATCCCACAGTGCAGCTCGAAACGCAATAGACTTTGTTCACCAAGATTCCATTTGTTGGCAAACCCATCTACAAAAGGCTCAACTCGCACGACAGAACCGATCTGGTTCTATTTCATTCATCGATATGGATCCCGGGCGCAAGTGCTGCTGGCTTTCCAGACACATTCTTCATGTTCTCAAGCTCTTCTTTGAGTCGTTTTGCTTTTCCAGAATCCAAGAGCATGATTCCCTTGAACAATATCCCCTCTATCGTTTGGGCCAAGAAAGAACGGTCTTGGGAAATGAGAAACAGATCCAGTTGAGACAGTATTTTGGAGAGCGCGATTTTGGGAAAGTCCAAGAACATGTCCGCGTATTCTGCGCTCCATCCCGTAGTGCTTACTTCGACTGCATCATTATCTTCGTTGTGGTCTTGATTGTTGCCAGGTAAAAACCAAAAACGACTACGCTTACGCTTCTCGGTAATAGACTCATCTCCCTCCTCGTCAATATGAGATGGAATCAAACCTCGGCGGCGGGCTGCATCTTGGAGAAGCATCGGTGTAGTTGGGTAGTCAATCGCATTGACATCCATCTCGGGTGTCAGTTGCGCAAGGTCCGCAGCCACACGGACTGCATCTTGCAGCCCTCCAATTTCATCCACGAGGCCAAGTTGAATAGCCTCTGATCCTGCCCAAACTCGACCCTGTGCAACGCGTTCAGTTTCTGCGGGGTCTAGCTTTCTTCCTCTTGAAACGACGTCCAGAAAGTCTGCGTAACATGTATCGATTAACTTGTTCATTCTTGCTTCAAATTCTTCGGACCATTCTGTCACGGTGCTAAGAGCTCCGTAGTAGTCTGCATACTTTCCACGACTACATCGGTCGGTTGTGATTCCGACAGTGTCAAATAAGTTGGAAGAATTGAAGGCAGTAAATATTACTCCAATAGAACCTGTAATTGTAGTGTTGCTCGCGAGCACTTTGTCGCAAGGTGCTGAAATGAAGTACCCTCCACTGGCACAGACACTTGACATGCTTGCAACGACTGGTTTCGCTGCAACTTCGACTGCACGACTTATCAGGTCTGATGCAGTTGCGGAACCGCCTGGAGAGTTGACTCGAAGCACGATTGCCTTGATGAGTGGATCCTTGTCAGCTCTTCGGATAGCGGACCGTACGATGTCAGCTGTTTCATCTGAAATTCCGCCGTCAATGTGAACTACGGCGATGTAGTTTCCTTTCGGAGGAGCGTGAATTCGCCAAGGGGAAAAAAGATGGCCAGACCTTTGCAAATGAAACATAGAGTTTCTTTCCATGGAATCAATCGGCCCCGAATGTCGAAATTGAAACATGGGGGTTGCCTTGGAATAATAAGCACGCTTTTCTGTCGATAGAGTATCAATATAGTCGTTAAGACGCTGATAGCGCAAGTCCAGCTTCTCACACGGCTCAACGGCTTTCTCTTGTTCCTTCACAGACTGAAGCCCGATCAAGGCTTTCTGCATTTTGTGGATTGTTTCAACGGTACCCGATGGCGCCAAAGATTCCGGTTCTGAATCGTTCTCTTCCGTTTCATCTTCATCATTTGACTCCGGGTCTAATTTGATTGCTTCCACTTCTGCCGTGTCCGTCTCATATTCCTCTGCATACCCCACAAGAAATAGCCTAGGCTTGTACACTCTTGATTGAATGATAGAATTATCTTCCTCAGTCGAGTCCCCTCTGACTAAGCCTGACAAATGCTCTTCAGTGTCCATCACGGTAGAAACCATGCGAGCTGCCATACATTTAGCTCTCCATACACTGCGACACCATCGTATCAATGGACCTAGATCTTCTCTTTCCCAGCGGAAAGTAGACTTGTCGTTGGGATCACGGGATGCAGCCATAAATTTCGGCATTCCTTCTAAAGCTGCAATTGCATTCTCGCATACGGCCCTTTCGGCTTCTATAAGCGACGAAATGTATGGAATAGAGTTGTAAACGGATTTCTTTTCATTTTCGTCATTGGCAGCATATGCTTCCCATGGGCGTGTCTCAAGCCATCGTAAGTGGGCTTTCAGAGCTCGAAGTTCTTCCTTGATCGACAACTCGACAACTTCTTGCTGGTCATCGCAGAACAAGACTGCACAAGGAATCGCGTAGTTCATATCATGAAGATTGCTAACAAACCTTCCATCTTCCCAGATATTATACCAACTATTCTCTCCCTGTTTCGTCCACGCTTGCTTCAGATCGGTCATGGCCTGTCTCCATTCGAGCTCAGCGTTCTCTCTAGCTTCTTTCCTTGCCTCTACATTGTGAAGCAACTTCTGTCTCATTGCCTTTGGCAACTCATCTCTGTACAATGCTTCATCAACCAAGCCCAAATCCTGGGCCTCTGTAACAGTCAAAATGCCGTCGTTTATGGCGTTCATGACCTTTTCTTTGGTAAGATTCCGCCCTTTTGCCACTGCGCTTACAATATCTTTCATAATTGCATCAAGCAATGACTCTGTTGATTCCCGGTGTGCATCTGTGAACTTATCTTCGGTGAAGTTGTTCGCTGCTGTCTTAAAGTCTTTTCGAGCTACTTTTTTTGCCTTGACACCGAGCTTTTCCAACATATTCTTGAAAAACAAGGTTCCTAACGACAAACCTGGTATAATTACCCCGCTCGTCGGTTGCACATGCACAGAATCAAAGGCAGACGCAAAGTAGAGCGGGATAGTACCATTTCCAAAACCACCGATTCCTTCAGGTATGTGAAGCATTGTGTGCTTTTTCCCCCAACTGTTCGAAAAATCACGAATCGTATCCCGAAGTTCGCTTATCTCTGCGAGTCCCATCGACTGAAGCCCCGAAATTCCCCTCACTACAAGGCCAGTCACGCGCGGGTCATCCTTGGCTGAATTAAGAGCAGATACGAGTTGTGGTAATCTGACTTCTTCAGCCGTGGCGAAGGCTGATCGACCTTCATTACTCACAATAGAAACGTTGTCGAGGTCAAGATCAATTACGGTTTGACCCGGGCGATGTCGCGCGGCAGAGAATCGCTTGTACAAAATATTATCATTTCGATAGTAAGTGTATACCTTGTATCCACCGATTAGTAAAATAATCGTTCGCACGCGAGGGGCTCGTAAGAATGACGAAAAGCGTTTGACTATTGATGACATGTTGGATAGGTTAAGGTTTCTAGTTCTTGAGATCGAAGGAAATGGAATGTGTCCCCTAATTTTCAACACAGAATGTAAGTGGTTTACCTCAAAAGGAAGTCCAAGAGCATCGTGGCGAAGAAAAACAAAAATCCCTCTAGCTGGATCGTATGACCAGCATGGAGCATTACTTGATCCGATGCGTTCCGCGCAGGATGGTCATTGTTCGAAGATTTGTACTGCATTAGTTTAACTTCACGGATAGATTGCCACCGTTCGCATTTTGACAGGAGTAGATTCTCAACTCGCCACAGCCAGTTGACTGGCCACAATTGGCAGCTCTCTCTCTCTTTCTCCACAGAGCCTCTAGTTGGAAGCCGTCTGAAAAGATTACACGTGTACAGCGTATCTTCGTGTGGTACAGTGAGCATAAGAATCAAAAACTCAGTAGGGTTTGCCCTAAAGTTATCTTCGTCTCAATCTCAAGAACATCATTTTTCAGTTTTGAGGTCAGCTTGCATCCATATCCGAATCGCATTTAGATCAAGCAAAAAGTTTTTGGATCGAATTACCGTCGCCCACACTGTCGCCTAAACTAATAACGCTTCGGTCTTGTGGATCGTTTGTCTGACTCTCGCGCTATCGCCTAAGCTAATACTGCTTCGGTCCTGTGGCTCGAGCTACTAAAATTTCCGTACCAGCTCGCGTTCGACGAGAAAGAATTCTCCGCCAAATGCTCTCATTTGTGCCGTCAACATCGTTCCTGGGAAATCACGGGCATTCTCTGGCTTCGTCATCACAATGCAATCCCTTCCGAATAGCTAAAAAGCCCTACAAACGATCTAGATGTCATCGCCACGATACTCCGATATCCTTAAGATCAGCCCCTGGAACAAAACAAAAAATGGCCGTGTCGCCTTTCAGCATGGCTCTGTTCTTATCTGCTATTCTGTGGTCTTTGATTGTTTTTCCACTGATGCTCATTTTGCACCCCTTTTTAGTGATACTGAAGCTCACTCGTCTGCATGTCTCCCTCCTCCATTTTTGGATGCGAATGACATTGCGGACATCATTTTTCCCGATGGCTGCAAAGGGTCTACATAATACGCCAAGAAGCCCGTCTCTGATAATTTCCAATCTCCAGTCTCCTTTGGACACTTTCATTCTTTCCTTTTTGCAACGCCCATATCTGCTATTGGTTCCAGAACGCGCAAAGAGGGCACCCCTAGTCGGATGGATGCTACGTTTGGCAGGCATGATTTTCGTTTCATCCGATCGTCGAGGTCAGATGGCGGCTCTAATTGCATGCACAGAAGCCCTAAAGAATGGCAAGAGCGTCGCACTTTTTCCAGAAGCTGTGCCTCGTCTGGATGGCGTAATCGCATCGTTTCCGTCCGCGATCTTCTCTGCCGCTCGAAAATCCGGTGTTCCTATTGTTCCGGTCACTATTGATGGCTCCTACAGGGTGTTTGAGGCCGATCGAGCTACGGTGCGTCGTCCTTCGAAACCCATCTCTGTGACTGTGCACAAACCTGTCACGGCCGATCCGGATGATAAGAAAACGGCTCTCAACGTTCGCGATATCATCAGAAGTGAATTACCGCGAGAGTTGAGAGGGGAGCCGTAGTAAGTGGGGGCCATTTTCTCGTATTTGCTTTATATTTCAACACTATTGTACATCGAGGTTTTCAACTCTCCCTTCCCTGGCATCAGTTCTAAGGTGTCGGGCATTACGAATATGAGATCGATTTGTTTGCCCTGAGCTTGATGCCATCGCATCGGTTGTTCACAATGTCCATGGTGAAGGGTATTCTTCTTCCTAGACTCTCCCACAAATAATCGAGAAGCGCATCCTGTTACAACTTATTGGCTTGGGACGTTCTTCTTGCGTCCGATGTATCTGTGCAATTCATTTGCACGTGCAGCGGTTGTCTACGTATTGCCTGGGAGACGAGGTAAAGAGTGAATTACAAAATTTATTTTGTAACTTAAACCTTTTCAGGCCTTACTTTGTGGATTGATGTATTACATGGATCTTACGTGTAATTCATGTACAAAGGGAAGAGAATGCATGAAAATTCTGCTGATACGACGAGGGTGACAAGCCAGAGATTCGAAACTGGTCGGAGCTCGCCAGTAAACTTGCAGTACATTTAACTTTAAAGCAATCGTTCCTCTCTGATCATACTTCGTTTGCCAGTCTCGATCTTCAAGTGAAAGCGTGCTTATACATCAATTCAAATAAGCTTTGCTATGGAAGTACTAAAGCCTGCACTGGAATCGCTCGACATTATCATATCAAATGTTGAAAAGGCGTTAGAATCGGAAACAGACGTGCAGCAAAAAAGCCACGGACCTTCCGCTGCGTTGCAGAAACCAAAGGAAAATGTATCAAACGGAAAGGAGAAGAAAAAGAAGGAAAAGAAACAAAAGCAACCGCCAGCACCCACGCTACCTGCTGAAGTGTCTCAGTTCTTACAATGTGATCTACGTGTTGGAAAAGTAACGGAGGTTAACACACACCCTGAATCAGAGAAGCTCTATGTCTTGCAGATAAGCTATGGTAAGGATGAGATCAAAACTGTATGCGCAGGGATGCGAGAATTTCTCTCAGAGGAAGACATGCTGAACAGGAAGGTCGTCACGATATGTAATTTGAAGCCAAAAAAATTGCGAGGAATTGCGAGTGAAGCGATGGTTTTGGCTGGAAGCTGTAAATCGGATGAAGGCGAAAAAGAGACTGTAGTACCACTTTCACCCCCTGCAGGCGTAGTGGAAGGAAGCTTAGTTACAGCTCAGGACATGCAAGGGGAACGGACTGTCACAGATGGAAAATATGTTTCTGGTAAGACATGGGACAAGGTAGTTCAAAGGCTGCTAGTAAATGGGGGATTTGCATGTTACGATGGTAAGCCTTTGGTCGTAGACGGAGAAAAAGTAGTGTGCGAGCTATCCGATGGAGCCGAGATTCATTGAGAGAAAGGTTACGATGTTTTAATGTGCTTGACAATATAAACATTAGTTGACAAAACAACCATATGATTTGGTGATACATCTGTGTAGGAGTGACGAAGACAGCGTGAAGCTTTCCATGGTGTTGAAGCCAGCACTAGAGAACATCGGACTACCCTGCTTGATCACTGCCGTTACCAAGCTCCAAGATCTTCAACGTCCTCGTCATCTGTAGGCCACCCAGCCTTTTCATCGTCGATGTCGGGAACCAAAATACTGGAGCGTCTTTTCTCTCCATTCGACGTACTATATCTCTTTGAAAGCCACTCCGTCGCTTTAGGGACATCTGTGTTTGCTTCAATGGATCTGAGTGGCGATCGCTGACGGCGAGAGGCTTGATCATGATCGATACTATCATTTGCGCAATGAAGATTCTCTACGCCTTTGGTGATCCCATCTACTCCTTCCGGTGTGACATCCTCTCGCAACTGACCATCGTCCATATAAGACTCGAGACTATTTCTTCGCAGTTGTGGGACTTCCTTGGGCATTTCCTCATTTGGACCAATCGACCTTCGGCCTCCGAGCGAGCGGCGGAGGCGCTCCACATTCTCAAGGTTGATATCTGAGTCGTTAAACCTCTCACTGATCGTGCGACCCTTGCGACTTGGATAGCTACTTGGGACAATGGGGTCAAGGCGATCGGGATACGTGATATTATCACTCGGTAACTCCGGCCTTTCTTCCTTCGGAACCTCTGTCTGCAACGGAGCGGGTTCCGTGTTCTCACCGTCGAGCTCCTGTGCCTGTAAAGATGCTCTTCGGGCTGCTCTGAAAGACTCGAGAGCAGTTAATCCTGCTTGAAGCCTCGCGGAGCCTGAACTAATTCGTCTACCAGCGCTATCGCGCCTAGAATTAAGGCTATCGCGACGAGCGGCCAAGCTATCATGACCGGTTGTAAGGCTATCGCGACGAGCGGCCAAGCTATCATGACCAGTTGTAAGGCTGTCGCGGCGAGCAGATGGTTGATCGCGGCGAGCAGATGGTTGGTCGCGGCGAGCAGATGGTTGATCTCGCCGAGCTGTGAGACTGTCTCTTCTGGCAGTGAGACTGTCCCTCCTGGCCGTCAGACTGTCTCTCCTGGCAGTAAGACTGTCTCTTCTACCAGTAGTAATGCTGTCCCTTCTACCAGTAGTAATGCTGTCCCTTCTAGCAGTAATACTATCTCTCCTGGCCGAGTTGGGTTCCGTTAGGTCAGAAGTAGGATCTCGTCTGTCCGGAAGGCTCTCTCTCCCAGCCTTAAGCGCTTCTCGCCTGGCAGCAAGACTTTCGCGTCTGGCTGCCAGACTTTCACGCCTCGCCGCAAGGCTCTCCCTGCGAGCGGTGAGATTGTCGTTTCCAGTCAAACTTTCTCTGCGACTGGCCGCAGAAGACGAGTCCCTTCGGTCCGCAAGAAATGATTTTGTGCCTCGTTGTTTTTGGGAGGCGAGACGTGTAGAGGATGCGCCTGAGGCCCTGCGTAGATTGGCGTCGCTCATATTGAGTTTGCGATTGACGTTATTTCGAGCGCCGCCAGTACTGGTGCGACGTGCATATGGGCTGGCTTGCAACGGGGCTCGACTGGGGCTGGGGGCAACGCTTGACAGCGTAGGTGTGCCGCGGTCGGGTAAGGCACGCGGAGACTTTGTTGGTAGCCTGGAAGGGTCGGATCGGTCCTTTCCGGGGGTACGAAGCCTAGATGCAGTGTTTGCGCGAGGGACGACATTGCCAACGCCGGAGACACGACGAGGGTTCGGAATGCCGCTTTCAGCTGCGGCGGTCTGGCGACGGGTGGGCGTTGAGACACCATGTCTGGAAGGCGTTTTGGGGTCCTTAGCACTCCGTGAGGAGCGGCGCGGATGGGGGAGGGCGGTGGAACGAGACGGAGTAGTGCTTTCGCTCGGGGCACGCGATGAGAGTCGGGGGGAAGCGGCGGTGTTTGAACGGGAGGGAGTGGTGGGCTCGTCGCCGCCGCGAGACGAACGTCGAGCAGAGGGACGTGGAATGCGAGAGGCGGTACCGCTACGCGCGCGGGCGGGCGAAGCTTGGAAGCGATCGACGACCATCGAGGCAAGGGGGGAGGCGAGCGGGGAGTTGACGACGGCGACAAGGTCAAAGGGGGAGAGGGCTAGGCGCCGGCCTGAAAGCACAAGTCGCGGAAGTAGTCAAGAGGTGTAGACAGACGGTGAGACCTGAGCGATGTTATGCGCTGTTATGCGACACCGGCGCAGGGGAGCGGTGCGGGCGGCGCCAAACGGTCTGATGCACGCGCAAGTGATGCGCGCTGGTGATGTGGCCGTTCCGATGATGCGCGTGGCGCGTGCCGGTTCACCACCGCAGCGCGCAGCGAGTGAGCAGTGCCGCGCACAGCGCCGCTTTTTCAAATTCAAATTTGGGCGAGGCGGCACGCACGTGACGTGGCGCGCATGCGCCGTGCGCTGACTTGTCATCTCGAGATGTCACTTGTCATATTCCGCACTTGCGCCACGCGCCCGTAGTGCCCGCTGCGCCCGCTGCGTCGCTATCCCACAAGTTCACAACACATCAGCGCCATGCCACCACACTTATCCATGACGATCACACCTGCCCGAGAGCTTCACGTCCGTCGCTAGTAGTGGCCACCTCATCCATCGCTATGCAATCTCGAGCACCGGTTTTCGTCACTGCGCCCGTTCCTGTCGCCTCGCGAGAGCATCTGCCCGTCCGGGTGCAGCGCATCGCGCGAGCGCCTCCGCTCTACAAAAGGCGCTCGGCTTCGCCGATGATGGAGCTACAATCACCTGTAGCCATCGCCAACGAAGCCCGGCTCACCTCTATCATACAAGCGTTGCGTTCCTCCCCCGTCGTTCTGGGTATTCGTCAGAATGACGCTTCCGTGGCCTATGAGGCCGCCGCCGCCGCTCTCCGTGGTGGTCTCAAGTGCATTGAGATCACGCTCACCACACCGAACGCCATCGAGCTCATCCAACGACTACGCCTTGAATTTCCTTCGGCTTGCATTGGCGCCGGTACAGTCCTCAGCCATAGGCAAATAACAGCTGTGCATCAAGCAGGTGCATGTTTTGCAATGAGTCCAATCACTGATGCTTCCATCATAACCGCCTGTAGCGTTCGTGGTATATTACCCGTTCCCGGAGCTGCAACGCCCACAGAGTGCTTCACAGCACATCAGCACGGTGCCAGAATCGTCAAGGTCTTTCCAATCAATCTGTTCGGTGGCATACGGTTTGTCAAAGCTATGCAAGGACCTCTACCAAACATTCCGCTGCTTCCAACCAGCGGCGTTGGTCTGGAGAGCCTGTCGGAATATCTCTCCCAATCAAACGTGCTTGCCGTCGGTGCAAGCCGACAGCTCCTCCCACCCGAGGCTTTGCGCCACAAAAACTGGAGCGCCATCAGCTGCATCGCTGCGCAGTGGGCTTCTGTAGCTGCGACAGCCTCTCAGCCGTGAGCTCTACTTGAAAAGCTTAAACTTTGCAAAATGCGGTTTCAGCTCGCTTCTTAGTCCAGGGTATGCTGCGAGTGCAGTAACAAAATCCTCCGGTTGTTCTTTCCACAACGCAAATCCAATTCCCTTTTCTTTCAGACGCTCTGCCAAATTCAGAACGGCCTGTTCGCTCTTGGCCGCCAAAACGACAGTTCGCATATCTGCACTGGCAACATTGGATTGTTCATCAGCAGCACCCTGTGGTGAGCAATACTGAGCGGTATGCAGGGCATTGCGCGATTTCCAGATCGCCGCTACACTTGCGTGTACGCCCTGTGCGATCACGCTGCCAACAGGCCATTCATCAAGCAGATCGCGACGCACGACAACGTATTGCACCAATGGGTCGGACGGTGGTGAAGATTCTTGGGATTGTTGGGCACACGCACTCATTGCAAAATAACGCTTGCGAGGATATCGGGAGAGGGAGGAAACGGCTTGGGCGCGGCACGGGCGTGAAATCGACGCGGGAAACAGCATGAACGGTGGAACAAAGGACATGCTCATGCCACGCCCTTGGAGTTTTTGCTGTCCAAGCGCTTCCGCGCGTCCCGGTCCCCCTCGTACTTTTCCGGCTTCTGAAACGTACCTTCGTATACATCCGCGCAGGGTGACAAGGTGTGAAAAAAGTGGATCATGCGCCATGGTAGAGTGTCACTACGCAAGTGGAGCGCCACATCACAAAACGCAAGTCGTGATCCGTTTGCTCCAGATTACTTGAGCCATTTGGATCTTTTGATTTGTGATTGAGAAATTTTTACTTTTCATGAACTCGAAGACATAGAGTTCACCGTGATCCCTACCATCATTCAAATTCACTTTATCCCCGCTACACTGGTGGCTGAAAAGCTCGAACAGGGTCGAGTCAACGGCATCGCAGATATTGGCTTTCCGCACATCGAATACTGAAGCAGGTGTGTAGCACCTGCAAAGTCTTTCACCATTGATGATTTCAAGCGTTAAGTAGTATTGTTGTTATCGAACTGGATGCCTTCGCAATCGCCTAAAGCATCTTGTACCATAACAGCAATATACTTGTTGCGTGAAATGCTCAATTGAAGATGGCATGGTTGCAAATTGTACACTACATAAAAACTTGTAATTATCTTCGTACAGTCCCCAAAAATTGGAACGCAACAACGCCACTCGACGCATTGCCTGGCTCCCCAGCGACATTGCGCTATTATCAAAAAGTCCGGCAGAAATGCTTTTATCCTTAAACTTTCATCAAATCTTGCTATCCCATTCAGCTTTGGCCCCCCCAAAAAAAACATTATCTACACCAAAATAGAGACTACGAAATAACAACGCGCACAACTACGACAGAAGCTCAGACCACTACTTTATTAGTACTTCATAGCATCGCCCTTTGCATCGATGAGAGCTAATAAACTTCTCTTAATAATATGATACAGTTTCATTTAGTAAGCCGGCGCAATTTATTCCCACACTTTAAAATAGTTGTCATCAATTCTTCAACATTTTCAAACTGCTTGTGACCAAATAAACTTTCCTTCCAATCTCAACTACAAATCTTCAATTATATTGACATCTGGAGATTCTGCCGACCAATGTAGAATCTAAAAAAAACTCTGAAATTTTCAAGTACGAGGGGATTTTCCCATATCAATCCAATCATTTTCTTGTTGAAAAATATACGTTTAGAACTCTCCAAACACCTCAGTTACAGAAAAGGAAGCTTGTCTGTAAAATAAAGCAAAACTTCTCTGCATTCTGATAAAAACTTGTAATTATGAGCTCAGATACACTATATATTTATCAAGCCTCGCAAAAACTAACTGAAGCACCGCAATTTTTATGCGCAGAATATTGACTTTCATTTTTTCAATTCAAAGGAATAGTATTCACAGACTTCGAAACCATCGATATTAAACTTTTCCTCAACATCTAAAACCATTTTAACTCTGAAGTGCAATGCTCTTCAAGGTGGGTTTCTTCCCAGGACTTAGAGATTTCGCTCGCTTGAGGACTATCTTGGTCTTTGACAAGCTATACCGCTATGGCGTGCCGACGGCCGGTTAGGACCGGAAGTGCACACTGGTGTAACACGTGGACTGCACGGATTCCGACGCTCGAAGGCGAGGCGTGCCACACGTGGCCCGGATTCTACCCAACGGTTAGTACTTTTTAGTATTTTTTTAGTATTTATGTAGCTACGCTATCGCTATTGAGTGGCTATTTTTCGGGCACGCGCCCACTGTCAGGGGCCGCGCGCCACACTACTTAGGAGGTTGAGCACTGCTCCCCAGTAAACGCCCTCTTGGGAGATCCCAAGGAGGAAGTCCTAACTATGAACTTTTCGCCTTCGGCGCGTCTTCACCGCATACTGCGTGAGCGCCCGTCGCACGTTAGTTTATCCACCCTTCTGTCGACCAGAGTGCTACCAACACCGTGGGTGGCCGCTCCACTCACTCCGCTCGTCCACCTCATACGAGTGTTTCCTCGCTCCTTTTCCGATAATCGCAGTGGTACCGCTACGCATAGGATTGGTTACACCCCGGACTGTGCCGTGCTCACCTGAACACTCTAGATATATCCCGCCAGATTGGCCTCGGTCTTACACCCGACTCCGTCGTGCTTTTCCAGAGTGGCTCTGTTCCTGTGCTTCGCTGGGACGCCTCTCCTCCGCCTGAGGCGTGTCTCTCAAGAGAGGAAGATCCGGAACATCTTCGTGGTGTTTCCGCTCCAAGCGTTGTCCTACAAACTGGTCTCCCGACTTAGAAGTTTGAGTTGGGCACACTCAGTCATGATTAATCGGAAAGAGGACTCACAAATTGAGGTTAATCTCAGTTGCCCTCTTTGAGGAAGTTTCTTGGCCCCACTAGCCGATCGGGTTTTGATACTCACGTGTAACGGACTCTGATCTCATGTCGTCCAAAGACCGTCCGAGGACGCGGAGTCAAACCAGTGCACCGGAACCATCGCAACCATTCCGTATCCCGGTCCGTTCACGGTCTCATACCGGTGAATCGACTGGCGTGGCAGGTGGAAGGACCTCGAGACCTTCTGTCTCTGATTAGACACCCCCAGCAAGTGGAGCAGGACCGGCGTCTGCCGCCGCCCAAATGCTCTCGCCTGCAAGGGATATCGCTCTCCATCCCAGCTTTGCAGCTGTGAAAAAGCAACTCCGCTCTATGTGGGAAGCTCAAGTCATCCTTGCAGAGGAGTTCGATTCCCTTCACAAGAAAGTAAATGACACTGCTACGCAGGATTTTTCTGAGGACCTCCCTGTCCTCCGTGAGGATGTGAACTCGATTCTAGAGTCCCTTGGTGTACCCTCGGCCTTTGTCAAGGACGTCGCGGACAATTTCTCGCGCGTCCGAAGCCGTCTCGAGACTTTGGAACAAACCCTAATGTCGGGGGATGATCCGGCCGAGCCGGTTGCAGTATCCCACAAGGCAAGTAAGGAAGAGAACCGCCAGGCTCGAAAGAAGCGAAGGAACACGGATGCCGAACCGTCAGACTCCTCAACCTCGGAGTCCGACTCTTCCGATTCATGGGTGTAAGTAGCTCGCCGTGAGCGTTCCTCACGCTCTAAGCGGTCAACAGCCACCTATGGTGTGATCCGTGCCCGCACGAAGGGAAGGAAGCACACAGGTTTGAAGGAGCTGAAACCGACCAATTCGCTCTTTAAGAAGCTCTTATCATACCGGTACTACCGTTTGGAGGAGTCCTCTTTGGATTGTACACCCCGTGGTACGGGAAGAGTGAAGGACTGCATTAAGCGAATGCAGCTCTCACTTTGCAACCAGTTGTTTTCTGGAGAAGACCCAATAATGGTGTTGGATTTCTTGGCACGCTTTTTCGCGGAAGCTGACATCCTTGGAATGAACGAGGGACAGGCCTACATTGCCTTACCGTACTTCTTACGTGGGCTTGCAGAAGACCAGTATCACTCTGTCAGAGGTTCATCACGCGCCTCCGAAGGAGGGGTGACATGCGGGCCTGAAGCAGTTCAATACCTCCTGAGGTCGTATGCTACTAACTCCGCCATTAAGCAGGCTATACTAGCCCTGCGGGACACTCGCCAACGTCCAGGCGAGTCGGAAACCGATTATTCGTCGCGCCTTAACAAGGCCTTCCACCGCTGTGGCAATGTTTACCCCGCTGAAGAGCGTTGCACCATGTTTGTCGATGGTTTGGACCCGGCGATCCGGACTCTTGTTGCTCGACGTCGAGAAGATAGACCTAAAGTCACGTATTTGGAACTAGTGCAGTTTGCTCGTGCAGAAGGTGAAGCCTTGCGCGCACGCACTCCTGGATCCAGGGCTAGGTCCGCAAAAGCGTTGATGTTACAACCGGGTACCCCGTCAGCTTCGATGATCGACGAACAGGCCTCTGGGAGGGATTATGATAACGTGCAGCTAGCCCATAGAGAAGTTCATTCCATCCCGTCAACGGAGTTACCCTCAAACTTGGACGAGTCACAATACGTGATTGAGGATGACACGCTACTCTATGCGGATAATGGTCGCGTTCGTGCGCCACGCGTCCCACACGAGAGTGGTAATGTCCGCTTTTCGCGTCCTGATTGGAGAGATACCAGCCCCGCGGTGAAGTTCGCCGAGCCACGCCACCCAACACTGGCTTCAGGTCTGATTTGTCATCTCTGCTACAAACCAGGCCATACTTCTCCACAATTTGTGTTGTTTCTCCGAGAATGGGCACAAGTCGTAGTCAATTACGAGGCCCTATCCCCGGAGGACAAAGCAGCTGTTCCGATTGCATCGTATATCCGTGCTCGAACGGATGTTCCACGTCACATGTCGCTTCCCCGAGCTCGGGTGGTAGGTGCACCGGATTCCCGTGTCACCGACGTGGTCGGTCACCCCACCGCTTCTGCGGTACCTTCTGGACCTAATGCCCAGGCGTTGCCCGCTCAACGCCCTGAGCAGCCGCCTCCGGCGGAGCAGGCCCTGAAAAACTAAATGTGGCAGTCTCCTCTCAAGGAGGGGCGCCCTCAGAGTCGAGGTCGACGGCGCCCGAGGCGTCCAAGCCTCGCTCCCCGGTCAAAATTCTTTCAAGGAAAGAGGCCGTCAATGACGTGAACTCGGAACACTTTAGTGTTCTGCGTCGTCCGTGGAAACGGGTTTCCCATAACCGGTTCCCGGATAGAGTGCTGGTGATGGCCAAGAGAAACTACAAGGTCTATGCTGACCTTGGCCTTCCATCCCAGTTTATGGTGCGACACCTTACCGTCTTAGACACCGGTGCCGGTCCGAACTTTGTCCTGGAGGAAGTGTTACCGCCTGCATTGCAGTCTAGGATCCGCCGCGACCACGTCCCAGAGGTCGCTGACGCGAACAACAAACCGTTGGATACGGTGGGGTTCATAGAACTGGTAGTCCGCGTTGGCGCTCGTGTGGTGAAACTCGACTTCGTCGTATGTCGGAAATTAGCCGCCCCAGTCTTCTTGGGTTGCGACTTTTGCGACAACTTCGTCAAAGTGATCTTCCCCTGCCAACGGCGTGTCGAGATGGAGGATGGATCGTCCACTCCGATCGTTCGTCGTCCGCTTAGGCGTTCCACGAAGAAGCATGTCCTGCTACCGGCAGCACAGGAACCTGGACCGGATAACCTTGAATCTAATAAGCTCCGCGTCGCAGCGTCGTTGTGCGTCCCGCCTGAGTCCCAAATGATGGTGAAAGTAACCTCCCGTCAACACGGATTCCGGGTCTTGCAACCATTGTCGTCACTGTATGACAGGCACAGCCTCGCAATTGCGAATGGAATCGTCCATGTGGAGCCAAACCAACCGTTTCACGTGCTGATCGCCAATCTAGGGACTGTACCCCAGTATCTGGTAAAGAACCAAGTGATAGGGTCCGTCATGCCGCACCCCATCGCTATGGTGCCGACAAAGCTGACCGCACCTGACGTTCTCGGACTCGTTCACTCTAAGGAGGGGGACAGCCCGGAACCCATTTCATCATCGGTACCCGGGGTTCAACCTGTAACATCAGGGACGCAGCCCGTTTCAACGAGTGGTGCCCGCCCCGATCCAGTCCAAGAACTCGAGGACCTGGATCTCAGCCACGTCCCGGAGTCATACCCCCATCGATTGCGAGAACTTTTAAGGGACTTCACCACTATGCGAGACGGCTCCCTCGGTGAGATTGCCACTACGGAACGCCGGATTGATTTGCTACCGGACACCCGACCCATCTCTCAGCACCCATACCGTGCCGGCCCAGCCGCACGCGCGGAGGAAAAGGCACAAGTGGATAAAATGCTTCGAGCAGGAGTCATTGAAACGGCTCTGTCACCGTGGGCTTCTGCAGTAGTACTGGCTCCAAACCAGGATGGTTCCTGGAGGTTTTTCGTCGACTACCGTCGGTTGAATTCCGTTACCGTCAAGGACGTGTATCCAATCCCAGGAATGGACGAGTACATTGACTCGCTGGGCACCGCCACCGTCTTTACAACCCTGGAAGCCAATTGGGGATACTGGAAAGTTCCGGTAAGGAAGCAAGACCCGGAGAAAACCGCTTTCGCGTGTCACTCCGGTCTCTACCGTTTCAAACGGATGCCTTTTAGTCTTACCAACGCCACCGCCACTTTCCGGCGAGCCATCGACATCCTATTGGACCGCCTCAAATGGCGTACCTGCCTGGTCTACCTGGATGACATAATCGTCTTCTCAGATAATCTGGACAAACATCTCACTCATGTGAGGGATATCATGTCTACGCTACGAGATGCAGGTGTCACTCTTAAGTTGAAGAAATTTGACTTCTTCACTGACACCGTGAAGTATCGCGGCCCTGTTATCCGTCCAGGACGTTTTACAATCGAGGAGACTCGTGTTAAGTCACTCAAAGAGGGTAAAGAACCGCGGACGCAAACCGAGCTTCGTTCCTTTTTGGGACTTGCAAACGTCTACCGACGATTCATCCCTCACTTTGCGGACAAGGCTGCACCGTTAAACGCGCTTTTGCGGAAAGGCCAACCACCAAAACTGGACCCCTTAACGCCCGTTCAAACGGAATCTTTCAACTCTCTTAAAGATTCTGTCGTCTCCACCCCGATCGTCTCGTTGCCCAAACCTGGAAGGCTTCACCGTAGATACGGACGCCAGCGACTACCAAGTAGGTTGTGCACTGTTTCAAACTGCATTTAATGGGGAAAGACGCCCCGTAGGGAACTGGTCCCGATCGCTAAACGTCCACTAGAAAAATTAGTCCGTCTCGGAGAACGAATGCCTTGCAGTAGTGTGGGCATTACACACGTTGCGCCCCTATCTCATGGGTAATCATTTCACCGTTTTTACGGACCACGCATCACTTCGATGGCTACTCTCCATCTCGGAGCCTTCAGGCCGCTTGATGCGTTGGCGTCTCCGTCTAGCAGAATTTGACTTTGACGTGCAGTACCGAAAAGGATCGTGCAACACCCAAGCCGATGCTCTCTCCCGCCTGGTCACTACTGGCGAAGCACTACCCGTCAAAGACGATTAAATACCCTGCTTTGCAGTGAATGGCGACGACGTTACCATCGAGGACGAGGAACAAGACACGGACCCTTCAGATTCCGGTTCCGAATTGGACGAGTTTCTTCTCTCGGAAGATTCCGAGAAACCCTTACCAGGGAACTTCGTGCCTAATACTGCAGAGGAGATGATACGGGAGCAATCCGCTGACCCGTTCTGCGCGAAGGTCCGCGCTCAACTCAATGGAGGAGGTAATCTCCCCTTTCAGGTGAATGACGCCGGACACCTTGTACGCACTGTCGGATCGCACCCACAAATCGTGGTACCACATAACCTCCAGTCAACAGTATTGCGGATGTCGCACTACTCCAAACTGAGTGGCCACGTCGGGGGACGGAGACTTTACCTCACCCTACGCCGTAACTTCTACTGGCCTGCCATGGCAGTGGACTGCTACGCAACGGTGCGGTTTTGTACCGATTGCGCTCGGAACCGTGTCAAACTCCGCCGTCATGCGACGAAGTTGATGCTGTTTCCAGCTCGCGCTCCATTGGAGTCTGTGGCCATCGATATACTCGGTCCCTTCCTTACCACTAAGCGGAATTACAATTTCTTACTCGTAATTACGGATCGATTCTCCAAGCTGGTCCGGACCGTACCATTATGGAAGATCTCCGCTATGAGCGTTGCTCAAGCCTTCGTCCTACACTGGGTCTTCGTCTCCGGTCCACCGGTCAACCTCCTCTCCGATAACGGGAGACAGTTCGCCTCTCGTTTCTTCGAGGATGTGTGTCACATCTTGGACATTAAGAACCTGTTCACGACCACTTACCACCCCCAAACTAATGAGCAGGCCGAACAGTTCAACCGGACATTACTTGCGACACTCCGTTCATACGTTGCAGACCACCCCAAAGATTAGGACTTGTTCACTGATGCGCTCACCTTTGCATACAATACGCAGGTGCAGAGGACAATTGGATTAACGCCCTTCGAGCTGGTACTGTCCCGTTCTCCACCGCCCGTGGCGCTGGAACCACAGCCCACGCTGGATACCTTTCCGTCACCGACTGCTTACCGCGAAGCGTGGAGAACTTGGCTCACGAAGCTCGTTCCCGCCACACGGCGTTCAATAGGCCGAGCCCAGGCCGCTTACAAGCGTGACTTTGATTCCAAAGCCCCTCGCTCTCCGCCACGTCTCGCCCCCGACGGTTATGTATTCATCCGCAAGGAGTATTGGAACCCAGAGAAGGAGAAACGCCACAAGCTGTCACCCGTTGCCGACGGCCCCTTTCGGGTTATTTCAGTGGCTCCCGACACTGTCATTGTTGACCTCTCTGGTAATCACGAACGTATCTCCCGAGATCGCGTGGTTTCGGCTCCTCCGCCGTTAACATCCCAACCTACTGGTGTGACTGCTCCCGTTGAAACGGATTCATCGACCCCCTTACCCCAGGTCCACCCGCGTCCCTACGCGTTACCACACCTATCTCGGCGTTTGTCTGACCTTCCGCTACCCGCGGCGCCCAACCCGCAAGGAATCGTGGCGCGTATACGTCGCTCCTCCCCAGTCCACCCGACGGACACCAACCCCAGTGCATCGTCTAAGGAGGGGGAGGCGCCCGACAGCCGTCGTAATCCGGTCGATACCGTCGCTGGAACCGCCGCACCGTTGCGTGTCATTCTTTGCCCATCAGGGGTGCCTGATACCGACGTCCTGCACGACTCGACGCAGCCGCTATCCAAGCCTCAGAACGCAGATGCGGATAACGCCACCAACACTCGACGAGGTGTCTCCACACGTGCAACACGGAATGCAAATGCGCTCGATGCACCGCAGTCTGATACAGTACGAGTGGACGACGCACCACCAAGTACCCCGCACAGGCAGGCGGATACATCCACGGCGCCGACGCCGGACAGCAAGCCATTGGAACCCTCACGTGACTACACTGAACCTCGCCGTGGGACAGAGAGGTGCGACAATGCGCCACCGCCCCAGCGAATCTAACCGCCAGAGCGAGCTTCACCACGACGATTAGCGGAACGACCACCCGGGTTACCCGCTGGTGTGGTCCCTCCAACCGGGGTGGGAAGCGCCGAAACAAGTCCGGCACTTGGAGAAAATGAACCGCCGAAGTCGGGTCGACATTCTACTCAGCCGAGGACTGCCTTGCGCGCTACACGGTCCGACCGGAGCGAAGCCGCCCAACGCGTGATCACTTCGGTACCCCCTGGCTCAGGACGGGTACCACCCGGAAATAGCGACACCGTCATACGGGATGGCCGGGAAGTGTACCGACAAGAGTTCGTGGTCGGACGCATTCTGGAGCACTCCTACCACCCAAAGGGGTATATCCAATACTTGGTCCGTTGGTACGGGTACGGTCCCGAATGGGATTCTGACGAACCGATAGAGCACCTACCTCGGTCAAAGGTAGTACAGTATGATCGTCGTACTGTTAAGGCTTTGCCGGCTACCATAGACCGAGCCCAAGTGGGATAAGAAGACATCCGATGGGGATAAAGGAACAGAAGATCTGGATAAGGACCCTTGGAAGAAGGAGAAGATGCACAGAAGACCTGGAAAAGGACACTCAGAAGAAGTGGAAGAGAAGAAAGAAAACAAATACGTCATAAGCGGAAGCAGTTTACTATTTTCGAAGTTGCTGCATACACTACCGCACAGTGGGATATACTAACCAAGATCCCAAGGGATCAGTTGAAAGAACCCGGATTACCGTGCACGCCAGCCGAATCGCTAGCGGAGTTACTCCCACCGGCCAGGCGTGCAACGAGGGCGTCTCTCATCGTACCGATGTCGCCGCTCGCCGCTTGCGCGTTCAGTCCGACATCCCGAAGGAACTGGATGATCACGGCCGCCTCCGGGCGTATGGGAACCTCGATAACTTCCGGTTCGTCCGGCAACGCCGCCGCCACTGGATCGACCACTGCACCTGCGTGAGTCGCTCCCTGCGCCGGCTGCGCCGTAGTATCGGCACCATCGGGGTCTCCCGCGTCTTCCATGACCTCGTCGCCACGGTATTCGCCCTCCTCGTCCGGGAGATCATCACCGCCATAGGCGTAGTAGAAGTCATCGAAGTTGACAAACCCCACGGGGTGCCCGTATGGTACGCCTCGCGGAGCCATCCGGAGTGCCGACGCCTCCGCCTCGGAGATCTCTTGCTGCTCCCATGGGTTAAAGAAGATGAAATCTCCCGCCAACGGCGTGCGTCGCCCCGGAGACCAATCAGCCCCACCGGCTTCTTGACCACGGCCGATCTGCCGGACAGGCACGACAGCCCAGTCGGCACGCCCAATGATGTCGATGAGCTCCTGAGCTTCATCAGCGTTATTGACACCTCCAAGAGGGAGTTGAAGGTCCAGCTGCCGGATGTAACCACGCAAACGCGGAGGAAGATACCACAGTCGATACTGGTCGTAGGCTTCCCACAAGATGTACGCCGCGGCGCGGACTGTCCATTCGGTTAGGACCACAAGCCATAAGCTGGAGTGCGGATCCTCGATGAGGTACGAGCCCAGATAGGAGACGACTCGAGGCAACTTCACGTAACATCCCCGGCACACCTCGACCGAGGACCACCACCCAGGCAGGCGAAAGTATCGTCCGAACTGATAGAAGGGACTAATCCGGTTTATCTCCGTGTTCTGATAAGGGACAAAGAACCCAAAGCGGGATCTGCCTTGATGCTCCTCGCGGATGAAGTTCTGTAACCACCGATATGGGGACTCACGACGAAGGTGACAGAACTCGGCACGAATGATCGGACGGACCCAGCAGATCGCTTCTTGACGCGCTCGCGGTTGACCGCGCCATGCGTAAGTTTCCAACGCCGCAAGGCGGTCACAATAGCCGATGTCACCCTGAGTCCGGTACATCCGTAGGTCGAAGCCGAATTCGTCGGGGATGGGCTATTGAAAGTTCGCCCGGTTGATCTGAGAATAGCCGATGCGGACAAATATGCAATGCGCCTCCTCCGCCGAATCGCGCCTTCGCCGCAGAATCGCGTGAACGAGAACCGCCACACGGCGTCGCCAATCCCACGAGGTGGTGATCAAAGCCGGCAGCTCGCCCGGGAGACGCGCTTTGCCATCAGCATAAGACGCCACGAATTCTTCGTCGAAGAACGCTGTCGGATGGAACCACGGAGCTCTCCGGAGAATCGCCGCATGTTGACGCGGGTTTAACCCGACGAGTTCGTCGTAAGTGGACCAGGTGTCTTCCGCAGGAGTGACGTGGCTTGAAGCTTCAACGGGACCCCGGGATCGGCTCGGTGCGGTTGACGAGGCACTCCTCCGCGGAAGGGGAGCCGAATGGAAAACGGAGAAGTAACCCCGGCGGGGATTGTTACCACCGTTCATCGGGAATACTGGTCGCCGAGGTATCGGAATGTGGTCTCTGGAAGTTGATGTACGATGCAGAAGAACGCTCGAAGTTCGAGGAGTGGTTACCGCGTTGGTGCGTTTGTCGTTCGGTTGCGCAGCTCTGCCTTCGACAGTCGAGTGGTCGCTGGACGCGTTACGCGGCTAGTTTTTATGTCGGTTGGACCGTTGCCTCCGCGCCATGTCAACGACGTGTTCGTCACCTAAGGAGGAAGATATGAATTATAATGCCCTTCAAGGGGGGTTTCTTCCAAGGACTTAGAGATTTCGCTCGCTTGAGGACTAGCTTGGTCTATGACAAGCTATACCGCTATTGCGTGCCGACGGCCGGTTAGGACTGGAGGTGCACACTGGTGGAACACGTGGACTGCACGGATGCCGACGCTCGAGGGCGAGGCGTGCCACACGTGGCCCGGATTCTACCCAATGGTTAGTATTATTTAGTATTTTTTAGTATTTATGTAGCTACGCTATCGCTATTTAGTGGCTATTTTTCGGGCGCGCTCCCACTGTCAGTGGCCGCGGGCCACACTACTTAGGAGGTTGAGCACTGTTCCCTAGTACACACCCTCTTGGGAGATCCCAAGGAGGGAGTCTTGGCTCTGAACTTTTCGCCTTCGGCGCGTCTTCACCGCATACTGCGTGAGCGCCCGTTGCACGTTAGTTCATCCACCCCTCTGTCAACTAGAGTGCTACCACCACCGTGGGTTCATATTTAATCGCCGAGACTTGTCATAGTCTCGCCCCTGTATAGGGTTTCGCCCCCGTTTCCTCTTGTTCTCCTTTTTGGCTCTCGTGAGTGGCCGCCTTACTCATCCCGCTCGTCGACCTCATACGAGTGTTTCCTCGCTCCTTTTCCGACAATCGCCGTGGTACCGCTCCGCCTAGGATTGGTCACACCCCGGACTGTGCCGTGCTCACCTATTGGGCAGATTTGTTCCTCCGATCTTCTCTCAAAGGTAAGCTTCGAAACTGAATCATCTGTCATACGAAAATATACTGACTGACATTCATTCTTCCAGAAGTCATGAATAAGGTCACCAATACAAATGGAGGCATCA
Organism: Agarophyton chilense; assembly: GCA_030374765.1. NCBI lineage: Eukaryota > Rhodophyta > Florideophyceae > Gracilariales > Gracilariaceae > Agarophyton > Agarophyton chilense. The sequence goes on along the minus strand of JARGXX010000095.1, from coordinate 1,093,688 downwards.
TTGCCGATCAGAACTCACTCTCTCACAGTGGTACCAAATCCGCTGATGTGCGAGAAGTAGACATGTTGGACCCCAATTCTCTAACGGTACCTTCGGTTTCACACAAGAGGCGATTCAAAACGACTGTTCGCCCTAATTTACCCACAGGGAGCCCATTTGCTGCGCGAATAGTATTCAATAGGGTCTATTGTGAGATGCTTAACATTGAAGTGGATCAGCACCAATACTTTCCCGTTTATCTGGAGATGGCAAACGCTGTCAAGGATTTCATTCAGCAGTACTTGTACCGCAAGGTTGGAATAAATCGAGGTAAACAGACCTATCGCCAGATAAAACTTTAGTATTCGTTGTAGTTGAACCAGCTTAAGAAGAAGGTGCTGGAAACCTTTCCAGTACCTGCCGCCTCGCAAAACGCCTGGATCGTCACTGAGTTTGTGAAAGAAGTTACGCAACGAGACAAGAAAGCCGTTATGGTGCAGAACGCGAAAATGAACAGCGCGAACAGCGAACGCTTTTCACAGTCTGCTCCCCAAGGCCAATCAGATGTACCCCGTAATGTATCAAAGTCAAAAGTCACCGAACAGGGGTTCCTCGCCCTGGATACACCAGGTTCAACATCTCCTGCTGTAAACATATTGAGCTCTTGTGCAAACGCCCGCAACAATGCAACTACTCGGCCTATTCCTTCTTCTCACGTGTCTAACTCTCGAACTGAGCCTTGTGTGGCTTCGAAGGCGCAGAGCGAGCAGCGCGGAAAGAAGCCCTCAAAGGGGAAGCGCCTCGTTGAAAAGGAAGATGATTTCAACAGCGATTTAAATCAAAGGACTTCACCTATGAACGAACGTTCTGGTAATGGACATACAGATATCGTTTTCTCTTGTTCACAAGCAGAACCAACATTTGACAAGTGTGAAATTGGTCGCAGTAGCTCTGATCACATTTCCCAGCGCCGGGTTATGATGGCATTGAAATCAGTGAGGATGAAATCCAGCCTCGTGTGCCTATTTCGTCAAAGAAAAACGGCTCTGGGTTCAAAAAGCGCATTCGTGAAATCGAATTAAGTGACCGCGAACCGGGCCGTCGCCATAAGAGAATGAAGAAAGGCCGTGGAGGAAAGCATAGTGACGGTTTACATCCTACAGCTTTGACACAGAGGTTCAATGCTATCCACTGCTCGCGCAAGCTCTTCCAAGCCCAGCCGACTAGCTTTTCGTGCACCTCGCCCACGTCCCTAAGATACTGGCACATGGAACCATTCGTGATTACATTCCATGGTCGCCAAAACAAGGTTACTAGCAGTACTGCTTTGGAACAAATATTGGTAATCTTCTGACCAACTTATGCCATTAACAAATCTTTCACTGAGTCATGTTTCGTACATATTGCACCCTTCTTTTGCCATACATTATTACAGTTTCGAACTGCTAGTTATAGGTGCCTATCGCCCTTAAACAATTCCCATTCCGAACAGCTTTGAAGAGCTTTTTGGTGAAATGTTGATTGTATTTGGACCGGAATTGGTCCCATCAGGGTCATTTTTGGGTCGCTATTATATGCCTACATTTAGTCCATCTCTTAATGACTACATTTGGACCAGTTCTAAGGCCCAATTTTGGGACATATGCGGGTCACATTGTGCACTAAAATATTAGAACAAATTTGGCCCATATTTGGCCCATATTTGGGGTAGATACCATGCTCACTGGGGTGTGCCCTCTTTCAAACGCACGAAGAGGGAATACGACATCCTATTGGATACTGGTCGAGAACACTGCACCAGGCAGAAAAGAACTACTCTGTGTCAGAAAAAGAATGCCTTGCTATGGTTTGGGCTCTCACGACCCTCAGACCTTACCTACAGGGTGCTCACTTTACGTTCAATACCGATCCTTCATGCCTCAGATGACTCATGTCACTTACCGACCCGTCGGGACGCTTAATGCAATGGCGTCTGCGCCTTTCAGAATTTGATTTCACAATCAACTACAAGAAGGGAACTTCGAACGTACACGCTGACGCGTTATCGCGACTCGAAACCTTGAGAGAAACCCAATTGGAAATCGACGATGAGATACCATGTTTGGTAAGGGTAAATTCAAGAACGAAAGAAGAAGAACTAGAAGATCTAGAAGAACAGGATTATAAAATGCAATTACTGGTAGAACTGACTACGGACACTGATCCAGAAGATCAGATCAAACGAATCTCTCTTGAAGATCTATTATGTGAACAAGTCACAGATGCCTTCTGCGCGGCTATCCGCTCTCGTCTTAACGGGGGGGGAGGTATTGCCTTTTCGTCTCGACAATCGAGGAATTTTTGTTCGAACTTTTGAATCGTATGAGAAAATCGTGATACCACACGCTCTCAAGAGCAGAGTACCGCATTTGGCACATTATTCGCAAATGTCTGGTCATCCCGGAGGTACGAAGCTGTATCTAACCCTCAGAAGGGACTTTTATTGGCCAACTTTTGGCAAAGGATTTCCATGCGACAGCTAAGATGTGCGTAACGTGCGCTAGGAATAGAGTGAAGCTCTGGAAAAAGAAGAAGCCACTAAAGCAGTTCCAAGCAATCGCAACTCTACAGTGTGTCAGTATTGACATACTTCGTGAATCGATCCGCTCGAAGCGAGGAAACAGATACCTTTTGGAAATAACTGATCGCTTCTCTAAGCTGGTTAAGACTGTTCCGCTGAAACGGATTACTACTTCCGTGATAGCACGAGCGTTTATCCACCATTGGGTTTATTACTACGGACCACCGGATACTCTGCTCTCAGATAATGGCAAGCAATTCGTTGCACGCTTCTTTCAAGATGTATGCAGGATTCTTGGAGTTAAGAACGTGTTCACCACGACGAATCATCCGCAATGTAACGGGCAGGTGGAACGGTACAACTGTACACTACTCGCCGCAGTTCGGCACTACATCGGAGAACACCCGAAAGACTGGGATCTGTATACATAAACGCTTTGCTACGCGTACAATACGCAAGTACATTCCACGACGAAGCTAACACCCTTTGCATTGGTAATATCTCGCCGACCAGCGGCTTTGCCAATCAAGGTAGATTCGGGCAGAACCGAAGAAGAGTCAGTGCCGACGCCGGCTCAGTTTCACCTACGCTGGAGGAATGAGTTGCGCAAACGCACTACGCAGGCTGCAAAAGAGATGGGAAAGACCCAAGCGCGCTACAAGCGTAATTACGACGCGTCAATGCGACGGGCACTCCCGGATATCCGAGTCGAAGGACACGTTTTCGTGAGAGTGGAAAGGAAAGATAGCCGGAAGACCGGGGAGGAAAAGGAACGGAAACGCCGTCCTAAGTTAGCGCCGATCGCTACAGGACCGCATGAAGTTGTCGAATGCGACGAATATACCGTGGTAATACGGAGAGGTACTGAGATGGAGCGCATTTCTCGCGACTGAGTAGTTGGTGCGCCAGATCGAGAAGCTGACGTACAGCGAGAGGAGTCCGCACGTGGAGATATTGAGGTGCAGAAGCAATCACAGCCATTAATTGTACAAAAGTTCGCAGAAATATTGCCGGAGGGCAAAAAATTCCAAAACTGCCACGTGGTAGAAAGAGTTCGGAGATCCGACTTACAGGGCTGAACAACAGTTCTGCGACAAACGGCGAATCCGCCCATGACATAATCATAGCTCTTACTGTACCAGTGAGAGGAGACACGGCGATCTGCACTGTGAGCGCGCACTAAACTGCAGTCTCTCCCTTAGACCACGCAGTGGACGCGAAAGAAATTGAGGATGAAACCTCATATATTAGAAGTCGTGAAGGCTCTACAGGGAGTCCTGATGACAGAACAGAATCTCCATTTGGCGTAGAATCAGAAGGAACCGAAGCTGAGATCAGCAAGCCAATTCCGCAAAACGGATTGGAGAGCGTAACTCTCCCGGAGGACCGCAGCAGGTCTCAAAGAAAAGAAGAAGTCCACAAGGGACACCGGAGTTGTGGAGACGCTACATGGAGACAGTATGAATGTATCGGCTGACCCATTTTCCACGGATACCGAGCACTTGGGGAGACCCCCAGAACATCCAGACCCCTTAAATGCGGAAGAGAATAAGCCCAAAGCCGCAAGCCTAAGGTGTACAGTGGCAACTGAAGCCGCGTTTTCGCCGCAAGGTTCGGAAAACCCGAGAAGGAAGTTGAAAGCACAGGCCAGATCGGAAAGATATAGAGAAACCAGACGACTGGCTTTGAGAACTCCGGAGGCGGATGGGACGACAGAACGTGATGACATGATTCCGAACGCTACAGCGAACGCTACGGAACCTGGTGACAGGAGTGTCACCCCGACTGAAAAGTCCGCAACCGAGGAGATGGAATACATCATCGAACGCATTCGAGATCATGGATAGCATGCAATGGACAACAGTTTACTGTTTAACGTGCATTGGTATGGGTATCAACCCGAAGACGATACATGGAAGCCAATACGCAATATATCACGATCACACGTGCTCGCGTACTGCCGACGTGCTAAAATCGATGTCGCAGACCATACTGATGACAATCTCGTCGGTTTGGTTGTGTCAGGAGAGCCTGATCGAGTCTGATCCCTACAGAAGTATGAAGTAACTCTAGGAGGTGTAAGAATGAAGTGGAGGTCCACAAGAAAGTAGAAGTGAAGCAAAAAGAGGAGATGTCTCGCAGAAAGAAGAAGAAGAAAAGAAGTTGCAGAAAATCAAAACGTTTTATTTTGTTATCTCAAGACTACCGCTAGTCGGTTTGTTACAGTTTCCTCAGGCAAGATAGTTAGGGATTCGGGTTATCCGAGTAAATACCCATCGAGGAGCGCAATAGATTCAGCATCTGCTGTCGATTTCCATGAACAAGGTGGGGAGGAATCCCAGCGTCTTCATGGAACTGCCTCAGATTGCCAAGCTCGGCATCGTGGGAAGCCACTGCGGGTCGAACAGGCGCAGGCACAGCTCTCTGCATCGCTGCAGGAACCACTGGCTCTATGCGGTCGTTCTCACCCAAAGCGAAATCCTCGAGGATGACGGCCTCTGGCTTTTCGTCGTAATCGATTTCGTGCATCTCGTCAACGTGTGCGTCTGCATTTGGAGCAGTTGGCTCGTGTATGTAACCAGTCGGCTTGGTTGGAGACATTGCCCGCGGTGTTTCCCGCAGAACTTTGGCGTGATCGCCGTCGAAATGCTGGATAGTCCGGGGGTCGTACCAGACGAAGTCACCGCCGGGACCGGTTCTTCCAGGTGAATAGTCGCCACGAGGACGTCCTCTAGCCTGCTGTTCAGAAGGAACAGGGGTCCAGTCAATCTGGTCAAGGACATTTATCAGGCGCAGAAATTCTTCGTGATTGGCACGTGAGCCCAGGACGAGCGACAGATAGAGTTCTCTCGCAAGTTGTCGAGCAATTGGGCTCATATACCACAAACGATATGTGTCGTACGCATCTCAAAGAATGAACACGGCCATCTTCGCGATGATTTCACTGTAGACGACTACCCAATAACCGGAAAACGGATCATTCTCGAGTAAGTAACCTGCGTAGGTGATTGAAGGAGGGAGCTCTACAGGACAGCCACGAGGACTCTCGATCTCGTGCCAATCTTGAGGAATCGGCACGTAGCGCCCGACGCGCGAGTTATACCGAATTCGGTCTATTTCGAGCATCTGGTATGGAACGAAGTATCCCAGTCGAGATCTGGTACGGCATTCCCACCTGGGGCATTTAAAATACGGACTATCCCGTTTGCGGAGATAGCGGAATTACGCGCGTAATTGAGGGCTGTCGGAACAGAGGGCCACATTGGATACTCTACGAACACCGCGCCAGCTTTGGACATCCAAAGCCGCTAGATTCACCACATATGAGTATGCCTCGCCATTTGTTTTGGCGCACCAGGTATCGAATTGCCAATCCTCATTGAGAGGTACCCAGCCGATCATGCGGCGTAATCGCTGGTACACCAGACGGGTTAATCGTTCGCGCGCATCGAGCAAGCTCTCGTTCCCAAAGCGACTGATCGCATTGTTTGGAAGGGCGCAAAGACTGAGCCAATATGTTGTGAACAACGCATGCCATGGGATACCATCGGGAAGGCAACCGGCGACCACATACTGATTCATCAGAGCTTCGTTGCGGACCGCAGCATGGAAAAACCAAGGCACTCGCGCGTATAAAGCAGATTGCTGCAGGGGGTTTCGGCCGACGAAGTCCGCGTAATGCGGGAACCTGTGTGCGAAGGAGGACGCAGGTTGCAGAACAGCTGCTGTGGAGGAAAGGTTTACAGGACCAGGACTGGATGCCGATTGCGGCAAAGGGGCAGTTCGGGAGATTGGAGCGGAACCTCTAGGCGTTGCAGAAGTCTGCTGGATCGGAGTTTTTCGAGATCGTCATAAGACGTAAGTGGATTGACCACGTTAGACGGAAAGTTGCTAATCGCGAGATGTCAGATACAAAAAAAAGCTTGAAGGATGAAATGGCGAGATGACCGCGAGGTGGATTGGGGAAAGACAAGGTTGTGATACGAAAAGAAGATTCGGAATGTCTGAGAAGCGCGCTGCGATTGATTTTACAGACAATGCATCGCGACTGCTCCGCTCTTAACGGGGGTATATGTAGCATTCTGAAAACACCTGATTTCGACCGTTCGAAATACTACGAAGTCGCGATACGGCATTCATAGGCTATTGCTTGGGAGATACTCGATTACGAGAAGTTATGAGAAGAACTACTTCATGGAAAGGTTTGGACAGGATAAATGTAATTAAGAAGTACTGTATTTAGCGTACACTGTAAGGTGTCATCACCAAATATTTTATTTATTTGGTATTATTTAGATAACTGTGTAGTGGCACGCCACGTGTATGAATTACTGTACAGTTCTTGCTTTGCCTCTTGGTGTGGAGCAAAACCCGGCGACGGGAAGTGCTCTCAAGGTGTTCGAAGCCTTGCTCTCTGGGGGAGGCAGACTCAGAGACAGAGCCCTCCGTTCCACCCGTAGTGTGGGGTGTAACTCCCACGGGGAATTCCGGCAGTACCGACGGAGGTGAGGGGTAGAAACCGTTGGATCGGGAATGGGTATGGGTATCCCAAAGAATGGGGGAAAATCCGGCGAAGAAGAAAAACGTGGCGAGGGTCGGGCACTAACAGGCACCGGACCCGAGAACCAGAAAAGGGGCGAAACAACAAAAGAAACCCAATACAGGGGCGAAAACCTGTCCTCGAAAGGAAACACAAAAAGCACGCAACAAGTAAGCAGAACACCCACGGGGTATCGTGCACGCAGGTCGTCTGAGCGGTCCCAAGGGGGTGGTTGCACGGAACCCAAACGTGGGCACTCTCCAAGTGGAGTCGTGTCCCTATGCAGGCGTTGCTAACCAGAGCCCGTTCCGGGTTGTAAGGCCGAAACGATGGCGACGAAGAACCTCTAAAGGTATCGAAGACCAACCTGGGTTTCCATTTTACTCTGAGCTTCGGACTGTCAGATCTCATCTCCCTAAGTAGGGCCCACTAACTAAACTCTACAGTAGTGCACACCTGCTCAGGGCCATACACGTGGAGATCCCACTGTCAGGGCCCAAAAGTCCAACGTTCTAATAAATATCCGAAAATCGGTGCCAAAATTAAGCCACGTGTATCACGGGGCCAATCCAACCATGGGCCATCCGAATTGTCCCTTCATAGGCGAACTCTAACCAGAAAACAGTGCCACCTCAGCACACCTTAGAGGGGATCATAGTCATAACCCTCGGAGGGTTCAATCCTCATTCTATGAGTTGCATCTTCAAGTATCCCCTAACTGGGCGTTGCTCTACACTTGGCACATTAAAGGGCGCAAGGCCCAGGTGAGGACGGTGGAAGGCCAAGCAACAACCAACCTAAACACCATCTTGGTGAGTCCTGGAAGTCCTAAAGTGGTTCACCACGAAGGGGCACCTATAGTATCAGTTCTTAACCGTTCTGAGCTATAGCTCTTGTTCCGATGATAACCCCTTGTAACTCAATGCACTACTCAGGAGACCAGCCGCGGGCGGCGAGAGCTACACACGGGCAGAGCCTGGAAAGCCGGGGTCGGCTATCTGGCCCTAGAGTCCGCAACGACTCAAGAGAGGCGTCGTCTCACAGGCGGGGAGTGTCGACTAGACACAGACTCCTATCGTTCCACAGGAGCTCTTGGCGTCCGGAAGACGTGCTCGGAGTGGTGTCGATCCGACACGAACCGAAGTGATCGGCCTGGATATACGCCGCGTATGACGAGTAGCCGGGGCGAGCCCCGGGATTGTACCAGAGCCGGGACGAGCGCCACGACCCTAACGTTGGCAACGACGCACCAACCACTTCACCCAACGGGTGGCGATAACAAAGCAGGGCAAGCCCTGAGATTGTACCAGCGCTCAGACGAGAGCGTCTGCTTGGCTATGCCGACTGGCGCCACAAAGTGGTAATCACTCACATCCAACGGGTGACGATAACAAAGCAGGGCAAGCCCTGGGATTGAACCAGCGCCCAGACGAATGCGCCTGCCTGGCTTTACCAGCTGCACCTGGAAGTGATACTCACTTATCCGAGGCTCCCGATCCACACCTCGGTATCCAACGGATACGGGTCTACAATCTGCTCGGGCAGTAGAACTGGCAGCGGTCCAATAGACCGAGCGAAAGTGCAATGCGCCACGCGGCGACCGATGGCCGTGAGGGCAAGGACTGGACGGGGAATTCTCGATAGGCTAAAACGCGAGAGATACCTCTGCAGCAGTTGATCAGACTGCTGCCTGTCTTGTCGGCGTCGACTGGGAGTGAAGGTCTTATAACCCTATAGTCTCAAGACACGAACTAGTAGTTCGGAGGCGTCTCTCCCGCCTTGGACTTTACTTCCGTCTAGCCCCCGGCGACCCGGCGCTCAAGTACCGCCGGCCGCTTAGCAGTTAGCCATTACGATAGATTACAACTAATAAATACAATTAATAATTACAAGGCAACAGTGCAGAGCACTGTATGGTGCCAACCACACGAACTAGCTGCCGGCCATTGCCACACGTATGACACCTAGCGCCATGCACGGTATTCCATCCTGGCAGTATGCCAGCTATTACGGCGTCGTCACCGCTTAGTGTAAGAAGGTCGGTGGAGGGTGGCTACTTGTCCTCAATAAGGGCCCGGCGCGTTGCGTCACACCCCTACTGTTGTGCATTTACCGCCCTTTTTCTACAGCTTTGTGTGTGTGTGTGTGTGTTGTTTCTTTGTTGTTTTCTCTACTGTTACCTGGTTATTTGTGATATCAAAAGCGTTATCGAGCCGATCTCGTGTGAATTACGTACCGCCGTATCTGGACATCCACCTTGTGGATACACGTATTATCCCCATTGTTCAGGCACACCTGATTGCCTTCCGCACACTCTCTTCTTATCTAAGAACCGTCGCTCGCAAGTTGACACCCGATCTTCGCGGTTATTTATGTGGATACCCACTGCACCCCGAATTCTACAGTCTTCAGTGGAATACTACACATTACAGTGCCAGGGAGATCCCAGCGCCTCGCTATTACTATTTACTTGTCTCGAGTGATGCTTCTCCCTTAGAGTAAAGTAGGCACCGTTAGTGTAGGACAACGCTTGGAGCGGAGACACCACGAAGATGATAGATGATCGGGATCTTCCTTTCTTGAGAGACACGCCTCAGGCGGAGGAGACGCGTCCCAGCGGAGCACAGAAACAGAGCCACTCTGGAAAGGCATGACGGAGCCGGGTGTAAGACCGAGGCCAATCTGGCGGGATATATCTAGAGTGTTTAGGTGAGCACGGCACAGACCGGGGTGTGACCAATCCTAGGCGGAGCGGTATCACGGCGATTGTCGGAAAAGAAGCGAGGAAACACTCGTATGAGGGGGGCGAGCGGGGTGAGTGAGGCGGCCACTCACGAGAGCCAAAAAGGAGAACAAGAGGAAAATGGGGGCGAAACCCTATACAGGGGCGAGACTACGACAAGTCTCGGCGATTAAATATGAACCCACGGTGGTGGTAGCTCTCTGGTCGACAGAGGGGTGGATAAACTAACGTGCGACGGGCGCTCACGCAGTATGCGGTGAAGACGCGCCGAAGGCGAAAAGTTCATAGCCAGGACTCCCTCCTTGGGATCTCCCAAGAGGGTGTTTACTGGGGAGCAGTGCTCAACCTCCTAAGTAGTGTGGCGCGCGGCCCCTGACAGTGGGCGCGCGCCCGAAAAATAGACACTAAATAGCGATAGCGTAGCTAAATAAAAACTAAAAAATACTAAATAATACTATCCATTAGGTAGAATCCGGGCCACGTGTGGCACGCCTCGCACTCGAGCGTCAGCATCCGTGCAGTCCACGTGTTCCACCAGTGTGCACTTCCGGTCCTAACCGGCCGTCGGCACGCAATAGCGGTATAGCTTGTCATAGACCAAGCTAGTTCTCAAGCGAGCGAAATCTCTAAGTCCTTGGAAGAAACCCCCTTGAAGGGCATTTTCCTTCAGTAAGGATACTAAATTACCTTTTTTGGTACACCAGTTCCACCAATGGTTTTAAAGCCATCGTTTCCGTAGCTGGAACCTGTAGGACTACGCAGTAAACGCCAGCCCATTGCACTAAGTACTCTGGGAGTGCCGTCGTAAAGGATACTAGCCTTAGGACCCGCTCTACCACGCTCCCTCAGGTTTATACCAGTACGCTGACCCACCAATCATTGCGTTACAACAGGTGTGATACCTGCAACTTCATTTCATTGCTGTTCTCAAAATGAGATTTCTTAAACCATTAGTCGCTCTGGTAATGTGGTCCAGAAACTTCTCAAAGATCCTAAAAACTACAAAAAATGCTTTAGAAGCTCTAATAACAAGAAATTATTTTGAAGGCTTAAGGATTTCTACTCTGATCGGCTTTAAACTCAACTAGGTCTTCCAGGGAACTTTGTAACGACTTTTCTCTGACAGGTTCTGTCAAATGCATTCAACAGGTGTTACGTGATGATTTAAAGTTAATCTTTGAAAAATATGTAACAGTTACCAATGATTTCTAAAATGAATAAAAATAAAATGTTGATTTGGGCTCGAGATGAGATGAATTTTTCTATCATGAAATGGAAGAAAACTTTTTTTTTCCGATGTAAAGAAATTTAACTTTGATGAAACAGATGTAAAGTAATCTGGTCGTTAACCTTAGTAAAATGGCCGTTACGGAGTACTGCAATGTATTGAAAAATGGAATAGTCACCATTTGCCGTGGAAAAAAATTTGACAAAGGTTTTATTTCCAGGAAGGTGAAGGCTCTATACATCGTGATACTACGAAGTGGTGGCCGATCATAAAGTTAATTTTTTACAGTGGTTGGATTTCCAGTGACTTTTTCTTCCGTAAAATAGCGTTTCTATTACAAATTCATTTGTATTTAAATTTATATTTTTATTGTTTACATGATCATGTATTGACATGATTTCCTTATTCTGTACTGCCTCATTGTGTTTCTATTTACATATAGAAGGAGTATCAAACTTTCCTTATCTAATCTGATTCTTTTCAAAACACATTATCTAAACTCTTCGTTCGCGCAGGGACGGCCAAGTCACCTGACTTGGACATTATAAAAAACATTTTGGAGTTTTTATCGCGTCGTGTTAAAGCCAATCAGGGCCCATTTCAAAATGCTGAAACGCTTTGGATTGTGTGATTGGATGTTGGAATAATTTGAGCGGAGAGTTTATGAAATCACTTTACACCTCTATCCAGAAGCGCTGTATTTATGGGGTAGAGAAAAAGTATGAAATGACTAAGCATTGAATGAAATAAATGTGTTGCTTTTTTGGCCTCTAATTAGATTTTGCTATCTTTTCCAGGACTTTTTAAAGTTCAGAGAACTGTGGGTTAGGTCTGGTTCTGCGAAGTTCTGAAACTAGTTTCTTAATGGCTTTTTAAATACTGACTACAATAAAAGGCCCATTTGCCGGCTGTCGATGGCAGTAAGGACGAATAGGGTGGTGGCTTTATCCAGACTTCGCGCACTGTAGTAGATCGCCTGAAGCCTCGTGCCCGATTATCCTCTTGCGCCCATACGTCGGCAACCTAAAAGATAACATCTGCTGCCATGATACGACGACGTTCATGAAATTTTGATTTTGGCTTGGTTGCGGAGAGAGATCGAGTTTCTGGGTTTGTCTGAAGATGTGGTGCAGGATTGGAAGTATAAATTGCTGTAGACAACCGGAAAGCTTGCTGAATTTCTCGATTTTTCAAGGCCACGACAAGAAATGATGCCGAGGCTAAAGTGATATCATGTTTCAGAACGTTCACAGTAGTTATAAAAGACAATTGCAGCGAGCAATGATCATGAGGTGACCGCTGAGTGCCTTTTCGTCTTTCTTAAAGTCCTAGCTTCGTCTCTGTTTCGGTTTGAATTGCTATCGTTTCGCGCCGTTTTGGGTACATTATACAGTGTGCGCACGTCTTTAATGTCAGCTAATAAGTCCTGAGTTTGATGTGGATTACTTGAAACAGGCTGATGATTCTCATGCACATGTTAGTCCAATGCCGACAAGATGTGCGAGCAACGTCGACTCTACGTTCGAAATGAGCTACATTCATGTGAAGATGAGCTTCAGGCTGGTTTACTGCATCCAAAGGGTCAAAAGCTGGAGACTATTGTACATATTATAGCCAAAAGAGGTGTCGAGGAAATTAATGACTGATGAAGTGACTGACTGGCTGTTTTACACGATGACTTATGACTTCAAACTTAGATTAGTCAGTCACACATACGGGCCTGAAATGAGCTCTTGGAATAGGAGAAAAAGCCGAAAAATGTTAGCAAGTCGAAAATTCGAACCACGCTTTCAAGAATACGTTGTTGGATTCCCCGGAAACAATGTACCAGCACACGGAGGTACAGACTGCTTAACATTTGAACAATTGGTGTTAGAATCCCGTCATCGTTCGTACAGATCGTTCATGTGAAGTAATGTGTTTTGGAAGTTATCTCCAAGCAAAAAGGGTTTGAGTCAGCAATTTGGAACAAAACGGAAAGCTATCAATGCTTCCTTAGCATGACTTGACTGTAGGCATTTGTACATTGTTTCTGTACGCTACGGTTTCACTTGCCACGGTACTCGCGTGTGCCACTCTCTGGAGAGCAACACGTTGACCACGCCGAAGCTTATGGAATCATAATGTGCTTATGATTGGTACATGTCGCTAATCACATGGGCTCGGAAAAAGCTTCTGTGGAGGAGCTAGGAGTTCTGTTTATCAAACTTTGATGGTATAGGTCACAAGTTTAGCATAATCTTGCATATTTCGCCAGAGCTTAAGACTAGTCATTAGGATGTTAGAGCGTTCGCAGAATGATATGAAGCGCGCAAAGCATCTGTGTTCTATCTACTACTCTTCATCTTTGAAGCGCCCACAACGTCCATGCATGAGAAACATTTTGAAGACTTCATAGAGTACAACCGGCCGTCCGCTACTATGGCCGGTTGTGCACCACTAATGGTATCCATTGGGATCGTGAAGAGTTTGTGGGCAACGCTTCCGAATGCGGAAGGCAGGATAACTTTCCTCGGCGCAAGAAATAGGCGATGCATCTTGGGCGGCTTATCGTACACGAGTTGAGACTACCGATAGACGGGCACACACAGCAAAGCTCCCTTGAAGAAGAACAAAACTTGGTGGCAACCGCCTAAGGCTTCCCTTCACTCTCACCACGACGATCACATGGAATCATGTTTTGCTCAGTTTTCGACGATAGATTCGTCTTAGACAGCGTGGGAGACGCCACGTCAGTGAGGCGAAAGCTCATGGATGCGACAGTTGAGTGCGCGGCAGCGGCCGAAGAGGAGGAGGACGAAGGAAGTGGGCTGTTTAAAACAGTGCGCCAGAAGGAACGTGTCGACGAAGAGGGCTCTTTCACGGGTGTGTGCGACTTTGCAGGCGGATTTTTGTTCCTATGTTGTTGCTGGTCAGTGTTGCCGTATTGCGGCATGGCATGGATTACACCCTCCATGTCTACCATTCGTGCGCCGTTTCTACTGTAGCCCATGAGTTTGTTAAGGTCCATAAGAACGGACGGATGAAAGGTGGGGAGGAAGAATTGGGCGAGAAAGGCTTAATTCTTGCACGAAAAGGAGGGATCAGTGGGGAATAACGACGGGCTCGACGGGAAAGTCAGCGAGGGCGGCGAGCCGTGGGGCACGTGCGAAAGGCACGTCGCCAAAAAGGCGGGCTAACTAGAGACCAGAGCGAGCAGAAAGGAGAAGAGGTACAACACAGCGAAAGGTGGAAGACGGCTGAGAAGGTTTGATCTCCAAGCTGAGACGTTGAGAAAAGTGCGCTTTGCGCTGAGTCGATCGGGCTTGAAAGATTGCAATATCCCTGAACTTGAAAAGTGTATATCTACAACGAATATCGCTAAGATAACGTCGTCCACGTCCACGACACTCGTGCCCGCACCTGTACGTGAGTTTGGGTACCATGACAGCTATCTTTGTAATACAGTCTGTAAAACGATTGCTATGAACAAAAGGGGAACGAATCGATAGGCAAATTAGTCAACCGATCTTTGTTCGTCATTTTCAAAACCGACCCGTCCGTGTTTGCACTTGTCTTTCGCTGTATGCAGCCCACAAGCGCCGCGCTATGTAAATTGTATGACAACTTGGGGTTGGACCTTCCCATCGAGACGGTTGGGCCCATCACCACGATGGAATGTGGACTTGTCATCACTCCTCATCGCCTCTACGGTGAGTAGGATGCAAACATATTCCGAAACATCGCATGATAACGCCGCCCCCAAGACCGTTTGATGGCTTCGGGTGATACGAACCGCCCCTCGGTCGTCGCACGCGCACCCTCCGAGCTTTTCCGTCCACCACTGCCACGCGCGGAACTCTTCCAATTTCTTCGACAAACAATGGGATTGAAGCGCAACTAGGGCGTTGGTCGTTGCCACGTTCCGCCACAAGCATACGACTAAACTGTTCCACGTCTCTCTCTTCGTCGCTTTCGGCACGAAAGCTGCCAGCCGAAACAAGTGACATGCTGAAACCAGGTCTTCTCGAACTGAAGAATGTGCTTCGCGCAGGACGAGCAGCGCGCCTAGGCATGTTGCTACTGGCCGTGTGCCTATCCGGGCGTTGCGGTGGCGCTGTCTTAGAATTGGAGCAAAACAGAACGTAGTCTTCGCCGAGCAGTTGTTGTAAACGCTGCGGATTCACAGCGCCAATTATGTCATCATTGGATATGCTTTGATGCAAGCGCGATTTGCCATGGTAGAAACTTGACGCTCGATCTCTTGAAAACGGAACCAACGTGGGCGTTGACGGCCGCCGTGTCAACGAAGGACGCGTGCGACGCTGAGTAGAATCAGGGTCGAGTCGAGATGATATGCTGTTGAGGCTCAAACTTGTTCGAATGCGCGAATGCTCCCGTCGCCACGCGAAAGAACCAGAAGGCGGTCCGTCGGTTTCGGCGTCTGAATCGAACGCGGACGGGTCAAAGTTGTGCACTTGCACACCGTTTTCGGCTGATACTTTAAAGAATCGACCACAAGATTGTGGAGGTGGTGCGCGGCGAGTTAGAATAGTGAGATTGTCGCTTCGTCGCTGCTCGGGTGAACGTAAGTGCGTGGCAAGGATCGACATGATGAAGATGGCTGATTGAGGGGGGAAGGAGGAGCGTTGGTTCTGGTGTACAGTGTAGGACTTGTGTAGTGCCTCAAGGTCTAACTAGGTTTGGTAGCCTTACAGCTTTTGAATTGCATACGTAATTGCGCGCAAGGGCCAACACTGCGTGCCGTTGACAGCGCATCAACGTCTTCGAAGGGGCGCTGTTGGACACAGTTTTGACTGCGCTTCAAGCGCAGTCACCGACTCTGCAACTTGGTCACGCGAGTTTCAAACACAGTGTCAAAGGGCTACCCGCTTCTGTGCTTCGTTTCTACCTACATATGTAACCTTAATTTCTGGCTCGAGGAAATCTCGTCTCAAACCGCCAAACAACACGCGTACCCAAGGGTAGTCGTGTAAACCTTAGGTATTGATTTCTTCGCGGAAGAGCTGAGCTCTGGGCAAGTTCCATAAAAATATTTCAAGTTTCGAGATCAACATGAAACGCTTTTCACATAATCAAACATTTGACGACAATGGCACTGTAATCGCAAACAAGTTGTTTGAAACAAACATTGGTCACCACCCACCAGATCCTTACCATTTGGTGAAGGCGTCTCCTGCCAACCGATGGATCATGCACGCTAGAGCTAGTACGTAGAGCCAATTCAACCGAACACAACCTGCAATTGTTGGGCAAAACATGCACAGCAACCAACTACAAGTTTTCCAAAAACATCACGACTGCAATACCTTGGATAAACTATTATTCAGATTACAAGACTTCTGCACCATTTTCTCCCTTTGTAGCAAGGCCTTGTACCGCACACGGCACACCACTACCAGCAAGATCGTCAAACAGGCTTGCAGCATAATGACACTAATGTCCACCCAGGGGGGAACTCCCAACACTCCAACGAAAATCAACGTAACCAAAGATATGGCATCAAAAAGACCATGAATCAGAGCAGCAATTGAAAGTGACTTCACCACTCCGATCGGCTCACGAAAGATATACGACTGAGCTGCAGCAACGGCAACATAGAACTGCGCCCCGACGTGGACTGGAAATGCCAAAAACCCACGGAACAGAGCCAAACTGACGAGTCTCAGTCCAAACCTTGAGTCTGGCGATGATCTCAGTCCCATCACGAAACCATAGTTTTCAATAGTTGCAAACCCAAGAGCTCCCATACATGCGACTGAAAGAATACCTTTGCAAGAAATACAACAATATCGATCTAGGTTCTCATCCCTTTTGTTTACTTCCCTATACCGACGAGCAAGCATCCATTTGGCAACTTCATCCGTTAACCCAGCGACAATGAATGCAGAGAAAAGCGCATACACGATCATTTTCCACAGAGGGACATGCTCCCGTATATATGCGAATATCATGTCTGGATTTATGCCAAGAGGCTCGCCAGAAACCGCGAGCGTTGAATCAAATGCTCTTGTTATATCAGTTTCAAATAGATTTGGGCCGTCTATTGCGTTCAGCAGACCTGGGAACTTGCAAAGTTCGACTATCTCGGATGAAAAAAGAATAAATCCGAAAACCAGAGCCAAACCACTGTCCACAATGACGACGATTGGAGAAAGAAGAAATGCACCCAAGAAGAATTGTGAGATTAGAAAAGATTTGGTGACGGCCTCATCTGCAAATTTCTTCAGCACGAATTTACCCACCAAGACCGCCGGCAAAATTGATAGAAGGGTTAACGAGATGAGGTGAATTGAGCGAGAAGAAGCGAGAACGCCAAACAACCATAGAAGTGGGGTGAGAACAATGCATATCCAAGTGACTAGTGGGATTCCTGATGCCGCGAAAGATTGGCCCCTTTGCACAACATCTCGTGGCGAAGGTGCTATGTATGCGTAGGTGCGCAAGGTTGGCATTTCAGGTTTTTCAGGGGGGGAGCTGGACTGATAGCTTCTTTTTGAGGACCAAAATGCGTCTCCGCGCCCATATTTGTACTGTACAATCGGTAGAATACAAATGATTCATGAAAGACGTTTGCGCGAAGGTAACGAAGAAGAGCACGTCGAGTGGTTTGCAAACGGAAGTTATTCATAACGAATATGACAACACGTCTTGTATCGTTGCTGGGTGATGATTGGATGTCGTTTACAACCAGAAACGAGATCTAGGTCATTGGTAGCACATCTTCGAGAAGCGGTGGGAATCAAGAATAACAAAATACAATTGGATCGTGAAAACGGAACCAAAGCAAAAGCAGTCATCGATGGAGCTGATGCATTTCGAGCTTCGACCACTGCGTCACTGTCAGGCAGGTCAGAAAGAAGACGAATGGAAGAGCTGCGACATAACCAGTCTGATGGTAATTAAAACAAGTTTCCGTACCACTTTGAATGGCAGAAGATGTGGAGTATCTACTCTGGTATTTCGAAGTGCAAGAAAACCAAAAGAAGGTGGGTGGATTTGAGTTTGCACCACGATGTAAATTTGGAAAGTGCGCCAGCAAGCATGTTGCGAGCTGGTTGCGAGGTTTCGACGAAGCTTCATTGCCATTCGCGTCATCATTTTTCGCCGTTATACTAGATCATACACAGTCAGATGAGGTATCGTTTATGTCTATTTGAGAAGAAAGAGATCCACTTGATATTCTTTGCATCCTTGCACGATTCCTGCAACTGAGAAGCTGTCCTTTGCTTCTTTTCAAACAGAATGCTACTTCGGTTTCAACATCTGGCGTTTCCACGGGAAGATGCGGCTAGGTGGCTGTCCGTTTATCCAGCACTCAATTTTGCGAAAGTGAACGGCACTGGGGCTAAGTTCGAAGCCCCAATCAACTCCATATGTCAAGTCTACGGTGGTTACCGATCGGACCGTAGCTGCTCAAGGTATAGTGATCCAAACGACACCGCTGCAAGTATTAATGTGACTTGATGGTTGCCACCTGCAGCTGTCAGCGTCACAGGCGCCGTTTCTGCTTCCCTAGCACTTTTGGCATTCTTGACAAACCACAATGGAAAAAGCTGGTCTGGGCCGATATTCCACTCCTGCACTAGAAACGGCACTGTGTCCATATTGATGAACACCAGCACGCCTCACAAGGCAGCGAAGCACAGGTCAGGTGAGCCCGATATCATTCGAAGCACGTTCGGTCAAATCTTCTCAAGTCAGTTTCATTTGGAGCACTACTTTACGAGCTTCTCCAGCGATCTTCTATCCGTACACAAATCCCATTCTCAGGCGGGATGCGGCGATTGCCTCCATTCTCCCACAACACCGTCCCTTCCTTGCTCTCCACGATATATTTATATTCAGCTTGGTCACGCCTTTGAATGATAACTTCCGCGTACAACGTGTTCCCTCGAACGTTCATACGCAAACCTTGGTCCGTTTTCCAGTTTCCTAAAGCGGTACAATTGCCAAGCACTTTAACAAAACCGCCGACCAACGCGTGTTGAACATCTCGGGGCAAAGTGGTCTGAACGAGACTGAATTTGACCACCCACCCGTCGAGCATTGGCTCTGGTGGCGGACTATACGGAGGGGAAGTATAAGGACTGTCGGTCTCGTCACACCGAGCATGTCGCTCCTTCCTCCTCAGCAGGTAGAGGGGTGCCCCGTACTGAACCGGGTCCAGGGAGAAGCCCGCCTCGTTCGCCAACTGAACAGCCGCCGCGGACCAGGACATGAGGAGCACCACGGAGCAGGGCGCGCTCAAGGTGGCCACTGCTTTCAGTTGCTTTAGCATGGCAGGATCCGACGCGTGCTGCAGGTGCAGGAGCCACACAGTTGTCTCGCGCCAGTCGAAGCCCATGAGTGCCAATGCAGTGGGCCACTCCTCAGGCAACGGGCGACATCGAACGCGCCAACAGTACGGGGGAGCGTGCTGGTGTTCGGATATTGCAAAGATCTGGGCTCTCGGGAGCAATGCCGGGAGCTTTCCCAGCACGACAGCCTGCCCGAAGCAGAAGCGACAGAAGAGGGAGGCAATGGTGGCTGCCAGGCTTTGTTCACGTTGTTTTCTGTGTTTGGATATATCGTTTTGTTGTTCCGTTCGCTGGGTTCGCTTCAGGTCGGTAATGGTCATGGCTGATAGGGTTGATGATACGGAGGGTGATGGCGAAAGTGGATTCGGACATTTGGACGGATTGGGGTAGAGTTGACCAAGATAGGAAGAAGAAGAGGTTGAAGACAAAAATGCAGATGTGTCACTGGTGGAATTCGGAGAGACTTGAACAGTAAGAGAAGGTGAAGGGGGCGATGAAGGAAGTACAATGTGTTCGAGAGGGAAAAGGTGCGGACTAAGGGTTGGGCCAATAACGCGTTCCGAAGGTGGGTGTGGGGCTTGGTGCACATTGACGGTGTTTGTGAGCTTTGGTTGGCTCGCAGAGATGTTGTGTGGGATGCGGTTTTCAAAAAAACTTGCGAACAAGTGCGAAATGCGCTCGAACAAGAGGCTTTTCATTGTCGGAGCGTGGATGGAGAGGGGGTGGGGAAAGACAGCTGACAAAGTGGGTGGTGGAGGACAAAAACAGAGGATGGTTGAACAGACGAGCGGAATAGAACACACTTGAATGGTGTTGAGGCATGACGCGAGGTGGAGCAAGAGTAAGCTCGTTTTATAAAGCTGAGCGTGGAGCGAAGTGAAGGCGTCAACGCAGTAGGTACCAATGATTGGTAATAATGAGAAAATTGAATTAGAGAGACGCCGAAGAAGGTACAATGCAAAGGAGGGAGTAGAGATAATGGTGGTGATTGCAAGTTGAACAAATGCGGTGAGGTGTGACGAGATGATTCGTTGCAGTGGACGGATTGGCACGGCGGTTTGGGTAGTAGTAGATGACTGCTGGCGCGGGAGCGGGGCATAGGTGTGCTTTTTTCGGTGTGGTTGAGTGACAATGACGCGCGGCGAAAAGGAGCACAGGCGTGTTACCGTCGGTACCGCGCGGTTCACTTGAGTGCGTTCGTACGATGCGCATGCATCGAGACACACGTGGCAATGCCATCTGCTGGGACGGTGGCTGTGCAGTGTGGTGCGTCACGCGTGGCGCCCTTGTGCTAAAACAAACAGCAAGAGAGCACACGCCGCCCGCTGTCAGCACATTGGCTTACAGCGCTGCGAGCGGCGCAATGAAGCGAAGCGCTCCTCGTTGAGGAAAGAACAACACTTTTAATCAAAGATAGCAGTCAAGCGCAGGCGAGCGCACGTTTTGCATCGCGAAGATGCTCGTGCTTTGCTCAAGCAATGAACAGTTAGACAGGGAGGGGCGATACACGACATTTGTCAAAGTTTGCAACTTGATACGGCGTGCACGCTAGAACGAAGTGAGCTCGACGGCGAAGCCCGAGTGCATGCACGCGTGTCCAACCGGTGGCCGACGAAACCGTCCCAGACCGAATTCGTCCTCGTCGCGCCGACGCTGTCGCTCTTGCGCCGCGCGCCGCGGCTCGCGCTCAGTACCACGCGCGCCGCCCGCCGCGTCAGAGCTTGTTGCGCCAGCCACGGCGGGCTGGGGGGCGGCGCAAAGCAGCGCGGTGAGCGAGGCCGCGGCGGGTAGCGAAGCAACCAGACGAGCTAGCATGGCGAGGCGAGAAACAATCACACAGACTTGAGGGAAGGAGGAACCGTGTTTGTGTGCTGTTGACTGCTGTCGCAGCCGCCGCCGTCACCGCCGCCGCGCTTCTTTATATACGCCCCCGTGCTGACGCCTACGCTCGCCACGACGTCCAATCAACGCGCACCCCGCGCCGCACGTTCAAATCTTCGCTCCACGTCACTCACACGTGGTGCATGCCTGCCGCACACGCGTTCAAGCCGTGTTGCTGCTGCTCGGCGCGTCCTCTTCACGCCCTCGTCCGAGTTACGTCTCATGCTAATCTCCCTCGTACGTGTTTCTCCGCGCGCATTTTCTCCACCCGCACCCATTGCCCGCCGCCATGAAGAGCGTCATTTGGGACATGGACGGCGTGCTACTCGACACCGAGCCCATCTACATGCGCGTCGAGCAGCAGATCGTGTCGCGCTACGGCAAGCAAATGCACCCCATCCTCCCGCAGTTGCTGGGTCGTACTGCCGACGTTTGCGCCAAAATCACCGTGCAACAGCTCCAGCTGCCGCTCACTCCCGACCAATTTCTCGCTGAGCGCAATGCTCATTTGCTGCGTCTCATGCCCAGTGCGCAGCTTCTGCCGGGCGTTGACGCCGTCGTGCGTCACCTCAACACACATGGCGTCAAGATGGCCATTGCTACCTCGTCGCCGCGCGACCTGCTCATCGCAAAGCGCTCCGGAAAGGAGCCCTTTTTCGCACTCTTTGACGCCGTCGTGTGCGGCGACGACGTGAGCGAGGGCAAGCCCAACCCGCACATCTTTTTAAAGGCTGCACAAGCTATTCGTCAGCATCCCTCCGACTGCTATGTCTTTGAGGATGCCCCTGCCGGGCTCAAGGCCGCCCGCCTGGCCGGTATGAAGGCCGTTGCCTTGCCCAACCCGCACGTCGATATCAAGCTTTATCAAATGGAGGACCCACTCTGTATTGTGCCCTCTGCTTCTCTGCTCGACTTTGACATTTCTAGTCTTGGCTTCCCGCCCATCACTCAACACCCCACACCTCCGCCTTGACTACGTTTACTTTTGTTTTTGTCTTTTTTGAGCTCCGTATCTCTAGATGCCGCTTTCATTCCCGCTTTGAGCAACTCGTCCTGCCCCCAATCCTCACAATGCTTTTATGTTCAATATTTTTGCCACAAACGCTCTCGCTCTCTCGCTTGCAAAATCATGTGCGCTCCACCCATTCTATCGCACCCTTCTAGATTTAATACCCGCTTTGAGCACCATGCTCATTCCTCACCCCGCATGCAATTCACCCCTTCGTTGCGCTTCCAGCTTCTCCGCGCAGCCCACCCACTTTTCTTTTACTTTTTCTTTGTACCCTGCCGCTATTCAAACCTCCACGCACGCCCGCGCTCCATCTGACACGCCTGCTTCAACCCCATCTGCGCTGCAATTCGGCTTCACACATGAAGCTTATCGAGCTTTTCCTCTCTGCTTCCATCAGTGCCAAGCACTCTGACACCGAAGCCCCAACGTTTGCCGTTGTTCTCCGCAGGGATGCCTTCGGTACCGAATTCGAAGAATTAGGCAGGACGGAGACCATAGCGCAGTCGGACCCTCTGCTGTTTTTCACATCGTTTACGGTGTCATACAACGAAAGGCTGGCCGATGAAACAGTGCTCAGATTCGAGCTGTACGAGAGAAAAACCGATGACACCGAGAAGCTTCGCGAGCACGACCACTTGGCAAAGGCTACCCTATCTTTGCCTGACCTCATCTTGGCGCCTGGCAATCACCTTACCACCCAGCTTTCACACCCTACTATCGAGGAAAAGGTTGGCGTGCTCACCATAAGTGCAGAGGAAGTCGATGCGAGCAACCAGGAAAATCAGTCAGACGTGCTTTTTGATCTTTCCTCGAATGTTTTGAGAAAAAAAGACTGGAATAAGACACTGCTTCACCAGCGATATGAGCTGAAGAGAGCCCATAAACATGAAGATACCGAAGGCCACACCGTTTGGCTGCCCATTCACAAGAGTGACCGTATTGGAAAGCAAAGGTATTCGAACACCATCATTGAGTTCTCAACGACCAACCTCAAATACCGCCATTTGTGTAACGGTGACGACGAAAGGAGGTTGAAGATCTCCTTGTACGTCAATTCACCCACAATCAAACGCACTACCACCGAGTCACTCCTGGGATCAGTACAGTTTTGCCTTCGTGACATTTGTGAACTTGATCCGACGCAAGAGGTCCTGCCCCTCGAAGGAGGTGGAGATGGAGATGAAGACGTCGGACATGTTTCCATCCTCAAAGCGGAGCCTACAGATTATGGGAGTCACTTTGCCTTACGTGTGAATTTCGAACACCAAAAGTATTCTACAGGAGGATCACAAGAGAAGCGAAAACTCGTCAACATGACAAAGAAGAGACTGTCCATGTCGAAATTATCCATTGGTCGAGGCAAGTCTAGTCAGAACGGTCCGAAACTTCCTGCTCTCAATTCCATAGAGAATCTGTTTAAACAACAGCCTACACGGTGAAGAATATGATCACTTATTTCCTGCGCGACTCGTCATGGCATTGTCAAAGACAGCGGGGTTTGGACAACGCGGTACCGTTCTCATGTCTCATCACTCGGCAGCGGTTCGGTTTTGGAGAAGGTTGCCTCTCATTAATACTAGAACCGTTTCGCAAAGTTGCGAAGCTGTTTTGAGAAGAAACGCCTGAGGTTTCTCTCAAAAACGTGTACGTAAGACGTAATTTCTCGGTAGAATAGTGTTCCCTGTAGACCAATGATTGATCAAAACCTCGCCTTTGGGCATCTCCACCGCGGCCGTGATTACCGAGCTAAAAGCTAATTTTTAGGTTTTAGATTTTGGTGCGGGTCGGGGGGCCCACCGGGGTGAGCTCCACCGCGACGCACATCTAAAACTTTTTATGTAAAAGCCTCACCTAAAATCATCTTTAGGTGAGATATCTGATCTAAACGATTTTGTTTTAGCTCAGATTCTCTTCTAAAGCTAAAATTTTACACTTTTCTTCACAGGAGAATGCGGGAAATGACATTAAACGAACAAATATGGCATGTTCTGATCTCAAATCCAGGCGCTGGAAATATAATCAAAGCATTCAATAGAACTATACATCTTTCTTTATTATGCGACTTGAAAGAATATGTTTTGAAAATTAAGGCACACTAATACTACGCATCTAAAACCGGAAATAAATGGAAAATATTATGCAAAAACTACAATTATACAAAGATCCTAACTCTCATCTTAAAACTAAAACCATGACCATTAGCATTTGGATGTTTTTGTTATATAAACAATCGCTTCATAGAATACAAACTATTTTAGACTTTAAGATGTAATAAACATTTGAGTCTTTGTTATTTTAGAGAAAACTAGTTTTTAAACTTAGAAGATATCATACGGGAACAAGTTTCTTCTTTTCAGTATTTATGCCGCCAAGAGTCAGTTATTAAGAGAATACTGTTTTTTGAAGTTCCATATTGAATTAAAATGGTTCAATCCAAAATTCACATGACACAACAAATTTAAGCACATTACTTTATATTTTTTGGTCAATCCGTTTTGACCATCACAATTCCCTGTAGCGACCTAAGCTTTTCTTTTGTTTTAATCATTTCAATGTTGTATTCTTCATAACCGATAAACAAGGATTAGTTGTAAGAATATGAACAATTTTAATATGGTTCACTTGTCTCTCATGTATCAGATACTCATTTAAAGCACAATTGATTGTTAATTACACTTAACGTACACCGAAAGTTTTGATAATTAACAAAAACATCATTGAAACTCTGAAATCTTTCTATACTTTATGAAAGCTAATCAAAGAACTAAAAATAGAAGCTCAGTTGTTTGTATTGTAATATTTGATGTTTAGAACAGCAAAAAAAACAAGGGGCATGAAGCTTCAATTGATGACTGAATTTGGGGTCCAACACAAAAAACGCTTCAAACGACGTTTAAGTGTCTCATGCCGTGCTCTAATCCTTGATACCAAATTCTTGGCCTTCAAAGATTTGAAATATTGTCCAAGTATACATTTTGGGCTGTTATGGGTGCCATCAGCAACTAACTTTTCTCCTTTAGAGAGAGCTCCTTTTCCATTCTATTTCTTTGAAAGTTTGAGATCTGAATGAAATTCACAAGGGAATGGACCGAACCCCCGCAAAATACTTTGAGATAAAATCGAAATGCCGAGTTCGTATCAAAGACCGGCTCTACCAAATTTTTGACTAATTTAGCATTCTGGATGCACCTGAGTTCGACCGTTCGAAATACTACGAAGTCGCGATACGGCATTCATAAGCTATCTTTTGAGCTATACTCGATCACGAGAAGTTATAAGAAGAATTTATTTATGGAATGACTAGGACAGGAGAAATTGAATAAGGAAGTACTGTATTTAGTGAACACTGTAAGGTGCCATCCCCAAATATTTTGTTTGGTGTTATTTAGATAATTTTGTAGTGGCAAGCCACTTGTGTGAATTACTGTAAAGTACTGGCTTTGCCTCTTGGCACTTTAAAGAGAGCAAGGCTTATGTAAGGTCGGCGGATGGCCAACCCACAATAAACCTAAACACCATCTTAGTGAGTCCTAGAAATCCTAAAGTGGTTCACCACAAAGGGGCACCTATTGTATCAGTTCTTAGCCGTTTTGAGCTATAGCTCTTGTTCAGAGGATACCCTCTACTGTTGCGCGTTTACCACCATTTTTCTACAGCCTTCTGTGTGTGTGTGTGTGTGTTTGTGTGTTGTTTTCTCTATTTTTACCTGGTTATTTGTGTTGTCAAAAGGATTGTCGAGCCAATCTCGTCTGCATTACGTACCGCCACATCCGGATATCTGCTTCGTGAATACACGTATTATCCCCATTGTTCAGGCACACCTGGTTGCCTTCCGCACACTCTCTTCTTATCTAAGAACAGTCGCTCGCAAGGCGACACCCGCTCTTCGCGGTTATTTCTGTGGATACCCACTGCTCCGAGACCTTTACAGTCTTCCGTGGAATACCACAACCAAACCATTTCGAGCTGGAAGGATAAGGCTTCTGGATCAGAAAGTCAACACCATCAATTGAATTATGAGCAGTATCTCCAGCAACATGGTTTCTGCTTGACCATAAAATATCTAGCGTGTTAGTTTCTAGGTAAATCGCAAGAAGTTTGAAAATGTACTAGTGTAACCTTGGATATTTGTTTTAAAAAAATTCTTGCCCATATCTTAAAGGGGTTTTCGTTCACCTCTGCGATTGAACCGTGTACATGCACCGTCGCGTATACTTTCAGAAACATCAAAATTTATAGGAGATGTTTGGGTTGAGCGGAATTTGGAAGTTGTTCATGTACTTTATCCCAAATTGCGGAACAACTATACGGTGATACGCCAAAGAGGGCACGAAATCTTCTACAATTAACTTCACAGTAGATAGCGGTCGCCTTTCGCAGTAACTTTGCTCCGGCCATCCAGAAGGTTTCGGAGCTTTTTAAGTTGATCATCTTAAACAAAAAGCATTTGTTCTTAGTGGCCTTTGTTTGTCTAGTTCAAACGCAGGATACATTCCTTGAAATTAAAATGAAGGGTAAATACCAAATTCAATGTGGCCCCTAATACTTCACAAACCCCTACAAGGTCCATGTACCGTGACAAAAACCTTTGTCTACGCTATTTCATTTCTTAAAGCTCGACATCAAACCTTTTTCTCTCGCGTACTTATATTATAGCTTTGTTTCATTCGTCGCTTTTCAACGTATAAACAGCAGTTCAGCTAAAACTAATTCGGATCATTTATGTCTAGTATGAATTTAATCCTTCAAAACTCTTTACCCTAGCCAATATCAGGGGAGATGTAGCCGAGGGATCTATTAAGAATGACATAAAACATGAAAAACCGACCCATAAAACATTCACGAAAGCGCAAAATATATGTTTTCTGTTCGTTTTTGCGCTTTTTAATTCGCTCCGCTTCTTTCATAAGTGAAGTACTTTTGTTTTCCTAGGGCGCAGTGTCAAAGGGCTTCCTCTTTATAGTAGAGGTAACAGCGTATTCTTTAGAAATGCATTTTTTGTTGGCATCTAAAGGGAAGAGAAGTGGAGGTCTAAAGGATAAGATAAATCATTTCAGACTTTAACAAAAATCGATTGTTAGCATGATTTTGGACAATAAATGTAGGGCGTGCTTTAATGTATTGAATAAGTCCTATTCTTGTTATTTGAAGATAGATTACCGAACGTGACCAAATTCAACGAAAAAGAGAACCCCATTCTGTTGGCAATGTCTAAGTATCTTTCGCGATGAACTATGAACATAGCAACGCACGATTAGCGTTTTAGTGCTCTATACGGAAACTGTTTTTGCGCCTCGTTTAATGGCAAACATTCTCACAAATGTAACCATAGCATCTGTCGACACCTTAAACATGCCAAAGCTGAAGAGGAACTATGTAACAGTAAGACTTTTACGCGCAAAATTCGAAAACCAAGATAAAGATGGAGATGAAGAACCGAAAAAAATATAAGAGTCCGAACCAGCTTTCCAAAAGAACAAGCTCGTGAACTTTCGTCAAAAGTATTCTGCTCTACGCAAATAGTGTTCAGAAGTAAAAGGTAAGGCCATCGACAATTGTCTCCTCAAGCATATTGCTATCATCCTACGCCCATCATACACATCAACGTAAAAAGGATGAAGATAAGGAGTTCTTAGACAGAAGGTGTACATTATTAAGGTCACATAAGAGGCGTTTTTTGGAACATGAGGACGACGATCTTGCTGAAAGTTCTGATTTTAAAGGAAAGACTCATGGTCTTGAACTAATTTTGGTTCTTCACTCTTTTAAGCCACTTTACTTGTTGCCCTCATGGACTGACCCAGAAACTACGATTATAAGCGTAATTGATCCCAATGTTCTACCATCAAGTGTTGGAGAAGGTATGTTTTCTGTGCATATTGATGACGACGGCGAGTATTTTGAATTACCAGTGCTCTGGCCTGTTCCATTAGTCAACATGCAAATTATGCATCGCAGATGGTTGGCTAATGAGTCGGATGCCATGAAAAATTATCATCCCAAGATAGCAGGATTTCAAGCAGCCTTGAAAGAGCTTCGCAAGAAAATTTGGGACAATGTCGAGTTTACGACGAGAATCTCGTTACCATTTAGATTTGTGGTTCATATTGAGATCAAATAAAGTTTGGTCTGGCCTGAATACAATGTTTGAATGGTTTATGTAGATCTTGGGGAAGTGCATATTGATACCTACTCAAAACTCCAAGACAAAGAGCATTCCTTTGTTTTGTAAATCAGTATTGTACTTTGACGTCCTTTAAACTGCAAAATTTTTTGTTCAGGACTACAAATGTCGTTGTAGAATGTCTTTCGGTGAATTCGTACGACAAATCTGAAAGGAAAAATTCACCATCAACCCCAAGATGCCTGCTATGTTAAATCTTTTGAAGTACTGTAGAACTTTTGCGTTATGTAATAATGCCATTCCCTATACTTGTTTTCATAAAGTATTCTGGAAATATTTTAATTTGGTATTCTAACAGATGGGAAGAAATATGTCGTTCGAAATTCTTAAAGTAAAACCCACTTAATCTGAATAATAAGTAACCTTTATAAATGTCACAAAATTGAAGATAAGTGAAAAGTTTATTTAACTTGGATTATTCTTTTTCTTGTAATAGTAGAAAAAGGAGAAGAAAGGGAGTATTCAAAGTTAGGGTATTCATTATTACAATTTAACTTTAGGGAGGTTTTACTTAACAGGATTTTTGATAGTGAAAACATGTTTTTCTCTTTATATTGGATGTGAGATGTGTTTCTTAGCTCGGCTTGTGAATTCTTGGTTGTTCTCTAAATTGAACTCCCTGGAGGTTTAAACCAGCTATATTTGACTTTTTCGTTTTCTCCCTTGCACAAACCTACATTTCATGCTTTCATTTAGTCTATGCTTTGTGATAACCTGATTCTATGAACACTTTCAAAAGATGGGTGTTTTCGTACTCTACTTGACTATGATATATTTTGCGGGGTCTTCCATAAGTGAGTATATTCCCGCACTAGACTTTAGCCAATGCAAATCAAACGATTTGGGGCGCGTTGCAGCGTACAGCGTCGAGCCGATCCTGCGCCCGCGCCACGTCCGCCTCCGTGCGCACCGCCGGCGCAGCCTCCTTGTCCTTGAGTAATTATTTCGGCGAATTTTTTGATGAGTCTACAGTACGTCCGCGGGAGTTCCATGTCCAAACCGACCCTTCTACTGCACATCATGGGAACGTCCAACACGTATCCACGTGGTTCACTATGATTGGCTGGCTGAGTGAAGTCGTTCACGTCGTGTCGATTTGGTACAGGTCACTACACGTGTAGTTGCAGTGTTCACCTGTAGGCACCCTGCGCATGGAGCGGCGCCAATGCAGCTGCCCCCTTGCCGTGTCACCATGGCGCGTGATGATCACAAACCGGCCCCCACCAAAACTATCCCTTCAGCTGAGAGACTCGGGCGCTTCGCGGCTCTCACGCGACATCGGCGCGACGAGCACTTTGCCGCCAATGTCGACGAGAGCAGCGCTCATCTCTGTTAGATAGTTAACTTGCGGCGTGCAGCCATGACTGATTGCCCTCGCAGCTGTATTCCGCCATTGTTTACTGCTTTTGTACAGTTGTCGAGCCGTGATACTGAACCTTTCGCTTACGATGACTGTCACTGGTTCAGATTTCGATAGGACATATCTCGGTTGTATTAGAAAGAATAGTCTGATTCTGTCTGCGGCCAATGGTGAATTTGTCACATTTCATTTTTAAGCCATCTCCGCTTGTGTAGCGCTGTTAACTGCTTTTTCCTCTTCTCCACACATCAGTTTTCCTAGCAACAGCAAACGAATCTCAACACGTCACATAACAGATGATCAACATACCCGTGCGAAGCGGTATCATCAATGCGGTATTAGAGGCATGGGTAGTGCTCATCGTGGCTCCAATGTGGACAAGCTGCTTAATCAAGCTCACAAATCATCGAATATTTCGGAACGCAAGGACTGAAGGTCATGGAGTTTGCATAGGACAAGAGTTACTGAGTATGTCCAGACCGTTCGCACTGTTCAGGAATCGAGCGGCTGGAAACAAGATGCTGCTAATCGGGGAACTTGTTATTACAATCATCATATTCTGGCTCGAACTTGGAGTAAATGGAGAAACACAAAGTGAATACAGCGTGCAGACAAGGTTTCTTCTGAACGGCGGTGGTTTTCCAGATGTTTCGCCGCAATCTGATGTGAACAAGCTAAGAAGAATAGGCGGCCTTAGCAGTCAGAGCAGATCATGTTTCCGACAAGTAGGGCGCGATACTTACGAACTATATGCAGTTTCGTATACGCATCCACAAAATTTCGAGAGAGATGTATCTCG
Source organism: Agarophyton chilense (assembly GCA_030374765.1). Lineage (NCBI taxonomy): Eukaryota > Rhodophyta > Florideophyceae > Gracilariales > Gracilariaceae > Agarophyton > Agarophyton chilense. The sequence continues at coordinate 1,063,102 of JARGXX010000095.1, read as the reverse complement.
AAAGTACGGCTTCAACCAATCTATGTGTTTGGATCCGGCGAATGTGGAATCTAGCGTCGGTATCAGATTTGTGGGCAGTTACGATTCCATCGTTCGCGAGTGGGATCTCAACACGTCAAGATTTACAAAGGGAAGAATACCCGATGGCATAGTGGACGCGCACCTGCGCGAGTGCTGTGAGGGATCTTTATATGGAAATAACACCTTCACAGTACTTGGCACTATGGATCTGGGAGCAGAATCATGGTTACAGCCATAAAGGAATCAAAAGATGAATTTGTGTTGGAGATTGGGGGACTTGTGAACCTGGAAGATAATGATCCTAATGACTACACGATACAGGAAAGAGATTTCGGCTTTTCTACGTGTGCCAACCTCAACTACACCCGTATGACGCGACGAGAGTTCAGCATAAGGATTATTGCAATGAACTCCAGACTAGATATTAGAGGATTGGCTAGGGCAATCATCGCTTACTTGAACGAAGAAGTCCCATTCCCGGATGATTCAGGAGTGTATAGATCATACAATGCAGTGGACTTGATGGCAGAGGTTTTCTTTTCAGGAACAGTTGATTCCGATGAACACCCTGATCAGGTTATTGGTCAATTCGAGAGAATGCAAGTGCGTGTTCGGGAAAAGGAGCAGGATATAACGGTTCTGTATTCGAGTGCGATAGTGCTAATTGTTGTTGTGGCTGTAGCGGCTTTGAGCGGTATAGTAACCAACGTGTTCATCGATAATCAGGGAAGGGACATAACTTCAGTGGCATGGACGCTGGGAGTTGTGCGATCGCACTACGAGAGGCTCGGAAGGTGTTGGAACAAGACACCTGATACTACCACCTACTGGGTGCAGGTAAGAGACGGATCGTCGACGCACTTCGGACCGGAAGGGTACGGGGCCATTGCGCAGGCTGGAGACGGCGTACGGAATGAAGACATCACGGGCTGTACAACGCTTCGGCAGGCCGAGTAAACTGGTGAGTGGCATCGTGTGGAAGCTGCGCACCTGTGCTGTGCGCGCCGCAGCGTGCGCCACAGAGAGCAGTAGGAGGTTCCCCATTTTTCGGCTGGGTGCTCGCCGATGGGCGCGCTGCACGTAAACGAAAGAAGCGCCGCTGCCAACCGATCGTCTTGCGCATGGAGCGGCACCAATCCAGCGCGCGCGCGCCCGAGCGCTCCATCGACGTGAAAGACCCGCACGTTTACGCCACGCATATTTCGCCGATATCAACGAGAGAATGACAAATGTCTTGTGCTCACTGCGCGGTCTTCGACTGAGCACTATGCAGCTACACGCCACCGACGTGCACACCAACGTGCTGGCGTGCGACTGCGTCAAGGTGAGCGTGCGGTGCGGCGCGCTGTCGCTGTAGGTGCGGGAATGGCGTTACCGAGTATTCATACCGCCGTTGAGCGACGCGGAGGACTTTGCAAGCGTGAGTTGTTCCAACAACGATGCCCAAGCTACCTTACTGGTGTGAGCCATCTCGTTGTTGCGAGTGCAGCTTTACCGATGTCGTGTCGCTGATCTGAGCATGCGAGCAGATGGAGCTCGTCATCGGTGTTGGTAGATACGCGGCGCTTCTGCCACAATCTCGCGCACAGCAGTGTGGCGTACTCCAACGCAAGCTGCGGAACGCTAATTGACTACATGTGGAAGGGCAGCTTGCTGTGATTGGGTCTTTCCGTGACCACATCATCTTCCCCCGGCACGTGGCTTCATCAACTTTTATTTGAGTGAAGGTAACGACGGTGGCATTGAACGCATGTGTAGTTTACCATGGTGCAGTATACCAAGGGTGCCATTCATCTTATGGTCGGTGTTTCAAACTGCGTGTAATTTTCCAGTGGAATTCGCGATGGGACGCACTCCTTTCCATTCTCCGATCACCCCAATTTGCCACAGTCTTCAGGGTTTATGGACTTTCATTTCCACTGGATCCATTCAACCTCTTGCATTTCCTGTTCTCGTCTGCATCGCTTTTTCCGCAGTGCTCATTATAATCAAGCATGTATCGTTTATATTTCCTCTAAAAACTGTGACGTACGGCCTTAAGAGGTAGCCCTCATGAAAGGCTCAAATTGGTGCACGGCCCAATTTGATACAGCGGTTTTCTTCGGGGGCGCGAACCAAGATCTTGAATTGACGATCCAAGCCTCGTTGACCGTAAGCACTGACCATGTAGTTCAAGACCCAAATCGTTTCAACCAGAATTTTTGTTCTCTGCGATGTTACAGCCCAGAATTCCACCGTCAATGTGGGCAATGTCCGCCACCTTCAAACAGAGACATGAAGAACGAAAACAAGAAAAACTGAGGCGCCAAGCAGCGCTAAAAATACTCAAAAACAAACTATCCATCCGTCAGACAGCCATCCACACCAATGTATCGTCTTCCACAGTACAACAGCTTCGCAAAGCTTTGAAAGCCGACGACAAACCAGCCCTTGAAATGCTCTAGATACTTTCAACCACCACCCTGGCCGACAATTTGTCGTGCAAGTACCAGAACAACTGCTGGTAATCAATAGAGCATTTGAAGCAGCCAAAAAGTGATTTGCAATAGACATTAGTAAAATGAAACTGATACTGGCAGGAATAACCGAGGATGGGCGTGATGGCTACAAGAATTACTTACCATCTGATGAAACATTAAGACAATTTCGGGCAAAAAACAGGCAACTGACGTTCCGTAATGCGTAAAATATTACAGCAGCTAGGTTTGCGGCATATTCATTCAATCATGTGATGACTCTGAAAGAAGATCTTATAGGGCTAAAAAAAAGAACCCAGGCATTTTATCAGATCTCCAGCGTATTTGGAACTATGAAGAAACTAGCATACTACCGGAGTTTGGGCGGCGGGTTAAATGCTTTTGTCCTTGGGATAGCCACCGCGGTGGAACGCGACTGGCAATGAAAGAGAGTGGAAATCACGTCACAGCAGGAATTTCTGTGTCAGCCGCAGTACATATAGCTCCTTTGGTCATGATCATCGATGGAAAGCGCAAAATGACTCATTAGCTGGAACCCTTATATCGAAAGGACTTTTTTGAAGACTATGGCTGAGAGCATTGGCTTGCAAAGGAAGATTTTGGTGTCCGGGTGACACACCCTTACTTATGAGCGATAATGGTTCTGTTGACACGAAAAATATGCACCTGGTTGCTGAGCATATCAATCGTTACATTCGCACTGTCGTCAACAAAGAAAAGTCTGTAGTCTTGCTTTTGGACGGACATAGTTCTAGACAGAGCCTTGGGTGGTTAGAATTATATGAGGCCTTTAAATTTGAGATCTTCAAGCTCGCTGCAAACACTACTCATTTTCTACATCCATGTGACAAGGCTGTGAACAAGGCCTTCAAGGCGAGTACCTGAAAATCTAGAGACTCTCTTATGCACCAGTGCCATATCTCGCACGCGAGTGCCGCCTTGAAGATCAAAATGGGTGTAGCAGGCATTCAGGAAGTCACATCTGCCATTGTAAGAGAGGCATTCGGAGAAGCTCGGCTCTGGCCTATGGATTTTCGATTTAAAGACCCGTTCACAACTGCAAAATAGTTCCGTTATTGCGCACGGTATGTTTCAGGGTGGATGTGTTATTGACCATGACACTTTTGATCTTGACACTGTGAGATCGTACCGCAAGGAACGCGCAAATAGGAACATTGTAAGTCGAATTCATTTACTTACATCTCCTGGTTGCCGCCCATCTTTCGTGCTGTCTGAAATATCCCTTTTGATGCGCAACGCATACTTTGTGAACCAACTGCTCATGAAGCGCATCGGGCCTGTGAGCATAACCTCCGAACCCTCGACACCAAACCGAGTAATCGGTGCGGGAAATGAAGCAGAGCTCCTCACAGTACAAAAAATGAAGGACAAATTGGCCTCTATGAAGCGCTCGCAGTATCCAAGGAAGTTCCCGAAGAAGATCACAAAGTCTAATCCGTGTTCGGAATCAGTTGACAAAGAAAACCGTGGGGTTGGGGAGGCTGGAGATTGTTTGCGGTTGAAGAATGACGTGGATGGCACTGATTTTGATGATTTGCCGATTGCGAGATGGCCACGCTGCCACAGGCGAAACTCGAGGGCGCAAAATGTTTTGCGTACACTCGACGGCAATCGAAACGCCGCCGAGCCGTTGGTTACGCTTTCTGAGATTGGCAATGCGCACAACTCGAGTTGATCAACCCGTTTCAAATCGAGCCCTGTTGTGTTTGTCGACACGTGCAATTGCGCTTTTTGCTATTAGATAACGTTGATTTTGACCACGTAAATGGAGATTTCTTTTTATACCGTTAGCTGTTTCAAATTGCGCCGACGAGAAGGTTATTATCGGGAATGGGAAAAGCAGGGCCGTATTTGTAGCTGACTGACTAGAAACAAAACTGAGGGGACTATGACTGATTGACTGACAACCTCCCCAGTACAGTCACATCTGTAGTCACCTTCCAATCCACGTATTACAGCATTGACAATTGTGCAAAATGTCAACGAATGAAACTCAAATCAGGATCAACAGCAGATTTAGTTTCGGTCAATTTCACGGGCCCCCGTCCCGTCGATCCAAGGTCAAAGCAATTGCTTCCCTTAACGCTTCTCGCTGCTTCCGAGTAGCATTCCGCATAGCTCCCAAATTCATATCTGGCTATGTCTTCCGTCTCTCCTTCTGGACAGTCCGATCAGCGAACTGACCCAGCTATCACTCCCACCACGCCAATCACGACAGAGATGCAGTTCACGGCAACCACGTTGGTGGATGCACAGGCACCCTCCCAAAAAAGCCGCAGAAACGAATCTGGTGATCGTGGGACCAGTACACGGACATCGCTTTGGATTACGGTCGCCTGTAGGCTGCATGTCGATCCTGCGTCAGGCACATATAAATTTCAGGGCTTGGTTTGCATGTATATTGGCTCAACCAATAAGACCAATTCCACAACCAATATAATCGATCACTACAAAGTTGAGCATGGGGGTCTCTATGCTGCACTTTGTGAGCCAAACAAGAATGAAGCTAGTGCATGTGTTATCGAGAGCCGGATTCACAATGCACGAATAAGGTTTGAAAAGCGACGCAAAACACTCAGCAGAGATGCTTTTTTCGACCATAATTTGATGTGAGACCCTGTGGGAGAAAAAAAAGCTCGCTCCAAAAGACACTCAAGCCGTACCCATGGTGCTATACTCCTGTGCTATAGAATCATCTGCATCATATTTTTCGTCGCCGCTTTTACAAGGTATGGTGCATCTTTTTGACGGGCGAATGAAATTTTCAAGTCACACCGCTATTGAAGGCATGCTTTACCGCACTTTCAAGGCTGTCTGCAAATTGATTAGATCTTCTGTGATGAATGCTAAGGCAGGTTCAATAACAGTCGATGGATGGAGCGCTGCCTTGGGGGCATCTATTTTAGGTGTCACATGGCAATATGTAGATGCTTCATGGGAGTTGATATGTGTTCCTATTGCTACGCTTAATATATTAATTTCATGTAAAACCGGACGACAACTACGTGCTCGCATTGAAGAAGTTTCAGAGCAAAGTCTCATTGTCGGGGCAGTCGAAATCAGTGTATATGCTGCTACAAGTGACAACGAGGCAACAACTGCGTGAGCAGTCGATCTGTTAACCACCCCTATCGTCTCTGTCCGTTGCGTGGCTCACACTTTAGCCTTGGCGGTGAACGACGTATTCGAACCTGGAACTGTGTGGAAGAAGTATTTGGACCACGTTAACAAGGTCACTACATATTTAAATCACCACCATAAGGCAGCACAGCTTCTCATTGAGAAACGATTGGGAGATGTAGTTACTACCGATCGCTCACAGCGTTTGAAGCATGATATACTGACGAGGTGGCATTCCAGGCTCGCTGCAATGTCCGCGTATCGATGTCGCCTTTCTAATATTTCCGCGGTAGCGGACGAGATGGACACCGATGCTGAATTAATTCCGTCGCTTTCCAAAGAACAAAAGCCTCTTTTGGCGGGGTTTATAACTGTCCTTGCGGAAGAACGTCGTATTTCCATACAGTTAGAGGCTGATAAGAAGGTTACTATTTCAAGGTCTCCACGGTTGTTACGGAAACTTCATGAGATGCTTTTGATTATGTCGGGAACGCTCCTGCCCAACCCAGGGGCTAGCACAAATTCGCTACATGTCAATGAACTTGAGACCGACGAATATGAAATGTACGCTATGGTCACTGACCCAAGCTCGGCAAGTGCTGACAACTCAAGAGAAGAGTCCCGGGGTGTACGTATCCAGAAAACACATCCAACATCTTTAGCGGTAAGACTGGCTGACAGGATCAAGGCGCGAATGGGGCATATTTGGTAGATAATGGACGAATAATCAGCTTTATGGAGACCGTCTTCTGAAGGAGGAGAGGAGCCAGCGCGATCAATCTACAAGTCAGGGCGTGTTCTACTGTTTCATATTGCGTTTCAGATGGACGTTAATGAATGTACTCTCTCGTTCTTATCCTGTTCTATAGAAGAGAAGTTGGCTTACTGTAATGTAATTTACAAAGTAATTGTAAGGGAAGCCCTAGAGCCTGATGACTCTCTTCGTACTCCTGCGTCACAGTTAGAAGTGATGTTTTGCTACGTCTCATTCTGAAATGGAGAACGAATGTCTTGTCTCGGGCCGGAAACAGCCCAAGACTACGCTGGAGTACTGGAAAACTGCGAACGAAACACAGGTAATGATTAGTCCTGTACTGTTGAATACAGTTGCTAGAGCTGCACTTGCCCCCCAAGCTTCTTCAGCGCCGGCGGAAAGGCTAGCGATCTTGGTCGCCGTGAGGGCAAACAAATCAAGTCTCTGCTCTCAAGTACGTTAGAGATGACAGAAATGATCAGAGTGTATTTTCAGAACGCTCTCCGAGAGAAAAATATCGTTCAAGTTGGCCTCTTGCACCTAAGAGCACGCCCGTCTAGGAAAATCGTAGAGGTTGTTTCGACTGAAGTTGCAGAAATATATATAGGACTACAAAAGCGACTAAATGTAACTGACTTCGGTGAAAAAGGCCATGACTATGACTTTTGAACAAGGAAAAAAGTCAGTCAGAAATACGACCCTGGGGAAAAGATCAGCAGTCTTTCTACCAAATACCTGCCCACCTTCGTTTTTCACTTTAAAAAAACGCCTGCAAAACCTGTGGGCAACCATTTAGTGTCTACAAGCCCCAAAACTTGACCTCAGATGAGGCCAAAAATTCTCATAAAAAGTAAATGATATGCATTCGAGATATTAATTTTCAAATTTAGAGCAGAAAAAAAGAAAACCAGATTGAAAACCATACATCTTTATGATTAACGAAAAGCCTCGGGAATCTAGTCAAACCGAGCTTTAATAATCTTCTCTAAAACGATATAATTTTGGTGTAGCAAACTTAAACAGTCGCAAATTAAACAACTAAATGTTTTTGGCCTCAAACGATCCCAAAAAAACAAGTCGAAAGGAAATATCTCTTTCAATCATCTAGTAATGCATACTTCAAATGTTGAGACCATCAAAAGAAGAGTGTTTGGCAATATTTTCTAGTTATGCAGAGCTTTTAGATTTCTTTTTTTCCTAGTTAGAAAGAAAAAAAAATGGCTTCATATGACACCAATTGACCTGACATGAGGCAATCGGTCGTATAGACACTAGTTGCCGCTCTACCTCTGTAGTCTGTTTCACCAAACCACCGCTTACCGAAAGACAAAGTGTGAACACATCACCTCTATCAAACCTTTTTGGAGGTAAAGGGCAAGGACTTTTTTTTAGTTTTTTACCGAATGCCGATCTACAAAAACTGGTTGGAGTATCATTTCTGATAATAGAAGATACGGACAGCTATCTTTCCTTGCATTAGACCTACTTTTCAATTACTGACAAACACTGTATATGTCAGCAACAATGCCATAACAGCCAGCGCTATTGTACTACGTACAATAAATGAGAATTACATAATGAAGAATGCAGTTTGTACACAACAATACAGTTGTTTATTGTTCACACATGTACAAAATGAAAGCATTAGCAATCAGTATGTACTGACAATAGCCCCTGAACAGTGTAAAACCAAAAAAAACGTAGAGGGCTGAGGAACATCGCAGGTATCCAGCATCCTATTGAATCACTACTGGAATTCTCATATAAACATATATTTCATTTTCTTCTACAATTCTTCTAATGGCCAATTTATCACATTCTGATGCTTCTATAGCCCTAAACTTACTATCAGAAGTTTTCATTAACCGCCGAGCATAATTGGAAAATTATTCACAGCTCCCAATTCACTCAAACAGTGACGAAAACAATAATTCCGGGCATCCAAGTTTCGATACCTTTTACGAACAAGAAGGATCAAAAACTATTAAGGAAATGGCAAATTTCTATGCTGTTGAATTCCAAAAACTTTGGTATACTGTGTCAGACTATATAGTTCAAAATTGGAAAACCGTCCCAGGAAAAAAGTATCATTATTCTGCGAAGGATTCATTTTTCATGAGTCTAACTGTTTTGAAGCACGGGGGACAGTGGACTTTTTTATCAAATTTTTTTTGAATGAAAACGGCATCATTCGAACGCATGATAACTAAATTTCTTTTATTAATTTCTGATCATGTTTTCGAAAAGAATATCGAAAATATCATCGATTCATGGCCTTACGGAAAAAAAGTTCAACAAAAGAACAATTTTTAACAATTTTGCTTACACCCGATATGCATTTGATGTTACTTTTCAACAGTCGTTTCGACCTAGCGGTTATCTACAGGATGGGAAAAATATTTAAGTTGAAATCATAAACTGTATGGTTTGTAGACTGAAGTTTCAGTCGTACCGAATGGTGTGACTGTTAATTGTATCAAGTCATATCCGGGTTCAACATCTGATATTGATATATTTTTTGAAAATAATAATTTTCACAACAGTACAGTATAGAAAAAGATAAGAGAGTATAACATCGTGGATGAAGGAATTATTTCAGAGGAGTATTCTAGTTCATGGGAAATTTTATTGAATATAGGGTATCAAGGCGCAGAGCACTTTTATCAGAGCTATTAATCCAAAAAAACCCAATTTATGGTTTTTTCTCTAGTTGAAGAACTGAAACACAAGAACATATCTCCAGACAGAATTATCGTTAAGAATTATTTCGGGCGTCTTTGTCAGTTGTAAGCAATTTTGTCTAATACGTTCAGGTGGACCCACAATCTTTATTATTCTATTTTTAAGATTGGTGTTGGTCTGACTAATTTTTACATTGGGATCTATCCGATACAAAGTGAAGATTCTGTGTTCTATCAGCAATTGAAAAATCGGCAATATACAATCGGAGATAATATTACGAGGAAAAGGAAGCTTCCTCAACCGAAATACCGAAATAAGGCTCGAGCGTCGCTCGAATACGGTGTTTTGCAGAGCAGCTGGTTCTGATGACGAAACAATTGAGCCGTAAATGAAGGAAAATTTACTACTGTGCATTTGCACATTATGTGCGTTGTTAGTTGATCTTGTCAATTAGATTGGACGTTGTCTACGTATTTGATTAATAAATGCTTATATGTTATGGATTTAACTATTTACTCTATTTTCTATCAAATGATTGAAATATACGTTGAAATCGTGGTTTTGCATATTCGTGCATTAAATGCGTGCGAGATCTATCGTAAGCCTGAATATGTCGATGTTCTCAATTTCCGCCGTTGGTTCAGCACTTGGTTTGTGTGCTTGCATATTGGCCTCTCAAAACCAGAACAATGCCGTGGCTATATTTAGTGAGTACAATTACGACCCCCATTGAACCTTAACCTCTTAAATGCTTTTCTGTACAGTGTACGTACCAAAAATATATTTGGCCAAAAAAATTGAAACTAGCGCTGGAATGAGGGAAGATTAAAGAAAGTTTGTTCTTTCTAACATTTCTCGGTTCCGCCCCTGCTCTTTATATCACAACCAAATACGCCATTTATTCAATATATGTTTTTCTTTCGATGTAGCAGTTAATAAAAAGACGGATGGATCCTGCATTTTTCGCGACAATAGCTGTGCAAGTGTAAGAACAATAAAGAGAGTTGTTAGAATGCCTCCCGAAAGTACGATAGATTTGAGGGAATATGTGCAGAGTCATTCTGCAGGCATATTGAATTGGAAATTTGTTGAAAAAAAAATTGCTTGCGGAACCTGTCGTCATGATACTTGAAAACATGTCCATAGAAAGAAGCTAAAATTAGAAAATGTAGCATTAGTCTTTGTTGCGAACAGATTTTTTGTATGTTGCATATTTTACGCTTTGGACCTCAAAGACTGGAAATCGTGATACCAACGTGAAATGAGTATGGTTTTCGAGGAGGTCTGCAAGCTCAAGTCGCCTTTAATTGTTCATTTTCAAGAAGTGCTCTCCGTTCGTTTTCTTTTTGTTGGATCTGTGGTTTCTTTCCGTCCCATCATAAACTCTCAAAAAGCTCGAATTGACAGGAATGTTTGTTCCAAAACTATTGAGTCTAGAATAGGTCCTGTTATAGCATCACGTGGTATGTATCTTTGCTGTTTAACGAGGAAGCAGCTTTGTTACGCTGCCAACACTTCTATGTGTTACTCATTAAGAAGAGTGATTTCTCTTTTTTCAGGTGATGAAGTTGTTTTACTTCGGCGAAAGAAAAGAAAACAACTGTCTAATATGTATCGTCGTTTTTTGAGAAGGAAGATGATTATGCTCTTGGTAAATAATGTCTCTTTAAAAAAGTTTTGTGCATTTCTGCTCCATTTTGTTCCTCTACCGTTCTAGATATGGCCTCGAACAACAGTGTTGCTTGCTAGAAGACGGAGGCTGACACCATTGGAAAAAAGTTGCATTCCATTTTTCCAGTTTGTAATGACAAGAAACAGATTCCTGCGGACGAATTAGGCTGTTTTCAACGCGTTCCTGGTATGCCTCAAAACGTTTAAGGTTTTGGAGCAAATGGCAGACACCCATTCCCGCTTGTCCGTTGGGCCGCTGACCATGACGCTTTCAATAGCAGGTATTTCTGAATCAATCCCCTCTCCAGCAGATGTGTTGCATGCTCGTACTCTGACAATACCATATGAAAGCACTCTTACTTTTAGGATGCGACTAGTGTCTGAGCGAGGACAGCCTTCCCAAGGTGTATTCTACGAGAAGATTGCAGAAAAGATTGTAACGGTTCAGATAGATAATTTTGACGTACTGCCATCGCCCAGTGTGAAAGCGGCAGGGAAGCAGCTGCTCATTGTAAGCGACACCGCTACAAAGGGTATTCTTCAGGCCCCGAAGAGGACGCGTTTGTGTCATGATTGTCATGATGGAGACGAAAGTACACCACAATAGAAATGGCTGCAACCAAGCTTTTCATCAAGGTAAAGGGTTCCGTTTGTATCATCATTTACATCTCTCGAAGATGATTGCATAGTAGAGCAGTTTTGTGACATGGTTTCCGGAGTTTAGGGGTTTACAAAAACGTGAGCAGCTTGGATGTGCAACGGCAACGCAGAACTCGCTTCGTCTGTGAGGTGACGATCGGTCGAACAGTAAGCACTATGGTGTGAAATATAGCAGCTTCTTTCTTGCTCCAAACATCACAGTGACTTACATGTTAACGATCCATCTTTGCCGCAACAGCATGTGTTGCTTATTGGTGTTTTCCGCGTGAGTGCAGCAGACATTCTCAAAATTTATGATAATATGAAGCGGCTTAAGTATTTTCTAAAACATGGGCAGCCTGGATGTCCAAATTCTGTTGTGGTCCATGGCGACCAGCCCACGTACAAGATGATTGGAAATATACGGAGAAGTTCATATCTCGATTCGAAGCGAAACCGGCACAGTCGTGAACTCTGTGATGAGCTCATAGTTCATGAATGGTTGATACCGTTCCCTGGATTCTTTCACCTTTAAATACCGAGCCTGTTCCCGCTCTGCAAAGAAATACTGCACGGGCTGGGGCTGTATGAGTTGGCTTCCTGTGCTGGTCTGTGTTCGAGCCCGGTGGACAGAATAATACACATGGTTATGCCGGTAACAATCGAATATTATTGTTCAGTATATGTGCTTCGTTCATTATACACATATGTGAAAATGTACTGATGGAAGTTCCTCACATTAAGCATAACGTTCATGATGTTTGCAGCAGTATTCCACTGAGGAACCGCGCTACGAACAGTGAATGAGCCTCCGAAATGCTGAGATACACAACAGAAAAAGTTTCGGCGGCGGCGTCTGTGTTTTCGGAATGCTAGTTTAAGTGTCAAAAATGGACGATTTAGAATGATTAGAAAACCCATGAATTCTTTCATTTTTGCAGGTCCAAGTTTTCTCAAAATAACTTCACTCATTCAAAGTTGTTCGCTGTTCGGGATACTGAACTATCACACAACTGCATAATATGAAGTTTGTGCGAGCCCTAATCAGGTGTGCATACTAAAAATCGGGCTTGTATTTCACAATTTCGGAATCCTCACTCACGTTCGCGTAATTGTAATTGAAGCCTGGCAATAGCAATAAATATCCAAATAGGAATCAAAATCTGGCATGTCGGCGGCAAACAGCTAAACTCTTATTCTACCACAACGCAGGTTTCAGAGCCCGCAGTACGTCTGGACTCCTCCTGACAACCCTGCATCACGTGAACTGCATGACTCAAAACTCTACCCGTGTAATTATCACCACAGCCCGTTCGTCATAACCTCTACTCCCCCACTACTTCCTTTCCCTTCTTTCTACTCAAATCACCGCAGCATTTCACACCATGCCTCGTTGCTAGTTTTACCTTTGCTCCTTCTTCGCCCGCACGCCCCCTGCACGACAGCGTCACAGACGCAGGTACCCTGACCGGCTCTCCCACACAAAACGGACGCCCCCACCAGCCATTACCCACTTCCCCCCACGCACAAACCGCCATAAGTCTACGCCTAAGGTCTACGCCTCTCTCACCTCCTCAAACCGCTTCTCTGAGAACGTTCTCCTCGCAGACAAAGACTCCTACCACCACCAGCAACATGCTCTCTCCATCCACACTGCAGAAATAAAGCACATCGCTAACAGTCCTCTCTGCTCCATATCATCCTCCTTCCCCTCCCCGATGCCCCCTACAACCTCATCTCCGAACACCTACAAATAAAGAAGCTCTTCCTATACATCTTTTTCATCGCTTCCAACCACGGAAACAAAAAATTGGACGAGATCATCGCCAATTTCAGCGACCCAAGCTTCTCCAAGTCAGATTTCTAGAAAACCATCTCCTCCGCCCGCCAATGCATTGACCTCCAGGAAAACCTCTTCAAATACCGCATCGGTTCCTTCGGCTTCTTTTCACACTCCATCACAGACTCTTCCAAGGGCTTCTCCACAACCGTGTACCTCAAAAACCCAATCGATGTCTTCAAGCATCAGCTCTCCCTCGCACACCACCACAACACCTTCTTCCACCCCATCACCCAAAAGCCACAATCGGGTTCTCCCCTTTCTCTCACCACATGGCCGCTTCCCTCGAGCACAACACCTTCCCCGCACTTATATCTGCCATTACGCAGTCCAAGAACAACAAACTCATATGGTACTTCCCTCCCACAACCAGAAAATACTCCTTCAATGGCTTCATACAGCTCGACTTGGACAAGTCCTCCACCTCTTTCAAAGCCTTCTCCGTCACCTTCTGCCCCGTTCACATTAACCTCCTTAACTTCTCGGAATCCTGCAGGCGAAAATGCATCCCTCAAAAAATCATCCTCGTCACTTGCCTCCCAACTTCCTTCCAACCCACCGCATCTACCCCCAAAGCAGACGCTATCCCCCTCTCGTCTGCAGATATCCATCTCGAAACAAGAATGAAACTTACAAAAGCCGCCATCAAAACTATCCTCTAGCCCCTTCTCTTTTGCGGTCTTTTCGGCTTCTCTTTCTGTAGCATCCGCTCTAACGGAGAGAGCAGACACCTGCGACAGCGTTCGGACTGCCGATGGGTCGCTTGCGGTGAAAGAAAAGGGGTGGTAGAGCTACAACACCAGCGAGCTGGAAGTGGGGTGTAAGGCCACTACTCGCCAGCGAGGGTGAACAGTGCAACTGTAAAATATTGATGGAACGTGCGCACGAGACGGCTCGTGAAGTGGTTTGGGGCTGAGTATCTATTATAGCTCGTCCGGATCTCCGGTTAAGGAATCCTAAGCGAGGAACAGAATAGTCATGATTCCCATGTTGTCTCCTTTATTTGGAGTCGGCGCTCACCTCTGGTACACTATATACTGTGTGCCAGGGTGAGTGCCCAAATAATACGTAAATAACACCCAGTGGTCAGCCACTTCGCCACACCACTGTATGGGTACGGTCCCTAATGGACGTCTAGCTACAAAGGGTAGTAAAACCAGCCACGTGGATTGCCACTACATGCGCCGTTGCAAGCCACTCCACTCGTGATACCACGTGTCCCAATAAGACATTCTGCCTCTAGGCATCCTACGCGGTGTACCGTTTCATATAACAAGTTTGATGACATCACTCCCTTGTGAGTTCCCACCGCGACTTCGCGAAAAACCAACATATCGGATTCCCCGACAAAGTAGAATACTACATACCCCCCTTGTCAAGCGCGAACCATGGGGGACGCAAGAAGCGATTATACGCAGTCAGACCGGTGTTCCGGGTATTCATCGTCATCACGAATTCCTCGCCGCCCGACCAACTCTTACAGTTCTCAACTGCATTCTGTTCCTCACCGCTCTTTAGCTCGATCTTTCGCGACGGATCCGAACGCCGGGTCTAACCCGTTTCAGCCCTCCTCTGAGGATGTGCCTTCTGGGGCTCCGTCCAACACTGCTGGTTCTGCGTCGCAGCCTAGTGCTCAATTCGGTCCATACCGTTCGTTCCCCACACCGTACACCGGATTCCGGTCGGTACCGTTACCTCAGCCAACCGTGGCTCCGATGCCGAACGCGGCTTACGCCGCCTCTGTGGGTGTGGTTCGAGCTCCTTCTCTTCGTGCTCAGCGGAGCTACCCGCACCCTGCGGATTTCTATGGACGAGATTCTCTCGACAACGTTGAACTTTTCGCGCAAGCGCCCTGCTTTGATCCAGTTGCTATCTGCGATGACGCGTTGATACAACAGTATGTACACGGTGGGTACTTCCCTGAAAGTATTCCGGAACACGCGATTTATAGCGACGACTGGGCGAGCCATATTGCTTTGCCAGACAACGCGATTGCGCGGTATTCAACGGAAACCTTATCCGAAGCCCATACGCGGTTCACCAAGCTGATTTACCAGCGTCTTCACCGATTCATCAGTACGGTTCTCCTCCCGCAGGACTGGAAACTAGATACCTGGAAAGCCCGTACCAACGGTGAAAATTACTCGTATATCGAGACACTCGTTGAAGTCGATGTTAGCGGTTGGCGCGGTGTGCGCAGTGTGCGTGATGCAGCTCTCTGCTTTCATCAACCTCTTCTCCGTGCGGAATTACGCTTCCTTCGAAAGCGTGACATTCCCTATTGGGATTATCCCCGTTGAGAACGTCGTACTTTATCACGTTTGGGCTATTTGGTGTTGTATCAAATTATCGATATTGATCGCATCCGGTGGAACGCGCGCTTCGGGCGCCTCATCGGTATTCTGGAGCATTGGGCGGTGATCGAGAGTCCTCGTGGTTGCCCTGTGGAGGTCCCACCGGCGATCTCCTACATCGGGTTCGCGTTGGTTAACGACCCGTTTTCGGGATATTAGACGGTGGTTTATACCGAGGTTATCGCCAAGATGGCCGTCTTCCTCCTGTGGGATGCTTATGATACCTTTAGAGTTTGGTACATGTCGCCCACAGCGCAAAAGTATGCGAGAGAACTCGATATTTCCCTTGCCCTGGGATCCCGTGCAAACCATGCCGATTTCTTCCATCTTGTGGATTTGATCGACAGTGTCGATTGGTGTGGAGTGGCAGCTGATCAATCCGCTCGCGGAACCCGTGCAAGACACCACGACCATTCTCCTGGACGAACAGAAAGTGCTGGAGATTTCGTTTGGTACGACCCCTGGACGCAGTTGATCACCTCCGAGCAGGCTCGCTTTCTTCGGGAGAACCCGCGTGACATGCCACCGAACCAGATTACTGGATACGTGTACGATGGTACTCCATCCGAGAACGGAGAGGAACCGTATGAGGAAGCGCCGGGAGCTGAGGCTGAACTCGGTTACGAGGACGGGCCAGAGCTGGCAGGCGTAGCGACTTCCGTCGATCAATCCGAAGCGGCGGGAGTTGCTCAAGGGAACTTTCATGGGTTTACCCAACAACCGATTGCAGTGCTGGTCGAAGACCCAGGCTTGGATCCGCTAAGGCAGTTCCTCTTAGACGTGGGCTTTCCCGTGGACCAAGTTGAGGGTGATCGCGCACAGCTTCTTGCGAACCTGCGTGCTCGCACGTCTCTTTGATGATCCTAGAAAAGACTTCTAGTCAACACCCTTGCGGTGGTATCTTGATATGAATAAAACTCTGGTGACTTCGTGTCTTCACGTTCCCTTCTTATCTTCTAGTCTTCATCTCTTCTCGCTTCTCGAGTTCTTAACTTCTTCTTTTCGCTTCTCGAGTTCTTCAATCCTTCTTCTCGCTTCTCGAGTTCTTCAATCCTTCTTCTCGCTTCTCGAGTTCTTCAATCCTTCTCCTAGCTTCTCGAGTTCTTCAATCCTTCCTCTCGCTTCTCGAGTTTGTCCTAGGTGGTAAAGAGTAAATGTCCTCTGCTTGCGGTTCTTCACGTTTCCTGTTTATGATTTCTTCATCTCTTCTCGCCTTTCGAGTTTTTACTACCTTTGTAGCCCATACTTAGAAATGGGATGTGCCCATGAGCCTGACTATCGAGGAGTCCATCTCCCTGGGGAGTGGTAATAGCATGCATCGATGATATCGCACGAGCTGCGAACGGGGGATATGAGCTATAGGTTCCCACGTATCCGCTTCCGGAAGAAAACCGTACCGACGGACTCGATACAGTAATTCTCTAATATCTTCATGCTCACCATGCTCACATATGCGATCCATAACATATTCCTGGGCGTTTCCCAATGCTTTCTCTGTTGGCGCGAGACTCCTGGTAACAGGTTTGAAATGCCTTAGGGCTGACCCCAGCGTCTCTGTGTTAGCAGTCTCAGCGTCGCTAAGCGTTCGCTCGTCGACTAACTGTCGTTCTGGCCGCAGGGGCAGTGTACTCATTCCTTGATAACCTTTCTCAGATAAAGAGCTATCCTGTTTTCCAGGTTCCATAGAAGCGTACTTCTTTCTACTTCTCAATTCCATTTGTGGATGAACTTCCTTCGGTTTATCCGATTCTGACCGCTGTTCGGTGGACGATGGTGCTTGCACCACGACAGGAGGCGATACCTCTTCTTCTTCCTGCCCACGAGGGATGGGAGCCGATATCGGCGGAACAGCGATTGCCGCTTCACCTGACGGTTCAGCCTGAAACGGCAACGGTGTGTTTTCGCGTGCACTCGTTTCCAAGTCCTTGGGCCAAATTCCAAAACATCTTTCTTGCTTTCAGGTTCCATTTCTGTACTTACGAGTGTGCGCGTTCCACGGGGCTTATCCCGATATTTCGGAAGCTGTCCGTGATTGGCGTACGCAACCGCCGGCGGTGGGAGATCAGGAGCTTTCTCCTCCGCTCGAGCCATTGGTGGCGGTTCACTCTCCCCAGAGTCACTTGGGTTTTTGCGTTGACGTTCCGTCGCACTTGCCTCCTTAGTTCTACCAGATACCTGGACTTCCACTTGCGGGTCAGGCGCGACTTCAACGCGATCGCGCGATACACGTTCAACGTCCTCACCTGTCTTGATGACCACTATGTCTTCATCAAGGTCCACCACTTTGAAGGGTCTAGCCGCTATCGGCAACAACTTATGACGCGATTCTCCCTGTTTGTCAGGTCTTTCGACTCGCACGAATACGTGACATCTTACTCGGATTGCCGGATTTCATCTTCGCCTTCTGGCGTCATAGTTTCGCTTATAGCGAGCTTGCGTCTTCGTTAACTCTTTAGCGGCTTCTTCCGCTCTGGCCTTCAGGTCATTCCTCCGTTTCAGATGGTACTTAGCCGGGGTCGGCGCGTCCAATTTGGTCTCGTTGTCGAGCGCAACCGGTAGAGTCGGAGGATTACGTGATAGCACGAGGTCGAACGGTGCCGTATTTGTAGAGGTATGCACTTGCGTGTTGTATGCGTATCACAGAGTATCTTTAAACATGTCTCATTCTTTCGGGTGGTCCGCGATGTAGTGTCGTAGTGCTGCTATCAGCGTGCGGTTGAAACGCTCCACCTGGAAGTTGCATTGCGGATGATAGGTCGTGGTAAACACGGTTCGAATGCCCATAATTCGGCAAACATTCTGAAAGAACTTCGCAACTAATTGCTTCCCATTATCTGATAACAGAACTTCTGGTGGTCCGTATATAAATACCCAATGTTTGATAAACGCCTGTGCGATTACGGTTGCGGTTATCCGCTTCAGCGGCACAGTCCGCACTAGCTTCGAGCAGCGGTCGGTGATTACCAATAGGTAGTGATAACCTCGCCTTGAGCGAATCAATTCCCCTAGGATGTCGATACTGACCTATTGGAAAGGCGCTCTGGCCGGGAATAAGGTCATCGGTTTCCGCTTCCTGTAAAGCTTCACGCGATTCTTCGCACATGTTGTACACAGCCTCAATGTAGCACGGCAGTCCATTGCCAAAGTAGGCCAGTAAAAATCTCTTCTTAGAGTCATGAACAACTTTGTTCCTCCTGGATGACCAGACACCCTGCTGTAGTGTGCCAGATGGAGTACTCGACTCTTCAAGACGTGTGGAATAACGATTTGATCATGCTTTTCGACATGTTTTAACAGTATTCCTCGTTAATCGAGTGAAAAGGGGAGCTCCTCCCCCCGTGAAGACAAGAGCGTATCGACGCACAAAACGTATCGGCGTGTTGCTCATTGAGGAGCTCAGTGCACGAGATTCGCTCGAGTTGAACTGAAGGGTCAGTGTCTGCTATTGCAAGGAACGGGTCTGCATCCGAATAATCATCAAGGGTCTCGTGTTCCTCTTCTTGACAAGATGGTGAATAGGTCTCCATGTAGAAGCAAGGTATCTCTTCATCGATTTCGCCTAGGGTTTCGCCCAGTGTTTTGAGTCGCGGTAGCGCGTCAGCTTGGACATTGGCCAATCCTTTCTTATAATTCACTTCGAACTCGAATTCAGAAAGGCGTAAGCGCCATCGTGTGAGACGACCAGACGGGTCTGTACTGGACAGTAAATATCGTAGAGACGAATGATCCGTGGTGACGGTAAAACTTTCTCCTTGGAGATACGGTCGCAATGTGGTTAGAGCCCAAACGACTGCAAGGCATTCCTTTTCTGAAACTGAATACTTCTTCTCAGCTGCGTTCAGCGATCTTGACCAGTAACCAATGGGTTTGCGTTCACCATCAGGGTGTGTTTGAAAAAGGGCACATCCTACTTGGTACTCGCTAGAGTCGGTATCCACTGAGTATGGCAGGTTGGGGATGGGCAGCGGCGAGACTGGGGCTGTAATAATCTTTGTCTTCAGCGTGTCGAACGCTTCCGCTTCAGCTTGTCTCAATTGTTCCAGCTGTACTGTTTGTACTTTACGCAGCTTTGCGTTGAGCGGTGCCGCTATATGCGAGTATCGTGGCACGAATCGTCGGTAGACGTTGCACAAGCCAAGGAAAGAACGCAATTGCTTCTGCGTCGACGGAGGTTGTACTTCGGGGAGAGCCGCTGTTTGTGCCTCTTGAATGGCAAGCTGTCCTGGCTTGATCACATGTCCTAAGTACCGGACGGTGCCAGCGAACCATTCGAATTTCATGAACTTCAAGGTGATACCTGCGCTCTGTAGTGCTTTGAGGATCTCCTCGAAATGCCGTAAATGGCTTTCCACATCCTAGGAAAAGATGATCACATCGTCCAAATAGACTACACAAGTCTTCCACTTGTATCTTGAGAGCAAGATGTCCAGACTACGCTGCAAAGTAGCCGGTGCATTCGTTAAGCCAAAGGGCATCCTTTTGAAGTGGTAGAGACCGGCGTGACACGCAAATGCAGTTTTATCTTGGTCTTCTTCCGCTACAGGCACCTGCTAATAGCCAGAGTTGGCGTCCAAAGTGGTGAACACGTTCGCTTCTCCTAAGCTGTCAATACATTCGTCCAGTCGAGGCAACGGGTATGTATCCCGAACTGTAACTGCGTTCAGTTTTCGATAATAGATACAGAATCGTAAAGAACCATCAGGTTTTGGAACCAGCGCCACTGGTGAGGCCCAAGAAGATTGAGCTGCTTCGATTACTCCTTCTTCCAGCATTTTGCTGACATTCTCCTCCTCGATATGACGAGTTCGCGGTCCCGCTCTGTAGGGTGGTTGGGAGATGGGTCGTGACCCTGGGAACAAATCAATGTTGTGTTCCGTAGCGGAGATCTCTCCTAGTTTTCCACTCCACATGGATGTATAATTCTTCAGCATAGACCTGATCTTCGTTCTGTAGTGTTCCGACACATGTGCTAAGTCTAGCTCATTGACCAGGCTCTCTGGATCCTTCGCCATTTGCAATTGATCTCCAGACGGAGTTTGCAGTTCTTCGTCTGTGTCACCGACATGTGTTAATCCCAATACTTCTGCAGTAGAAATATGAGTAAGGACCACCACTGTGGGATGAGGCAAAGCTGTTGCAACAACCTGATTCTTCTTTATCTGATAATCGTTATCGGTGAAGTTACTCATTAGTATCCAAAAGGGGCCACCAGGATCAACCTGAACAATGCCGTTAGCGACTAGCAATCCATGGGATTCGTACATCCGAGTATTTGGTTGAATTATCACGAGTCCGTGTGGTTCTGTTCTTACTTGAACCGACGTTTGGGTTTGCGCCTTCAACATGGCACTCTTCGCTACTCGAATCCTCGGCGAGACACGTCCTCGGGATTTCCCTTATTCCATAGATGGTGGAAGTGGAGGTGCTTCGTGGCAATGACGCATTGGCTTGCGAACAATTGGTACCATTGATCCATCATCTAGTTCCACTAGTTTTCTTCGCGGGCGAATTGTTTCGACAAACCTGTCGCAATAATCACATCCTAATACCACTGGTGCAGCTAACGTCTTACAGACGATGAAGTCGACTAGGACTACAAAGCGTCCCAAACGCACCACGAGTCGAACTGTTCCCAGTGTCTTCACAGCATTTTTGTTGGCATCCCGGATGTCCGGTGAAGGACCATATCGAATACGTTCTAAGTCAGCAGGAGCAAGCTCCAATTCCCGTGTAAAGTTCGGACCAGCACCTGTATCCAGGATAGTCAATCGACGAGATAACAGATTCCTGTCAGAGCCGATGTCGGCATAGACCTTACAGTTTCTTTTAGACATTACCATGAGGTAACTTTCTCGTTTTGACGGACGAGTATAACGTCTCCAAGGACGATGTAACTCACAGTCAAACTGTACTCGCTTTCCGTCGGGCGGATTGATTCCGTACGGCGGAAATTTGGGAGGCCTCAAGAGAATCTTGGGCTTCCAAGCGCGGGAGCAGGGAGGCGAGCTCTTCCTGGTCAGCACTACGGGATCGACTCGTGCCGACCCCCTAGGGGCTCCCTCGCTTAGTTTTCCGGTTGCACCGGATTATTCGCCTCAAAGACGCCTCTTCCTACCGGGGTTCCGGGTTGTAACACTTCAGCATTCTGAGCAACCGGCTTGTCCGTCCGGCGCATTGGTGTCTGAAAAACCCAACTTTTGGCTTTCCAATACATGCCCGCCGGTATGCGGCTCCTTTCCTCTTCCGAGAGTGCTTCATAATTCGTCATGATACGACTCAGATCCTTTGCAGGAAGCGTGCATTCTGCACTCAAATGGTGTTTTCCATAACATGAATAACAGATCAAACCCTCACGACGGTTGGTCAACATAGATTGTGAACGGTATGCCGTGCGAGTATCCACCCATCCGGGTTTCCCGTTCTTAAAACCTCATTGTGGTGGCACCGTGTAGGGACGGTACATAGGGCGACGGCCCTCCATAGCCATTAGGGCTTCCTTGTCCTGAGACTCCGAGTATGGGAGATCCACTGTAGGTACAGAAGAGTCCGTATATTCCATTAAATGGACCGCCTCCTCATGCGAGTCACTCCTTTTGGGAGCCAACGACGAATCTTGCGAGTCAACCGGAGATTCCAGATGTAGCAGTTTGCTGCGCTGATTAACTCTGGGGGAGACCTTCTCCTTACCCATTGAGGTTCCAAAAGCCACTTAACGACGGGGGCTACCACGCGCTCTGGCCGCGTCTCCTTCAGCTTTCGCAAACTGAAGTAACTCCAAAAAAGGAGACTATTCCATTCTTCTCTCGATATGGAGCTACCAACGACTTGATGCTCGGGTCCAGCCCGTCGATGTACAAGGTAGTCTTGTCCTCCTTCGAGTGGACGTTTCCACAGTGGACTGAAGCTTTGCTAAGCCTTGAGCTGTACTCAGCTTCGCCCTACTCAGGCTTTTGGGTCACATCCCTTAGGTCCAGGATCGCCTGACGTATCGCGTTTGAAGTTGCGTAACTGCGCAGCAAATACTGCACCGCCTCTGGCCATGAGGTAACGACGCCTTCATCGGCTGTCACTGATCTGCATACGGAACGATATTGCTCTAAAGCAAAACCCTTCAGGAAGTGTGGTAAAGACACAAATGCCTGTAATTCACTCATCTCTAGAGTGTCTTCTTCGGCAACAAATCGAGTGAGAAACTCGATAAATAGAATGGGGGCTTTCCCATCAAATGTTAAATCATTAAGGCCGATCTTCAATCGTTTGATGTGATCCTTCACCTTCGAGGTTTCGCGTCCTGAGCGCTTCTTGCTCTTCACCTTCAGACCGTAGTACCTCTAATTCAGGACCTTCCGTTAAAGCGGATTCGTGCATGGGAGGACCATCAATCCTCTGTAAGGTGAGCCTTTTTTTCTCACTTACCACGAAGACGTGTTCTTATTCCGAGATCGGGACCTTCGACGACCATCATCACTGTCGTCGTCATCTGACGTATCTGAATCATCAGAATCATCAGTACTGCAACTGAAGTCCTCCGTACTTGACGATTCATGACTCGAGTCACGTGCGGACTTCCACTTCTTACGTCGTGACTTCCACTTCGTCGAATGAGTTTCCTTCAAAGGAGCTCCTTCCTCTTCCAGCACGACTGGTTTAGCAGCAGTCTGCGCATGAACTGCTGCCTCCAGGCGTTCTAATCGAGGGTTAACTCGAGTGAGGACTTCCTCTACATCCACAGTTAAGCCGGGTAGCGCATCGGGCGTATTCCCGTACCTCTCCAGTAGATGGTTCAAATCCTCACGCGGTGTGTTCAGTGATGGAGAGACCTGCTTCACATCGTCTTGACGAACGAGTGCTTGATGCGCACTGCTTAATTGTTCGACATCAGCGATAAGAGCAGCGATCTGCTATTCCAACGCAACCATGCGCACACGCGAAGCGCTTGACTCAGACTTAAGACGACGCCCTTCCGTGCGCAAATCATCCTCTTCTTGAGGTCCGACGACCTCAGGGTCAACTACGGCTTCTGTGGTGGGCGTTACTGCCGCTGCCACAGGGGCCGATACATCCGAGAGATCTCGTTCATCATTTACCGAGCGTGAGCGCGACATCGCTTGACGATACAGCCGCTCTCCGGCTTCAACAGATGAGGCGAGCCTCGGTTTCGGGGGTGGTCCCGCATGACCGGGGCGACCAGTACTCGACTGGCTTCGGGTCTTCGGCATCCTAGACCAAACCTGAGTCCAGGTGCGAACTAAATGGTGTCTCCGACTTCTCGACCACGTGTTCAACCACGATGTATTTCGCAATTGCCGGAGGTGGTTGGATAAACAATAACTGTAGTGGTTCCACTTCTTCCAAGTATCGATATCGATTCCACGTTCCAGGAACGAATTGTTCAGTGCAGCTGACCACAGTGGTTCTAAGTCAGGAGACCACTTGTACTATCCGCTCTAACGGAGAAAACAGACACCTGCGACAGCGTTCGGACTGCCGATGGGTCGTTTGCGGCGAAAGAAAAGGGGTGGTAGAGCTACAACACCAGCGAGCTGGAAGTGGGGTGTAAGGCCACTACTCGCCAGCGAGGGTTAACAGTGCAACTGTAAAACGTTGATGTAATGTAGGTACGAGACGGCTCGTGAAGTGGTTAGGGGCTGAGTATCTATTATAGCTCGTCCGGATCTCCGGCTAAGGAATCCTAAGCGAGGAACAGAATAGTCATGATGCCCATGTTGTCTCCTTTACTTGGAGTCGGCGCTCACCTCTGGTACACTATATACTGTGTGCCAGGGTGAGTGCCCAAATAAATATATAAATAATACCCAGTGGTCAGCCACTTAGCCAAACCACTGTATGGGTATGGTCCCTAATGGACGTCTAGCTACAAAGGGTAGTAAAACCAGCCACGTGGATTGCCACTACATGCGCCGTTGCAAACCACTCCACACGTGATACCACGTGTCCCACTAAGACATTCTGCCTCTAGGCATCTTACGCGGTGTGCCGTTTCATGTCACAAGTTTGATGACATCACTCACTTATGAGTTCCAACCGCGACTTCGCGAAAAACCGACATATCGGATTCCCCGACATAGTAGAATACTAAACTTTCCGTGACGCTTACAAAGTCTTTCGCCAATGTCACTCGGTCCTCCCAAGCTACTGCGAACACATCCCAGAGGCCAGGTACATCCTCGCCGTTTCTCACGAAACACGTCCCAAGAGACCCTGCCACTAATGTCTTCTCCCTTACTCTCTCACGAGCCCTCTCACAACGCTCCCTCCCGCAGCCCCTAACACACATCCGACAATCGGAAGCTGCACGGCTCTCTCCTCCATGACTCCGAACAGGCGCTTTTCCCCCGAAAAACAAGAGTCGCCCGCACCAAGAAAGAGGAAGCACTCACATCCTCCAAAGCAGTATCACTAGCAACAAAGAGCTCCATTATCAAATCCTACCCCCTCCACACCATTTCCCAAGAATTCACCTCCAACAGCCTCTTCGCATTTGGACCCCTCCACATTTTCACTTCGGAATCTCCAAGCTCATCAAACTCACAGGCATGGAAAGGCTCAAGTCCGAAACTCTCTTCACCACCATTTGCCCCTCCCACATCTCTCCCACACCTTTCGCTCCTTCACGTCCGTCCACATGTAAATAATCAACCACTCGAACTCCATTCTCGGCGCGATCGAAGGTCACTCCCCCGCCCGAGGCCTCCCCATCAAATTCTCCACTTCAGATAGCGCTCATAATCTCAACGGATTCTTCAATCCAGAAGGAATACGCGGCATGCTTGAAGCCAACGACTACCGAGCTCTTGACATGGTCTTCCTCTTCATCGGCGCTTCGTTTGAAAGATGTTGCAACGAAGTACAAACCACCCCCATCACCACCGTGTTCCCCAAAATATACAGACCTCCTCTTCGTGAGCATGCGCGATGACATCGTCCCAGAATGGATAGAAGATACACTCACAACACTCGAGGACCACATTCGCTCCTTCAAACTCGCGGCAGGTACCACCCTCGGCCTTCACCACACCTCCAACCCGTCCATCCTCAAGTACCACGTCCTCGAATAAATTGTCCAAGACATTTGAAGATACGGCGGCTTCTACTTCAACGATGCTGGCATCTACGAACAAGGCAATATCTTTTTCAAAGCTCATTACCGCCGCACCTCCAAGCGACAATCCACCGCCCACATCCAAAACCATCCGCTCCATCGACTGGTCGCACGCACTCTAGCACTGGAACCCCATCCCCTCTCACCCTTACCTCTCCTCCTCCCAAACTACTCCCACACCCCGTCAGCCTGCCTTTGTCCGTGACAGTAGATCCATTCCGCTCTCAGACGTCATAACCACACACAAGCTCCTCCCCCTCAACCCCCTCTCCAACTCATCCTCTCTCAAAGACCTCTTCCCTACAGACACCATTTCCGCCCTCTCACAAATAGAAACCACTGTACTCCCCTACTTCATTAACCTCTCCTTCGAAACACTTTCACTCCACGAGCACCACCTCGACATCCGTCTCTTCCATCTCACCGTCGTTAAGTCCGGGTATATCGTCGATGGATACATCCCCACATTGAAAAATTATCGCCCGGCACAAAACGAAATCGAACTCAAGGATCCCCCCACCCCATTCATTCAACGCATCTTCGCCGCTCCTTCCTTCTGTCCTTTCAAGTCTCCAAAGTTCTCACACGTCATCGTCGCCGGAAAACCCTGCTCCACCTTTTCCCCCATAATCTAGATGTGCAAACTCAACTCCCTCATTCGACTCTCATCAACAAACACTCTCAACATCTCCCACAAACTCAAATTCGTTCAGTTCTTGGAGGTAGTCCTCCTACGGGAGAATATCGATGAAGCCTTCAACTGCATCCCCCTTTGTTGGGCCACGGAAGACTAACAAAACCACATAGTGCACCCTGTACCCATCTTTTCAGCCTCAACCCCTGAAAACGTCTCCCCTTGGTTCGGTCTCATCCCTTCTTCCTCCATCCTCGGCTTCGTCCATGTCCTCCCAGAAAACTACCCCGCTCTCCATTTCTCTTCACTTTTCGAATGGCTTTTCCATTGCTTTTAACCCAACCGTTTCTATCGGGACCCAGTTGTGAAACCATTCATTAGACCGTCGCCTTAGACCACGTCTCCTAATACTCCTTGTCTTTCACCCACCGTTCCCACTTCTTCCCTTTCTTCTTCAATTTAATACTTTACTTCGCGCCTACTCACTCTCTGCAACCAAATAAAATACGACTCTTACGGTTTGCAGGCTCCAAAGTAGCAATTTATTACAGCACCGAGGCGTTTTATCAAGTTGTCCCCAAAGAAATGCTCTTTCACTGCAAGGTAGATCTTCTCAGATGACGGCATCCAAATTCCCACCGTCGCAACCATCTCCGAATTTCTTGCCACTCTCCTTCCTTACCCTGCAAGAAACCCATCGTGCCCAAACCCCACACTATTCCTCTTCCTCACTACGTCCGAAGCCACCCCAAAAAATCCTTCCACTGCAAGCGGTATATACTTATCGTCTAACGTAGTAAACAACAATTGCCTCTGTCCCCCCGCGTTCAACGTCCATGTCCAATGGTTGTCAGCTCGCAAACAATTCACGCTTTCAGTCTTGCAAGATGCCTCACCGCCCCATCCACGTACTGAAACTCTCCAAATTCTGTCCACGAACCTCTCCCCTCAATCGATCCACTTCCTTCTGCGTCAACTTCAAACGCACCATGACACTATAGTAATCCTCCTTCACCTTTGTCAAGTGTCTATTCAAAACATTCACCTTCTCAACCAAAGCACTACGCTGTAACATAT
Source organism: Agarophyton chilense (assembly GCA_030374765.1). Taxonomy (NCBI): domain Eukaryota; phylum Rhodophyta; class Florideophyceae; order Gracilariales; family Gracilariaceae; genus Agarophyton; species Agarophyton chilense. The sequence goes on along the minus strand of JARGXX010000095.1, from coordinate 1,035,689 downwards.
TCACATCCACCTCCAAAGGCTTTGTACCCTTTTTCTCGTCCTCAACAACAGATCGTCCGCTTACAGCCTCAAATCGACCTGGCTCACCCATAGCAGTCCTTGCCGCCATTCTCGGTATTGTACTCGTCTTTCTCACACACACGCCATCTGGAGTCCGCGATCTACTTCTACCACCAGCTCCCTCTTCTCCACCAGACCCACGTACCAAACACTCTCCCACAACAGGTGGCATATCTTCCCTTTCATCTACTACTACGGTTTGGCCTTCCAGTCCCCTTGTTCGCAGTGCTTCTGTTCCTCGCGGTGTTTCTCGTCTCGCCAAAGCTTCTCCTCTAGAAACTACTTCTACGGTAGTTCCATGACGTGGCCAATAAGTTCTGACCCCACTGGATTCCCTCCCATCTCTCATTCGTATGAGAACCAGTATCCTATCATGTGCAGCGCCTTGTGAACCTGAAAACCCTGCCCTGTCGCCTGAGCGCCCCGTCCCGGTTCCAGTGCCACTCTAAATAACATCGGTTACCCTTCTTCCCATTCCTCTAGTACGCTGAGATGTTTCATTGTCTCGCCTTGATTCCCCTCTTCGAAATACATGCGAAGTCTGTCTCCGTGCCGACTCGTCCGCCTCGCTTCTCGACTTCGCTTCCCGCTGTTCTACGTCTTCTAATATTAATTCTTCCTCAAAGACTTCAGCCGCTGCTCGGATCCCGAGGTTGGCATCTGCACATTTCGCAACGGCCCTACTCTCTTTCTTAATCATGTTAGTAAGTCTCCTTACCATTTTCATATCATCTCCACGTGTTCTGGGAGTCCATCTCTTCCGTGCAAGTGCACGTGGACGTCCGTTCGGCGCAGTACCCATGCTCATATCTTTGTCTTTCCCGCCCTTCGTTTCGTGCAACTTCTCAATGTCCACATTTCGTTTTGTTGTCGCTTTCCTCGCATTCTCGTTACTCGGCTTCGCGAAAATCTCCTCCCTTACCGTTTGCTCAGATTAACTGCCCTCTCTGCGAACCCTTGCATCTCTCACACTCCCGAGCCCGCATCTCGTCGGGCCTTTTTTACCACCACTGGCACCCCCACTCGCCCTCCCGGCACCACGGCGCTGGGACTTGCGATCTCTGCGCACATCCGGTGTACCTGACGCTCGCTTCCTCTTCGACCTGATTCGATATTCCCATCGGTATCCATGGAAGCAGTTCCAGAGCCGACTACGGCGGACCATTAAAATATCACGCCGCTTACTTTTCGCGAAAAAAGCAGAAAATTGCAGGAAAGGAACCTTACCCTGTTCTAACTAAAAAAATCAATGACTAAATGCTGTACTAGTGTTCATCCGTTTTGGTATGCGGCAGCCCCTGGTAGGCACGTGGCCATCACCAGCCTTGTCCACACCGCCGTCCGTCCAGTATGCCATTCCCGCTTATCCCCGCGGTTCCGCCCGTATACTACACAAGGCATCTCAACACAATCTGCACACTTTTTTTATCTCGCTCCCAATACTTTGGCCGTGATCACTGTTAAAATCTCTCCAAAGTGCACTTGCGATCTGACCTTATGCTTTTATTAGGCCTCTTTTCCCATAAACCTGTGTAATAGGCATCTTGTTTCTCTACCTTCGATAATAGGCTTCAGAAATTCCGTGTTGTCAACAAAGAAATGATTATGGCAATATTATGCCCAAAATTGGGTTACATCTACGTCATACTTTGTCTCAGCACCATAAACGTGCTGCGCGCTTTAAATTACATCGTATTTCTCGTTATTTTTCTGGACTTGCGTCATAAATACAGTAAAGTTCTGTTTCGTTTGTTGACCATTTATTCGAGAAATATGCAATGCGTACATTTCTACCCAGAACTTAAGAAGATCACGTTTCAACTCTTGAGAATAATTCAGTTTGAGCCAAGCATCAGCAAGCAGAGACATAGAACTCATAGTACCGACAACGTAGAAAAAGCAGGGAAAAAGATCATCAGTTTTAGACTTTTGTATCATTTGAGTTTTCTTGTTTTATTAGTAACGACGATATCTGCGATTCAACTTCAACTGAAGAGGAATCGCCACAGATCATATCATTTATTACGCAGCGCTTCTGCCACAAAATACCATCGCTACAGAAGGGTTGAACTAATTATAAAGAACATCTCATGCAGTAGGGAGCTGCATGACGTCTGACCTTCCCTGAACGGTTGTCAAGATCGGCTCGAACCTTAAGGGGCAACCTTCCTCGTCCGTCCGCACCCGCGCACCGGAAGGCGACAGAGTGCCCGCTTTGTTTTATACTTATGTCAAGTATGCCGCGACTGCAGTGATATGAGACAGCGTGGTCTGCTCTCTGCACCACTGCAGAATATTGCATTCAGCCCAGTTCTGAAGTTCTTCTACGGCACTTGAAAGCTGAGTGAAACGGCGTCTATAGTTTTCATTTCCGCCGCCACTTTCCACCGGGAAATGCACGCAAAATTTCTGTGCGTTTTCTGGTCTATAGAGGTTGTAGACAGTTTCATATCTCTCTGATTGCAACTGATCCCTAAGAAACGGAATATGCCCGCTTTAGCAGTCCCCGTTTTGGAACAAACTTATACGCATGAACGAAGAGAGTGTCTCTGTTTCTGGTATTTGAAACATTTCACTAGTGACAGCGCAGCATGAGTATGATCGGAGAATCACAACCAACAAAATCAATCTGCCACCAGACAACCATAATTGAGCTGAGCGCACCGACTGCCGCCTCGGGTGGCATGGTTCTACACCTCCTCCCAATATATTCGCCTACGCCGTGTCTTGTCCAATTTTGAGGTTCAGTTACGTTTTTCCAGTTCAATTATTTCATTTTCTACTCGCTGTATTGATGAGTAAAATGCACTTGCCGGCTTGTACTAGCTTGGACCTTTAACTTTTTTACCCTGCTTCCGCTCTTGTTCGAGTGCGAGCATACCCTCGTTCAATCATGGTCGCTCAAAGGTGGTAAGCGTCGGATTGGTCCACCGCTTCCGGGCCAAGAGCGAGGAACCCCAGCACAACGACAACTACAAAATCGTGGGCTGATTATAATTTAATGTTTTGCTCTGGCCGGCTAAGTCACCAGACTACAACGTAATGGAAAGTATTTGTGGTGAAATTTCAGGATGTGGGAACGGTCCTGGAATGTGTTATTCGATGTTGGAATAATTTGGCTGAAGAGTTTTGTAAATCACTTTTCAGCTCTATCCAGGAGCGCTGTATCCAAGTGGTATAGAAAAAGGGTGAAATGACTTCATTATTGAATGAAGCAAATCAGTCCGCGAGGTTTAGAATAATTTTGAAGTTTTCTTTCGTAGATCTTGACAGTGAGTCTGATGTGTTTCACCTTCATCTCACTCTAACTGCTCTCCTTCGTCAGGCTTTCTCGCCAAATATGCAGAACCAATACATCTGTAGTATTCTCATACACTCGGAATACCGATGGAATATTTTCTGTTCAAGTAGGACGCTACTCATAGCTGAGGGCAACAGCTATGATGAAGTTATGAAGCAGCATCCCGCAGATAGCCCGCGAGGTGGTACGTCACACGTGGAATCTCGCCCTGCAACGGCGCATCCGATTCGACCCTTTGTAGGGAAATACCGGATTGGCAACGGCGCATATGGTGGGTAGCCACGTGGCAACCAAGCCTACCCTTCGTAGGTGAAAGCCCATTTAGAGCTATTTATCCCGTACTGTAGAGGGGTTAATGGGCTAACCAAGTATCTAGATATTATTATGTGCAGCGCTCACCCCTGTCCACAGTACATAAGGCACAGAGGGGAGCGCCGACTCCAAAGTAAAGGAGATAACAACGGGTTTACGAACTTTCTTGTTCCTTGCTCATGATTCCTTAACCGGAGATCCGGACGAGCTACAACAAGTAGTTGTCCGTTCCATAGTACCAACCACCCTCATTGGCGTGTGGGGCCTCACAACCCTGATTCTAGCTCACTAGTGTTGTGATCTACCACATCTTCCCCTTAGCCGCAAGCCCCCATTCGGCAGTCCCGAACACTCTCGCAGATGCTTGCTCTCTCCGTTAGAACGGATACTACAAGTGGTCTCCCGACTTACAAACACTGTGGTTGGCTACTCCAAATATTTCCCAACTGGAACGTGGAATCGATACCGATTTTAAATTCGATTGGAACAGGATCCCCTGAACGGTTTCCAAACACGTCCAGCTATTACGGAGTTCCGTAGTTAACTACGCTGTCGTATTCAGTTGAAAACCTCAAGTATTTCGTCTCCGAACATTGGATTTGTTTGGAGAGCCGAAAAAGAAGTTCCAGTCTAGTACTGGTGCCCCGTCTCCTTCAGACCCACGTCCGCAACCGAGGCTCGCCTCATATACAGAAGCCGGAGAGCGACTATACCGTCAGGCGATGACACGCTCTCGTTCGGTAGCCGATCGACGAGATCTCTCGGATGTACCCATGGCCGTGGAATTGGCTATTGAACCAATCACGCAGGCCGATGTTTCCGATAAAGAACCTAGAGACCAACAAGTCGTAACCCCTGTTTGAGAGAATTTCTAACGCGCTTATGTGCTTAGTCTCAAATCTGATTCAAACGCCTATCGTAAGCGAATCATTGGATTGGAATCGCAGAATAGGGTCATTACCGAGGATGTCGAGCACTTGCGCCGAGAACCAGACGAACTCGCTCGTCGAGAAGAAACAAACCCGATGTTCGCAGTTGTGAGAACCCTGTAAAAGGATTTGAACCAAGTAATTGAAAGGCATATTAATGCTCCGGAGGCTTTACTAGGCCTGACCGTTAACGTTGAGTAAATCCTCACTCGATTTTCCCTCGTCTGGAACGCCTGGAGGCAGTATTGAACGCGCATAATACTGCTACCCAAGTCGTGAGAGACGAAACTGAAATCATCCTGAGGAAAGAGCGTTCGAAGAAATCGAAGTCGAGACGTCGCACGAAGCGAAAGTCCAAGCTGTACACTAGTGATGATTCATCTGGATCGGAAGATGAGGAATGCAGTGCTGACGAGTCTGACTCATCGAATACGTCCACGGACGATTCCAGAGATGATGATCATCGTAGTTCCCGTTCTAGGAAAAGGAACAAGTCTTCTTGGCTATTAAGGAAGAAAGGTCCTAAATACAAGCGTCTCAGGCCACTTCCTTGTACGAATCCGTTGTATCGGAAGGTCCTGGAATACAGGTATAATCGCCAAAAGAGAGGAGGAAAGAAGCGATCGGGTCGCGAAACCGCAAATGTTAAGGACCACATTAGGCGGTTGAAGATGGGACTGAATGATCTAGTCTTTGATGAAAAAAACGCCCATTCTTGTTATCGAGTCCCTACTCGTTTCGTTTCCGAGGCGGACAACTTAAATGGTTTTGCGTCAGAGCAACATCGTTCCGTTTGCGGATCCCTGACAGCTGACGAAGGAGGTGTAAAATCCTGGCCAAAGGCAGTGCAGTACTTACTGCGAAGCTATTCGACATCAAACGCAATCCGACAGGCTATCATAGATCTTCGTGATGTAACCCAGAAACCTTGTGAGGTAGAAGCAGAGTACAGATCGAGGCTTAACAAAATGGCCACGTGCTGTGGAAACGTTCACTCAACAGAGGACAAGATTACCTTGTTCATCGATGGGCTCGAACCCAGTATCAAATCTCTAGTGGCTCGACATCGCAAAAACCATGAAAGAACCCCATTTCTGGAATTGGTTCAGTTTGCACAAGCTGAGGGTGACGCGGTAAGAGCTCGCGGAGTTATGCCGAACACCACAACGCTTGGTGCATCCAAAGCAGAGGAAAGACGCAAACAAGCCGTGAAACCCACTCGAAATGTGTTACACCTGGAATCTATAGTTGACTCTCGAGAGTCGTCGTTCGTTAGACGCGATAACCAATGGCAACACGATTCTATTCAACTTATGGATAATTGGCGCTCATCCGTGCCCACAGAGAATCCACCTCTCCCAGAATCTCAAAAGGAAGAAGCTCTAATAGCTATGGAGGGCAGACGCCCCGAATCCCGTGCGTACAAGAAACCTCCGGAAGGAGGATTCGAGAATGGAAAACCTGGATGGGTGGACACGCAAATAGCGTCTCGATCATAACTGCGGTCGGCAGAACGCCGTGAAGCGTTAATATGCTATCTGTGCTATGGCCGTCATCATTTGTCTTCAGAATGTACCCTTCCTGCAAAGGATTTAGTTCGCGTCCTCACGAATTACGAGACTCTCTCAGAGGAAGAAAGAACCCGAGTGCCGGCTGGTACCTACTGGAACGTGAAAGCATGTCTTAGCCACCATCCTGGGGTTCAATCTGGAGCTCCAGTAATTGAAAACACTGAAGCACCACAGGCTAGTCCGCAAGTTGGAAGCAACGCCCCAAGGGCGAACTACCCGCCTCAGTCAGGAAACTAAGTGAGGGAACCCCTAGAGGGTCGGCCCTATTCCATCGCCTAGAGCTGACCAGGGAGTACTCGCCTCCTTGTTCCCGCGCTTGGAGACCCAAGGTCCTGATGACGACTCATCATATTCCGTCGAGCGGATTGAATCCGTCCGTTGGGAAGCGAGTACAGTTTGACCGCGAACTCAAACGTTCTTGGAGACATCATACTTGTCCGTCGAAACGGGAGAACTTTATTATGATACTGCAGAAGAGGAACTATAAAGTTTATGCCGACATCGGCTCGGACAAGGATTAATTGACCCGCCGTTTGACAGTTTTTGACAGAGGCGCCGGACCGAACTTTAAACGGATATCCGAACTAGGACCAACCGATCAGGAACAAATTCGTTACGGTCCGTTGCCGGATATCCGAGATGCTAATAGGAATGCAATGAGAACACTTGGAACAGTGAAGTTGCTCGTTCAACTCGGATACTTTTTAATGAAGGTGACGTTTATTGTCTGCAAGTCACCGGATGCACCAGTTGTTCTGGGGTTTGATCATTGTGACAGATGTGTCGAAGCAATCCGCCCCTGGAGCCGACTAATTACGTTAGACGATGGCTCGATAGTGCCTATAGTGAGAAAACTACCACGAAGAGTCCCTACAGCTGCTCCACTTCCACCCTCAATGGAATACGAGTTGGCTCGTGGTCGTTAATCAGCAAAGATTCGTATGTCGAAACCTACAGTGTTAAAGGCTCAAGCTCAAACCTGGGTACACGTGATAACACAATGACACGGTCTCGTGGTAATACAGCCTAATGCAGCTATGTACGAGCATCGAGGACTTCTTGCAGCGAAAGGAATTGCCCAAGTTGAACCGGACAAACCCTTCCGAATACTCATTAGTAACTTTACCGATAATGATTATCACTTACCGAAGAACCAGATCGTTGCAGCTGCTCTGCCGCTCCCAATAGCAGTGGTTTCGACTCATGTCTCTACAGCAGAAGAGCTGGTGTTTGCTTATGTGTCTGACGAATTAACTGGCGCATGGGAAGGTCCCAGAAAGCAGTCACAAATGACCGAAGAACAGAAGGACCCAGACAAGCTGGTAGAAGAACAAGTTCTCGAGAATGTTCCTGAAAGATATAAGGAAAGAATCAAACAAATGTTGAAAAAGTATGCCTCTATGTGAAGCGTAAAACAAGGAGAGAGCTCCGTCACGGAACACCATTTGATGTTATACCGGGATCTCGTCCCATTTCTCAGCCACCTTACAGAGCAGGACCGCGAACTTGTCAGATCGAGGAGGACAATGTTGCCAAGATGCTCGAAGTGGGAGTAATAGAAGCAGCACAATCTGCTTGGACTTCACCTGTGATGTTAGTCCCATATCCTGATGGTTCTTTACGATTATTTGTCGACTACCAGAAACCGAACACAGTTATGATACGGGATACCTATCCACTGCCTCGCATGGACGAGTGTATAGACAGCTTAGGCCATGCGAACGTGTTCACTACGCTTAACGCCAACATTGGCTATTGACAAGTACCTGTAGCCGAATAAGATCAGGATAAGACTGCATTTGTGTCAAACGCTGGACTATACCGTTTCCAGTGGATGCCCTTTGGACTCAAAAATTCTCCGGCACCTTTCCAGCGCGCCCTGGACATATTACTCTCGAATTATAAATGGAAAACATGTCTAGTCTATTTGGACGATGTCATTATCTTCTCTCAAGATATGGAAAGTCATATGCGACATGTAGAGGAGATCTTCAAGGCATTGCAGACAGCAGATATAACCTGGAAGTTCCAGAAATGCGAATGGTTCGCTAAGACTGTGAAGAATTTGGGCCACATAATTCGGCCTGGTCAGCTTGCAATTCATGAAGCTCAAACAGCGGCAGTCCGCTAATCGCAACCACCGTCCACACAGACCCAATTGCGACCCTTCCTTGGATTATGTAACGTCTACAGACGCTTCATACCGCGCAACTCGCACATTGCAGCTCCACTGAACGCATTTTTGCTTAAAGGACAGCCTGTTAAGCTCGAGGAATTCGGATCCGCCGAACACGAAGCTTTCGAGACTTTGAAGACGAAACTCGTCACAGCGCCAATCTTGGCATTTCTTAAATCTAACCTACCCTATTGTTTGGATACCGAATCCAGTGAGTATTAGCTAGGGTGCGCCCTTTTTCAGACCCATATGGACGGTTAGAGGAAACCAATCGGTTACTGGTCATGAACGCTGAACGCAGCAGAGAAGAATTACTCCGTATCAGAAAAGGAATGCCTTGCGGTAGTGGAGGCACTGACTGCCTTACATCTCTATCTCCAGGGAGAAACGTTTACCATCCATACGGATCATTCGTCCCTACGATGGTTATTATCAATAACAGACCCCTCCGGGAGATTACCACGTTAGCAATTACGACTATCTGAATTCGATTTCGAATCTAAATATAAGAAGAAACTGGCTAACATACAGGGCGACGCTTTATCGCGATTGCACACTTTAGGAAAAACCCAAGGAGAAATCGATTACGATTTACCGTGTTTTTTAATGGAGATGAACAAAGATGAAATGCAACTTGAAGATCAAAAATATGAAGGGGATTACTCCCAATTGGACCATCACATGGCAACCCATAGGGCTGAACCTCCTGATCTACTCGAGCGTATTTCGATCACTGAGCTCTGCAATGAACAACTCACAGATAACTTCAGTACAACTATACGCTCTCGTCTTAACGGGGGGGAGGATTTGCCCTTTTCACTCGATTCACGAGGTGTATTGCTCAGACATGTCGAGAAGCATGATCAGAACGTTGTTCCGCACGCTTTGAAGAGTCGTGTACTCTACTTGCCTCATTATGCGAAGCTATCTGGACACCCAAGAGGAACAAAGTTGTTTATGACCCTAAGAAAAGACTTCTATTGGCCAACGTTGGACATGGACTGCCATGCTACGGTAAAGCTATGCCGAACGTTTGCGATGAGTCTCTTGAAACTCTATAAGAAGAGGAAAAAGATGACCCTATTCCCGGCGAAGGCGCCTCTAAAATTGGTTAGCATCGACATACTTAGAGAGCTAATTCGTTCCAATCAAGGATATCACTACCTATTGGTAATTACGGATTGATTCTCAAAACTTGTACGGACTGTACCGTTGAAGACGATAATCGACTCGGGAATAGCTCAGGCTTTCATAAAACACTAAACACTGGGTGTATGTGTACGGACCGCCGCAAGTTCTGCTATCAGATAATGGAAAACAGTTTGTCGCTAAGTTCTTTCAGAACGTATGCCGAATGACGGGCATCAGGAACGTGTTTATCACGACATACCATCCACACTGTATTGGTCAGGAGGAACGCTTAAACCGTACGTTATTAGCCGCTCTTCGGCATTACATCGCAGATCACCCAAAGGAGTGAGACATGTACACAGATACACTTTGTTATGCGTACAACACGCAAGTGCATACGTCTACCAAGGCGGCTGCTTTTGATCTCGTGATACTACGTAGCCCACCGTTACTGCCAATGACGTTGGACGAAGTCGAGGAAGACAAACCGACAACGGCGAAGAACCATCTGAAGTGGAGAAACGACCTGAGGTTAAGGACAGAGCAAGCGGCTCTAGAATGGGCAAAAACGCAACCGCGTTACAATTGTAATTCGGACGCCCGACGGCGAAGACAGTTGTCAGATCTTCGGGTACGAGGATACGGGTTTGTTCGCATCGAACGACCTGAAAAGCAGGAAGGACCCCGTCACAAATTGCTTCCGGTAGCATCCAGACCTTTCGAGGTAATGGAGCTCACCGATAACACGGTAGTCCTGAAGAAAGGAGAGGACGTTGAAAGATTTTCGCGCGACCGCGTTGAAACCGCACCAGACAACTCGGAATCCCAGGAAACTGGGAAAGCAATCGCTGTTTATCAGCAGGAACGGGAGCTAGCCGTCGAATCAGACGATCCGCCTCCCGTGGCAGACGGCGCTGACACGGCTCGCGATCTCCCGCTGCGCGGCAGTACAAGTTAATAAACGAGTTTTTTTTTTTTTTCAAAGGCACTTTGTGAGACAAACCGATAGTGTACATTCTTGTTTCTATATGTATTCAATTCCTGATTCACGTAAGACCTGCATAAAAGCGTAAATCCAGTTTCCATACACCTATTACATAGCAGGAGGTCTGCTGAACTTCATACTGCTAAGGATGCCTCCATAATCCAAGTTGTCATCTTCATACAGTGTCACTCTGTCTGACAATTCAAAGATTGAATTGTTGCCTTGTTACCGACACGAAATGGCAGCAAAGCTGATCATCAAAAATACACGCATTTGCACTACCTCCATATCATCTCATACATGGTCACTTAGTGATGGCGAAGCACCAAATACCAATTGTACAGTGGCATTCCACTGCACTTCTCCGAAACATCTGAATAAGCCCCGTGGCAAGAACCAACACTCTGGAACGAGCACACTACCTGAAGAAAGGAAAGATAATTTCAAATTTGGTCCAATTAGATCCTGTCCGGAAGCGGCTGCACACACGCCATTACCCATTCAGGTTGAACCGTCAAATGGAACGCCACTCGCTGAGCGATCGCGCTCGTCAGCCGACCAAAGCGAAGAAGGCGAAGATGAAGCTTAACCTCCATTGGTGGTGAATGCACCTCCGGCCGAACCCTCGGTGAAGAAGCCCAGTTTGGCTAAAGATCCTAAGAAGGACAGAAATAACACGCAACGTGAAGAAAAACGGGTAACCGTAGACCCGACGACTATGCAGTCAGAAGCCGAGAACGGTGCTACAGTGGCACAAAAAAGCCCTCAGTTGTCCGAACAGACTACGCAGGTTCAACCTGAAGATATAGGTAGTTCCCAAGCGCTCTCTCGGGAGGTTCAAGGAAACGACAACGTTGTCACATCCCGTCAGGATTCAACGCGTTCGTTTGTCAGAAGGTACAAGCCGGGGAACCGGAACCTCGCGGCATCCGCCGAAACGTTGGGAAATGGCCAGGAATACGTCATTGATCGCATCATCGATCACGGCGAAGATGAAGAAACCCACAGACTACTATATCCTATCCGTTGGTACGGTTTTCCTCCGGAAGCGGATACTTGGGAGCCTATAACTCATATCCCGCGCTTGCAGGTTGTGCGTTATTACCGTCGCATTCGACTACCACTTCCTGCGGAGATCGACGCTGCGATGATGGGCTTTCTAGAGGCGATTGCGCAGAGCGACTGCTAATTCCCTTTCCCATCAGAAGAAGGATGTGAAACGAGTAGACTCGAGAAGAAGACGAAAAGACTCAAGAAGAAGACGAGAAGACTCGAGAAGAAGAAAAAGTACTTAGGAACACGTGGAGTCACGGAAACAGAAGAATTTGGTTTATGTTATCGACTCAAGGGTGTTGAAGACATCTAAAGTCGGTCAAAGAACTTACCCGCTGGTACGATGATTCAGCATGGCGTTAAGCGCAGCACGATCGCCTTGCAGCTGTGCGTCTGGGAAATCCGCGTCTAAGAGGAATTGTCTCAACGGTGCCAAAAAGGGATCCTCCTCATCGCTCGGTTGTTGGCATAACCTATGATAGTATCCCATCGACGATCTAACAACCGATGTCGCAGCCGTTGGTGGCGAAGCAGCCGTCACAGGCGCAGCACCGGATAGTTCAGGTTCATCCTCAAAATCGAGTTCTGCATCAGTACCTGGAGCTTCTTCATACTCCTGATCTGCAAACTCGGAAGGTGTGGACTCGTACACATATCCAGTACGCTGATTTGAAGGGAACTTCCTAGGATTCGCATGAAGGTCACGAGCCTGATCAGACGTGATTATCTGGATGGCCCAGGAATTGTACCATACAAAATCTCCAGCAATAGCTGTGCGTCCAGGCGAGTGATCTCGATGACGCACCCTTGTGGCTCTAGCTGATTGCTCCAATAGAACCCCATGCCAGTCGATACTGTGGATCAAATCTACCAAGAGTAGGAATTCGTCATAATTGGCAGGGGACCCCAACACAAAGGAAAGATCGAGTTGTCTCGCATATCTCTGCGGTGTTGGCGACAGGTAGCAAACACGATAGGTATCGTAGGCATCTCAGAGGGTATACGCCGCCATCTTGGCAGTGAACTCGGAGAACACGACCGTCCAGTATCCCGAGAACGGGTCGTTAATCAACGTGGAACCGATATAAGTTATGGCAGGAGGAAGCTCCACCGGACATCCAAAAGGGCTCTCAATTTCCGCCCAGTGTTCTGGCAGGGCGATATAGCGTCCGACGCGAGCATTCCGCCTAATTCGATCAATCTCGATCATTTCGTATAGAACCAGCTACCCCAAGCGGGATCTTGTACGTCGTTCCCAACGAGGATAATCCCATTAAGGAATGTCTCTCTTGTGGAGGAAGAGGAAGTTCGCACAGAGCAATGGCCGGCGAAAGCAGAGTTCCACGTCGCGTACATCGCGTAAGCCGCGCAATTCATCGACGTCGACTTCGTATAAGGCCTCGATGTACGAGTATCCTTCGCCATTCGTGCGAGCCATCCAAGAATCCAGATGCCAATCTCCAGTGAGAACGACCGTGCTAATGAAACGGTGCAGACGCTGGTATATCAGCTTCGTGAACCGAGTCCGGGCTTCGTCCATACTCTCATTGGTATACCGGACAATCGCGTTATCCGGCAAAGCACAATGAGTAAGCCAATCGTGGCTGCGGATAGCCGCGTTAGGAATTCCATCTAGAAGGAAACCGCTGAAGACGTACCGGCTGATCAATGCGTCATCGCGAAGAGAGACTGGGTCAAACCAGGGAGCCTGCGCGAAGGGGTCAGCATCTTCGAGAGGGTCTCGTCCCACCATGTCCACAGGATGTGGATAGCTGCGTTGAGCCTGACGAGACGGCGCTCGAATGATCCCAGCGGAGGATACATAAGCTGCATTCGGCATCACACCTGAAGATGAAGGCTTTAAGGGCAAGGAGTTGAAACACACGGGAGGAGAACGCATTGATCGGAAAGCCGAAGGCGCTACAGCTTGCGAGTTGAAACCACCGCTGGCGTAAGGGCCCACTGAGGGTACGTCTTCGTTGTTGGAGTTCTGCGGCGGGGAAGGATTCATCGCTGAACGAGTCGAAACAAAATGCTGTAAATCATCTGACGTCAAGCCGAAATCGGTGTACTTTCGTAGAGACAAGGGGATTTCGGCAGGCTGATGCATGTTCGAGCATATAAAGACGTCTTGCATCGCCCGTGCTTCGCGCTTAACAGGTGGGATGTGTAGTATTCTACTACTCTCGGAATACCGATGGAATATTTTTCGTTTAAGTTCGATGATACTCATGTGTGAGTGCAACAGCTATGATGAAGTTATGAAGTAGCATCCCGCAGATAGCCCGCGAGGTGTTATGTTACACGTGGGATCTCGGCCTGCAACGGCGCATCCAATTCGACCCTTTGTAAGGAAATACCGGATTGGCAACGGCGCATGTAGTGGGTAGCCACGTGGCAACCAAGCCTACCCTTCGTAGGTGAAAGCCCATTTAGAGCTATTTATCCCGTACTGTAGAGGGGTTAATGGGCTAACCAAGTGATATCTAGATATTATTATGTGCGGCGCTCACCCCTGTCGACAGTACATAAAGCACAGAGGGGAGCGCCGACTCCAAAGTAAAGGAGACAACAACGGGTTTACGAACTGTCTTGTTCCTTGCTCATGATTCCTTAACCGGAGATCCGGACGAGCTACAACAAGCAGTTGTCCGTTCCATAGTACCAACCACCCTCATTGGCGTGTGGGGCCTCACAACCCTGATTCTAGCTCACTAGTGTTGTGATCTACCACATCTTATCCTTAGCCGCAAGCACCCATTCGTCAGTCCCGAAAACTGTTGCAGGTGTCTGCTCTCTCTTTTAGAGTGGATACTACAACAACCTAAGCGCGAAAACTATCGTAAATAAACGAGTGAACTACTCTAAAAAGTGCTTTTTTAACGACTACGATCATTAAGATGCTTGTCAAGAGTTTGGAAAGTAAAAAAATCGAAACTAAGAATTGGCAAGGGCAACAACTCCTAACATTGTTACCGCTGATCTGTGGCATCTGTACAAAGTCGATCTCTGTGAGACCTGCAGCGAGAAAAATAGTACATTTCCTTCTCGAAAAGTGTTATTGACTCAAAGGCAAGTACAAAAACGAGCGGAGATTGATACCAGTCCATTGAGAAATCCACTTGAAAAGAAACAGGCAGGACCGTTTCGGTTGTGCACAAATTGTCGATCGTCATCCTCTGGATGGGGTTTTATATGTGACTCAAAGCGAAACAAACAAAAATTTTCAGAAGCATTGAAAGCATGAATGTGACGAGCATCACCGTTGTTTCGACGACAACAGTACAATTATTGTGTTCGCATCAGAGAATCACCACAAAACCCAAATTTGATCATCGAACACCGAACAGTTTCTCTCAATCACACTATTGTTGGAGTTCTGTTCTATCAATTAACCTCTAGAGTACTATTCTGGAAAAGCCTTTTGAGAAGGTCTGGGATAAATATTCTAGACGCAACTTTTGAAGGATTCTTTACGTTCAGAGAAATGTGTTCTGTTCCGAAAAGGAGGTCAGACATTTGCTACTGGAACTGGAATTGCGAAAAAACGATTTTGAGAACGTAAGACAAGGTAAGATGGAAAAATTGCGTTTCAAAAAGATCTCTCTCTTTCATATAGTGGCAGAAGGTTTGACCTTTGAGGTTGTCGATATACTACATTGGCCTTGTAGGTGATGGATGCGAGGGATCATCGGCCATGCAGCTCCGGGCGAGCTACCATCTAGGTGTTGTCGGCCACGTGTAGTGTTGACATATACCTTCTGGTTGAGTAATTGTTAGAGATTGTAATTTTAATTATAATTATTTTAGTACAGGAGTGGAGTGGCCCCCTGGCACTGTAGCCCGTGCTGGCCAGGTCTCTTGACACTAGGTCAGAGACTGTGCCTTGCTGGCACCTCCCGGGTGATCTGGAGAGTGTAGTCCACTGCATATAGGGAACCGCACCTCCTCCATCCTAGTCTGATAAACACAGGCACCACTTGGGTCACGACTATACCTTTTGGTTCATTGTTTCTCAACTACCACACAGGCTTTCCCGCGCGTCGACGCCTACCATTGTTCACCTACACGTTAAAGGCTAGTTGCCCCGCCGTTTTCCCCTACGGGCTTTCACGGTGCCCTGTTACCATCGAGGTTTATTACGTCTACCTTCTAGTTTTGAGCGTCATCACGCTCCCTACTGTTGAGCGTCATCATGCTCACGAGACAAAACAGTAACATACCCCAGAGGTGATTGTACTACACTCTCCAGACGTTGTGAAGAATTTTAAATTCGAAAACGGGTACCACGCAAATGGTAGTATATTGCTTGAGAAAGAGAAAGGAGTTGTTAGCCTTAAGCATCAAATGAAAATTGTAATTGCTAAATGTGGCTGCAAGGGATCATTCGACTCCAGAAGATGCAATTGTAAAAAGTGAAATGTCAAATATCCTGGTTGTAATTTCAGCACTTCAATCTGTGAGAAAAATTAGTTAAGATGCGGTCGAAAGAGTTCACATCCTCTGGAGAAATTGTATCGTTGTAAGAAAATGAAGACATGGATGGTCAAGATAGCGAAGTCAATGATGAAAATGAAGTAGAGTAGACAGATGTTAGTGACGTTTTTCAAAATACAGTACTGGTGGTGATATTTTGTAGAAGAAATGAAATTGATACAAAATGTCTTTTTCAAAGAAGTATGAATTTTATGAAAAACGATGGAATGGAATGCACCCTTCTTGTGATGCTCGAAAAAGATTTTCTATACTATGGAGCTTTGATGTACATTTGCACGAATTTTGAGCGATGCCTAAAGTTGGAAATGGGCTACAATGAAGTTCATTGCAGCACAACGCGACGTTGTTTCTGGCGATGTGGCGTCCAAATGCAACAAAAGTATGATGGAAATAGCCGGGGGAGTTTGAGTACAATACATTTCTCCGATACACGTAAAAAAGACAGAATATAATCGTTGAAAAGTCTTTTTTTCTGCTCGTCATCGTCAGCGCGAGAAATCGTGATATGAAAACATAAAGCATTCATGCTCTATTGTGTCGATTAAGTAACCGGCTTCCAGATGTCAAAGATAATCGTATAGATGCTGAACGATATTGATAAAGAGTAAAGGCAGTTTACTTGGTTGTAAATGTGATGTGTGAAATGTAAAAGTTGGGAAGAAAATCTTCTTTATATAGACTATATAAAATTTATCATAAAAGAGGACCAGAAATTTTTTCAGTGTCAGAAAATATACGCAGGCATTGTCGCTTGGTTAGAACTTTGTCCAATCGCTAATAGTCCACAAGGGTATAGAAATAAATTAGTGAAAGGGGTATAATGGTGATCGATGATGATAAAATGAATAATCGAATCGTGGCAAATATGGTCGGCAGTGCTGGCAGAACGTTTTTCCTCCCTTTTTTTCTTTCAGTACTCTTTGGATTTTTCCTTCCTTAAATAGAATTCGTGCTGTCATTCCTTCTATCTTTTCTTTCTCGCGTTCTTTCCGCTCGTTGAAGTGTTACTTGTACTGCTAGTGTCGAGTTATTGTCTCGACTGTCGAATTGTTGTTCTAAATTGAAAGTAACTCTTTTCCGTACGTGTTTTTTCGTCCCGTCCTTTGCAGGTCTCCGTCCCTTCCGTGGTAGCATTTTCCCGTCGTATCATTACTTTATGTTTAGTGTTTCTTATGCTCACGTCCTTTCATGACACCTATCACGTGTATACGTGTTCTTCTCGGCCATCCTCTCGGCCGCAACTCATATCTATGATTCAACAGGTGTACCTGATTGGTCACATACAATTTCCAACAACGCATTAGGTTGGCACATTAAAAAATCTCTGCTATTTCTGTATGGATATATTTACAGCAAGGCGCCAGCCTAACCGTAGCGATGAAGGTTCCATAACCTCTGACTGATGTTGCTTGACGTTTTTTTAATTTTGATGCATTTCGAACGAGTAAACTAGAACTAGTGTGTTTTTCATATTGGTAACGTTAACGTGTGGTTTTAGTAGTGTATTGAAAACTAGTTCAAACCTTTCAATTGCTCATTAGTAATGTAGCGAAACTTTGGCAGCTTATTCGGTTCGAAGATGAGCGTAACATTGGTTTAAAGTTTCTTTGAATGCGTTGATGTACTTTCTGTGTCTCAAAACGGTCATGTAAGCACACAGTGATAATGAGCATTTTGATCTGATTTCGCTTTCTTTTTCAGGTTTTTTAATTGTTGAAAAAGCTGTGGTGTGGGTTTGGTCTGGAAAGCTCTGTAACTAGTTTCTTTGTGGTGTTCTAACTACTGACTAAGATAAAAGCATTTGCCGACTGTGGATGGCAGTGAGGAGGAATAGGGTGGTGGCTTTATCCAGATTTCGCGCACTGCATCATACACTGCCAGAGAGGGACTCATTTTCGTTCTCACTGTGCTGCAATCGCCTGAGCTCACGTGGTTAAAACGTGCTGCCACAACACATGCTTTTTCTCGGTGACTACAAGTACAACGACTATATTATCCGATCTTAAGGGAATCAGCAGCCTAAGTGGCTCAGTGTCTATCTCAGTTCAGTCATGGGTGCTCACCTGTACGCTACAGGTTGGGTGATATACCAGACCTTAGCTCGAGGCCCTTTTCGGCTATGGTCGACAAGTCAGCGTCAAAACTGCAACTCCTCTCAAGGAGCGATACAAGCTCCTTTGATTGAAAGTGATCCCTCTCCATGTTCGCTTTGGAATATCCAAAGCTGCGTAGTTTCACTTTTCCTCTCTTCTTCTCGAATGACTGTTGTGAACTGCCCCGTAAAGTCTTTGGAGATAGTTGTGAAGCATTTACACCTAATGGAGCAGGCGATGACAGACTTTCCAATTCAGGTATAGTGGGTAAGCAACCTACGCGAACAGGAGAGAAGTCAACGAAGCCTGGTTTTTTGACATTCATGCATGAAACTTTAGAATTCCAGCTGTTCTTTGCAGCCGCACATGATCCCTTAACGCCTTCGCACTGGATACTGAGTGTGCCTCTTGGGACCAGATTGTTCTTTGTTGTAAGACCATCTTCATATGAAACTGAACGAACTTTGATACAAGAGCAGTTTTGAGGACGGTCCTCGTCGTTCAAGCGTTGAGCCAGATGCGCTTCATGAGAAATGCTGCGGGTGATACGTTCCTTTGCAGCTTCGGCAGAGCTTCTTTGGTTCGAGAATGGTTTCGGTTTGCCGTGTTCCTTCCAAGTGTGTATTACAAGAGTTGTTAAAGGAGGCCTCGGCGGCATTTCGTGTGTTGAATAGAAGCGTCCGACAGGGGGAATGGGAAAGTACGGATATCGAACCAGGAAGGCAAGGGAGGTCAGTGTGATTTGGGATGCTTACTCCACAGCAACATATATATCTTATTTGGTGCACATCATCCTGGTGTAAAGTCCGTGCCAGGGTGTGTGCTTGACAGTAATCATGTCCTTGATGTGCTGTACAGTTGTGCAAAAGCGCCGTTTTTGTAGATGAGTATTTCCTCGTGTAGATATTGCAATGGAACGCATGACAAAGTCAAGAAAAGAAACAAGGTCCTGTAACACCCCAAGCCGCTGCAGAGTCTGAGGTACCCACGAAGACAAACGAATCATGATATTCGAGGACTGTGCCACACAAATTGTAGAGGGGCAGCAGGCCGGAGGATTATTATCTACTTGGGCGGTGATCCCTAGCTGCTTATGAAGCTATAGGGAAGGCCCCGGAGAGCTTCATCTATCCTTTTTAACAAGTGAAAACTTACAGAGGACCATACGACCACTCTACTTTTCACTGGGTGCTGTTTTTCAGAACAAAGCAGCAAATGAACATGTAGTAACGATGCCTCTCCAGGCGCAACGCTTCCATGAGGAACACGCCTAAAACCGAAATTGGTACTGCTCCTTTCTTTGTATCGATAAAACACTTCAGTAGCAGAACTGGGTGCGAGAGCTCTGCATTCGATCTCAACGATATCTCGGAGGCTGAGGACAAATCTTTGAGACCAGCTGTCGTCGTTCACTTTGTTCTATCCGCTGGTGCACGCCCGGGTTGGAAAACTAGTTTCGCAAAGTTGTCTCAAGAGCTTTAACAGTTCTGGAAGAAATAATTTTTCCGCTTCAAGGGAGATTGTGTGCTTAACGATAGAATCAACCTTTAATATGGCGAAAGAAAGTAGCAGCAAATGAGGTTTTCTTCTTATCTCTATGTTTTCTCAGCTCCAAACACTCGTTTGCGCGTCGTACGGCAGTCAAATTTTGACATGGGTCAAGTGGAGGGGCGAGTACAGCAGCCAAAAAGCAGCAGTTCCTCGATCAGCAAAACAGCTGAAAGTCGCGAAGGAGAAATCTTTCAGTTCTGCTACTTGTATTGGTACCGCTGGACATTGCGAGTGTTTGCAGGAGCTCTCGTTTGTGCTCCATCGGGCGGAGACAGCAAAAACGTTCTAATATAGATAAAGCAATTGCGCTAAGATGCCGACAGTACCAGTGGCGGGGTACGAACCATGTTCTTAAATCCGTCGTATCCTACCTTCTAACGTTTCCCTCTCCCTTGCAGTACGTCGAATACTACTCAATTTTTGACAAGTTCAAGTGCAACGCCGGACTCATCCGCACCTCGGGCTTCCCTCACACCGGCTGATAAAGTAAGATACGCCGTTCTAATACACAAGGCTTTGTGTGTAGTGCTTCCGAGCGGCCACGAACGTGTCGGATTCAATAGAAAACACAAACCACAAGTTCCTGATATCACAGTTTGGCCCATCGCGTGATTGAGTCTTCTTTTAATGGAAGACAACTAGAGAGTTCCTGTGGATGAACCGTCCATTTTCGCTTCATTAGATTTTCTATTGTAATCACAGGGCCAAGTAAAAGGGCCAGGGGAATCCTTGTCTCAAGATATGGATTGATCCACTCACTTGCTGCCATTTCTCTATCTATGATAGCGACTAATCACGATTCAGCTGCTGAATGTCGCGTATAGTTGCGGAGCAAAGCGCCCAACCGCCTCATGAAAACGAAAGGCACTGTCGAGATCTCTTTGTTTGTTCTCATTTGTCCACCTGATTGGAAGCAGACCCCGCGGCACCTCTTTAATTCGTCAAAGCGCCCCGACTCGGCGTCCCCACTTCGCATGAGAGACGCGCATTTCGCAAGCATAAGCTGACGTGACACAGACACAGCTTGTGCGTCATTGCACACCAAATCACAGTATCGAATTCTTGTTGTCTGGCTCGATATCACAGAAGCACTTACTTCCAATTTTCTCACGAACTGTTGTGATCGATTCGATGTGGCTGAATCACTCCACCACATGATGCTCGCAGCTCTATTTAAACTTCAGACGCCTCTGCAACTGCCGTGAGATCCAAATCTTCAGGGTTTCTTCGCACTTGACCTGTCCGTGGTTCACGTCCCATTTTGCTACCCAGAATCTGCGATCAACATTGTTCGTTTCGTTGGTAACTCACACTGCCGAAGTTGACAACTCACTGCCACTTTCAAGCACCTACAGGCATGTATCTACAGGCATTTCTTTTCTGGTTTCTCCTGGGCAGTTCCGACCGCGGTTCCATATGGGTATAACAACGAACAAGCACATCTTGGTTTTGATCATGGTCCCATGGGCGAGTATGCCTCGCCTTTCCGTTTCTACCAAGCTGCCTCACAATGCCATCCATTGAACCATGGTTTTGATCAGGTCTCGTCAAATGGACGTACAGCATATTCTAAGATGCTAAACCCAGCCCCAAACACCTGTGCTTCTATTCAGCAAATGGGCACCATGACTGCTTTCCATCAAACACTTCGTCCAGTAGTTGAGCCGAATCCACTGGGTAAAAGACAAACGATGAGCTGCGCAGGTATAAACCTGTACTTGTGTATGAATACTAAGATCAAGTGCCCGGCGGATGCCAACAGTGAATGCACTGCTGTGTATAAATACGTTTCATTAATCACTTCCAATCCCAAGAATGGGATACCGGTCAAACTTAATGCCAGGGCAAAATTTCATTGCCTGCGTTACATGCAAGAGGGGTTTTGGCGTTTGCAATACCCATCGTTCTCAGGCGTTTAGCTGATATGGAGCGTAAAAATACTCGGATGGACGTTTTACAGCCACGTTGTTCAGAGAAAATATGTAGTGCGTGAGACTCTGCGTCATTATTTGGACTTTGTCCGTGAAAAAGTTCAATACAGCTCAGGTGGCTCATTATTAGGGAATTATTCAATAGCTTCTAGCCAGCATTGTGCCATACTTGAAAAGGTTGATTCTTTCATTGAAGCACAGAAGTTTCTTTCGAGGGGAAAAATTATTGTGCCTTGAACTAAGAATATTTTAAGACATCTTTGCGAAACTAGTTTGCGGAACCTCCGCGTCTCACCTCTCCAACTCGAGCGTGCACCAGCGGATGGAACATAGTGTACGAGAGTAAACTTTAGCTGGTCTCAAACAGTTGTCCACAGCGTCCGAGAAATTAATGAGATCGAATACTGAGCTCTTGCATCCAGCTCTGCTACTGAGGTGTTCAAAAGGTACAAAGGTACATTTGTCGTATGCGTAGATGTCAGCGGCATAGTTTGACTACAGCGCGGGAAAACAATCTGCACACGCCAGAGGTAAGCTACCTCTCTGTTAGTGGATTTATGCGGGAAAGCTGATCTCAAGGGGAAGGGAATCTCCGATCGTGGATAGCCTCCGTTTTCTCCCTCCTCCTCGCCTCATATACACTCCGTAGCCACCCTACCATCCGTCTTCTACGGCCTCTCCCTTCGTTCCCCATTCTCGTCAGGGTTTCTCTGCTTGCAGTACTACCTGCTTGTCCGGTTGCATTCTATTACATTCTGTTACCTCGCATTCAACGTCGTATTTTCATTGTGCAGTTTTCTCCGGTAAAGTCTCCAATCCAACACTTTGTTCTGTTAGTTCTGCACTATCAATCTCCGTACTTCCTCTTTCATCGGTCGTAGCCATTTTCTGTTATGCTTATCTTGCATTAGTCGTCCTGCCCTCCTTTGCATTGAAGTCGGTATTGACAACTACATTTATTCTGTCATTCCGGCACTGTACTGCTGACGCAGTGTTAATGCCTTTTGTAAAATCATAACAGTACATATTTCGATTTCAGGCGTGTTCCTCATGGAAGCGTGGCGTCTGGAGAGGCATCGCTACCACATGTTTACTTGCTGCTGTGTTCTGAAAAACAGCGCTCCCAGTGAAAAGTAGAGTGGTCGTTTGGTCCTCTGTAAATTTTCACTTGTTTCTGACCGAAAGATGAAGCTCTCCGGGGCCTTCCCTATAGCTTCATAACCACCTATGGACCACCGCCAAGTAGACAAAAATCCTACGGCCTGCTGCCCCTCTACGATTTGTGCGGCACAGTTAATACTCTTGGATGATGTGAACGCCCATTTGCTTTCGTACGACCTTTTCAATGAGATTCTGCTTGAACAAACCCGACAGTTGCGTTTTATTCCCTTACGTTTGCAAATTGAAATGCAACGATGTGGTGAGCGGCTTTTTAAAAACTTGGGCCCCGGTGGCGTTGTGAGCTCACCATCACGGTGCTCATGACCATCATGTGCGTTCCCTTAGCAGTATCATACGCACCGTTGTATCATATCCTGCATAACTTATCTCTAGAGAGGATTAAGAATTGAAGCCACCCACTCAACGATACTCGGGGTTTTGGTTTCTAGTTGATTGGATTCAATGAGATGACGTGATGTCGATGGCAAGTCATGGCGGGCGAATTACTGTAAGGTTACGTGTGGTGCTACGTTCCATGTGTCATGAATACACTGTATCTACACATGACACATGTGAAGTAATTGTACACTGTACAGCTTTTGATGTGTCGTTTGATGGGAGATACGTACGTGAGACCGAATTTTTGAGTATTGCATATATCTTGTATCTCTCGTCGGTAGATATCTGCGAAGGGTACCGTAGTAACAAATCAATTTCACATCCGCTGGCCCGGCCGGAAGGATTCCTGGAAAACAGACACCATTGCAGAGTTTGCGTTACAAACCGTGGTGACGCTGGTATGATAGAACTGGGGCAAACTTGAAAGCCAGAGGTTCATGATATTACTGCGTTCTTCCTGAGTGTCCGCTTACAAAGAACCACAACTCAGGTAAGAAACTTGTCTCTTGAACGAGAAATCCCATAGACCACGCCCCCGTTTCAATACTATGGCTACGTTGGGCAAATATCATCAGTGTGGTCTGCACTGCTTTCCATATTAACATCTAGACAAGAACAATATGTAAGAGCTACCTCTTCGTGACCTCTATGCAACTGCCGGACTTTCTTTGGAGAGCAATTCCTCACAACTAAACATCCGAGCCACCCGCAGTCCTGTGCTCAAAACAGAGCTAGTTCTCTTTCTGTGCAGCCTTTTCTTACTCCTCGCAGCGCTTCGAAGAGATTGAGCTCTCGTGGCTTTTGGGTCGGAGCGAGTTCTAACCAATTTTCCGTCATCGCCAACAGCTAAGCTTAAGCCAATTTTCTTACCTTCTATACTTTGACAAAACTCAGTGATAGTGGGCTCCGCCCTCCCCTTCCCAAACACCAAATTGGACGTACAATCAATGTCAAACGCCAGCACACCCGTCGCGTATCTTTCCAACGAACTCCACATACAAGACGTTCCGAGCACCTCCAGAAAGGCCCGCCTGCTATTTCTGCTCGCTTGATTAGCGTCCTTTGATAAACCAAAACAAGCCTCAAAGGTGAACAGTTCTTCTTCCGGGATGCATGGTGACTCCTGCAGCAGCGCGTGAGCTAACAGGACTGCCGCACAGTCTCTCTTGGGAAGTGGAAAGTCTACAAGACGAGTATGCATGTTAAGGTCGCATCGATTATTATATCTTTCCATCGCGCCCCGCACACGACTGACGTCAGTGGCGGCAACGAGTTCTGCGGCACACGAGCCGTATTTACAAGCGAGATACGCCGCATGCGCCGACATGATGCTCAAGGCATCATAAGGCCTTTGCTTGTATACAGAGGTGATTGACCGGCCGTTATGCAATCCCTGTCGCTCGAAGCTCTTTGTGTGTTCGGTGTCTATTCTTTGGCGTTCTCGTCCAGAAGACAGCACATAGCAGAGAACAAACTTGAGACGTCTTGGAACATCTCTTTCGCTAAACAAAAGCTCTGTGCATCCGAAAAGAAAGGCTCGTCTCATGGATTCGCTAGCCATTGCCTGCGTGGAAAAGTAAAACGGTTCGAAGCCAAACGCATGACAGATGAAATCATTACACTCAAACAGCTCGCCGGGCAGTGGAATTTGGGCACTGCTCATCCAGCTCTTCGTAATTCGGTTGACGTCGCCGATAATCTTTGGTGCCATTAAAGAGTACGAAAGAAAATGTGATACTTTGCGAACGGCACGAGAGCGACTCTTGGCGTTTTGACTGTGACGATGGTAGTTGTTGTGAAGGCTGAAACGTTCTTTCATCGGCTTTGGTTTGGCGCCAAAGGTAGAATTGGCGTTCGAGGAACCAAATTGATCAAGCTCATCATCGGTAAAGCCAACGTTCAACGGCGCAGAGCTGGACTTCCACGGCAGACCTTGCAAGTTCGTGGAGGCATACTGAATGGCGGCGTGAGTGAGCTCGAGGTCCAGAGTGCTGGTGAGACTTGACAGAAAGGCGCCGTAAGCACAGGTGGCAGCAATGTATCGATCTAGGTCAGATGCATCGTTCGGTTGGGTATCGATAAAACGCTTGCTTGTTGCGTCTGACACGGCATAATCGTCAGAGAGCAATTGTTGGGCGTAATCAAGCGCGATAAGTTGCGATTTGGGGAGATGAAGCCCCTTCAAGAGCACAGAGGGCATGATTCCTTGGGCGGGCGGTGTGGAACGGTGAATGCTTTTGAGTTGAGCTGCGTAGGTCATAACGTACACGTTGCGGTAGGAATTGCCGGCAAGGTACATGACAGCGGTGCGCAGCAGCGGGGACATGGGAAAGTTGTTGGAATCGAGATGGGCGGGTCCAAGCAATGTGGCGGCCATGACGGCGTGCACACGAGCCAGGGGCTTGTACGCGAAGAGGTAGCGATTGAGCTCAAAGTGATGCAGGGTGACCCTGCGCAGCAAGTTAGCATGGGGCTTGAACGCGGCGTCGGTGGATTCAGGCACACAGTCGATGGGGAGCGTGACAGGGCGCAAGAACTGAGTGATGGAGGCGCAGTTGTGATGTAGCATATGCGAGGACGGGGGCGGAAGCAGTGCGCGTACGAAGTGGGCACGATGCGGGGTGTCGGTGACGACGCGACGCGCGGTGGACGCGTCATCGGACAGGTGATGGGTTCGTTGCACGAGGTCCGGGTCGGAGGGATGCGGATCGGAGAGCGACATGTGGTGGTCATGGCGAAGAGAGCAACGCTGACGGGAAAGGTGGCGACGGCGAAGGGAGGAGGACGTCATGGAGGTGAGGACGGTGGGCGAGGCGGAGAAGGAGGCGGAGGACGAAAGCGCCTGCGACGAGGCTGGGGCGGAGGACGGCGGCGGCGGGAGCTGGTGGTCGAAGGCGTGGTAAACGCGGGAGCGGGAGCGGGAGCGGGAGCGCGAGCGCGAGCGCAGCCAGGGGCGGGGGTGCGGCGCGGGGGGGACGGAGGCTGCGCCCGGGGAAGTGGTGGTGGGGGAGGGGTCGGAGACGGAGACGGAGACGGAGACGGAGACGGGGGGTGGAGCGG
Organism: Agarophyton chilense; assembly: GCA_030374765.1. Lineage (NCBI taxonomy): Eukaryota > Rhodophyta > Florideophyceae > Gracilariales > Gracilariaceae > Agarophyton > Agarophyton chilense. The sequence goes on along the minus strand of JARGXX010000095.1, from coordinate 1,009,479 downwards.
CGCGCGACATGAGCGACCGGTGAAGGACGGAAGCAAGGTGTGAGCGAGGAGAGCAACGGGCAGACGAGGGGGGAGGATGAGGGGGGAGGATGAGGGGGGAGGATGAGGGGAGAGGATGAGGGGGGAAGTGTATCTAGCGGGAAGGGGGAGGGAGGTGGAGGAGGAAGGTGACGGGGAGGGGCGTGAACAGCATGCGCCATGGCACGACGCGCGGCGGCGCGCGACATGCGCGTAGCGTTCGCCACCCACGACAAGGCGCGCACGCGCTCACTCGAGACGCAGACGACACGAGCGAGGCGCGGCGTTGCGCTTCGCGCGCGCGCCCCGCGCGACGTGGCGCGCTCAATTCAGCCCCCCGAGGCCGTCTCCCGCCAGCTGGCCGCCCCCCTCCCTCCTAACAATAATAATAAACTTCAAATCACTTTACAACCAACCCCGTGTTTACGTTTACAGACATTACTTCTTGTCACACAAAGCCCCACCCCAACGCCCAACTCCGTCACGCCGCAACCCCGTCCCGTGCCATCCACTCCACAATGGCGCAATTGTATCCCTGCGCGTCCCGCTTGCTCTCGCAGTAGTGGTCCTTCTCCACCTTGTCCACGCACGCCCAGTTGTTGCTGAACTCGTCCACGTACTGCGGCACCTGGTACTTCACAATCGACAACACGTTTTCCTCCGTCCCCATCACCCCCTCCCGCAGGCTCGCCGTCAGCGCCACGTCATACATCGCCGTCACAAACTCCAGCACAAACGCAGACCCCCCGAAAATGCCCCCCCGCCCCACCCGCACCACCTGCCGCTCCTCCTCATTCTTCATGTTGCAGTACCGGTTGAACGCCTTGTACTCGAACCCGTGCACCTCCGACGACGGCTTGTAGTCAAACGTCGTCAACAGCAGCTTGTCCAGCATGTGCGCCCGCAGAATGTGGTCGTTCTTCTCGTGCATCATGTCTACCCGTCGGCAGTTATGCTTCGCATCGAAGAACACAAAGTGAGTCGTTCCCCACACGTTCTGCCGCGCTGCATCCCTCATCATGTACATCTTGGACATCACCAGCGCGTTGTAGTCCTTCAATCGCGCCTGAGGCGCGTTTGACAGCCACGACGCCCGCTCAAGCCACTCCTTGGACCCCCGGATCTCCTGCACCTTTTCGTAGTTGTCCACCCCCACCCATTTACTCCGCAACTCCTCGCGCGTGATGTACACAAACTTGGTCGACGATTTGCATTCCTCGCACATGTCCTTCAGCAATTCGTCCGCGATTTCTCTCGACGTGTACACCACCTTTACGTATTTGTGCCGCAACCATTCCTGCATCGCGTCCAGGTACATCTTGAACTCCCGACGGAACTGGTACGCGTCGTTCGCAAGAGAGTCACGTCCTATGTCCAGCAGACATGTCACCAGCGTGATGTTGGTCTCGTGTGGCATGGGCGCTGGCACAAGCATCATCGCCTTTTCCACGATAGAATGCAGTTTGGTGATATGCGCTCTCCAGTTCACCGGTTTTGTCAGTTTTGGCGACTTTGCGCCCCCACTCTCGTTCCATTCCTCCTCGGTTACTACTCTGTTTTCACGCAAGTATTCTTGGTAGTACTCGTCAATCATCTTGCGTTGCGTCTCAATGGTGCCGGTATACATGTCGTCAAAATGAAACTTCCTCACGAATTCCACCGGATACCTTTCCAACATATTTTGTGGTTTTGGAAACTCGGGGTCGTAATGCACACCACCCAGTTTCTTGAACCGAGTCTCATTGCGAAGATACTGGTTGCGAACTTCTTCCAGATCGGTCTCCAAGCGATAATGCGCATACCAGAAAGTGTTAAAATGCTTGTGTTCCGACTCAGCGTGGCTAAACAGCCCAGTGCCGACGGCTATCGAAAAATTCTTATCGCTCCACGCGTACGGCCTCCAGTTTGTGTAGTATTCAAAGTCAAGAAACGGCGATTGGATTCCATGTTGATCATACTCGATTTTGTACTGTTTCAGGTACTCATTTCCGACTTGATCCAAAAACCATTGCCTCTTGAAAATGCCTGGATTGTTGTTCCATTGACAGTACTTGGACGGAGAGCAATACACGTCCTCTTCGTCAACGTTTCGTTCTTGGCCGCCACAGCGATGCATGATGCCTTTTCCGGGGAACATGTTCGCGGGGTCCTCTTGCCAGTGGTGTACGAAGCACAAAAGATTAGGCTGTTGTCTAAGAATGGACTCCTCCCTGCCTTGGTGCATGATTAGTGCATGCAGCGGAACACCAGGGTCGTGACGGTGACGATGACGAACCAGGTGGGCGACGCCGGAGGCGATGAGGACCTTGGAATCAAGAAGACGAGATTTGGTGATGTGCGGCGGTTCAATCAGCTTCCAGTCCTTCTCCAGCAACAAGACGTACTCGCTAGAGGCCAGTTGGACCATTTTGGTGATGGCTTTTCCCAGGGGCAAATTCTCTGCGGAGACGTGTATTTTACGTTTGTCGTTGGGGACCTGTTCATATTGTGGTATTTGTTTCAAGAACTGCTCGTCACTTTCAACGCCATTGAGAAAGAAGAGGATTTCCTGTGTGTAGTCGATGAGCCCATTTTGAAGCCAGGAATCGAGAGAGGTCTTCATGGACTCGTACTCATTGTGAAATAGTACCACGATCGACACGGACGCTTGGTCATACTTTTCACGATGGTTGGCGAATGTAGAAACATCTGCACGCACAGGTTGCACGGCGTGGACCAGGATGTTGTCTTGATCGTTCGCAGCGGATGCGCCTTGTTTCTGCACAGGCTGCACGACGGGGTGTTCCGGCAACGTTGCAGGGTGGTCGGCGATTGGTTGAGCAGAAAGGTCAGCGCTGTTGTCAGCGTGTTGCACAGCGTGTTCGGCGGCTTGTGAATGATTCAAGGGCGGCGAAGGACCAGAAAGGTGAGAAAGGTCAGAATGGATGGCATGTTTGAGCGGAGCAACAGAAGCCGGAAACAGGAAACCAAACAGAAAAAAAACCAGCGCCGAGATCAAGAGCGCCAGCGAAACGAGCGTGAGCAAAGCGCGGGTCTTCTTCGATCGGCGATACTGCAAAAGCGGCTTGAAGAGGGCGCGGGCTCGACCACGCGCGCCGGACGCAGAGGGGGGTCTCTTGTCGACGGAGAGATGCAGCGGAAGCTGCTGGCCAGACGCGGACGTTCTGGGAAAGCGGGGGTGCAGTGGGCCCGGCGAGGCCATGCCGACTACGTCAAGCAAAACCACTGGTGAGCAGCAAACAACGTGACGAGCACAATACGTGCGGCCGCGGGGCATGCGAGTGCGCCGCGCCGCGTGAAGAGCACCTGTGCGACTGGCGAGCAGCCGACGCGCGCCCGCGCCCGACACTGGCAGCGCACGTGACTTGCTGTCCGCAAGTGGGCGTCACCGCTGGACACGTACGTCGCGTGGACAGGTGGCAACTCAACGCATATGGCTGCATTCCCACTCAACGTTGCTTAACTTTGCTTTACTCTGCTTGCAGAACAGTTAGCCATCGCTCTCGCTCTATCTACTACGCGTCACCGCCGTTCTCGCTCATGACTTGTCTGCTGTCTTCGCGCCGCCGTGCGCGCCGTGCTGCGTTGTTGCTTCGCTGCGGAGTATGGTTTCTTTCTCCGCCACCGTAGCGCGGCGCCGCACGGTTCGCACAGTCTTCAAGCCTTCGTCCTCCAAGCGCTCCCTGTTACGTTTCAGAATCGCCCACGTTAACCCAGCGCTTCTCACCGCGCTTCTCACCGCCCTGGCAGTGGCGCTGCTGCTTTCCTTTGCTGCCGGAGGCGCGTTTCGATCATCGCCTCCGTCAAACATTTCCGCCGTGGTGCTTTTCCACGGCGAGTTGAAATCCTTTCAACATTCTTTGGCCACATGGCACCGCAATGGACTGCTCCACCTGGTCGACGACGTGCTGATCTTTGTCAATGGTGCTGCGTCATTTGCCCACAAAACCAAACTCTCACGCCAAACCATTCCGCACTTCTTCGCGCTTCCATACACAAAGCGTCGCATTATTTCCTCCTCCGAGAATCTGCCCCTGGGCCTTGCCATCTCGCGCATGCTTCGCGCCGCGCGCTGCGATTATGTGCTTTTGCTGGAGAAGGACTGGGCTCTCATCGAGAACACCTCCACAACACGATCGCGATTGCTCTACTCCAAGCAGCTCCTGCAGTCTAACATTGCCAACGTCGTGCGATTCAGACACCGCCACAACCCGGGAGTTCCGTTGCATGCTCTTATTATGCATTACGGCAGAGAGCAATCCATTCTTAACATTCAAAAGAACTTGCTGTGTTACGTTCATCACTGGCAGTCGCACCCACCGTCTGTGTTCCCTGGTAAAGGGCGCATAACCGAGTGTCCAAAGCCATCTTCGTCACAACAACATTTCGCCGATCATGAAGATGCTGTGTATTGTGCTTCCTCTGAATATTGTCAGTGGACAAACAATCCTGCTTTATTAGCGCGAACGTGGTTTATAGACGACGTTTTGAATGAGTTTGAGAAACAGTACAAAATCGAACACGCGCAGTATGGAGATTCGTCTCCGTTCTTAGACTTTGAGTATTATACCAATTGGCGCCCCTACGCTTGGTCAGATAACAACTTCACGGTTGCGTTGGGAACAGGCCTTTTCAGTCACGATGAGCAACAAGAGCAAAAGTACTTCAATACTTTTTGGTATGCCCATTATCGTCTCACAGTTGACCTCGAAGAAATCAGAGACCAGTACTTGCAGAACGAAACTTCGTTCAAAGCTGCAGGGGGTGTGCACTACGATCCACATAGTCCGTTCCCGCTCACGTTGAGGGAAAGATACCCGGTTGACTTTGTTCGCAAGTACCAATGGCCTGACGTTTATACTGGCACCCTGCATGACCAGCGATCCATGATTGACGAGGTATACAGCCAGTTCTTAAAAGAGCACAGAGTATTGGCCGACAACGATTTGAGCTCTTCAGCAGCGAAAGAAAAGTTGCACAATCAAGTTCCTTGGCGTTCTTATATTACAAGCCTTCATCATGTGGTTGAGAAGGCAATGCTCCTCGTCCCGCCGGAACAGCCTCACGAAATGCGCATCACTCTTGTAACGAGCTTGTTAGACATTGGCCGCGCGGGTTTAGGGGAGGACGGGTACCAGTTCCGTCGAGATTTCCGAATGTACCTTGATGCCATGCAGAATTGGTTGACGCATGAGTATCCAAAAATTGTTTACACCACCGAGCGGATCGCGAACGAACTGCGAAAGAACATGACAGAGGCGGCAAAGAATTCTACTGTGTTCGAATACACCACAAGAGAGGAGCTTCGTACGCGGTGGCTTGGTCCTGACAACTATGATCTTGTGCAGCAGATTCGAAAGTCAGACGAGTGGCTCGGTAGGGCTTCATGGCTCGCAAATTCACCACAAGCCGGCTTGGAAGACTACAATCCTTTGGTCATGTCAAAGATGTTCATGATGCGGCATGTAGCGCGAACCAATCACTGGAATACGACACATTTTTTATTCGTTGATGCCAAGCATAATTGTCAGAACCCGACAGTTATGAACCCCAAAAATGATCACATCATTCGTGCGCACATGTTTGACAAACTCCTCATGACTCACTTCGACTACACGCCCAGCACGGAAGTACATGGGTTTGAGTACTCTGCATTCAACCAGTATTGCAACGTGGAAAACGTGACTGAGCGACAAAACGTGAAGGTGGGTAGAGGAGGTATCTTTGGTGGTTCCGCATTCGTGCTTGAGTACATCACCGCAATGTACGATGTTGCTTTAACAGCAACCTTGCGCGAAGGTCTGATGGGCACCGAAGAAAATATTTTCTCCATCATTATGTATCAGGTTCCACAGTACGTGGATGGTTTCAACAACAATTGGGCATGTCCCGACAATGTAGCAAAGGATCACTATTGCGAAAATATGCGGGACCACCAGGGCTACAATTGTGCGATCTTCGACTGGATGGCGAGGGACGCAGTTTCCTGGTGAATAGGATGGGAAGGAGAAGATGTACAATAACTTATGATTCGAGTGTCACATTGCGAGACTTGGAATCGTTGAGTCCTTATCAAACTGTGGGAAGTCCGCCTGTCCTCCTGGCTGTGCTGATTTCGTGAAGCTGCAAAAGACGGCATGAGGTTCTCAAGCCCGTCCATCGGCTGCAAATGGTTGGAAGCATTGCTTATTAAGGGCCGACGATGACAAACTTAAAAAAGAGCGGTATGTATTTGGCTTTTTAAATCCAACCTCAAAGCCAGGTTATCCTAAATTCAACATTGCTGTAATATTGCAAAGGAACCATTCCCGCAGTTCGTTTCTTTTAAAGGATGAGATACGCCCGTTCGTCCGACGGCGGAGAATATGAATGATTTAAACTAGTATCAGTACAAGGACGGGGTGGACAGATTGTATTTACATGAAAGAACACTGCACGTTGATAGTACAAAGTATCATCGTACAAACAGGTGCAGCTGCGAAAGTGCTGAACCGTGATTGCCTTCAGATGCTCAACTGTCGCATCGCGGAGCGACTGCGTGTCTGGGCAAACGGAGAGAACGACCAGTCTGCTCCCTCAAATCTTCAGCATACCGGGAATCGCACCTCTGTCCCACGGCGCTCAAGTTGATCGAGAGAGCGATTGGCGACTGTGCGAAACGTCGCACTGGGGCTTCTAACGCTCCCGGTTTGTATGGGTAACATTCGAGCCACCTCTGTAGAAAGCCAAACGTGGCAATAACAGTTATTTGTTCCATGATAGCCTCCGGTGCTAACAGTTTATGCATCACGGTAGCCTGCAAAGGTGATATGAGAGGACTAGGACTGGCGTCGGCGTATTTGGAGCATATTCTCGAGTTGTGGAGTGAGGCTTGAACAACTTCATGAGCTAACAGAAGGAAGGCAACCTCTTCTCTTGAAAACACAGACAAATCGACTTTTTCGTCAGCGTCAGCATCCGGAGTACTGCGTTGTCTAAGTAAGGAGTAGTTGTTGTGTGGGTGTTCCACTTGCACATCGCCCTCGCCAAAATCATCGAACTCATCGATTGCGAAAGAATTGAGTCCAGTGACGTCCGGTACTTGTGGGTTGTCAGAGAGAGCAAAGAGACTATGAACAGATTCGTCGACGGTAGGCGCCTCATGAGTTGTAGATAAGGTTCTCGTGCTGCTGGCGCAGCTGTGACTCTTCGACGCTGAATTGGGAGTATCAAAGTGTTCGTAGCGTGGTTGTGGGCGGTGTGAAGACCGCTTGAGGGTGGTGCGTCTATCTGAGTCCTTTCTGGTGAGTTTGGCCAGTCCTCTTCTGAAAAGATTAGGCTCAGAACGCACAAAGCTGTCATCTTCGAACAGCAGCTGCTCCTCGTCCGAGTCGCTACCATGTTGCTGATGGTTGATGTCGGTAGCGAGTACGCTAGGCGAAGCGCAAGTGGCTCGGAAGGAAACACCAGACGTGAATTCTGGGAAACGAAACCTATCAGCCCTCCGCGAGCGTCTCGCTGATTCGGGCTCGGGTTGAGGGTGCGCGGGAAGTTGGCTATGGTGTTGTTGCTGATCAGTGAGAGTCATGAGTGAAGAGGTTGGTGATGTGGTGGCCGAATCAAGAAGCGCATATGCCCGCTGCATGGCTTGCAACTTGGGCACATCCATACAGCTGGAAAGTTGTGTATCTAGGGCGCCAAATCGATTGGCCAGAAAGGCAGCGTGCGCAGTGAGGACAGAATTCTCGGAAGAGCGTGCTAAAATGTAGCACGCGAGATTCTTAATAGCTGGTGTCACGGTAGGAGAATCGCTGAGTAGTATGGAGTGTACAAGATATATGAAGACAGAACGGGGAGATTGAGATCGCATGGCGGTAAGATACTCTGGCACAAACCCCATGGCGCTGATGAGCAGATCATTTTGCGCGCGTCGGGTGGAAGGTATTGAAGCTAACCACGAGGTTCGCTCCGCGTAATGCACGGAATGACATGCCAGTTTGAGACGCAGTGGATGAGCGACGCGTTGAAAGAAGTAATTCTTGGAGGCGTGCGATAGGCGATTAGAAAACGAAAAGGCAGAAGACGCCCTAGAGTAGGTGGTAGAGGTGGGCAAAGACATCTCCGACGGCTCAAGCACGTTAGCGACATCAGCATCGGCATCGGCATCGACATGACAGAGCACATGTCTCAACTCGCCGTCCAAAGCGCGAACATCCGGGGAGGCAGCCACCTCATCCGCCAGGCCCAAAAGCGACGCAAGCGTAGAGTAGAATGCACCAAAGGAAGAAACAAGCGCAATGTGGTGCAACTTATCGGCAGTGTACATTGCGCTGAGCGCGTTGCGCAACTGGATCGGAATGCGCGGCGGACAGGCAACAACAGCTCTCACAAAGTTAAGCGCAACAGCATCCTTGGGAGACAGCGCGGCAGACACATTGAGTTGGGCAACGTGCGGATGCACGGCCACGTGCGTGAGCAAGTTATGAAGCGGTTGCGAAAGCGGCTGCGTGCCCAACAGCGCCAAGAGCGAACAAAACGCGTTGTGCGCCGGCGCAAAGTGCGAGAGATACAGCGTTGGGGACGGGGCAAGCGGCACAGAGGACAAAAGTAGACGACGCAACTGGTGCATTGAGGCATAACTGGGGTGCGACAGATGCTCGGTGGCGTGTTGAAGCGACTTTGCGAAGCGCAGCGTGGTGTGTGAATTGGCGCGAAGTCGCAACAGATTGTCGTCGGACAGTAGCGACGACATGGGGGGGGAGGAGCGCGAGGACGCGGAGCGCGGGGCACGCGAAGACGCGGCGCAGCGACAGGGCGAAAAGGAAGATGCGGAGTACGCGGAGGCGCACGCGGAACACGCGGAGGTGGAGGCGGAGGCTGAGATGGAGGCGGAGATGGAGATGGAAGAGGAAAAGTGAGGCGGGCCAGGCGCGGGGGGAGCGGCGAAAGGGGCGGGTGGCGCAAGCGCACGCGTCATATTGCAGCGCAGCAACGCGTGCCGGCGTGCGCGAGCGGCTGCGGCGGCGGCGGCGAAGGGGGCGGAGGGGGGGAGGGGGGAGGGGTGAGGGGGGAGGGGTGAGGGAGAGGGGGAGGGGGAGAAAGTTGGGTGGGAGTGGGGCGGGGGGGGGGAGGGAATAAAGCGAGGCGCGCGCATGCCGACGTACGCACAGCGGTACCGCCGGTAGATAATCTATAACCTAAGGCACGCACTTGGCAGGGAATAAGCACCGTTCCGACAGCGCGCCTGCTGAGCGGCGTGGGGTTCAAAAACCGCAAAAACGCGCAAGCAGAGATGGCACAAGCGTGCGTGGCACGCGTCGCGCGCACGATAAAAAAAGGAGGCACATATATAATTAACAACGTGGTTCCACGTCGCGCGCAGCAAAATAATGTAGCTACTGTAACTTACGCCGCGCAGTGGTGCGCAGCGACGCGCGCCTTGCTTCGCGGTGCACGGCACGCTTACGACCGTGTGAGAGCAGGTGTGTTCCACACCCGCGGCGGCGCGGCCGCACGTGCGCCGCGTCGCCGCCTCATCTTACGTCAATCTTACACCACGCACAAACACCATTGCTAATCCTTACACGCACGCAAAAAAGCATTCTGTATTCCGCTTCCCCATACAGCCCGTCCCCAAACTCCCTCCCCCCCCCGCTCTCACGCCGCCACCTCGTCGTCGTCGCCGCCGCTCAACTGGTTCTTCACCAAGTTGGCGTACTCCCCATTTTCAATACGCAGCAGGTCCTCGTGCCTCCCGATCTCCAAGATTTTGCCGCGCCCCACAACAGCAATGGCGTCCGCGTCCTTCACAGTTGACAGCCGATGCGCCACGGCAATCGTAGTGCGGCCCTTCCCGGCCCGGTCCAGAGCGTCCTGCACCACCCGTTCGGAAACCGCGTCCAGTGCAGACGTCGCTTCATCAAGCACCAGAATCCTTGGCTGCCGAACAATGGCCCGCGCAATCGCCACGCGCTGTCGCTGCCCCCCCGACAACTTGCTGCCGCGCGCGCCCACTATCGTGTCGTACCCGTCTTCCAGCTCGCTGATGAAAGAGTGAGCATTCGCGCTTTTCGCAGCTTCGTATATCATCTCGTCTGTCACCGGCGTTCCGTCCACGTGGTCCAGCCCGTATGCAATGTTGTCGCGAACCGACCGATTAAATAGATCTGGTTCCTGAGCCACCAGACCCAAATGCTTGCGCATCCATTTCACGTCGTACTCTACAATGTTACTTTCGTCAATCACCAAACTCCCGCTGCGCACGTCGTAGAATCGTTCGATCAGCCCTACCACCGTGCTCTTTCCGGAGCCGCTTGCCCCAACCAGTGCAAGCGTCTTCCCACTCTTCACCTCTACCGACATTCCGCGCAGCACGGCTACGTTGGGCCTGGACGGATACTCAAAGTACGCCTTTTCCACACGCACGTCACCGTTGATCCTCTTCTTGAAGTCTACCTCCACCGTGGGATCAATCTTGGACTCTTGGTCCAAAAGTCTGAATATTCTCGTCGCCGCAATTTTCGCCTTGCCCCAGTCGGGCATCATGCTCGAAAGGTTTCCAAGCATCATTCCACCGAAAAGCAAACCCGTAATGGCCTTCATCAGATCAACGAATTCACAACTCTTATTTCGCACAAATATCGAACCAATCCAAAAGCTCACCGCCCACAGTGCTTGCGAAAGAAACTCAGAAATGCCAAGTGCAACCCCAGCCACAAGCGCCGTCCTCCTTCCATTGCTAATTGTCTTATCAACTTCGTCGTTGTATTTCTTCATGAACACATCTTGAACACCAATTGATGCCACCGTTTCAAAGTTATCCACTGCTTCCGAGGCTACCGTTCCAGCTGCCGCATACCGAGATTCGGAATCCGCATCAAACCCAGTCATCAGCTTCAACTGCACTACTTGAGCCAGAGCCATCAGGGGAAACACACTCGTTACAACCAATGCCACTTTCCAACACGACAAATACGCGATTAAGAATCCTGTCAATATAGTGCTCACGGCGAACGAAATAGAGCCCAATGTATCACCTGTGATACCCTTCACCTGCGTGGCCTCGGTTGCCAAGCGAGTCGAAAGCGCTCCAATCGAGTTCTCTTTCATATCAAAGAATCCCATGTCCTGCTTCAGCACCGCCCGAAACGCTTCTTTCCTCAGCTTGAGCGTCATGCGCTCTCCACTAATGCCGAGCATAGACAACTGCAGAAAGTTGCCAAGAAACGACATGCCACCTATTGCCAAAAACAGTAACGACCACTTTGAAATCTCGCCCTTATCATTGGCTTTCATCACCTCATCGATCACTTCTGAAAACACGATTGCCTCCAGCGGGAATGCCGCGCCGTTCAAACCAGCTCCGATGACACCGAGCAATATGAACGGCCATTCCTTCCGGTTTGTCTTGAACGCGCGAGCTATAATTCCCTTGTCCACCGGAACTTCGACTTCTTCGATGTCGCCAGCAGCCCCATCCACTTGAACACTTTTAGACATAGAAATACTGGTAGCTTTGGCCATAGTTGGGCCTTCCGTCTCACCTCCAGTCGAAGCACTCTCTTTCGCTTCTTTCGCTTTCAGCGCCTCGACCCTTTGGTGTTCAATGAGAGTGCGATAGGCGCCACCCTCGATCACAAGTAGCTCTCGGTGCGTACCAGATTCGACAACGCAGCCCTTGTCGATCACAGAAATAACATCCGCATCTTTCACAGTACTCAATCTATGTGCTATCGTGATAGTGGTGCGACCGGCGGCAGCTTTCTCCAGTGCGCCTTGTACAATACGCTCAGATTGAGCGTCCAGTGCCGCGGTAGCTTCGTCCAGAATTAGAATCTTAGGGTTACGCACTAATGCGCGAGCAATGCACACCCTCTGCTTCTGGCCCCCGCTCAACAGCGCCCCTCGCTCTCCCAGCATCGTATCGTATTGCTCAGGAAGCTTCATAATGAAATCGTGAGCGTTTGCCTTCTTGGCTGCTTCGATGATGTCTTCGTCACTCACTTGCATGCGGCGCAGCATCTTTTGCCCTGTTTGTTCGTCCACAATAGCTTCCATGGCAGCACCCAACGCGATATTGTCACGAATCGTACGAGCGAACAAAGTTGGCATTTGTCCGACGTAACCAATTTGACTTCTCAGCCACTGAACATTCAGCTGTCGCACGTCAACACCATCAAATGTGACTACACCGTCATTGGCGTCATAGAAACGTTCAATGAGGCGAACAGTAGTGCTTTTCCCACAACCTGATGACCCAACAAGGGCGTGAGAGGTACCAGAAGGAACCTCAAGACTAAAATCATTCAGCACATACTGCCTGTCCTCATCTGACTCCAAATCATCAACAACGCGGTGCTTGTAGTCAAAGTTGACTCCTTTAAAGCTCACATCCCCCTTGAAATCTGGAATAAGTTCGCCTTCCTCTTCGTTCAAGGGATTGATTTCCGATTCTCTGTCTATGATTTCGTACACTCGTGGAGCGGCACCTTGTGCCACGGCAAAAGCTTGAAACGAAGGGGCCGCTTTTTTCCAACAACGCACGAAGAAAGCAAACATACAAACATAATAGTTGGTTAGACGTTGCATTGCCAAATGACGTACTGGACGACATTCTTAAAGTTCAGCTTGAAGGGAATTTGGTGATGCAAAAACATTACCTTGTCCGATAGAGAACGACGCGATGAAGACGGAGAAAAAAGTAGTAAGAATATCACCCGTTGTAATGGCATTTGCGCGGACGCGGTTCGCGCCAAAAGTGAATGCGATGGAGTAGGCGCAAAAGATGACAAACATGGTGAAGCCCATGGCAATGCCCGACACAAAGCCCTTCTTCACGTTTGCTTTGTAAGCCTTAACAAGCTCTTTCTCGTATCTGTTGGCCTCCGTTTCCTGGCCGTTATACGCAGTGACAACGCGAATAAGGCCGATGACTTCGCTCGCCACGGCGCCAGCACTTCCATAAGCACCTACACCTTCTCCGCTGCTCTCGGCAGCCATCTTGGCAAACATAGCTCCGCCGGCCACCATCAATGGTATAATAGCAAGCATGACGAGTGTTAAAAGCGGTCCGAATGTGAAAGCAATGATGAATCCAACGACAAACATGGTGAAGAATTGTATGGCACTGGTTACCTTGTCACCAATACCTGCTTGAATGAGGTTGACATCTCCAGCAACTCTGGCGGTGAGCTCCCCACCGTTCTCCTGGCCATACCAAGTAAAATCTTGGCTCAGCAGAGACTCGAAATAAATACGTCGTAGACGGGCACAGATTCTCTGTGCCGCAATCATTTGGAATCGAACCTGCAGAAGACTGGTGACGAAAGCTACGCCTCCAAGCACAAGGAACCATTTCGAAACGCTACCAATTTTGGCGGTGAGTCTAGCCAACGCTGCTGGATCGAAATTTCCCGATCCAGCACTAGGCATGAATTCGTCGATGATATCACCAAATAGAACTGTGAACAATGGCATGAGCGCACCATGAATCATGGCGCTAATGCATGCAATGAGTATATACAGTTTGTCTGTACGATCGGCATGTCGAAATAGTTGTAAGAACTTGACGGGGGGATGCTTGACCGCTTCGGGAGTTGTTTCGGATGAGCTTTTCTTTTCGTCGTTGTTGATCCTGTTTCTGAAACGATGAAAGAACGATTTCTTTGGGGGTTGTGTCGAGGAACTAGAATGACCACCCGGAGTTGAAGACTCGTTCTTGCCATTGTTAATGTCGCTTTCCATGTTGAAAAGTACAAGTGCGAAGCGTAATGTGCGGAGAGCGTCTGCAGTGGAGAAGCGGCGTCAACAAACAAGGGGTCAGAAGCTACGATGAACGGATATGGGGCGCGCTCCCAACAGCAGCACGGGGCAGTGTAACGAGTAGAGTGGACGCGCCCAGGAGTGAACGCGCACGTGTAGACGGCGTTGCCACTTTGACGTTAAGACCAAAAGCGGGTCCCCGGCAGCATGGCAGGTCCACATCACTACTCTTCAATCCTGGTGCCGAGATATACTGTGTAATAAATAAATCTCTCTACAGCGCGCAGACATTCGCAACTGCTCGACGAGCTTCGGCTGGGGTGTCGCCACAGCGCAGAAAAAAAACGATTTTTTCGCAGGGGACAGCGCCACACTTGCAGCTTCGAGAGGCTGTGTGTCTCGCACGTCGTGCATCTCTGCCGCTCATCACCGATTTCTTCGCGTGCCGCTCGCTTTCTTCCCCGCCTCTCGCCACCACATCTACTTACGTAGTTTCTACATATCTACGCCCGATTCTGGCAGCGGTGGTGAGTGTGCCAGACGCATTACACGTGCACACAACCAACCAAGTTCACAACCACATAACTACCTTAACACAAGCACACACTGTCGACATCATACTATGATGTCGACGCTGTGTGATGATCATACATTGCGCATTTGTCACGCCTCCCAAAAAGTGTGCTGAGATTCCGATTCTTTCCATGTCCCATGCATTGGTACTTTTTTGGTTGATCGATGTAGTGATGAACAATTCCTTCAACGTTTTCAACTGAAAAAGCGTAACCGCTCCTTCGTAATTGTCAGCACTTGTTGCAACATGCAAAGCGTCGAAAAGGCAACTGCCTCTTATCTTGTGAAGGCTTTACGCGCTTCGTAACGTCGTCGCATCTTTGACTACCTGGCCGAATCGTCGGGCCCACCAATCCTATCGAGCTGGTGGCCCAATATGTGCCCATCTGCTCTGATTCGCCAGCAACACGATGCCCTACTTTGGCACCGCAGACAAGAATATAACAGTTTTTCAGAGCATTACATCGTTGTAGTAGTATAAACGTGGTAGAGCAAGGGCCATGCATACCGTTTTGACGTCTCACTTTGTGATGGCGTCTTTGTTTTACCTGTACTACAAGTGTGTAATCATGTACCGCAATCAACATTTTCGATCTTGCGAAAACAGACCAAGCTTTCCGTGCAGGAACGGGCATGAAGAAATGATTTGTCCATTTTCTAACTCAAAAATGACATGCCAAGCTCTAACAGACAACAAACACCTTAAAGCTGTGCACAAGGACAGTTCATTTTCTGTGTTTCGAAACGTTGCAGGATGCAACGTTTTTCCAAAGATCCACTTCCACCCTTATAGTCGCGCCGTAACGCGCTGAAACAGGAATGTATTACGAAGCGACTGTACATATATCTCTATCGAAGGGTAGGAGGGCTACATGCCTACCCTTCGGTACCGACGGCACGTGGTTGTATTACGGGCAAACCGCTCCAAAATACGGAAGGGAAAGACGTTCACGTTG
The DNA here is from genome assembly GCA_030374765.1 of Agarophyton chilense. Classification (NCBI taxonomy): domain Eukaryota; phylum Rhodophyta; class Florideophyceae; order Gracilariales; family Gracilariaceae; genus Agarophyton; species Agarophyton chilense. The sequence goes on along the minus strand of JARGXX010000095.1, from coordinate 994,192 downwards.
GAGCCTTCAACCCTTCTGGTATGATTCAATGTGGAACAGCATGAGCCACGTGTTACGCGTTGTCAGCGCGCAGATACCCGATTCGTCCATGATCTCTTCTGTGCTCACGGCGATGCCCCTTACACGTCCGCTCCGTTCTCGCTCAATTCGATACCAAAGAGTCAAGGGCGCGGGCGCCTCGCGGATGGCGACCCAAGGCGTCGCCGACGACGTACCTCTTCCAGCGACTTTCTCTCATCTTTTTTTTCCGTGCTTGTTGCGTTCCTTCTCAAATGTCAACGAAGCAGCACTGGAAGCTGCACACCCATCGTCGGCGAACTATTCTTAAGCAGCACCCGCAGATTCGACGTCTTTTCGGTGTGGATTGGAGAACTCAATTTTATGCGTACATTTGTGTTGCTCTACAACTGCTGTTCATACGAATCTCCAACGCATCGTTGCTCAATGCTTTGCTGTTTGGGGTGACGATCGGACCATATATTGATGCTGGCTTGTTGTGTTTCCTCCATGAAGCTACTCATATGCTCATATTTCGTCGTTCCATGTTCAACAGATTGATTGCCATTTTTGCAAACTTGCCGCTGTTAATTCCGATTAGCGAGGTACATCGACAGCACCACGCGCGACACCATGGCGCTCTCGGCGAGGTCAGTGCAGATGTTGACGTGCCGTCTGATTTGGAAGTTTCGCTCGTGGGAAATCATCCACTAAGAAAAGCAATATGGCTTACGTTTAATATGATACTTCTTCCGGCTCGTTCCATGTGTCGTTTGCCGGTTACAGTTGACACATATTTGATACTCAACTGGCTCAGTTGCTTTCTGGTGGCCTTTTCAATACTACTCTATTCCCGAACGAGCTTCTTGTACGTGGTGTTGTCCGTACTCAACTCTCAGGGACTACATCCTGCAAATGCACGACAAGTGCAACGTCACGTTTTCAACGGAAGTGAACGCATGAGAAGCAAGGAACACATGCCCACGACTTATTCCTACTACGGCACGCTCAATTATCTCATGTTGAACGTAGGGTATCATGTCGAGCATCACGATTTCCCGCGCATTCCGTGGACCAAGCTACCGGAGCTTCGTCGCGTGGTGGGAGAAGAATGGTACCCCGCCGAACATGCATATAATTCACGAGGCCTGACCAACATTTTCAACTTCGTGATGAACCCTAACATCTCTCTGTCTGATTTCGCTCACTAAACTACGCAACGGTTTTTAAAATTAGGATAAAGCGTGTCTAAAAGGACAGTTTAACTCAACAAGCTTGCTTTTGCGCACGAGAGGTTCTAATTGCGACTTGACTTTGCTCTTCGATCGTCTTTGCTCTGCCGGCGTTGACGATTCTTCGCCATGATGACCATGATGTGTCTCACAATTGCAACAAAGTCAATGAACAATTCTAAGGCATGTTTGAGGTGATCCCTATCTCCCGCATGAGCCTTTTCAATTATCTTTTGAGTGTCATAAAGAACAAAGCCACAGAATAGGATAAGGCCGATGTACACGTAGGGCATCATGGGGACCATTTTTGGCCAGTAGATACCCAGAAGCGATACGAACCACATTCCAGTCAACGTAGTGAACAAAAATGAAGACAGAAACAGATACGACCTCCTCTTGGCAAATATGGCAGAAAGAGAGCAGCACGCGAACACTAGAGTGGCACCTAGGAATGCCAAGGGTGGAATGGAAGGATCGATATCAGTGACGACAGACAAAAGCGGACCAGCAGTGCAGCCATCAACAAAGGCGAACAAATGAAAGACGAAAGGGCGTCTGGTAGAATGCTGTGACATGTAATTGAAATATATCAATGTCGGAATAACAGCAAAAGAACATAGCGAAGAAAGCCAGTATGTACCGCGGTTGTAAAGGTAAGACGACAGAAAGGCACCAAGTGTGGCCACGAAAAGCGCGCTGGTCAGACTGTTGTACACGCGACGGAGATGCTTGTGAACCACGGGATCGACGTGAGACATGAGAGAGTTCAACATAGTCTGGCGGGGGTGCTGAGAACGGTATTGAGGGTAACTATCCGCTGTAGAAGCCATATTTCGTGGGAAGGAAGGTGACGACGAACGGATGACGAGGGGGGGCCGGGGGATTGATTGTAGAGCGGGCGGGTGGTTTCTTCGTCGTTACGGACGGTTCAAGTACGAAATAAGGGCGCGGGTGACAGTTGGAGATTGGCGCCGAAAGCTGTTGCCACGCTGTGATTGGCCCCTTGCGGATTGAAACGCCACGCTTCCAGAATGAGTAGAAGCGCGCTCCAGAAGCGTTTGACAAGTCGGTCGCAGCTTCGCAGCAAGGAGGGTCAGTGCCACGTGTACAGCAGCGCGTACACGAGTGCGACAGCCGCATCGCTGTGGGGGGGATCAGATTTCGCTCCACGTCATGCGTTCCGATACACACAAGGTTAGATTTCTATCTTCGCTATCGACCCACACGCATTGGCTGTCGCTCAAGCCATCATGCGTAGCACGGCCTTCGTCTGGCCGCCATTTCAGCGCCTGTTTCCTGTCGCCGCGCGCGCGTTTCGCAGCTCTCCGTCGATGATGCTTCTCAAAACTGCCGCGATTACCGCTGTGTACCAATTCTCCTTTGGTGCCGTCGCGTACCTGAAGCAGATCGACACGCTCACGGATTTCGCGGGAACAACCAACGCAATTGTGCTCGCGTTGTTTTCGTACAAACAGTCGTTATGTACCTTTCGCCAAAAGATCATCACCGCCTTTGTGGTGGCATGGGGAGCCCGTCTGGGTTCGTTTTTGTTGCGCCGAATTTTCAAGTGGGGGGAAGATCGTCGTTTGGATAACATTCGAACAAGTCTCAAGTCTGTGGTCACATTCTGGAGTATACAGGGGCTTTGGATTTTGATAATAACAATGCCTGCAGTGTTAGCGAATGCATCATCTAAAAATCCGCCACTCGGTGTCTCTGATTACGTAGGATGGGCGCTGTACGCAATCGGATTCCTAACAGAATCAATTGCTGATTGGCAGAAATTAAGCGCCAACCCATCCAGAAAGTGGATGAACACAGGACTGTGGAAATATTCAAGACACCCAAACTACTTTGGTGAAATCCTCGTTTGGATCGGAGTCTATGTATCAGCTACGCCCGTCCTGTCAGGTTTACAATATCTGTCAATTGTGAGCCCAGTTTTCACAGCAGCTCTGTTACTATTTCTCAGCGGTGTTCCTCTTCTCGAACGCAGTGCAGACAAAAAGTATGCAAAAGATCAGCAATACGTTGCATACAAGAAACGCACCAGCGTCCTAGTTCCGCTTCCACCCGCAGTGTACACGCGTCTCCCACCCTGGTTAAGAAAGACAATGTTATTTGACTTTGATATGTACGACAATCTGCAAAATTATCAAAACAGAGAACAGGAATATCAAAGCTGTGATACCCCCGAAAGGTAATCGTCCAATAAGTTTGGTTACATTCTTTAGTGTTCATTAGCGCTCGAGCAGTAATGGACGAAGCATTGTCTCAAGTGATCACCGTCGGCTTGTCACGTCCAGTAAACTCTTGTAGTTTGGAAACCTTCAACGCAAGCTCAATGAACGGCTTAAGCGCAACCTGTGCGTCTTCCTTTTGCGCTGCTTCGTCACTCTCATATCGTTCTACATACATCCGGATTGTCGCACCAGAAGAGCCGGTTCCAGACAGTCGGAAAATCACGCGACTACCATCGGTGAACACAAATCGACGACCCTGGCCCTTAGCCTCCGACCCATCGACCGGGTCGACGTAAGAAAAGTTGTCCGCTACGGCAACCTTGGTATCGAAATCGGGGTCAAGAGTCATTGGCTCATCCTCTGCCCCTCTTTCGGCATTCATATTTGCCTGTAATTCATCAAGATGGCCCATCACAGCGTTGGCAGCCTCGCTCTCGACTTCCTCATAATCATATCTAGAGAAATAATTCCTGCCATATGTCTTCCAATGAGAGGTGACAATATCCTCGATGCTCACAATCTTGTCCTTTCCTTCACTCTCATGTGCAATGATAGCAAGCCACGCCAAAATCGCAAAGATCCCATCCTTTTCCCTAACGTGATCAGATCCAGTTCCGAAAGACTCCTCACCGCAAATTTGGGCGCGACCGGCATCCATGAGGTTTCCAAAGTACTTCCAACCAGTAGGTACTTCGTGCAACTCGATTCCCATCGCCTTCGCAACACGGTCAAGCGCGCCAGCAGTGGGCATGCTTCGCGCTACTCCTTTCAAACCGGTGGAGAAGTACGGGATGGCATCAACAGCCTTTGCAGCGATCACGGCCACTGAGTCAGACGGGGTGACAAAGAATCCTCTTCCAAGAATCATGTTTCGATCGCCATCTCCATCAGAAGCAGCGCCCATGTCCGGAGCGTCATGGTTTTGTTTCGGATCGCATTTGGCTACCAATTGAGCGGCGTAAGTGAGATTTGGGTCCGGGTGACCGCCACCAAAGTCCCCTAGCGGCTCCGCACGCATGACGCAGTCAGGCTTTCCTCCAAGCATCTCGACAAAGATGCGACGGCCGTACGGTCCCGTGACGCCGCTCATGGCGTCAAACAGGAACGAAAAGTTGGGACGCGCAAACAACGAGGAGAGTTTCTCAAAGTTAAACATGGAACGAAGCAGATTGACGTAGTCATCCGCCGAGTCGATGACCTCAATTGTGAAGGTGGACTCTTCAGCTTGATTGGTGAAGGTAGTGGAGGACTTGACGGAAAGATCGACTGATGAAAACGGATCGTGTTCGACAGACGCACCTGGAAGGGCAGCATAGGCATACTCCGAGATGGACTTTGTGTTTGCGAAAATGCGAGATGTGACGCTCTCCGGCGCGGGGCCGCCATTGGAAACATTGTATTTGATTCCAAAGTCATTGGTAGGGCCGCCAGGATTATGGCTGGCAGTAAGAATAATGCCTCCATACAAAGACTGGGCGCGGATGACCGCACTCATAGCCGGGGTGCAGAGAATGCCGTTGTGTCCGACCTTGACATGTTTGACGCCATTGGCAGCGGCGATTCTGCAAATGATACGGATGGCCTCGGTGTTCCAGTAACGACCATCTCCCCCAAGTGCAATGGTGGAGCCTTTCAATGCATCGAGCGAGGAAAACAAGGATTGAACCCAGTTTTGCAGATAGTTTGGCTGCTGAAAGACGGACACCTTCTTCCGAAGTCCGGAGGTACCGGTCTTTTGGCCGTCAATGGGAGACGTGGGCACGGATGTGACGATGAATGAAGCAGACATGACGAGGGGCTGCAAATGGGGGTAACAGGAGAGGGCGAAGGCGATGGCGAGCCCTGAGTGTGGATGCTGAGACTGACGTAGCCAAGGAGAAAAGGCGCTTGAAGAAATGAGGACGAATATCTGTGGGCAACGATGGACGGTGGAGAGTAGAGGATCAAAAGCAGACCACGCCGCCACTTGGCAGGCGGCGAGTGGGCGGGATGGGCAAGGCGGGGGCATCCAAGCGCGTGCCACTCGCAGCGCCCATTGGTGCAAGTCCGGTGGCGTTTATACTGGTAGGGTTGGCGTGCAATCGAATCAACAGCGCCGCCGCGCCGTGTGCACGTCGCCCAATCACACGCGAGCCGCTGTGCCACGTGGCTGCCCACGTCGCATCAGCGCGCTGTGAATATTCGCACCACGTCTGACGCTCGCTCGCCCTTCCGCGCGTCTTTGATCCGTGCTCTTAGCGCATTGCGCGCGCCGCGCGCAGTTTTCCGTCTCATCTGCATCTCCGCCGTTGTTCTCCCCCTTGACGCCCAGCCCCTCCCCGTCTACCGCACCGCTGCGAGGAACATCGCAGCCTCGCCACCCTCGTCGCCCTCGCCGCCCCCGCCGTCCGCACCGGCCCCAACACAATGTCGCTGTCTACGGTCTACACTCGCGTGCAGCCACCAGTGTGCCGCCGGCATCCGCACGCCGCCTCTCCCGAACCCCCGCCCATCGACTGGGCTCGCGTCAAATCCACCGCCTTCGCCGCAGCCCTGGCCACCTTTCTTTCCCAGATCCCGTCTGCACCGCTCGATCTGGCCTCCAAACTCGTTCAGAACCACCCCAAATCTGCCCCAACCGCCCTACCCGGCGCCGTCGTCCAGCTCTTCAAGCACCATTCCCTCCGAGACGTGGTCTCCGTCATCGCCATGGGCTGCCTCAAACGAGTGCCTACCAAGGCCTTCACCGTCGCCTTTTTCGAGCTTGGTACCCAATTTTCCACCAGACGCACCCCATTTGAGTCGCTTACCCCCGCCGAACATATCAAAATCGCTATGTTCTCCGGTGCGCTTTCTGTCGTGCTTACCTTCCCGCTACACTCTTTGTACTATGCCACCAGAAAGGGCGTTACGTGCGCCCACGTGCTCCACGCCTACACTGCAAGGAGGCGCCTCATGTTCTCTGGCGCAATCCCTGCACTGGCAAGCACAGTACCAGCTGTTACTGTCGATTATTCCATCTACAAAACGCTTCGCACAGCGATTGATAATCAGAGCTCCGTTCCAATTCCCTCTACGCTCAGCATCGTCGCCGCTGCAACAACCGCCAACCTCATGGGCGGCGTGTTGGCCGAGCCATTCAAAGCTGTCAGTCGACGCGTCGCCGTTCAATCGGTCAAGTCTGTTTGTTGTGCATCTGTGCTTGCAACTACTAGAGAAATGTTTCAAGGTGGTGTAGGCGAATTTTGGAGGGGCTACCAAAGAAGGCTTGTTCGTTATGCTGTCTCAGCTGTTGTTAGTAAGACCGCGGTCAGACATATTCGCCATCCCAGACAGTCTGCCCGAGAAGTTTCTCTTGCGGACAAGCTCGTTGTCTTGCCTGAGAAGAGGCGTGTTGGTTGGAACAATTCTTCGATTTTGGCTTATTCACCTCTGCATCCTTACTCGCTACGATGATTGTGTTGCTCTCTCTACTTTCCTTTTTGTCATTGTTGCTTTTGTTTGTTATTAAGTAGAGCTATTTGCGTCACGACTCTTTTTGAAACTAATCTAACAGTTTTTGAACTAGACTTTTTCATCCTCAATTATAGCTCACTATAAAATGCGGTAAGGCTTTTGCTACCGACATTCACTAACATCTCTCAAAGCCTCCCATCACGCTCTTCAGGAATGCAGCAGCGCCGGCGGAGAATGATAAACCGTCGGAGGTAGCGCGTACTTTCCGGGTGGTCATATTGAACTCCAGCTCACGGGTGAAGATTCGCTTGCTGTGCATATTCACAGGTTTGATAACCTCAGGATCCAAAGCGCGCTGCAAATTTTGCATGCTGTATGCACCAATTAAACGTCTACATATGGCGCGATGGTAACCGCCAGCGCCGTGTCCTTCAGCGCTTCAGCCTTTTGCAATGTTGAAGGGGTAGAATTGCTGGCACTACCGTTCGTGGCCCTGTAGCGCATTTCACGGGTGGCACAATCACGTGGAGCACATAGATTACGATAGAAGCTCGGGCTGCTGACGCGAACACGAGGTTTGATCAAACTCGGGAGAGCCTCTCGAAGACAGACGATGAGAAGCGAATACTTCGTAGTGTGAGGTGGTGAGAAGTTCATTTTTCACGCACAGCGCGAGTCCCTAACCTCGTCCCCAATCTCGTCCCCTGTAGCTCACCAAATAGCTTTTTCACGTCGACCATCGCTTTGGTGTTTATCCGGTGTGGGGAACAAAAGTGATAAACACGATCGTAACCAGTTTTCTGGAGCATCAAACATTCAAACCTGCTCTATCTACCATGCCTCAAATTTCGAGCGACGTGAGGGTTGGTTCCGAACGTTCTGGGCAGCGTATACAAGCGTTCGTACCAACCGTTGCAAAAACAGGGTTCACGTCATCATCATTCGTTGTCTCCACTAATAGCTCTCTAAACAAATCCTCGCAACAGGCGTCTGTGGAAAAATACTACACACCACGCAGAGCGACCATCGAAACCTGTCAAAAAGAAGTTGACGATACGGACCAGCAGTCTTCTTCATTCAATATTTCCAGAAGACAAGCTTTACAGTTCACGAGTGGGGCTTTCGGCTTAGCCACATTAGGACTCCTGGTCCGATTGAAAGAACAATTTCGATTCATTTCACCGCAAGCGGTTTTATCCTCAGTTGGTCTTGGACAGGCTCCGACTCGTTCCGGCATCCAGCCAGCCCTAGCTGACGAAAAAAAACCACAACTTTATCAAGAAGCGCTTCAATACATTCAGAAAATTGATTCAAGACCTGCCGTGATCTGCCCAGACTTTCCACGATCATCAGATTGGATAAACAGTCGTCCGCTGAGTCTTTCAAAAGAGCTCAAAGGAAAGTTGGTTCTGTGTGATTTCTTCACCTATTGCTGTATCAATTGTCAGCATGTTCTTCCCAAGCTGCGTCAGCTGGAAACAAAGTATGGCGAGGATGGCAGTGGAGGAGTTGTAGTTGTTGGTGTTCACTCTGCAAAATTTACCGCTGAAAGAGATACTGCCAACATAGCCGCAGCAGTGGAGAGGTACGATGTGCGTCATCCAGTTGTCAATGACGACCAAATGGCGCTTTGGAATGGACTTGGCGTAAGCTCATGGCCTACTCTGGCGTTGGTTGGACCGCGGGGAAACTTATTAGCAGTGTGGGCCGGAGAGAGACAGGAAAATGATATCGATGCAGTGATAGCCGCCGCTCTGGACTACTACGCGCCTGTAGTAGATCACCGGCCACTTCCCGCAGCTCCAAGACGCAGTGCCCTGCGAAAACAACTGGCAGCATCGCCTCTACGATATCCAGGAAAAGTAGCGCTTTCTACAAACGGTGACCGTCTGTACGTATCAGATTCGGGGAATAATCGCGTGCTTGAAGTTGATGCGCAATCTCAACGTGTCTTACGAGTATTTGGAAGCGGAGAGCCCGCGTTAATCGACTCAGAAGACCCAGTGAGGGCTGCTTTCCACTCTCCACAGGGTCTAATTGAAGCTGATAGTATCCTGTATGTTGCCGATACGGAATCCCATGCTGTACGTGCGGTAAACCTTCGTTCCGGGAGTGTGGCGACAATTGGCGGCAACGGCGAGCAAGGCTTTGACTACTCCGGTGGTAAAGTGGGGAAAGATCAGCCGCTATCTTCGCCTTGGGATGTTGAGGTGGTGGGTGATTCGTTGTTTGTGGCCATGGCTGGCACCCACCAGATTTGGAGCTTGAAATTGCTTCCAGGAGACAAAAACGGCACTATGACAAGCGCTTGGGAAGTGTACTCTGGCACAGGTAGGGAATTGGAAAAGAACTCATCGAACGGACGACTTGCTGGATGGGCTCAGCCAAGTCATCTTAGTGCGACTTCGAAAGGCTGGATGTACGTTGCGGACAGTGAATCAAGCTCTGTCCGAGGCATTGAAATCCAAGATCGACAACATCCGACGAAGACAATTGCCGGCGGGGACGGTCTTATTGCTGAGAACCTTTTCGCATACGGCGACAAGGAAGGACGCGGCGCAAATGCAAGATTCCAACATCCTCTAGCCGTCTGTTACGACGAACAACGAGATCTAATATATGTTGCAGATTCCTACAACCATCGAATCAAGGTGATTGACTCGACGGGGTTCGCCAAAGTTATGTGCGGTAACGGTAAACCCGGTATGCGCGATGGTTCTGGGAAAGAAGCCATGTTCTGGGAACCTGCAGGTCTCGCAATTTCCCCAAAAGGAGATAAACTCTATGTCTCCGATACGAACAATTTTGCAATTCGGGTGGTCAACATTGAGAACAACACGGTCTCTACAATATCATTTGCACCAGGAGTTCCTCAACCCAACGAACAGGACATAGACAAACCTCTAATTCCATATCGAAGACGCGCAGTTCAGATATCCTGCAATCCAGCGACACCGAGGTCGATCGTCAGTTTCGCGATTGGGCTTCCTGAGAAATCACACTTTACGCCCGGTACAACGAGTAGATATCAAGTGAATCTCAAGAAGGAAAAAGCCGAGAGCGGTCCCTTGGATGGCGTTACAAAACTGAACAGTGGTTCTGTGAAACAGAACGGAAACTATGGCTCTTTCGCAGTCGATTTGTCTGACTATTTGGGCTCTTTGACACTTTCGGATGCTATCGAAGTTGAAACAGTAACATACTATTGTACAGATGATGATGGCACCTGCCGCACTGAAGCTGATATCTTCCAAATACCGTTATCAAATGACGCACCAACTGCAGAGCAAGTGTCCCATACAATTATTCCACGGACACCAGTGATTGTTCGGAAAGTATGAAGATGGAAGACGAAGACAGGAATTGGCTCTAGATATAGTATGTAAATGACAAGGAACAAGACTGTTATCTACATTAACACAAAAGCGAGGTCAGGCAGACCTAGTTAGTGACCGGGTACATCAAGCGTAACATCACTGTGACCGCAACTCAAGATTCGCACTGGGTCTAGTTCTTCGGATATTTCAATTCGGTGGTCCAACGAAAGAAATCAAAATGCCTTGATAACAGTGACGTCAAAGTATAATGTGGCGTTCCGTGGAATGCCAGGTGGAGGGTGTTGACCGTATGCCAGATCTGGAGGAACGATTAAATGACGTTCTCCACCTTCACGCATACCTCTCACACCGATATCAAACCCCTTCACACACTCTCCTACGCCTAGGCGAAACTTGAATGGCTTTCGTGCCTCTGCCTTGTCAATGACCTTTCCGTTCTCCAGTCTCAGAGTGTACTTGATTGCTACATTTCTTCCAGGTACAACCCTCTTTCCATGGCCGATAATAATATCTTGGAACTTAAGACCAGACCGATGATTAACGACCGGCAGACCTTTGCTTTGTTTTCTGACGACGAGCTTCTTTTTCGCTTCGTCTTCTTCCTCTGAATTGGAGAGATCATCATCTTTCATAGAATCGTTGTCATCATCTGACGATGAGTTTTTGTGATCATCAGCCTCACCAATCACGACCTGCATGCCCATCATACCGGGTGCTAGTTCTATTTCTCCATCATCATCATCTGAGAATTCGTACTCGTTTCCAACAACGTGAACTATGGCTCCCGTGGCCGACTTTCCAGCGATAGAGAGTCCAAGTCGGGATGTGATAGGTAAATCAAGTTTGGCGTTTTCAGCGCATGCGGATAGAACTGCTATCGCAACTCGTTTCGACTCTTGGTCATCGGCGGGCTGTTCTTCATTTTCAGGCTTCCAGATTTCCAGAATAACTCGAGCGTTCTCCTTCTTTGGGTGCTTGACAAGACAGGCCTTTGTAAGAGATTAGAAAAACGACACCAGTTGGTTAGCACAAAGTATAGGGATAATATAAAATGCATGTCTGCGAAACTTACGTTACTGAGGAATACATGATGATCGGCAGATGCATCTATCCAAACAACATTCTTGGGTTGTATTTCAACTCCAACAAAAGTCATTGTGGCAGGTGTCAGGTAAGTAGATTTGATATCAAAGAAAAACTACGAATCTATCGAGCTCCTGAGCCTCAATACAGTCGTTCCGAGCTTCGCCAGCAGGCCTCCGATGTAGATAAAATGTAGAGTTGAGAGTGTGGCCTTTTGACTCGTTGTAAGCGGTATTTCGTCGGCGCGGGGCTCTGAAACGAAAAAGCACAGAAGATCCTACTTGTGGGATCAACTGCTTTATTATAATTTACCTTTTGAAAGAAAGAAAACTAAAAATGTTCAATATTGGCGGATATTGACCCGCTGGTTGGTCAGATTCCTGTGATATCAACATTTCTTGATGATACTGTACGACAATGATTCTATCCTTTGTATGCACATGATATACATCTACTGTACGTCGGCACGTGACTGGCCTCCTAAAAGCGATACTTCACGTTGGGAAACTTTTTGCTTTGGAGGCGCCCATCGAAGTACTTTTGTAGACCGAACGGTTTAAGCTTCGGCTGGGAATCCCTTCTGCTCAGATCAAAAAGGCTTCGCGTTAACACAACTATTTTGCTAGATTTTCTGATTGCCAACCATCTTCGTCACAACTGACTGTCAACCACGCCTGGGGTTTTCCCTGCAAACAATCGCTCGCTGTCGGCATTGATTCTGAGACAATATGACCATTTCATCGATAACACTGCTTGCTGCCCTGATCTCCTTTAGTCAGGCTTATTACTACAAAGATGTGAACGCCAAAGATTTCGACAGACTTCTCGATCCGGAAAAGGCGTCCATCATGCTAGAGTTTTATGCACCTTGGTGTGGTCACGTAAGTTGCATATCCAGTACCAAAATGATCGAGACATATATGCATTTTGTCTAACAAATCCTAAAAGTGCAAAAGTCTGGCACCAGAGTACGAGAAATTAGGCAGCACTTTTAAGCGTTCTAAAGATGTCGTCATTGCACAGATTAATGCTGATGCGCACAAAGAATTAGGAGATCGTTTCAAGGTTCAGGGATTCCCAACATTGAAATGGATTCAGAAAGGATCTACGTTTGAGAGTGCTGAGGATATCAAAGTTGCGCGCACTGCCTCCGCTTTGCTTGACTTTGTCATCGAAAAGACTGGTGTGCAAAAGAGCCTGAAGGATGTGGAAAATAATATTGTCGAATTCAACCCTAGCAGCTTTGACATTGCGACGAAAAGCCCTGCTCATCACACTTTCGTGATTTTCGTCGAACCAAGGTGAGTTATTCCGAAAGTTCCATTTGCGGCCCCGAACGCTGAAAGAAGTGCCCTGTATTTCTTTATCTGACAGCATTGTACAATATATCTCAACATCTGTTTTCCTGTTCTCAGTCAAGCTGTACGTATTCATTTCAAACCCGTCCCTCTACTATTACAATGGCTCTTGATACATACTGACTGATTGATGTATGTAGTGCACCACAGCGTTACAGATTTGGAACAAGGTCGGCGATCTTTTCTCGGAAGATGAACACATCGTCGTCGCCAAAGTGGACGGAGACAGGTATAGCGCGTTGGCTGCGGAACAAGACGTTTCGATGTACCCGACTTTCAAGTACTATGGGAAGGGGGGTACTCAGAAGTTTGAAGATGAATTAAGCTCAGACTCGCTCATGTCCTTCATCAACGACGTGACTGGAATGGATGTAACGATCGATGATGGGGTGCTTCCTTCGGCCGGCAAAATCCTTGAGATATCTGAGCAAATTCAGTCTTTCGTCAAAGCCAAAACAGAGGAGCAACGAGTTCAATTAATGGATACATGCAAGGTGACCGTGGAAAAACTAAACGAGAAGGCAAAAGAAGACTACAAGTACTACTCCAAGGTATTCTCGAAAATTTCTGAAAAGGGGATGGCATATATCAGCAAAGAAAAAGCTCGGCTTTCTTCCCTTCTAGAAGATGTTGACAACATACAACGTTCCCAGCGAAGGAAGTTCATGAAGAACCTGAACGTGTTGAAGGAATTCACTGAGCTTTGATCAAAAAGTTCTTCGCAACGCCGTCTAAAACAAATAGAAGTCAGTAGCTCGAATGCTCGAATAAATGTGGAACCATCCCTCCCCCCCTACCCGAAGTAGATATGAAGAGGTCCTCGTTTTTGTTTTTCCACCTCATATGGGCCACGCGCGATACAAGCAGAGCTGAAAACTTTGGCTTCGTTCAACGAATCGGTGACGCGGAAAGGTTTGGGGGAGGTTTCACTTCATGGTGACGTCTATCTAGCTAACCAGCTAGAGGCTATACATGCGATGCCGATGCGTCAGTCCTGATGCACGATCTCATATCATCATGATTCCAATGCGATGATTCCCGCGTCATTATTTCGTTGCGCAGAAACCAGGTATTGATATGCAATTCAATAAAGAGGAAAATGTGGCGTTTTCTGTGAGCTAGGGATAACGCTTGTTCGGAATCATTAAGATAAGGCTTTCCAAACACCATCACATTGAGTTTTGCCCTTTTAAGCATCCAAAACCTCTTCAACTGTACATAATCGGGAAACAGATTACACAAGACGAACTCGGCGATAGAAAACTATGTCGATGATGCTGTCTACTGAAGCATCATCAATAAGCCATTAAAGACTGCCTGTAATGTGCAAGTCAGTAGATCTACAAGAGCATCATGCACTGTCGAGTTTTGCAGAAAAGACACCGTCAAGAGTCACGATCACCCCAAGCCATCATAGGATTCTGTTGCGGCGGTGGTGTCGGAACAGGGGGCACCGTCGTCGCTGCAGCTGCAGACATGGCGATTTGCACGGCAGGAACCGAACCCACAGTGGCTACAGATGCGACTTGCGACGGCAACGATGTTGGCAAAGAGGTATTCAGTCCAGTTTGAATGGTGTTGGGTATGTTTGGAAGAGGGCTCGCAATGGATGGCGCCACGCTGGTGGCCTGCGAGCTAACAGGTTGGGTGGGTTGAGGGGTGCAATCGATTATGACCTTGATAGCCTTACTGGCTCGATTTCGTGACGCTTCAAAGGCATCCAGAGCATCGAGCATCTTGAAGCGATGTGTAACAAGCCTTTTGAGGTTGACTTTTCCAGAGTTGACAAGATCTAGAGCGGCGGGATACGTATTGCAGTACCGAAAAACGCCACGTATATCGATCTCGCGAATTCCAATTTCCAGCACTGGGAGGGTAACTTCCGGGCGACCCATACCGACTAGAACAACTACTCCGCCGCGTTTGACGCCAAACACGCAGGACCTGATTGCAGAATCGACTCCAGATGCTTCAATGCACACGTCGGCGTGGAGCCCTTCGACAGACACCTTGGGGTCGGCCTCGGTGTGAGTGAGGACAACTCTATCTGCTCCCAGCTCCTTGGCGACCTGCAAGCGATCAGTGTCAATATCTAGAATGGAAACTTGAGAGGCGCCGGAAGCCTTGGCCACAAGCATGCACATGAGCCCAATAGACCCCGCACCGGTAATGAGCACGGTCGAGCCCAGGGTGATTCCTCCTCTCCGACAGGCATGAATGCCGACGGAGAGGGGTTCGAAAAGGGCAGCCTCGTCAAAGGAAATCATGGGAGAAAGCCTGTACAGAAAGTGAGCAGGGTGCACAATGAAATGGGCCAGTGACCCATCGACAGGAGGGGTAGCGGCAAACTTGACGTCTGCACAGAGGTTGTAACGGCCGCCAGTGCAGTGAGTGCATGCAGAACACGGCACGCCTGGCTCAATGGCGACGCGGTCTCCTTCCTCGACATTGGTTACATTCTCGCCCACTAGACGGACGACACCCGAACCTTCGTGGCCCAGAATCATAGGTTTGTCAATGACGAAATCGCCGATGCGGCCGTCGGTCCAGTAGTGGACATCCTAGAAAAGGGAGGTTTGGGGAAGACGGGGGCGGTCAGCGCGCGGGACGACGACAAGGGGGGCACAGACAGATGGTGCGGGCAATACGAGGGTAGATAGCGAGAACTTACCGATCCACAGATGCCAACGGATCGCATAGCGACAAGAACGTGCCCCTCTGGGATGGCGGGAATGGGAACTTTTTCGATGCGCAAATCGCCGGCACCATGTAGGACGACGGCCTTGTTTTCCACGCCATCGACGTTAAGATGGGCGTTAGCCTTAAGAAGTCCGTCGTACTTGAGACGCTTGGAGGGGTCGACGGCGCCTGCGGCGGACTGACGCTTACGGAAACGTGCAGGATGGCGCTCGTAGACGGCCTTTTGCGAGGCTGGAATCTTGTCGCACTCGAGGATGTGGTTTTTCATGGTCTCTATTTTGCCGCGAATGCGTGTCTCAATGTGGGCCTTGAGGCAGTAGCGGCAGTTTGCGATACGAAACTTGGACTCCTCGCCGTTGACGGTCTGCCACATGCCGGCGTCGGCGAAGAAGATCCATTCAGGGGAGCGCTTAGAGCGGTTGCGAATGCGGTTCTGACAGGAGAGTTTGACGAGGTTCGGGTCGAGCTCACCATCGGGCACGTCGTCGGGTGGCGTAGGCGGTGGCGGCACGGACATGGGCTGCGGCAGCGTCTGCTGCGACAGCGTTTGGTCCGCCATGTGGTGGGGGTGGTTCGGAGCTGCTTTGGTGCGTTTGGCGCGTTTCCGGTAAGCAGCCGCCGGTAGCGCCGCTAGTTGCTGGCGCACGCGTCCAAGCACCGGCGACTATATGTCGGTGCGCCCAGTGGCCATTGCCTGCCGAGCGAGCAGCCACAACCGATTTGCTGCCACGCATACCACGGCTGCCACGCATACCACGGCTGCCACGCATACCACGCGTCCACGCGCGACGGGGTCCACGTGGCGACTGCATTGGGGCGTCCGCTGCGCCGTGGCGCTGACAGACGAGTGTAGCGTAGCTCCAACGGACGCCTGTGCGCGGTGCACTACGCGGCGTCTTTTTTTCGGTTACGCACACGCTTGTGGCGCGTGTGTGAGGGCGTGTGCCACCGCGCACACAAGTGCTCTCCCCCTCTTGTCTCTTGTCGACTCTCGCGGTTTCGTGCAGCTTTCCTTGTCGTCGTTCTTGTTCGCGTGCGTGCGTGTGCGTGCGTGCGTTTTTCTTTGTGCGTGAGTGTGAGGGCGTGAGTGTCGCGTCGTGTGCTTGAGCCTGCTGCGTTGCGCTTGAGGGGGACGGTCGAGCGCCCGCTTGTGTTCACCCGCGATATGGCTAATCTCGTCGGCGCTGGAGCCGCGCTTCTTAGCTTTGCTGCGCTTGTCTTGGCTACCATCGCCATCGCCTCCAACTACTGGCTCAAACTCTCTCTCGGCCCCGATGCGCCCGTCGACACCCTCAACCCCACCACCCTGGACGACACCTTTTCCGACCTCACCATCACCTACAAGTTGCAACACATCGGACTGTGGGTCGGATGTCATCGCGAAATTGTAAGTTTCCTCCTCACACCTTTCTTTCCTCCCTGCGTGCCCCGCTTTCCGTCCTTCTACTCACACTCACTCGCCTTGCCCCGCACCCCCCGTTTCGCAGAGCTTTGACAAGCGTTCGTGCGCCTACATTGGATCGTCGTGCTATACAAACGTGTGTTGGGTGCGAAATGGCGTCGACGATGCGTGCAACAACTTCCGTTTACTGCCCGTCTCCAACTGTTCAGCCTACCAGGCTGCGCGCGCAATGACCGTCATCGGCACCATATTTCTCATACTGGGTTCCTCTATCCTCGTCGTATCTGTGTGTGTGGCGTCGCAAACCCTATCAACCACAGGAGCTGTGCTCACGTTTCTGTCCTCCATTTTCCTCATGATTGGTTTTGCCGTCTTTTATGACAACACCTACAAGCATCTCAACGAAATCGCCTCCATTGGCTGGTCCTTCGTCCTCATCATTGTGGCATGGCCGCTGGCATTCGTCGCTTCTGTCATTGGTGTCCTCGCATCCTTGCGTAGTGAAAAAGAAGAGGTGTTTGAGGAATCTGGCTAATCATTCACAAATCTTCTACATCGTTCTTGTCGTGCTAACCTCATTTCCATCGGGCCATGCATTGTTGTGTTTTGTTTTGTTTGTTTTTTGTTTCCTTTTCGAATGGTCTTGGCCGTCTTGTACTCCCGGAATGCTCGCCAGTGCAACGTCTCGTGCTGCTTGTCTGTAACATGCTTGTTTTGCTCCTCACTCTCGTTGCAGTTGCTTTTGCATTCCGTATTCCCCGTTTGGAGGTGCTGACTCTTAACAAGTAGTCTGAAAGCACGTTTGTGCTGCTTCTGTGATATCCCGATTTTCGACTAAATTCTAACCTAGTAGAAGTTTGACACTCTCCACATTTATAAAGTATACCCATCCTCCCGCTGTGCTCTTTCAGCCACCCAACATTTACTGTTCACTATCAAACCGTTGATAGTCACAAGAGGCCCCGAGGTGACAAGCTTTGGTATCCACTAGCTAGTCCCTTTAGTAAGGGAAAATATACGAAGGGCAACCCTCTTACCTAATATGACAAGCAAAGCATGCTTGCTCAAAAACACATGTCTATGAGAGACTGAAAACGAACAACGCAGCTGTCAGAATGAGCGAAAGAGTAAAAACGCAATCGTAAAAACAATCGACGAAGTGCTCGAGTTCGGTAGGATACCAAGTATCACGTGGCCAGGAAATTTGGGGTTTCATGCTTTCTAAATTGGCGGTACACATGATACTGTCATTGCTTGAGAGCCAACGGCTAGTAGGTTATCATGATGGGGCATTGAACATCCCTGGTGGCAATCAGCGAATTCCTCGGGATACAAAAAGTAGACCTACAGTACACGCGCTCAGAATGAAGAACAACAAGCCAATGGTGGGGGCGATGGGCGCAACAGCGGCCGACCACGGCTATACAACGCCAAGTAGCACGATCTCGCAGCCCACCACGAGCATTGGCGGCGGCGGCTAAAGAGTAGTGGCGCTGGATTTTCGCATGTCGGTGCCGCTGGGACGCAATTGCCTCGTGACTGTCGATACCAGCAGCGTACAACAGCACGCTGCTGGTATCGACAGTCGCCCCAGCCGCCGCGTGTTGCGGCACCTACCCACAGCGCCAGATAGCTACCCTTTGTTGAAGGCCGCGTACGCACGCACGGGGAACCTACGGCGTACCGCGTCGTACCTGAGGGCTGTTCCATAGGCTGAGAATCAAGTAAATCAGACGGACAAACAGACAAACAGGAAATCAAACCGGCACCACGGTGATTGCGCTGAACAAACGAGCTTTTATATTTCCCAAATGCTACGTATGACTTGCTCCGTGCAATGATCTAAGTGCATCGAAAGTCGCCCTGGGTCTTTTGCTCTGCTTACAAGTGGCAAGAACATGACCATGATGATACTAATGCAAACCCTGTGCATTAGAGGTCTGAAGTTTGTAAGATACCAATAGTTTCATCACTCAGCGGCCAGAAGAGACGGTGTCAACGTTTATACCGAACATGCAGTGTGAGGTCAAGGTCAATATCGAACAGGTGCTTACCGAACATATTCTGACTCTCATGAGTTACGCTTTTATGTTCACCCTACAGCCTATCACTCATGCATGGCCTTCCTCGACGCCGCGTGCACCATCTAACAGCCCCCGCCATCCTTTGCACCATTGTTTCACTCTTCCCCTTCCTGACAATCTATACACACCGCGAAGCATTTCAACCAGCTTCGCTTCGAGCTGCAATGCTAATTTGCTTCATTCTATCGTGGGCGTTCAACCTATGTTCAGGAGCACTGTCAACTTTGACGTGGTATCTGCACAAAACTGCCCATCCACTTCGAAATCAAATCCTCAAAGAAGACTCTCACTACCTTAGCATTCTTCTTGTGGCTGTGTCACTCGGTTCCATTGGATGTTGCCTGGTAATTGCAGCGCAGGCAATTTGGACGTATATCGCATCACAAGTTGGCATTGTGTGGGTTCTCTGCCTCGCAGTGCTGGGCCTGGCTTTGTTCCTAGTGTTCCTTGCTTCGTTCTTGTTCACACTGCGGCGCATATTGAAAGTACGCAACAGCGATGGAATCCAAGACATATATCTCCCAGACGGTTACAAAGACAAATCGCGACATTGCCACGAGATACAGCTTGAAATAGACAAAGACGCCTTCTCTCCTCAACGAATTGTGGCAACAATCCCGGCTCACGATAGTGAGTTGGTATTTTGATGATACCCCTCACACTGCCGTAGTCCGGGAAACCGACTGCGTACGAGGCGTTTACACGTTCGTCAAGAGCGATCGACCTGGAACAAAGGTGAGCATTTAACCATCTTCAAGATATGATACACGGCTCGTCTTCGGTCGGATGTGAACGCAAAGATATCGTAAACGATTTAGAGAATACGCACGAACGAAGATCATGTTACCGATAGCTTTAGGTCTCTTTATATTCTGCTCAATGGAAGGTCTGTCTATCCGTACGTGAGGTTTTGTACGTAATCGATAAATACAGAATTTTGCACTGTACCATCATAGGCATTCGGAAACGACACTGAGCTTGTCGCCTTTGCAACAATACAAGTCGGCGCGTAGCCATTGCATCGTGGCGCTTATCAAAGATGGCGACCGATTTCTGTTTGATGCTGTAACAGGTAACGAATATGGATTCTGTTTAGTTCAAATGGGGCTAGCGGCCGAGACCAACGCCCCAGACACGAATGAGATTATCCGTGTATCCAGAGAACAATGTAGATCCATCGCTCGACCACGCGAGTGAAATACAAGCTGGAACAGCAGACTTCTTACCGATTTCACCCTGATCATCGCGCAACTCATCCACCACAGTCTTTGACTCCAAATCCCAAATCTTGATACAGGAGTTTGTGGCAGCGCAAAGCCAGTATCTGTTGGGAGAGAAACACAAGGCATGAATGATATCATTTGCCTCCAAAGAATACAAATGCTTTCCTTCTTGAAGATCCCACAGCATTGCTACGCCGTCCTTTCCTCCCGACGCACACAGGGAGCCATCCGGAGATACTGTGACGGCGTTGAGATATCCGCTATGATTCTGAAGATTGGTGCGCAATTTGCAGTTGGTAAGATTCCAAACCTTGACCAACTTATCCCAGCCGCACGATACGATGAGGGGATTCTGGGTGGACGGGGAGAAACGAACGCACGAAACCCATTCTGAATGTCCCTCGTCGTGAATGGTGTACTTGCATTCGCCAAGAGTATTCCACAACTTGATGGTTCGATCGCGTGATCCAGACACAATTTGGCGATTGTCGGCGGAGAAGGCGACAGAGAGCACGTCCTTGGTGTGACCTACAAAGCGTCTAGTAGTGTTTCCCGTATTGAGGTCCCATAGACGAAGGGTGTGATCCCACGAGGAGGAGAGGGCGAACTGACCATCATAGGACAGGACCACATCGGACACAAAATGGCCGTGGCCCGTAAGAGACTTTTTGGGGTAGCCGTACGACGTCTGATCCTCCGAGTCGGTGGTGAGCTGCCACACGAGGATGCTCTTGTCGCGCGACGCAGAGAGGACAATATCGGGCGCGTCGCTGTCGTTGGGGTCTACTGTGGCGGCAATAGCAGTGACCCAGCCTTCGTGGCCCTTGAGATATCCGCGGAGCGAAAGAGATTCTCCCATGTTTCCCGACGTGTTTAAAGTTTTTGCTCCAAGCGCGATAAGAAACGGGCGCGGCGGCGATGCAGTCGCTCGATACGCAAGCAATGGGAGAGCGGGCGGAACGCAACTGTGCGCGCGCCGCCTGCGGCCGCCGACGGCAGCCAAAGGATCAAGCGTTGAAACGTGTCAACCACGTGGTCACGTGGAGCCGTGTCACATCTCGTATACGTGGAACATGTGGAATACGTGGGGGTTGTTGGATTGTGTGATTCAAGTGTGACATGGTGGCATGCTCAGCACACGTGAGGGGTGCGGAGTAGTGGCCACGTGGCACGGCCACTGGCGCCGAGATGGTGATGGCGTGGTCATATGGCGCAGCAGAGAGGTGAAGAGAAAGAAGATGTGCGGCGTGACAGGAGACGATGGCCGAAACGCACTGCTCGCGCAGGGCGTGGCGTGTGCGCACGGCGTGGCGTGTGCGCACAGCGCGACGCCTTGCCCGCTGCGCGCCATTGTGGCGTGAAAGCTGAATCGAACGCGCGCGGCGCGGGACGAGCCGCATCATCTACGCCGCCGCGCTCCCGCAACACGCCCGGGACATCCACCTGCTTCCTTCGCCGTCTGGCCCCGTTGCGTCTGCATCTTCCGTCACTCCACCTCAACATCAAAATTCATCCCCGTTCTGCCCTGCGTCTTAAACCTTTGTGTGTGTGTGTGTGTTAGTTGTTGTCTCTCCTGTCTCGCTCCGTCCTCGCTCCTTCCTCGCTCCTTCCTCGCTTCTTCCCCGCTTCTTCCCCGCTTCTTCCCCGCTTCTTCCCCGCTTCTTCCCCGCTTCTTCCCCGCTTCTTCCCCGCTTCTTCCCCGCTTCTTCCCCGCTTCTTCCCCGCTTCTTCCCCGCCCCTCCCTGCCAACCTGCGAATGGACGCGCACCGTTCCTCCGCATCTTCGCTGCGAGACGATGACCGCGAGCAGCGCAAGCTGCCGCACACCCTCTCCTTTTTGAACAACGTGCAAAATGCAATCGCCGCAATCGAACACCGTCTTGAGCACAATCCATCCGCACATCCTCCCCCCCCGCAACGTAACGAATACCCAGCCCATCATGGAAACAATCGAGATGACATATACACCGCCACCGTAAAGCATTTGGAGCCACCCGTCATGATTCCTCAACACAACTCAGCTTCAGACCCACCCCTTTCTTCCGCTCAACCTCAAGCTGTTTTGTCGAGGCAGTCTACATTTTCCAGTCTGGGCATTGATGAAGCCGTCTCCGTCACCTCCGACTACAACGTCAGTGCCACTTCGCCTTCCCCTGTACAACGCTTCGGCGGCTCTTCTACAACCCGTTCAATCGCCGACATTGTTCAGCATTTCGAATCAAACACCACCAACCGCATGTCAGCAGATGGCGCTAAGCATCCTTCCTCAACATCAATCGCTCCAATAGTCCATCGTCTCGACGCTGAGCAGCGTTTATCAGACGCTTCAAAACCAGTACCATCCATAGCTTCTATTGTCCAACAATTTCAACGCCCTGTTCATTCCAAATCTTCCGTATCTTTTGCCGAGGAAGCGGACACAATTTACGCTGCATCCAAGGATGACATTATAGCTTTCGAAGATGATATTGATTTGTCTTCTGTTGGTGCTACCATTGATCCCTCAGAGTTTGATTTCTTGCCCGATGAAGCTGAGCGTGCTTCTCAACGCGCGCTTTCCGTCGCATCAACATCTAGATCTGAGCTGGATGTTCCGGAAAGCACCACTCCGACATCGCCGTCGGATTCATCGTATGCTGTTGGACAAACCGCTTCCACTGTTGCCAAACCAGGTGAGGGCGTAACCGATGATGATGGGGATGCCTTTGAAGGCAGCGCTACCAATGTTGATGCTCTTGCCAAGTCTCTCCATGTAGATGCCGACAATCTTGACATCACTGACGAATCTGTTGCTCATGCAATCGAAACGCTGGACACCTACTCCAAGGCCGCGGGCATACCAGCATCACAACATGCAGCAGCTGAATCTATTCAACACACTGTCTCTGCCGAAAAGCACCGCAGTGCGATCACATCTGCTGATGGCGTGGACGCGAAACAGCCACACAACCACGCTCAGCAAGATACTTCTACTCCATTTGATAAGTCGTCGGGAGGAGAGCACATGCGTGAAAAGAGCGGTGATATGACAAACTCTCCAGTACAGACGCAGGTGCCAGCACAGGCGAGCGACGACTTTGATAGAGCGCAGCCATCAGTGTCAAAGCCAGTGGTTGAAAAATCGCACATTCCGGAAGTGGAATCAAACTCAAGATCATTTACAATCACATCTACGACCGTTTCAACGGAGATAGAGAACGACTCACAACTGGAACGAGTCTCTGTCATCGAGACTGTTATGACTAGTACAACAAATCAGAATCGTGATACCGACAACTACGCACTCGAATTGACAACTGAGGCGTATTCCACAGTTACGTTAAATCCATCTCCCAAACAGGGGACCGATGAAGAGCAAGATTCGCAGTCCGCAATGAGTGCCGTTCTTGTCGACTCCGCACCAATCAATTCTCCTTCTGAGCACAAGATATCTGAGATGGATGGCGCCGCTGCTGCACCTGTACCTCCAGCGAATGTCGCAAGTGTTGCAACTTTGTCGGAAGTGCGCAAGGTCGATGAGTACAGTGAGTCAGTCGCCCTAGCACCAGATAGCAAGACCGTCTCGCTAGCGGCAGAGGACGTGCGCAAACAAGACGGGAGCATCTCGAACTCGGAATATGGCACTGAGGGAAAGGTCGTACGGGAATACGCCGACGGCGCATCCGAGAGGCCCTCTGAAAAACATGATTCTCCGCCTGCTGTTGCACTCCATGAGGGAACAAGTGATGCGACTGAATCCGCAATGGCCGAGACTCCCATTCCAGCCGACGCCGGCACATCAGTCCAGAGAGCCAGCGTCCCGGTGCTTCAGAGAGAGATTAGCCCTGTTGACTTGCAGGATGAGACGATTGACTCGGAAGTGAGAGAACCTCAGGAAATAGTATTCCATACAAAAACACCCTGTCCGGAGAACGAAAGCGTACCCTCTAACGGCGATCTGTCGAAATCCAAAGCACTGAACGCAGAAAAGACTCACATGAAAACCGAAACAAGGAGGACTCTGACGCCGTCGCGGATTCCTAGAGGGTCTCATCATACAACCAGTCCGGCTAATTTGAGTGCGTCAAGCACAAAGACAGAAAGGCTAGAAGGTGACGTTGGAACTGTCCCGAGAAGACACTTGGGCGGTGCTATGACGACAACTTCTTTGTCTCCTGGATCTCGTATTATGTCGTCCCGTCTACCGCCGAGCAGAGCTTCATCTTCTGGAACATTGAGTCCGTCCTCCAGAAGTGCGGCTACATCTCCGAAGGGGTTGAGCCCTCTGAGGGGACGTGGTACTTCTTCTGTTGCTTCCCAACAACAGTCTCGTCGTCTAAGTTTAGGAACTTCGAGAAAGTTTTCGAACGATCGCAAGTCGGTCAAGCTACCTCGTGTGGCAGAGTTGTTGAATGCTCGTAACAGAGATCGTGGCTCTTCATCGCCTGGTGACCGCTTACCACGCGGTTCCACGTTCAATGGAGCGCCCCCTATTGGATCTGGAGCTCAATTGGGTATGATGCGAAGGGCGGGTACGGCATCGTCGCCTGTAACGCCGAACAATCGACCGAAGCCCTCTCCCCAAGGAGTGGCCGATATTGGGCCTTTAAATGTTCCTCTACGAAGAACATTGTCGTTTAACAATAATAGACGGGCCACACTTTCTCCAGGCAGTCTCAGAGGGGCTGCGGCTTCTTCTAAGCTACAGGAAGCTAGAGGAATGCCTGGAGCTGGGAGATCTAGACGAGCAACATTATCGGAAACTGGAAAACCGCCGAGAAGGCCGATTACGATCCCTGAACCCTTCCACTTGACAGGGGCGGAGTTGCAGGCAAAGGCGCGGAGACAGCTGGAGGAGCAAATACGCAAACGAGAAGAGATGGAGAGGCGGCGCAGGGTGTTCAAGGCCAGACCGATGCCAGACTTCTCACACCCCAGCCCCAAGCCTCACTTGTGACATTCTTGGTGCAGGCTGTGTGTTTAGAGTTGTAGAAACGGATTTCATCACACCTAGTGTAGGATGAAAGTATAGAAATAAAGAGCGGTTTCATCATAATTGTGATCACAAGAATACAAAGAACTTTGTTAAACCCTTTTGAAAGAATTTCCGTTTCAACGTCTACTATGTAGTCGTAAACTTCGGAGCCTTAGCTCTTTATGAGAAGCTTAGGATCGAACAAATGACCAGTACGGTTTGCTCAAGTGGTGAAAGTGAGTGCCCTTTAGAGCATGTAGCACATGCCAAAGGATATCCTTGAGGATGAGTGATGCTATGCGATTGTTGGGAGGGTGACCCCTCGGCCCCGAACGGGTCCCAGGGCCGGAGGGATGAGCGTTACCAAGTTAGGGCCGTTCTATGAGTTTAAGAAATAGATAACATGAAATTTCGGGCACTGTAGATTTCCAATTTCCAAACTCAAAAGCCTTCTTTCAGTTCCAACAGCGACGATGTAAAGCCTGTTTCAAAATCATATCCCTCGCGCAAATTTTCCAAAAATCGACATTTTGGCTACAGTAAAACTAACAAAATCAGTGTGAAAAAAATTTTGAAGTAAAAATACCGTTTCAAAAACATAACCTTTATTGCATCCTTTTTATTCTAGCGCGAGTTCAGTAGTTTATTTTTGCTCCTTTAGCCTACATAACAATTATGCAACGCTTTGGCATTTATTCTATAAAAGGATTGATACCATTACAGTCAAATTTTTCCCAGCAATCTTTGATACAATTTTTTAAATCAAAAACTATACCAAACTGCTTCCTTGCCCCTGAACCATTCGGGTCAACATTCCCCAAAAATTTCCCGATAAAATTGAGTTCAAAAATGTCCGCAAGCCATTCTGTACCCGACGTATTTAGACTATTAAACCACTGCTTCATAGAGTCCGACGTATGCAAAGGTGCATTTTTTTGCCGAAAAATTAGTTCTTCTCAGTTCCCACAGTATGTAACGGGTAGCGGATAGTTTTCTTGAACCTCACAATACTTACCAGAGTCCATATAAGTTTAAAAAAAGTTATATCAGTTGCTTATTTAATAGAGGTTCCATTTGAAACCATGCCCAATGCCCTTCCTGAATTCGTGGTCACAAATTCTTTCTTTCTTTTTTTCGTAGATCACACAAATAAATTTTATAGAAATCTGGACCATCAAGGTTAAACCTTATTCTTTCGTATAGTGGCAGAGTTTTTGACCTTTGAGGTTGTCAATATACTACACTGACCTTGTAGGTGATGGATGTGAGGTATCATTCGCCATGCAGCTCCCGGGTGAGCGACCATCTAGGTGTTGTCAGCCACGTGTAGTGTTGACATGAACCTTCTGGTTCAGTAATTGTTAGTAATTGTAATTGTAATTGTAATTATTTCTATTTTAGTACAGTAGTGAAGTGGCCACCTGGCACTGTAGCCAGTGCTGGCCAGGTCTATGACACTAGGTCAGAGACCGTGCCTTGCTGGCCCCTCCCGAGTGATCTGGAGAGTGCAGTCTGTAGGACAACGCTTGAAGCGGAGACACCACGAAGATGTTCGGGATCTTCCTCTCTTAAGAGACACGCCTCAGACGGAGGAGTCGAGTCCCAGCAAAGCACAGAAACAGAGCCACTCTGGAAAGGCACGACGGAGTCGGGTGTAAGACCGAGGCCAATCCGGCGGGATGTACCTAGAGTGTTTAGGTGAGCACGGTACAGTCCGGGGTGTGACCAATCTTATTCGGAGCGGTACCACGGCGATTGTCGGAAAAGGAGCGAGGAAACACTCTTATGATGTAAACGAGCGCGGTGAGTGGTGCGGCCACTCACGAGAGCCAAAAAAGAGAACAAGAGGAAAACGGGGGCGAAACCCTATACAGGGGCGAGACTACGACAAGTGTCGGCGATTAAATATGAACCCACGGTGGTGGTAGCACTCTGGTCGACAGAGGGGTGGATGAACTAACGTGCCACGGTCGCTCACGCAGTAGGCAGTGAAGACGCGCCAAAGGCGAAAAGTTCAGAGCCAAGACTCCCTCCTTGGATCTCACAAGAGGGTCTTTACAGGGTAGCTGTGCTCAACCTTCTAAGTAGTGTGGCGCGCGGCCCCTGAGAGTGGGCGCGCGCCCGAAAAATAGACACTAAATAGCGATAGCGTAGCCAAATAAATACTAAAAATTACTAAATAATACTAACCATTAGGTAGAATCCGGGCCACGTGTGACACGCCTCGCACTCGAGCGTTGCCATCCGTGCAGTCCACGTGTTCCACCCGTGTGCACTTCCGGTCCTAACCGGCTGTCAGCACGAAATAGCGGTATAGCTTGTCATAGCCCAAGCTATTCCTCAAGCGAGCGAAACTTCTAAGTCCTGCGAAGAAACCCCCTTGAAGGGCATTGTCCTTCATATCCCCCTCCTTAGGTGACGAACACGCCGTCGACATGGCGGGGAGGCAACGGTCCAACCGGCATAAGAGCAACCCGCGTAACGCGTCCAGCGACCACTCGACTGTCGAAGGCAGAGCTGCATCACCGAACGACAAACGCAACAACGCGGTAACCACTCCTCGAACTTCGAGCGCTCTTCCGCGTCGTACGCCAACTTCCAGCGACCACATCCCGATACCTCGGCGACCAGCACTCTCGATGAACGGTGGTAACAATCCCCGCCGGGGTTACTTCTCCGGTTTCCATTCGGCTCCCCTTCCGCGGGGGAGTGCCTCCTCAACCGCGCCGAGCCGATCCCGGGGTCCCGTTGAAGCTTCAAGCCACATCACTCCTGCGGAGGACACCTGGCCCAGTTACGACGAACTCGTCGGGTTAAACCCGCGTCAACATGCGGCGATTCTCCGGAGAGCTCCGTGGTTCCATTCGACAGCGGTCTTCGACGAAGAACTCGTGGCCGCATATGCTGATGGCAATGCGCGTCTCCCGGGCGAGCTGCTGGCTTTGATCACCACTTCGTGGGACTGGCGACGCCGTGTAGCGGGTCCCGTTCACGCGATTCTGCAGCAAAGGCGCGATTCGGCGGAAGAGGCGCATTGTACCTTCGTCCTCATCGGCTACTAACGGATCAACCGGGCGAACTTCCAATACCCCATCCCCGACGAATTCGGCTTCGACCTACGGATTTACCGGACGCAGGGTGAGATCGGCTATTGTGACCGCCTTACGGCGTTGGAAACTTACGCATGGCGCGGTCAACCGCGAACGCGTCAAGAAGCGATCTGCTGGGTCCGTCCGATCCTTCGTGCCGAGTTCCGTCACCTTCGTCGTGAGTCCCGATATCGGTGGTTACAGAACTTCATCCGCGAAGAGCGTCGGGGCAGATCCCGCTTTGGGTTCCTTGTCCCTTATCAGAACACGGAGATAAACCGGATTAGTCCCTTCTACCAGTTCGGGCGATACGTTCCCCTGCCTGGGTGGTGGTCCTCCGTCGAGGTGTGCCGGGGATGTTACGTGGAGTTGCCTCCAGTCGTCTCCTACCTGGGCTCGTACCTCATCGAGGATCCGCACTCCGGCTTATGGTCCGTGGTCCTAACCGAATGGGCAGTCCGCGCCGCGGCGTACATCTTGTGAGAAGCCTACGACCAGTATCGACTGTGGTATCTTCCTCCGCGTTTGCGTGGTTACATCCGGCAGCTGGACCTTCAACTCCCTCTTGGAGGTGTCAATAACGCTGATGAAGCTCAGGAGCTCATCGACATCATTGGGCGTGCCGACTGGGCTGTCGTGCCGGTCCAGCAGATCGGCCGTGGTCAAGAATCCGGTGGGGCTGATTGGTCTCCGGGGCGACGCACGCCGTTGGCGGGAGATTTCATCTTCTTTAACCCATGGGAGCAGCAAGAGATCTCCGAGGCGGAGGCGTCGGCACTCCGGATGGCTCCACGAGGCGTACCATACGGGCACCCCGTGGGGTTTGTCAACTTGGATGACTTCTACTACGCCTATGGCGGTGATGATCTCCCGGACGAGGAGGTCGAATACCGTGGCGACGAGGTCATGGAAGACGCGGAGACCCCGATGGTGCCGATACTACGGCGCAGCCGGCGCAGGGAGCGACTCACGCAGGTGCAGTGGTCGATCCAGTGGCGGCGGCGTTGCCGGACGAACCGGAAGTTATCGAGGTTCCCATACGCCCAGAGGCGGCCGTGATCTTCCAGTTCCTTCTGGATGTAGGACTGAACGCGCAAGCGGCGAGCGGCGACATCGGTACGATGAGAGACGCCCTCGTGGCACGCCTGGCCGGCGGGAGTAACTCAGCTAGCGATTCGGCTGGCGTGCACGGTAATCCGGGTTCTTTCAACTGATCCCTTGGGATCTTGGTTAGTATATCCCACTGTGCGGTAGTGTGTGCAGCAACTTCGAAAATCGTAAACTGCTTCCGCCTATGACGTATTTGTTTTCTTTCTTCTCTTCCACTTCTTCTGAGTGTCCTTTTCCAGGTCTTCTGTGCATCTTCTCCTTCTTCCAAGGGTCCTTATCCAGATCTTCTGTTCCTTTATCCCCATCGTATGTCTTCTTATCCCACTTGGGCTTGGTCTATGGTAGCCGGCAAAGCCTTAACAGTACGACGATCATACTGTACTACCTTTGACCGAGGTAGGTGCTCTATCGGTTCGTCAGAATCCCATTCGGGACCGTACCCGTACCAACGGACCAAGTATTGGATATACCCCTTTGGGTGGTAGGAGTGCTCCAGAATGCGTCCGACCACGAACTCTTGTCGGTACACTTCCCGGCCATCCCGTGTGACGGTGTCGCTATTTCCGGGTGGTACCCGTCCTAAGCCAGGGGGTACCGAAGTGATCACGCGTTGGGCGGCTTCGCTCCGGTCAGACCGTGTAGCGCGCAAGGCAGTCCTCGGCTGAGTAGAATGTCGACCCGACTTCGGCGGTTCATTTTCTCCAAGTGCCGGACTTGTTTTGGCGCTTCCCACTCCGGTTGGAGGGACCACACCAGCGGGTAACCCGGGTGGTCGTTCCGCTAATCGTCGTGGTGAAACTCGCTTTGGCGGTTAGATTCGCTGGGGCGGTGGCGCATTGTCGCACCTCCCTGTCCCACGGCGAGGTTCCGTGTAGTCACGTGAGGGTTCCAATGGCTTGCTGTCCGGCGTCGGCGCCGTGGATGTATCCGCCTGCCTGTGCAGGGTACTTGGCGGTGCGTCGTCCACTCGTACTGTATCAGACTGCGGTGCATCGAGCGCATTTGCATTCCGTGTTGCACGTGTGGAGACACCTCGTCGAATGTTGGTGGCGTTATCCGCATCTGCGTTCTGAGGCTTGGATAGCGGCTGCGTCGAGTCGTGCAGGACGTCGGTATCAGGCACCCCTGATGGGCGAAGAATGACACGCAACGGTGCGGCGGTTCCAGCGACGGTACCGACCGGATTACGACGGCTGTCGGGCGCCTCCCCCTCCTTAGACGATGCACTGGGGTTGGTGTCCGTCGGGTGGACTGGGGAGGAGCGACGTATGCGCGCCACGATTCCTTGCGGGTTGGGCGCTGCGGGTAGCGGAAGGTCAGACAAACGCCGAGATAGGTGTGGTAACGCGTAGGGACGCGGGTGGACCTGGGGTAAGGGGGTCGATGAATCCGTTTCAACGGGAGCAGTCACACCAGTAGGTTGGGATGTTAACGGCGGAGGAGCCGAAACCACGCGATCTCGGGAGATGCGTTCGTGATTACCAGAGAGGTCAACAATGACAGTGTCGGGAGCCACTGAAATAACCCGAAAGGGGCCGTCGGCAACGGGTGACAGCTTGTGGCGTTTCTCCTTCTCTGGGTTCCAATACTCCTTGCGGATGAATACACAACCGTCGGGGGAGAGACGTGGCGGAGAGCGAGGGGCTTTGGAATCAAAGTCACGCTTGTAAGCGGCCTGGGCTCGGCCTATTGAACGCCGTGTGGCGGGAACGAGCTTCGTGAGCCAAGTTTTCCACGCTTCGCGGTAAGCAGTCGGTGACGGAAAGGTATCCAGCGTGGGCTGTGGTTCCAGCGCCACGGGCGGTGGAGAACGGGACAGTACCAGCTCGAAGGGCGTTAATCCAATTGTCCTGTGCACCTGTGTATTGTACGCAAAGGTGAGCGCATCAGTGAACAAGTCCTAATCTTTTGGGTGGTCTGCAACGTATGAACGGAGTGTGGCAA
Organism: Agarophyton chilense; assembly: GCA_030374765.1. Classification (NCBI taxonomy): domain Eukaryota; phylum Rhodophyta; class Florideophyceae; order Gracilariales; family Gracilariaceae; genus Agarophyton; species Agarophyton chilense. The sequence continues at coordinate 963,000 of JARGXX010000095.1, read as the reverse complement.
GTAATGTCCGGTTGAACCGTTCGGCCTGCCCATTAGTTTGGGGGTGGTAAGTGGTCGTGAACAGGTTCTTAATGTCCAAGATGTGACACACATCCTCGAAGAAACGAGAGGCGAACTGTCTCCCGTTATCGGAGAGGAGGTTGACCGGTGGACCGGAGACGAAGACCCAGTGTAGGACGAAGGCTTGAGCAACGCTCATAGCGGAGATCTTCCATAACGGTACGGTCCGGACCAGCTTGGAGAAGCGATCCGTAATTACGAGGAAGAACTTGTAATTCCGCTTAGTGGTAAGGAAGGGACCGAGTATATCGATGGCCACCGACTCCAATGGAGCGCGAGCTAGAAACAGCATCAACTTCGTCGCATGACGGCGGAGTTTGACACGGTTCCGAGAGCAATCGGTACAAAACCGCACCGTTGCGTAGCAGTCCACTGCCATGGCAGGCCAGTAGATGTTACGGCGTAGGGTGAGGTAAAGTTTCCGTCCCCCGACGTGGCCACTCAGTTTGGAGTAGTGCGACATCTGCAATACTGTTGACTGGAGGTTATGTGGTACCACGATTTGTGGGTGCGATCCGACAGTGCGTACAAGGTGTCCGGCGTCATTCACCTGAAAGGGGAGAGTACCTCCTCCATTGAGTTGAGCGCGGACCTTCGCGCAGAACGGGTCAGCGGATTGCTCCCGTATCATCTCCTCTGCAGTATTAGGCACGAAGTTCCCTGGTAAGGGTTTCTCGGAATCTTCAGAGAGAAGAAACTCGTCCAATTCGGAACCGGAATCTGAAGGGTCCGTGTCTTGTTCCTCGTCCTCGATTGTAGCGTCGTCGCCATTCACTGCAAAGCAGGGTTTTTTTATCGTCTTTGACGGGTAGTGCTTCGCCAGTAGTGACCAGGCGGGAGAGAGCATCGGCCTGGGTGTTGCACGATCCTTTTCGGTACTGCACGTCAAAGTCAAATTCTGCTAGACGGAGACGCCAACGCATCAAGCGGCCTGAAGGCTCCGAGATGGAGAGTAGCCATCGAAGTGATGCGTGGTCCGTAAAAACGGTGAAATGGTTACCCATGAGATAGGGGCGCAACGTTTTTAATGCCCACACTACTGCAAGGCATTCGTTCTCCGAGACGAACTAATTTTTCTAGTTGACGTTTAGCGATCGGGACCAGTTCCCTACGGGGCGTCTTTCCCCATTAAGTGCAGTTTGAAACAGTGCACAACCTAATTGGTAGTCGCTGGCGTCCGTATCTACGGTGAAGCCTTCCAGGTTTGGGCAACGAGACGATCGGGGTAAAGACGACAGAATCCTTAAGAGAGTTGAAAGATTCCGTTTGAACGGGCGTTAAGGGGTCCAGTTTTGGTGGTTGGCCTTTCCGCAAAAGCGCGTTTAACGGTGCAGCCTTGTCCGCAAAGTGAGGGATGAATCGTCGGTAGACGTTTGCAAGTCCCAAAAAGGAACGAAGCTCGGTTTGCGTCCGCGGTTCTTTAGCCTCTTTGAGTGACTTAACACGAGTCTCTTCGATTGTAAAACGACCTGGACGGATAACAGGACCGAGATACTTCACGGTGTCAGTGAAGAAGTCAAATTTCTTCAACTTAAGAGTGACACCCGCATCTCGTAGCGTAGACATGATATCCCTCACATGAGTGAGATGTTTGTCCAGATTATCTGAGAAGACGATTATGTCATCCAGGTAGACCAGGCAGGTACGCCATTTGAAGCGGGCCAATAGGATGTCGATGGCTCGCTGGAAAGTGGCGGTGGCGTTGATAAGACCAAAAGGCATCCGTTTGAAACGGTAGAGACCGGAGTGACACGCGAAAGCGGTTTTATCCGGGTCTTGCTTCCTTACCGGAACTTGCCAGTATACCCAATTGGCTTCCAGGGTTGTAAAGACGGTGGCGGTGCCCAGCGAGTCAATGTACTCGTCCATTCTTGGGATTGGATACACGTCCTTGACGGTAACGGAATTCAACCGACGGTAGTCGACGAAAAACCTCCAGGAACCATCCTGGTTTGGAGCCAGTACTACTGCAGAAGCCCACGGTGACAGAGCCGTTTCAATGACTCCTGCTCGAAGCATTTTATCCACTTGCGCCTTTTCCTCCGCGCGTGCGGCTGGGCCGGCACGGTATGGGTGCTGAGAGATGGGTCGGGTGTCCGGTAGCAAATAAATCCGGCGTTCCGTAGTGGCAATCTCACCAAGGGAGCCGTCTCGCATAGTGGTGAAGTCCCTTAAGAGTTCTGGCAATCGATGGCGGTATGACTCCGGGACGTGGCTGAGACCCAGGTCCTCGAGTTCTTGGACTGGATCGGGGCGGGCACCACTCGTTGAAACGGGCTGCGTCCCTGATGTTACAGGTTGAACCCCGAGTACCGATGATGAAACGGGTTCTGGGCTGTCCCCCTCCTTAGAGTGAACGAGTCCGAGAACGTCAGCTGCGGTCAGCTTTGTCGGCACCATAGCGATGGGGTGAGGCATGACGGACCCTATCACTTGGTTCTTTACCAGATACTGGGGTACAGTCCCTAGATTGGCGATCAGCACGTGAAACGGTTGGTTTGGCTCCACATGGACGATTCCATTCGCAATTGCGAGGCTGTGCCTGTCATAAAGTGACGACAATGGTTGCAAGACCCGGAGTCCGTGTTGACGGGAGGTTACTTTCACCATCATTTGGGACTCAGGCGGGACGCACAACGACGCTGCGACGCGGAGCTTATTAGATTCAAGGTTATCCGGTCCAGGTTCCTGTGCTGCCGGTAGCAGGACATGCTTCTTCGTGGAACGCCTAAGCGGACGACGAACGATCGGAGTGGACGATCCATCCTCCATCTCGACACGCCGTTGGCAGGGGAAGATCGCTTTGACGAAGTTGTCGCAAAAGTCGCAACCCAAGAAGACTGGGGTGGCTAATTTCCGACATACGACGAAGTCGAGTTTCACCACACGAGCGCCAACGCGGACTACCAGTTCTATGAACCCCACCGTATCCAACGGTTTGTTGTTCGCGTCAGCGACCTCTGGGACGTGGTCGCGGCGGATCCTAGACTGCAATGCAGGCGGTAACACTTCCTCCAGGACAAAGTTCGGACTGGCACCGGTGTCTAAGACGGTAAGGTGTTGCACCATAAACTGGGATGGAAGGCCAAGGTCAGCATAGACCTTGTAGTTTCTCTTGGCCATCACCAGCACTCTATCCGGGAACCGGTTATGGGAAACCCGTTTCCACGGACGACGCAGAACACTAAAGTGTTCCGAGTTCACGTCATTGACGGCCTCTTTCCTTGAAAGAATTTTGACCGGGGAGCGAGGCTTGGACGCCTCGGGCGCCGTCGACCTCGACTCTGAGGGCGCCCCTCCTTGAGAGGAGACTGCCACATTTAGTTTTTCTGGGCCTGCTCCGCCGGAGGCGGCTGCTCAGGGCGTTGAGCGGGCAACGCCTAGGCATCAGGTCCAGGAGGTACCGCAGAAGCGGTGGGGTGACCGACCACGTCGGTGACACGGGAATCCGGTGCACCTACCACCCGAGCTCGGGGAAGCGACATGTGACGTGGAACATCCGTTCGAGCACGGATATACGATGCAATCGGAACAGCTGCTTTGTCCTCCGGGGATAGGGCCTCGTAATTGACTACGACTTGTGCCCATTCTCGGAGAGACAACACTAATTGTGGAGAAGTATGGCCTGGTTTGTAGCAGAGATGACAAATCAGACCTGAAGCCAGTGTTGGGTGGCGTGGCTCGGCGAACTTCACGGCGGGGCGGGTATCTCTCCAATCAGGACGCGAAAAGCAGACATTACCACTCTCGTGTGGGACGCGTGGCGCACGAACGCGACCATTATCCGCATAGAGTAGCGTGTCATCCTCAATCACGTATTGTGACTCGTCCAAGTTTGAGGGTAACTCCGTTGACGGGATGGAATGAACTTCTCTATGGGCTAGCTGCACGTTATCATAATCCCTCCCAGAGGCCTGTTCGTCGATCATCGAAGCTGACGGGGTACCCGGTTGTAACATCAACGCTTTTGCGGACCTAACCCTGGATCCAGGAGTGCGTGCGCGCAAGGCTTTACCTTCTGCACGAGCGAACTGCACTAGTTCCAAACACGTGACTTTAGGTCTATCTTCTCGACGTCGAGCAACAAGAGTCCGGATCGCCGGGTCCAAACCATCGACAAACATGGTGCAATGCTCTTCAGCGGGGTAAACATTGCCACAGCGGTGGAAGGCCTTGTTAAGGCGCGACGAATAATCGGTTTCCGACTCGCCTGGACGTTGGCGAGTGTCCCACAGGGCTAGTATAGCCTGCTTAATGGCGGAGTTAGTAGCATACGACCTCAGGAGGTATTGAACTGCTTCAGGCCAGCATGTGACCCCTCCTTCGGAGGCGCGTGATGAACCTCTGACAGACTGATACTGGTCTTCTGCAAGCCCACGTAAGAAGTACGGTAAGGCAATGTAGGCCTGTCCCTCGTTCATTCCAAGGATGTCAGCTTCCGCGAAAAAGCGTGCCAAGAAATCCAACACCATTATTTGGTCTTCTCCAGAAAACAACTGGTTGCAAAGTGAGAGCTGCATTCGCTTAATGCAGTCCCTCACTCTTCCCGTACCACGGGGTGTACAATCCAAAGAGGACTCCTCCAAACGGTAGTACCGGTATGATAAGAGCTTCTTAAAGAGCGAATTGGTCGGTTTCAGCTCCTTCAAACCTGTGTGCTTCCTTCCCTTCGTGCGGGCGCGGATCACACCATAGGTGGCTGTTGACCGCTTAGAGCGTGAGGAACGCTCACGGCGAGCTACTTCCACCGATGAATCGGAAGAGTCGGACTCCAAGGAGGAGGAGTCTGACAGTTCAGCATCCGTGTTACTTCGCTTCTTTCGAGCCTGGCGGTTCTCTTCCTTACATCCCTTGTGGGATACTGCAACCGGCTCGGCCGGATCCTCCCCCGACATTAGGGTTTGTTCCAACGTCTCGAGACGGCTTCGGACGCGCGAGAACTTGTCCACGACGTCCTTGACAAAGGCCGAGGGTCCACCAAGGGACTCTAGAATCGAGTTCACATTCGCAGGGAGGACACGGAGGTCCTCAGAAAAATCCTGCGTAGCAGTGTCGTTTACCTTCTTGCGAAGGGAATCGAACTCCTCTGCAAAGATGACTTGAACTTCCCGCATAGAGCGGAGTTGCTCTTCCACAGCTGCAAAGCTGGGATGGGGGGTGACATCCCTAGCAGGGGAGAGCATCACGGCGGTGGCAGACGCCGGTTCTGCTCCACTTGCTGGGGGTGTCTAATCAGAGACAAGAGGTCTCGAGGTCCTTCCACCGGGCACGCCAGTCGATCCACTGGTATGAGACCGTGAAGGGACCGGGATACGGAATGGTTGCGAGGGTTCCGGTGCACCGGTTTGACTCTGCGTCATCGGAAGCTCTCTGGACGACATGAGATCAGAGTCCGATACACGTGAGTATCCAAACCCGATCGGCTAGTGGGGCCAAGAAACTTCCTCAAAGAGGGCAACTGAGATCAACCTCAATTTGTTAGTCCTCTTTCCGATTAATTGTGACTGAGTGTGCCCGACTTAAACTTCTAAGTCGGGAGACCAGTTCGTAGGACAACGCTTGGAGCGGAGACACCACGAAGATGTTCGGGATCTTCCTCTCTTGAGAGACACGCCTCAGGCGGAGGAGACGCGTCCCAGCGGAGCACAGAAACAGAGCCACTCTGGAAAGGCACGACGGAGTCGGGTGTAAGACCGAGGCCAATCCGGCGGGATGTACCTAGAGTGTTTAGGTGAGCACGGCACAGTCCGGGGTGTAACCAATCCTATGCGTAGCGGTACCACTGCGATTATCGGAAAAGGAGCGAGGAAACACTCGTATGAGGTGGACGAGCGGAGTGAGTGGAGCGGCCACTCACGAGAGCCAAAAAGGAGAACAAGAAGAAAATGGGGGCGAAACCCTATACAGGGGCGAGACTACGACAAGTGTCGGCGATTAAATATGAACCCACGGTGTTGGTAGCACTCTGGTCGACAGAGGGGTGGATGAACTAATGTGCGACGGGCGCTCACGCAGTATGCGGTAAAGATGCGCCGAAGGCGAAAAGTTCAGAGCCAGGACTACCTCCTTGGGATCTCCCAAGAGGGTGTTTACTGGGGAGCAGTGCTCAACTTCCTAAATAGTATGGCGCGCGGCCCCTGACAGTGGGCGCGTGCCCGAAAAATAGCCACTTAATAGCGATAGCGTAGCTACATAAATACTAAAAATTACTAAAAAATACTAACCGTTGGGTAGAATCCGGGCCACGTGTGGCACGCCTCGCCCTCGAGCGTCGGCATCCGTGCAGTCCACGTGTTACACCAGTGTGCACTTCCAGTCCTAACCGGCCGTCAGCACGCAATAGCGGTATAGCTTGTCATAGCCCAAGCTATTCCTCAAGCGAGCGAAACTTCTAAGTCCTGCGAAGAAACCCCCTTGAAGGGCACTGTCCTTCAACCAGATTTGCAGGATGAGCTAACATCTGTGTTGTTTTCCACTCGATGATTCCCAAAATGGGCGTTTGAATGAAGCTGCAGGACCAAAGAGAGCCACTCTTCGGTAGATCGACCTCTGCTAGCATTGGGTGATATTTGTGAGCGCAACATTTTCGACTATGAGTAACAGTGATTGACTTGAGTATGGTTGGGCTTGGGTTTGGCATCAAGGTTGATTGAATTTCTCAAACAGGAACCCACTGAGGGAGTCAGGTACACTTCGGTAACTGTTTTTTCGCTGGCACCACTGCTTGACGAAACCATGCTTCCCAACATGGCGGCTCGTTTGCGATCATCAACGCCTCACTTGCCGAGAATCTTTGCAATGTGCTTTTCTTCCCTCTAATGTACATAAAATGTCGTTTTTGGCATAGTTTTTGTCAAGGGATATAATTTTTGGAAACGCACAGTATAATCAGAAGTGAGAGCCTCTGTCTTCGCTCTCTGCAACGAGACATACGGAAATTTATTGTCCTAACCCAAATGTCTCTCTTCCTTTGCAGCGGTTGTACCACTGTGGAGCGTAGCAATACATTTATTCAACGCTATGGTGCCGTCTTCTGGCCGGTGCTATTCGCCGGCGTGTAAAGGAAAATAGTATTGAAGAATAAATTATTGCCAAAAAGATTTCGGGAGATGAGTTGAGCTCCCTGACAGATTCTATAAATGGCGCGTGCAATACACGAAAACTCCCTCCATTTTTCGTGTGGGTAGGGCAGCGGTACCCACCTTCTTTGTTTATTACCCAGCATCTTTTTCTCGTACCTTGGTGCAGAGTAGACGATTTTGGGTGACGTCTTGCCTCAATTAAGGATGGAGCCGAAAATGAAATCAACCAATAAATCGGCCACGGCATGCCATGATCATATCGCAGTAAGCTATGGGTAAAAACAGTTAGGTACAGAGACTGCTCCGTCATCTATGACAAATTGTTTGCAGCAGGGCACCTTTTTGCAACATCAAGCGCGCCAAATGAAGCAAAGATGATATTCGGTATTTGTTTTAAAGCTCTTCTAAATGGCGGGGGGGGCGGGAATGTTACATACAGCCTTTGGAACCCAAAAGTGAAATCTGGGTCACAACCATTTTGTGCTGCTGCTTTAATTCGGATAATTAAAATAACGAACAACCAAAAAGGAAATACAGTAATGCAGGAAATAGTTCGCCAGTTTTGATTGGATCATCCGGGTTTCTGAATGACAACACTTAGTCGCAAGACGCGAGTAAAAGTTTTCATGCTGCAAAGTTCTTTGTTCCCACTGACATTAAAATTGTAGCTATCCATCCAAAGAACTTTTGTTTGTCGTTCTCAACTACCTCTTCTGGCATAGCTTAGCCGGATACTCTTTTATAACTATAGGATTTGGAAACAACAAGGGCTTTTTACGCAGTATATTAACCTTGTAGGCACATTGGGTTTAGCTGCGAAGACAAATCACAGTCATTGGGAAATGTTACTTCTGAAAAGCCAAACATTTGTATGATTTACAGCTGAATTCAGAAAATACAAAGAGATAGGGAGTTCAATTTGGGTTAGCTAACAGCTCAATTCAGTTGATTTAAAATCTACACTTTTGAATGGCAACAGTTTTGAAAGTGATTTCCTACGACTGAGGCACTTTTACCGCTTGCCTGTTGTGATGGATCTTTCCACTATTAGGTAGCATCATTGCCAGACTGGTTGATTGTGCAGGCGAGGTGGGTAAGTGTGAGCCCAGCATTGCTCCTTAGTTGACATATTGTATAAGCTTTATTTCTATTAAGGTAGGGAGTTTACTTTTTTAATTAACTCTATAAAGTGACTCAGCGATCATGCCTTGCCACTCAGTAAATCCTCCCTTGTCTGGGTTTTTGTGGCTCTAAGTCTTTTCTACTTTTGCTTGCTACGACTCTCGTAGGAGGTTGTGCCCAGTTACCCACAGTAGAACTACCCAACCAGCGCCTTCAAGAGAACAACTACCGCCGATGGTGTCTGTAATTATTATTTAAATTGTTTTCGTCCCTGTATAGATTGGTTTTTATTTCGCCTCTTTTGACTCTCGTGCGTTACGCCCCGTTCGAAAAACTGCTCGAACCCTTTTCCTTTCTCCCACTCTGGTTGCTGACTACCCCTTTGCACCGATACTATTAGACCTACTTCTTTCACAATACTCTATACGCGTGTCGTGCTTGTTTGTCTCGGGCTTATCCCTGACTTCGTCGAGCATTATCGGAGTGGCTCCGTGGCTGTTTTACTCCCCCAGAGGGATAGATAACGAACTCTTTCATGTCACTTGGTCTCAGGGCCCTGCATCACAAAGTGGTCTCTAGACTTAGACGGAGTAAAGCCCATCTTCGGTTTTTGGTCTACATGGTGATCTCCACATTCGCGTGTCAGCTCTGTTTCGATATTTTTTCTTGATTTCTTGGTTTGATATCGTTTGTGGAAGTATTTTGTTTACTCGAATACCGATTCAATTGTTCTAATTTGCCACGATGGACGTTGGATGCCGACCAATCCCAGACGCAGATCTGTCCCGTCCCCGACGTGACCACCGCCGTGGATATCCGTTCTTCGAAGAGATTCGTCACGGGCTTGTCATCTAAGTTTAACCTCAAACCCAAAGTTAAGGTCCAGGGCTTCTCGAAAAGTCGAAATTCACTGCCGAAGGCGTCGAATGAAGGACACATTACTGGTGTTGAACCAGATATGGCCGCGGAAATACAATTCCCTGCAGATTTCGCAACGCTCGAGCGAGAATGATTTCAAATTGATAATGATACGGACCAGCAAAAGCAGCTCTTTGAGATCAGCGTAGCTTAAAGTTACCTCGTGGAGTAGTTTAAAGTCCGGCATGTCAGGTAAGATACTTCATTTATGAAAGATCGGTTCGAACACCTCCGTCTTTTACGGGCAGATGTCAACATACTGTTGGAAGGCTTTGGTCGGCCGGCCTTTAACGTGAAGAATCTTGAAACTGGATTCCATCGTGTCAGTCCTCGGAAACAGATGTTAGATAAAACCATCTTGATGGATGAATATGTCCCAGAGGAGCCGCTTTCTGTCTCGCCAAAGACGAAGCTCAAGAGAAAAAGTGACAACTATCGAAACCGTATGAATCAAGAAAACTACGATTCCGATTGTTCGGATTTCTCTCTGTCGGCACGGAACTCTAACCATTCGAATGAGCCGACTTCACCAGATTTTATATCTGATGATTGTCATCGAAGGTAGCTGTCTCATTCTAGACGTTCCTCTACCACCCAAAGTGTAGTTCACTCTCATACAAAGGGAAGAAACCACACTGGTTTGAAGGAACTGAAGTGCACCAACCCCCTGTACAGGAAACTGGTATCTTACCGATATTTTCAGCTGCAAGAATCCTCATTAAATAGTTTACCCCGAGGCACGGGTAAGGTTAAGGACTGCATAAAACGTATTCAGCTTTCCTTCTGTAACCATTCTTTGTCTGGAGATGACACCATCTTGGTGTTGGCTTTTCTTGCACGTTTTCTTAGGGAAGCCGGCATACTTGATATTAATGAGGGTTAGGTTTATATTGGGCTATCGTACTTTTCACGTGGTAGAACTGGGGACCTGCACAACTCTGTGAGAGGTTCATTCCCAGCCTCCGAAAGATGAGTCACGTGCTGGTCCAAAGTCGTGCAATACATCTTGAGGCCCCACGACAATAATTGTGTGATTAAATTGGTCATTATCGCTCTCCGTGACACCTGCGAGAAGCCTGAAGGTAGTATTATTCTTAATTGACCGAATGGATAGGATAATTTATCGCAAAGTCGCGGTTGGAACTCATAAGTGAGAAGTATGGTCGATAGGAAGATATGACGCGGCGTCTCGCTTACAATGCTTACAGGAATGATATATTGGTGGGTTACGTGTTGGCATGGGTCTAGTAATTTGCCACGGCGCGCGCATTTGCGGCCCTTCATAGAGGATTTCGTACTGGCTACGACACATTTTGAGTCGACCCACGTGGCAGGTTTTACTACCCTTTATAGCTAGAATTTCAAGAGAGACCATACCCGTACTGTGATTCGGCTAAGTGGCTGACCACTTGCTATTATTTATGTATTGTTTTGGCACTCATTTTGGATCACAGAGAAGGTGAGGGAGCATATCAAACGATTTCCAATCGCCCTTAATGATTTGGCCTTTGATGCTAAAATCCCCAATCTCGTTGACGAATATCTAACCCTGTTTGTTCACAAGTATCTGACTCCGTTCGTTGCCGAAGCGGACACTTCAAAAATCTTTGAACCATAAGCGTTTATGTCTTTACCTCACTTCCTAAAGTGCTTTTATTTGGAGCAATATCGTTCTGTTTGCAGATCACTGACAGTAGATGAAGGCGGCGTTACATCCTGCCCAGGGGCGGTACAGTACATGCTGCGCAGTTACGCGACTTTCAATACCTTACGTCAGGCAATCCTAGATCTATGGTACGTATCTCAGAATTGTTAGAAGGGCGAAGCTCAGCACAGCTCAAGGCTTACCAAAGCTTCTGTCTGCTGCGCAATTGTCCACTAGAGGTAGAAAATGATCACCACCATAAACATCAACGATTTGGACCCGAACATCAAATTCTTGGTAGATCGATGCTGGGAAAAGAATGGAAAGGTCCTCTTTTGGAGTTATTTCAATTTTCTCAAGCTGAGAAGATCCATTAAAAGCGCATGGTCACATCCGCCTATCAGAGGCTTTTGTTTGCTACAAGATCAAGAGGAGAGCTTTGCAAGAGTCATTCCGAGCAGAAAACTGCTGCACCTCGAATGTCCAGTGGAGTTTCGAAATTCGTGATTCTTATCAGGAGGAAGAAAATCGCATGAGGAGGTGTTCCATTTAATAGAGTACCAGGACTCATCTGTACCAACAGTGAACCTACGACACTCGAAGTATGAAGACGAAGATGCCTGTATAAGAGTGGATGGTTGTCTCCCAATGTACCGCCCACAAACAGTACCTCTTCAGGGAGGATATAAGAAGGGGAAACCGGGATGGTTGTACACTCGTACGGACCAACGTTCACAACCCATGGTTTCAATCTGTCGTATGGGTTTGAATTTCTATTCAAATTATGGAAAATACCGTTTGAGTGCAAAATGTGTGCGTCTTGCAAAGATCTGAATCGTATCACAACGAATTATGAAGAAATTTCGGAAGCGGAAAAGAGCGTCGTAACAACTGGAATGTATTGAAGAGCCAAAAGTTGGTTTTCTCAAACACTAATGCCCCAGATAGACCAGCCTGTTCTTCAGAGTTCTGATATAGTGCAACCCGTTTCCGCAGTAGGAAGGGTTTTCATGGAGGTGAATCAACCGGTGCACCCAGAAAATAAAGTGAGAGATCCCCTAGGCGATCGGCACTCGTCTATTCTTTAGTGCTGAGCAGGGAGAGATCCCACCCCTGCTCCCAAGCTTGGAAGCCGAAGATTCACTTCAGGCCTCCAAAAATGTTCTCTGAACGGAAATAATCCGTTGCTCCAAAATCGAGAAAAGTTTGACTGTTAGTTAAATTGTCCGTGGAGAATTTATACTTGTCCGTCGAAACGAATTGTTTACCTCATAGTAATGACAAAAAGGAATTATAAGGTCTATACCGACATCCTCTCTGTCAGGAATCCGTTCACTGGTTACTTGATAATCCTGGAGAAATGTACTGGTACGAACTCTATACGGGAATCGGAAATCGGCCCTTATGACTCGAAAAGTACTCTATATGGTATGTATCCAGATCTCCGGGATGCGAACAGAAATGCTGTGAAGACAATGGGAACAGTTCGAATCGTAGAGCGATTAGGACGCCTTGAATTCGTAGTTGACTGCATCGTGTGGAATAAATTAGCTGCAGCAGTGGTGCTGGAATGTGGTTCTTGCGACAGGTTTTCCCAAGCATTTGGCCCGCGAAGGAAACTAATTGAACAAGATGATGGTTCCACAGTCCCAATTGTTCGCCAACTGCCCAGTCGATGCCGTGAAAGACCCCAACTCCAACTATCTATGGAGCACGGGAAATCCCGAAGACCTTTCCCACCAAAGACTCAAATTAAGAAGACTAAAATACTGAGGGCCCAGACCCAGGCGACATGAACTCGTGGTAATTCCACCGAATACGCGAATGTACAAACCTGGTGAATTGCTAGTCACCTACGGCATTGTTCATATTAAACCTGGTAAACCCTTTTGGATACTGTTGAGTAAAATTACCAATATCGAGTATCAGATTCCGAATAAACATGTTGTAGCATCAGATTTACCTCACCGCAGAATGGTGGACCCTACTCATCTTTCTACTGCAGAAGTATTGGAACTAACCCATGTTGGTGACATATACCAAGAACTTTAAACTCCGTCTGGAGATCAACTGCCTTCCGCAATGGATCCAGAGAGCCTGGTGGGTGAGCTAGCTTTAGCACAGGTGTCGGATCTTTACAGAACGAAAATCAAGTCAATGCTTAAGAAGTATGCCACCTTTTGAAATTGAGAGTTAGGAGGATTTCAGTACGGACCATCAGATTTATTTTGTTCCAGCATCTCGACTCATCTCCCAACCACCCTACAGGGCCGGACCTCGAACTCCCCGGATTGTAGAGAAACACTTCAACAAGATGCAGTAAGAATGTGTTATAAATCAAAACGGTAGTGAGGGTGTAAGACCTGTCGGTTCTAAGGAGCGCGCAACGGGCTCGAACTAGGAGACGGAGATTCAAGATACCTGCAAGGTGTGGCAGCACCAACCACTGAAGGGTGCAACAGGAACGGTGGGCGTACTGATATCACGTTGATAGAAGGTGATTCACAGTGCAAGCGTGTCCGCCAAACCGTAAGGACGTTAGACTTGAATTTATGTTCAACTGTCGAAACCAAAAGAGGTGATAGTAGTCTAGTAGGTGCTTCACTTCACAATAGTGACCGGTGTGGCCATGCTTGGTGAAGATATATGTCTCACCGGCCACCCGACCTACAGTGGCACTCCTCACCACGTTGCCACGGGGAGGCGCACTTCAAGTGCGCCTACCTCTCTACTTAATCATATATATCTTATATAAAATTGTCGAAAATCTTTACTAATTGCACACTAAACCACTGCAGTACACGCGGCATGCCGGCAACAATCTAGGTCCAAGACGTTACATCATTACCTCCGTGGTGTGAATTACTATACTACAAAGAAGAAGCCATAGAAGCAGTTCAATCTGTTTGGGCCTCACCAATTGTTTTGGTTTCAAAATCTGATGGTTTTTTACGATTATGTATTGATTATCGAAAACTAAACTCAATTAATAGTAGGGATAAATAACTGTTGTTTCTAATGTCTGAATTTGATTACTGACAAAGAGAAGCAAACGTGATCACCACTTTGGACGCCAACTATGGATATTTATAGGTGCTTGGCGAAAAAGAAAACCAGAGTACGAGCGCATTTGTGTGTCATTCCGTTCTCTACCATTTCAAAGGAATGCTCTTTTGTTGAACAAATTTATTATCTACTTTCCAGCGTACTCTAGACATCCAGCTCTCAAGCTAGAAATGCAAGTCATATTTCGTTTATTTGGACGATGTGATTATCTTTTTCTAAGATGTGAAAAACTAATGACTCTATGTCGAGGGGATTTTTAAAGCACTACAGACTGAAGGTATCACCTTGAAGTTCAAGAAGTGCGAATGGTTCGCTGGCACTTCCAATTACTTGGGACACGTGATCAAGCCGGGAAAGCGTGCTGTTTAGGAAGCACAAACACCAACTTTGCGAGAAGCTTAACATTCGTGTACACAGACGCAATGAAGCTATTTTTGGGCTTATGAAAGGTCTACCGACAATTTGTGCAGCGATACTATGAATCATTAGCACGGCTAAAGTTAATGTTGCGTAAAACACAGCTAGTTAACTGTAGTATTCTGCACTGTCAGAATGCCGATGGAAGTTTTTTTGGCTGAGTATGATGATATGATGATGCTCATAAGTGAGTGCAACGGCTAGGATGAAGTTCTGAATCGGCACCCCGCAGATGGTCCGTGAGGTGGTATGTTACACGTGAGACTTCGGTCTGCCACGTCGCATCCGATTCGACCCTTTGTAGGAAAATACCGGATCGGCAGCGGCGCATATACTGTAGTGAGTAGCCACGTGGCAACTATTATCCAGTACTGTAGAGGGGTTATTAGGCTAACCAAGTTTAAATCTAGATATTATTATGTGCGGCGCTCACCACTGTGCACTGTACTTAAGGCACAGAGGGGAGCACCAACTCCAAAGTAAAGGAGAAAACAAACGGGTTCACAACTCTCTTGTTCCTGGTTCAGGATTCCTAAACCGGAGATCCGGACAAGCTACAACAAGTACTTGTCTGCTAAATAGTACCAACCACCCTCATTGGCGAGTGAGGCCTTACAAACTCCATTCTAGCTCGCTAGTGTTATGCTATACCACACCCTCCCCTTAGAAGCAAGCACCCAATCGGCAGTCTCGAAAACTGTCGCAGGTGTCTGCTCTCTCCGTTAGAACGGATACTTCTAGAAATGGAATGACTTGCATTCGTCTGGGCTCTAACAACTTTGAAACTGTATCTACAAGGACAAAGTTTCACCGTGAAAACGGATCACTTGTCTGTACGATCGTTACTATCAATTACTAACCACACACCGGATGGTTAATTTGTGGTGGGGTAGTCCTAGGGACCAAATTGCCGGTCTGACAGGTGACGGCTCCTTGAACGGCCTGTAGGAGGGAGTCTACGAATAAATCACACTCTAATACCTTAGGGACGACTCGCACGATGAGGTAATCCCTATGGTCAGCGATCGCCGTAGCGAGTCGCACGTCCATAATGGAATCCACGTGGGTTGAGCAGAGCTCACTGAGACGGGGCCAAACAAGGTCGGAAAGCCCTCCGGGCAGGGTTTTTCGAATTACTTCGGTCCAGGGGGTTTCTCCTTGAGGTGTCTCTGGCCTAGAGGTGGCCCTGGTGAGTGGTTCTCGTAATTGCGCTGCCATAGTGGGTTCTCAGCGAATCCTTTCAGGGATATCCAGTGGGGTCAGTACTTCTTGCAGCTGGCTCCTTGTGCTCCTGCGGTCGCTAGCGGTATCAACCTGAGTGTCAGGCGACATCGCCGGCCTTGTAGTCGCACTTCGTCCTGCCCAAGAAGTCGAATGGTCGGGCCGGTTGGGTGTGTTTCCTGCATCCATAATGGCGGTTGCTTCTGTAGTTCTGGTCCGTTGGGGAATTAAACCAAAGGTTAGAATCCGGATAATTCTTCGCTCCAGTGGTCCGTTCAATAACACCCAAGGTTTCCAAGTCGGGAGACAAAAATGTAACGCAATGACGGGATAAGTCAGCGCACGGGTCTCGACCGGTGGTAGCGTGGTAGAGCGGGTCCTAAGGTTCGAATCCTTGACGGCGGCACTCCCAGAGTACTTGGTGCATTGGGCTGGCGTTTTCTGCGTAGCCCTACAGGTTGGAGCTACGGAAACGATGGCTTGAAGTCCAAAGGGTGGAAATAATGTACCAAAGGGGGATATTTAGTATCCTAACGGTGCCTACCGTACTCTAATGGAGAAGCGTCACTCGAGCCAAGCAAATAGTACTGGCGAGGCGCTGAGATCTCTCTGGCACTGTAGTGTCAATCTATTACACTACTTAAATTTAATTAATAATCTACATGCGTCCACCTGAGGTCGACCCGTCCACGTGTCATCTGCGAGATCCTTCAGGGCCCGGCAGCTTACAGGGCTCAACCGCTATCACCGCTCCTTCACAGAGCTCACCGCTTCTCAACAGTGTTTTTCATGGTCTTTGGCACCACTCTCGCGAATGATATGTCTTTTGGTCATGCGGTTATGTTCAAAGTATCTTTTATGATCATCGCAATGGTGCTCATCGGGAAATGGTTAGAAGCCTCTGCAAAACGTCGAGCTGCAGCTGGAATTGCAGCATTTTCTGACCTTTCTAGAAAAAGGTTTTCTGTTTGATGAAGTAGATCAAGTAACGTGTCACACAGAAGTACCGGTGAAGGCGCTTGACGTCATTAAAGTTGAAAAACATATCCGAGGAGATCGAGTGCCGGTAGATGGAGAAGTTTTGGAAGGAGTATCCGCTGTGGACGAGTCCGTGTTAACAAGGGAGAGCAGACCAGTTCCCAAGAGCAAAGGACATTCTTTGTACGGTGGCACTGCCAACGGCTGTGAAAGAGCAACGAGTAAGGCTGAGTCCTCTAGGCCGCCAGGGCCTGAGGTATCTTACAGACAACACGTAGACTAGACCACCTCAGCCAGACACATTTAGATAATTATTTTATATTAGTGTAATAGAATAGCTTTACAGTGCCAGAGAGATCCCAGCGCCTCGCCATTGACATTTTTTGGCTCGAGTGACGCTTCTCCCTTTGAATCAAGTAGGCACCGTTAGGATACCAAATTACCCTCTTTGGTACATTAGTTCCACCAATTGGTCTTCAAGCCATCCTTTTCGTAGCTCCGACCTGTAGGACTACGAAGTAAACGCCAGCCCATGGCACCAAGTACTCTGGGAGTGCCACCGTCAAGGATACGAACATTAGGACCCGCTCTACCACGCTACCCCAGGTTGAGACCAGTGCGCTGAACTACTAGTCATTGCGATATAACGACGGAGGTTCATTGCTACCACGAACCACGGTTGTGGGTTCTGACGTGGGGCGATATCAAATTGTGAGATTTGTGAATGACGCGCAAACATCTCGTGCTCTAGTTGAGGCATTTGTAGGCAGGATCTCCAGCAGTTTCGTGCCTATTGTGATTATGATTGCGCTTGTTGTGTTTTGTGTATGGTAATCAACGGCTGCTTTGGAATGGATTTCACAAGATTGGTACGCAGATGACGGAAGTATTCCTTGCGTTGTTCTTTTCTTTGGAAACGGTGGCCATTGTTGGTCCGTGCGCTTTGAGGCTTGCGACACTAACTGAAGTGATGGTTTCTTTAGAGATGGGCGCCAAATTTGGCGTGTTTTTCAAAGGTGGTGGTATTGCCATTGAAATTGCAAATCACATGAAGCACATCATATTTGACAAGACCGGAACGCTGACGTTAGGCATCGATATCTTGTGAAAGGCTCTAAGAGTACCGTGCTGCTCTGTTGCGCGCAGCGCAGGAATACAAAATTTTGTGGTAGTATAAACGTCGTCTAATCATGCAGGCACCATATCACTTGGGTTCGAGGCACATACCGTTGAATACAAGGACTTCGTCAAGGCTGGTACTATCGATCGTACCAAGCTGCAGAAAACCGCACTGGAGGAAGCAACGTCTCAGGCTATGTTGATGCCCACAACAGAATGAAAGATTGTAGAGAACCCAAAGGACAAGTCGGCTGACATGGCTTTGATGGCGGCAGCTGCTGGAGGTCGCATCGGTGGTGGTGTGCGCTTCTACACGGTACTGAGGAAAGAAACTGGGTCAGCTCTGTATCGTTGAGTAAGAACTTGTGAAACAAGAACATTGCATATTTAGGTTTTGTGGAGGGAAAATTGCATGACCTGATTGTGAGAAGCAGAGTGAATGCCAGTGATGTTCGGGGGTCGCATCCTGATTCCGGACCTCTGCCTTGGATTGTTCTCGATCATATTCTATCTCGATCGGACGCCAGCAACAGTCTTATTGTAGTATCCGCTCTAACGGAGAGAGCAGACACCTGCAACAGCGTTCGGACTGCCGATGGGTCGCTTGCGGCAAAGGAAAAGGGGTGGTAGAGCTACAACACCAGCGAGCTGGAAGTGGGGTGTAAGGCCACTACTCGCCAGCGAGGGTGAACAGTGCAACTGTAAAAAGTTGATGGAACGTAGGTACGAGACGGCTCGTGAAGTGGTTGGGGGCTGACTATCTATTGTACCTCGCCCGGATCTCCGGTTAAGGAATCCTAAGCGAGGAACAGAATAGTCATGATGCCCATGTTGTCTCCTTAACTTGGAGTCGGCGCTCACCTCTGGTACACTATATACTGTGTGCCAGGTTGAGTGCCCAAATAAGTATATAAATAATACCCAGTGGTCAGCCACTTAGCCAAACCACTGTATGGGTATGGTCCCTAATGGGCGTCTGGCTACAAAGGGTAGTAAAGCCCTCCACGTGGATCGCCACTACATGCGCCGTTGCCAATATGACATTCCCCTAGGAAGGGTCGCAACTATGCGCGCGCCGTGGTAAGCCACTCGATCCATGACGCCACGTGTTTCACTAAGACATTCTGCCTCTAGGCATCCTATGCGGGATGCCGCTTCATATCACAATGCTAATGATAACACTCACTCATAAGTTCCAACCGTGACTTTGCGAAAAACCAACCTATCGGATTCCCCGACATAGTAGAATACTACACTTATCTACCTCCACAAGAAACTTGACGATATTCTATCTTATTGCCATAATGAGTCTGCAATATGTAGCTACCGGAGAAGGAACTTGTCGTGGATTGAGAACGGCACAAGAATCAAGAATACCTGTTATAAAAAGCATGAGCACGAAAAAATGAGCGGTTGGAGAGGCATAACTGCTGTGTCCCAAAACCATAAGCGCTCTGAGTTTTAATGAGAAGCAAGAATGGGTTGACTCATGTATAGTCCATTTGAGAAACAGATGATTATATGTAATCAATTTTGATGCCATTGAAACGTTGCGCCTCAAAGATGGGGTTTTCCGCTTCCTAGCCCTCTTTATCACACAAAGTCGAGTGTGACGCATCGTAAACCGTAGAACTTTGGTTATGTTAAACGGGTGGCGTTCGATATTTCATTTAATGACACGCGACGCTGAGCATGAGACCGCTTTTGTAATGGCTGGCAGTTCGTTTCTTGTTCAATCTACGAAAGGGAGCCTTCAGACTTCGGAACTGTCGTATAGTGGCAGAAGGTCTGACCTTTGAGGGTGTCAATATACTACACTGACCCTGTAGGTGATGGATGCGAGGGATCATCGGCCATGCAGCTCCGGGCGAGCTACCATCTAGGTGTTGTCAGCCACGTGTAGTGTTGACATGTACCTTATGGTTGAGTAATTGTTAGTGATAGTAATTGTTTTTCTATGTATTTTAGTACAGTAGTGGAGTGGCCACCTAGCACTGTAGGCAGTGGTGGCCAGGTCTCTGACACTAGGTCAGAGACCGTGCCTTGCTGGCACCTCCCGGGTGATCTGGAGAGTGCAGTCCACTGCATATAGGTAACTGCAGACCCCCCATCCTAATCTGATAAAGACAGGCACTACTTGGGTCACGACTATATCTTTTGGTTCATCGTTTCTCAACTACCACACAGGCTTTCCCGCGCGTCGACGCCTACCCTCGTTCACCTACAAGGTATAGGCTAGTTGCTCCGCCGTTTGCCCCTGCGGGTTTTCACAGTGCCCTGTTACCATCGAGATTTACTACGTGTACCTTCTAAGTTTGAGCGTCAACACGCTCCCTACGGTTGAGCGTCACTACGCTCCCGAGACAAGGCAGTAACATACCTCACAGGTGATTGTACGACAGGAACCCCCATTTAACGCTTTGTCGCTCATTGAAGTACAGACGTTGCATAAAAGCTCTTTGGCGGCACAAACCGAACAAACGGGCATTTAATTCATTTAGTTGGTCGTCCGGGCGCAAACCAGTTTTCTGTTTGTAATGCTGGTATTATTAATGAAAGAACTATCTTCTAGGACAACGTAACAAGCAGATGTGTGAAGGTCTTCAATCAGTGAATACCAGTACACTCCTGAAACGTATTCCAGATTTCTGTTATAACAGATTCCAGAGTAATTGAGAAAAGCTTGAAATATCTCTCCCTTGAAGTTTCATAAAATCAGGTTTGTAGCTTTCACGTTTTGCACCATACAATTAAAGAACAAATTCTGAATTTCGGGTTCGTTGAAGTCCACTCAGAACATACGTGCATCACCACTCACACCAAAAACACCTCAAAGCGCGTACCCATAACGTCTGTGTTTCTCAAGAAGAGCGTAAGATTTCTTCATTTCGTCTTCTGTTGGCCACTCAATGGGAAACTCAGCGTGATTACTATCGAAAACGACAGCCCAAAGCACATCCAGCGCAAATTCAAGCCATTACGAGAGGGATAAAGGTGTGATTCCGAATATCAGACGCAATGAATATTTCACATATCTTGTTTTCATGTACCATAATGCGAGGCCAAGCAAGTCGTCACCTTGTAGAATTGGGTTTCGGCTCCTTGTGGTGTATAAGGTTCAAAAAAGAAACCCTTTTACATATTTTTTGTTGGGATGATATGATAAACGAAAGCAAATATCGAGGAAGAAAGCTTTTGGAAAAACTTGTTGCTACCAAAAAATATTCGTTTATGCCGCAAAGGCTTTTGTCGCGGCGTTGTATGGATGTGAGGTCTCAAAATTTTGTAGCAATGGAAGTTACTGTTGGTTGCGCATCTTCTTCGAAAAAATTTGTCGTTTTTTTTTGGAGAATTAATAGAATGAAAGTAAGCAACGCCGCACAAACACTTTCTTAGATAAGAAATGTTATAATAGTAGCACGTGGGTCGTTCATCTTTTTCCAGATTGACGGGGTGCGACAACTGTTCGTTAGATATGGATTGTGGACTGCATGTTGGAGAGTAAAAGAATCTGTTGAGTTACGTGAAACTTACCACAAGCTGGAACTCTGGTTCGGGTCCCCCTTACCCAGTCCAGATTCCGAAATCTAGAAGGCAGCCAGGCCAACGTGTTCGGTTCCTATTCGGTATCGGTCTGGAACTCTGGGATTCTGGGATTTCTGGGATGCACCCATTGCTCGAGCAGCGCTCTCAATCATCGTTGTTTGACGACAATTTGGTTCACTTTTTTAGGGGGTTTGGTTTTATTTTTTTGCTTCCATTTGCGGTTGTCCAGGCACGCTCGCGGATGCCAACTGTTCCGAACGTTGACTTGGATTTTCGCTATCTTGAAGCAGGCCCAATCCCACCCCATTCTACTCATTTGTTTGCAAGCCCAAAAACGGCCAAAACCTCAACGCCAACATCTTCAGACGTTTTTTCGGAACGATCGTTTGTTCAGTAGAATACGTGTCTCGGTGTATGCATTTGACGAACTTGAGATCGAACCGACAATCCGTTTCAGATACAGTGTGCACATACCTCGTCTCATTCAATCTGCTTGTTCATATCGACGAGAAAGTCTAGGCATCCCCTATTTCTAGCAAAGAATTCGCATCGCAAATACCACAATCCTTTGCAAGCGCCTTCTCGAAACATGTCCGCTTTGTCCGCGAAGTATGTCCTCTCCATCGATTCGGGAACCACTTCTACCCGCTCTATCTTGTACGACTCAGACTGTCATCAAGTATGCCGGTCCGAAAATATTGAAAACACCCCGGATTATCCTCATGCTAGTTGGGCAGAACATGATCCTAAAGGTAAGTATTCCGTTTCCTCATCACAATAGGCTTGTGATGCGTTCTGACTGTCTTCGTTACATGGTTACATGCGTTTGGTTCTACTTCAGTGCTTCTGGAAAATGCCATAGAAGCCATCAAAAGTTGCCTCGCGGAAGCGGCGAAACTCTCAATCGATCCGTCGCAGGTCAAGGCCGTCGGGATCACAAACCAGCGTGAAACAACAATTGTATGGGACCGCAACACAGGTGAGCCCCTTTATAAAGCAATTGTGTGGAGCGACCTTCGCACCAAATCTACTGCCGAAGACCTCCGCTCAAGATACAGAGAGTCAAAGGTTCGGTCAAAGTGCGGCTTGCCTATATCCTCGTACTTTTCGGGAGTTAAACTACGATGGATGATGGAGAACATCCCCGAGGTCGCCGCTGCCATTGAAGAAGGTAGAGCGTTGTTTGGTACCGTCGACACATGGCTTGTATGGAATCTCTCTGAGGAAAAGAAACATTTAACTGACGTTACGAACGCTGGCCGAACAATGATGATGAACATTCATGAACTGGACTGGGATGATTACTTACTGAAATTGGTCGGAGTCAGCAGAGATGTGCTTCCGGATATTCTTCCGTGCTCAGCCGATTTCGGAACGATGGGCGTGACAGCTCTAAAAGGAACGGTTATTTCCGGTGTAATTGGCGACCAGCAAAGCGCTCTTGTCGGACAGGCGTGCTTTAAGGTTGGAGAGGCCAAGTGCACCTACGGAACTGGAGGTTTCTTAATTGTAAACACTGGCACGGAACCAAAAGTCACCCATAGCTATTTGCTTACAACTCCGGCTTACAAGTTTAAGGAGAATTGTGTGTATAGTTTGGAGGGAAGTATCGCTGTTGCGGGGTCTGCTGTCACATGGCTCCGTGATAATCTTCAAATAATCAAAAGAGCGGCGGATGTTGAGCCTCTTGCGAGAAGCGTGGAAGACACCGACGATGTCTTCATGGTGCCTGCCTTCTCCGGATTCTTGGCTCCGTACTGGAGAGAGGATGCTCGAGGGACAATCGTTGGCTTCACTCAGAAGACAAACAAAGCACATATTGCGCGAGCAACGTTGGAAAGCATAACTTACAAAATACAGGCAGTCTTGGAAGCATCTGAAGAAGACATGGGATTTCCGTTGCGACAACTCAGAGTAGACGGGGGTGCCGCGAGTAATAATCTGCTCATGGAAATGCAGGCAGACATCATTGATCGAGAGGTGGTAAGACCGAATGACGTAGAAACGACAGCTATGGGCGCAGCATTTGCTGCAGGGCATGAAATTGGCATGTACGAATCTCTCGAAGAGTTCCGTAGAACACGCAGAACGGATATGTCATTTAAGCCGCGAATCTCAGAGGAAGAGCGATCGGGAAAAATCAACAGATGGAACCAGGCTGTGGAAAGGTCATTTGGATGGGTGAAAACTCCTGACAAAAAGCCTTGGATTCCGGCCCCTCCACCATATTTCCTCGTGGGTTTACTTATCGGTGTTGGGATTGGGATGGTAACTACATCAATAATGTGTCGCTACATGAAAGTGTAGTACGAAAGTCAGAGGAAAGCAACTTCCAAAGTTGCTGTGCTTCGCCAACAAGTACTACAGTTAGGGGACCATTGTGTCATGTGAATCGCATCAAGGGAATTAGTTGTAATGGAGATACTGCGGCATTTTCTGGGTTCGCATAAATTGAGACAACGTTAGTACATCAGTCGCCGGGAATCCGGTCATTCGAGGCGCGGACACTTGGTTAAACTGAGATTGATACACACATACCATTTGATATAAGAGTCCCAATGCTGTGATTGCTACACCAGTCATCATTGATAAAACCATGCCAATAACCTGCTGACCAGACTTATTTGGAATAATCGAGGGCATTTCTTGAATGAGAATAACAAGAATTGAAATGCTGACACACATTGCTGATACAAAGAATCCTTCAGCGACATATTGAGACCGAGAGCCACCGGAAATGAATTCATATTCTCCATTCACATTGACATTAGCCAAGGGAGTATTATTGATCCAAGAATAATGACCTCCTCCAACTGAAAAAATATATATGAGAACAACGATTCCAAACCAGAGCATTGGACTCTTGTAAGCTCCTGTTGCAAGTATACCCGCCGCCAGTATCGCAATCGTGAGAAGAATAAAAGGCATCAAGTCTTTAACGGTCTGAACGAACGGAATTTGATAATTACCGCGTACGATATGAAGACGGGATCCACTCCTCGAGTTAATGAATTCCTTCATTGCGTTTGTGCTGTATCCAATTTGCTGAATAGGGAAATTGTCTGAAGACTGATCGCTTATGTGTCGAGGATAATCCCGAGACTTGCCGGCTTTGAAATGATAAAATACTGGAACATGTCTCAGACCATACCTCATCAGGAATACCTGATCCTCCATAGTTACTCTGACGATCGAAAAGAAAACTGGCCTTGATGAGGTCCTAGAGGAAGGTAAGGCGTAGTAATCTTTCGTGATCTGCGAAAGGCGCTTTGTAATGGCTCCACATGGTGCGCATAGATTGCTGTCGGCAGAGAACAGCACAAAAAGTGAATACGACCTTGGTGACGTTTCAACGAGTTGTTGAAAATCATCAACACTGAGCTTTATAAGACCTGAAGGAGAAGAAGCTTTCATTCTCTCCAGCTTTGATAAGCCTGTGGCGAACCCTTTCTGCACGGAGAACATTAGTGCGAGGCCGAATAGAATCATAGACGAATGGAATGCGCCCATTTCCCCCGTTTTCATCTTATATTCCGATGGCAGCGCTCCACCCAACTCTGACCAGTATCTCGCTCAAACCCAGAATCGAGACGATGGTTTGACGTAAAACTGTAACGCGGGGTATCCAGTGGTTAGTGATGAACAGATGCGTGCGTATGAGCGATGCTGAAGGATCACAGACGAAGGGCGAGAGCCTTGGAAGATGATTGATAAAGATCTTCCACCTTACATTGTAAAATTTGATTTCCAGTTTCTCGCGATTTGGGAATTTTCGTCAGCATAAAAAGAACTGCCAAATTGAAGGGGAAAAAAAGGCGGGGCCAAACAAAAACAACCAGTTCAAAACACGTCGGAGAACTGTAAAGGCTTCATGTGTTGCGCTCGCAAACCAGATCCCGAAGCTGTTGCGGCGATCACACTGTGATCATCACCGTGAATCCCGAATCGAGATTCCCGATCCACTCGTTTGTCTTGTCAACCAGATCATCAAGCACTTCAACTGAAAAATGCGGATAATTGTCCCCAAGGCGATTTCTTTCCATACTTAGCATCTTCGGCCTACGCGATTGCAACATAAGCATAAATACTTTCCGGTGCTTCAAACGGGCCACATGACAGATAATGCTTGTCATTGTGTTCTTTTAACTTTTGTGCAACGACTTTGACACGGCTTGGGGATAGAGTTAGACATGTACCCGATCATGAGGAGCTGTTGTTCCTCTGTGTTATGAGTGTCTCTTCACTAGATGGTTACAGGATAGGAAAGAGCCTTCATGTAAATGAGAAAGCCTGTGCGTCGGAAATTAAAGTCATGCTGGAAACAGTTCCACTGCACACTTCGTTCCAGAGAGTCTTAGCCGAAAGCGATACTCCATCGAAAAAGCACCGTCTCTATTCATTCGTGTGCTCCCCCGTGTCTAAACCTCCCATGTCCTCACTGGCGCTATCTTCATTCCGAACAACTCCTTCACACAACGCATCATACAGTTCCTGCAACCTAGATTCCTCTGGAATCATTCTCACTTCTTTGTAATCATCTCCGGTCTGTGCGTAAATGCTGGGGGGATAGCCATTAGAACCATCAGTTGATATAGCATGAAGATTTATATCGACAAAGTCAACCGTCCAGAACGCTGCAGAGTGGGTGGGTGAATCGGATGTACACTCCCACCGTAATGACTCTTGCATAACATGCAAACTTCCTGGAGCAGATTGTTCTTCCGCTTCTGTAATCAAACGCACGTTTTCGAAGCTCTTGAGAACGGTAATAGATACCCCAGTTCCATTTTCCTTGGACAAGGCTTCGTCTGTGGAGTTCCGTACCATATTTTGAAATGCCAATCAGCTAAATGGGTGATACGTGAACAGTGTTGCCTTTATTCGCCTACAGGGGAAAGAGACGAATTAACTAAATCTGTTCAGCATCGCAGAGTTTCGCCGCTCTCCGAAACTTCCGAGATGGTATCAATCGTTGTAACACAAGCTCTCCGTGATCGTCGTGCGCTGATCCCTTTCGGATATGTAAAAAATTGAAAACCATTTTTCATTTTTCGGGTTCGGGGACGAAAAAAAACACAGCAAGACTCTCGAAAAGCAGCTGAACAAACATTTAAAAACGTGCTGAACAGACTTTTCTTCATGTTACGACAATAATTTCTCTCTGCTATTACTTGGACCAAGGTTTCCATCCTTCAAAAGAGGTTCCGAGACGGAAAAAATTTCTGCTTATAAGTTCCAAAATAAGTATTCCTCAATGAACAAAAGGCTGAAGATGGACGAAAATGAACACGATTCTTTGCTATCCTGAAAAACAGGCCCTAAAATATCCAAGCTTCCAATTCAGGATCAAATTATATATATTTAAACTGGTTTGGAATCAATCTGGGGGGTTGTAAATTGTATGCAAGAGTCCCAACACCAGCACCAGTTCATATGTCCCTCATGTACTTGTTGTCCTCACCAAGAATGGAACGCAACTAATTGATTATGCGGTTGTTTCCAGATACCGCATGACGATCAGTGAGAAAGAAGTGCAATGCTCGCTATTATTCCTGCCTTTCTCTAGTTTTATTTTCAATCAAAGATTGTGGATTCGGTACACCCAGAATAGCGATTACTGATTCAAACAAAACGAAAATCCTTTATACATTCTATAACTATTGCATGAGAAAACCCTTCCTACAACCCACAATAAATGCCATGTGATCTTCAGATTCTTCTTTGTAAATTGTCTCCGTGGTTATTACTAGCCTTTTGTGAGAAAAGAAAAATGCACTGTCTCTCGTCGGCCGCTGCCTGCGCTTTAGGAATGGACGAAACAGTAGATGGGTTTTTACTTGCTTTATCCAATGCAAAATATCACTCGATCATGGATTAGAAACCTGAAAAACTTGTCGCACAGCAAGTTCTTGATTTGCTTACGAGTTTTATTTGAGAAGAATTATACAAAAATAGAACCAAGTCTGAAATGCATACCAAAACTGCTAATTATGTCGTTTAGATGAAAAACAACTATGTCTCTTGGCCGTCGAGATGAGAGAGTTCTGTTTTTTTTTTCCTGGTAAATATTTTTCATTATTGTAATGCAAAATAGAATAATCGCGTTATTAATTGCAGCTTGTTCAGTGTCGCTGTGATGATGAGTGCAGTGGCATGAAAGTGATAATAAGCGTGGCTTAACATGAACTATCAGGTTATGGTTTCCAACCACGAACATACCAACTTTCAATAACGTCTGGAACCACACCCTCGGCATTTTTCTTGCTCTCCATGACCTGGACCCAGCGATCCCTTATAGCCTGAATTTCATTGGAGGGCAGCGTTCTGAGTTTAGCCATAAGCGCATTTCGACCAACAGTTGCATCCCAAAAGCGCTCCAGTTGGGCGACATCAAGAGAGTCTCTGACGACAATCATGTGAGTGTCAACGTCAACAAATCCCGCCTGATTCATTAACTTTCAATTCGCAGTCTCGTCATGGGTGACAGCATGCGGCAGCTCAAAAATATGCTTGGCACGGTTCATTCCAAGCACGTGTTGAATGGCTCGTTCCAATTCCACACCCGACACGTAAGAATTGAGCGTCACAGCCTGGTAGGCGAAGAAAGCTCCTCTTTTCAAAACTCGAAAGATTTGGTTAACAACTGCTGGAATATCAGTGAAATAAACTAGGGCAGAACAAGAGTAAGCAGAGGAAAAGGAACAATCTTCAAAGGGCAATTGCTCGGCTCGGCCTTGCACAAAGGTGGCGTTGGGATTGGCGATACGCGCTTGTTGTAGCATAGCGTCTGTAAGGTCAAGGCCGGTGACGCCCTCGCCTTTCCGACCAAGCAGCTCCGACAGGAGAGCTGTACCGCAGGCAACATCCAACAGGGGGTATCGCGGCGGGTAGTACTCGAGCAAGGTTTGGATTACTTGACGGTGCTGCTCGCCGCTGCGACCGGAATTGTAGCGCGGCGCCCTCACCGTGAAGTCTTCTTGAATGGCGCGGAGGTAGCGCTCCTCGGGGAAGGCGCGGTCGAAGCGGACGTTTGCCATAGCACGCGCGTAGTAACGGTTAGTATAAACTTTACCTAACCGTGCACCCGCAGATTACACAGCCACATGATTAGATATGGCGGATCTGCATCTCGCCATCGCAGTGAGGTGCAGAACGTGCGCACGTGGCCACGTACGAAGCAAGCCGCTTACAGCTGTCAGCGGTGGCACCAACGCGCATGAACGTTGGCAGCGGCACGTCGGCCAATCACACGCGGGCGTACGCGCATTCCCGCACGCCGAACAACGTGGGCCGCACGTGTGGCGCGTTCCGCCGCCGTTTTTCGCGTCCCATTCGTCGTGTGCTTGCCGCCGATGCATAAGATTGACAGTGCATTGTTCGCGCTCCCTTGCCTCACGTCTCCCCCTCTCACGCCACCCCCACCTTCGCGCCTTCGCGGCCTCACCCGACGTCTGCTCGCCTCTGCATCTTGTCTATTTACCTCTGCTCTGAGCTAACCTCGCCTTCACCTGTCCTTTCCTTTATAAACTGCCCCCTCTCCGTCCAGCCAATTTTACCGTTCCTGCTTGCCCGAGTCATTTTGCTCATTTTGCTTCGCATCTGTCACTATGGGCTCCACAGACGATATGGTATGGCGCGAACTCAGCCCTCAGCTCTTCTCCAATCTGCAGCTCAAGGCTGAGGGTGCAGGTGCCTCCGTGTTTCGAGGCGTTCTCCCTCCCATCAGCCCCTCGGAGAAACCAAGCGTCGTTGCCCTCCGGAAGCCAAGAATAACCTCAATGTCAGCCCTCACTCGCTTCGAGGCTGAAATCCGTCTTCGTTCAAGGATATCCCACCCCAATCTACTCCCCCTTCTCGGCGCTTGCACCACCCCTCCCCATTACTGTTCAGTCTCGCCGTGGATGGATGGCGGAACCATGTTTGACGTGTTACACGCAAAGTCTGTCAAAATGTCTTTTGAACGTCTCACTCAGTTAACGTTGCAATTTGCAAACGCTATGGCTCACATGCATCAACTCAATCTCGTGCATCGCGACTTGAAAACCGCCAACATTCTTCTTGATACCAACTGGGAAAACCTCATGGTTGCTGACCTGGACCTTGCCATTGATGTCAACGAACTCTTCTCTGCCGCGTCCCGCAATGGCGGCCGCGCCCTTCACAGGGGCCCGTCGAATGGCCGATTGTCTCATATGGTCGGTACCTTGGTCTACATGGCTCCTGAGGTGCTGCAGGGCAAACCCCACTCTTTTGCAGCTGATGTTTATGCCTTTGCCATCACCGTCAATGAGATGGCAGCTTGCGCCGTGCCGTACGTCGACAGAAAAATGCCCGTACCTGAGTTGCACACGGTTTTGGAAACGCGTTTCAATGAAGTTAAACTTCGCGGCGCAATTGTCAAGAATCATTTGAGGCCAGTTCTTGCGCACGGTGTCCCGGAAGAGTTTAGCCAACTTATACAACAATGCTGGCATCCTGACCCCACACAACGTCCAAACTTTGCTCAAATTGTGTCCGCTCTCCAATCTCTGCTTGCAAGGGGTTCTGAGTTTCTCTCCCAATTTTCAGGCTCCACTTTTGATACGGATGAGCATCTTGCAGCAACCTCAAAGAACTTGAAGATTGATGACAGTAATGTTATGCTTCGGGAAATCGAAGCAAGTGCCGCCAAGCCAAGGAAACCCATTTGGGAGCTTTGTGATCAAAAGCAACCAGGCCCTGGCCACACCCGTATGGAGATAGAAAACGAGCAAAGTTTACTGGTCGTTACAGGTGCCTTGTCATCCACTTGTGGTGAAAGGGGCCCAGATCGAATGGAAGACCGAAGTCTTGTCGAAACTGAACTAGCAAACCTCCCCAACACGCACTTGTTCGCAGTATTTGATGGTCACGGTGGTCAAAATTGTTCCGATTTTGTGGCAAGAAACTTCCCCGGCGCTCTATTTCGGGCGTGGTCTACGGAAGAAGCAACGCCAGAATCAGCCCTTGTACACGCTTTTGAAGATGTTGATTATGCTTTCCTCCGAGAATTCCCTGCTGAAGAAACCAGTGGCTGTACCGGGCTCGCGGCTCTTATTATTGATGCTACTCTATACGTCGCAAATGCGGGTGACTGCAGATGCGTTTTAAGTCGAAAAGATGGCACCATACTGGCGCTCAGCAAGGATCATGTCGCCACTGACGTTGTGGAACATGCCAGAGTGGTTGCGAGGGGTGGATTCATCTCTGCGACTGGCCGGGTAATGGGATGTCTCATGGTGTCAAGATCTCTGGGAGACCGATCATTTAAGAAGTATATCTCGTCCACTCCAGATATCGTGAAGCAAAGATTGAAGGCTGAAGACGACTTCATCATTTTGGCAAGTGACGGTCTTTGGGACGTGGTACCAGTCGACGAGGCGTGTGCTCTGGTCAGATCTACCGCCCGTGTTCCAGATCTTGCTGCCAAACGTCTTGCTCTGAAGGCGGTCGAATTAGGATCGGACGACAACATCTCCGTTATCGTCGCTTTCTTCGGCGGGAATGTTAGTTTCAGTTTTTTTGGGAATTAGATACAAGACCGAATGTAGCGTCTAACTTGCAACTATGTACAATGCTCTAATGCAGTCGAAATTTTCCGAGTACTTCGAGGTGAAACCATATTCTACAGTGAAAAAGAAACATAAACTGGGCTAGCTAGTGGCAGCCTCTTGCGACTCTCGTGAGTTGGAAGCATACATCTGTAGTTCCAATGTCAAGTTTACATTACCCTCGTAGTTATCACGTGTAGTAATCACGCACCACTTATCTCCGAGAGGGGGACCACATAGGAGTCGTCAGTCTGGCACGTCCTGGTTGGGCAGAGTTTCCTTGAATCCCGCTGGGTGCCAATGGAAGTGCCTTGGGGACATTTGATTTTGCAGGGCCAAAGCCGGGGAGATTGACCATTCTCGAAGACCTATGCCTGCCCGATACAGTTTCTTCGCCTGTAACGCATCTGCTGCATCTCGGCTCGTTCGGCTTGTCAGCGTAGAGCCAGAAAGTTTGTGTTAATGGAAGTCTACAAATTGTGCATGTTAGACATTCTTTGTGCCATGTCTTGTCCATTGCTGTAATGACCGTTTCCATGATTGGTTTCGAACACCGAGCGCATCGGGAAGCAATTTGGTTCGCGTAACATGGATTGCAAAATGGAATCCCGCTTCTCTCCCGGAATTGGCTGGAGCCCATGGCCATTGGTCGTCTGCACACACCACAGCAAAAGCATTGGGAATGAAATTCTTTTCCCATTGCTTTGGTGATTGGCCCTGCCATGGTGAGCCCACAAGCAGCACACTTTGGTCCGTGCATATTAGAGCTTGCAGTAGACGCAGAAGACGGTTCTTCTCGTATCGGAGCCGATTCGCTTTCTTGTTTCTTACTTTCCTCTGATTGCAATGCAGGTGTGACATCATTCACAGGTCCGTTGACAGTGGATGGCGGAGCACGGTCACGTTGACTTCGAGCGGCAGACGCCTTTGCCTGTTTCCCTTTCTGCTTCTTTTTGTTCTTCTTCGCTGCCTTCCGGTTTGCTTTGTTCCTTGGCAATGCTGAAGAAGCAGAAGCTACAGCAGCGGTTTTAGAAGCAGCCGACCCAACTTTCTTCGGGGTTGGACCTGGTTTTCCTGGTGGTGGCTGTTTGGCCTTGCTTTTGGCTTCTTGCTTGTTCTTGTTCGAGACTGACGGCCTTGGGGTTTTCTTCGGAGCATCGGAAAGGCCGGCAAGTGCAGCCGCATGATCAAATCTCGGGGAAGCGCTTCCTCGCTGAGCACCTTGAGATGGTTTAGCTTCGCCTTTGGCCGCGGCAACTTTGGCTTCAATTTCTAGTCTCAACGACTCGCGTGTTTTTTCTTCAGCTATCGAATAGATTGACGGAACCGGTATGAGTGCAAGTTCAACAATGTACGACTGTTGCACATATTCAAGTCCAAATGTTTCCCATGACCTCCTATCATTGCGCATTTCCAGTCGACCATGCGGACCTGCCATAAGCCATTGGACGGAATGAAATTTGTCATGGTGGAGAAGGCCCAGATTAATATCCCCCAGCGAACCTGAGATGTTTACAGCAATCGGTGTCTTTTCGGTGAGCAGTTTTGCGCACGAGCCGTTTGCTTGCGATGTGCCGATGGCTAGGTAACGATTAGTACTCACTTCCTTAAGGTAGAAACATAGCGAACTGGGAACGCTCTTATCTGATGGGCATCTGGAAGGAACGAAGACGAGGTCACAATCACGACTAGAATTGATATCGCTAGTCGCACCAGTTTGTAACACAGCAATTTGGTCGTCTTGTGCAACGTCTCTGTGCAAGACGCGTGAGTGAGCAGACCGAAGCCTGAAACGGACGCCAAGCAACAAGAGCGCTTGTGAAATAGCCTCAGGCACCTTCAAATATGATGGGGCAAACGGAATCGGAGAGTGTTTCAACCCAGTTCCAGGCGAGCCCGGAATGATTTCTAAATGAAACAGCTCCCACTTGGTGCACTCGTCGCGCAAGCGCACATTTTTGTCTCGTTTGACGGAGTGCATACTAAGATAGCGCAGCGGCTTAGAGAGCGAGCACAGTGAAAACAGCATGCGACGAGGATTTGGGGCATCTTTTAACTGCAGCTTCAGAAGCGTCGGGGCTTCTGAGAGAAATGGAGCTTCCGCTAGCGTGAGGAACTGGTTTGTGTGCTGCTGTGCGTGTTGCAGGAGGACCGCTGTCTGAATTGGCTTGAGAATCGAGGTGTTGTCGCCGGACACGAAGTAGAGAACGGCAGCGTTCTCACGCGTATCGGTCCGGGAGAGTGTGGCGGACTTTTGCGCAAGGAAAGTGTCAGCGGTTTCCGAGCGGAGACGGGCGGCAAAGCCAAGACGCAAAAGCGCGTTGAACTGATGAGCGGTGGGGCGCTCAAACAAAGCCATGAGGGTTGGAGACTGGGAAGCAGCGCGAGGGAGGCTGACGGTGCCGACTGGGCGGGAAGACGACCCGGCAATGGAGGAGGACTACCTTTGGAGTGAGCAGGCCGCCACCGTCGCGGAACAAAAATGGTAAGCTATTGCTCTCTAGCAATCTTGTGGAGAGTAGGAGTCTTCTGTGGTGCTCCATGCGACACGGCGTGCTGTGCCGAGACAGCACACGCGTTTTATCTCGCAAAGAGCGCTCGCGCGCAGTGCAAATCTGCGCGCGTTTGGATCTGCCAATCAACGCCGCCACCGTAGCTACTGTAGCTCTAGCAATTGCTAGCTAAGCCATTAAAACCTTCCTTCGCTATGATGTCAAGCACGGTATCTACCCGTTGTCGTCATAGTCCCCGCCTCGGCGCTTCGCGACGATCCTCCTTTAGTCACCCGCCTTCAGGGTCGCTTTCTTCTTTCTTCGAATGAAGCAGCGTTATCTTTGAATGCCATCTAACCGTTACCAACAACAAATGCTTGACTAACGTGTCTGAACACTCGCTCAAATGCTTCCGCGATACCGCCCAACCTCCCCAATCAAGCGAAGAATTATGGTCACCTCAACGCGTTTGTGGGCCATGTGCTTCTCGGCAAATCTCGGCGGTTTACTTGTCGGTCTGCACCTCGCACTGTTTTCCGGAATTCTTGAGATGCCATCGTTTGCTTCTGAGATGCCGTTTCATCTAACCCCCTACACCAAATCTGTCATTACCTCCGCACTAATCATGGGGTTTATTGCCGGTGCCGTTCCGGCGGGGCCTATGTGCGACAAATTGGGACGGCGCAAAGCGCTCATTATTGCTGCTCTGCTTTTCTTGGTATCCACCATCGCAATGGCTTCTTCCAAAACCCTGTACCAGCTTCTTCTCTTTCGATTTGTCGCAGGTCTTGGGTACGCGGTGGCAAATGTCACATGCACTCTCTACACGGCCGAGATAGCACCGCCTGAAATACGTGGTGTGTTGGTCAATCTGTATCAACTGTTGATCACCCTTGGTATTTTTTCCGCGCAGGCCGTGAATGCACTTACGTGGGAACATAGTCATTGGAGTTTACCTATTTGGATCGCTGCAATCCCCGCTGCAATAATGCTACTACTCGTTGCGCTTCTAGTCACCGAATCTCACGTATGGGAGAGCAGTCCGTGCTCTACGGAAACAAATATATCCTTGCTAGACGCTTTAAGAAACCCTTCAGGGCGAAAAAGGCTACTGATTGGAAGCACATTAGCTGTGGCGCAGCAAATGACCGGAATCAACGCTGTTATCTTTTTCGGGCCTGCTCTCGTGTCAGATGTTCTCAAACTTCAAAGCTCCAGCGCCCCATTCATAGCAGCCGCTTGTGTAGGGGCTGCCAACTTCCTCGCCACAGTTGTATCACTCACCGCTATTGAACGATTTGGGCGAAAAGTTCTACTACTGACAGCCGGCCCCCCCATGATCTGTAGTTTGCTTGTGTTGGGAGCGATGCGAAGTGAAGTGATTCCCGTTAGCAGTGTTATCGGTTTAGGAGCGTTGCTTTTGTTTATTGTATCATTTGCTATTACATACGGTCCTGTGCCGTTCCTAATCATCGCTGAGATATTCCCTGTTGAATACAAGGGAGTGGCGATGGGTTTTTGTAGCTTGTTGCTAGCGACATTCTCTCTGGCAATTGGTGCTTCTTTCTTGTCAGCTTTGAATGTATTTGGTGGTTCCGTGTATTTTCTCTTTGCGTCATGTGTCGCTCTCAGCAGCTGCTTTGTATATGCCAAGGTTCCAGAAACAAGGAATTTGACCCTCACGGAAGTGGATCAGCTACTATCATGAACGCAAATAGAAACTCACCGTTTACTCTTACGAGAACCCGTCGAATGTTAAACTGCCATCAACACGATATGCTCCTACTATTATACATACCTAGTAGTCGTCGAAAGCCTCTAAAATCGCCAAGACAGGTACACATTCATCATAATGTTTCTTCCTGGATTTAGGACATGTCACCTACCTCCGTGCTTTAAACCCGTATCAGGAGCCCAATGGCAATGCTGAAGAAGGAAACGCATTGTAGCTTGGGCAGTCTAGAGAAGAATTCGACATTCACAAATAACTTTCACATATGGCTTTCACTCGTCTTCTTCTTTACAGTCTTTTGCTCATTGTGGTGGAGACGATGTCGAAGTTTGGAGATAATCGTACTTCGAAGATCTTACATCTTCTGGAAGGCCTGTGGTTTGGCCTCTTCAGGGGGGATTCCAATGCACATTGCAAGGAAGCGAAATGGTTGCACGAGCGGGTCTGTTGCAGATGACTACACCCGGTGGCAGAGATAAGTAGCTCTTTTGAGTGCCTCGTAGGTCTTCGCTGGAGTCCATTTGCTCGGGTCTGATTATCCCTCTAGAAGCCTTCAATCTACCTATTCATTTCTTCAGAAGGGACTGCCCTTTTAAAACCATCGTCGATTGTGTAATCCCTTTTTACTATCCTTTTTCATGGTCTGCAGCACTCTGGCAGAAGAATACGGGAGTAGTTGAAGCAGTTCCTTTTCAGTTTATGAGGGCCAGAAGCTTTTTCAGCCATCATTTTCTTAAATATTAAATATTGTGTTTACGTCGATAAAGAGGCGCGAGGATCCGTTACGTCATGAAAGTGGGTTGTCGAGGAGCAAACGACGAGGGAAGAGGAAGTGTTCAGAGGAAATATTTCGGTTCTGTTTCAAATACATTCGCAGTCATCCGAAGTGTTGATGTTCTCCTATTTCATTGATTCACTCGATTCACGGTTTTCGGATGAGATTAGGAGAACGTTAGACGTCGTAGGAGCTCTACTACAATTTTTGAGACATTGCTTTGGAAGTCGAAAATCACTGCAGGAGAATCGCACGTGCCCTATGACGGGCTGGTTTTCCTTTTCACCAATCTAAACGGGCTAGAGTGCGATTCTCTCTCCCTCAGAGATACCCTTTGTACCACATCTAATAATCTAAGCCAGTCATGTTTGATACTCTAAACTGAAGTAGAAGCAGAAGGCCCCCATACTGTGAACACTGATGAACTTGTCTCAGAGAGGCGCAATCATGCAGCTGAAGAATAGTTGGTACAATTCATAAGATTACCAAACATGTGCCGCATGGATAATTCGATGAGACTGAGACATTTGCCAAACACAGCTTTGATAATGGGCGTTTTTTATGTCATTAGAAAAATGAAATTGACTGTGGCATCCTACCGATGCTTAAAAAAAAAAAGATACGACGTTTGATAGTCTTTATGAACTATTAGCCGTCTCGGTTTTTGGCCACTGTGAAACGAGAATAATATCTGTAGCGATAGGAATCCTGGCAATTCGGAGCCAAAAGCGTCAGGCTATAATAAAGTAAAAGATGAAGAACACATGAATATGACGGTTGATAGAAGCTTAAAAGAAGGCTACAGGAATCACTGGAGTGAAGACGCCAGTGCTTCTTACAAAATACAGCAAACAAAGAAACCAATTTCATGGACAAATAGATTTCTTCACATTATTCTGAAATTTTTCTTGTGTTTGTTGCGATGCACCACTTAAGGGCTGTCCATAGCGGCAGGATGCGATAATACACTGACTGCCAAATAGAGCCATTTAGAGAAAACTTTCATATATGGCCCCATAAATGTTCAGACCAAACTAGCTCTCAAAGAGAGCTAGTTTGGTCACTGTGAACAACCGAGATACTGTGAAATCACGATGTGACCGTCGCCTCGCGTTTCAAGCCACTTCATATCGGGAGCAGCTTCCAAAGTTTTATAAAAGCCATTCAGAGAGAAATAAAGGAAGCAAGGCGTCGCAAAATTTCCGTTGCAGGGGTTTCCTCGGAATTGTACTACTTCATCAGACCTCGTCGCAGGATCGCGCGCAGAGGTCTTCGAGAAAGACGATCGTTTATCGAGGTGAACCACAGTCTCTCTGATGGCGAATTCAGGTCGTGCTATTGGATTTCAAAAACGTCTTTCCAACGACTTTGAACATCACTTTGTGCATTTTTTCCAAATACAACGAAGAAAAAATCAAGAAAAATTGAAAGAGCATCTCAACGGTAGATCTATAGAAACCGCTACAAAACTTGGGGCATTTTTTCGCTTAATTTCTGGAGCTAGTTGCTATGATGTTATTTTCACTTATGGATTAGCACAATCAACCGTCTATAGCATTTTTGACGACTTTCTAAGTGCTTGTGACAATGTCTTAGTGTTTGAAGGTATTTCATCGAAAAAAAATCAAAACTCATCGGGGAACGGCTTTGGATTTTGCTGTATCACGACAGGCAAAGATTACTCTTCGCGGTTGCGTCGGAGCCGTATATGGAACTTTAATTTTTGTGTGAAAGCCGACGAAGGAGCTTAAAAATCAGCAGTTTTCAACCAGGAGAGGCGGGTTTGTAGTTCATGTTCAGGCGTTTTATGACGCAAAGTTTCGGTTTATTGCTTTATCCGCAGTTTGTGTGGGATTTACGGTTGACCGCATGGCTCTCGCTCACTCGAACATTGGCATATTTCTGGAACAGGAAGGTCTTTCTAAGGGCTTCTGAATGGCTGGAGATGAGGCGTATGTATGCACGAACTACATAGTTACCCCAATTTCGCGCTCTATGGCTAGCAGATATCAAGATGGCTTCAACTTTTGCCTTTCCTCTCATCATATACATGTGAAACAGGCTTTTGGAAGGCTCAAGGGACGATGGGGTATTCTGTGGCGCGACCTCTTCAGTTCGATGTGCAAAAGGCTTTAATAATTGTGAACACTGCCATGCGGCTCCATAACTACTGCATCAATTCTGGTGATTTTGGTGATGTTTTGTGCTCTGATGGTAGTGTTTTTGAGTCTGAAGCCCGTGAATGTTTGGAGATATGGCTTGCGTGGTCAACTAATTGGCACGATTTTTATTTCGATCCGTTGGAAGACGACAACTTCACTGGCGACAGTTGCCTTTCTGAAGCTATTGTGGGTTTTGCTGACAACTACTAGAACACGCGAGTCAGGCTGTGTCGCATTATTGAGAAGCTTAAGTTTGTGCATCCTTGTTTGGGGGTAAATCGGTACCCGGTACCACCTCATGCAAGCTCATTTTGAAGCCGCCGTCGGTGCTTTGAATTGTTTTGAGGATACTGTCAACGATTTGCGATGCGTTTTAGGGGGGGAGATGGCGATGATGAGTATGAAGAGCGAATTACATGCTTGCTTGAGTTGAAAGAGGAGTGTATTCTGTTCCCGTATGCGGTGTTAGAATTCGCAAACTGGCCGCTAGTCCGGCGGAACTGGGAGGAAAACAATGGGAGTTGAGGGACGATGAAGGTGGCCATTTTGCTGCTCAAATGTAGCCATTAGATTCGAGATTTTGGTTTACTCTGAAGGGCTCTGTATCTGACTCGTTCCCCTAGGCGGCGTTTCTAGGCTCAGACTCTACAAAGACGACTTCGGTGACCAGTCGAATGTTCCAAGGCACATATTTACATGTGCTAGTCCGGTGTGCAACGAATTACACGTCTAGGTTGAGAGTGGATATGAAAGAGGAAGCATCACTGCGCTTGCATGATGATTATAGGGCATCGCACGAGTGAGCTGCGTCTTCGCATCGGCTTGAAGGATTTTCGCCTACTGTTTCCATGTTTGAGCTTGTTATTCGAGCCATGGGCAGCATGAACTCGGCCTACGACCTTACCGGAGATGAGTTTTGGCTCAACAAGAGCGTTCAACTAGCATATATGCTTTTTTATGCATTTGAAGCCACGCCCACCAAGTGTCCGCCGTCGGAGGTGTTCGTCGAGGATTCCATCAAGCTTTGAATGAGCGTGCATCCTCAACCATTATATTCCAGCGCCTCGGAAATTGGCACGCTTCGGTTGGAGTTTCGCACTCTGTCTCACTTCTTCAAGGATCTCAATTACAAAAACGTTGTCGATCATTGTATGAATGTGGTTATGAAGGCTTACCCCAACAATAGCCTTGTGCCACCCATGTTCTACGTGTCCGGCGGATGATTCCACGGTGACCGATTGACCATCGGCGAGTCAGTGGACTCTGTAGTGTTCTATTATGTCGGGGAATCCGATATGTTGGTTTTTCGCGAAGTCGCGGTTGGAACTCATAAGTGAGTGATGTCATCAAACTTGTGATATGAAACGGCACACCGCGAAGGATGCCAGGAGGCAGCGTACGTTGTTGGAACACGTGATATCACGAGTGGACTGGCTTGCAACGGCGCGTGTAGTGGCGATCCACGTGGCTGGTTTTACTACCCTTTGTAGCTAGACGTCCATTAGGGACCATACCCATACAGTGGTTTGGCTAAGTGGCTGACCACTGGGTATTATTTACGTATTATTTGGGCACTCACCCTGGCACACAGTATCATCAGTGTTCTCGGAATGCTAGTTCAGTGGTCAAAAAGGACGAATTGAAATGAACGAAAAACCTGTGAATTTATCCAAATTTGGAGGTGTTCATTTCCGAAAATATTTTCATTCGTTCATTAGTGCTAGTTTGTACGGGAAGGAAAACTAGCACATATCTGCAGTTTTTCTAGTTTTGATGGAGGTAAAACTAGCGTGAATCTTTCTGTCGCCGCAGTTTAAAGGTAAAAGTAGAGAAGTGGTGCAGGAGCAGATTCAATCTTTGTGCGCTCTAGATTGACAGATTAGTACAAACAACCGGTCCCAAAATGGACCTCAAAATAGAAATTGAACATTTAGTACCATCCATATCAGTCGCAATAGAATCGCAGCCCGACCTGGCAGACCTCGCGTGCCTTGCATTCTATATTATTCTCCACCGCCTTCCCCTGTCACGTGCCCTGTGTGCGCCATACTCTCTCTCCGTCTACGCCCCCTACCAACTTCTTTCCCACCACCTCTCCTCCACCCACCATGCCTTCCTGCTGCTTCAACGGTTGCTCCTTCTTCGCCCGAGAAATCCCCGCCCTCCAGCGGCACCAGAGAAGGTGCCCTCATCGCCTCTCCGCCAACAAGCGCTTCCTCTCCCCTGGCAGAAATGAACCCAACTTCCCCCCCCGCACAAAACGCCACAAGTCCACCTCACAACTCCCCCCTCATCCTCCTCCCTCACGTCGCCCTTCCGACAACGTCCCTCTCGCACACCATGACTCCTACCTCCAAGACCAGCTCTCTCTCTCCCTCCACACCCAGGACGCCATCCACGTCGCCACTGCCCCTCTCGGTTCCCCCTCCTCTCTCGCTCTCTCCCCCCTCCCTCCTTCTACTCCCCCCGTCGACAGCCCCCACCTGGAGAAAATGGTCCTCTACATCTCCTCCATCGCCTCCAAGCTTGGACAACGAAAGGCTGACGAACTCATCACTCTCCTTAATGATCCCCACTTCTCCGAATCAACATTCCAGAACTCAGTCTCCTCCGCAAAGCAATGCCTCGAGCTCCAGGCAGACCTCTTCCACCAGAGAATCAGGTCTATTGGTTTCGCCCCCTCCACCATCTTCGATCCCCACAAACGCTTCTCCGCAACCCTCTTCCAGAAAGACGCAATCCATGTCCTCAAACAACAGCTCGCCCTCGCACACTTCAAGAACACCTTTTTCCACCCCATCTCCCAAACATCCGCCTCCGGCTCCCCCGCCTTTGCACACCCCATGGCAGCCACCCTCGGCTCAAAAGTCGTCCCCGCACTCAAGACCGCCATCATGCAGTCCACAAAAGATAACATCGTCTGGCATCTCCCCCACTCCACCAGTATCGACTCCTTCATCGGCCTCGTCCAAATCTACTACGACAAGTCCCCTACCTCTCTCAAATCTTCTTCCATAACCTCCTACCCCCTCCACATCACCCTTCTCAACTTCTCCGACTCCTTTCGCCGCAAATGCATCTCCGACAATCTCACACTCCTCGGCTATCTTCCCACCTCCTTCACCCCAATCACTCCTTCTCCAGATGCAGATATCATCACTCATTCCTCCTCCATCCCCCGCCAAACAAAAATGGAACTCATACAGCAGATCATCTCCTCCCTCCTTCAACCTCTCTTCTCTTCCGCCCTCCCCGGTTTCCCCTTCCGCGACGCAGACGGCGTTCTTCGTCAATGCCACCCCATCATCGCCAGCTACTGCGCAGACATTCCCGAGGCAAAGGGTATTCTCGCCCTCTCCCACGGCACCCGCCCCCAGCACCCCTGCCACAGATGCTCTGTCCCTCGCTCACAACTCCACCAACACTCTCACGCCCATCCCCCTCGATCTCTTCCCCCCACCCTTGCAGCCCGCAACAAACACTTCTCTATCCTCAAGGACTCCGAAGCAGCTCTCCTCGCCCGCAAGCCAAGAGTCTCGCGCAACTTCAAGGAACAAGCTCTCCAAGCACTCCACTCCCTTTCCCTCGCAAAATACCCCTCCCTCTTCGAGTCTTACCCCCTTTTCAACATCACCCCCCTCCTCACCCCATACAACATCTTCCCCTTCGAACCCCTCCACAACTTCCACCTCGGCGTTTCCAAACTCATCAAGCTCGCCGCCATCGAACGTCTCAGATCAGAACACCTCTTCACCACCATCAGCTCCACAAACTCTCGCCGTTCCTTCCACTCCGTTCGCACCTCCATCCTCAAGCACTCCAACTTCATCCTCACCGCCATCGAAAATCATTCCCCAGCTACCGGCCTCCACATCGACTTCTCTACTTCCGAAAGCGGGCAGTCCCTCAACGGCTTCTTCACAACTGACGGCGTCCGCGGCATGCTAGAAGCAAAAGACTACCGCGCCCTCGACATGGTCTTCCCCTTCATCGGCGCCTTCTTCGACCGCTGCTGTGACGAAGCCAATTCCGCTCCCATCACAACCGTCTTCTCCAAGTACGCAGACCTCCTCCTCACCCCCATGTGCTACAACTCCGTCCCCGAATGGACCACTTCTCGTCTTGCCAAACTCGCCTCCCAAATCCATTCCTTCGATCACAGAGCTGTCGATGTTCTCGGTCCATACCATACCTCCAACCTTGGCACCCTCAAATTCCACCTCCTCGATCACATCGTAGACGACATTCGACGCTTTGGGGGTCTCCACTTCAACGATGCAGGCATCTTCGAACAAGCCCATACCCTCTTCAAAGCACATTACTCCCGAACCTCCAAGCGCAGACCCACCGCGCACAACGAAACCATCCGTGCCATCGAACGCTCCGATGCCGTCAACAATTGGATTTCTCTCTCCGCTGATCCTTCCGTCACCTCATCCTCCCATGCCCTTCCTCCTCCCTTCCAAGCCCGCAAACCAGGTTTCGTCCGTGATGGCAAGCACACCTCCTTTTCCGATCTCATCACCGCTCACAAATTCCTTCGAGCAAACCCCCACTCAACAATCTCTTCCCTTCAGGACCTCTTCTCCGCAGACACTATCGCCATCATCTCACAGATTGGAACCCTCGCACTCCCCTCCTTCGTCACACTCACACTCGAAACAATAGCTCTCAACCAGGACTCCCCCACTCTCTGCCAAACCCGTCTCACATTCGTCAATTCCGCATACGTCGTCGGCGGCTTCACCCCAACCCTAGACGACTACATCGCCGATCGAAACGAGCTCGCCGTCAAAGATCCCCCTCTCCCACTCATTCAACGTATCTTCGCTGCTCCCTCCTTCGGTCCCTCTAAAACCCCAAAGTTCTCCCACATCCTCGTTGCCGGTTCCAGCTTCTCCAACCCCACTCCCACCGCCTGGGTCTGCAAGCTCAACTCTCTTCTTCGCTTCACCACCCCTTCTTCCCCTTCCACTCATAACGAGTTCGCCTTCGTTCAGTTCCTCGAACTCGTTCCACCCCAGGATCAAGTCGATGTCTCTCTCAATTGCATCTGCCTCTGATGGGCAACAGACGACGAACAAAACCACACCGCCCACCCCCTTACTATCTCAAACACTTCCAACTCCGACAACGTCTCCCCCTGGTTCGGCCTCGTACCATCCTCTTCCAGTCTCGGCCCCTTTCATGTACTCCGCCAAAACTACCCCGCACCCCCCTTCACCCCTCGATTGCACTGGCGCTTCCATCGATTTTACCTCAACAGATTCTACCGAGACCCAACTGCCAAGCCCTACTTCTCCAACACCACCACTGGTGGCACAACACCACCACTGGGTGGCACCCATAATAATACCTCCTAAGGCACATGATCCAATAAAATAGTCACCGCTGCTTTTCTTCCATAGCCGACCCCCATCTTGCTCCACCTCCTTACCCCCTTATCCCCCCGTACCTTATCACTCTCCCACTCCTTGCCTACTCCCCAATGCTAAGCGCTTGAACCGTGGTTTTTCTGGTCCACATGACGCTATATAGCAATCTAACACCGCTCCAAGTCTTCTCGTGAGATTCTCCATGAAAAACTCCTCCCTTATCGCCAGATAGGTTTTTTCTCTCGACGGTATCCATAGCCCAACCGTCGCGATTCTCTCCTTATTCCCACTCACATCTCTACGATTCCCTCCACAGAATCCATCATTCTCAAACACCTCAGCATACTCATCCTTCACCATGTTCCAGGCAACCCTCAATATGTCCTCAACAGCCAGTGGCAGAAACCTCCCAAACAGCGTCGAGAACAAAAGTTGCCTTTGGCCTCCCCGCCCAACGTCTCTATCCATCGTGGTCACCACACATCCAATCCATGCATCAAGTCGCGCAAGATGCATCACCGTCCCATCCACATACTGCCTTTCTCCATTTCTATGACTCTCTACCGCGTAGCCCATAAACTCCTCCAACACTTTCAACGACACCTGATTTCGAAAATACATATCTGCCTCACCAAAGTCCTCCAAGTTCTCAGACACCTTCGATCCAGAATAAGTATTATCTTCAATCGCACTCGTTCTCCACGCACACAGCTTACCTCTCCCATCCTCCCCCGACCCCATCAACTTCTCCTGCGCCTCCTCAATCTGCTTCTTCAACTCCGCCCAAAGATCTGTCCCTTCAGTCACCTTAGCTCGTTTCGCGATCAAATCATATCCAAGCAAGGAAAACAGCTTATCACGCGCTGCTCGCTTATGCACCCCAACCACATCGCTCAATGTCTGCTTCATCCTCTGTCTCAAGCACCTATCCGCACTTACATTTTCCACGCATTCCTCTCTCCTCCCCGCTTCCCTTATCGACTCCCATTTCTCTCCCATTAACTCAGTCTCTACCACGTGCTTCAACAACAAATGGTTCCCGCCCTCTGTCGACTGCGTATACGGTCTTATCACATATGCAACCTCAATTGGACATCTCGGAACCATTTCCTTCCCTCCCACCACAAACATACTTTCCTCCCTACTCTCCCCAACCGCCTCACTTCTATTCTTCCAGCTTCGACCCACATTCTCGGTGTCGAAGCAAAGTTCCGATGCCTCCAGTTTTTCATAATGAAGAATCCTATCATACACACGACGTGCAAATCCATAAAAGCATTCCTGCACTCCAATGTCATACTTTCGTCGCCGCGTCACGCCTCCCTCCCCCCTCCCTTCCCCAGCGATTCTACCTTTCGACGCCTCCCTGAAACTCTCAATCAGCACATTCTGCTGCTTCATTTCCTCCCTCGCCCGATCCAGCTCCGTTTGGGTCATTTTCAAACTCACCATCACACTGTAGCTGTCTTCCTTCATACGTCCCATTGGTCCCTTCAACACATTCATCTTCTCAATTAGCATCGACCGCGGCAACAAACCTATGTCATCATCATTTGCTTCATCTTCCACTATACGAACGGCGTTCTCCACGACATTTAAATT
Source organism: Agarophyton chilense (assembly GCA_030374765.1). Classification (NCBI taxonomy): domain Eukaryota; phylum Rhodophyta; class Florideophyceae; order Gracilariales; family Gracilariaceae; genus Agarophyton; species Agarophyton chilense. The sequence continues at coordinate 918,119 of JARGXX010000095.1, read as the reverse complement.
CACATTCTCCCCGTTATCATTATTCCTTGTGAATTCAATGTTTCTCCTTACTCGCATACCTTCCGGCGTCCTTCGCCTTGCGTTCACCTCAAACCGTTCAACTCCCAAACCCACCCCTCTCCTCGGTGGCAAACGCTCGACATCTTCTCCCTCATGAGAAAGAACTGCTGCTCTTCCATCGCCTTCCTCCCCTGAACCACGTGTTCTCCCTCCAGCAAACCCCCTTCTCCCCCCCTCACTCACATGCACTTCTCTGCTTTCCCTTTCGTCTATCGCTCTTCTTCCTGTAACTCGAACACTCCCCATTCTTTCCCTTGCACGCTCTCTCCTTTCTTCCACGTAATCCAAGTTCGCCCCCTCCCATCTTTCCGCCTGTTCCCCCGCGGTAACTCCAACACTCTCTCCTTCTGTTCTCTCTCGAACTACTCTTGCGCCCGCGATTAGACCACTACTGGGTCCACCTATTCTACCCTTCCCACCACGGCTACTCTCTATTCTCCCTTTCTGTATCTCATCATCACCGTCCTCTTCCCTCATACCCGTAAACGATGCCCCTGCTTCTTCAACGCCTCTGAGGCGGGATCCACGTTCTCCGATCATTCTCTCTCCCTCCTTACGCCCCTTCGTCCTCTCATTCGGAATCTCTTCACCTCCTTCAGGTGCAGAGCATGGATTTACCGGCTCCACATCAGCTGAAGACGTGAGTACAGCACTTAGAGTCCGCTCGAATGCATCCCCTCTCCTTGTCCTCCCTGGAGCTCTGCTCGCCCTCCCCCGCAATCCACTTCTAGGTACACGCGTGCGGTTGCTTCGCACGCCATCCCGTTTTCCATCGCCGCTCCGCACCATCTCTCCCGTAGGCGACGTGATTTGCTCCATAGGCGACGTGATTTGCTCCGCACTCTCCTCCGTCACCGTCTCCTTTGCGCGAACAGCCTTTCCTTTGCCCCCACTCGCCTCTCCTTCCCCACCATCTTGCCTTAATCTACCTCTCAGGCGCACGCCTCCTTTCTCTCCACTGGCGCCCTGGAGCCTACGCCCCTTGTTCCTTCCGCCCTCCGCATCCCCTCCATGCCGCCGTGATTTTGTACCGCGCCCGCTAGTGTTCTCGCTTCTCGATTTGCGCTTCGGAGCCATGGTTGAAGAGAGAGAGAGCGATCGTGTTATGGTCTTCCACGCGTTGCAATGCGATGGATGGGAGAGAAGCTTCGAAACATTCTGCTTCCAAAAATATACCTCCACCCTTTTCGTGTTCTTAGAAAACCCCCAAACTTTTCAGATATTTTAAATATGCGCTCGAACGGAGTATGAATAACACGCCAGTCATAGTAATCGATTAAAAGTGCATCGCTTTTGTTACTTTACTTCATTGTAGTGTACCAGATATTGTGGGCTTTTACTATGTTTGTCGCTACATATAACGTCAAAGCGTGATGTAGTACATATGCTAAAGGAATGTCATGTACACCGAAGGAGAATACTTTTCCAATATCTGGTGAACAGCTCCTCTCCTATTTCTATATCTCGAATTGCTTGCACAGAAAGCAATCTATAGTCTCTCAACTGAAATGGGGTCCGCCCCGTCCCCGGAGTTCTGATGACCCGAACATTTGCAGTTCGGCGTCTCATTAACCCGTCTTCAACCGCATCCCTGTCCCTATCCCCTTCCAAATACTTGGGGTCGTTAATTGTTCCCCGCAAGCAAAATGGAGCAGGGACAATCCACACCGGAATAAGAGACACCCCACTAATTCTTCCTGGTAGCTTGTGAAACACTTCCCCTCGGACGCTTATCTCCATCGCGTACTGCCGAAAACGATCAGCAGTCGCTTTCAATTGCCCCCCTCCGTATGCCTTATGAACTTCCTTCCGCTTTGAAAGATCATGGTACACCAAAGTCCCGTAAAAGTAACAAACAGTCTCACCTTGTATCACCCGGCGTGTTGTATACACACCAACTCCAGCATTTGCAATCCGACAACCACATACTGTCCCCTCCACTGCCAGAATAGCATTCCAATCCAACAGTGACATCTTTCCTTGAAAACTTCTTGGCCACTCATACAGCGCCTGCCGTCGCACAATCTCCGATATATTCTTATCTTGCCACATGGAGGAGAGAAAATCCACGATATGAGGTGGAAACATCTGATGCTCGGGAAATCCGGTAGGTGTTTTTCAGGACTTCGAACGCTTTATGACGACTTCCGGAAACAAGCATGTCACTCGAGTCACAGCGTTCCGAACATCTTGCGATATATGAATGTCCGTCTCGTTGTTCCGCATGCATGACGCAAATTTCACTGTAGCGGCGTGCTTCGCATGAGCAAAGCACGGCAAATCTGGCTCACACCCTAGAAATTGACGGTGCTTTTCCAGTTCCATGCATGCCATGGCCGTTGAAAATGTTCCGGCGAAGAGGTCCACCACTATGTCTCCCGGCTGAGAAAACCTGCTGATGAGCTCCTTCAGCAAAGCGCGTGACTTATGTTCCGCCCGCACTTTCTGATACGTAACTGCTCCTTTGGCATTCTTTCTTCTCCATAGAAGTGTTTCACCATTCGACATGGGAGGCACTTGGTCAATAACGCTATGGTAACCCGGATATCGCGATGGTACATAGCTGAAGTTCTCATAGTTCACCATGCCATGTTGTTTGGCGTAGGACAACCTGCTGCGAACTCCATAAATGGCGTACTCTGTTCCGGGAAACAGGGAGCACGAACTACGTCCGGGATTACGCATCGGATTGCCTTGAGAGCGAATGAAGTACAGCTGGACCTTGTCCACGACAAACGACCTGCTCTTCTGTCCATTCTCATCCTTTGCACCAATTCGACCCAACACTTCTTTCCATTCGTTCACCTGCTCAATCGCGCAGAATATAACGAAATGCCCTCCCGGACGCAGAAGTTTAGAGATGAGCTTCGCCGTCTTCACCATGTCTTGCCGGTTAAGAACGTCGTACCAGCTGTTTTTCCTGTTCTTCTTCGCACGTATATTATACGGCGGGTCCATGAGAACCAACTGCACTTTCCCTATCGGAGAGACCCCATTGCTGCGCAATGTCTCGTCAATCTCCACCAGGTTCTCGAAAGTACAATTGTACATTCGACAGTGTTTATCCATCTCCGACTCGCACTTTTGGAGAGACATTATATCATCCAGAGAGGTAAGATCGTGAGGCGGCAGAATATCCACCGACTCAGATTCGACCGACCTTGGTCCAGCTGTGGAAGAATGCTGACCAACACCCATGTTCTCTTCCTCATTCCCGGTCCCACCCTCCACTCCCTCTCCACCCTCCACCGCCGGAGCCTCCAAATCTTTCTCAGGGGGTACAACTTCTATCTCGTCTTCTTCCATAACCATAGTAGGTTCCGCCTTTGTCGCAGCCACCACTTACACCTCCACACTCCCTCGCAGCTTTAGTGGCGATATGTATTCCGAGATGGTAGAGATAAGAGAGTTCGAGAAGCAGTCGAATCTCTCCGCAAACACTGTAGGCAAAGTGTATGTAAACGGTTTTAGAACGTCCCATCTTTCCGGAGCTGATATAGAGTAAAGCTGCTCATTCTCCACCACTTTGTGCAGGTCAGCGAGAAACTCTCTGGCCAACATACGAAGTGGAGTGTCAACGTACTCCGGCAGGTTCCACGCCCATGGGACGACATCCTCCTCCAATAAAGTACGGTTTCTACCAGGAAGGAGTCGTTGGGCCATGTCCTTGTGAGAGAACCCATCCCTTCTGTTTCCGATTGCCTGAAACTGCATATCAGAATATCGTAGATGGATAAAGGGCAAAACCATGAATTCCACGCCAGGGAATCCCAAATACTGGGCGAAGCTGTCCCACGCGTTATTGACGAGCTGCACACCAAAGCCCACACGCTGAGCTACTGGTTTGTCATAAATCGCCACCTTCGAAAATGGCGTATCTTAGGTTCTGTCCCGCTTTCTTCGCTTACGGGAGACTCTTCTCTTCTCCATAGAGACCGACTGAATACAAATGAGGAACAGCAACCTCTGGAACATTGTCGGGAAGTCGGTCGCGAATGGAGCCCGGCTTTTGCTCGCCTTCTTTCGGGTTGTATCCAGACCTTTGAAGAACTCTGTCAAAGTGACATTCTTCGGGATGTCCTTGAACTCCACAGCCTCGTACGCGTTCCAAAAGTCCCTCACGCGCCTATCTGGATCCCCATCCCTTATATCCAGCAACCTCGCCGAGAAATAATTCTGACAGTTCGAGCCCCTCATTCCTACAACTCGGAGCTCATCTTCTGTGTAATTGGTGTGGTCGGGACCTAAGAGAGTATAAAAAAACTTCGCAGTCTCCGGTAGGATGTGGCGATTGGCAATTGCGAAATCGATGAATGCAGTGTGCCCCACTTTTCGCGGCTCATCTTCCTCCCGCCTCGTTGATGCGTAACGATCACGCTAATCCAGACACGCCCTGATAACTTCATCCGCCGTACCAAACAGTTTACCCATTTCGAAGGTGTCTGCCGCAGGCGATGAAGAAGTTCTCGTGGGTTCTGGAGCCATTTATGTACGTGTTCAAACAACCTCACGGGCGGTCGTCACGAGAGCCTGAGTGAAAGAGAGCAGCGGGTGCGGGTGGGTGCGGGTGGGTACGGAAATATTGTGAGTACGGTTGAGGAGCGCGCACGGAAGAACGGTTGTTGCGGAACGACTTCGCAGCTATCCTGGTTGCATTCTGTCGGCCGTGAGAGGAGCGCTTCGACTTCATCGGGGGTCCCGATGAAGTCCCCGCGCACCTCTGTCGGCCGACAGAATGCATCGTGTACACCTGGGCCTCCTAAAAATTACAAATTATATGTATTATGTCGGCCGACAGAGGTGCGCGGGGACTTCATCAGGACCCCCGATGAAGTCGGAGCGCACCTCTGTCGGCCGACAGAGTGCACCGTGTACACCTGGGCGTTCCAAAATTATATGTATTATGTCGACCGACAGGGGTGTGCTGCGACTTCATCGGTGGACCGATGAAGTCGCAGGGCACCCCTGTCGGTCGACAAATACGCCATAACATCACGCATGATGCGTTTCTGAGATGTTGGTCGACTGTCGGCCGACAGAGTGCACCGTGTACACCTGAGCGTTCCAAAAATTACAAAATTATATGTATTATGTCGGCCGACAGAGGTGCGCGGGGACTTCATCGGGACCCCCGATGAAGTCGGAGTGCACCTCTGTCGGCCGTCGGTATATTTTTAATTTTTTAATTTTATTTTTTTGTATCGCCTACCAAGCCAATATGCGTGTTTGCGATGGAAAGAGACAAGGAGTTTCTTGAGTTTGAAACTAAGCGGACGTAGCTCATGTTGAAACTAAGCGGACGAAGTTCGGGCTGATTGCAACGAACTGCTCCAGGGAGTGTTCCGGATAGTCGCCACCAAAGGAGCTCGATCCAATACGTCTTAGTCTGTATACCATAAAAGGCTCAAAGCGCTCTGCGACCATTTGAAACCTCGACCGACTACGATCCGATTCAAATGATGACTCGAGGCGAAGCGAAAGCGAGGGGTACTCCGCGGGGTACTCCACGCGCCACTCTGCGAAAAGCTACATCGGGAAACAATCTGGCTGGTGGGGATAGATTGGCGTTGTTCCTGGCGGATGGGACAGGAAAGCAGAAGGGTACTATGGTTGGCACTGCGGAGTTGAGAGGTGTTGGGGGCAGTGGAGCGGCCGGGAAGGCGCTTTGCAGAGCGATGCATGGCCATTCGTTGCGCGAGTCTGCGAAGCCGGGAGAGGACTTGGTGGCCATCTGGAGAACTGAAATTAAGGAGGGGATCAACTCCAAGTATCCGTACTCCTTCAAGGGAGCAGAGGAGCCGCCGGAGTTGCTGAAGGATATGGTGTTGGCAGGTATATACGCATGGGATACCTCGATGATGACACGCGTCTCCTCTGTGCTGACTCCAGGGCCTCTTCGGCCGGAGACTCCCAAAAGCGTGACCCCCTCGAAGGAGTCTGCTATGCCTTTGAGGGGGAAGAGGGCACAGCCACCAACAGTGCCGCCGGCCATGAAGCAACCCGTCAAGCCGAAAAAGAGGGTGACGATAGTGGATGATTCTGATGAAGATGTTGTGGAGGTGGGGTCAGCAGTGAATGTACGCGGGGATTCGGACACCGGTCCCGAGTTGGAGTTGTTCGATGACGGCGATGCCGTTCCTTCGCAGGAAGTGGATAGAACTCTCGTGGAAAAGAAGATCTCTGTTTCAGACTATGACCAGTGCCGCTTGATTGTGGACATAGATGACATACAAATCCCCGAGAAGACTGTCAGAAGTGTGAATGCGGAACACAAGGCGGCGACGATGGCAAAGTGCAAAACGTTTGGCTGGCTTGCGTCGGCAGGGTCGATTGCTGTTGCCATCGTCGGGGGAATGGAATTAGATTTCAGTGAAATTGTTCACAATGGGAGGGTAGTGGTGCCTGTCATACTCATTGACGGTCATCACCGCGTCTTGGTTCTGCGAGATCTGAAGAATGATCCCTCTGAAGGGAGAAAGTGGTTGGAAATTGTGCGGTCTCTTGATGTCGTTCTTTGGAGACGCAAGGACCGGAAGCCTTTATCGCTGAACGAAGTGCCCGATCTTGGTAATGTACTCAATGAAATGAGTTCAAATGTGTTGAAGATGAGTTTCGCCGACAAGGTTCATTCGACAGTGTCCTTCATTTGCAACTTGATTGACGATAAGAGAACCAAGTTGGCTGACCTTACTCCTACACGGATAGCTGGGGCGCTGAAGACGAGCGAAGCTATAGGAATCTACAGCTTGCGCCATTTGAATCGCTATGCGACTCTTTGGTTGAAATTCGTCAGGAGCGAAGGTCTCCTGGAGTTCTTTGAGAACGTATGAAAGGAGGGTCCAGTGCTAACGCTTGCGCATGTGTCGAGTGACTGGTTGTTAGGACTCGAAGACGAAATATTCCGTTTCGCAATCCGTTGTTTGCAGCTACATGTGAGGGTGAGGATGGGTTCTACGGGGAATATGGGGACGTTTCCAGGAGACGCGAAAGCAGTTCTTCCAATGCGCCATAGGAATGTTCCAACTATGCGAAAGGGCGGGAAAGGAGAAGGGTCTGACGGCGGGGAAGGTTCTAGACAGCACAATTGTGATGGGATACACCGAGGTGTCTTTAAGGGAGTACCTTTGCATGCAAACGGCGAAGATGGAGCTCAGTGGTCCGAAGCGGTTGTGGCCGGGGTTGGTGTCGAAGAGGATGAAAATCGCACAAAGGCGGATTGAAGGCGGTCTGAAAGTGAGTCTGGCGTCCCCAAGTGCGGAGAAGGATGTGGTGGAGGTGCCACCTTCTGTGAATGTTCCTTCGTCGAGTGCTGGGGAGTCTGTACCCCACCAGGAAACCGTGGTTCCCAGACGCATCACACGAACTAGAAAAGGTACTGAGCGCGGGCTGGATGCTGCGGGTGAGAGGGTGATGGAACCTAGACAGAGAAAGGGGAAGAGAAAGGCTGTGGTCATTAGTGATGATGAACGCGAGTATGAACAGCCTTTAAAGCGGAATAGGAAGAGGAGAAAGACGGTGGGCACATCTGCGGCTCAAATACCGGCTGACGTGGTGGATGTGTTCAAGAAGATGAGCAGGAAAGAGGTGAAGCGCTTCTTGAAGGAACATGTACTCAATGTTTTCTCATCGAGTGAGGATGAACGGGATGATGACGGGGGGCAGGGTGCATTTGTAGGGGACGAAGAGGAGGAAGGTGTGCAAATGCGTGGCTTCGAAGACAATAATCTGGAGGGTGTTCCGAAGGGGCTGAAGAGGGCGGGACCGTATGCGGGGGGGTCGGGTATGTCGTGGGTGTACTTGGTGAATGCACTTCCGAGCGAGTGGCCGTCGGGTGAAAATGGAGTGAAGCATCAGCACCTCTGGATGCAGATGATTTACCTACGGAACAAGCACAGGGCGGAGTGCTTGAGGGTAGAAGACTTGAAAAGTGTGCACCATGCGGTTTATTGGCGTGCTGCTCATAACAGGCACAAGGAACTGGGTTCCACGAAAGAACCGGTTCTTGGGGTGATTCTACCGACGAAGGACCAACCTGTGAATGAAGAGCAGGCGATATGGATGGCAGCAATGGAGAGGGATGACTTGGCCCGCGAGTACTTCGCGACTAAGAGAAGTGAGCTGATGGAGAAAGGATTTTGTGTGCTGGAAGAGTTTGCCACGGACGAGGCGATGGCGGATGAGGCGAAGAAGAGGGGGGTAAACTTCGATGGGTATGTGACTGGGACTTTGCTAGAGTTCTTCCAGACGGATTTCTTTAACCAGCCGGACTTGACGATTGAAGGAAATAGAAAGAAATGGGACGCTATAATCAACGCTGGTGAGGAGAGAGACGCTGGAGATAGAATGAAGGGAGTTGGGCGGTACATTACGACGAAGGTGGGGATTGTGGATTCTGTGGAGGGGGACGAGAACAACGTTTTAATGGTGAGGAAAAGGGCATTGTTGGATGCGAGGTTTGGACAGATTGCGGCCGCTCTTCGGTTGTGCAACAACCGGTCGGGGAAGAAGAGGATGTATCCCCTGAAACAGGGGGGCGAGTGCTGCTTACGGCGGAGGGCTGTCCAACGCAGGTGTTACATACGGACTTTCGAGGACTGACCGATGCCGAGAAGAACGTCGGAGAGGTTCCAGGGTTCTTCATGATGGCGTCGGGAGCGAGTTCGTTTATGCTTTGGGTTTGTGAGAGGTCACATAACATGTACGTTCCCGACGACAGGAGCTTGAAGCGGCTGTCTCGGACGATGGTAGTGAGGAAGTTCAGGATTCCGCCGTACTCCTTTTTTATTGGAAGAGGAGATGTGTTTCATGCTGGAGCTGGTTACGAGGATGCATTGGTTAAGGAAGTTTGCATGAGGTATCACATGTACTTGGTACCGGATGGGTACAAGCTACCGGACGCAGTGCATAAGCAACCAGCATTTCGGCCTAAGTTCGAAGAGGATGATTCCAACAAGGGTCATGATAAAGACGTCCAGGTAGATGAGGATGAGGAATTGGATGAAGATTATAAAATGGAAGTTGTTGAAAGTGGGGAAGAGGAGTATGAAGAAGAGGATGATGAACCTGGGATGGGTCTCAACTCGGCTAACACAGATGGAGACTATGAAGACGGCGGTATGATAATGGATGAAGACGACGACTAGATAGTATCTGTTACCTATTGAACAATAAAGAGTACAATTTGAGGTAATATGTGGAGTAGTCCCCTTTTCTTGTAATAGTGATCAGTCGTCTTTCAGTAGAAACTCCTGAACAACTGGATTGAAACGCGTGAGAGCAGCACTTGCTTTCACTTTCTCATAGTGAATGACAACTGTCGAAGATATCAAGATTACGACATCCACTGTGTTACCAAGCAGTATAGGAACACCAGGGCCCTCAATGCGAGATGTGGAAAAGGCGGTTGAAGAGAGTGCAGCGAAAGTGCATGCCGACAGCCTCATACCGAGTAGTCGGAAGGTTACAGCCGGACTGGATATGAATAAAGCCTGTTGAAAAGAGTGGGAGAGGGCGCCAAGCACGAGGTTCATAAAAGAGGTTCTCCGTGGTTCCGGGGTCATTGTGAACTTTGTGTTAAGATAGGACTCTGGAAAGAAGGATATAGAAACAAGCTGGAGAAGATATGCCAAAGCGCCAACTGCAGCCCCTCCTGTGGAGAAGGCGATACAATTTGTCTTTACGTCTGATGAAAGGGTACCGCTGACTGGAATGAAGCGGTGAACGAGGAAAAGTATGGCGTTGAGGGGGATGAGTAGAGTAAGGAGAAGAGCCCCGAATTCCAGAAAGGCTCGTTTCTTCCAGGTATATCGCTGGTTTGGATTGAACGGCGTAGTTTGTAGAGACCCGTATAACGCGTTTATACATTGTACGCCTCCTTCGATTATGAGAATGTGCAGCAGGCTTTGGATAGGACACCTCAATAGCGTTATGAGAATGAACCGAAGGAGAGAGTTGAATCTGAATGGAAGCGTATATTGAAGAGCTGGGTCTATAACTCCGAAGAGTGTAGTTAGTGTGATTGTTAACGATAAGGTCGATGTGAAGAGTGTTTGCTAACTGAACATCTTAGTAAAGGCGTTCCGGTTTGCTAGTCTTTCTTGTACGCTGCACATAGGTAACGATATGATACCGCTCTTTGAACAGTTGTTTCAGAGTATCTGAAGGAGGTGGGAGAGGAGAGGGGGAGAGCGAAAGGGTCGCCGGTGACGCCAGGGAGACGCGGGGAGCCGGCTGGGATGAAGAAGGGGAGAGAGGAATGGAAAGGGGGAGGAGTTGGAGAGATTCGGCTGAAGAAGAGGAGGGTTGGTAAGGATGTGGAGAAGAAGGGTGGGAATGTGTGTGTGGTGGGGCAGCCGGGTGTGAGGAACTTGAGCAGTGGGGAGGTAGACGAGGTTGAGAATGCGGTGGTGGACTTCTTCAACATCAAATACCCTCCCGGTGGAACGCTGGAGCCTAGTAAGCAAAAGGGCCAGTAAGGAGGTAGAAGGTACTGACGACTGCGTTGGTAGGGATCTCCACCTAGAGCGGTCAAAAGTGACCAGTAAACTGCAAATGCAGATTAAACTGCATTAAATGGTCAAAACACTAAGATGCATGGAGTTCTTATTTCCAAAAAAATTTTTTTTCAGGTGCCGAACTAGCGCAATCTGCAAAAATTCTTAGATTTTTAGGCTTGTTATTTACAAAACTAGCTATCTAGCACACTTATCTAGCATTCCGAGAACACAGACGATATAGTGTACCAGAGGTGAGCGCCGACTCCAAGTAAAGGAGACAACATGGGCATCATGACTATTCTGTTCCTCGCTTAGGATTCCTTAACCGGAGATCCGGACGAGCTATAATAGATATTCAGCCCCCAACCACTTCACGAGCCGTCTCGTACCTACGTCCCATCAACGTTTTACAGTTGCACTGTTCACCCTCGCTGGCGAGTAGTGGCCTTACACCCCACTTCCAGCTCGCTGGTGTTGTAGCTCTACCACCCCTTTTCCTTCGCCGCAAGCGACCCATTGGCAGTCCGAACGCTGTCGCAGGTGTCTGCTCTCTCCGTTAGAGCGGATGCTACAAGTGGTGTCCCGACTTAAAACTACTGTGGTCAGATGCATTGAACAATTCGTTCCTGGAGCGTGGAATCGATATCGATACTTGGAAGAAGTGGAATCACTACAGTGTTTGTTTATCGAACCACCTCCAGCAACTGCGGAATTCTTCGTGGTTGAACACGTGGTCGAGAAGTCGAAGACACCATTTGGTTCGCACTTGGACTCAGGTTTGGTCTAGGATGCCGAAGACCCGAAGCCAGTCGAGTACTGGTCGCCCCGGTCCTGCGGGATCTCCCCCGAAACCGAGGCTCGCCTCATCTTTTGAAGCCGGAGAACGACTGTATCGTCGCGCTCACGCTCGGTGAATAATGAACGAGATCTCTCGGATGTACCGGCCCCTGTGGCAGCGGCAGTCGCGCCCACTACAGAAGCCGTAGTTGACCCTGAGGTCGTCGGACCTCAAGAAGAGGATGATTTGCGCAGGGAAGTGCGTCGTCTCAAGTCTGAGTCAAGCGCTTCGCGTGTGCGCATGGTTGCGTTTGAATCGCAGATCGCCGCTCTTATCGCTGATGTCGAACAATTACGCAGTGCGCATCAAGCACTCGATCGTCAAGACGATGGGAAGCAGGTCTCTGCATCAGTGAAAACACTACGTGAGGATTTGAACCATCTATGGAGAGGTACGGGAATACGCCCGATGAGCTACCCGGCTTAACCGTGGATGTAGAAGAAGTCCTCACTCGAGTTAACCCTCGTTTAGAACGCCTGGAGGCGGCAGTTCATGCGCAGACTGCTGCTAAACCAGTCGTGCTGGAAGAGAAAGGAGCTCCTTGGGAGGAAGCTCGTTCGAAGAATTCGAAGTCACGACGTAAGAAGCGGAAGTCCGCACGTCATTCGAGTGATGAATCGTCAAGTACGGAGGGCTTCAGTTCCAGTACTGATGATTGTGATGATTCAGATACGTCAGATGACGACGACAGGGATGATGGTGATCGAAGGTCTCGATCTCGGAAAAAGAACACGTCTTCGTGGTTAATGAAAAAAAAAAGGCTCACCTTACAGAGTATTGAAGGTGCTCCCGCGCACGAATCCGCTTTATCGAAAGGTCCTGAATTACAGGTACTACCGTCTGAAGGTGAAGAGCAAGAAGCGCTCAGGACGCGAAACCGCGAAGGTGAAGGATCACATCAAACGATTGAAGATCGGCCTTAACGATTTAACATTTGATGGGAAACACCCCATTCTCGTTATCGAGTTTCTCACTCGATTCGTTGCCGAAGCAGACACTCTAGAGATGAGTGAACCACAGGCATTTTTGTCTTTACCACACTTCTTGAAGGGTTTTGCTTTAGAGCAATATCGTTCCGTATGCGGATCATTGACAGCCAATGAAGGCGGCGTTACCTAATGGCCAGAGGTGGTGCAGTATTTGCTGCGCAGTTACGCGACTTCAAACGCGATACGTCAGGCGATCCTGGACCTAAGGGATGTGACCCAAAAGCCTGAGAAGGGCGAAGCTGAGTACAGCTCAAGGCTTACCAAAGCTTCAGTCCGCTGTGGAAACGTCCACTCGACGGAGGACAAGATTACCTTGTACATCGACGGGTTGAACCCGAGCATCAAGTCGTTGGTAGCTCGATATCGAGAGAAGCATGGAAGAGGCTCCTTTTTGGAGTTAGTTCAGTTTGCGAAAGCTGAAGGAGACGCGGCCAGAACGCGTGGTAGCCCCCGTCGTTCAGTGGCGTTTGAAACCTCCATGAGTAAGGAGAAGATCTCCGCCAGAGTTAATCAGCGCAGAAAACTGCTACACCTGGAATCTCCAGTGCCCTCACGATATTCGTCGTTGGCACCCAAAGGGAGTGACTCGCATGAGGAGGCGGTCCATTTAATGGAATATACATACTCTTCTGTAACTACAGTGGATCTCCCACACTCGGAGTCTCAGGACGAGGAAGCCCTAATGGCTATGGAGGGCCGTCGCCCTATGTACCGTCCCTACACGGTGCCTCCACAAGGAGGGTTTAAGAACGGGAAACCCGGATGGGTGGATACTCGCACGGCATACCGTTCACAACCTATGTTGACCAACCGTCGTGAAGGTTTGATATGTTATTCATGTAATGGAAAACACCATTTGAGTGCAGAATGCACGCTTCCTGCAAAAGATCTGAGTCGTATCATGACGAATTATAGAGCACTCTCAGAAGAGGAAAGGAGCCGCGTACCGGCGGGCATGTATTGGAAAGCCAAAAGTTGGTTTTCTTAGACACCAATGCGCCGGACGGACAAGCCGGTTGCTCAGAATGCTGAAGTGTTACAACCCGAAACTCCGGTAGGAAGAGGCGCCTTTGAGGCGAATAAGCCGGTGCAACCGGAAAACTAAGTGAGGGAGCCCCTAGGGGGTGGGCACTAGTCAATCCCGTAGTGCTGACAAGGGAGAGCTCGCCTCCCTGCTCCTGCGCTTGGAAGCCCAAGATTCTCTTAAGGCCTCCCAAATTTCTGCCGTACGGAATCAATTCGCCGGACAAAAAGAGAGTACAGTTTGACTGTGAGTTACATCGTCCTTGGAGACGTTGTGCTTGTCCGTCAAAACGGGAAAGTTCCCTCATGGTAGTGTCTAAAAGAAACTATAAGGTCTATGCCGACATCGGCTCTGACAGGAATCTGGTATCTCGTCGATTGACTATCCTGGACACAGATGCTGGTCCGAACTTTATACGGGAATCGAAGCTCGCTCCTGCGGACTTAGAACGTATTCGATACGGTACTTTACCGGACATCCGGGATGCCAACAAAAATGCTGTGAAGACACTGGGAACAGTTCGACTCGTGGTGCGTTTGGTACGCTTTGTAGTCCTAGTCGAATTCATCGTCTGTAAGACGTTAGCTGCACCAGTGGTATTGGGATTTGATTATTGCGAAAAGTTCGTCGAAGCCATTCGCCCGCGAAGAAAACTAGTCGAACTAGATGATGGATCAATGGTACCAATAGTTCGCAAGCCAATGCGTCGTTGCCCCGAAGCACCTCCACTTCCACCATCTATGGAATACGGGAAATCCCGAGGACGTGTCTCGCCGAGGATGCGAGTAGGGAAGAGTGCCATGCTGAAGGCGCAAACCCAAACTTGGGTTCAAGTAAGAACAGAACGACACGGACTCGTGGTAATTCAACCGAATACTCGGATGTACGAATCCTGTAGATTGCTAGTCGCTAACGGCGTTGTTCAGGTTGATCCTGGTAGCCCTATTTGGATACTAGTGAGTAACTTCACCGAAAACGATTATCAGATACCGAAGAATGAGGTTGTTGCAACAGCTTTGCCTCACCCCACAGTGGTGGTCCCTACTCATATTTCTACTGCAGAAGTATTGGGATTAACCCATGTCGGTGACACAGACGAAGAACTGCAGACTCCGTCTGGAGATCAATTGCCAACGGAAAAGGATCCAGAGAGCCTGGTCGATGAGCTAGACTTAGCACATGTGTTGGAACACTACAGAGCCAAGATCAGGTCCATGCTGAAGAAGTATACATCCATGTGGAGTGGAAAACTAGGAGAGATCTACGCTACGGAACACCACATTGATTTGGTCCCAGGGTCACGGCCAATCTCCCAACCACCCTACAGAGCGGGACCGCGAACTCGCCAAATTGAGGAGGAAAATGTCAGCAAAATGCTGGAAGAAGGAGTAATCGAAGCAGCTCAATCTGCTTGGGCCTCACCAGTGGTGCTGGTTCAAAAACCTGATGGTTCTTTACGATTCTGTATCGATTATCGAAAACTGAACGCAGTTATAGTTCGAGATACATACCCGTTGCCTCGAATGGACGAATGTATTGACAGCTTAGGAGAAGGGCACGTGTTCACCACGTTGGGCGCCAACTCTGGCTATTGGCAGGTGCCTGTAGCGGAAGAAGACCAAGACAAAACCGCATTTACGTGCCACGCCGGTCTCTACGGTTTCAAAAGGATGCCCTTTGGCTTAACGAATGCACCGGCTACTTTCCAGAGTACTCTGGACATCTTACTCTCAAGATACAAGTAGAAGACTTGTTTAGTCTATTTGGACGATGTGATCATCTTTTCCCAGGATGTGGAAAGCCATTTACGGCATGTCCAGCAGATCCTCAAAGCAATGCAGAGCGCAGGTATCATCTTGAAGTTCAAGAAATGCGAATGATTCGCTGGCACCGTCCGGTGCTTAGGACATGTGATCAAGCCGGGACAGCTTGTCATTCAAGAGGCACAAACAGCGGCTCTGCGCGAAGTACAACCTCAGCCGACAAAGAAGCAATTGCGATCTTTCCTCGGCTTGTGCAACGTCTACCGACGATTCGTGCCGCGATACTCGCATATAGCAGCACCGCTCAACGCAAAGCTGCGTGAAGGACAACCAGTACAGCTGGAACAATTCAGACAAGCTGAAGTGGAAGAGTTCGACACGCTGAAGACAAGGATTATTACAGCCCCAGTCTTGGCGCTGCCCATCCCCAACCTGCCATACTCAGTGGATACCGACTCTAGCGAGTACCAATAGGGTGTGCCCTTTTTCAAACACACCCTGATGGTGAACGCAAACCCATTGGTTACTGGTCAAGATCGCTGAACGCAGCTGAGAAGAAGTATTCAGTTTCAGAAAAGGAATGCCTTGCAGTTGTTTGGGCTCTAACCACATTGCGACCGTATCTCCAAGGAGAACGTTTTACCGTCAACACGGATCATTCGTCTCTACGATGGTTTCTGTCCATTACAGACCCGTCTGGTCGTCTCACACGATGGCGCTTACGCCTTTCTGAATTCGATTTCGAAGTGAATTATAAGAAGGGATTGGCCAATGTCCAAGCTGACGCGCTATCGCGACTCAAAACACTGGGCGAAACCCAAGGCGAAATAGATGAAGAGATACCTTGCTTCTACATGGAGACCCATTCACCATCTTTTGAAGAAGAACAGCAAGAGACCCTTGATGATTATTCGGATGCAGACCCGTTGCTTGCATTAGCAGACACTGACCCTTCATTTCAACTCGAGCGAATCTCGTGCACTGAGCTCCTCAATGAGCAACACGCCGATACGTTTTGTGCGTCGATACGCTCTCGTCTTAACGGGGGGGAAGAGCTCCCCTTTTCACTCGATTCACGAGGAATATTGTTAAGACATGTCGAAAAGCATGATCAAATCGTGATTCCACTCGTCTTGAAGAGTCGAGTACTCCATCTGGCACACTACAGCAGGCTGTCTGGTCATCCAGGAGGAACGATGTTGTTCATGACTCTAAGAAGAGATTTTTACTGGCCTACTTTGGCAATGGAGTGCCATGATACAGTGAGGTTGTGTACAACATGTGCGAAGAATCGCGTGAAGCTTTACAGGAAGCGGAAACCGATGACGTTTTTCCAGGCGAAAGCGCCTTTACAATACGTCAGTATTGACATCCTAGGCGAATTGATTCGATCAAGGCGAGGTTATCCTTACATATTGGTAATCACCGACCTCTTCTCGAAGCTAGTGCGGACTGTGCCGTTGATGCGGATAACCGCAACCGTAATCGCACAGGCGTTTATCAAACACTGGGTATTTATATACGGACCACCAAAAGTTCCGTTATCAGATAATGGGAAGCAATTCGTTGCAAAGTTCTTTCAGAATGTTTGCCGCATTATGGGCAATCGAAATGTGTTTACCACGACCTATCATCCGCAATGAAACGGTCAGGTGGAGCGTTTCAACGGCACGCTGAGAGCAGCATTACGACACTACATCGCGGACCACCCGAAAGAATGGGACATGTTTACTGATACTCTGTGCTACGCGTACAATACGCAAGTGCATACCTCTACAAAGACGGCACCTTTCGACCTCGTGCGCTCACGTAACCCTCCGGCTTTACCGGTTGTGCTCGACGACGAGACAGAATTGGACGCGCCGACCCCGGCTCAGTACCATCTGAAATGGAGGAATGACCCGAAGGCCAGAGCGGAAGAAGCCGCTAAAGAGTTATCAAAGACGAAAGCTCGCTATGAGCGAAACTATGACGCCAGAAGGCGAAGAGGAAATCCGGCAATCCGAGTAGAAGGTCACTTCTTCGTGCGAGTTGAAAGACCGGACAAACAAGAAGAATCTCGTCATAAGTTGTTGCCGATAGCGGCTGGACCCTTCAAAGTGGTGGACCTTGATGAAGACACAGTGGTCATCAAGACAGGTGAGGACGTTGAACGTGTATCGCGCGATCGCGTTGAAGTCGCGCCTGACCCGCAAGTGGAAGTCCAGGTACTTGGTAGAACTAAGGAGGCAAGTGCGACGTAACGTCAAGGCAAAAGCCCAAGTGACTCTGGGGAGAGTGAACCGCCACCAAGGGATCGTGCGGAGGAGAAAGCTCCTGATCTCCCACCCCCGGCGGTTGCGTACGCCAATAACGGACAGCTTTCCAAATATCGGGATATGCCCCGTGGCACGCGCACACCCGGAAGTACAGAAATGTAACCAGAAAGCAGGAAAGATGTATTGGAATTTGGCCCCAAGGACTTGGAAACGAGTGCACGCGAAAACGCGCCTTTGCCGCTTCAGGATGAACCGTTAGGTGAAGCGCCACTCGCTGTTCCTCCGATATCGGTTCCCATCCCTCGTGGGCAGGAAGAAGAAGAGGTATCGCCTCCTGTCGTGGTGCAAGCACCATCGTCCACACAAAAGCGGTCAGAATCGGATAAACCGAAGGAAGTTCATCCACGAATGGAATTGAGAAGTAGCGAGAAGTACGCTTCTATGGAACCTGGAAAACAGGATAGCTCTTTATCTGTGAAAGCTTCTCAAGGAATGAGTACACTGCCCCTGCGGGCAGAACGACAGTTAGTCGACGAGCGAACGCTTGGCGACGCTGAGACTGCTAACACAGAGACGCTTGGGTCAGCCCTAATGCATTTCAAACCTATTAAGAGGAATGTCGCGCCAACAGCGAAAGCATTGGGAAACGCCGAGGAATATATTATGGATCGCATATGTGAACATGGCGAGCATGAAGATACCAGAGAATTACTGTATCGAGTCCATTGGTACGGTTTTCCTCCGGAAGCGGATACGTGGGAACCTATAGCTCATATCAGCCGTTCGCAACTCGTGCGATATCATCGACGCATGCGACTACCACTCCTCAGGGAGATCAACTCCTCGATAGTCGGGCTTATGGGCACATCCGATTTCTAAGTATGGACTACAAAGGTAGTAAAAACTCGAAAGGAGAGAAGAAAACAAGAAATCATGAAGAGGAAACGTGAAGACACGCAAGCAAAGGACATTTACTGATTATCAACTATGACGAACTCGAGAAGCGAAAAGAAGGATTGAAGAACTCGAGAAGCGAGAAGAGAAGATTGAAGAACTCGAGAAGCGAGAAGGGAAGTATGAAACTCGAGAAGCGAGAAGAAGAAGTTAAGAACTCGAGAAGCGAGAAGAGATGAAGACCAGAAGATAAGAAGGGAACGTGAAGACACGAAGTCACCAGAGTTTTATTGGTATCAAGATACCACCGCAAGGGTGTTGACTAGGAGTCTTTTCTAGGATCATCAAAGAGACGTGCGAGCACGCAGGTTCGCAAGAAGCTGTGCGCGATCACCCTCAACTTGGTCCACGGGAAAGCCCGCATCTAAGAGGAACTGCTTCAGCGGCTCCAAGCCTGGATCTTCGACCGGCACTGCACTCGGTTGTTGGGAAAAACCATGAAGGTTCTCTTGAGCAACTCCAGCCGCTGCGGATTGATCGACGTAAGCCGCGTTTGTCATCGGAGCCACGGTTGGCTGAGGTAACGGTAACGACCGGAATCCGGTGTACGGTGTGGGGAACGAACGGTATGGACCGAGTTGAGCAGTAGGCTGCGACGCATAACCAGCATTGTTGGAATGAGCCCCAGAAGGCACATCATCAGAGGAGGGCTGAAACGGGTTGGACCCGGCGTTCGGATCCATCGCGAGGGATCGAGCTGAAGAGCGGTGCGGAACAGAATGCTGTTGAGAACTGTAAGAGTTCGTCGGGCGGCGAGGATTTCGTGATGACGATGAGAACCCGGAACACCAGTCCGACTGCGTATAAACGCTTCTTGCGTCCCCCATGGTTCGCGCTTAACGAGGGGGGTATGTAGTATTCTATTATGTCGGGGAGTCCGATAGGATGATTTTTCGCGAAGTCGCGGTTGGAACTCATAAGTGAGTGATGTCATCAAACTTTTGATATGAAACAACACACCGCGTAGGATGCCAGAAGGCAGGGTACATTAGTGGAACACGTGGTATCACGAGTGGACTGGCTTGCAACGGCGCATGTAGTGGAGATCCACGTGGCTGGTTTTACTACCCTTTGTAGCTAGACGTCCATTAGGGACCATACCCATACAGTGGTTTGGCTAAGTGGCTGACCACTGGGTATTATTTACATATTATTTGGGCACTCACCCCGGCACACAGTACATAGTGTACCAGAGGTGAGCGCTGACTCCAAGTAAAGGTTACAACATGGGCATCATGACTATTCTGTTCCTCGCTTAGGATTCCTTAACCGGAGATCCGGACGAGCTATAATAGATAGTCAGCCCCCAACCACTTCACGAGCCGTCTCGTACCTACGTCCCATCAACGTTTTACAGTTGCACTGTTCACCCTCGCTGGCGAGTAGTGGCCTTACACTCCACTTCCAGCTCGCTGGTGTTGTAGCTCTACCACCCCTTTTCCTTCGCCGCAAGCGACCCAGCGGCAGTCTGAACGCTGTCGCAGGTGCCTGCTCTTTCCGTTAGAGCGGATACTACAGACTCATTGTACGAGATGCTTGTCAAGAATTGGGTCATGTGGGGTCGACATGACTCTGCGCTTTGTTCGTTGTTTGAGCGCTCTGTGCAAGCGATCATGCACATGTTGAGCAGAAACAATGCACACAACCTGTACATTGGCGAAAGGAGACGTGATCGACCGTCAACGTTTCGAGAGCACATAGATCATTTGCCATGTTTCTTTCCAGCGACACTTGCGTACGCCGCACTGCACGGGCAGGGTTGGGGTCTGAACTGCAGCAAGGAAAGCGACTACCTTCCGATTGCCAGAAAGCTGACGCGCAGCTGTTTCGTTTTGACGCGCAGCGTGAAGAACGGCCTGGCGGGCGAAATCACTGTGTTCATCGGCAAGCCGGTGCCAAAGATGGGGTAGGACGTGAACTATCTGCGTCTGCAAATCGTGGAGGCGCTGTATGTAGACGACTCCGGGAGAGAATACTCGGCAGCGTGGAGGCGTCCTCCGCGGAAGGACGAGAGCGCATCTGGAAATGGACAGAATGCACGCCGACGCGCATCAAATGGCACAGCATTCGCGCGTCGTTCAGCCTTACTCGCTCGAGGTAGACGCTTAACCCGCGCCTGCCGACGCTCTGCTACTGCACGCGCTCGTTGTACGAAGCGAAGGTCATCTTTTGCAAGCCATTCAAACCGATCGATTGCAATCATTCAACGCCGCTAATGGGGAAGCCTACAGCTGCAGTGCAACTGCCTCTCAACTCGGAGCGTGCGTGGTACACGTTTGGTACTGTACAACTGCACAATGCGCATCGGGCTCGCGCAAAGAGCACCTTTGAACCTGCGTTGCAGTATTATCCGTTCATGCAATCGTTGTTGGATGGTGTTGGAGATGCTCAGTTTGCCATTGATAAGGAAAGCGATGGGTCTGACTCTGAAATCACCATCACCGAGTCTACCTCCAATCATTCCGCTCCACTGTAACAGAAAGCCGTCGCCAACTCACCGCATGTTTCTCCTTCCAATGCATTAAAAACTCCTTCACGAAGAGAACAAAGTTTCAGTCTTTTGTCGCAACGCAATCGCCAAGACTTGTATCTAGCCGACGCAGATTCACGGTTGGGGTTTTCCCGCTCCCGCTGTCAAAAGCAGGACACCAACGAATTCTTTGTCTGAACCTAATACATATAATCCTGCCGAAGAGCCTGCTTCGTTTTAGTCTCCTTGCTGCATCTTTGTTTACATACGACAATCGCACTGCTTCCATGATTTCGCCTCCCATTTCTGCAAGTCCCATTCATTTGCTTAAGATTCCGTTTCCGCTTCCGCTTCCGTGTTTCTGCCCGGCTGTTAGCGCAGACTGCCTAACTGCATCCTCCAGGAGTCGCAACTTCCCGCAGCTCCCTCCCACGCTGTCCCCACCGAACCAGTGGAAGTATCGCATTGAATGCGCCCAGGAAATCATCCTCTCCAACGACCCCGCCGATTCGCCGCAAGTGCTCGTGCTCTATGCGCTCAAGAATCACCCCAGCGCTCCCCTGCAACCCGTCTCAACCTTCTCAGAGGCTCTCTTTCGCCGCTATCTCACCCCATATCTTCTTCCCAATCAAACTGTCAGTTTAACTCCCGTCTACATCAAACAGCTCTCGCAACGAGCCACTCCGCTGAGACCCACTCATCGTCTCTCTCCATTCAAGCAGCCGATCTTATTGACAGCGTTGGTGCCTAAATCATAATGAGGCATTTGATCCGTCGTGTCAGTGAGCAACAAGCCACAAAACAAGTGCGTCGCGCCGTATAGAGCTTTCAGTCAATCACAGAACTCGACCAGATCACATAAAGAACTTCTGAGCAAGCAAATAAGTAACATTGCGCTGCAGAATATGCCAATGCTGCAAAAGCCGCACGCAACTTGCCTGTTTCAGCTGCAGTTCAACAGTTTGCCGGATTTTTGCAGGCTGCTGCCGCCAAGGATTGTTCAATCATGATCGCACTACGTAAATTTGATGAGGTTCAAACCAAGAGCGAAAGTATCCTTGTTTATGCACATGGTGTGCGATGGCTGGCTCGTTTGTTGGTCATTGATACGGACGAAAAGCACATTGCAGAGATTCTCGGCAAGTGGGGCGTTGATGATCGCTAACTAGCCGCCATGTTGGGAAGCATGGTTTCGTCAAGCAGTGGTGCCAGAGAACAAAGAGTTACTGAGGGGTACCTGACTCCCTCAGGGGGCTCTTGTTTTGAGCAATTCAATCAACCTTGATGCGAAACCCAATCCCAATCATACTCAAGTCATTCACTGTTACTTATAGTCGAGAATGTTGCGCTCACAAATGTTACCCAGTGCTAGCAGGGGTCTATGTACCGAAGGGTAGCTCTCTTTGGTCCTGCAGCTTCATTCAAATGGCCATTTCGGGGATTATCGAGTGGAAAACAACACAGATGTGAGCTCATCCGGCAGATCTGGTCATCGAAACGGCATGAAGTGCTTTTTCCCTCTGAATGCGTTTAAAACATCACGCCTTTTTTTCTGTTTTCCAGCATTTGCACTTCGAAAGAATTCTATCATTCGGGCAATTCTTCAGCGATCAAGTGCTGAAACAACTTGCAGCTCGTCCCCAACATCCGAGTCTGCAGAGAGAGAAGCTCAAGATCGTGCTTCTAATCGTTCCTTATCCACCACCACAAAAGAGCACCTTAGCGGTAAGAGCTTCACCGTGTTTATGCACTGTGCATGGCGGGCGATGAGCAAATATTTTGGAGGCACTTGCTTCATTCGAGAAATAGAGGTTCATCAGAGCACGGGTGGGAGGCCTTGTTGAGCAAACTATAGCCCTGTGGAAGGGATTTGAAATGGGTCTTTTTTAACAGTCAATTATGCCGGTGCTTCTGAGGCCATCCTTCTACTTCTGCCTGCGTATCTATCTCTGATGGTACTGGCATTCAAGTGATTGTCGTACCTGTCCACGGGCGGGAACCTAGAAACGCAAATAAAGTACTTAACAAGCAGAGGAAGCATCAATCAGAAGTAAAGCGAAAATCAAAAGGCAAGCTAGTATACGCTAATGAAGGAGCATCCTGATCTAGTTCACCAAGAGCTCTTGTAAGCATTTCAATTTGCTTCTTCCAACTTTTCGTGTGCTTTCCTGCCTTCAATCTATCCTACGCCACAGCAATCTCTTCCAACAGTTTCCTTCGATTCAGGAACTAGGTCACTGAAGAAGTGGATCTCTCAGCAGCAGCTCTTGTTTTGTCAGCCTTCCTTAAGTCCTTTTCTTTTTCGTCGGCCTTGAAGTAGCTGGTAACTGATTCAAAGAATTTAAGACCAGCATCTTCGAATTCCCCAGACGATCGTTTTCGTGACTGATATCTAGTACCTGAATTTGCAGCGCGGGACCCGTTCCCAACTGGATCAAATTGACCTGTTCGACCTTCGTGACCAATGCTACACGCGTATTCTATGGACCTTGTGGAGGAGCACAAGATAGCTTCGTCTTCATTGGGCGTACCGAGACCCAGAATAGTAGCCCCGATTATAATTCTCTTTTTTTGTCTATCGCTGTACTTGTTTCATCGCTTACCATCTTCACTGTCCATGAACTCTTTAAAATTTGGATTGTTCTGGCCGGTCATCTTGAAATTCGATATTGGCAATGACGAAAGACTTCAAAAGCCGTTCCAGACTGCCCGCAAATAGGCTCCGGGACGAAAGCCAATTGGAGGCTCTTACGGAGTAATGGGCTCGTCAAATGAATATTCCAATGCCTGTCGGGGTCGTAGAGATGCATCATTGTATCTCCATTCAATGATGTTCACCCACTTGTCGGAAGGTTTCAACTTCATATCCATATCAGAGCGCTTGGAGAGAGTCTGGGATGCTTTAAGAAAGGCAGACCTGCAATCGGGGTAATCGCGTATGAGAAGAACCAAACGTGCAAACTCAGAGAGCGTAAATGGCTTTTGTTTCGGCTTGCTAGGCAGAGCGGGGTTTTTCTTTGCATCGTTAGAAGTGAGATCAACGATGGTTGACTACGACGATTTGCTCCGCTTTCCAGCTGGAGAATTGGAAGGGCTGAGTTTTCGCTTTGATCGTTGACTGAGTGTACTCTTCCCTCATCCACACAGTTCGAGATCTCATTTCACCTTCTCTGCCGCATCTGAACTTGTTCTGTGCGCAATACTACTCAACGCCGGCATGCACGGAATGGGCTGATTAATGAACACAAGCAGCCATCTCTTCAGAAATTGAGGGTACTCCCAATTGCTTCCTCCCATAATGTCTTCAACTGTAGAGAGCTTATCCTCAATGCAGGTTTTGTAGGTAAACGTGACCATTCGAGCTATAAGAACTGCTTGGGATGTTCCAGAAACTTTGAATTGAGCGCCCACACCCCAAAACTCGAACATTTTCTTGAGACTCTGCACCGACTGACTACAAAGAAAAACATGTACTTTATGCATATCGGAATCCCTGCAAACGCTTTCCCAATGTGAGGAGAGCGGATGCGCTTCATCTTCGTGTATGTGTGCCATTCGCAATGGCAACAAGAGGCTATGAAATAGCCAAAGTCACTTGGTTGCTGGTAGTCTTTGTTTTGGCGCGTTTCGTCGCGCGAAAAAAGGTTTCTGTAGACAAAGAGGACTTGAAAGATTTGAAAGGCTTGACGAGGGAGATGTGACGGTGTTGCACATTTGAAGATTTGTGGAGTGGGTAGGTCGGCGAAATGCGTGGGAAAGTAGGTAAAAGAAAACAGGGGAGCGTCCCTGCAAAAGGGGAGAGTCGACGGTCGTATGGTTCTGCGTTGTACGCCTCTGATTGCCTCTATAAACTGCATATTGGCTGTTGTTGAACCTTTCGGTTCATGCTTGTCAAGGCAGTGCCTTCGCTGCATGCTGCAAGCACAATTGGAGATCACTGAGAATATCCAATTGAATCCGGAATCGAATTGGTTACAGTTGTGCTTTCGATTAGCCACCGTTTCGGGGGCTTTTTGAAATAGAAGTCTGAGAATCAAAGTGCCTTTTGAACGGTGCAAAACGCACTTTTGTAGTGCTCTATTACACCGTAGACTACCTTTTAGACTCAGACTCTCCACACGTGTTCCCTCCCGAACGCTATCCGGGGGGCATCAAGTCCCCTTTTATAAACTTTTCCGCGTCAAAGTACAAAAATGAACGTAATTCCTCGTGCACATCACACACGGCGCACGACACACAAACATAAATCACCACCACACAGAATCCCACTACTAGCTAAACGGATGATGGCGCTACCGCGCGCTACCATCCTCGCGCTCTCGTTGCCATCCACGCGCTTCATACTGAAATTACAGGTCGACCGCGCCATAACACGCCCGCCTGCTCCGTATGATAACACTTGCGGTTTACATTTTCTTGGATTTTGATCAAGAAAGCAATGAGATCGGCATTGCAGCTATTTAAAACCTTTCTTGTCAAATAGTGATCTTATTACTGTGCGTTGTGAAAAGTGCGATTCGGTGTACGTGAAGAAGATATTGAAAAGTTGATGTAGACAGAGTAAAATTATGCCGCGCGGCAGAATCGGCGTGGACGTTGTAAAACTTGAAATCGGGTCAAGACGGACAAGAAAGACGGTGATGTTGATGAAGAAGGCATTGATTAAGAAGTTGAAGGTTTTGTTCGATGGTTGTCGAACAAGAGAAGAAATAATATTGTTCTGAGCTCTTTTAAAGTGGCTCGGAACTTGATGTGGGTCTTTACCGCGCCAATTGAGCTAAATTATTCTAATTCAACACCTACTAGATTAATCTACAAAATCAAATGGCTAAAGATACCATTTTGTGTCTATCTTATGTAAATGTTCTCTAGTGTGATTTTTACCACGAATTGTAGGGCCATTTGTTGACGTCCGTGCATCTCGTGCAGGGAGATGGCACAGTCGATGATACGTGTTTTATAAACTGCACATCACAGTGTGCGCCGTAGTTTGCACGGACGAAATAGAGTGTGCATCCGCCAGCAGTGGTCTTGGTCCATCAGTCGAGGGGACAAGAAGGATGAAAATAGTGACCTATATTGTAGCCATCGCCTTGGTTAACTCTTTTTTCTACCTTCTCGCGTCGCCTGGTCGCGCCGCAACACCTAGACGTACAGCCTCTCTATGGCCTTACGCCCCTCGAGTGCTGCCTCGGGGCTATGATGAAGATGTTACACCGGCTTGTTCAAGGCGTCTAGGTCGGCCTTGCTTAGAGGGGTGTAAACCATCCGGATGGCCACAAAAATAAATGTGTTATCCGAGGCATTGTGGACTTTGATCGGGGCTGGCGTTTGTCAAACAGAGAACTAATAGGGAAACGATTGGAAACTTGAACTAATCTGCTGGGAATGCATTATACTGGATAACTTCTTCTAGTGGGGCGTGCTTTTCCAACCTTTGGAGACAGCTTGTCTGATCGTTCAGTTTCAGTTGGAAAGCAAAGATCAAAGCGCGGAGAACAAAAGGCAATTTACGGAATACTGATCAGGGAACGATACTGAAGAGAGGGTTCGTCTTGCCGCCAAGTGCGTATTACCCGAACGCCTTTAACAGGTTCCGCCCGAAGAATAAGGTCCTCTCTACACGCATGAGACTGTCGAAGAAAGAAGTTGAAGAACAAAACGTCCCTACCGTAGGTCGCAGAATCCTTTCCCGCTTAAGCAAGTCCATCGTACTACCCCGTTCATCACTCCCTCCCCAATGTCAAAATTTCACGAGAGTTTCCTTGGGGTGAGCTGCCTAAGCTCAAGGTCCCAACTGACTACATTCTATGTTGCCGTCTTCTTCTCTACTATCTCCGTCGTGACGACGATTTTTTAAGTGGTTTGGATCCTCGTCCCAAATGATTCAATATCAACAACCGCTCGATGAGGACTTGAATTGAGAAATCCGTCAGGGAAAAGAGCACAATCACGCTTTGCCTTGTCGTTTCAGCATTAGTTCTCGTCCGCACTTTCGTGAAAGACGACAAAACAGCCAAATAAATCTTGGATTAATTTCAGCGTCTGTACACAACTACCAAGAGGCAAGTCGTTCAGAACATCCGTTACCGCTTGGAAACGCTTGGATACAAATAAAACGAAAATTAGAACAAGCACGTGTCTAAGATTCTGGAAATTATTGGTTGGAGCACTTGCCACTTTCGACGAAGAAGTATCTGACAAAGAGAAAGTGTCCAAACTTATCAGAAGCCTTCCCAACTCTTTTGTACCTTTGGCTATGACGTCCAATCTTACGAATGCTGGTTTCGACTCCATTGTCAACCCCATCGAAGCCGAAGTGGCCCGTCAGAGAACCCAAACAACACGCAACGCGCGTCCTCTTCTACGCCTACACCATTCACACAGCCAAAGGTCGACACAGCCAGGAAAAGAGGACGTCAGCGATGTGCTCGACGAAACAAATCATCTTCCAATCAAGATGGCGATGGCAATAACTTCTACTACTGCAGACGTCGCGTACATTATGTCCGGGACTGCTACAAACGAAAGCAGGAAGAATCAAACAACGATCATAATAATCGCGCAACTCGTCTGGGCAAATCCCAAATCACACTAATACTGGTTCTAATCGCTCGCAATATGGCACACAGAACCGCCATGAAGGACAACATTAATCCACCTGAAACTCACGCTTTACACCAATGGGAACTGGAATTGGAAACAGTAACTCCCCACCCACAGTCTTATGTGGTGCAAAGACATGACGATCCTCCTCTTTCGCCCGAGTTTGACTGCAATTTAGCAAAATATAGAAGCTATATCGCACTCCTCTCGAAATACTGCATGGTAAATTTCGATTCTTAAAATGTTCTCAACCACTACTTTAAATGGTACAGAACCAATGAAATTCCATCTCACACCACTAGAATTATAGCGTTATAATAGACAATAAACTACTAGATTTATACTGGTTCCGTACTACTGTTTCATCTGGAAGTAATTGTACGGTACTACCAAAAACACTCATTGCCCCAATGTGAACAAGGGAACGGTAGGAAAGCCAAGTCTCCGAACGGGAGGAATTCCGAAGGAAACGTTTGTTTTACGAGTACCGCGCCACAAAAAACGCATTCGTGTGCTACAACGTTTAGTGGTACGCACGTGCGCAAATATTGGCCCGTTGTAAAGGAATTAGTGGAACAAAAGCTGACTTTTGGTGGTTCGGTAATAGGGAAATTATGTGACGCTGTTTCGATATGTTGGGTATCCACTAAGATATCATGGTGTGGTAATTTGGTATTAATGGTTCGATATAAGCCAAGACTTTTGGGTTGATTCAAGTTGGTAGTCTCTTGCAAACCTTAGTAGTGGTGTACAAGAGAATTCATTGGTGCGGTAATTCGGAAAACAAAGGTATATACTTTAAATACATTGGTTTCGTGTTTTAAGGAACCAAGTGAATTCCTTCATTGCGCTGTAAGCAATTTCTTGTACATTGGTGCCCTAAAATAGCACGCAATCACTACCCTCGCTACTGATGTAGGAATCCACCAAAAAGCAAAACAGCATCACGGAGAATTGCAATCCACCCCTCGTGCACGGGCTCCGTCGTCCATTCATCTACCCTAGGTGCGGAGGGTATCCATCCATCTTAGTGAGTACCTCGTACGTCCCACCATGCACGGCCGTGGTGCAATGCTCGGGTGTGCCTTCTTTTCTCACGAATCAGCATCGATTGTCATACACATGAATCAAACCTGCGCGGCGCACACGCACTCCGAATTGCATGGGCTGCATTTGACTTGGCGACCATCTACTACCGTCCCGGCCTCCTTCCATCCGCTTCACAAAACCCCAAACCACATCTTCGTGACACTTAGCAATCCCAACTACCATAAGTAGTTGCTGTACGCCTTCTCAGTCATCCCTCGTACGTACCACAATATCTGCAGACACGTTTTCTTCAACAATAGATGACACTGCGTCGCCCTCTTTAACGGTGTGGTGCACATACGCTCGCCGTCGCCCACCATACTTGTTCACTGATACGTACCAAGCCTGCTGGAACATCTCAGTGTGCTGTCTTTTCCTTCCTTGGGTTCCTGCAATGTGCTCCTCCAGCTGGCGTACTCCCGCCAAGTGATGTACAGGTCGGTGTTCCCTCGGGTCTTGAATAAATGCCTCCCATTGGAAGGGTCGCCTGCACGGGAGATTGAATTGTCTACACTCCTGCAATTGCGTCGTGATCCGTTCTCGAAAGCTCTCGCGCATCTCCTTCCTGAAAACTTGCAGCATTTGAGCTGCACCACTTTTCGTGTCCTCCAATTCGATCTCATCGATCCCAAACGGCAGCCTCTGCAGCCCCATCTCAGCGCGTTCCCGTTTCATTTTTCCTCCGTTAGACAAACAATTGTAGAGCGCGTGGAGCTACCCAAACCAGACTTGAGCAATGGCTCTCTCTACGGCCGTGAGATGCGAGTCGTGATGCGAATTTATTTCAAGCCAGTACTTGAAAGTTCTGTGAACCATTTCTAAAACCATTTAGGAGCAGTTCCTGGTATGTGCAAAATTTGGAATGGTGTGGACGCATATTTCAAGAGCTCGATGGGCGTTCGGCTTGTTCAGAACCTTCGCGCTCTCTCCGCGTGTGCTTTAAATGGCGGCCGTCGTTTGTTAGTACCGTTTCGTTGTTCCCCTCACCTCTCCCTGATACCGTAGAGCACCCTCGCGGGCCGTGTAATGCATGTGCGCCACACCACCAGTCTCCTCCTCCGCTGGCCATCGGTAGACGCAGGCTACCAAATCTTGCAAAAGGGCGTGGTAGCGCGAAAACAGAATCCTTAGACCCCTCGCACAACTGCTCAAACACAGAAGCCGCACACATCGCAACACAGAGAAATCCCGACATTGGCAATCCCAAGAGTCCCGTGTACTTGCCCGATTTGTCCCATCGCAGAATATTTTACTTAACAGGAATACCATTCCCTGTAGCAGCTCTAAGAATCTGCAGTTCCATTGCGGTTCGATCAATGTCCGATGCCAACTGCTCAATACACATATTCAAGAGGTTCTTTGTGAGACCTGGGAGGAGGTGGTCAGGAACCGCAGCCGCACTCAGACTCGAATCAAATACTGGCACCAGCATAGGATTGTTTTTTCGGTAAGAAATGGGCTCCGCTCCGCCCGCGGCTTCTCAGACAACTTCAAAGACGGCAGACTGCTCGTGCCCTCGCGTGCGGCGCATCGAACTTCAAGTGTCCTCATACTTCCACTATCCGCTTGAGACTCCCGTATGGCGCGCATCCTCTCTTCGGAGAGAACATATCCCAGTCTCTCCTCGTTTGAATCTCGGTGGAATACATTATCTCCGGTTCGGTGCAACATTTCCTTCTTTTCACCTCGCACAACGTGCGAAAGGCGCCCACCGTGTAACCCAGCACATCAGCAGTTGCATAAACAGCGGAGTAGTCCCCGAAGAATGCCACGGGATCTATGAAAATTCTAACGCGACGTCCGTACGGGTCCATTACTTGTATTCCATTCACAGCGCTGTTCACCACGCCATACAATACGAGATCCAAGGCGTTGTTGAGGGATTGTCCGTGCGGTGTAAGCGTAAGAACGCGGGCGGCCACAACAGATCTTCTGGCCTCCAACGACAGACCAAGCGGCATTATGAAGTGTCCCCCAACGCAACCTGAGTCAGACAGAGATTTAGGTAGCTTGAAACCGTCAGTATATAAAGGTATCTAGTACACCACATACCTCTCTCTGTTCTTCAGATATCCCAAGTTCATTTTTCTTCTGGGCATGGGCCCTCCAGGAAAAGACTCTGTCCCCGAACTTCCACCTCCGAATCCGTATCACGTCTGCAGCCGCAATCGGAGAGACTTTTACTCTCCCTCCCGGGGCGTCACACTGAGAATGCAACCAGATCAGCCGTTAGGGTAATTGCCCTCGTCCAAGGTGACCTAAAGATGCAACAAGAATATGGACAGTCCCCGAAGTTTCACTGCTGCTCTCCAGCCGAAGAATCACACACACACATCGCCGGTCAGTACCTCCATGCTCGCGAGATCCGCTGAAGTGGTAATGGTGCACTGTGTGCTCCCGGCGATACTTCTTCCACGCGAAGAAGAGGGCCCCCCACGCCTTCCCTCCCTACCATTGCCCTTCTCAGCGGGGCAGATAATGACGAATGAGTTGCTCTTTGCCGAGATTTTTACACAACCTTCTCCTATGAGGACCACTCACACGAACCCACCAGTGTTTCAATCTGTTTGCAAGAATACGACGCGACACACCAAACGCTTCCGACAGTACCACAAACGAGGACGTTACGAGATCCGGCCGGTTTTCCAAGTCTTCTTGAACGATCCACCTCATTCTGGATAAATCTAATCCAACAGAACCGATAAATAGTGGCCGCCAGCTGCATGGGACACTCACGCTGTCCCCCAAGGCAGCTGCGCAGACTAAATCGTTGTACGTAACCCACAGCGTGAGATCAATTCCAAATGGCAACAGCACAACGCTGAAAGAGAGAGGGACTCTCAATACTGATGTAGTCTGCCTTTCTGCTCCTTGGATTCTTGAGTACATCTTCATAAAACGAGTGCGTGACAAATTCCAGCTTCGCCCATTCCAATGGCAAGATGAGCTTGGCGCAGTTGCCTGGGTGGGTGCTTTTGTTATTTGCCGGGTGGAAGCCTGTTCGAACACGTGCAGTACAAGGTCCGCGTGGTATGCTGCAAACGAACTGGATGCTGCTCTGAGGAAAGCAGGTCTCCATCAGGTCCGCAGCCATCGTTGTTTGGATAGTTTTGTACTTGCATAACCGAGCAGACTCGTTCGCTGCCTCAGCAGCTGCCGCTAGTATCGCATGCCGCGACGCAGTGAACCTGCTGCTCCCTAGAAACATCCAGATACCCAAAGATACGCTCCCTTAACAGCACAGCTTGCATTCTTTTGTACAAAATTGCTAAATTCATCTCGTCTTCACCTTCCTATTCGATTCCCGATTCTTGCAGATAGTTATTTTTATTGCCAGCTTCCACCGGCAGCGCCTCCAAGTCCCGAAACAACATGGAACCGTCTTGCTGGCCGGACGGTTCCAGTACTTCTCCTTGTAGAGTACTTCTATCTCTACTTGAATCATTTATTGTTGGTAATGGTTTTTCAAAATCGAAGGGAAGTGCCTGAACACAGGCCAGTTCCTGTGAGTGTCGCATTGATTTTCGATCTTATTTCTCACACACGATTTCTTTTGTCAACCGCCTTCTTCTTGCGTCTAGCTCAAGTTCCGTCTTTTCCTGCGGCCGCGGAATGATTTCGGAAAGATCATGACGGCCGTCGTAGTTGCTAAAACATGTTTCACGGAACGCAGTCCGCCTTCTCTTTTCTATCTTCTTCGGTGCTGTAAAGCAATGACTGGTGGGTCAGCGTACAGGTCTCCACCAGTTGTAGCGTAGTAGAGCCGGTCCTAAGGTTCGTATCTTTGACGGCGGCACTCCCAGTGTTCTTGGTGCAATGGGCTGGCGTTTACTGCGTAGTCGTACAGATCGGAGCTACGGAAACGATGGCTTGAAGACCAATTGGTGGACTTAATGTACCAAAGAGGGTAATTTAGTATCCCAACGGTGCCTATTTTACTCTAAGAGAGAAGCGTCACTTCAGCCAAGTAAATCTCGATGGCGAGGCGCTGGGATCTCCCTGGCACCTTTATGCTAATCTATTACACTAATTAAAACAAAATAATTATCTAAATGAGCCCAGCCGAGGTCGGCCGGTCCACGTGGCGTCTGTAGGATACCTCAGGCTCTGGCAGCTTACAGAACTCAACCTTGATCGTTGCTCCTTCACATATCTCCTTTTTTAGGATTCGATCGTCACGGCAAAGTTTTGATCGCCTCATGCTTGACCCAGGGGACGTGAGCGCTTAGTTGCTCCCATACCATCGGGCGCGACGGGACGTCGCGTCGTCATCACCTGCGGGGGTAGGAGGAA
The DNA here is from genome assembly GCA_030374765.1 of Agarophyton chilense. Taxonomy (NCBI): domain Eukaryota; phylum Rhodophyta; class Florideophyceae; order Gracilariales; family Gracilariaceae; genus Agarophyton; species Agarophyton chilense. Next base: position 885,279 of record JARGXX010000095.1, on the reverse strand, counting down.
GCGTGAGCTACCCACGGGGGCTGGGGTGGCAATTAATTGGCCAGAAAACTGAAAATCAAGCGCGCCGGGAGCGCTGGCCATAGGTGCATCGCCGGTTTATTCTTCGTGTCGCGTTGCCGAGATGGTCAAATGGCTTCTTCTCCCCTGACGGTCTTTGGGGCCTTCTTTAGTCTCCGCTCTTCCTTTGGCAACCCTCCGCACTTCGTCCACCGTGGTTCACGCCTGTCAGCCCGCTCAGTTCAATTCGGTCGTCTCGTCTTCTCCTCGTGGAACTTTTCCATTGGTTGCGCGCGATGCCGAACTCGACTTATAAGCCTGTCGGTTACGCGATTCTCCCTCCAGACTTTGTCGCTTCCGTCGGTTTTCCTATACATTTTCCAACGGACCAGCTTGTGGGTTGCGGCACCATGGCTTCGAACAACAAAGCGAAGAGCTCCTTGGGATACCAAGTGGCATATGAGCGCCACAGAAACCGCTATGACCATACCATCGGACGAAACCCGCGGGCAGTGCGTCATGCCATTCTTCCGTCCTCTGTGGAAGAATACCAAAGATCCTTTCATATGTATCTTGACGCCCGGAGGTTCGCTAAGATACCCCATTTCCGGAATGGCATTAAAAACGCGCGTTGCGTCTCGTGGTATAACTGATGGCTGCATTGGCCAGTGGATCCGTGTTCGACGACGCCATGTCGCACCCTCATCCAAGCGGACACGCCGTACGTCCTCTGCGAGGAGGAAGCCGAGTACCAGTTCACGGTGAACAAACTTCTTTCGGACCTACACGCGGACTTCTTCTCGCCTCATGTGAGATTTTCTCCGGCGGGTCTCAGCCTCTTGGCGCTCATGTGCTTCCGTCCGCTGTATGACCTCCTGTTTCGGATGTCCAATAGGGTCTATTGGAACGAGATGCACGAGCCCGATGGTCGTTTACGTCAATCCCCCGAGTTCTTCTTCTGCTGGCACCGGGTGGAGATTCACGACATGAGCGTCGACAAGCGTCTTCCGTTATATCTCTCAGTGCCCCGTGCGGATGAGAACAAATGGGCCATAAACTGGCGTGTCCCGCCGCTCGTTTTGGCTCCCACGCCGTCCGTAGCGGCGTGTGACTCGTCCTAACTCATGGGCGATGGCAATTACCGAATGTCTTGGTTGCCCTGGCACGTACTCTTCGTTGAGTTCGGTTTGATGTCCTTCATGGCCTTACTGGATACCGCGAAGTACGGAGTGCGTGCTAATGTCCGTTTGGATGATTGGAGGATATGGCACGACGAGAACATACCCGGTCGTAGAGGAAGTCTGATCCTACTTCCAGGCATAACAATCCGTTTCCTAAGGAACCTGGACGTCCAGAATATCTTCCGTGAGACCCAGTTCGCATTCGAGGAGGCCGAAACTCTTTTGGATCATGTCCTACAGGTGGAGTGGAGCAAGACTCCCGGGTTCTTTTGGTATGACCACGATAACGACTCGTTCACGCCGATTCCGCTACATCCACAGGGTCGGGAGACGCTCGTGCCTAACCCTCCAAGCCTTTGAGGATTCAGACATCGGATATTCCGAGGCTTCATGTGCCTCACTATTACCCGAAGGCCATTGGTTTCGATTCTCTGTGCTTCGAGCCTGGCTTGGAAGCCACGCAGTTGGTTCCTGCTGGTACGTCCTATTGAGAACCCTTCGGTGAAGATCCCTTCGTCCTACCCGTGGAGGGCGTCAATCTTCCGGTCGAGTTCGCTGTTGTGTGGCCGACCGCTTTCCCTCCTCTAGCTCCTCGGGGCGCTGCTTCTCAGGATGAAATCTCATTAAAGCCGCCCGTTGCCAAAGTGGACATCCCCCCTGGCAAGGTTACTGTCGAACTCGAAAGTCCTGTAGGTGATGCGCTGGCTCAAAAGTCCACGGGGGGCGTCGACATCGCTTCGTCCTTTCCGTTGCCGCATTTTTACGCTTCGATCACGGCTGCAGCCGCGTATCTCCGTCATGTCTGCCGTACCGTTGGTATTACTGCCTCGATGGTGATTGCGACAGTTCTGAGGAAAGCTTGCTCCTGGGTGCCTCGCTCGGCGCGCTATGCCGCGGTTGGCAAACAGGGTCAGGATCTGAAGACCGTTATGGTCAATCTCCTGTAGCAGAATGCACAAATGATGTCCCAGAGGGTTACTGCAGACTTGGATGCCCGGTACGGTCTACATCTGAGTGATTGGGAGGCTTCTGATGGTACCAATAGTTCCTCGGGTGAATCTCCGCCGAAGAAGCGTGCTCAACTCGCTGGGGCCAGTCTTATTGGTACAGTCGGCTCCTCGAGTGACCCTAGTTCTGGTTTCGCTCCTGCATGTTCCAATGAGGACTAGGAATTTACTCCTGCGCCGCCCTAGTGAGTCCTGTCGGTGTATGGAGCGCTTTCGCGAACCTTGAGGTCATAATGAGGGCTTTTAGGCCTCTTCTACTTAGTCAAGAAAAGTAATGCTTGTGCTTTCCCAAAGGGCCTCTTGTATTCCTCAAACGTGCTTGCCCCGGGACGATGTCTGAGCCTTGAGAGCGTCTCAGGTCTACCTCAGGTGTCGCCTGAAGACTGACTTTGTTCCCTGATGCGGGTGCTACGGCGAAACGTCGTGTCGAAAGGCATTTCTAGAGTTGTTTTGGGAGGCGTTTTGGTATTATTCGGGCCAATGGTTGCCCCATCCTGAAAGCTGCGTTGCGTGCTGCCGGTTTTGCGCCATTACGGGCGATAAAACTAGCCGGAACGGTTTGACGGTCTGTCCAAGTGTCGTCTTCAGGGGTGTAGCCGAACCAATGGACGCGATAGTGCATACTTCTATCTTCTCTCCGACCGGCAGAGATGATGCGCTCCATCACGTATTCCGGTTGGTGTTCATTCTCCGGAAGGAGAGCGTGGTCCAGAGTGGCGAATTCAATGGAGTCGGTTGGAAGAGGCGGGTCATCGTTATTGGCGCTGACCATTGGGTCCATGGGGCTATTCGGGTCCGCGGGAAATGCCTTAGGGGGTGTGGGGGCTTGAGCGTCCACCTGAGGTCGTAGTGATTTCGTTGGAAGAGGAGGCTAGGATTTTGGTGACTTTGGCGAGCTGGGGGCTCGTGTCACCCGATCAATAGATACGGTATCCTCTACGCCTTCAATTAGGAACCCAATGGTATGTTGATTGACCTTAAGGACTTTTTATGGTTCCGTAGAGCGGGGTAAGAGCTTCCGCGTAGTGTCCTTTAGCTCTTCGCTTTCTTTCGTTGGCCGGTCCAGGTAAACTAATTCTCCTTTCCCGAAGGTAGGTGTGTTCTAGACGGCTTTGTCGAAATTGACCGTGTGGCGCCGTTGGGCTTTGGTCAGTAACGCTCCAGCCGATTGGATAATGCGGTCGATGCGTCGGCGGGTGTAGCGCTTCGCTTCGGTAGGAGTCATTACTTCGGTTATGTTCTGGGGTATAATAGGCTCCTGAAGGTCAACAGCTATCGGTGGCGGCAATCCCGTTCGCGTTAAGTCGAAAGGTGTTCTCTCCGTGGAAGCGTGCACCTGCGTGTTGTAGGCAGAAGCCAGTGGCTCAATTTCGTCGTCCCAGTCCAATTGGTGCTTCGATACGTAGTCTGTCAATTGGTCCAGAAGAGTGCGGTTGAAGCGTTCGCCTTGACCATTGGTTTGCAAATGGTACGCCGTGGTCGTCACATGTTCGATCCCTAAAGTAGCACCAAAGTGAGAGAAGAATTTGGATACAAACTGGCTGCCATTATCCGTGAGGAGGTAGAGTGGAATGCCATATGGGTATACCCAATAGGACAAGAAGGCCGTGGCGACATCTGTGGCTGTTGTTTTCCCTACAGGTAGGGCACGGTTAAGTTTGGTAAACCTATCGGTTTCTACCTAGACAAACCGTTTCCAATGGGATGACTTAGGCAAAGGTCCATGAATATTCATTGCGACAAATTCCATTGGACCTGTGGCGGGGAAGAGCTTTAATTTGGCCTTATGGTTGGCGCGACATCTTCGGATCTGTGCGCACGAAGTGCAGTTCCGTGCGGTTTGTCATAGGCCTTGCGCCATTATTGGCCACTAGAAGAACTTCCTTAGTGTCTGGTACATTCTTCCGCCTCCAGAATGGTCAGCCAAGCAAGGAAAATAGGCGAACTATAGCAATCGCGCCCTTAGAGATCTTGGTACTACCCGTTGGAGTGCGCCATCTAGTGGTGAGCGGCGACACAGTAGTCCAAATCGGTCAAATTCCAGTAAGCATCCAGGGATTCCTAGCAATCGGGCTGTTTCCTTGCAGTACTCGTCTTCGACTTGAGTCCGTAGGAGTTCTTTAATATTTATAGGGAGGAGCTCTTTCTCCTCTGGGGCTACCGCGTTAACCTGAGGTGGTGTTGAATTGGGGGGTACTGTCTCCCAGTTCAATAGGTATACTTCGTTCTCCTTTACCTCAGGATCGTCCGATTGGACCTTACCCATGACGTCATCCGTTTTTGTATAACCCTGAGGTCCATCATCTGTAAAAGGGGTAGGAATTAGGTCCTCCAATGGAGTGTCATCAGTTCCGTCGGTGTTAATTATGCGAGCAATCCTATCTGTTACAGTATTATATCTATCTTTCCGGGCCACCCACGAAGCCGTAGGTAGCAAATTCAGTAGTTTGAATTAGTAGATTGATAGCTGTCTCTGGCCTTGCAAGAGAACCACAATTATGGCTGTTAGATTAGACCCAACGAGAGCGAATAAGGCGCAGTCGTCTGGAACGCAACCCACGCCGTTGCAGTCCACGGTTCCCGCTCTGCGGGAAACTACAAGATAAAAGCCCGCTCTCCTCGGCAGACCTTTGAGAGCGGGAGGCAGCTTGGGTAGTAGTCTTCCAGGGGGCTTTGTGTCTTCTCTTTTTGCGTGACCCCACTGCACGCGTAGGATCTCGTCCTGCGTAGCGTTCGCGAGCAACAGTTGGTAATGATTCGCGACAGGGCATCTACTGCCTGGTGCTTGATGCCTGGCCTATAGGTTGTTGTAGTCGTTCTCTGAGAGCCTAAGGCGCAAATGAGCGATGCGACTTGATGCACCGGAAATATTGAGGAACCAGCAGAGTGAATCATGGTCTGTCCTAATGATAACCCTAGTTCCCTCGAAGTAAGGACGGAGTGTAAATATGGAACTTACGATGGCTAGACATTCCTTTTCGGGGTACTGTAGTTTTGCTCCGCGCTTGTGAGCGTTCTGCTCCAGTATCCAATAGGTCGATAGTCTTTCGGTGACTTTTGTTCCTGTAGCAGTGCACATCCAACTTAGGCATCAAATGCGTCTGTGTCCAGGACAAAGAGCGTATAGGGTTTTGGTAAAGCCAACATAGATGGGTTCAGTATTTTGTCTTTTAGGATCTGAAATGCCTCCTACTGGTGGTCGGTAAGGGCCTCAAACTCCGAAGGTGTTCCCTTCTTCAGCATTGCGTTGAGCGGGGCCGAGATCTTGGCAAACCCTTGGACGAACCGTCGGTAGACATTGCATAAGCCCACGAAGGATCGTAGTTCCGTGTGGGTCTTAGGGGGTTTAGCCTAGCGGATAACGTTCGTGGTCCGTATGGCTACCTTTAGCTTTCCTGGGAGGACGACGTGAGCGAGATATTCCACCGAGGCCTGGAAGAAATCGCATTGGCGGAGTTTCAGTGATAATACAGCGTCCTTTAGGATTGTTAGCACCGCCTTCACATAGCGAAGGTGTTCCTTAACGGTCTGTGAGATGATTATTACGTCATCTAAATAAACCAGGGCGAAGTTCCGTATGACTCTGGACAGTATGATGTCCATTATCCGTTGGAAAGTTGCTGGCGCATTCTTTAAACCAAAGGGCATACGAGTTAATCTGAACAGAACTTCATGGGTGGTAAAGGTTGTCAGCGCTCTCTCGTCTTCGGCCAGGGGATTGGCCAATTTCCGGAGTTAGCGTCCAATGTGGTAAATAAGACAGCTTCGCCTAAGGAATCCAGACAGTCTTCCATCCGGGGTAACGGGTATGAGTCCCTCTTTGTTACTGCGTTCAGCTTCCTGTAGTCGACACAGAACCTCACGGAGCCATCTTTCTTCGCCACGAGGACAAAGGGACTTGCCCATTCGGAATGGTTCGGAGGCGCCCGCTCTATGAATTGAGCTTTGCGCATCTTGTCCATCTGGCCGGCTACATTTCCCTACCCTTAAGGCCTGTACTGTATGGGTGCTGGAACTGTGGTCTAGCATCATCCTGAAAGTCAATGCGGTGTGTAGTGGCTCTAATTTTGCCCAATCCACCTGACCACATGGCCTGGTAATCCCTGAGGAGATCAGGTACCTGGGGCCTATAGAACTCGAATTTTGCACCGATAGCGACTGTCCCCTCCCAAAAGTCAACGTCCTCGTCGGGAGTTGGCGTTAAAAGGATATCCAATTGGGCCTCCATGATGGCCACGGGCGCGGGTAGAGTGATGCCAATCACTGTACCTTTAGGTATCCGTACGGGTTTATCTCTGAAGTTTCTGATTTTGACCAAGAAGGGCTTGTTGGGGCGGATGTCCATTACTACATTTGCCATTAAGGTAAGGTGCTTCAGAACCGTTTTCGGGTAGTTGTGAATCGCCACGAGACCTGAGAACTGGGAATGGACCGATACAGCAATTTGGGTCATCGGGGATATCTTTATGGCCTTTGACAGGCGAACCTTATTGGACTTAGTGTTTTCGGAGACAACCGTTCGTTTGCGGTTTGCGTTTCGCCCTGGGGCGGAACCAGTTATGGAGATGGAAAGGTGCGCGGTAGAATGCGACTTTCATAAAGCCCGGATAAATGGCCTTGGTGTATCGATCGATAAAGGAGGTCTCTAGGATTGCCTCAGCGCCCAAGTTAGGACATACAAGGAACCACGTGCGGACTTTGAATCATCCTAACTAGATGTAAAGTGGTACTTTCTCTTTAATGTCCATTGGGTCACGTGATGCATCGGTAATACTGGGCGTCTTCCTTGCCTGAACGAAATCTTTCCATCCAAGTGGGAGTAGCTTAGGATGGACCTAGTTGGGACCAGCGTCTGTGTCCAATACGGCTGTGGTCATTCGAGAGTTGTTGGAACGAAGTCCTACGGTTACTCGAACTTTGTAATTCTCTTTCTTAGGATACAGACAGGGTCGTTACGGTGTTTCAATTCTGGTTCATCCTGAGTGGTCCATCGTAGGTGGTTTGCATTGGGAGGTGAGGAGATCTTTGGCTCATGACCGTCCAATTGGTTGAGACAGGGGCTTAAAGAGCGAGGATTTGACTCGCGTCGACCCTCTAACAGTTTTCCAATGGGTTTTCCGTTTCTTCCTGAGGATAAAACTCGTCCCGGGGTCTTTTGTAGGGTCTACAATGGCGTGGACCTGTGGGGATTTGATCGGAGTATCCTGAGGCGTGGCATGGCGTGAGCTTCCAGGTGTACATGTGGCTCGTTGCTGTGCCCTGCTAAACAATCCTTCGGATCGCCGCACCCGGTAATTCTCGCGGAAAGGGAGAATATTTGGGCGGGGGTGGTCCAGTGGTCGCTATTGTTCCCTGGGAAGTATATGATGGGGTCCCGGACGGAAGAGGACTGAAATTATCCGCGAGGACATCTCCGGAGTCGGTATAATGGAGTGATGATTCTATGTACGATTCTGTGAAGCTAACCAAATGGGCTTGGTTAGGTTTAAGCAGTGGGGTTGCGTGTCCTCTGGATATGTCAGCATTCCGCCTGGAAGTCCTGGAGGTTTTTCCATAACCTTCGCCATAAGTAACGAGCCTTCGGAAGGAGTGTTGTGTGTTTTCCGTGTGGGAATTGCGAACAGGTGTCCGAATGGCAGGGAGTAATCCTGTGATGAAGTGAAGTTCGAGCTGTCCTTCGGAGAATACATTTCCACATCGGTAAGCCTTCTTCCATAAGTCGTCCGCGAAAGCCGATTGGGTCATGTCGGAGCCCTGGCTAAAGGATATTACTTCCTGGTGGGCATCCATTATAACGTCATCCGTGGTGTAAGTTTCCAAGAGGTAATGAATAACCTGAGGGTATGACCTGAGTAGCTCCCGGTCTTGAGCATCCACGAGGTCAGTTGTGCCAGATTTCTTCGAAACCACTCGGTCACGCGCCTGTCCTGTGAGGAAGAAATGGAAAAGGTACTGAACGGCGCCCTCGTGGACACCGTTCTGATAAAAGGCCGTACGGAACAAACTGAGAAACCTAAGGACAGCTGTGGGATTGGAACCCGAGAACTTGTCCGTAATGGTTAGTTGCATCCGTTTGGTTTATTTAGCGACTCTTCGAGCCAGCGAACCAGAATATTTCGGGGACCTGTCGGCCCGCCGATTATTCCGGTAGTGTAGAACCTTAAGGAAAAGTTTGTCTGTGGTTTTCAGTGGTTTGAGGCCTCGAACGGCACCCGCATCTACTTCCCAGGCGGTCGTTTCGGTCGAGGCCGATTCGAAATCACTCGTGTCCGAATGGTCTCTTCTTTTACTTCTTCTGTTCTTCTTTCTCCTGCAGTTACTTCTTTTCTTTCCAGTGGAATAGGGACCTAGCGGATCTATCTCTCTATCAGATCCGATGAAGCCCTGAGGTCGCTGTACCTCATATTGTCCTTTGGGAAGGGCAATCTGTCCCTCTTCTAGACGCGGAGGTTCTATTCTGCTGCTCGCTTGTTCCGCCCTTGGATTCTCCTGATGGGCAACCTGTCTCTCACCTAGACGCGGAGCTTCTCTCCTGCTCCTAGATTGTCCCACCATGTGGTTTTCTTGATGGTTTTCCCGGCGAGAGGCGGATAACGCCACCACTCCTGGGGGTTCGGTAGGGGGTTGCTATATGAAATCCAGATTATTGACTTGTGTAGTAGTTCTAGTGACCGTATTGCCTGTCTGGCTGGTGACTGTTCCTTAAACGGCCTGAATTATGGAGTCTAAGATTCGCTCAGAATCCATGACCTTGGTAACGATTCGCATAACGTGGCAATCCAAATGGTCAGCGATCAGCTTAGCGAGTCGTATGTCCATAATGGAATCCCCCTGAGCTGAGAAGAGCTCACGGATGCGGGGCCAGAGAAGGTTGGCAAGCCCTGCGGGAATGTTCTCTCTAATTCCTTCGGTCTTAGGGGGTTCTCCTTGAGGTGTTCCTGGCCTAGAGGTGGCCCCAGTGAGGCTGTCTCGTAAAGGCTCTGCTATCGTGGGTTTTCTGGGAATCCTTTCAGGGACGTTCATGGTAGTCAGTACTCCTTGCGGCTGGCTTTTCGAGCTCCAGCCGTCGCTGACATTATCAACCTGTGGTTCAGGAGACATCTTCGGCGTTGCAGTGGTGACTGGTCTTGCCGTAAGAATCCTATGTTCTGGTCGGTTGGGAATGTTTCTTGCATCCATAATGGCGGTTGCTTCTGTACTTCTTGTCAGATCGAGAATTAAACCAAAGTCTAAATTCAGAATAATTCTTCGTTCTAGTGGTTCGTTCAAATACTCCTAAGGAATTCTAAGTCGGGAGATCAAAATGTAACGCAATGACTGGTGGGTCAGCATACAGGTCTCAACCAGTTGTAGCGTAGTAGAGCGGATCCTAAGGTTCGTATCTTTGATGGCGGCACTCCCAGCGTTCTTGGTGCAATGGGCTGGCGTTTACTGCGTAGTCGTACAGATCGGAGCTACGGAAACGATGGCTTGAAGACCAATTGGTGGACTTAATGTACCAAAGAGGGTAATTTAGTATCCCAACGGTGCCTATTTTACTCTAAGAGAGAAGCGTCACTTCAGCCAAGTAAATCTCAATGGCGAGGCGCTGGGATCTCCCTGGCACCTTTATGCTAATCTATTACACTAACTGAAACAAAATAATTATCTAAATGAGCCCAGCCGAGGTGGGCCGGTCCACGTGGCGTCTGTAGGATACCTCAGGCTCTGGCAGCTTACAGAACTCAACATTGATCGTTGCTTCTTCGCACTGACCCACAATGTTCTTAAGCTCCTATGTATAGTGAGCAGCAGAGCTCCAGCGCGTAAAGAGGAGATTTCACATGACTGTAGCGGCTTTATCAAGGTTGAGACGGTACCTGCCGGAAGGTTTTGGGAACTTATTAATAAAAAAAAGGGGGCAGATTTTTCTTGGTAATCAAAGTTTTTTTCGTCATTTTGTGATCATCGGATCTCGGAAGCTTGAAGGGAGACTTCAATAACATTTAGCAAATGTTTTCAACAAACTCTCGAAACTTAAAAATATGAATTTAAGGTATGGTCACCTCATAAAAGCCTTCGTTTTTTTGGGCTTTTAGAAGAAAGAGAAGGTGTAATTGGGCATTTTCGAAGTCTCTTTCCTCAAGGATGCATTTTTTAGTAGCGTTTCAACTAAACGTTCTCTATCCTTAGACGAATATGAGAGTCTAACATTCATTATGTGATCTGCAGCCAAGCCGCACATACCTGAATCGAAGCTAGGTTCGTTTTTGCGCCGGCGGCAGTTTGTGATACAACAAAAGGAAGAAATCAAACGAAAAACAACAGACATTGTTTTAATCCAGAGCCTGCGTAGGGATTATTATTTCCGGAGACTTGACGAGAAATTGACGCCTCTGCGTTTGGTCGACTAAAGCTTTACTCCACCTCCTCGTGGTGTCGACTGGGCAGCGTAAGCTGGCTAACGGAGTAAGTCAGGGAGGGATCCCTGTTGGAGAGGGAAGTGATCAGGCATCCGTAGGCCAGTGATCCCTATCAAGTTGGTGTCTTTTTTCGAAATTCTTGAAACTTGTTTCAAATTTCTGAGGAAATTAAATTTTCGGTACTTCGGGGCCGGGCATTGCGGTATGCTGGTGAAAAATAATTTTTTAAGGCTAGGTTCGACGAAATGCAGAGCTTAAGTGTGTTCCCGTATGGGTTGTTGTCCATTGGGCTTTGCTAGCGTTGCTTGTGTTAGAGTCCGGAAACGGAATTATGTAAGGTCTTTCCTTAATTGGGTGATCAGGGGTTTTTTTCCCACGTGCGCAAGTTTATCGTCAGTGCAATCCGGGAGCTCGCGTGAAGTTCATATCTGGCTGGGGGTTCTGCGTGTTTTTTAATCGAGTCTTATAAGGGTTTTTGAAGTTGCATATCGGAATTAACGGTTTCCGCGCTATCGGTGTTTAGTTTTTGAGGGGTTTTCGGGAAAACAATTGTTCAAATTTCTGTACCATGCGCCTTGCGTAATGAAGTAAGGCGGGGGTGTTTAAAGCACCAAGGTCTGTCCAGTAGTAACTGCGGGTAGTGTTGTCGAGGCACGAATCTCAGGGACCTGGCGGATACGAGGCCCGGACCTAATTCCACTTGTATGGGGGTCGGGTGACGGCTGGATCTATTTAGGTCGGGCGCTCAGCCAGGAGCAGCCCTCCTAAAAGCGCAAGCCTGCACTACGGGTTTAAGTAGTCCCGAGGACGGAATGGGTTGACGGTCCTTAGAGGTGATGGACCTGCTACAAACAAAATTTCAAACTGTAGGGCTCTCGGGCAGAAAATCGAGGGCATGGGGGAAGACGCCTTGGGAGTCGTAAGAGAAGCTTTTCGGGGTAAGCTTTCAGTTTACCTTGGAGAAAAGTCACAGAGCAAAAATGCGCTCCTTCTTGTAATAAGGAATGAGATTCCGGGAATCCCTAAAGAGGGAGAGACGGAAGTCTTGTTTCATTGCATTGAAGATAAAACATACCCACTAAGTGTCGGAGGGAGTTCGTCGAAAGCGGGGTCTTCTAAGGGAGTAGCGAGTACTCGAGTTGTAACCGTCTCGGATCAAAAGCCTCGAGGGCGTTCTAAACGCGTGACGGGGGGCAAAAAGGGTGAATCGTCGAGTGAATACGAGTCCGAGTCCGCTCCGGATTCTGACTCTGAGGAAGAGGCTACTACGCGCCCCAGTGAAATGCAGAAAATTCTTTCTTTCATGGAGGGGTTGGAGAAGGCGCAGAAACGCATGACTAAAGACATTAAGGAATTGAAGGAGTCGCGAAAAAACTCAAAAAAGAAGTCAAAGGGGGACGATTTTCTTGTTGACATCAGACAGGCGATGGAAGGAGTTGTTGTCTATTCTGGCAATGACTCCGGTTCAGAGTCCGACGATGGAGACGAGGGGATTTCGAGCCTTGCGAAGAAGGCTTTGAGTTCGATGCGGCAGAAGGCGAACAAAAAGTTCTGGGTTGCTTTCGCTAGCAAACCGTTTCCTGAACAATATGTTTCGGTTGACAGTCTTGAAGGGGAAGATATGCTCCGCAAAGCCCTGACGAATTATCCGACGGTCTCTGCGTGGGTTGAAGCTTGTCATTTGACGGGCATTCGGAACCGCCGGGAAGCTGCAACGCTAGCTCGGGTTATCGACTGCCTCATCAGCCCGCTAGGCAAAATAAGAGCCAAAAATGAGTTGGCGGTGGAGTTGGCAATTCGCAGGTTGGCTGCAGTGACAATGGTTGATAAGACTGGCAACTGGGAAGCGGCCAGAGAACTCGAAGAAGAGCACGACGATTTGAAAAGCGAGTCAATGGAGCGAAGGCTTTACAAGTCGGCCAAACTTCGTAAGGAGTTTAAGAAGGATAAGTCTGCCGTGCGGAAGCAAGGAGACGGGAACGAAAATTAATATAAAAACAACGACAGCAACAACAACAACAACAATTTTTAATTTGACGGACAGGCGGGACGTGCTTCCTATGTCAGGGGCGTCTGATATACAGGACGGGGATACAAAGAAAGCAAGCGCACCACAACGACAAAAGTGGAGACGCAAGGAGAAAATCCAAAGTATACTTGAGGGACTTCGAAGTGGGCTTAATTGCTTGTATGCCAGGCATGTCTACCCCTTTCTACCGGTACAAGGAAGGAACGCTGTCCAAAGCCTGGCGAGAAATATCTTGCAAGGCATCGGGGAGGACTCATACCGCCGAAATTATTTCGTTGCGGAGGAGTCCGTAGGAGAGGTTGATTCTACGTTCGAATACAGTGACCTACACCAATGGGTCTGGCTGAATCCGGACCGAGTATCATTGCCAGAAAATGGTCTGGCAGCCTCGGCTGATATTATCTCATTACTACCAGGGGATATACAGCTACTATATATAACTAGAAAAATTATCCGAGAAGATGAAGAGGTGAAAGGAGCTAAGAAGCCGTTTTGTGGAGTGAAGGCGAAAGATTACAATGCCCTGATTAGAAAATTGGTGGAAGGGGGGTTAGTAGATTTGAGGGAAAGAAAACCGAAAGTTGTAAATGGTGTTTTTGCGGTTCCTAAAAAAGAGGGAAAACAAAGGCTCATAATCGACGCTCGGAACGCTAACCTTCAGTTTATCGATCCACCAAAAATCGATATTCCTAACCCAGGGCATCTGGCGAGATAACACATCCCGGAAGGACGAACGCTTTATTTTGGAAAGTCAGACATGGACAATCAATACCACCATATGAAATTACCAGGATGGATGAATACGTATTTTGGTTTGCCACCAATCGAAGTTGGAGGGAAAAAATTATTCCCCGTCATGCTCTCAATGCCCATGGGGTGGTCACACTCTGCCTTTGTGGCTCAGAAAATCCATGTAGAAATCTTAGCTCGCGCCAAGCTCTGCATGGACGACTGGGTAGCGGATTCAATTTCCGTTGGCGAATATAAATTTGGAGCTTACGTGGACGATTATTTTTCGTTTGGAACAAGCAAAGAGATGTCGGAAAGAAATCTGCGAGCCGTGGTAAAGGAGTCTGAGCGTAGCTCTTTGCCTTCGCAGGCGACAAAAGTATCATGGCCGGCAGAAGGAGAAAGTACAGAAGTCTTGGGAATTCAAGTCGGGAAGAATGGCGTATTGATGCCAAAACGTGAAAAAATGAGAACGTTGATAACAATTACTGAAAACATGCTGAAAAAGAAAATATGGAAGGTACAAGAAGTAAAAAGCATAATTGGAAAATGGGTTTGGTTTATGCTATTGAGGAGGGCACTCTTTTCGGTCTTCGAAAGAATATATTCCATTACGTCCTCAACCAATGAATATGTTGGCGGCAACGTAGTTAGCCGAAAGGAGCTGTAATTAATTTTAAATCTAGCACCGTTGATCCGGATTAATATCTCTACGCCGGTCAACAAAACAATCCTTTGTACAGACGCAAGCTTAATTGGTAGAGGAGTAGTTTATACCGAGTGCCGAGATCCTTTCAAAATTTGCGAAGGATCGGATCGGATTGAATGGATTGAAGAACACGAGTGGAAAATTGCGATACGACATCGTTGGAAGAAAAAACACCCGATACACATTCTAGAGGGCGAAGCAGTCATTCTTGGTCTGCGTTGGCTTCTTCGAAATCGGGACAATTATCGAACACGGATAATTATGTTTATTGATAACCAGTCGCTTCTTGGAGCTTTGCCAAAGGGACGTAGCAGTAAGCGAAGCTTTAACCGGATCTGCAGACGCGTTGCCACGTTGATACTCGTTGGTGAGCTAACAATGGATTGTTTTTATGTCCCTAGTGGGAAAAATCCAGCCGAGGAACCGTCACGGGCTTTTTGATCTAGCTCACTGACGGGTAAACCCGGCAACGCTGCAGAGATACCGTAAGAACCTTGGTTATTTCGTAGAGTGGCTGGCGCAACAACCAGTCGCTTGCCGTCGATGTAGGTGTAGAGCAAAGCCCATTTAGGGGATACTTGAAGATGCAACTCATAGAATGAGGATTGAACCCTCCGAGGGTTATGATTATGATCCCCTCTAAGTTGTGCTGAGGTGGCACTGTTTTCTGGTTATATTTCGCCTATAAGGGAAAATTCGGATGGCCCATGGTTAGATTGGCCCCGTGATACACGTGGCTTAATTTTGGCACCGAATTTCGGATATTTGTTAGAACGTTGGATTTTTGGGCCCTGGCAGTGGGATCTCCACGTGTATGGCCCTGAGCAGGTGTGCACTACTGTAGAGTTTAGTTAGTGGGCCCTACTTAGAGAGGGGAGATCTGACAGTCCGAGCTCAGAGTAAATGACAACCAAGGGTTGTCTTCGATACCTTTAGAGGATCTTCGTCGCCATCGTTTCGGCCTTACAACCCGGAACGGGCTCTGGTTAGCAACGCCTGCGTAGGGACACGACTCCACTTGGAGAGTGCCCACGTTTGGGTTCCGTGCAACCACCCCCTTGGGACCGCTCAGACGACCTGCGTGCACGATACCCCGTGGGGGTTCTGCTTACTTGTTGCGTGCTTTTTGTGTTTCCTTTCGAGGACAGGTTTTCGCCCCTGTATTGGGTTTCTTTTGTTGTTTCGCCCCTTTTCTGGTTCTCGGGTCCGGTGCCTGTTAGTGCCCGACCCTCGCCCCGTTTTTCCTCTTCGCCGGATTTTCCCCCATTCTTTGGGATACCCATACCCATTCCCGATCCAACGGTTTCTACCCCTCACCTCCGTCGGTACTGCCGGAATCCCCCGTGGGAGTTACACCCCACACTACGGGTGGAACGGAGGGCTCTGTATCTGAGTCTGCCTCCTCTCAGGGAGCAAGGCTTCGAACACCTTGAGAGCACTTCCCGTCGCCGGGTTTTGCTCCACAAGTGGTCTCCCGACTTAGAATCCGTTCTCGGACTTTTGGGTTGGTCATCCACGTGTTGGAATATCTCTTGGAAGAGGAAGCACCGTCGTGAAGATTTGTTGTAGTGGACCCCTTTGGAAAGGGTGGAAGTGGTTTTTATTTTTGTTTTGTGTTACGTCATCCGTTCTCCGGGAATCTCGTGATCGAATTTCATCGTTACCCCGAATCGTCGGTGTCGTGTCTGCAGCATGTCGCCGCCTACCCGTGGTTCCAGGACTGGATCGAACCGTCAAGCGGATTCAGTGCCCCCGGCCCCGCCTAGGCCGAGGAACTCAATTCCCGAAGGTTGGAACGATTCCGGTATCGATCCGGACACTCGGAGAGCACCCTCAGTGGTTTCAGGTCCTCGAGAGGTCGTGGCTGTGGGCCCAGCTCCAGTGGTGGAGACCCCTTCAGCAGCACCCCGAAGCCGGGCCGACCCTGAATTACAGCGCCTGGAGACTAGAATCGATATCGCCAACGCGACTCACGTCGAGCTCCTTCAGGAGGTTACTACCCTCCGCCTCAATGTGGAGGACGCCCCGGTGCGGGGAGTCGGCGATGACCTTCGTACCCTGAAGAGGGATGTGAACTCCCTTTTGGAAAGCTTTGGTACCCCTGGGGTCTTTATCCAGGAGTACCGGAGCCTCGTGGAGGAACACCGCGTGCAAGCGGAACGCTTCCGAGCTCGGCTGGACACCCTCGAGGCCATTATCCGTATGGACGGAGACACAGAAGCCTCGAAGGATAAACCCGACGTTTCGGAAGACGAAGAACACCGCTCCGCTAAACGGGACCGCCGCCAGTCCAAGAAGAGGGTTCACCTCCAAGATGATTTATCGAATTCCGACCCCAATCGCTCGTCATCGAGTTCGTCCTCCGAATCTTCGGATAGTGAAGATGGACGCCGGTCATCCCGGGCGACTCGGTCGAAGGCTACTTACACCTCTCAAGGAGAAATCCGTACCCGGAAGAAGGGTAAGAAACACCTTGGATTTAGGGAGCTGAAGCCGACGAATCCTCTCTATCGGAAGCTGCTATCGTACCGCTAGTACCGGTTGGATAACCCTTCGGGAGATCGAACATCCCGCGGAACGGGTAAGGTCAAGGACTACATCAAAAGGCTGAGCATCACCCTACAGAAGATGGAGTTCACAGGAACAGACCCAATTCTGGTGCTCGATTTCCTTGCGAGGTTCGTCCGGGAGGCTGACATCCTCGGTATGAGTGAAGCGCAAGCGTATCTTGCATTACCCTATTTCTTAAAGGGGATGGCTGAAGACCAGTTCAACTCCGTCCGTGGATCATCCCGAGCCTCGGAAGGGGGAGCCACGTGCTGGCCCGAAGCGGTGCAGTACCTCTTGAGGTCATACGCTACTGGAAATGCGATTCAGGAAGCAATCCTTGCATTAAGGGATACGCGGCAGAAGCAGATGGAAACCGAAACGGTGTATTCAACTCGCTTGAATAAAGCGTTTCACCGATGCGGGAATGTATTCCCCGCCTACGAGAGATGCACCATGTTTGTGGATGGTTTGGACCCCTCGATAAGGGCATTGGTTGCCCGACATCGGGAAGAGAAGCGCAAGCTGACCTACTTGGAACTGGTTCAGTACGCCCAGGCTGAGGGGGATACTCTCCGTGCCCGGCAGAACCGAAAGAGTCGGCCGACACGTGCACTCCTCGCCGATGGAGGTAACTCGTCTTTGTCACTCGCAGGAGGCCCTGCCCCTGTGGGGGTCAATGATAACATTCACTTCATGGGAAGTAACCCCGAATCTATGGGCACGTCTGAGTTGCCGTCGACATCCGCTCCGACTACGGATGAAGACCCTGCGCTCTATACCCACGGACGGAGGGTGCCAGCCGCATCGCTACCTTTTGCGAATACCGCTGCTCGGATCTCTCGCCCCGGATGGAGGGATACAGCACCACGTCGCGTGGATTCACGTCCACAACCGAACCCGGCAGAGCTGATTTGCTATTTGTGTTACCTCCGTGGTCACAAAGCACCAGACTGCACATTTCCCCTGCGGGAGGGTTCACGAATTATCGCTCAGTACGAGGCTTTGACCCCTGAGGAGAAAGCTCGAGTCCCGAGTAGGTCCTTTGAGGAACAAAGGATACTCCGAGCTCACCTTGTTGACAGGGATACAGAACTTGTACCCGCGAACGGGGAACAACCGGTCCCCTTCGAGGCAGCTGCACCGAATTCGGTGGGGTCCGCTTCGAAAAACTAAACTTGGGAGTCTCCCCTGCGTGAGTGGCGTCTTCTAAGCCGGAGTTGAAGACGCCCGAGGCGCTCCAGCTTCGCTCCCCAGCTGTGACTATCCTTTCAAGGAGAACGGCTGACACCGACGTTAACTCGGGATACTTTAGTGTCCTCCGTCGCCCGTGGATACAGTCCCGTAATCTCCGTATTCCGGATCGAGTTATGGTAATGGCCAAGCGGAATTATAAAGTATTCGCCGACTTCGGCCTGTCCAACCAGTTTATGGTTCGTCAAATATCTGTCCTGGATACAGGAGCCGCTCCTAACTTAATTCATGTTGAATTGTTACCCCCGCTGCTCCGGGTTCAAGTTCGTACCGGTCCACGTTTGGATATCGCCGATGCGAACAACCACCCGCTACGGACACTGGGTACAATTTCCCTCATGGTGAGGTTAGGCTCCTATCTCGTTCAACTGGAGTTTATTGTATGCAAGTCACTTGCAGCACCAGTCATACTGGGTTGTGACTTTTGCGACCGCTTCGTGGGGGCCATCCGTCCTCGGAATAGAACTGTGGAACTCGAAGACGGGTCTACGATCCCAATCGTTCGTAAACCCTTACAGGGAGCAGCGCGAACACGCGTTCCTCTCCCTGTCGCGCAGGAATCTGTGAAGAAGGACCCGGTGTCTACACGGGTAAAGGTTGCGAAGTCATTGGCTATCCCGCCAGAAACCTAGGTTTGGGTCACAATTGTTACCAAGCAAATTGGTGTGCATGTGGTACAACCGAACCCGTCTCTGTATACGCGGCGTCAACTCGCCCTTGCGAATGGGGTTGTCTCCGTGGAACCGGATAAACCTTTCAAGGTTTTGGTAGCCAACTTTGGAAAGATAACGCAGCATTTGGTCAAACACCAGATCCTGGGTTCTGTTCTTCCACACCCCCATGCGGTCGTACCTACAAAGATCTCTATCGCAGAGGTCCTTGGTGTGGCGGACCCTAAGGAGGGGGAGGACACTGCCGAAATCGCGGAAGACGGTGAGCATACGATTGCAGCTCCACACGCTGAACACTTTAAACCTCAGAAGGTTACGACCCCTATCACAGGAGCAGACCAGACGGATCCTGTTCAGGAATTGGAGAAATGGGATCTCAACCATGTACCCGCATCTCATCGGGAGAAGCTGAGGCACATGCTTCGTGAATTTACCCCCATGTGGGATGGTTCCCTTGGGACTATTGGGATTACAGAACACCGCATCGATTTGTTACCGAACACTCGGCCTATTGCCCAACACCCTTACAGGGCTGGACCGAAAGCTCGGGAAGAGGAGAAATCTCAGGTGGAGAAGATTCTTAAAGCGGGCGTAATTGAACCTGCCCAGTCCGCTTGGGCCTCACCAGTGGTGTTAGTTCCGAAACAGGATGGATTGTGGCGTTTCTGCATCGATTACAGACGCCTGAACGAGGTAACCATTAAGGATGTGTACCCGATCCCTCGGATGGACGAATACATCGACTCCCTTGGGAGCGCTACTGTTTTCTCTACCCTCGACGCCAATTCGGGCTACTGGCAAGTCCCTATTAGGGAGGAAGATCGAGACAAAACGGCTTTCGTGTGTCATCATGACTTTTCCGATTCCGGAGGATGCCTTTTGGGTTGACAAATGCCCCCGCAACGTTTCAACGGGCGATGGACATTCTGTTGGCTCCCTTCAAGTGGAGGACGTCTCTAGTGTATTTAGACGACATTATTGTCTTCTCCAACAACCTGGATGACCACCTCGAACACGTCAGGGACGTAATGAAGATACTCCGCGACGCGGGAATCACCTTGAAACTCAAAAAGTGCGAGTTTTTCACCAATTCGGCTAAGTATCTGGGTCATATCATCCGTCCCGGACAGCTTTCAATCGATGAAGTACGAGTGAAATCCTTGAAGGAAGCAAAACACCAGAAAACTCAAACGGAGTTGCGATCCTTCTTAGGTCTGTGTAACGTGTATCGCCGATTCGTCCCGAACTTTGCGGATATTGCCACCCCCCTCAACAGGCTCCTGACGAGGGGACAACCAGTTGAACTGGAACCTTTTGGCGACGCGGAAGCGTCTGCCTTCACGGCACTGATGAATGCCGTAACATCACCGCCAATCTTGGCTCTACACAATCCTGGGCTCCCTTACGAAGTGGACACCGATGCTAGTGCAAACCAAGTAGGGTGTGCACTGTTCCAATCCTCTGAGGATGGTGAACCTCACCCTATTGGGTACTGGTCACGTTCCCTGAATGTCCATGAAAGGAACTACTCGGTCTCCGAGAAAGAATGTTTAGCCGTTGTGTGGGCCTTAGCTACACTTCGCCCCTATCTGATGGGTACTCGTTTCAAAGTCCATACGGACCACGCATGCTTGCGTTGGCTCCTGGAGATCTCCGAGCCCTCGGGCCGCCTTATGCGCTGGCGTCTCCGACTGTCGGAATTCGACTTTGAGATCCTGTACAAGAAAGGGAAGCTGAACACTCAGGCTGATGCACTATCCCGCTTGGGAACCACAGCGGAAACGGAACTCTACGAGGACGATGACATCCCATTCTTTATGGTATCGGACCTCGAGGGAGGAGCTCAACCGCTGACGGATGATGTTTGTGACGATATACTCGTCAACGAGAGTCTGGATTGGCCGACCGGCTCTTTTATACCTACCTCTCCAGAGGAGATGATATGCGAGCAACAGCTCGACCCATTCTGTGCACGGATTCGGGCTCGCCTCAACGGAGGATTTCAGTTACCTTTCGAGGACGACGATCAGGGTTACGTAATCAGGACCGTTGGACCTCGCCCGAGGATAGTGGTACCGCACGCCCTACAACAGAGGGTATTACACCTCACTCACTATGTGAAGGTTGGCGCCCACCCCGGGGGAAGAAAACTGTACCTCACGTTGAGAAGGGACTTTTACTGGCCGGCAATGGCATTCGATTGTTACGCCGTCAGACGGGCCTGCGCCAATTGCGCCAAGAATGACGTCAAACTTCGGAAGCACTCTAAGAAGTTGACGCTGTTCCCGGCACGGGCTCCACTCGAATTCGTTGCCATAGACATCCTAGGGGAGTTTATCAGAACGCCCCGAGGTCATCGGTATCTGCTTATCATTTCTGACAGATTCTCTAAGCTAACGAGAACTGTGCCGCTGAAGCGGATCACCGCCGCTACCGTCGCACAAGCGTTCGTGACCCATTGGGTGTTCGTATATGGACCGCCGGTGCAGTTGTTATCCGACAACGGAGGGCAATTCGCATCAAAGTTCTTTCAGGATGTATGTCGAATCCTTGATGTAAGGAATTTATTTGTTACTACGTATCACCCTCAGGGGAATGGCCAGGTGGAGAGGTTTAACCGCACGATACTCAACGGTTTGAGATCGTATGTTGCGGATCACCCCAAAAATTGGGACTTGTACACAGACGCTATCACGTATGCATACAACACCCAGGTACATCGGGTTACATCTTTATCCCCATTCGAACTGGTACTGTCGAGGACACCGCCGCCGGTCGCCATCGAGGCTCAACCGACGCTGTCGACGTACCCGTCACCGGGATTGTACCGAGAAGCCTGGAAGGAGTGGCTTACGAAGATGGTGCCGATAGCCCGGAAAGCAATGGACAAAGCTCAACGCGCCTACAAGAAGGACTTTGACAATCGGGTTCGTAAAACTCTACCTCAGGTGGAGCCCGACGACTTCGTCTTCCTTCGAAAGGAATACTACAATCCTGAAAAGGAACGTAGGCACAAGCTTTCGCCAATTGTGGACGGACCCTATCGGGTGGTTTCTGTAGACCCGGACACGGTGGTATTGGATATCGCTAACCGCCACGAACGGATCTCTAGGGACCGCATCACACGAGCGCCCAACCCAAATGTGGAAATGGTGTCGGCACCAACGCCCTCCACAGGGGATGATTCAACGGAAGTTAACCCGTCAGGCGGAGATTCGAACACCCGCCCCGTTATACTTCCGCACCCGGAACGTGGTTTAACCGACCTACCGGAAACTTCGGATACTCCAGAACCTGGGCCCGCTCCCTCAAGGGCCCAGCCAACGAACTCTTACAGAGTTACTCCCCCACCGGAGGTAGTCAAGCCTCCTGGCTCTCCGCATAAGGAGGGGGAGGAGGACTTAGTTCCTTCGCAGGACGATGTTTCGGCGTCAGCCAGTCGCCCTAACAGGGAATCTAGTTCTCACAGTGAGACGGCGAGCCCGACCGAGCCGGCGACAGAGAAGTCACAACCCCAGCGTATGGGTAGCGACATCACCGCCGACCCAGCCGAGCAAGACGTCAGAAAAGATGACGAAAACCCGCCTAGGGAGAGTCGTGTGGAGAACTCCGCACCCGGAACGCCTACAGAGCCGACGATCACCAGCCGCCGCGGAAGAGACACTGAGGTGTCGCACACTCAAACCCCGCTTTCTCGGGAACGAGTTGTGTCAGCGGACCCGCACGGGGAAGATCTCGACGACGAGGTTGACCAAATTTGGCTCTCCGTCATGGAATGGGAATAGGAACTCCTATGGAGACACTGGAACCCTCAGGAATGGGAAAGAAATGAGTGAGACCCGTCGGAGACAGCTCAGGAGAGTGCTAGCGCGTGCCTAAAGCGCCACCTCATATCCACTTGAAGAGTGGCAACCGGCGCCCGCGTATTTATGTGGCCCACGTCGAATGGCACCGAGCCAATCAAAAGGCTCTGACGACCAACCGTCGCGCAAACCGCCTCCGTCGCACGGCGCGTTGCACAAGAGCAACCTTCGTCCCCATAGCTCGGGTTGACGTTGAAGTCTTACCCCCCTGAGATTGGAGTCGCTACCGCGTCGCGGTTTCTCAAACGTCAAGGAATCTAAGAACAACGTTGTTATCGGGAAGATCTCCGCTTTAAGAAGAACCCAAACTGGGCCTTTTGGACTCCGTAGACGGAAGTTACAACGTAGCCCACAGGCCACTCGGCGCCGCTTGGACGAAGTGCTGAGACCCGCTCGCAACACGGAAAATAACCCACCGGGGTGTGTCTAGATCCTACGTTGACATCCTCAAGGGAACTAGAGCGTTCCAAGATGGAAGAGAAGCCCGAACAGGGATAAGTGTACCCGCAGGAATTCGTTATCGATCGCATCGTGCGTCACATCTACACCCCCAAGGGAGAAGTTCGCTACCAATTCCGATGGAACGGATTCTCGCCTGATGAGGATACAGTGGAACCCATTGAGCACCTTCCGAGGTCTAAGGTTTTATCCTATCACCGACGCGCTCGGGTAACCTTGCCTCCAAGTCTGGATCGTGCCCAAGTCGGGTAAGCCACCACGGGAACTGTTGTGGATGCGACCTCGAAGTGAGGAAGATGTTGGACCTCTGAAGAGGAATTTAGGAGAGTATCCCGAAGAACACGTATTGAGAGGGAATTTCTACTGGCCCTCGGCCTAGCGCCGTTAACCGGGGAACACAACACCGGTTATCGGGACAGTTTATGATGAAAAAGGAAAAGAAGACCCACGAAGTGGAGAAGAAGATTAAGAAGAAGATTGGACCCTAGGAAGGGAAGAAGATGAAGAAGATCCTAAGAAGGAATGAAGAAGAGAAGAAGTAGAAGTTAAGATCCTAGGAAGGAAGAAGAAAGGAAGTTATGCAAATATCAGAAGTTTACTATTGTCGCCAAGCTATGGACTCCACAATTGCCCGAAGGCGGAACTACGGAAAGCCCGAGGAGGGACCCGCCCCACCGTTGGGATTCTGACCCTGATGGTACGCCGAGGCGAAAGCCAACATCTGGCTCACATCCGTCATACCCGGGGGAATCGGAATGCCTGCGTTCACGAGGCCTTGTCGCACACTATCCGCTTACGGAGTGGCAAACGGCGCCTGCGCAAGGGTGTTCACACCCCACCCGGGGGGAGCAGATGGACCGCCACCGGATGCATTCGCCGCCGCAGCTGAGGTCGTTCCCACTGGTTGGAAGGGTGCAGATGGCCCCACAGGGAGTACTCCACTAGGAGCTGGCACTTCGTTATCCAACGCTGGATCGTCCAGGTCTACTGGAGGCTCGTACTCGTAATCGTCGGTATAAATGAACCCCGTCGGGTGTCCCACCGGCATCGGTCGAGGCGAGTCAATCAGCGCCCGTGCTTGCGCCGCGCTGATGCGAACCCCTTCGAAGGGATTGAAATAGACCCAGTTACCGGAGCCCGGATCGTACCAGCCAGGAGACTTGTCTCGCGCGGATCCTTCCCCTGCGGGCTGATTTGCCACAGGAACTCGATCCCACTGGGTGTTGTCGATCACGTCCAAGATTGGATACAGGTCCTGCACGTTGCTGGCCGAACCCAACGCTGGGACAAGGTCGATCTGACGCATGATGGTCCGTAGCACCGGAGGAATACACCAGATACGTAAATGGTCATGAGCATCCCAGAGGAGGTGCGCCGCTACGCGGGCTGCTCACTCGGCTGCAATGAGGGCCCAGAATCCCGAGTTCGGGTCGTGCATCAAACGAGACCCGATATAGTAGATGCACGGGGGCAGTTCAGCAAAGCACCCTCGGGGGACCTCGACCTTACTCCACCAAGCTGGAAGGGGCACCAATCGCCCAACCTTCGCCGTGTTACGGATACGCTCCAGTTCCACGTGAGGATACGGGACAAGGAACCCGAAACGGGAGCGCGAGCCGCGCTCGAAGCGCACGCGTCGATCGAACCCATATTGGGTAAACAGCCGCTGAAGGTACCTGAATTCAGCCCGAAGGATGGGACGACTCCATTGGAGCATATCTTCTCGGAGAGGAAAACCCGGTCCGCGGAACTCGGCTTCGGGAAAGGCTGCCAGGTTATCCCCGTAGGAGACCTCACCGTAAGTGCGGTAATAGGCGACATCGAACCCGTACTCCGGGGGAACCAGATGGTCAAAGCGTGACCTCTCCAATCGCTGGTAGGCCAGAGCCGCCATCGCTGCCCGCGCCTTGTCCAGGGACTCCCCGCGACTGCGGTATAGATACTGAGGCTCTATGACTACCCGCGCCCTCCAATCGGGAGAACGTACAACCTCAACAGGTAGGCCACCCGGCAATAAGCCGTCCTCCACGTAGGAGTCGATGAGCTCATCGTCGCGAACCGCTGTCGGATGGAACCACGGAGCGCGGGAATATATCACCGGATCGGTAAGGGGACTCCACCTTCGAAAGGATTCGTTTGAGATCCAACCTCTGGAGTTTGCTACAAAGGGCATCGCATGAGCGGAGTTCCACGCCACCGCGGTGATGTCCAAATCCTCCTGAGGATGTCGGTTGCCCGCCGAGGCGGAAGGTTCGGTACCTGACGGAGCCGCATCCAAACCGGAGAAATATCCACCCTGCTGGGGAGCTTCGATGTCCGCCGGCGCGGAGGCCGATGGCCCCGAAAGTGGGTTGATGACGTATGGGTTCATTCCCTTGAGAGGGCTAGTCGAAACCGCTGCTGCGAGAAGTTGCGTATCGCCGAAAGTCGGAGGAGTAGAGGAAAGTTGTACCGATGTGCCGGTTTTGTGGCGATCCTCAGAAGTGGTGAAGGACCCCATTGGGAGATTAGTATGTATAGTGATCGGAAAGTTAGACACCCGCGGCTCGGAATGTTCTTCCTCGTCTTAAGGAGGGGGAGATGTAGAGCAACGCCCAGTTAGGGGATACTTGAAGATGCAACTCATAGAATGAGGATTGAACCCTCCGAGGGTTATGATTATGATCCCCTCTAAGGTGTGCTGAGGTGGCACTGTTTTCTGGTTATATTATGCATACAAGGGAAAATTCGGATGGCCCATGGTTGGATTGGCCCCGTGATTCACGTGGCTTAATTTTGGCACCGAATTTCGGATATTTGTTAGAACGTTGGATTTTTGGGCCCTGGCAGTGGGATCTCCACTTGTATGGCCCTGAGCAGGTGTGCACTACTGTAGAGTTTAGTTAGTGGGCCCTACTTAGGGAAGCGAGATCTGACAGTCCGAGCTCAGAGTAAATGACAACCAAGGTTGGTCTTCGATACCTTTAGAGGATCTTCGTCGCCATCGTTTCGGCCTTACAACCAGGAACGGGCTCTGGTTAGTAACGCCTGCGTAGGGACACGACTCCACTTGGAGAGTGCCCACGTTTGGGTTCCGTGCAACCACCCCCTTGGGACCGCTCAGACGACCTGCGTGCACGATACCCCGTGGGGGTTCTGCTTACTTGTTGCGTGCTTTTTGTGTTTCCTTTCGAGGACAGGTTTTCGCCCCTGTATTGGGTTTCTTTTGTTGTTTCGCCCCTTTTCTGGTTCTCGGGTCCGGTGCCTGTTAGTGCCCGACCCTCGCCCCGTTTTTCCTCTTCGCCGGATTTTCCCCCATTCTTTGGGATACCCATACCCATTCCCGACCCAACGGTTTCTACCCCTCACCTCCGTCGGTATTGCCGGAATCCCCCGTGGGAGTTACACCCCACACTACGGGTGGAACGGAGGGCTCTGTCTCTGAGTCTGCCTCCCCCAGGGAGCAAGGCTTCGAACACCTTGAGAGCACTTCCCGTCGCCGGGTTTTGCTCCACACTAGGAACGCAGAAGAAGTTGATAAGTTGTTCACGAGGTATTGCATTGATCTTTTTCATGGTAATCAACAATTGAAGGCAGGAGGTGTAGCTCAGGCAAAATCAGCATTGGAATTTTTTCTCCCCGAACTCAGTGGGAAGTTGGTATTGGCGAATCAAAGTATACAAGGCTGGACAGCGTCGCGCCCTAACCTTCACTTTGGCGTGTGTCCGGAAATCGTTGTATACGGATTGGCATTGGATCTTTTCAAACACGGGGATCCGGATCTGGGGGTGTTATTACTGCTGCTGTTTGATGGGTATCTCAGGCTAGGGAATTTATCGCAGCTAAAAGTATTGGACGTCGCCATGCTGCCACTGACCGAAAAGCGGCAGCACTATGGGATGCTCAACATTGCGATAGGAAAACGTGGCCGTAATGAATCTGTCACGATAAGGCCGTACTTTTTGGCGGGTTTGTTAAGCAAACTAGTTATAAGAACGAAGTTGGCAGAAGCAGAAGTTCTTTTCCCGTATCAACCAGCCCGATTTCGGGCCGGTCTCCAAAGAGCCTTCGAACGTCTAAGGATTCCGTTCGCGATCACTCCACACATGCTTAGGTACGGCGGGCGACCACCGACAAGCTTTATGCTCGTCTCGACGACCAGGATATAAAATGCCGAGGACGTTGGCAAAGCGATAAGAATTTTAAGGGATATATTCAACCACACAAATTATACCACGCACTCAAAGAACTATCCTCGGCCCAAAGTCAGTCATTAGAGGCGGTTTACACCAAGGCATACACATCTTTCAACGTGCCGACGCCACATTGGGCTGGGGGTTTGGATTATCATGTAGAAACTTAAGCCGAAAATCGTTTTTCGTTTAAGTAAGTTCGTCAGAATTTTGCACCCGGCTCGCAAAATTCTGACACTCGGAATCAGTTTTCTGAAAAATCATTATAAAAGAAAACTGTCTCCTGGAATATCAACTTAGAGCTTGGAACCTATATCAGAAGGAAGTGTAGTTTAGATAGTAGTTGTGGACTTGGTTGTAGGAATTTAATGCGTTTTGGTCTAGGATTGGTTTTTTGGGGAGTGGGGGTGAGCTGGCTGGGACTTAGTTATTTTTTGGTTAAGTCGCTCGGATGCCATCGCGTGGTAGTTTAAAACACTATAGCTTCGTATTAAAAATTGAAATGTTGTTGTCAAAAAATTATTTTTTACCTTGTCAATAGTACTTAGTTAAAAATGCCAAGCGTAATAGTACGAGCGTAGCGAGCTGTCATGTAGTCAATGAGAGGAAATGATTGATCGAATTTCAAAAAGTTCAACAGTGTTATAAACAGCTTTAAATTTACTTTTCTGCAAGTAGTAAATAATTCTTTTCTCCTTAAGTTTGTCGACCACCGATTTTTGCGCGCTAAGTAAAGCTCTGTCAAACAGTTGTCGGCCTAAAGTTACACAAATTAATTGTGAGCGACGATTAGTTTTCTTTTTCGAAGCAATAAAAATATTTTTTATCTGTCGACCTACGTTGGGGCGATATTCTCGGATTTCTTGGAGGATTAAACGTCGCTGTATCTCTCGGATTGACAGGCACAAGAGTTTCTGACGCTGGGCCTATAAATTTTGTAGGCAGTCGTTGGCAGAGCGGGAAGGCTGTTGGGCGAGAGTGTAGTATGCGCTCGTAAAGCGCGCGGTGGAATCGGGGAAGATGGAAGGGGTACAAGGTCCCCCCCCCCTTTTCTCCTCCGTCCCCAGTGTCTCTGGTGGAGCCGGGGGGGTGAGTAATCAGCGCCGGCGGCATTGTGCCAGGTGGCAATCGTGTATTGTACAGATTTGACCTCTCCAAGCAATACTTGTAAAGATAATGACAACGTAGTCATTCATTTTGACACGTCTCCATTGTTTCGGCGAGTGACAAGCAGCTCAGCAATCGCGATGCAAATCTGAGGATGTAGTTAAATTACCACTAGGTTTTATCGATATTAGGCTTTTAAAGCAAGCCTCACGTGTCAGCAGCATCCCTAAAGTAAGGAACTCGTTCTGTAAAGTAGAGAGCTGTCTGATCTACCCCTCTGAAGTTGTGTCAGGTGTCCTTGTCTGTAGGCCCTCTGGCATGTGATCCATGGGGCTGTAATATTCTCAGTTGTTTCAACAGGTGTCTTGCTTAATCTCCCAGAAGTACAAGCGTCACAATTAGCACTCAACGTTTCTTCTAATCGAAGTAAACATGCAAATACATGTCTAGGTCAAAATAATCATTGTCATGGATACGTTGCTGGTATATGTTTCTTGGCTGTAATAAAGGATGCAATCCATATTTGTTTCTCGAATTGCTCATACTATCAACGTGAATGTATGAAGCACTAAATGTACATTCAAAGGATACGCTGTTGCTTTCAAATGCCAACTGCCCAGTCAGGCACTAGGGTGTTCTTGTTGGGTTGAAGAAGATGTATGTGATTCCTTGAGTCTGATACATATCCGGCTTTTTTTTGTCTATTCGGTCGGTTTTTCACGAGCGGTGCTCATATATTCATGTGGAGCGTGATTATAAGCCATATGACGTGAAAAGCTCTTCTCATGACTCTTTTTCCCACAGAATGGGCATTGAACCACTTTACATGAATCAGGATGGAAGAAAGCTTTTGATCCGTAAGCAACCGAACCATCTACATTGGACCAGTGAATTCCAAAACCACCCGAACTGATCTGGTTTGGGCGGTGTGACTTTTTCGTGGTGCGGTCATTGTCTGAGTGTGGACGGGCAGTGTCACTTGATGATAGCTGATTTGGGGCTGGAATGAACACATTTAGTCTGGGCTTCTTTCTTACATTATGGTGATAAGTTCCTCCGTTGATGGATTTATTCGGTCGAGTAGAAGATGATTCTGTACGGTCATGGTTGGTTCTCACTTCCTGAGAATGTTTTTTACGCTCTGAATCTGTTTTCGGTGTAAAGCATGAATTATGTCGACATTTAGAACGCACGTAATGCTTCACCAGTGTGCGGCCAGATGGTATTGTAAATGACGGCATTGATATGGGTTGTTCACTGCTGGGTGTAAATTTGTGTGAAAACGAATATGAGGTTGACGCCAAGCAACAGGAAAAGCATGAGGTGAAGTGCAGACAGCAGAGCTGTGCAGGGAAGCAACACACTGTAGATTTTATACCATCTTGTCAACGCCAAAGGGGCAATCCGGCTGAATATCCATGTCAGGAAGACAGCTCAATGCTCTCCATTTGATAAAATTAGCGCCGAATAAATGGGAAAATGTTGTCCCGATCTCGGAGCCGATAAATAGTTCCTCCTTTGTGGAACTGTTCAATGATTAGTCACAATGCACGGAGGGACACCGAACGCAATGGAAAAAGAGGTGTTAGTCGAGAATGGCACATGTGACGTGCGGTGGCAAGTGTGCTTGTTTTTGTGGTGCACAGACCATTTTGATAGATTGAGAGTACGTACGAAGACCCTCGAGTTGTAATTTGTTCATTCAGGGCCAATTTTGCGTCAATACACTAAAAAAGAAGGAATAGGAATCCTTTAGCATGGTGAGCTACGTTGGAAAGGGATATAATGGGACGATGGGGGTAGATTTTTTTTTTTCACATCACGAGACTGGCTATCCGGAAAGAGTACCTGAGAGTTGCTAAGCGATACATCCAGCCATACGGGGTAGGCAGAGAGATAGATCTGGCGTAAGCAGTTGACAAGCAAGAAAAGCACATTGAATAGCTGTAGGTAGAGGGGCTTACATTGGCGTAGGAAACGATTGAATTCTATTGGAGTGCTGGGTGTGCACCAGTACGAGACTGAGACTGCGAGACTGAGACTGCGAGACTGGCAGACGTGAAGGGGATGGGAGGTGGTAAGAGGGGTTAGTGAAAAGAAGTGAGCAGCAGGTGACGCGCGATTGGTGCAAATCGCGCGTGGGGCGCATGTGCGCGCTCTGCACGAGCTCACACGCGTGAGCGCGTATGCAACACACGGCAGTAATTGAATTTCACGCATTGCACTGCCATGCGCGCTCCCACGTCGCCCCATCCCAGCCGCTCGCTCTGCGCCTATAAAACCCCGCGTCCAGCCCTCTCTCTGCACCTCCACTTCTCATGACATCTTCTTCCGCCGCCCCCTCGCACCGCCACCTCATCGCCCTATCAGTTCTTCTGCTGCTTGCTTTACGACGCCTCTTCTTCAGCCTTCATTCACGTTCTGTCCTTCCGCATTCCTCTTGTTTCCAACTCTGCACACCGCCGCACCTTCCTCTCCGTCCACACCCAACCTTTCCTTGCTGATCACACAGTCTGCGCTTTTCACAATTCCCCAGTCCTTCCGCAACTGAAAAACATCTCACAGTGGTGGGTGGTCTCCAATTCGACCATTCAACAAACGCTCTCTCGAGTAGCCACGCCCACTACGCCCACCAGCACTCCACGCCCCCTTCATTCGCACACTTGCGCGCAACTCTGTGTGCCATTCAATTATCCATCACAATGACGCTTTCCTCTCGTCGTCGCACCCCGGTCTTCACCCCCATCCCTTCCTCCAATTTCACGTCGGCATTGCGAAGATCCACTCGCAAGTTATTGTGGTACGCCACCGCAATGCCGTTTGCCACTATATCCCCGCCGCTGCGAGTCGTGCCTGTCAGAGGGGATGGTCGCTGTCTTTACCGCGCCATTGCGAAGAATCTTGCCAGCACCGATGGTCGTCGGCTCTCGGAGAACCTGGAACGAGCTGACGCAGACGCCTTGCGTGACATAGCTTGGCGCGAGATTTGTGTCGAGCGCAAGAAGGAATTCCGCGCCAAGCAAGTCATTGAGGGAAACCTCAGCTCATATTGCGCTAATATGAGAAACCCCAGGTTCTATGCGGGGGAGGCGGAGATGCTGGCCCTGTCCGACGCCCTTCGGAGACCCATCATGGTATATTTGCGCACTGCTCAAGGGCAGTTGCGCAATATTATCACCTATGGCGATCAATATACCAAGGGAAGATTCTCTGCTCGCAAGACCATTCGCGTGCTGTACATGAACGGCAATCACTATGATGCCCTTCTCCCAAGATGACTCACACTCGTCTTGTGTACCGCTTTGCTTGCCTTCGATGCAACGGAATTGTTGAGCCATGCTGTTCGGAAAACTTCCGTGTCAACTTAATTAGAACAGCTCAACGCCGACAGATCCGTTTTCCGAAAGACATGGCTTCGCGGTTAACAGTTTTCCAAACCGGCTTGCGCTTTCCTTGTGCAACATGTAGAACACTAGAAACATCACCACCTCTAACTAAAACCATTTCGTCGTGTTGACTAATTCTCAAGATTGTGTGTGTTGCAAAGACGATGGTAGCAGAAAACGCCCGCCTTGCGCTCTCATCTTACCATCCTGTAGATGTGGAGGGATGTGGAGGGAGGTGGAAAAGCGAGCAGACATGCTTCGGGAGCACAGATCGCTTTTGCTGACAACTTTTTGGCATTTTTTCAGGCGTGCTGGTAGCAGAATTTCCATTTCCATCCCGAGATAGCATCTGCCGACAACGTGATCGTTGCAATTGGGCGAAAACTGGGCACACAATCATGGCAATTATCTGTCGCCCCTCCGAACCAGAAAGTGGTCGGTTGTCATAGCTCGAACAAGTTGATATTTATCGATAAGCTTCCAGGATTCGAAACCATGAACGCTTTACGAGTGGGGGGCGTTCCAGAAGCATTCAACGATCCATTCGCATTCGCGGATTTTCGCTCTCATGGACTGACGACCGACCCAAAATTTATTTCTTGTCCTGGCGGAAGTGGGTCGATGATCAAAGATGTAGTAAACGGCGAATTGGATGCAGCCTTTGCTCTAACGGATTGCATCGTTGCTGCCATGGAGAACGGCGAATCGGTGCGAATTGCCGGACCGCTCGTAGAAAGTCCTCTTACGTGGGCCGTGGTAGTTCATCCGAGCAATGCTAGTTCTGTCAAAGACTTGTCAAATGCTAAATGGGGCATTTCACGGATGAACAGCGGTAGTCATGTCATGGTGTACACTTTAGCAAAGGAACAAAACTGGCAAGAAGCGCCTAAGTTCAAGATATGTGGGAACTTTGCAGGACTGCGAGACTCTTTACAGGAGGGAACGATCGATGCTTTTCTGTGGGAACACTACACTACGAAGCCATATGCAGATAAAGGGGTAGTAAAGATTATTGGGGGTATTCCTACGCCATGGAGCTGCTTCACGGTAGTGGTTCGTGAGGACTGTCAAAGACTTGATAAAGTTCACCGTATGACGGATGCCTTTGTCGAAGCTGGAAGACATTTTATTAATACTGAAGAGAGTATTGATGGAATAACACAGCGTCATGGAATGTCGAAAAGTGACGCACAGGCATGGATGGCCGGCGTGAGGTATGCAGACGTTGGACAGCGAATGGTGAGCAACGATATGCTTGAGAAGACAAGGCAAACTTTATTTCAAGCGGGAGTGATAAAAAAGTTTGGATGTGCAGGGGGAATCGCTTCATATCACGCGTAATTTCCATCACGCAGTTGTTCAAGTGAATCGGTGGACGACATAAATCCGCCCGGTAGGGTGTGCACCCGATGTTCTAGCTGTACTCTGGCCTTGTACATTCCCTACATTGGAGAAAAGCAGAAAAGTTGGTGTTTGCTTACCAGCAGACGACAACATGATCGCGAGACGCACGTGGGACCAATGTGAGGGCACCGCAACAAGTTTTAGTTAAATAGCCCATTTTGGTAGTTCTTTGCATTTTATGAGTATTGTTTTGTTTTCTGTACAGCAGTAAAGCACTGAGCATCTCAGTCCGCTAGATGAAGTTCATCCAACGCAATAGAACCTCTATCCTTCTGTGCTATTACCTTGCTATCGAGCGCAGCTTTCGACAGATCATTAAGAGAAACACGAGGTCGGCCGTTTGCGGGGACTGGCTCTTGCAAGCTCGAATCGGTATTCAAATCGATGCTTTCTTTCCGCTTTGCATCTACTCCACTCAACTCGACATCTACTTCCGTGGTCTCAGTCTTGTTGGAGTCTCCAACAAATAATCCAAATACAAGCATCTTAAGAAGAGATGCGAGTGGCCCCTTAGACTCTGATGATGCCTTGGTGTCGTCAGAATCGTCACTTCCGCCATTCTCTTTCTGAAGAGACTTCTCATAGTTTTCGTACTTGCGCATGAGCGCCTGTCGTCTCTCACTGAAAGTAGATGGGAAGAATTCAGGCCAATATCGCTGAAGGAGAGAGAAAATAAGAACGTGGCCAACTGGTGTTAAAGGAGCAATCAAAACAATAGTGAACGGGATTAGTGTTAACAGATCTTTCACGGTCCTTCGGATGGTACGGATTTCTCGAGGAGTCGGTGTATATCCCGTCACGGCTCGTCGGATAAGCCTTAATGCGAACCTCAAGTCGCCGATAAACAGCCGCACACCTCTTGAGTAGAATTCTATACCAGCCTTAGTTTTCTTTGAAGATGAAGCCATAAACTGACGCACTTGCGGCCAGCTCAAGGTTGAAGCGCTGTACAGAGGCTCGCCGAGGCCGAGACGGGTTTTCAAGTATTGTATATCTCCGGCTAACTCGCCTACGGTACCATCCTCGATTAAAAGCGGTTCCTGTTGCTCAACGAATAGCTCGAGTGTGCCAAGACGGTTATCCAGGTCTGTAAACTCGACAATCATCATGCGTTGTTCATTCATTGTCTCACGGTCACAGTTGTCAATCTCTACTGCGATGCTAGCAAATATCTTCTCCATCTCTAACTGCAATACTCGCACAGCAAGCGTTCGACGCAGCGAGCTCACGTAATCATCCATTTCACGAATCTCCTTTGCGCGGATTAGTTTGCCAAGCTGATCTTCGCGCCGTAGTACTGCTTCTCGCTCCTTACTATTTTTGAAGAGTTGCTTTTCAAGATCCCCAATCTGCTCTCTCAACTGGTATTCCCTTTCTTCGTCTCGCACACCCAATATGGTGACAGGTGGGAGCAGCGAGCTCTCCAAACTATTTGCAGATTGTGAATCGGATGGAAACCCATTTAGCCTCTTCCACGTCATACTTGCGTTATCCAACCAATTTGAAAGATACAAGCGTAACGCCGGAACATCTACGGTTCCGTCGTCACGAACAAAATTTGTGAACGCGTCTTGAACATTCTGGCCAACAGTGCTCGCACGCCGTTTAAGAGTTTCCCCACTTTCCAAAACCGCTCGCTGCACGATACGCACAATGTGTTCCTTTTGGCCTGTCTTGCTTTCTGCATCGAGGTCAATGTCTGCGATAGACTGCGCATCCTCTTCGGGAAGCAAAGAACTATCAAGCAATTGTTGGGGAGTATCAGCTTCGTTATCGTGCGGGCTTTGTTGAGGCTGAGCCTCTGTCAGGGCGGCATCCACATCGTCCAGAACGTGTTCCAACTTTGCAATGAGGGTGGTGGCGTCATGGTCAACAGGGGCTTCGGCAGCTATCCGTCTTATAGAGCGCAAATCCTTTCGCACCCTGTGCGCAGCAGCTTGGGCTTCTGACGTATACGAAAGGGTGTCCGTCTGGAGCGGAGAAAACTCAAGGAGGCCGAGCGCGAGACGTATATTAGCCTCTGCCAGACGAACAATCAGGCGTGTGTTCAACAAACGCACCCGCGTGCTCACCAGGCCGACTTGAAGAACCTGTTGGGCGGCATCATCAGGAGCAGAAGTGGTGCTCGGCCGGACAACTTGGGCGGGCTCTGGAGCTTGGGCGGGCTCTGGAGCTTGAGCGCAGCTCTGCAGACGGCGGATGATTCGGCGACGGGGAGATATTCGACAGGTGGTGTTCAGCGCCCCTCTACGCTGGAGAGCGAGCAGCGGCACAAAAGATGGGCGAGAACGGCGGACGGAGGCCGCCATGGTGGATGGCCGGAATGCGCTCCGGGGTGGAGATCGCCGCCCGCGAGCGCCTCTTCAGCTGCAAGGCGAGACCGAGGAGGAAGCGGAAGAAGGTAACCTAGGCGCGGAGCGGACCTGGGGGAAGAGCGGCGGGGAAGGTCATGAAGGCGCAAGCGGCAGCGGAAGGGACGCGGGGCAACGGTGAGGAGCACCAGGTGTAGATAGCGGTGGGAGATACGGTGGCGCGTGCCCGTGCCAGCCACCGAGGGCGGCGGATACGTTGAGTGCTGTTATGCGTGTTGCGCGTGCCATGGCACGACTGGATCTGGGCGCAAGACGGCGGCACGTGCGGCTGGCGCGTGGCCCTTCAAAATAATGCGCCAATAAAATTAATGTTCCGCTGGAGCGCCGCTTTTGCCGCCAGATGCGTTGCTGTTGCGCGCCTTCCCGTTGGGCCACTTGGCGCCGCCAGCGCGTCGTGTGCTCTGCGAGCGCTCTGCTTCGATGCGCATGTGTTCCGCCCGCCGAACCTTTTCCCCAAACGGTGCGTGCGCTGCCCGCTTCGCGCTGATACTCTCACTTCTCATCGTAATCGTCATCGTCATCGTCATCGTCGTCGTCGTCGTCGTCTTCCTCGTCTTCACCGAGCCGCGAGCCTGCCTATATCAACATAGGCTGAGAGTCCGATATTTGCGCATTGCATTTTTGCATTGCGACTTTCAGCATTTCATCGGCAGCGCCGCCAGTTTCCAAACATGCACGCGTTTATTAAGCTTCCGTCATCAACGTTGCTCTCGCCCTCGCCCTCGTCCCGCAGTTCATTCATCGCTCCGAACCACGGAGTCACCACCCATCGCAACAGACCCGCACCACATCGACGCCGCCATTCGCTCCAGGTCACCCTCGCCCTGCAGCAAGGAGCCGCCCCGGTCGGCACTGATGATGCGCTTCAAGAAGCCGTGCGTCGCGCAACCTCCGAAGGGCACAATTTTTCCCGCCGCATCTCTGTACTCGGCTCCACCGGCTCCATCGGCACGCAAACGCTCGACCTCGTCCGCGAGGTGCCCCAGTTTTTCTCCGTCGCTTCGCTGTCAGCAGCTTCCAATGTCGATCTTCTCGTCGAGCAAGCGCGCGAGTTTTCGCCCGACATGGTTTGCATTCTGGATGAGTCACGAGCAGCTGAGTTGCGTCAAAAGCTAGATCACGCTGGTTGTTCTTCCATCAAGCACGCTGCTGGTAAGGATGGCATTGTGCAAGCTGCAGCCGACACAGATGCCCAAGTCGTTGTTACAGGCATTGTGGGTTGTGCTGGTTTATTGCCCACTGTAGCTGCTATTCGCGCCGGGAAGGACATCGCGCTAGCGAACAAAGAAACCCTAATAGCCGGAGGGCCAGTTGTGGTCCCACTTGTCAAGGAATACGGCATCAGCATGACTGCCGCTGATTCCGAACATTCTGCCATCTTTCAATGCCTACAAGGTGCACCTTCGAAAGCCTTGCGCCGTATCATCTTGACCGCGTCAGGTGGCGCATTCCGCGACTGGAATGCTGCTGATTTACACAAGGTTACCCTTGCTGATGCCTTGAAACATCCTAACTGGAGCATGGGCGCTAAGATTACCATCGACTCTGCAAGTTTGTACAACAAGGCTGCCGAGGTGATTGAAGCTCACTACCTTTTCGGGGCTGACTATGACCACATCGATGCTGTCATACACAAGCAATCCATCATTCATTCTCTAGTTGAGTTTGAAGATTCGTCTGTTCTGGCACAATTAGGCTGGCCAGACATGCGTTTACCACTCTTGTATGCCATTTCGTGGCCACATCGAATCCCAGTACCATCCTTCAAACCACTGGATCTCGTGCAAGTGGGCTCCTTGACGTTTCAGGAAGTGGATCGAGCGAAATATCCGAATATGGATTTAGCGTACACAGCCGGTCGAAAAGCGGGCACCATGACATGCGTCTTAAACGCTGCAAATGAAGCTGCTGTGGAATTATTCCGTGAAGAAAAGATTCACTTTCTCGACATTCCGAGAATCAATCAAGCCATGATGGAAATGCACAGCGACGAGTTCATCCAGAAACCCACGCTCGATGATATTGTACATTTCGATCAAGTGACAAGAACGTACGCCAGGGAATATGTATCCTCTGGTAGGCTAACGCAAAAGTTTGCCGCGCTGAAGTAATCAAGCTTCCTTTCGATCGCATGAGTCATCGGAAAAAGATAACAGTAGTTTCAACGGACAGCTTATTATAACTTGTGTTTGAAAGGATATCAAGGTGGATGTAAATGACTTGACGGTCCAATTGGTGCCACCGTGCAAAAAGGGGACTATCGATGTCTCTACCTCCAATCTTCGCTTGTATCACCGAGCTTTTCGTAGTCTGTCGAAGACATCAACGCATCGACGGCAGTTTTGATTTGAGACGGCCACGGAAGCACGATACCCAGATAGCCTTCTGTCAACGGTGACTCATTGACCAGAGAAGCGTTATTTGCCAGGGAATCATTATACTCAAGAAGAGTCCCTTTGATTGCACACTGCACAGCGTACCGTTCGCCAGCATCACATGTGATAGTACACAATCGCGTCTTTTCCTCCACCACGATGCCGCCTTTCTTTCGCTTACCTGTCACTTGGCGCATTTCCACGCGATAGTCCACCGCCTGAACTGCTTTCCTCTGGGTAACGATGGGATGTTGTGGCGACAAACACAGGACGCAGATTCCGTTGTGATGGCGCGCTACGCACAGATCTTCGCCGCGAGGTGGCGGCTTCGTTCTCGGTGCCAGCAAACGAGCGAAACCCGGAGCGTAGTGCAAGGTGAAGTATCGCTCGATTGTTCCGGGTGGCACCACGCGATGCATGGCTTACTGCGACGATCACAGCAAGAAGAGCTGCCGAACGTTAAGGATGTGGAAGTTCAAACCTTGACCTTTAACGGAGCCGGAAATGACAACGCGTTGTTTTTGGCGCATATACGAAGGTAGAGTTAGCAAGCACGATTCGGATCCTCACAGGTCCGGTGATGACAGCACTGTAAGCATTTGGACATGCCATGCGTCGGCCCAGTTCGAAAGACGAATCGCGATCCGCCATTAGTTTCAAAGCATATGTATCCATCTGTTCCAGACACATTTCGGGAGCAACTCTACTTGAGTGCGACTCGCAAGGCAGAGCTGGGCACCATGTGGGGTACATCAAAAGGGCAGATTGCGTGTCATCTTCTGCGTGAGAGATTCTAAATAGCGGCCTTCCCAGCTCACAGTTATGTCCAGACTTCTGCGCAGCTCGCTCACCTTCACACACGCACGTTTGAGGTTGAAGACGTAACGTTCCTCAGAAAGCGACGAGAGATGGATCTTCTTCCTCAGCTCTCTGTTGTGTTAAAGAAACTTTTGTTTCCAAATACTGGATTCACCCAACGACGAAAACCTTCGATTGCTTTCGAGATCAACAATTCCCAATCTGCCCAACACCTGCTTCGAATTCTCTCAGAGCGAACCGATGACATTGTGGCCGATAATCAGGCGTTGGCTTATCTACGATTGCGAAGCAGTCAGTATCTTCTAGAGTATATTGTTACCATTGTTCAACGACTTGAATCATATTCCCTTTACTATCGAACCGAGTCGGAATCACTTCGCAAATCGCTCAGCGGCATGCTTTTTCGCTATTCGTTCTCATCATCCGCCCTATCGAGAGCGCAGTACAATGATGAGATTCGAAACCTTATTGAACAAATTGTGTATTCAATATGTCAATTCATCGGCTTGCATTTGCAAACAGGCCATGCTATCCGCCTTGCTTTGAGAGAAGGTCGTCAGGACGATCTCGCTCGTGCCATTGTAACTTCATGTCGGCAGGTGAGTTCTTTCCATCACGCAATAGCCCAAGCCAATTCTGCCATCAAAATACCGCAACATATACAAGAGGTTGTGAGAACATCCATCTCTGCAACACGCAAGGATATATCAGAGCAGTCACATATCGCCGGCCAACTAGGCCAGTTTTGGAATCAGAACCTGTCCACAAGCGCAAAACGCTTCGGAGCCCATGATGTTCGACTCACGGTTCAAATAATTCAGCGTGAACTATCCGATACGCGGAATACACTAGGACGGCTGAGTCGCCTGTGTGAAAGGGACGTAGCGAAGCCATACGATGTTAGAAGACGACCGTACCGGTACGGAGGTTTGGCTATCATCACAGGATTCTCAGCAAACTATTTGTCCCATAACGCCGGTTTTCTCGGGGGAAGTGGTGCTTTAGAAGCGACTGTGGTACACTGCGGACACGTCTTTCGCGGCTTCGTTGATAATAACGTTCTTGCTCCTGTTACGCGATTCTACAAGCAAATTTTTCGCACTTCAACAGTCACTTCTGATGAGAAGTCAGTTTCAGACTCACGTATGATTCTTCAAGATATGCTTTCCGAGTTTACAAAAACACACTTGAAACATGTTACTGGGGCAGGCGATATGGCACAGGTTGGTGACTTCAAGGCCGTTACGAAGCTGATCCTAGAACAAGCGCGCCATCCGTTTAAAAACACTGTGATCGGTAGTCTTCCACAAGCGATGCTCCTGCAAGTTCAAAAGCTGAAATGTGATGTTGAGGAATTGATGTTGAAGAGCATGCAGCTTCTTCGCGCACAAGAACTCAATCTTGCTCTGGTGGCCCTTGCTCCTTCCCTACTCACAATAGCTTCAGTAATTCAGATATGTTCCACACTTGCATTTCAACTGCGCGGTAGAAACGCCGGGATGATTGTATCGGGGGGTCAAACAGCACGCTTTCTTCTCGGTGACATTCATTCCGCCTTTCTGGCCATCGAAGCCGAAGAAGGAGCAGATGCACGCCAAGTAGAAAACATTTTGCGGCACATGAAGCACATCGGTATGATTCACGTTAAAGTTGTTGAAATATTCAATCTGATAGAACTCGGGATCATCGCGGCGCCCAAAAAGGTCATTTTTCGTTTTACAGATGATCTCGAGTTATTGCGATCGGCTGATGAACATATTAATCAAAGAAGGATGCATGTGGACAGGATGCTTAGATGTTATTCATTTCTCCAGACGATGTAAAAGAGCCTGTCCTCAAGCAATCCCGTCTCCCTTGTAGAACTAAACAGCCCACAACGGTCTTCATAACATTTGCGAAGGTTTCCCCCGAAATGTAACGAACAGCCCTCACAAGAGAATCCTGGTGTTTCCTGTTCAAAAGAAATATATGAGTCCTTGAAAAGCAACGAAACCCGGTCAGTGAGACAGAGGAATCTGAGAAAGGGGATCGGCCAATACATCACACGAGTGAAGTACCAGAGTAATGTCATGATGTTGCATGTGTTCAGAAGAGTGGGGGGCTTCTATTGCCATTTGGTAACACCCGTCGTTTCAACATGCGAAATACAACGCACTTGCATAAGACCGTAAGACGAAGGAGTTCAGATGAGCAACAAGTCTATCCAGAAAATGACTCGCGGAGAATGAACGTAATCAATTGGTGAAAGCTAGCATCTACATCAAAGATGTGACCATGTTCCACGTGAAGCGGAGTCAGGATCGAGCTCTTCTATACACACCCACAATGTTTTTCTGCAAGCTTGCCGTTAATTATCTTTTGGAACAGAGAACCCCAAACGCGTTCACAATAATCCTCATGATATCCAAAAACGACCAAACAACTTATTCCGCTGGTTCTCCATAAAGATCGAAAGATGATGTTCCTAAGATTCTAACTTTCAATATGGTTCCCGGTTCTATTATCTGTAAAATATGGACGCTACCATCAACTTCAGGGGCATCAAATCGGCAACGCCCAATTGAGTGCCCGTCTTCAATCCTGTCCACAATCACGTCAAGAACTTTTCCGACCTGTTCCAATGCGATTTCCTCTTGTATACGCTGTTGTATGGACACAAGCTCATCTCGTCTGTACTCTCGAAGCTCTATAGGTACTTGGTTCGCGAACGTCGCCGCTGGCGTGCCTTCTTCCTCGCTGTAAACGAAGAAACCTGCATGATGGAAACGTTTCTGCATAATAAAATCTACTAATTCTTGGTGATCCTCTTCTGTCTCCCCCGGAAACCCGACAATGAAAGTTGTCCGAAGGGCAAGGTCGGGGATTCCTTGTCGTAATCTATTCAAAAGCTCCTCGGTGTGCTGTCTCCCAGGTCGATTCATTCGACGTAGCACACTATCAGATATATGCTGGAGAGGAATGTCGATATATTTGCATACAACATCGAGATCTGCGATAGCTCTGATTAGGTCATTTGTGAAGTAAGATGGGTAGCAGTATAAGAGGCGTAGCCATTTTGCATCCGTATTGTTCTTCGCAACGTGGTGGAGTAGATGGCTTAGCCTCCGGCTTTCCTCCGGAGGGAAATCCATACCATATTGGTTCGTATCCTCAGCGATGAAGACTAGTTCTCTAGCCCCAGCGGCAACCAAAGTGTCAATTTCTCTAGTTAAGGTGTTCCATTGCTTTGATCGAAATTTCCCCCTGAACTGGCCTGGAATAGCGCAAAACGTACAGGAGTGAGAGCAACCCTCTGCCAAGCGAACATAAAC
The DNA here is from genome assembly GCA_030374765.1 of Agarophyton chilense. Classification (NCBI taxonomy): domain Eukaryota; phylum Rhodophyta; class Florideophyceae; order Gracilariales; family Gracilariaceae; genus Agarophyton; species Agarophyton chilense. Next base: position 843,485 of record JARGXX010000095.1, on the reverse strand, counting down.
AGAGTGCTTTGGGCCCAGGCGCACACGCTCGTGTTCTGGTCGAAATGGAACATCAATTGCACCAACCTTGACTTTTTCGATAGGGCTTCCTCTTTCATTTGCTGCCAGAGCTTTCACACGTTGAGGAAGTTCATGGTAGTGTTCAAATCCCACGACTGCATCTACTTCTGGTAGCTCTTCAGCAAGGAGGTCTGCATATCTTTGGGCAAGGCAGCCAGTAACTATGACTCCCTTTGTCCCGTTTTTTTTCCCTTTGGCTGCATCAAGAATGGAATTAATAGATTCTCGTTTAGCATCATCAACGAAACCGCAGGTATTCACAACGACGACATCTGCCGGAGTTTCAGAATCAGGGGCCTGGATCTTGATATCATTCTTAAAAAAATCGGCAAGCATGACCTCTGCGTCAGTGACGTTCTTTGGGCATCCTAAAGAGACGAGTGCAACTGTCGGCGGTGCGGTTTTTGAAGCTGAAATTGATGTTGTTGGCTGAACGGCTGTTGCTGAAGGATGCTTGCGGCATGGAGAGCATCCTCGCCCACGAACGTACGGAAATGCCTTGGCCAGCGTTGGCGCTACAAACGATATTTTCGACTGAAACATTGATGAGTACGACCGGAATTCTTGGCCGGGATAGCAACCTGTTTCACGCATCAAAGTAGATATTTCACTTCCCGTACCTTTTTCTATCGAGAAAACCAAAGGTGGGGGAATGCCGATGATCTCGGTTTCGGTAAAAACCAGATATCACAACTAATCCTGATTTACAGCATCTCCACTGGCAGAAGAAAAACAATAAAAAAGAAGTTTGTTGCCGTGCCCGTCTCCACCGGGCGAAAAAAGCAGCAAAGTTTTGAACAAGTTCAGATTTCCGAACAACTATCTAATTCTTTCAAAGAACCATCTGTAGGTATTCAACAGTAGGATTAGTAAAATACTTTACGGATAAGATGGGCCGGCGATTTAAAAAAAACACTCAAACTTGATGTGTTTAAAATGGAATTGAGTCGACTGAATAAAGTGCGCCAGGAGAACGTTACAAAAATTTTTTGGTTAGAGAAATTTTCCTATCGGAATCTTGTACTAGCAAGGGTACATCCAGTTAGGGGTTGTGTTCCTCATTGTGCTCAATGACATGATGAGAGTTACTCTTGGCTTAACTCCAAAGATTCCTCCAGGGATTCCCTCTGTGCCCCATTTTCAAGACCTTCGAACCTCATTTGATTACACGAGGTGAAACATCCGCAACTCAATGAATGAGTTGCCCGAATTCCCAGTGTACGGAGATGGTTTCTCTGCATTCAAGGGTTCATTCTCCAGAAGTACCGACTCAGCGATGGTCTACATACCCGACGAACAGGATGCAGCAGATGCCATTACGATAAAGAGGAATCCGCAACTTCTTTCATCTTCCGCTCAGTCTGGAACACCTGTGCGAACGATGCGCGAAGTGCTTAAGGGTATCAAGAAACCTACTGGAAAGAGGAAATCTGCACGGAGTGTTGGAAATAGACAGGCAAGCCAAGCATCGCGCTCTGGGGGTAAGACTGCCACGAGACAGTCTGCAAGAATCCAAAGCTCTAGAAACGGTGTAGAGCGTCGTGAGTTGGACGACGATGGTGATGGCGATGATCATGACGATGACGATGACGATGACGACTTTATGTGAGATGTGGTTAGTTGCAATGGACACCCGTTCGATACCCCCCTCACGGAGTTTATGGTATTGTATACTATGGCTTTTATGATATCTACCGTGAACGTATCTCTGGTGCTTGTGAACGGAAAAGCAACGCAAACCGAGGGGATCTATGTCTCCAAAGTTCGTGTCCCGTGAATTTGTAGTGTGATGTATGGCTATGTACGGGTGAGAAGAAGTAACTCATTCTAGCCCGAAAAGGCTTCTGCCGCAGCCCTGGTCGACGCCTCCCTCGTTTCACGAAGCGATCCTAGCAGCTCCCCAATATTTTCCTTCCAGATATTGATACGTTCAGAAAGTGGTTGCCATTCTTCCCTGGTAAACATTCTCTGTGTAGATCGGTAAATCGCCACAGAAGATTTGAGTTGGTTGATCTTTCCATCCACTAAACCAGAGCTAATTGCACGAATAACCCAATCTTCCACCTGGTCTTGAGGAATTTGCAAGGCATTGGCAATCATATCGTACGTCAGGTCTTGAGAGTCAATTCCCAATGATGCAAAAGTAAGCAACCTCATTTTGTCCTCTGCCACCTCGACATCGATGCCGTGCTTCTTGAGTAAGGCATCGTTTCTTGACTTGAAGTCGGAAAATACCGCAAGATCATCACGAACAAAGATCCAGATCAACTCGTGCAACAGTTTGAAATCTCCGTCCAAGTTTGCAAATCTCTTTACGGCATCCAGTTCCAGTAAAGTGTCAAAACGATAAAGCTTGGGTAGACGTACAGCTTGAACGATGATGTCAATGGTGGAATCCTGGGCCGTTTCTAATTCTTGTTCTGTGGCACCGTTGTACAGACTGAGCTGTTTCACGTTAAATGCAAACGCCTCTGAAAGCATGTTCGCAGATTTTAAAGCTTCGTAACAAACTTTGTATATTTGTCGTTTTTCGTTCACTGGTGTTTGCCACTGACGTAAAAACGAGTCAATCTTCGGCAAAACGGTGTCACTCATCTTCGTGATCAAGCCAGCTCGAGCAGCGAGCGTAATAGTTGCCATAAGCAATGAAAAGCGCTTGTCGTGGTTATCTTCTCCAACAAAATTATAAAGCAACGCCATACATCGCAATCGCAGCTCACCGTTTGAAGAACCGTCGCGAAGACCAGTGCAAATCTTTTCAACCAGGTGTTCATTCATGGCACATCGCCTCTTTACCCACACCAATAATTCTTGCATGCATGCTTCCAAAGATGCCGATGTGGTTGAGTCTTCGGGGGCATTGAGCGCCTTAATAAACGCATCGGCCAGCATGGTTGTAGCTCCAAGCACATCGCCCGCAGCTTCTGAGTTTACTATTGAGTCATGTAGACCGTCTACTTGGATGCAGGATTGTAGATACTTGCCAGCGGCTGCAAGTTCTGTGCGAAGCACTTTGAGATCCTGATCATTTATGTCATCGTCGTCGGGCAGACGGTTAGGGCCGTTGTTGTGAATGCCGTTTGCGGCGGCGTCGTCGCGGACGGGAGCGACCATGGTCCTCGTGATACTCAAAGCAAGCTGTGATTATGTACGGGGAAGTCCAATGATTGCCGTTGAAAGCCTGGAACTGGAAAGAATTGCGATAAAGACCAGCCCTTCCTGTAGAAAAAGGGTGCGTTTCCACGAAAACCCCAAAAGGTTATCGACGGTGAGGAATAGTTCGGACGACGATGGGATCAAAAAAAAAAGGCGCAGAATATTTTGTCTTGTGTTGTGTATATATCGCCCATTGTCCGACGGGCTGTTTCGGTTACTCGGGTACTCGGTTACCCGAACCGTTCGGCCCCGGCTGTAAGCACCGGGCGCGGACCCAACGGAGCTCTTCCATGCGGGCTCAAGTTGAGGCGCTCAACGTTGTGCAAAATTCCAATGCCCGCGTCTATTTTTGCTATTTGGGAGTTCCTCGGCGAGTAGCCTGCGCCCAAAATGCCATTTATCTCAAAGCCTCCCCCTTCCCCGCTTGTCTGCGACGGGATCGCCACCACGCTTCCCTGCCACTCACGCTCTGCTGCCTCTCACGCCCATCACGCCCTACTCTCTCCACCACCACCCTCTCTGCACCGCGTAGCTTCTACCTGTCGAAGAGTATTGTTGTCGCAGTAATTCGAGAGCTTGGTGCCAGACGCGTTGAACTGACAATTGCTTCGGTCAACACGCCGGGATTAGAGTGGCAGTGTCTCTTCCGTTATCAACGGATGGAAACCATGTCCAAAGTGGCATTTGTATCAGCGTTCCACGGTGCGGGACTTTCACCGAACACGCGCCAAACCCAATTCCTGAAACAAGTCCCGCTCAAACGTGCGCAGTATGCGCCACGTACCACCCGCTCGTTGCCTGCCAGAATGACCCTTTCTTCTACGCCAAACTCGCAACCATCCTCGAGATCACGGCGAGCGATAGGTATAGTTGGCAAGTCAAGACAGGATAAACACAAGGTGACTGTCGAAACCGAAGCGTCTCAGTCTACAGGAATTCTTGGTTTCAAAACAAAGGCGCATTGGGAGGGCATCGGCGTGCTTCCTCTGTTTTTCGTTGGGTTTGGATTTGTGGCACTGGCTATCAAGATGCTCAAGGTGAAGAGTGGAGAGTGGTCAAGTGGACCATCGGCTGTGAACAAGGTCACGGTTCCAAAAACTGCCATCACGTCCTCTGAGGAAGAGGCTGAGCTTCACGTGTTCAAATGCGGGGGATGCGGCTACGAAATGTATCCTGCTCGAGGACGAGAGTTCAAGTTTTTCCCGGACTCGTTTAAGTGTCCGCTGTGTGGAACACCCAAGAGTGAGTTCTGGGACTTGAATGACCCTGACGATCCTAGAAATCAGGAGGAGGAGGAGGAACAAAGCGAGGAAGAAGAGGATTCCGGCGAGGATGGCGCAGTGCAAGATGTTGTGTCGGATTCTGGTAGTACAGAGTCATTACGTTCGGAAAGTGGAGGCGGTACCGGTAACGAGGGCACTAGTACAACGGCGAAAGACCGTACTGACTCAGATACATCTACCTAATTGTAAATGTGAACTGTTGTGAGCAACTCAGTTTTTCGGAAATCAGCAGCACGCCCTGCATTGTGTCAAACGCTGATGATAACTGAGCACAGCGCCTTTCCTCGGCGAGCTGAAGACTAACGATAAAATCTCAAGTCAACCACAGCGAGAATGCGCGCAGAACGCGAGTGAGGTGACCGCGCGTAATTGGGCTACATCAGCCTGCACATTCAGCCACCGTCACACGTGTATTCCGTTGGCCTCCGCTGATGCGGTGAACAGAGCCAATGAACAGAGGCCAAGTTGCTGCACAGCGCTCCGTCCGTACTTCTGCGGCACATGACGCTCGCCAGCAGGCTTCTGATCGAGCACATTAGATTCATTTCCATGTTTTCTGTCCGCCAATTGTCACCTCACTGCGCTCGTCCATAGTGACATCACACAGCGTATGTGGCACCACTGCCTACTGCTATTGCCGCACGCATAGCTTGTTCAGTTTTGCCGAGCATTCTTCAACTCTCTATCGGGGTCACTTGGGAGGTCGTTTAGACCGTTTCGTCGATAGCTAATTCACTTTTGAACAGCATGTGCATTATAGGTTTACCTCAAGTCGCGAAGGGCTCGGCCTTTGCGCCTGAGCCCATGTCTAACGACAGTACTCGCCGAATCACGTGGTCAGAGCTTGCTCGCCATAACACCATGGAAGATGCCTGGATCGCAATTAAGGGACGAGTGTACGATGTGACAGATTTTGCAAAGCGTCATCCAGGGGGTGATATCATCTTCACTGCCGCTGGAACCGATGCTACCGATGTGTACTCTGGGTTTCATGCTTCTACCGATGCGTGGCGTTTGTTGCCTCCTCTTTGTGTTGGACAGATTGACTTCACCACTGAAAACAGACTGGATGGAGTTGACGAGGGATACGTGCGAGATGTGCTCAAGATGCGTCAACAAGTTCAGGCTTTGCGATTGTTTGATTCGTCCAAATTGTTTTATGCGCTTAAGATATTGAGCAATGTATCCATTTGCGCCCTCTCCGTTCTCATTGCGCTAAGCTTTCCATCGTCGTGGATCGCCATCCTGGTGGCTGCCTTTGTTATGGCGCTTTTTTGGCAGCAATGTGGATGGCTGGCTCATGACTTTTTGCATCACCAAGTGTTCGTCAATCGCTCTATCAACAATTGCTTTGGCGTGCTGATTGGAAACATTTTCCAAGGCTTTTCTGTTTCTTGGTGGAAGAACAAGCATAATCATCATCACGCAGTGCCGAACGTCACCGATGCCCCGGGTGGAGGTGACCCAGACATTGCCACAATGCCAATACTCTTTTGGTCCGAAAAACTAATTGAGGGCGAGGACCTTGATCGGTTTCCGCGCTGGATGCTTCGCAATCAATCCATCATGTACTGGCCAGTTTTGTGTATGGCACGTACTTCGTGGGTTATGCAATCCCTTACCTATCAGATGCAAGCGCCCAATCCCCATGTCACCAGCTACGTAATGTACGTTCTGGAAGTGCTTGGACTTGCCGTGCACCATGCTCTCTTTTTGCTCTTGGTGAAGAAAATTGCGATTTATGGATCGCTTTCGAGCGCCTTGCTGTACATGCTGGCCTCTCAGGCCTTTGGTGGTGTTCTTCTTGGTGTTGTATTTGCTGTGGGTCATAATGGAATGGATGTGCTCACTCTGAAAGAGTTGCGAGCAGCAGACTTCATTAGACTACAGGTCAGGACAACCAGGAACGTTGATCCGAATTGGTTCACTGACTGGTTCACGGGTGGACTGAGTTATCAGATTGAGCACCACATCTTCCCCACAGTTCCCCGTCACCACTTACCCAAGTTGCGCACAATTTTCAGGGCTTTCTGTGCGAAGCACAATATACCGTACACTTCCGAAACACTTATGGACGGAAACAAGTCAGTGTCTAACATTCTGAGGGTGGTAAGCAAAGTTGCTTCTTAGGAAGACAAGTCATATTTTGGACTGAATTAAATTGGTGGGTCAATCGTCCCAACGTTTTGAAAGGTGCGTTCGTCGCTGGATGGACGAGATCTGGGTAGAGTAGAAAGTTGTTATCCTGACTACAGTATCGACGAAAGTTGAAGTCGGAGGCATCGAACAGTAAACACCACTCTAGTACGTACGCAAGTTTGTCACTCTTTATGTCAGTTATGGGGTACATTCACAAAATCAGATTCTCTTCCGTCTCCGGCTTGTCCGCGTCTTCATGGTTAGCAACATGGCCATTTTCTTCGGCTAGGTATTCATCGTTATTTCCATCTCCAGTTGGATGAACAGTTTGATCGTTGCGACTTGGGTCCTCATTCGGACGATCATCATTATTTTCATATACCGGCTCAGTGGGTAGCGTGTCTCCAAACATTGAGTTTAAAACACTTTGAACATCTTCGATACTTATCAACCCGGTTGAGTTCATACAATGCTCCAAGCACTTCGCAACATACGGTACACATAAATCGCGTAAAGAAACGGCCATAGATGCGTAGTGAGGCCTATCCGATCTTTTCAAGAATGCACCACCAGGGCCACCGATAGCCGTCATGAATTCCCCAGAACTAATCAAAGTTTCTCGCAGGACTTTTCCAAGTTGCGGTGCGAGCGATAACGGAGCGCACAATCGCAAATCGTTGACGGCAGCAAGAATACCGTTCAGGAAAACTGCAAGGGGCGGGCTGTCAAGAACTGCAAGAGGGGGCTCATAATCATCGCTTGGTGAAATTTCGATTCCGGCTTGGGATTCTCTGTTATTCTGCGTTCCGCCTCCGAGTTGTCCTCTTTCCTTTCGCAGAGCTGATGATCCCACAGGAGCCCAACGATTGTCTTCTATCATCATCTCGAATTGGCGGAGAGCAGCGTTCAGATGAGAGCAGTAAATTTGCATCACAGAGCTCTCGAACATTGGCGGAAGTGCCGCCCGGAAGTCAGCTCCAACTCGACCCAATGATTGACCACAATACATAGCTTGTTGAAGAATTGTGTTCAGCGCAGCACCATCTTTCACCTCCTTTATACCACTTCTAAGCTTATTTAAGTACTCCGTTACGGACGAAGATGTCCAATCGAACAGAATGGATGATGAGTGTGAGTAGGATCTTTCAGATCGACTGGATGACTCTTTTTCAAGCCCTGCATATTCGTCATCGATATCGTCATTGAAGACCGCACGATACTGCGTGATGATTTCGAACATCATAGATCTCATATTGTCACTGAGACTAACCAACTCCGCCTGTCTTGTGTTTGCCGTTGAAGTTTCTATTCCATTTCTCATCCATTCGCCTCGACAATGCAAAAACAACATTCGCAAGCGGTATTCTGAGAATACGTCGAGGCGACGTAGAAAGCCGACTATTCGCAAACACATAGGCAACTGTATTGAATTTCGCAATAGCACGAGTAGTTGAAGTACCAGTTGTTGTGTGAGGACATCCATTTCTTCACAGACGTGACGAATAAGAATTTCATCGTTGTGCATGGCGTAAAGTTTCACCGCACATTCTCGCAATTCTAACGCCTCGTCGTACAGTTCAGCACCCACTAGCGTTGTCATGAGTCTTGGCATTTCCACTATGTCCGCTACTGCCCGATGTTCAGTGATGGCGCGCAAAAGGTTCTCCCTCCCGCGTTGTTTTTCCGTAACGCTCGCGGAAAACTTGCGAGTGGCATCAGCCAACTTTGGCAAAGAATTGATTAGATCATCTAGTCTGGACCGCACATCTGCAACACCACCACGGACTGCTCCTGCACATTCAAAGCTTTCAATAAGTGCCCGGTAATTCCCACATGCAACATCCTCCAACTCGTTCTTCAAACGAACGCATGCAGAGCTGAGATCGTGCGGCTCACGCGATAATCTTTCAATGTTATATCCACAGAGCTCTTCAATGTAGGCGTGAAGTCCATGCCATTTATCACAGGAAGGAGCGTCTGCCGGCAAGTCATTCAGGATAAACTTGCAAATTGCTTTCAGAGCCTCTTCAGCATCTGCATCAGGATCCAGAGGTCCAGACGTAGCACTAGTATCAGGAGGCTCCTCTTGTACCCCCGGGACTTCAGCTGTCATCCTGGTAGAGAAAATGAAGCTTCGAATGCTGTCGCAAAACGTCGTATCTAGTCGCGACTGATGAGAAAGACACTTGCGCCTGGCCTCTGCATCGTTTGAGTCAATTATTCAATGCATAGTACAGAGCATACATTACACTGGAAACTGCATGAAGCAACCTAAAATGCAACTCTTCTTGCACGGTCACCGAATCTGTGCAGGTTATCGTGACCTTCTACAGAACTCTTTTTTTAGAGTAGCAATCGCTCCCACAACTCTCCTTTCAGAGTGCTCCGAAGGACAGCGATCGCTACCACCAGCAGTAGACGTAGAGATTGATCCGTGCGAAAAGCTTATGTTCGGTTCGAACATCGAACTTCAACACCGCAGTTTCATTGTGACCAATGTGATGGGGATAGTCCAACAAAACCAGAAAAAAACGTGATATTTTATTCCTTATCATGGCTGGCGTGGAAACATATCTACGTAAATAGGATGGGGAAGAGTGTGCTTTACAAAAAGTGATCGTGAGTACAAACTCCTGGTATGCTTTTGCACTACAGGTAGCCCACAGTTGGTAAGGATTTTTGGAACGTGTGCTCATACAGTCCTCCGGGCCCCACTGCCTTTTAGTGTTAAAGCACGAGAGTAATTCTCACCACAGCCCAGCGGACAATTAAGCGGGTTTATTCGAACTATACGGTGATTTCTCAAGCAGATCGCTGGACTGGCTATGATCTTTGCGGTTCAAAGAACTTAACAGGACTTGTGCTCTCAACGGATAAACTACAGCAGTTATGCTAAAAGCATTCCTTAGCAGAATCTTTTTTTTCTTCATGCACCTGCATACATGGAAGCCTCTGGAAGTACCGAACCTACCTTGGAAACTGATCATTGCGGTATAAATGGCTTTCTTTGCTCTATCATAACTCCTATCCATAATGGCGCTTTGTTTCTAAGAGACTGTCTCACATCGATTGTGCAGCAGAATAATGTGGACCTCAAACTAGTTGAGTTCATATTATTTGATGATTCATCCACTGATAACTCGTTTGAAATTGTGGAATCATTCTTACAAAGCTTTGGGGCTGGCTTCGGGCGAGTTGAGCTTTTCCGAGGAAAACATGGCCCCTCAGGAGTCGGAAGCGCTCGCAACATGGCGTGTAGCAAAGCCTCTTCACCTATTCTCATATTCCAAGATGCTGATGATGTGATGAGGCCTAAGCGACTAGCAAGAACATTGGAGGCCTTTAAATCGGAGGAGAATGGATATGATGTTATCGGTGGGGTCTTCGATCGTATACCTCACGGATCAACTCCTCGCTATGAGCAATATCATCAAAGGCTACAAACAGATGATTTGTTCGCTCATGCATTTCGAGATGCCCCGTTAGCGTTTCCGACAGTATCTTGTAAAATCGAAGTATGGAAGAGGATACGTTTTCGAGAAGGCAGAGGAGTGGCGGAGGACCTTCACTTTTTATATGGCGCAATGAAGAACGGATTCAAACTAGGAAAACTCACCGGGGAGAGCCTAACAGGATATCGCTACCACGAAAATATGACGAGTAACTCCTTGCACAGACGTATGCTTCTTTCAATACGAGTTGAAGCGTTCGAAAGTCTTGTTCTACCGTTACCGAACTGGGAGAATGGGTTTGCAATATGGGGATGTGGCCGTGATGGACGGGATGTGTTTCGGAGGCTTTCGAAACGTGCGCAAGAGTTGGTGACAATGTGGGCTGATGTGGATGTCAAAAAGATTGGTAAGGTAGTCTACGGCAAACCGGTGGTTCATTTTACACAAGTTCGGAAGCCTGTTGTGTGTTGCGTTGCTCTTGATAGATCTGGGGGTGGATTTGAAGCAAACTTAAATTCTTTACACTTAGAGAAAGGCAAAGATTATGTGCATCTGGTGTGAAGGCTTCATCAACTGGCAAGACATATTTCGGTGGTCGAAGGACGAGTCAAACCCATCAGAGTCCTACACCTTGTGTTTCTCGCATCGACGTCCATCTACTGAAGAGGTACTGTATCCTACGAAAGGTACAAAGAGAGACAACGAATGGCGTAACAGTACATTCACCTTTTTTTGTTTACTTTTGCACAAATGTGACCCGTGATAGGGCATCAGGCGATACCATCTGGGGTACAGACACGTTTGTTGTTCGAATAGCGTACGCTTGGATTTGACACATTGGCCATCCTGAATGTACGCCCACTTGTGTTGTTGGGCTTCATCTCAAACGCATTGCATGGTCACGTTGGAGGCTCAGCTGGCCATGTAAATATGTAAGAGTTTACACGCGTCGGGCTTGGCTGCTAAGAAGTAAGATGGTCTCGCATGAGGCGTGGGCGCTGTCTGCCTCGCTCTCATAGATACGAGCTTCATAGTGCGCCACGCTTTTCGTTCCGAGCGGGAATGTGGCGCGAAGCGCAACACCGTTCCTCCCCGACCTCGTCCGCGCTTCACTTTCACGCACGACGCCGTCTTCAATGCCGTTGTTGGCATGGATTCTTCATGCACTGTCGCTGTTGCCTCTTTTAGGCGTGGCGCGCGCGCAGAAGGAGTGCGATGTCAAATTGCCGTTGGTGAACACTAGCGTACGAATTTTGGGAGGCAGACCTGCCCAGGCAGTTGCGCTTAACAACGTTGTTACTATAACGTATGATGATCCTCAAGGACTCAATTATGTCTGTGTTGGCTCTCTTATTCATCCTCTATGGGTTCTCACAGCTGCCCAGTGTCCGATACTTGATTCTTACTCTGTTCGTCATGGTGGTTCTTCTCTTACTGGTGCGAGCTACGATATCAAAAACTCTTTCCCCCACCCAATGTATAAGGGACCCGGCCCAAATCCTTGGCGCTATGATTTGCAACTAGTGCAGCTCCGAAGTCCCATCCTTCTCAGTACTGACTCAATTCCCTCTGAATCACCGAAACCTTCTCCCGATTCTTTTGACCTCAACAGTCAGAATGTAATGCGTGTAAACAACAATACTGCCTTTTCAAGCTCACCACGTCGAACCTATCTTCGTTTCAAGGGGTACGGTATCAGTGAACCTCCTTATAATAATCAACAACCACTCACTCACAAAGAGCGTCCGCTTTTGTTCGCAGACATGCCAATTTCTCCCTGTCCTGAGCCACAACGAAACGATCGAGCTCTTCGCATATGTACTGCTTCTTCTTCAACATGTGGGCCTTGTTTTGGTGACACCGGTAGCCCTCTTTACGACATCGACAAGTCAGGCACTGTTGCCGTTCTCGTCGCCATCGCCACACTCGGTCGTTTCGATTCTTTCAATGTTCAGAATCCATTCTGTACAAATGAAAACATCCCTATCATTTACACGACTGTTGCTCCGTATGTCTCATGGATCCGCGAAACAATGGGAAACGCTACGCTTTCTGAGTTTTTTGTTCCTTCTACTGGCATCAACAATGTCGTCCTCGCAAAGCCGAAGAGTTCTTTCCCAGTGGCTGCCCGTACCTCTATTATTGTCGTATGCACCCTTGTGCTTGCCGGCTTGTTAGGATCCCTCACTTTTCTATGTATTCTCCGCCACATGCGAGCTCGCCGACGTCGTCGCCGAACAGGTCTCCAGGATGAAGATTCATTTATCAACTCCCGTTCTCCAGACTTGTTCATGCCCGACCCTTTTGAAGGCATTCAATACCAAAGACGCCCAACTGTATCGATTTCGCAACTATCGTCTAATGCAATTGAACGTCTCAAGCGTGCAAAAGAGTTCTCCACCCGTTCCCTTGCCGCTGTGCGCGCAAAACTCATCAAGGAAGAGGATTCCATTGAATTATCTCGCGAACCGGTTCCGAACGCTCCAGAATGGGTGGATACGGCATGGGACAAGCTATTTCGGCCGCCTTCTAAATCAGACTTCTCTTCTATTCACAAAGTTCCTACGCAACGAGTTGTAGATGACGTGCTTTCAGGTACCGATAAGAGCGTTGAGCCGAGTCTACAAGAAGTTGCGTTTCAAGCCGCGAGAGAGGAGGCCAACGTTGAAGCTGCATGGCAGCGTCTAGAACTGCAGACCAGTCTGCGCAGTATGTCTGAAACTGCGTCCGCAAATCTTTCACCACCTTTATCACCGCTGCCTCAGTCACCTCCAAGCAGCTCGCGTGGTATCTTCGGCGGCCTTTCCCGTTCAGGATCGAAACGAGGCTCAGCATCATCATCACCTCTGCGGCGTGCGTTGTCATCGTCTCGACCACTGCCCGGTGAACTAGCAAAGGCAGACACTCTACTCGCAGCTTTTGCTCCAATCGATAGCGAGTCTGAGCACGTTGAAGAGACGGCTGTTGATTCAACCGCTTTACGCGCACTTGCCGCTGCGAAGCGTCCGAATGTAGTGAACGCTCTACGAAGAATGTTCAGTGGATCCGGAATGAAAGACCATAACTCTTCAAACGAAGAGCAATCAGATGGTCCCCCAAGTAGCAGTCGTCGAGGAATAAGCTCCCGTCTAGCAGGCTCAGGTAGCAGCGCAATGCAAAGTAACTCCTTTTCTCTTTCCAGCAAATATAGTTCTGCGCGGATGGAGTACTTCTCAGAAAATTATAGTGTTTCCGACTCTGGATCAGAGGCGGATGGGACGGATCTGTTTGACCAGGCGTTCATGGTCGGTAGTCGACGCTACACAGACGACAGGCGTCCGAATTTTGAAACACCATCGATTCCTACTATTGGGAGCTACCGGAAAGGCCCTGCTCTCCCGCTTTATGAATTGGAACAACACCGATCCAATAGTATCAATGAAGAACATGGACGCGACCTAGCTGACCAAAACGAAACAAAGAAAAGCGAAGCCATCGTAGTGGAAAGAGAACGAGAAAATTTTAGATCTTCGTCAGCCGCGCAGGTTTTTGATCCCACCCCTGGTCATGCGAATGTCGAGGACGAGTCCTCTACTCAAGTTCAAGTGCTTTGGTCCGGGTATCAACATAATATATCTGGAATGTCGGATGTTTCGGGACCAGATCCTTGTACTTCTTCTGCAGTTTGTTTTGAACAATCTCCGCACTCAGTGGTTTCTCCGGAAGTTGGCGCTTCACAGACCAACTCGCGTACAGGATCTTTCTTACATACCCCAGAATTGGATAGTATTCGATTCGAGGGCAACGAAAAGACTGAAGCCTTCACGCATCTTCAAAATTTGCGCTCCAACGCTCCACCCGACATCCAAGATTCAATAACACCGGCCGCCACTCTGGATGCAAAATACAAGCAGTCGTTGCGTTTTTCGTCTCCAGAGCAAAAGTTTCCGCTTGTCAGGAACCAAAACAGTGACGAGATAGCCAGGGAGAGAGGTGCGAAGAGTACTTCGACTTCACAAGGAAGCGCTCGAAAGTATTCTCGTGATCCTATACATGATGGGATGCTCAAGAAAAGGACGACGCCGACGAAACAGAACGACAACCAGGTGTTGGAACCAGGGAATACAGAAGAAGGTTCCAAAGTTTTGAGAGAGTCTCCTGCGAAACAGCTTCCAGGACATTCCGCACTTCATGCTGGGTCAAGCACGACTGATGGCGATAATGCTGCGGTGAAACGCACACAACGCGCCCTAACAGGCGAACTGCCCGACGTAAAACCTGAACTACCTTTGCAACTAGGCAGAAACGAAGCACAAAGCAAAAGAATAAGCTACACACTGATGCCGAAGGACGCTCAGGTCGTCAAGGATTCCAGCCAAGGAAGTATATCTGTACCAATGCTGAAAGAAATGTGGAATGACAGAGTTCGCCGGGATTCGATGAATGGTTTGGAGTGAGAGAGAGGAATGTGCGGGTCTGCTCTTGCGCTACCTTTCTTACAGCTACGCGGCACTGTATCAACTCTATCACATCAACCCTTTACACTTTGCGGGTTTTTTCGACGCCCGCGTTCTTCATGCTCTATAGCTCAGGTTTCCTTGTTCTGCCAACCTCAGAAAACCGAGATGAGAGGTGTTTTGGGTTCAACTAATATAACAAACAGCGCAGCGGCCGTTGGTATTTGCTTTTCGGAGTCACTGGCCCGCAGGCTGATAATAGCCTTCCTAAAGCAGCTCTCTTGTACTCCATAAATTAGACTTTCGACCCTTCGACCCCCCAGGATCTTCACTCTGACTCTACTTTCATATGACGCACCCCACAATCAGTAGTAAACGACATGTGTACATGTCAAAACCCGAAAATAGCCTCAAGCATGTCGCGCATTGTCAATGTTCATTGGTCGTGCAGCCAGGTCTTCCTTGCATACGTGATATCGTCTGTCTAGAATGATGTGACGTCGTGGAGTAGACAATTGATATAGGGTGGCACGCGCCGGCTTGGCTAACAAAGAACTGGGCAACCGTCGACTCTAGAAAACTGTTCGAATCGGTTGCGCGGCAGAAGGTCTCTCTTCTTCTCATGAGCCCACAGACAAGGAGGCATAGTAATTCTCGATGACCTTTATTAGTATATAACGAGATCAAGTTCGCATTCCTGTTCTTCTCTCTTGGGCGGTTTCATTGTTTCGTGAACTTGGTGCCCTGGGAAGCTTCACAATTGGATTAGGATACGTTTCGCCCTTGGTAATACCAACATCTGCGAGAGCTTCGCGAGGCAGCTTGTGTGGTTCGTGAATCATCGGTGCAGGTATGTCGACAAGTTCAGGACACCATCGGTGAATGAACCATCCATCAGGGTCGTAGTCCATACTTTGCTTTATGACGTTAAATTTTCGACCTCCACGTGGATCACTGCCAACTCCGGCAAGATATGCCCAGTTACCCCAGTTGGCAGCCACATCGTGGTCTATGAGAACGCTTTCGAAGTATTCAGCTCCTGCTCTCCAGTCCGGAAACTCAAGATCATGAATAAGAAATGATGCCACATTTTGTCTTCCGCGGTTGCTCATGAATCCCGTCAAAGCAAGCTCACGCATGCTTGCATCAACAAACGGAGCGCCAGTCTTCCCTTCGATCCATTTTCGTAACCTTTCGCGATGAAATGGTCTTACTGAGGAAACATCGATATGGAATATGCTCTTCTCGTCTGAACCTCTTCCCGAATAACCATTCACGGCAAACAGTTTGGTTCCCACAGAAGTGGAAACCCATCGAAAATAATCACGCGTCATTAATTCAAAGATCAGCCAGTACGTAGACTGGTTTGCAACTCTCTTTTCTTCATACTCCTTTACTTGCCAATACAAAGTCCGAGGTGAAAGGCAACCGAGAGATAACCACGGGGAAAACTTTGAAGAAGAATTCCTCTTGCCACTTTCATTGCGAGTTTGTTTGTAGTTCTCCAAGAACCCGGTCTCCCAAATGTATTCATTCATTCGCATTAGGCCTTTTGATTCTCCGCCCACAAAATCCATTACACCCAGCGGATGTGGGAATGCGTGATCCAGTGGATCACAAAGGCCTTCAACCAGCAAATCGTGTCTCAGAGTCGGGTAAGGATCCGTTCGCAGCTTCAAATGTAAAGGAAATGGTTTCAGACGTTCAGGGGTTGAAATCTCTTTGCGGATGGGAACTTGTCGTCCCTCTACCAACTTACGGTACGCAGTAAAAGTTTCGGGCAGAGCTGGACCTCCAGGATTAAAAGGCACGTCATTTACGTGATGCATCGTCGATCCCCACAACCAATGCACAGACATCTCCGTGGCGGTTTCTTCAGCCATCTTTTTCAGGCCTTCCTCGATTGCATCTTCGTCTTCGGTCTCTTCCCAGGTTGATTCTTTGTGAGCAATAACGTTGACAGGACCAAGCCCGGCCGTTGACAAAGATTTCACGACATCAAGGATTTCTTTGACGGGAGAACCAACGCGCACTATTATATCGTTTCCTTTCAGACGTAGGGATTGTTGTATATCCTTCACCGATTCTATCATGAACACCGTTCGAAACGGCCCGTTTCGTTGAAAGCCCCATGGTGACGCATTCTTTATCCCGAACTTAGACTCATCGAAGACGAAAATCGGTACGAGTATATCTGCAGTGTTTGCCAGGACCAGGGCCTCATTGTCCCGAATACGAAGATCGTTGCGCAACCATAGAACAGCAACGCTTTCGGGTGACAGGGATTGCGGAGCTGAGTGTTTTAGAACCTTTGGTCCAGAGAATGGGTCCACAGACGCTTGAACTCTTGATGGACGAAAGTCTGCATTTCTCCTGCCTCTGTCTCGACCTCGACCTCTGCCTCCGCCTCTCCCTCTCCCTCGCGACTTGTACGCATTTCGGCCCCGAGCTGCGCCTCTCTCGGAATCGCGGTTCATGTCGTCAAGTATGGTGCAAACGCCGCGATAATTGCGATGGGCTCGCTGTACTGTCAATGGTTGTGCGAAGGCTATGTGCGAAATGGCCCTCCACATGGAGCCGTGATCCTGGGTTCCAATGGGCACGTCACCGTACGTTGAGGGCGCCATGCTCTGCAATTTGTAGGCCTGGGACTCGATATCGCATCCGTTCGGCAGGGCCCCGCATCAAGAGGGATCTTCAGCCAATTTCTGTCGAGGATGAATTCATTTTCTGCCGATGATGCTGGGCCGTCCATTAAGGTTTTTGAAGGAGATTGCAGCACCACACGACATCAACTCTCGGTCAATCGCTTTCGCATGACTTTACAGCTAAGCGTGCATGTCGACCAATGTGACAGCGTGGTGCGCGCCATCACGCTGTCACGCAGTCCTAACTTTTTCCATTAACTGTGCATGGGACAAATTGTTTTTACAGTAGTAAATACTAGCTGCCGGGCAGATCTTCGCGCGATGCCAACCTTGACTCATGATTTGAGTGATTTGAGTGATTTGAGATTGTTAAGAAACACGCCAATTCTGTTTGTTTTATGTACCCAGGCAGAACGACCACATCGAAAACTGCTGCAAGCAGGCCTAAAGACGGTTTCGTGTCCTTTGATTCATCTCGAGTCACGACCACAAAGTGTGAATTCGAGAGGGGAAGGGCCATCATTAAACACTTTAACTACTGAATACCGCATCCGAAAACCGCGAAGCGCCATGGCTTTTCAACACTCCCTGAAGCTCGTGCGACAGTTTTCTTCCGCCGTATCCTCCGCCTCAGGTCCTCTTTCAGCGGCTGATTTGATGTCTTCGCCAAAACTCGCTTCAAGCGCCAACTCAATTTTCCATCAATACAGTGTGAAGGATCTTATGGATGCCCGCGTCCATATGGGTCACAGAACGAAGCTTTGGAACCCGAAAATGGCACCATATCTTCTTGGGCATCGTAACGGAATGCATGTAATAGATCTCGACAAAACTGCCACCATGCTCCGCCGTGCGCTGATCGCCGCGTCTCATATGGCTGAGAACGACTGCACGTTTCTTTGGCTCGGACCGAAGGATTTGCAAAAGAGCAAGATTGTAGAAAAGCAGGCAAAGAAGGCCGGTGCATTTACGATCGGCGGTGCTCGGTGGACGGGTGGTACTCTTACAAACCCGATCATGTCAAATCAAGCAGAGAGATTCGATTATAGAATTCCAGACTGTGTATTCATCCTAGACACAATTAGGCATTTGCCGGCTCTGAAGGAAGCCAAGCTATGCGGCATCCCTACAATGGGAGTTGCTGACTCAGACTGCGACCCGGAACTCCTTACTTACCCCATACCAGGAAATGACGACGCTGCTCATGCCATTTATTTGTACTGTAGTCTCATGAGACTTGCCATTCTGGACGGGAGAGCTCGCGGGAGAAGGCTGAATCGTCCTTCCGTACCGATACCAAGCTTTCCATCGTCACAAAAAAGGAGAGGCTGGGGGCGATAAGCGGACACATGTCAAAACAATTGACTTTGGTACTCCAGCACGTTGTACACTTCCTCCATCACAAGCTGAACAGTCGGGTCGCCAACTAATTATTATTTGTATGCAGTCGAGAGAGTGACTAGATTGAAAGATTAATGATTGTGTTTTACTGTGCAAAGAGCCTCAACTATAGAACAAACTAAGAATGATCGCTTTCGGACGCTCACTTTCGTGAAAGAGTGATCCGTCTACGCCCGTTAACAATCTCGCCATTTGCACGAAGAAGATCGTCAAACAGTCTCTTCAAAAAAGTTTCGCTCAGTCGACCTGCAACCTGTCTCCCGATTATCGTTGACTTGGCGAGAACTTCTGGAAGCAATTCAAGGATCACGTTGGGTCGCAACATTCCAGAGGAAACTGCATCAGTAGCCAACCATTCAGAGATTTCGCTAAGGTTATCAAGAAAGGCTCTCTCTGATTTGTCGACGGGAGGTAGTGCGAAAAAGGGATCCGCTCCAAACATGAGAGATAAGGGCACCAGCGGAACGACCAGGGCCGGTCCGCGAAGGAACCCGCGGAATGGAGCGGGCACAGATCGTTCGAAAGAGCCTGCAGTTCGATTGAATGAGTCTCGTACATACACATCAATCCCTTTGGCCAGTTCGTCCACAAGAATTTCACGGATTAGAAATCCTTCATCACTAAAAAGAAAGTCAATTGCATCTCTTGATACTTTGGAATTGCTGCTCATTGTGTCAAAGTCAACGAAGGCATCACCTTCGTTGATGATGCCCTGAGACGAATCAAGAAGAACTCGAAGTCGCTTCGGACTGAAACTGCCGTCCTTGTACAAAATCTGCTTCAAAGCTGAGCGCAAAGCCGGACTACGATCCGTCATAATCAGGCGAGATACAAACGGGAAAGATTCCATGATCAGCTTAAATTCGGGATCGCCGACCAACGCGATACCTTCTAAAACCGAAAGAGCACGTAATAGAAGAGCAAATGCTGGCGGAATTGAGAAGGGAAAGTCAAAAGTCACTGTAGCCAACTCCTCGGAGAGAGACTGAAAATTGATGGCATTCGCTCCACCGCCTTCAAGTGCTTGATCCAATATAGCCCCGATGACAGGTTCTACTTTGGACGTATCAATATCTGCGGGCAGAAACTTCAGAACCACAAAATCTTCGATAACCCTTGGCCAGTCTCTGTTCGCCAAGTGAACGATAGCTGCCACCATCGCGTCCATTTCTTCCTTCTCAATGACAGCCATGAGACCAAAGTCAATAACACACAGTTGCCCGTTCTCCAAGCGAATCAGATTTCCCGTGTGTGGGTCTGCATGGAAGAAGCCTGCGGACAAAAGTTGAAACAAAAAGCACTCCACTCCCTTGGACACCAAAGCGTTAATTTGCTCTGGATTGCAGTCCGACAGCTTTTTGCCGTTTATCCACTCCATAGTGAGCACCTTGCGACTGGTATACTCATCGTACACTTTCGGCACATAGACATCAGGCAATC
Organism: Agarophyton chilense; assembly: GCA_030374765.1. Lineage (NCBI taxonomy): Eukaryota > Rhodophyta > Florideophyceae > Gracilariales > Gracilariaceae > Agarophyton > Agarophyton chilense. The sequence goes on along the minus strand of JARGXX010000095.1, from coordinate 823,470 downwards.
GAGCCTGTACCAGACGTGCAAACCTTCGTGAGTTTTCGGCTTCATTTTCGTAATCTAGTTCCTTGTAAGTACCTTTCGACCATTCCAACAACAGACTGGTGTAGTCCGTTTGAGCCGCAGTGAATTGTCCTTGGACCGCTTCTATGAGACGAGCCACTCTCTTCATACAGTACAGATCCAAGCTGACTTTGCGCAACATATCGGGACGCTGGACCTTGATAGCTACCTCCTTTCCATTGCTCCTTAGTCGTGCTTTGTACACTTGTCCAAGCGAAGCAGCAGCTATCGGTTTGTCGGAAATCTCAGAGTAGACTTCATTCACTGGACGGCCCAACTCTTGTTCCATCATTTGAAAGGCAATCTCATTCGAAAAGGAGGGTACAGCATCGCAAAGTAGACGAAGCTCATTCATGGCTTCCGGACCAATGATATCAGGGCGCACAGACAGGGCCTGTCCCAGTTTGACGAACGTAGGTCCTAAGGTTGTGAGCACGTCCCTCAACTCGGCAGCTCTCTTTGCTCCATTCTGTTTCAGGGTGCCCTTCGCGGCATCGGCAGATATTCGAACAATCCATGGCGTGAAAACTGCAGTCACCTCTGCCAAACGCTTCGTGAGCGCCGTACTGCGTTTGTTCCAGTATTTTTCGATGGCATCTTGATCGAATTCGAGAGGAAGACCAAGGTCATCGCCGCCAACGTTCGACACTTGTGCGATGCGGACTGCCGGCTGTAGAGCCTCTTCGGCAGAAACCTGCGGGAGAGCTATAGTAGCCCTCGGATAGGTATTTGATTTTGGATTATGTGATGAAAGCCTTCGTGATGAGCTGCTTGTGGATGAGGGAATTGATGTGAGCTTCTTTGTTTGAAGAAATGAGGTCGACGAGATGAAACTAAGAGGTCTGAGACCAAGGGTAGCGCGACGATACGCCGCCATTCTGTGAAGTACGGTGTGTGTAGTCAGCCCGAAACACTTGAGGTTGAAGTCAGACTTGTACTAAAATGGAGTTCGCAACGGGCGAAGCGGAGCAACCCGATGTTTCTAAGGAAGTGAAGTGAAGTAACTTGGGCAGATAGAATGCGTTCTGCTCATCGACAACAACGAAAAGCACAGGGGGTACGTCCGCCACACGTCGCCCAATTGCACTCGCTGCACACTCTGGCAACCGCACGCGCCGTGTTTGTGGCGGGGCCAATTCGTCACTGGGTGGCCCGCTGCGGTTTTCTTGTTGGCCAACCCATACATGACAAGTGTTCCTCAAGAAGAATTTTCGTCAACAGACGTTACCTCCAGTGTTTCAGAATCGCCCTCGACAAATGCGCGTCTGTCAAGCATTGTTCATTATGCTCACATTTGTGTACATGAGTACGTTTGTGAGGAGACGGAGAATGAGTTCAAAAGTTGTGGAATACTTGTGCAACGCGATGCGCGTGAAGGTTTCATCATGTTTACTTTGAAATTGAGGTACTCTGTAAAGGGAACCCCGGTCTGTGTTTTGTTCGTCATGGCGAGATATTGAAGTAATCGGAGGGGTAATCGTCCGAAGTGTCAAAGATTGGATGACTACCTGTCTATCAATTTACTAGAAGCTTTCCACCAGTACTGTAAAAACTCTTTCGTTCATGCAACGGAGCTAAGCAAGACGACAATGGGCTCATTCAGTGAAGATTACGGCTTCGCTTCAGGATGAGATTGCTCCCGGTTTTTCTATAAATCATGCTGGGTAACCCTTTCCTCCATCTGTTTCATCGCCTGCCCTGCGTCCCCCGTGATCCATGCTTTCCGGAGCTTCCGTAGGTGATGACGAAATACCAGTGAGGCTCGTAGCTTGACACACCGCCTTGTGAGACACTCTCACCTGGCGGAATCCGAGTAAACAAGTGGCGAGCATTCATTGGGCCTTAGAAGGATACCAACCATATCAAGGAGCATGGGCGGTACGGACACACCTCGCATCCGTCCGCAATCTCGGACGGCTGCGCCAGAGCTTGAGCTGTCGACAGGAAACGAGCAGTGAGGCCGTGGGCGATGCCTTGATGCAAGTCCCTCGAAAATGAAAGGGAGAAACGCTCATAGCGCTCGCCATCCTCGCACCACGGATAGAAACCGTGCACGGCTGCTCAACTAGTGCACCACAGCCCGAGAAATTCTCTGCATATTTTCCCAAGCTCCGCTGCTACCGCGTTCACTATTCCCTGGTACTTCGGATTCTCGCAACGCCGCACAGCTTCCGGTTACCCTTGGTAGATTGCTAACCCTCACCGCTCACGCCCTCTGGCTTACAACTGCGCCGCAGAACCGCTCGACCCGCTCGATTGCAATCAACGTCACACGCGCCACAGAGCTTATCAACGAATTCAAAAGGCTCATACTCACCACACGCCCAAACGCTGAAGACATGAAATCTACCACATTCATCCCGACAACCCCGTTCCAAAAGCTCAGAAACGAGCGATCGTTTGTTCCCCAAACTTCGACATCTATCAGACCAGTAACTGTTGCAACACCGGCGAGAAGGGCGCCGTCATGTGTCTGGGTTGAGCGCTCCGCTGAGGTTTTGATTGAAATGCCTCGAGAGGAGGCATACGAGTACTACACCGACCTAGAAGCTATGCCCCAATGGTAGGTCTATTGACAGGTCAACACACAAGCGAAATAGAATATCATGTCACATTTTAACTTTGCACCCTCATCTTTTCTTCTTTCCGCGACGAGAAGGTCCCCATGGTTGAAGAGTGTTGTGGTTGATGATATTGACGGCGATGTATCTAGATGGACGCTAGCTTCCCAAGGAATCACCATATCTTGGCAGGCGCGTAAGTTTTTCAATAGTCGTAATGCCGAGTTCAAAATTTTTACATACTACTTTACCTAACATTGAGGTCCGCCTACTTTTCTTGAATTGAAACAGGGAACACACAAGTGATACCAGGCGAGATTATTGCCTGGAAGAGTGAGACTGGATTATCTAATCGTGGTCGTGTGTTGTTCCGTGATGCCAAGAACGACAGTGGTTGCAAACTCACTCTTGCTGTAGAATTTGATGTTCCAGGCGCCGTTGCAAGAATATTTGACTTCGATTTCGTTGGAAGATTTGTAGAGAGCACACTGTTGGCAGATTTGAAGCGTTTTCGATCCATTGCGTTGTTGAATAGAAGAAAAAGACTGCGTTCGACCGAGGTTTCAAAGTCAAAGAACTGAAGCCCAAGGAGTGTGGTAAATATTAATTTCGCACTTTGCCAAACAAACGGAGAATCCCACCATTCTGCGCCTGGCGTTAGGATCGCGCAGAATTTAAAGTTCCGTTAAGCGAACTGCTCGTGCGATGGTCTCTAGGAACGCAGACGGAGGACATTTTCGAGATAAAATGCCAACCATCACGGTTCTTCTCTCTAGCCTTCGGTGCTATTCTTACCGCTGTGGTTGAAAATTAGGGCGAATGGGAAAGGGAGACTGCACCTCAGAGCACATGTGTAAAGCTTCATTTCCCTCGACCCTCTATTAGACCAAACAAATGCAAGACGATTCAGTCCTTTCTGCGCAAATTGCGTGGTGATGATCATTCTCAAACTCTCATGGATATGATGGCGATGAGGGAGACTACGAAGATCAAACTCTGAAATCATACCAAAGCTCGATACTGTAGACGGTTCGAAATGACAGAACTGAACCATATAAGTGATACACACGCATTTCCACAAACTGGCACACAGGAAAACAAGCGTTCGCTCATCCTAACCATTCAAACCAGCTTCCCTCCAATGTGCTAAAGGTGTTTCGCTTGGTCTGTACACAGTTATAAGACATTTGACGCTCAAGACAGCAATTCCATTTTTGCAGATCTGGGTTTATTTTGACATGTGAAACAGTTTCAGGTCACGAAAACTGTCCACTTCGACGATGCTTCGTTCAACTCTGCCCTTTGCGCATTGGTTGTTTTCCCGGAAGATGGGCTCGGCAGGGACATCACATTCAAGAATTGTCCATGCAACTATGGCTTCCGGTGGAGTAAATAAAAAGGAAGACGTTCTTGCTCGAGCAGATCCTGAACAAGTTAGACTAATGGCGGAAGAGGTTATCTTAGTAGACGAATCTGATAACGTACTTGGTAGTATGTGCAAAAAGGACGCCCATCTTGTCGAGAAAGATCTTCCTCTACACCGGGCTTTCTCCATGTTCTTGTTCGACACCAAGGGGAGAATGTTGCTGCAGCAGCGGGCAGATGAGAAAGTGACGTTTCCTGCTTATTGGACAAATACTGTTTGTTCCCATCCTCTGTACCATCCCTCGGAGCTTGGGGAAGAAGATGGGGGAGATGCTATGATGGGCGCGAAGCATGCAGCCATCAGGAAGTTATCACATGAGTTAGGAGTTCGAAAAGGAGCAGTGTCAACTGAAGATCTTCAGTTTATGACTCGGATTCACTATCGATCAGAGTGTGAAGATAAGATATGGGGCGAACATGAGCTGGATTACATCTTCGTGGTTCAGAAAGACGTACAAGTTCAACCTCAACCAAACGAAGTCCAGAATGTGCGTTTTGTGACCAAGAATGAACTATATGGAATGTTCGGCGAGGCAAAGAAATCTGATTCTTTAAAACTAACTCCATGGTTCACTCTGGTAATGGACAACTTTGGTTGGTCTTGGTGGGATATAGTTATGAAAAGTGGTGTGGAAGGGCTGCGGGGTGTTCAAGACCGCGACATTCACAAGTTCACGAGCTAAGGCGTACCGGTATTAGGCTCGATAGAGTCGGGTAGAGATTCGCAATTATATCTGGCCTTTATTGTTGGAGAGGATGGCAGCAAGCTTGTGTAGTAAGAAGTGCCTTTATAAACACGATGACTCTTGTCTCACATCTCGGCAGCTGATTCTTCACTGGCGGGTAAAGAGTAACTCGAAAATGTTAGAACTTGGGCTGGTGCCCAACACCCAAACTGGGGCAGCGTGTCAGGAAGAATTGGAGCGCCATGTCTTTATCGAATGAGCCTTAGCAGTTCATTGCCACCAGAATGACCTGTGATGGCCTTTTTCCGAGCTGTAAGAACTGTTACAACCTGCGTAAATGCTCTACAGCACAGCCCTCTTCCCATTCCTCCAAAACGTAAGGTCGGACGCACTCCCCCTCCCCTTTCGTTTCCTTCTATCTTTTCTTTCCTCTCGAAGCTTGTCCCTAGCCATTCTGCGGAGTTCCTTGGGCAAAACCCTTGGAGGTGCTATAAATCCTCTCCTCTCAAAGCTAAGAAACCTGTCACGGACAAGTGGGTTTGCTTTGGGCATCTTCACGTTTCGCATGCTTTCTGAAAGCTCTGTGCTCAAAGTCACGGGGATGCGAACCCTCTCACTCCGAACATATTCTCCACATATCTTACGCCTTACTGGTGCATAAGCACTTCGAGGCGGTGGAGGATTCTCTTTCCGCAATCTCTTCTTTGTTACTCCGCTTAGTTTATCTGCCTCTTCTTCAGCCTGGCGCGTTAGGTTCTCTATGTTCTCAAGATCTTTAACCTGCTTCGCATCAGACTTCTTTCTGGCTATATTGGCAGCCATAATGCGCTTCCGAGACTCTTTGTTCCGCTGTGCTCTCGTCTTACGCTCCGGTGCGCCCTGGGTCATGACCACTGCATCACCTTCACTTTCGTCATCGGACTCATTCGCACTGTTGTCCAGTTTCATTCCAGTGTCGGCAACCTCGCCTTCTGTGCTTTCTTGCAAAATAGCTGGGTCGTAGCTCATCATATTTTCATCCCAGCGTCTCATATCGTCATGCCGTATAATACATGCTACTGTTTCACCAAGTATATCTTGATGATCGGAGTGGGTTGGGTTAACGCTCAAACCGCTATCAGGATGTACAATAGGTGCTGCCGATCTGTGACGAGAATGTACCTTCTTCTCTAATCTTTTCCTCTTCTCTGAAGTGCCCTTCTTTTCAAATAAACCTGCTTCTGCATCTTCTTCGTCACCTGTAGCCCAGACATCCGCCTTTTCACCTTTCTTTCGTAACATTTCCCGGACTGCGGAACTCCTGTTCCCAACGTGACCTTCTGGTTTGTCGAATTTCTTCTTGGCCAATATTTGTCTCTCGACCGGACTTATTAAATCCTTCTTTTTCCTACCAACGAACGTGATGAGTTCCGCATCAGCTTCGGCGGGTCTAACGCCTGCTTCAGATTTCCTTTGCTTCGGAGCTTGGCGCCGGGCCCGTTTCGCCGCCCTTCTTTGTTGCACGGCTTGGCCTCGAAATTGCTGATCCAATTTTCCCTTTGAGTTTCCTTTTCTATCGATAACAAAGATTGATTCGTCTGCCGCATCTTTCGTCACGCTAGTTCCAAGTAGCTTCTGTTCTGTTGCCGCATACCGTTTCCCTTCGTCCACCTCGGCTGCAGTGCGAGTTTCACGCTCCTTTCGCTTCCGCTTTGTTCCGGTTTTACCCATGATAGTTAGAAGAACGAGGAGTTCTTGGATGTTCGAAGCGGAAATGCACGACGAAAAGGTGGACCGTACGGGCAACCCGAGAGATGGGCAGGCAGCGGCGCAAGATTATGGCTTGAACAGGATCGCCCTCGTCGTCGCAACGAAAGCTAATATTAATGTTAGAAAAGAAAAGCTTTCACCAATGGACATCTGACAAATACTCCTTCTTTCCAACGTGGACGACTCTGGTTGGACTACAAACTGAAGACGGGTTAAGTTTTTTACCCAATAAACAATAAGGATTCATTTTTCAGTCCCAGCATGTTCTTCTTCCTCCCAATCATGTGAAGTTCAAGAAGACTTCGCCTTATGACCACGGCTGCCATTTTACCCAATTTGAGACCGCTTTTCTTTCAATAGAATCATTTGTTTCCTTGAATGAGTTTCAGGTTATCATCGGGCTTAAGAAATCCGAACCAGGCCATGATTCGCCATGCGCGCCAGCTTTTTTGGACAACTTCGACACCGTCGAGTATGTTTTTCTCCAAGAGGCCTTTTCTTGGACCGAGCGCAATATCTGTGGCATGGAGGCCATTTGCTAGGTTTTCGACAAATGTCGGGGCCGTTCTACAAGAACTGTCTGATGCTGACGCTGATCGGCTTGAAAAACAACGTAACATCGGAATTTCAGCTCATATTGATTCAGGAAAGACCACTTTAACTGAGCGTATCTTGTTTTATACCGGAAGAATACGCTCGATTCATGAGGTCAAAGGTAAAGATGGAGTGGGAGCAAAAATGGACAGTATGGATCTAGAACGGGAAAAAGGTACAGTTGAATGACGCATGTGAAAGAATATTCTGTAAACCAGTCGCTAAGCCCAACTCTGACACCCTGTGTTCGACCATTTAACTTTTTCCAGGAATAACAATCGCTTCAGCTGCCACGCACGCCTCTTGGGATGGGAACAACATAAACATTATTGACACCCCCGGGTAAGTTGCACAATTAGATGGTATCGCAATTTCCATTTCGCTCATGAGATGCTGACTATCAATATGAAAACGCTCTCGAATTTCCTGTTTCACTTCTTGTGCTTTGCAACAGGCATGTAGATTTTACAATTGAAGTCGAAAGAGCATTGCGTGTACTGGATGGAGCTATTCTTGTGTTGTGCGGCGTGTCCGGCGTTCAGAGTCAAAGTCTCACAGTCGATCGCCAGATGAAGAGATATGGTGTACCTCGTGTGACATTCATCAACAAACTTGATCGCGCTGGTTCCGATCCATGGAGGATTATTGATCAGGTAGAAAAAAAGCTTGGTTTACGTGTGGCCGCCATACATGTTCCTATTGGCCTAGAAGCCGATCTCAGCGGAATTGTTGATATTATTCGTAGAGAAGCCATTTTCTTCGATGGCCCTAATGGTGAGACCATTCGCAACGGCCCAATACCTTCTGATCTCGTTGGTGTTGTTGAGGAGAAACGAAAGTCTCTTATCGAGACATTAGCTGACGTTGACGAAATACTTGGAGACAAGTATCTTATGGAAGAGGATATCACAGAAGATGATATTCACAATGCAATCCGGAGATCGACTTTACAGAAGAACTTCTCTCCCGTTATGATGGGGAGTGCCTTGAAGAATACTGGCGTTCAAACATTGTTGGATGGTGTTATTCGATATCTTCCCAACCCTGCGGAAAGGGAGAATTTTGCGCTACAGAGTATCACGAAGGAAGGAACCTCAGAAGTAGAAGAAGAGAAGGTCATTTTATCTTCCGATTCTTCGGACCCCCTTGTTTCTCTCGCATTCAAACTTGAAGAGAGTCGTTTTGGCCAACTTACATACCTTCGTATATACCAAGGTGCATTACGAAAAGGAGACGTAGTGATCAACACCCGCACGAAAAAGAAAGTTAAAGTGCCCCGACTTGTGCGGATGCATTCCAATGAGATGGAGGAAATCCAGGAAGCATACGCAGGTGACATTTGTGCCATGTTTGGAATGGAATGTGCATCAGGTGATACGTTTGTCTCCGCGTCGGAACCGAAACCTATCAGCATGGAGTCTCTGTTCGTCCCTGACGCGGTCATGAGTCTTGCAGTCGTACCGAAGAAGAAGGACAGTGGATCTAGCAATTTCACAAAAGCTTTGAACAGGTTTACACGTGAAGACCCTACATTCCGCGTCCACATGGACCCCGAATCGAAGCAGACTATCATTTCGGGAATGGGAGAGCTTCATCTGCAAATTTACGTCGAACGAATGCTTCGCGAATACAACATTGATTTGGAGGTTGGAGCACCCCGCGTAAATTATAGAGAAACCATTCGGAGTCGCGCAAACTTCAATTACACGCACAAGAAACAGTCGGGAGGTGCTGGTCAATTTGCTGCCTTAGAAGGTTATCTTGAACCCTCTGAGGACGGGGTGTCTGTCGAGTTCAGAAATGGGCTGATTGGAAACAATGTCCCGCCAGGTTTCCTCCCAGCCATCGAAAAGGGGTTTGCTGAGGCCCTTACAGAGGGTTCTTTGACTGGCCATCGCGTCCAGGGCGTACGAATGGTAATTCTGGACGGGAAAACGCATCCAGTCGATTCGAATGAGTTATCCTTCAGAATGGCTTCGATTCAGGGCTTCAGGCAAGCCTTCCTGAAAGCTAAAGCGGCTGTCTTGGAACCGATAATGAAGGTTGCGGTTGAAGTCCCAACTGAATTTCAAGGAACAGTCATGGGCGGTTTATCAAAGAGGAGGGGAATTATTTCCAGTTCCTCTGCTCATTCCGATTATGGATCAATTGTTGCTGAAGTACCTCTGGGTCAAATGTTTGGATACTCAACTGAACTCCGAAGCATGACTCAGGGAAAGGGCGAATATTCCATGGAATATCTCCAGCATAGGGTCTTGCCTGATGCAGAAGAACTGATTACAGCTTACAAAGAGAAGAAAGCTGCTGGCAGAAAGTAGAATTCTTTTGAAGCATTCACAGCTTCGGGATTGCATTGGAGCTGCCGAATATGATGTACATAGGTTGCAAGCCAAGTGGAAATATTTGGACTCATTTCCTTGGCATTTCTCTGTCCAAAGTCACTCTGGCTTGCGAACAGAAAAAGCAAAGAGGTTTTCCTGTGATGACTGTATTAGTTGATTGTGACATTCGCTTGATTCGAGCGTAACGACATCAAGCACGGCCTCCAATGTTACCCGCTGAGGTAGCACGTGGACGTTTCGAAAGAGCTGCCTGTCGCCCTTTTTCGATACAATATGTACATCTTTGAAGGCCATAAGGATGGCAAGCTCCCCCGCATTGTCGCGAATAACTGCAAAGTCTCGCTCGTCAAAAGAGAAATCTACGTACACCTGCAAGTTGACGATTGTGGTGTGGGGTGATAGTCGAGAGAATGTGTCCAATTTTGGGTGGCCAATCGTAACCTCTTTTCCGTCTCCATGGGAAATTAGGAGAGGGCTGCACACTGATGCAACACTCCTCAGAGACCCTTTGAGTGTTTGATTAAGTGAATTTTCTTGTAGCGCCTGTAGGATTTCTCTTCGGTTCGTGACAGTAATTCTGTACGGCACGATTAGAACGCTCATGGTGCAATGGCAGGTGTTCTGCAAACCATGGCTCTGCCATGGCTGGGGTATGAACATATAACTCTCTATCGCTTCAGGGTCGTACTCTGCGAGAGAAAGTACATCCCCTGACGCCAATACAGCACAGTGTGCAATTGTGTTGTTGTCGGAGCCGAAGTGCTCCACGAAGAAAAGGTCCCCCTCTCGTCGAAGTATGCGAAATAGCAGGTTATTTTCCAAAACGCTTTTTGTGAATCGCTTAGAATACACAGCGCTATGAAATGCATGAATTCGTTCTTCCGCTTGCGATACACAGTCTCGTAAAAAAGATGTGAGAGAACCATCAGAATCGCGAACCACATTAACTCTCAAAGGCTGTGTACGTTCCCTACCGCAATTGAGCCGAATATTGACACGTTCCTGGGACTTTCTTTTTCTTGGGGTGAGGCTTGGAAAGAGTTGTCTCCGAATTAGTTCATCCTGTTTCGCTAGGGGCTGCACTCGCACACGGAATGGCTGGGTTCGGGCTGAATGAGTCACCGGTGTCGTCTTGACCGGATGAAGCTTTACACGAGGCACATTCCATTTCTGGGGTTGGCGAGTAGTGCTGGAATTGTAAACGGGGGTTATAGATTCCGTGACATCGCAGGATGGGTGATGCATCGCAGTAGTGCATCCATGCGCAAGAGAAGAGAGATGCGCAATGATGGCACGAAGCGGGAGAGGCTTCTGGCGAGTTGAGCCGGCCGGTCACCACTCTCTCTGGCTTCACTGTTGTTTCGATTCGAGGTTGGCGCCAAAACAAGAGCTGCAGCGCAAATTTGGCAAGTGCTTTTCAAAAAGATCTAGAAAAGTTTCGATCTTTCGCGCAGCATTGCGTACATTGCTGCACAACACAGACACGACCGCCACCCGCCTCCATTACGCCCTCCGTCAGTCTACTTGAGAGCGCTGCTCGGGACCACATTACCATTGGTATGTATCTTCTTTAGTAGGGCGCTCTGATCGTCACAAGCTCCTTCCCGCTGTTCGCCTCCGTGATTTCCAAAAGATGCACACTGGGATGTGCATCTAACACCGGAATCTCTTCGTTCATCAGAAAAATTGCCTTGTGCCCGTGCCAATCCAAGCTCATAAACAGCTCCAGCACTTGGTTTCTCTAGATTCAAGTCCTCATTCTGTTTACAGAGCGGCTTTCTTTTTGCTGCGCCATTTTCTTAGCTCATACACCCCCAGGCCTTCTTATACGGATTCACGTGTTGGATAGGCGCGCATCGCTCAGCACTTTGGGATCTCTGATCTCTGAGAGTTTTGTTTTCTTCTAGTTTCTTCCATGGATAGTCGGAAGAGACCGCGACCAGATTCAGTGGTAGATGTAGACAGCCCCGATGTCATAGAGGTTGACAACCCGACCAGCCATTCAAATTCAAATCATAGTCGCGATGAAGCCCGTCGACTGAAACGAGAGCGAAAGGAGCGCAAGAAGGAGAAGAAACGCAAGAAGAAGAGGCGTAGAAAGGACCACGACCGTTCAAATTCTGACTCTGACTACAACCCTAACAAAGATAAACGACAAGTTGAAGAAGCAGACCGCGAGGAAGATGATGAGCTTCCTATGCTTCCTCGTGCTGCTTGTAACGCAACTCTCGTCATAGAAGATAACGAAGATGATAATTCACAAGTCAAGGATTTCAGTAACCTGCAATTGCGTCCCGACCATGCCTCCAGACCTGTCTATGTGTCTGGCGACAAGCGAATATTTCTTGAAACATTCTCCCCCATCTACAAGCAAGCATATGACTTCTTGGTGGCCATAGCCGAACCCGTCTCTCGTCCAGAACAGCTTCACGAATACCGCCTCACTGAATACGCATTGTATGCCGCAGTCTCCGTGGGCCTAGATAGTGAAAGCATTATCAGGGCTCTGCGCAAACTGTGCAAAACGTCTCTCCCGAAGGAAATTCCTAAGTTCATTCGAGACTGCACTAAAACGTACGGCAAAGCCAAATTGGTGCTGAAGAAGGGCAAGTACGTTGTCCAAACGATGGAAGAAAACGTAATGCGAATTCTTTTATCCGATCGGAAAATATCGGCGGCTCGAGTGCCTGAAAGTGAAACAGAAGAACCAGAAGAAGTTGAGACGGAACAGAATGACCTTGTTATTGCCGGCCAAGAGGAAGCTGTCAGTGATGCAAAGACATTACAAGCGCTTGTGAAGGCTTTGGACGAAGAGGACGACGAGGAAGAGGTTGCATTTGCAGAAGGAAAAAAGAAAACTTTTGAATTTGAGGTTCGTGGGGAAGAAGTAGAACACGTCAAAAGACAGGCTATTGCTCTGGAATATCCTCTCATGGAAGAGTACGATTTTCGAAATGACACTGCAAACCCAAACATTGATCTAGACCTGAAACCAATTGCAAAGATTCGCCCTTACCAGGAAAAAAGTCTGGAAAAGATGTTTGGAAATGGACGGGCAAGGTCAGGGGTAATTGTTCTTCCTTGCGGGGCTGGTAAAAGTCTTGTTGGTGTAACTGCGGCCTGCACAATAAAGAAACCGACTTTGTGTCTTTGCACAAGCTCCGTTTCTGTTGAGCAATGGCGTTATCAATTTGCAACATGGAGTACCATGCCTCGAGACCACATTGGTCGTTTTGTGGCGTCAAGTGGGGGTCATGAGAAGAGTTTTTATGGTGGTGTCACAGTTACGACGTATTCCATGATATCTCATAGTGGACGTCGTGCTGCAGAATCCGAGAGAATGCTGAACGAATTGAAGAAAAAGGAGTGGGGTCTCTTGCTGCTGGATGAAGTGCACGTCGTCCCAGCTAATGTCTTTCGAAGAGTTATCGGAGTGATAAAGGCCCACTGCAAACTGGGACTAACTGCGACTCTGCTTCGGGAAGATGAAAAGATTGGGGATATTAATTTCCTCATAGGTCCCAAACTCTACGAAGCCAATTGGCTTGATCTACAACGTGATAACTATTTAGCAACGGTGCAATGTGCGGAGGTTTGGTGTCCGATGACAAAGGAGTTTTATAGAGAATATCTTGCTTCTCCCCCCGCTCGCCGAAAGCTTTTGTACGCAATGAATCCGAATAAGTTCCGCATGTGCCAGTACCTCGTCAATTTTCATGAACAGCGAGGAGATAAGATAATCATCTTTGCCGACAATGTCTATGCTCTCAAGATGTACGCCAATAGACTTGCGCGGCCGTACATCTTTGGTCCCACGAGCCAAACTGAAAGGCTGAGGATTTTGCAGAACTTTCAACATAATCCTGCCCTGAACACTATCCTGCTTTCGAAAGTTGGTGACACTTCAATCGATATTCCAGAGGCGAACGTGCTCATACAAGTTAGCTCTCATTACGGTTCACGACGACAAGAAGCCCAGCGACTTGGAAGAATCCTCCGTCCAAAACCGCGTGCGGGTCAAAATTTTAATGCTTTCTTCTACTCTCTGGTGTCCACTGATACACAGGAGATGTTCTATTCGTCAAAGCGTCAACAATTTCTTATCGACCAAGGTTATGCTTTCAAGGTTATCACCCACTTGGAGGGTATGGAGAAAGCAAAGTTAGATTTCGAATCCAAGCAAGAGCAATTGGGACTGCTTGCAAAGGTCTTGGCAGCTGATGAAACAGAAGCCAGTGAACACCTAGATGTTGACGACGAAATAAGGGCTCAAGCCGCTAATGGTCCGGATGGGGGTTATGGTAGAATGATGCACCGTCGTCCAAATTCGATGGGTGCCCTTACCGGTGCTCGTGGTGTGCGCTATAACGAATTCGACAAACGGAACAAAAAACAAGATGCCAATCTACCAAAGAGTAGACGGGTTGTGCAACATGCCCTGTTTAGGAGAAGAATAGCTGGCGGATTCGCGAAGAAGTAAGGTCATTGAGAACAATAATCCAAGTCTCAAGAGCTGGCTGGTTCTTTGGCGCGAAACAGCTAGTCGGTGATAGATTGTTGAGCTACCTCGTAGGTGGAGGGCTATACTTATGGGCGAATCGAAACTAGAGGGCTTCGCGTATCGGTTCGCTCTTCTGTCCACTTTAGTAGAACAAAGAACAACAACACCAAGTTCTGTTGAAATTTTGCCATATGGTGAGAGAGAGGGAAAGAACAGTCTATGTGATCTTGCTTGTATCTATAGAACGTTTATGCCAATTTATGGTTTTTGCCCAATATACTCATCAGGTTCTGCACGAAAGAGCCCTTTGTTAAACGTTCGTCCTTTTTCTTGTTACTGGCAACAAGTTCAGCGAGATCTTCATCCATTTTTTTGGCAATAGATTTCAACTGCTTGCTGCTTTGTTCCACTAAACGGCGCATCTTTTGTTTAAGAACGTTCATTTGCTTTTGGCTGGCAGACAACCTCAACCTGAGATCTCGAACTCGTTTCCTTGCTTTCGATATTGTCACGCCTTGCGTTGAAGCGTGGTCTCTAAATCTTTTCTTCTGTTCCTCGCCCAAGTTCTTAACCTTTGACACATAGTCTTTGATGAGACAGTGCCTGGTTTCTACTTTTTTAGTGCGAAGTAATCGTACTTGTGATTGGGTAGCCATGAACATCTTCTGAGATTTATCAACTTGGCACTGATCGATGTAAGGAAATACGATAAACAAATAGTCAGTTTCCCGGTGTCGTTTTGGAGACCTTTGAACGAGGATCCTTTGTTCTACTTACTTTCATCATCCGCTCGACAGCCCCCATCAATATCTGCCGCATCCGTTCGTTTTCATTGTCGACATCCTCGTTTATATCCTCTTCCCTAGATGTATCCAAAGGATCGGTTATATCTTCTCCTTTAATAAAGCCCGGGTATTTGTATGCAGCCAAAGCATCGCGGAAAATATTGTGGTGTTGGTCAATAAATCCGTCGTTCTCATCATCCATCTTCGACGCGCCTTCAGATATATTTCGAGGCTCGCCTTTATCTCTTCGTGTTCTCCGCACTACAAGCTCCAATTCTTTCGACTCGTTCACAGTCTCGGTTGATGAGAAATCCGTAATATGATGATCTTTTGACCTTCGATTATTAAGTTTGCCATCAGATATTGGTTCGCCATCAGTCGCTGGTTTACTCGGGACTTGAATCGAAACGCGTCGACGCCGTCTCAATCGCCGTGACTCTTCCTCAAGGGCATTTTCTTCATTCGATTTCGCACTGTTCGGTCTGCTTTCCTCCAAACAAGCACTTTCGCATTCGACATCTTTCATCTCGTCATCCTTAAGTTCTGGAACATACTCCTGAGAACAAGAATTTTCTTTCTTTCTTCCACCTCGGGAATGAGAATTGTCGTCTAGTGGAGACGGTGGGTTCTGCGGCCGAACGTTTCTCAGTCGGTGCTTTCCGCATTCCACCCGATTTTCAGAGACACGAAGCCCAGTTCGCAGAACTCGAGGGCCTGAGTGCAACGACTGGATATGGGAAGCAAGTTTTCTCTCGGCCGGTGCCCTGGAACTATACTCATCCTCACCACATACGACCGAAGCTGATGGCTCGGATGGAGCTTTTCCTTCACCGTTGTGAACATTCTGTCGATCTCTGAATGAGTCGTGCACACCTGTCGATTCTGCGGAAGATTCTTCAACCGAAGGACGGGAAGGGTTGGGTTCTTCTCCCGCTGAGCTCAAGGTACTTTCGCAAGATTCAACGACAGACTCAGCTCTTGACCCGGTCTGCTTCCTTATGAATATCCCATCTTCTCGAAGTCCAGAAAGAGCAGTGTCCACCCGATTCCCATCAGATTGTTGTTCTGATTCACTGCTCATATCAGAATTCTCAGACAGTTCCTCAGAGCTTGGACTTTTCCCATTGCTTTTAAGAGTAAGTGAGGCGGTCACCGGAACCAGATGCCCCAAACTCTGCATTGGATCCGTTTCAGAAGCCTTTGGAGTAGATTCTTTTGGAACAAGCGATTGGATCCTCTCAATCCTTTCTTCGATGATTTTTCTATCGTTTCGCCTAATGGTTCGTTCGAATTGCAGCAAGACTTTCCTCACGGGGAAACTGTAATACATATCAAAGATAAGCGATATTTCTTTTTCCGCGTTCAGCCACTCGAACCTCACAGCGGCGAAGAACGGCCAATTCTGAACAGGGTTCCCACCTTGGTCACGGACGCAGACCGAGTTCATGTTCCATTCAACGAAAGCAGATTCAATTATCGTCCTTCGCTTTGATGGACCTTCCCATATTTCCACATGACATGGATTGACGCTGAAACACCTGAGAGCCTTTCGCCTACGCGAGAACATCATCTTAATGAGGCTCTCGTATTTTACTAAGAAATCCTCATCGTCAAGTTTGAGAGCACGAAAACAGGCCGACGCTCTTCCGGAACCAAATTGCGTAGTGGAGAGCTTCTTGTCGATTATTTGCCTCATGCTGGCCAAATTCTGTCCGGGATGAGAAGAATTTTTCCTAATATCCGTATCATTGTACAAAGAGCGGATGATCAAGAGAAGACTCCGTTGGATGCTGAGCTCTGGAGCGTTAGAAAGCGTTTCGAAGAGGCCATCGACTTGTTGTCTTGTTACGCTTTTGGTCTCTGCAGCCAGTGAGGTGAACGTTATGAGAAAGTTTGATAGAGCAAAGGAAGCTGATCTCAGAAGTTCGATCATGGCATACTCAGTTTCGGTGATAGCTGGGGATGTTTCGTGAAAGTCAGGAATGCCCAGCAATGAGATTAGAGGTTTGAGAAACCCAGACAGCTGATCCCCGGCGTACACCACATCACAAAAGTCGACACAAAGCTCGAATATGCTGGCGATAAGGCGAAGTGATTGTAAGCTGCATTTCCTTAGTCGGTAAATGTTCGGGGGTGTCTCTTCTGGATCAGCAACCTGTTCAATCTTGGCAAGCATCAAATCGTAGTAATGAAGCAGCCGCGGGAAAAGATGATTAAACGCGGCAGGTAGCCAGTCGTCATCGGAAATAGCTACATGGATAAAGTTGAAGAGCTTTCGAACTTGCGCATGGTGCCCGTGTTCCATTCTTTGATCACAAAACCGAACGAATCGGGTCAGGATTTCTTCACAATCTTGTGCTTCATTTGCGATGTCGGACTGTTTGGTGAGCCAAGTAGAGGAAATATGTATTCCTCGTCCGGGATAATGGGGGTGTTAGTCGCCGACATCTGGATACAATGCGTTAGCCGAATGTGTATAAAGTTACCTTCTTGAATGATTGGAGCTTGTGCAGAATAGTGTCGACATTACTGTCGCGTTCATGGAGTTTTTTCTGTGAGCAATGAAATAGAAGGTGGAGGAGTTAAAGATGGACGTAGTTTCGGCGTTAGTGAAACGAAGACGTAGAAAACCACTCAAAAGATGGTTGGCAACGTACTGATAGTTCTAGAATGGACATGAAAATGCGAGAGTGAGCATCAACGATGCACAATTTGAGACAAGAGCCAAACCAGCGTCCGTAAAGTAGGTGAAATAGAACGCAGGAGTTGTGGGGTTTGCTGCTGGGAGAAGTGTTCTAATGTCGTCTTTGCTCGTCAGGACGGGGGAAATGTCAACTTGAATCTAGGCGAACCGCAACACACCACTGCTGCATTATATAACTACGGAACGAAACATGTCTTTCGCTTTATTGTGAAAGGAAAGTCCCCTGGCTCTAAACAATTTTCATGATCGAAGAGGAAACTTTCTATGTACCGCAAAGAGGCGCAACCTACCGCTGGTCTTCAGGCTGTTCTGTACCGCACAAAGTCACCGGGCGACAACCTCTCGGTGATGTCTGCTCATGTACACCGTCTTCTTCACAAGCACGAAAACTGTAGTACTGATGCGCACCTGTGAGATGGTTTCCCTTTATAAGAATAAAGCATGACGCATGGCTGATCTGCAGTCGAACTTAGCCCCAAAGTAGACTTATTACCATCCGCGTGAAAGGAATTGAATGGAACCTACTTCGGCATATAATGAATACATTTGCTTGCTAGATATTGGGGATCTACAGTATGTTTATGGTAACGAACAGAGACGAACAAGGGAACCGTAGAAAGATCTCGGGTCCTTCTTTGAGAACAGGACCGAAGTCAACCATAGGGGAGCTTATATGAAAACAGAGCTACAGTAGAACGATCGGGGTACGGGCTACCAAGCCATCGTGTAGTATCGATAACTCCTACCAAACGACTCGTAGCCATCGCAACTTAGAAACGATAGGATCGTCTACAGCATTCGATACATACGAGCACAGGAACAGATGCAGAAGATGATACCAGTAAACACAGACACAGTTCATAAAATGCGAACCTTGACATAAAAAGCGTAGTCTACTACCCAGCGTCGCTCGAATAGAATGCTCCCTAGTGTCTGAAAGATTCGAGGGAACCAGAGCTATGCCCAAAACACTCTCATTCATGGGCAAGGAGACAACAGCTAACAAGAACAGTTAACAAGAATTGTGGCAATGTTCTAGTACAGCTATCAGAAAAACGTTGATGAGCCAAGACATCACAATCACTTCACCTGTGCAACAACTGCAATCTGTAGAGTGTGTTTTCAGGTGCTGAATTTCGATTCTTTCCTTGATACCAACTCGTCGATGAATGTTACTCCGGAGTATCTCTTTTCATAATTAAAATATATATGAGATTTCCGTGGCCTTTAATTTTGCTTGATGCAGCCTTTCCAATAAACCTCTTTACGGTGATGAGCGTTGATTTGAACTGGTAACCTGATGTTTGCTTTGTGAAACTTGTTTATAACTATTCTAGCTTGGGAGATTCCCATCTGCTGAGTACTGCTTTTCAAGATGATGAAGGATTGCGTTCGTATCGTCCATTGAACTACCCTCCGCAAAGAAAATGCAATATTTGATTGTAATCAGTTGCGATTCCATCCACGGCAACGCAACCCCGACCTGCACCCTATCTTTGGAGACCGAAGAGATAGTCGTTGGTAGACTAAACCCAGAAAATGAATGTGACCGTTGTTGGGCTTTTTGAAGTGAGAGAGAGGACTACTCTTAAAAGATGGGACTCCAATCGCCTCGAAATCAGGGACAATGGACCCTATATGCAGAATTATGTCTATCGTAAGGACTCTTTTGTTATGGTCCTCCTAATTTCCTCAGAAATGGGATTCGAAGCCAATCCGTGTACTTTTATTGCTGGCTTTTCGCTGTCGGTCGTCGGGAACAAATAGGAGAGCACAACTAAATGAGAAGCAGCTATTCGTGCTGTGAAACATGCTGCTCGGGCGAAGGCCTGTAAAACACTCGTATCGTGATGATGAATAAAAGCTTTATTGGTTGGAAGTATCGCCAGAGGTTATCTGGTCCTTCTTCAAACAGACGTCAACAGATTGTTACGTCGGAATGAGCCTAACCCAAACATGACTTCTGTAGAGCTCAGTCAAGTTCAAAGCGTATGCTATGACCAAGAAACACAAGTTTTGAGTCGTTTTTTCAATCTTGTTACAGATGGATCAGTTCCAGGGGTGCTGTATGCCAGGGGACTGACTTTCGCCTTCCGATGAACTTCGGCCTGGAAGATATCGCTGAATTGTAATCCTGTGTAGTCTGACAACTCACCTGGTAGCGACGCTCGTCTATTTCTCAGATCTCTTTCAAACGCCATTGCCAGTCTTGAGACTGCCGGGTTTATATGTCTTTTCAACACCTCCACTTCCCACAAGGAGCTTTCATTCGCTCGACTTGCTTGAGGATCATGTTCGGTGTCATCAAAGGGGTCCTCCCCATTTTGATTCGGAACTGTGTCAAAAAGATTTACGGGTCTGTGCACCAAGAAACACGTACTGGGATGTTTTTGAAGTACGTCAAGAGCGAGTCGAAGACACCATACAGCGTGGTAAGAGGGCCAGTTGAGAGCACGTCGAACCAATCTTTTGACAAAGGCAGCTACCATGTTACCCGGGATCATTGTTCCTTTCAAAAGTAAGGTCGCCACCAGTTCCATGAATCTCGTTGGATCTTCAACGTAACGGAAGACATCGACTCTGAGTAAGGAATATACCTCTTGGTAAAAAAGTGGATATTCTAGGCGATGCTTTGATATGAGAATGAACAGACCTTCTAGAGCCGCGATTGAAGTCGATATATCTTTTGCAGCGAAACTGGAGATAATGAAATCACTGAGTACTAGAGGCTGAGGCATGACCGGAATGAGCTCGTTTGGAATTCGTCTCAACAAAGTCTGTTGGATCTCTAGATTCATTTCAACTCGTAGAACCGCGAGCCACGCTTTCACGAAAGCTGATTTTAGTTCCTTTTTCGAAACTTGAGTTTTCGCAACATCTTCGTCACCATTGCGACAAGCAGAAAGCGCTCGCAGTCTAGTCTCGATGGTCCCGACATGTTTCTCAACTAGCTGTAGAGCTCCAAGACGAAGATCTGCAAAGCGAGGAACAAAATTGGTAAACAAAAGCTCGTGAAGATCTTTGTTTTCCCCGACAATCACAGCTTGACAAACTTTTCTCCAAACATGATGTTGCGTGAGAGCAGCACCTGCGACTGCAACGTTCATTGCTTCGTTATCTTGGTTTGCTTTTATGACAGATACAAGGGCAGTTGCGTAATGATCTGTTTGAAGACTCAGCCATTCAGTTCGCTCCACGGAAGAAAAGTCGGAGGCTTGCGCTAGTACTAAACATCTTCGGGCTGCGTGGATGGCCTTCTGAGTCAGGTTATTGACAGGATATATAGCGGAAATTAGTTTTGGAATGGTGTTTATATTATCAGTTGGAGCCTTTCGAAATAGATTTTCAAGAGTTCGAATCTGCTCCAAAGAGCGAGCCTTTTCCTCCACTGGAGGGGTCTTAGCAGCCTCGATAATACTGACCATTGGTGGCGGTAGCGTGAGCCTTAGGTCGAGGACTCAAACCGAGACTCAGAAATGAGTGGATTGCAATGGTCGTAAAAAGAAACCAACAGTAGACGCATTCGTACTTCACCAAACATGCAGTTGTTGAAACCCTCAAAAGGTGCTGTGGAATTTGGAGCACGACTTGTGAAGATGCTCCTTGCACTCAAGAAAGGTTATCTCTTTTGGCAAGTTTTCCGACCGAGGGGTTGGTGGAACGCCGGAATTCAGCGTCGTCGCGGAAAGCTCGACTGGAGCGAAGCAGGCATGCCCGTGAAGCGCTGATTTGCGATGCTTTCACTATCACTGACGAGTTGACGACTGCGGTGGCAACCGTGTCACGGGTCGTGACTCTCTGCATAACGTGACCGTGACGGATTCTGAACCTTTTTCCAGTCCATGCCAAAACTGAACCGGAACACATGCTTTGGCGCCAAAATGCTGGCCCTCTCTCGCCATCTCGGCCATTCCACAGCCGCACCATGACAGGGGGAAGGCTGGCACGGTCTTGGCTCCGACGTGCTTATCGTCACCACGGACTCTTTTCTTCCTTCCAGGCTTAAATAAGACAAGTTTCGCGCATACACTTCGGTGGCTCAATGCCATCTGAGTGTGTGTTTCCGCTCTGACTACAAACCGCGATGATTTGGAACACACTGCGCGCTCGCGAAGTGGGCAAGTCCGCATCCAAAGATTTGGTATGGAGAGCGGAGCTGAATACCCTTTCCACTCTTCAATTGAAACCAACATGGAACACTCAATTCAAGCCAGTGGCTCGGGGTTGTCGTGACTACATTGTGCAGTTCAGTGCATCTCAAGACGAAGCCTTACTAGCCGCAGCATCTTCCAATGGCATGATAGAGATACATGAGCCGGACGACTCTGATTCATTGCGACTTCGACTGAGAAGCAATCATTCCTCTAAAGTCGCGGCATGTACGTGGGGAAAGGGCCGCGGCGACCATCTTTACGTTGCGCATGAGGCCGGCACGATCCACCAGTACGACCTGAACCAATGTGATCCCAATGCCCCGACAAATGCGATTTCGAATCTGGGGAACAAACGACACCTTACGGACATTATCTCATTGGAACCAAATGTCTTTGCCGTCGCCCATCACGAGCTCCTTCACATGTACGACATCCGAGAGTCGTGGAGGAGAAAAATCAGTACCACCACGCGAATAGGCAAGGAAATTGCCGTTGCTGGAGACGGACTAGAACTATACATCGCCTCGCCGGGAAATATTTCCTTATATGACCGTCGACAGCTTCCGCAAGGGCGTGCTTTCCTCAGCATGGAACGGTCGGGCAAAAATATTGTCCTACAACGTCATCTTCCAGAGCACTCTCGGCTGGACATGTTGCGAATACTGATGGGCGCCCCAAGAGGTTTTTTGTTCTATCGTACAGCCAAGGGGACTGCGGGGTATATTGACATGCTTGGAAAAGAAAGCGGAGAGCACATTACGCCCGCTCATCCTCCTGTTTTCGCAGACTCGTCTCAAGTCAGTCTTGGCGAAACTGGGTTGCAATCGTATGGAACATTGAGGCAATCCTACGATCTGTCATGGCACGTGCGGAGACGGCTTGGAGACGTTGTGTGCGGGGCGCACGGTACCGGTTGGAGAGCAATATTCCCGCAGACGTTTCGGTCGTCATTTGAGGTAATACTGTTCGGACATGGAAGACCCATGGAGAGCTATGAAAGATCTCTTGGAAATGAGATTGCCAGCATGTACGCTATTGGTCGAAAGCTAGGTCGCATCTTGATCGGGGGAATCCGGAATGAAATGCAATTGCTGGAAGTAGATTGCTCACTTACACCAAGCCCTCTTCACAATCCACGCCGGACAGAGCCAAAAGCGCCGCCCAGAACTTGGTGGTCCCGTATGAGAGACGAGAACGACAGTGATATGACGCGGGACAATGAGGAGTTGACCTGACGAAATCCCACTGGCTGATACCGCCCTAGATCATCGGGATCATCATTGTGCTGTCGAAAAATGTGCCTACAGCCGTTCAAACAGTTACAAAGGTATGGGTGGTGCATTTTCATCAAACGTCATGAAATATCGTATAAGACAAGCCTGTGTCCCGTACACTTCAGGTCTAATGGGGGCAGACTTTTTCTACAGTTTGGCCATTTTATTCTCCGGACTCAGGGCATCGGGCACGTCATTTCGACGAAAATGTCAGCACGCTATTGAGGCTAGATGTCGTCATGCGCTGAGGGAAAGAGCCCGATCTACCTCTAGACAACTGGCCAACGAAACCGAAACCCGAGCCAAAGATAACATATCAGGGTGAACAGTTATTTCAGGCACCAAAAACGCAAGTAGATAGATGATTTGCACACCCAGCGCGTACTGTATGCAAAGCCACATCATAACTTAGCTCAGATGTTTTAGGCACTCAAAACTGCGGCTATCGGACGGTATCTTATCATACATCCGTTCAAAGTACAAACGGCAGTTCACTAATGCAACCAGACATCGGTGCGTGCAAATCATAACGCAGTTGGGCACATGAAGCCATCACTTTACATGAGACGAAAGTCATCTCCGTGCGCAGAAAACGCGTAGTGCAAGCTCGAACGACAATCGACCTCAACATAAGCCCACAAGCAAAGGGGATCACGCGCTTCGAACGCACGAAAACGCAAGCAAGCAGATGGTCAAGGCACGAAGTCTCTGCCAACGATTAGAAGCAAACAGATGGAAGTTACTTGCGCTTCGAGGCCTTGGAGTCAGTGGGGGCGTGAGTACCGACCACAGTGGAGGTGGAGTAGTCATTGTCAATACCCTTGGACTTCTCTTCCTCGATCTGTGTCTTGATCCAGTCAAAGGTCCTCCTCAAACCGTCCTCAAGCTTGATTCCCGGGGCCCAGCCCAGCACCTTTTGGCAAAGCTCGTTATCAGAGTTACGGCCACGCACACCCTCAGGGCCCGGAATATGCTTGATCGGGATGTCCTTGGCGGCAAACCCGAGAACCATCTTGGCCATGTCATTCATGGAAATCATTTCATCGGAGCCGATGTTGAGCGGTTCAGTGAAGTCGGAGTTCATGAGGCGGATGACACCATCGACAGCATCGTCTACGTAACAGAAGGAACGGGTCTGATTTCCATCACCCCACATCTCGAACTCGGTAGTTGAGGTGATAGACTTTCGGCAGAAGGCGGCGGGGGCCTTCTCTCGACCGCCCTTCCATGTTCCCTGCGGGCCGTAGATGTTGTGGAAGCGACCGATTCGGGTCTTCATGCCAAAGTCCTTGCCATAGTGAATGGCAAGTTCCTCAGAGGCAAGTTTCTCAAGTCCATAGGCATCTTGCGGTTGGGCAGGCCAGGCATCACTCTCCTTGAGACCCGGGTTGTTCGTATCGAGCTGGGCGCCCTCCGGGTAGATGCAGGCCGAGGAGGCATAGTAGAATCTCTTGCAGCCAGAGGTACGGGCGGCTTCCAGCATGTTGAAGGAGATCATGGCGTTGTTGTAAAGAATGACAGAGTGGTTGGATTGGATGAAACCCATGCCTCCCATGTCGGCAGCAAGGTTGTAAATGTCCTCGCAACCGTTGGAAGCCTTTATGCAATTTTCCTTGTCGCGGAGATCGACCAACATGAACTCGGTGCAGAACTCTTCAACCTTGAAATACTCGTTTTCCTTCCAGTCAGCGCCGATGACATGGTTACCCTCGTCCTTGAGACGCTTTGCAAGATGTCCACCGATGAAACCACCGGCGCCGGTGACGAGCACACGCTTCTTTGTCTCGGTCATTATGGGATACGTACGAAGTGAGGGAGAGAATGGAAAGAGCGATAGAGGTGGTGGTGGGGGAAGGAGAAAGAGACGGCGATAGGGGAGGAACGGAAGCGGTGGTGAAACAAAAGACGCTACGGAGCGAAAGGTGTCAAACGGAAGCAATGATCGGACTGCAGTCGTCGACCAACAGTAGCTGGCGAGCACACCAGCTATAAGCGAAGCGAGGGCGCACAGTCAGCAAGTGCGCCCGAAAACAGAAATATTTTGAAGAAAAGGCGGCGCCACGGCGCGATGCGCCACTCGAGGGCTGACAGTGTCACAATGGTAGCGTGCAGGTGGCTGATAGTGTCAGCCGGGCGCCACGTTGGCAACGCACTGTCGGCGATGCGCGTAACCAAGGCTACCGCACCGAGAAGCACCGTAAGGGTATCTACATAATCCTAACTGAAAGGCTTGTCCGCGGGCAAGCGTACGCTTTCGTTTCCTTTTTTTCCTTGTTCCCCCCCTTGTTCCTCATATTTGAGCTCGCTACAGAGGCCGACACTAACCTCATGTCTGCGAGAGGCGGAACGAGGCCGGACAGGCGGCGGCTTACCGCGCAATGAACGACGACGCCGCGTCCGGAGCCAAACTGCCTGTCCAAAGTGGCTATGATCAGTGGAAGAAGAAGCGCACTGTGTGAGCGCGTGTGGTCTGGGTCGGTCGCCACGCGTCCACGTTGCGTCTCGTCATTGGCCATCCTTCATACGTTGCATCAATCAACACAGCGCGCCACGAAAGTGGCGCTCGCAAGCGCGTCCGCCCGCTCAGAGCGCTTAAAACGGCCTGCACGCTGTACGCTCGTGCTCCCGCACCACCCCTCGTGCTTTGCACCTCGTGCCAGCGCATCCCCGCCATCTCGATGCAGTGACACCAACCGCCACGCCCTCATCTCCCCACCCCCCCCAAAATTCCGTCTTCGTCACACCATGGCGCTGCCGAGGCTCTCCCCCGCAGACTTAGATATGCTCGCCTCGGATAATCTCCCGCTGCTCTCCGCTCTGCCAGACCGCCCACGCAACGCCGCGCTGCCCGCCGCACGCGCTCACAAGCGCGTCAGAGCCGTGTCTCGAGCGGCCCGGCCCGTGCCGCGTCGTCTAAGACGTTACTACAACGACGTGGCGCTCGCCATGAACGCCGCCTCGTTCGGCGCGTTGCCCACCTCGCACGCTGAGCTTGCCTCCCTGTTTGAGCGCAACTCACGCTGTCAGTTCGATGCGCTCTTCGCTGATGAACAGCTGCGCACCGCGTGGGAGAGCTTTGTAGCCGCGGATGATGTTGCGGAGAGACGGGGGGGTGGTGCTCGT
The DNA here is from genome assembly GCA_030374765.1 of Agarophyton chilense. Lineage (NCBI taxonomy): Eukaryota > Rhodophyta > Florideophyceae > Gracilariales > Gracilariaceae > Agarophyton > Agarophyton chilense. The sequence goes on along the minus strand of JARGXX010000095.1, from coordinate 797,515 downwards.
GGGAACGCAGAATTTGGAGCGAACGACACTGTGCTTACACGCGTCCAACACACCGTGCCCAGGGTCGACGCCAGACTTCGACAGCTTATCAAACAACGTGGTGCACTCGTCCGTCCGCTCGTTGAGCGCGTTGAAAAGCAGGTCATTGCGTTGCCGGCTGGACAGTCGGTTCGCCTGGTTTTGGAGTCGCCGTTTTCCAGACTTGTTGCTCATGGCGTGGCTTCGTTTCATCTCATGAAGCATCACAGCGTTGATGTGGGCGATAAGAGGGTTACCGTCATTTCAGCTACGCATCCGTCACATCAGGTTAGCGTGTTGGATGTGGTCGCGTGAGCGCTGCTCTTGCTGTGCAGCATTTGTTATTTTGTACTTGTAACGCGTTCTTTCTCGTTCGGGCGAATGAAGTTCAATGCGCGTTTGTAAATTATGTGTCTTGTGTGCCTTGCACATCCTGTCGTCTTCCAGCCAAGGTAGCGCGCGGTCCCATACAAACAGAGACAACAAATTTCAGGCCAGTTCATGAAAGCCATGGTGCGCCCGGTGGACGCGTCATCACGCTACAGCGCTATATTGTCAGCAACCGCCATATTCTCATGCAGATTGCTCATCATTTGACGACAGGGGTGGCGTAAGTTACAAGCCAGCAATAGATATCTACCCTCTCTCTCTCTTCTCAATACAAAGGTGCCACATCGTATCACGGACCAAACCCTAAACCCTAAATCGTACAAAATACCTATACAAAGCATCCATCACATCTAAGTATCTTTACACAATACGCCTCTTTGTCACGTTTTTGTTTGATGAGTCTAGCTAGCGTAGTGCGCTTATTCGCAATGCAATGCGAGACAATGACTCGCAATCGGCATCACGAGGCCTCTGCATGATCGACGGCAGAATCGTTTGTGAGGCGGTCGACAACAGCATCGATGTACTCATTTGTGGTAACCCAAAACTGACGTTCAGTGCCTTTGTTGCCATGAATACAGATGGAAAGATCTTTAGTCATCGTACCACTTTCCACAGTATTAATACAAGCCTTTTCAAGCCGGGTGGCAAAACTAACCAGATCTTCATTATGGTCAAGTTTTCCTCGATGTTCTAACCCACGCGTCCATGCGAAGATGGATGCAATGGGGTTGGTGCTGGTTTCCTTTCCGGCTTGATGCTGACGGAAATGACGGGTGACGGTTCCGTGCGCGGCTTCTGTCTCAATCGTTTTACCGTTGTCATGCGGACACACCAGAGTGGATGTCATCAAACCCAAACTTCCAAATCCTTGTGCGCTGATATCTGTTTCAAAGTGCAGGGAGCAAAAATGCGATGGAGGGCAAAGCGGTCAGTAAGCCGTACAGAATAAGGAAAAAAACGTACGCAATAACTTGCCAATCACGTACCGGAAATAACATCACCGTCATAGTTCTTGAGAGCGGCAACATAGCCCCCATCAGACTTGATCATATACGCAACAAAGTCATCAATGAGGCGGTGCTCATAAGGAACGTCTGGATAATCAGCATGAACTTCAGCAAAGATCTGTAAAAAGCGACCATCGTATTGCTTGAGAATAGTATTCTTACTGGCAAGAATGACAGGTAGAGCTCTCATGCGAGCATACGAGAAAGTAGCCTTTGCAAACCCATAAATACTGTCGTCAGTGTTAAACATACACAAACCGACTCCCGCATCTTGAAATTGGTGCACCACGTGTTCATCAACGTGACCATTTTCATGCTCGAATACCATCTTGAGCGTGCCGCCTCCCGGCGGGATGCGCATGTCAACAGATTTGTACTGGTCGGCGTACGCATGGCGAGCGATGATAATGGGTTTGTTCCAAGCCGTGACAAGTCGGGGGATGTTTTGAGCAATGATGGGCTCTCTGAAAACGGTGCCGTTCAGAATGGCTCGAATGGTTCCGTTCGGTGATTTGTACATGCGCTTGAGACCGAATTCATCGACGCGAGCCTCATCTGGGGTGATGCCAGCGCACTTGATGCCGACGTTATGTTCCAGAATGGCGTGGGCAGCCTCAATAGTCACTCGATCATCTGTCTTATCTCTATTGATAATACCGAGATCGTACTCGATGATAGGGATGTCTAGATACGGTGAGATAAGGCGATCCTTGATTGTGGTCCATATCATACGGGTCATCTCGTCGCCATCCAGCGAAACGACCGGGTTGTCCACCTTGATCTTTGCGGCCGGGGCAGCAGCAGCGAAGGAGCGAGAAGGGGCCCCACCTCCGGAGCCAGCAGTGACGGACAGAGACCTGACGGCCGAAGCTGCACCGCGGAGCGCGACAGGCCGCATGACGAATGCACACGCGCAAAAGCGCATAGACCGAGAAGAGAGCAGTTAGGAAAAAGGGTAAGCGCGAACGCTTGTGGCAACTTGTACGGTCCTCTTCGTAGCTGTTGCGGCAACTTTTGCGACAGCAAGGAGTGTACGGCAGCCTCGCCAGCAGCGCCAATTAAGGAGCGACCCGCCGAGACGGTTGCCGATATCTTAGATAGCTGCTCCGTGGAATCGTATGGCGTTGAAAGTTACACAGATTCGTGTTTCCTCGAAGAGGCGCGATTGGTCACGTTTTGAGCGCGCTGATTGGCGTGGGCAGATATTGACAGCTGGCGGCGACAGCTGCCGTGCACTCTCATTTGGCAGCCAACTGGGAAACGACATGCGCAGTTCGTCCCCAATTCAAGTCCATGAAACTCCTTAGGGCCGCTTTGTCTCACGATTTCGAACGGTAGTCTTCGTACCTCATTGCAATCTACCCTTCGTACGTCGAAAACAGTTGGTACGGCGCGGCTGTCAGAGGCAAGAAAAGCGCAGATGACGTCGTGGCTGCACATTCAGAGCGAGGCGCTCACGACAATGTCGCACACACGCCGTCTTGACGTCCACCCTCTTTTGATAGAACGTCTCCAACTTTAGACACGGTCTAATAGCTACAAGCTTTAAATCAGCGTTGTTTGCCGCACATCAACGCGTACAGTAAAAAAAAAAAACTATGATCTTACTCCGGCATGTCAGCCAGAGTCCAACTGCGCTCTCCTCCCCTTTTTTCCAGCCCGCCGTACCCGTCCACAATGGTCTCGTCCAAGGCAACAGTCGACGAAAAGCTCGGCACCTTGCGCGCCTCCTCAAGATATCTTTTCAACGCGGTGCATTGCTCTGGCATGCTCCATTTCTTCACCTTTCGCCCTGCAACCTCAACATTGTGCAACATGGGTGCAATAGCCGTATCTTCACGGCTGAAGAATTCGCCTCCGAGAAAGGGCATACCTCCGTTCTTCTTCTGCACCATGTCGATGCTCTCATTCACCTTGATCAATTCTGCCTCCAGCTCTTTCTTTGCGCTCTCGTCTCCACTCAACCATCTCAAGAAATGCGGATGGAATCTGGTGTAGCCGGGCGTTCCTCTCGCCAACTTGAGGTGGTCTGTTGAGGCCAGCCTCCGCGCCTCCGGGAAACGCTCTTGCAAATAAGCCACGATGTGCCCTGACTCATCCACAACATTCCCGTCGTGATAAATGCAAGGCGTTCTGTTTTGCGGGTTTAGCAAGTAGTACCATCCAGGTTTTGCGTCTGGCGCGATAGCAATTGGCTTGAACGGGATTCCCATCTCCTTTAGAGTAATCAAAACACGCTGAGAGAAGGGACAATCTCCGTGCTCAAACTTTTGGAAACTTCCGTCTGCACTGCCTCGGGCGCCGGCCACGTACACCTCGATACCGTAAGGCAGCCGGAGCCGGTCCTGCACATCTCCATCCGCAACGCGATGATCTCTGAGGTTGGCAAGCTCTCGGTACAGCTTGTACAAACTGGTCGGTGAGCGCTGCTCCTCAGTGTAGCGACGAGGCCCGATCTGCAGGCGGTTTCGACGAAAGTATGGAATCGACTTTGCATGCGGCAACGGATCGAAGAATTCTACCAGATCGAGCAGACCAGACTGCACAAAATATAGACGTGAGCCGATTTGGCTTCGACGGCGACGCCCCTGTGAAGTGCTTCGCGCAATGTACTCCAATTTCTCAAAGTCTTCGACAACTGGCAAATACCACTTGCGGAACGTGGGGTCTCTCTCCATGAGATGGGAAAACTCTAGGTACGAGATCACTGCCCGGCTTCCGCGTTCCAAACGCTTTTCCCCCATTTGGTTGTCCACAACGTCATACTTGTCCTTCCACAACCTGCGCAGCAGGATTTCTCCGAGCGCCGTCTGCACGCGGGGCGGAATCTTCAAAATGCCGGCTTTAAGCGGCTTGTCGTTTGGACCGGGTTGGAAGAAGTGCTCTGTCTGTTGCATGTTGGTGAGGGATTCGTCATCGGCGCAAAGCACGCCTTGCACGCGGCCGAGGATGTTGGACAGAATGCGATCGGCGGTCTGGAAGCCGTAGTCTAGAAGAGTGCTTTCCTGTTTGAGGAGCTCGACCGTGGCAAGGTAGCGCCCAAGAAGATAGGCCGAGTACATGGCTGATAGTCTTGGAGGCTTGCTCGCGCTCTCCACGGAGTTCCAGTCGCCGTCCGCGATGACGTACAACCTTTCGGCGAGCTTGGCGGCACTTTTCAGGATCGGGGCGGCCACTTCTTCGTACACCTGTCGCAGCTGCTTTTCGATTTGCAGCTTTCTCTTTCGAGCGGCTTCGGCGCGCTGTCGCTCAGCGACGTTCTTGTCTCTTTTTGCCTTGACGCGGGCGCCCATGATTGTGGAGAAGCCCGATATCAACGCGACGGTTACTTGTGCCGGCACGGTGTTGACGAAGGAAGCGGCGCGTGAGGTGAGTGTGCTTCCCACGTTGGATGCTGTGGACTTTACCTTTTGCAGGGCGTTTCGCTTGCTTTGAGATGTGAAGGGCGCAGACTGCTCGGAGGGTTGATCGTCTGAGCCGTCGTGTTTGTTGTCGTCGTCGTCGCCACTGCCACCGCCGCTGCCACCGCCACCGCCACCATTTCGAGACGATTTGTTGTTGGATGCGTCGCCAACAAAAGGGAGGAAACTGAGAAAGCTGCGCGATGGCTTGGAAGTCGGGCTTTGCGTCTCGGGCGAGGTGTTGGGCGAGTTGTCGGCGGTGGTGTCGGGCGGGGTGTCGGCAGTGTCGTTGTGCGGGTGGTGGCCAGCGTCATTCGAGGAAGCGTGCGAGTCGTAAACAGCAGCGCCTTGCTCGGAGTGTGGGTGAGACTGGTCGGACACGAGCTCGTCGTCTGTGTCATCCGTGCGTTGGTGCACGGCAACAAACGCAAAGCGAACGCGACGCGTCGCGCGGCGTGACACGCGCGCGACAGAAGCGCCGCCACGCCAAGACGCGTACCGTGGGGTGGATGCGAAACGTGAAGGTCGACACACGGATACGGACACGGACACGGACACGGGGGCGACGAAGGCGGGGGCGCACGCGCGCTGCATGGCTGAGAGCGGGGGGGGGGAGACGGCGGGGGTGACGGGGCCGGGACGATGGCGGCGCGGGCGCGCGGAACGGCGCTGGGCGTTTTGAAGGCGGCGGGACAGGGCGGTGAAGCGGGAGGAGGAGGGGGGGAGGGGGGGGAGAAGGGGGGAGAAGGGGGGAAGAATGGCTCCCAATGCAATTCCGACGGAGCAACGGGGGAAGGGCGAAATTGGTGGGCGTCGACGGTTTGCCGCGTGCGTGGTGCGTGCCATGATGTCACATTGAGGTGCAGAGGCACGTGGCGAAAAATCGTTTTTCTATGCGTGCGTACTAAGGTTACTACACTACGAAGGTACTAAAGAGTGTGGTAGTGATGAGCGTAGAAAAAAAAACGGCGCTTGTTATTGATGATTGTTGAGAGGTAAGTGAGACAAGCGCTTGACGTCGGTCAACAGCGGTTGTCGCACTCGCCACTCTCCGCGCTCAAACAGCGCTTGCAACAGCGCATTCACCTCAGCCGCACACTCATCCACGATAAAGTGGCTGCCCGGCACGGACAGACATGGCGCGCCAATGCGCTGCGCCAAGCCGCGACTGGCGCGCGGTAGCACTACCGGGTCGCTCTGACCGTACAGCACCAGCTTTGGAAAGTGCAACACCATCATTCGTTTGGCGTCCTGATGCGACAAATTGTGCGTGCGTACGGCGTGCAAATGCGCCCAAAAGGCGTGATTGGCGTGGTCGCGTTGCTTGTCGCGACGAATGCCGTGCAGATAGCGACGATAATACACGTTTCTGCGCAGCACTTTGTTTCCTGTGGTGGAGTCTCGCATGAAGGAGTTGAGAAAAGTTTGAGTGTAGTGCAGACGAACGTGGATCTTGGTGGCCATAAAGTCGTCAAATCCGGCGCGGAGCATGTCGAAGGCAGCGTGTATCATGTGCGCAGTTGGAATATTGTTCCAAAACCAACCGCCGTCGTGTCCGCTGAGCAGCGCCAAGCTGCACACGCGACGCGCCACACCGGACAGCAACACGAGACGCTGCGCAATCATACTGCCCATGGAGTGTCCCACGACGTGAAAGCGAGCTGCGGAACCAAACAAAAAGTCGAGCACTGCCAACGCGTCACGCGCCATGGTATGCATGTCGAATCCCGACGACGACGATGACGATGCAGCGCACACGGAGGAGCTGTGACCGGCGCCGCGATTGTCGATGAGCAGCAGCGTGTAGCGCGCGTGATGCGCGAAAAAGCGACGTTGATGGTGCCACATGGCTGAGGAAACGCACATGCCGGGGATGAAGAGCACGGGCTGCGGACCGTTTCCGACGAGCGTGTAGGCAATGTCGACGGCGGGCGGGGGGGGCGGCAAGGGCGGCGGCGAGGACGCGTGCGCGGGGTGCGGCGGGAGGTGCTCCACGTGCGAGCCGGTGGCGTGATGCCGGATGCGCACGCGGCGCGGCATGGCTTTGCGCGGGAGACGGCGAGACGGGAGACGGGGGGAGACGGGAGACGGGGGGAGACGGGAGACGGGGGGAGACGGCGAGTGGAGACGGAAACGGAGAGGGGGGACAGCGCACGCGAGATTGCATCTGGAGCGGGGTGCAATGACGTGTCAATGGCGTGACGCGGGCGTGACGCGGCGGACGGCGAGTCACGCGGTGCACCACGTCAGCAAAGTGTGCCAGTGCGTTGTGTGCGCCACTCGCGTGCTGTGAACCGCCCCCCTCAACGCGCCGCACGCACCAACCACAGCGTCTCTGCCACGTGCGTGTATGCGCTCGCTCGCACGCCCGTCAAAACCGCGCAGCTGCTTTGTGGCGCTCGCGTTGCGTCTGTGTTATATCGTCGCTTCTTCTGCGTTCGTTCACCCTTCTTCAAAAACACTTCTTCTTCTTCTTCGCGTTTCCCCCCGCTCTTCCCCCTTCCCCCGCCATGGCGCCCGCGCACGCCCCGCTGGACCTGCTTGCCTCCGCGGCCGCCGCGCACCCGCGCTCGTCGCGCTGCGCCCCATCCACGCCGCCGCCCACGTCGCGCTCGCCTCCGCGCTCGCCTTCGCGCTCGCCGCGCGCCACGCAAACCACCGATACGTTATGCGGACGACGACGTGCGCGCAGTCCGCCGTCGGACGCCACGGCGCTGACGTCGACGACGCGTCCTTCGTCGCCACCGCCGCCACCGCCGTCGCGCGCCTGCAAGCGTGTTAAACGATCGTCGCCAAGCGTCAAGCGCGCCGTTAAACGTGCCGTATGTGCGTCTTCCTCTCCCCCTCCCCCCCTCCCACCGCCGCCGCCGCCGCCGCCGCCGCAACAGCCGCTGCCGCAACAGCCGCCGCAACAGCCGCCGCCGTCGTCGTCGCTGCTGCAGTCCACTTCGCAGCAGACGTTGCCGTCGGCGCCGTCGCAACTGCGCGATGAAGATAGTCAGGATAACAAACGAGCGCTACGGTACGTGCGTGTTTGTGAGCTTTTTTTTTTTTTTTTGTTTGTTTGCTTTTTCGTGTATCAGCAGTTACTAACCGCTGTGACGCCGTGATGACGTGATGACGACAACGACGACGACGACGACGTGCCGCCTTTTGGTGATTCCATCAAACAGAGCTGAGCGCAATCGACAGAGCGCTGCTGCCTCTAGGGAGCGAAAGAAGCGCCACATCAAGTATCTGGAAGATCGTGTCACCTACCTCACCGAGCTCACGCAATCCATGCAGTACCGCCACGACGTGCAACTCAAGAACCTTCAAGACGAAAACGTGCTTCTTCGTCAGCAAAACGCCTCTCTTCGTCACCAACTATCGCAACACCAACAGCAGCAGCAGTCCACGCCTGCGCAACCACCCACCGTCGCCTCCCACCCGCTGCCGCCGCCGCCGCCGCCTTCACCACCACCACCACCACCACCACCACCACCACCAACAACAACGACAACAACAACAACAACAACAACAACAACAGCAACACCTCCACCACAGCGCGCGCTTGTTGGCGTGCACGCGTCGTCTACTGCTGCCGCGCCGCCGCCCAACCACGCCATGACGCTACACCATCTCACGCATCGCGGCCCCGTGCGCTACTAGCAGCGCCGGCGTGTTTTCTTTTGCTACGTTGCTTAAAGGTACACACACATACACACACACACACACAATGCACAGCTGTTGGGTTGGGTTTGTCTTTTTTACAAGCGTTGGTGAGCGCTCGCTCGCTCTTCTATAGCTAGAAGAAACCAACGCTCTTCTTGGCGCCCAGTCCGCCGCCCATCTGACTCTTTCTCAGTCGCGCCATCTCCACGGCCGTGCGCGCCCAATCCGGTGCATGCGCCTTATCTCCCGTCACGCGACGCGCCGCCTGTTGTTCGTTTTGACAACATAGCACCCCAAACACAACCGGTGTCAACAATGACAGCTGCACGTCCATAAGCGCTTTCGACACCGCACCTGCAATATACTCGTAGTGATCGGTGTCGCCCTTGACCAACAGCGCCAAACACACCACCACATCCACCTTGTGCGCGGCACACAACAAGCGCGTGGCCAAAGGCACCTCCCATGCGCCCGGTACCTGTATATGAACCACATCGTCGTCGCGTACGTCCAAGTCGCGCAACGTCTCTCGCGTCTGTTTCACCATATCGTCCACGTAAACGGCGTTCCATCGAGTGGACACCACGCCCACGCGCACGCTACTGTCACCTTTGCTGGAAGCTCCTTTTGCTGGGATTACCACGCCCATGTCCGAACAACGAGGCGTCGTACGTGCACATTGAGTTTGCGGTATGGCGCCGCGTTTCTTGCATAGAGATGACCTTTTTGACGATGGAAAAGTTGGCGGCGGCGGAGCGCCGAGGAAGGCGGTTGCGACGGCGATGGAGACGACGCACGGGCGCGGCGCGTCGGTGGCGAGATACATTGTGTAACGTTGTTATTTATCAAATGGATACTTTTGTTTGTTTGTCTCTCTCTCTCTCTCCTTGCCTCTCTCCCCCCTTTCTCACGCGCTATCTCTCTTTCTTTCTCGATCTCTCTCTTTTTCTCGCTCTCTCTCTCTCTCTCTTTCTCTCTCTCTCGCCCTCTCTCGCTCTCGCTCTCTCTTTCTCTCTTCTGCGGCCCAGCACACTCGCTGGTGAACGGCTGACAGCGGGTACGCTTACAGCGCACGTAGTTTGTGTAACAGGAGTAAAAAAAGAGGAGGCGTATACAATTTTACTTGGCGGAGGTGTCACTTTGTACTTGGGGTTGGGCGGCGGCGTCATGCGGGCGCGCATCGTCCGACACGTGCTCTTCCATGGCACCAGCGTCCAGCACGCGCGCCGTAAAGTCAAGGCGATCTGTAGCGCGCGCAGCCGCCGCCGCCACGTCGTCAAACCACTCGGCAACCATCTCAAGTTGATCGGCGCGCGCCGTAGTGGCCGCCTCCACCATATCATGCTCGGCACAATCGCGTTCCTCGTCAGCCATAAGCTCCACATTGGTGAGCGTGGCACCAAACTCCGCATCTTCATCTTGTTCCAACAGCTCCAAGCAGCCCAACGCCTGTTGCACGCATGCGCGATTCATGGAGCGTAACATATGCGCCGCCTCCACCTCGGCCTCCATCTCGGCGCGCTGCGCAAAGTACTCATACCGCATGGCATGCGCCGCGCGCCGTTCAAACGCGGCTTGCAGCGCGTGGCGCGTGGCCGGGCTGTCGCCCAATTCGCCCTCGTCCCGCTGCGCGTCGCCCGACGACGACGACGACGACGACGACGACGACGACGATGGGGTCGAGGTGGAAGAGACTGAGGAAGACGCGAAGCGCGTAGAGGCGATGGAGGCTCGAAACGCGACAAGCGCGCGATGCACGTCGTACACACGCGGCGTCGTAACGCGGATCATGGCGACGATGGCGACCGCAGTGACAGTGCGTGCGCGCGACTCATCGTTTCGCCTTTCCTGCCATTGTCGAGCACTATCCACAAAAGCGACACGCCGCGCCGCGCGCCGCGCCGCGCCGCGCCCCGCCACACGTGGCGTACACATCGCACACTTGAAAGCGTAACACACGTCTCCCACGTGACAGCGTAACACACGTCTCCCACGTGACAGAGCAACACACGTCTCATAGGTGACAGCATAAGACACGTCTCCCACGTGACAGCATATCACACGTAGCACACATGACAGCGTCGCACACGCGGCGCCAACAAACAACACTGGAAGCGCGGCGCGAGCATGGGCACGCAAGTGGCGGGGCGCAAGACGACGCAGCCAAGCGCTGTAAGCGCGGCTGGCTGAGCTGCTCAAGGCAGCAAAGGCGCGAAATCGCGCAGCCGCACCATGCCGCTTGTAATGCAAAACGTGTTGCATTTACGTTTCTCAATTCGATTGGTGTTGGCGCTTGAGTGTGTTGTTACTACACGCACGCGCCCCTTAAATTTGCGTCCTGGTGCGCTGTCGTGCTGTGCCGCACCCTTTTGTCGCCCGTTCTTCAGCGCCGCCCGACCCGAGGCGCCCCGCCTGCCCGCTTGCCACTCTTCTGTCCGTCACCATCCCCTTTCCTATCCCCTTCCCCCGTCCCCTTCCCCCGTCCCCCTTCCCCCATCCCCTTCCCCCGTCCCCCTTCCCCCATCCCCTTCCCCCATCCCCATCCCCTTCCGCATCTTCATCCCCGTCCTCCATCCCCACCGACGCCTGCCGCAGCCAATCCACCCCGCAATGCCGCCCGCAACCGCCACAGCCCCGCCGCCCTCGCGCCCCACGCGCCCCACCAAGCGTCGCCTCCCGCCCGCCACCCACCCGGATCGCGTCGCCGCCCCCTGCCTCAAGCGCCCGCGTCCAGCGCACACCACCACCACGCCGCCCAAGTCGGCCACCATTTCGCTCGTCAGCCCACCCGAGTCGCGCACGCCCCCATCCCCGCCCCCGTCCCCCTTACTACCGTGTTCGCCGTCGCCGTCTCCATCCGCTTCACCGTCGCCGCTGCTGCCGCCGCCGCGCCGCAGCGCGCGCAAGCCGCGCTTCTCGTCGCTTTCCAACACTTGCTCTGCTTCTTCTGCTGCCGCTGCTGCCGCTGCTGCCGCTGCTGCTGCTGCCGCACGCGTCGTCGACGTCATTACGTCGCCGCGTTCGCCGCGTTCGCCGCGCTTCTCTCCGTCTGCGGCGCGTCTGCGCGAGATACAGCAACAGCCGCACTTTCGCTATGAGGCCGCTGCGTCGCACCCTTCCTCCCCATCCGCACACTGTGTTGAGCACTCGCCGCAATTCTCGCCTGGCGCTGTGTCCCCGCCCATTGGTGCTGCGTCGCCGCCGCCGCCACCGCCGCCGCCGCCGCCGCCGCCGCCGCGCACGCATCATCAGTGGTGCGAGCGCGATGTCGTCACCGCCGTGTGCGCCCTGTTGCACCAGTGGTGTCGTGGCACCGAGTCAATCACGGGCCACCACGCGTCACCGCAGCACCAGCTCAAGTACCACGCGTTCTTCTCGCAGTACCGCCAGCCGTTTGAGCTGCCCTTTTACGTCAAGCGTCTGGTGCAGTTTTGCAACTGCTCGTTATCGGCCTTCATCGTCGCGCTCACGTTTGTGCACCGCGTGCAGACCGAGTGCAACGCGTTGCGCGTGAGCGAGATGAACGTACACCGACTGTTTTGTACCGCGCTCGTGCTCGCCATCAAGAACGTTGACGATGAGCTGTTTTCCAACGCGTACTACGCGCGTGTGGCTGGCATCTCGTGTGAAGAGCTCAATGAGCTGGAAGTGACCATGCTGCACGTGTTGCGCTGGGACGCGGCGTGCCCGTTGTTGCGCTACCAGCTCATGGAGAGACGGCTGTTGCAAACGCTGGCGCTCGAGACGGCGTGCCTGCACGCCGAGGAGCGTGGCTATAAGCAAGCCTACCGGCCTCGCGCCTATGGCTGTGAGTACGCGTACGGCCAGCACGACGAAGACGAAGACGGTCACTTGGACGAAGACGGTCACTTGGACGAAGAGGGCCACTTGGACCTGGACGAGCACGACGGCGATTTGGACGAGCACGACGGCGATTTGGACGAGCACGACGGCGATTTGGACGAGGACGTCGTCGGTGAGCCGCGTGTCACGTGCGCTGCGTGAGGGCGCGTTTGTAACTTTTTTTATTTTGTTATGGTTAACAAGACATACCCATATATACATACACATATATATATATATATCTCTCTCTCTCCTCTCTCTCTATCTGCCGCTCTCATAACTTTAAAGCTAAAGGGTCACCACTCGGCCATGACGGCGCGCAACGCGTCGCGGACGAAGGCGTACTCGAAGTGGAAGCCGTCGCGCAGCAGCCGGTCGGGCACGACGCGCTGCCCTCGCGTCACCACCGAGCAACCGTCGCCGTACAGCACGCGCAGCGCCACCTCGGGCACGGGCAGCACGGCCGGGCGTCGCATGGTCTCGCCCAGCGCGGCCGCAAGCTCGCTCATACTCACCGCGTTTGGCGCTGTCACATTGTATGCGCCACTCATGCGCGATTCGTCGCACAACGCACGTTGCACAATTCGTACCACGTCGTCAACATGTATCCAAGATACTATCTGTCGTCCACTGCCCACTGCGCCACCTACAAACGCCGCAAACGGCGGTACCATGCGCGCTAGTGCACCGCCGCGCGCGCCAAGTACTACGCCCGTGCGTAGCGTCACCACGCGCGGATGGCTCGCTTGCTCTTCTTTGGCGAATGGGGTGTGCGCAGCTGCTTCCCATTGTGTGCACAGCTCGCCCAGAAAGTCGCTGCCCGCCGGCGCATTCTCCGTTAACAAGGGCGTGTCGGCGTCATACGTACCATAATAACCCACCGCAGACGCACTGACAAACGCGTGTGGACGCTCATTCACGGGTTGCGCAGCTATGCACGCCGCCAAACGCGCCGTGGGCGTGAGTCGCGACTGCGTGATACGTTTCTTGCCAGCAGCGTCCCAACGACTGACCACGGGCGCCCCGCACAGATTCACCACTGCGTGCGCGTCGCGCACAGCACGTTCCCAGGGCTGCGGCTCGCGGCGCGGCGCATCGGGCGTCCATAGCACGCGTGAGGCGGCGGAGGGCACGACGGCCGACGCACGACGCGTGAGTATTGTGACGCGATCGCCGCATGAAAGTAAACGCTTGGTGAGTGCGGTTCCTACAAAGCCCGCTCCACCGGCTATGACTATGTGTCGCGCGTCGGCGCTGGCTTCGCTGGCGCTCATGTGCGCGCTGGGCGCGGCGCGGCGACGGCGACGGCGACGAGGACGCGCGCATGGCGGCGCGCTGAAGGGCGAGCGTTTTGACGAGAGCGCGCGCGGCGACTGCGAGGCCGATGGGGAGGGCGACAGCGACAGCGACGGGGGTAGCGACGGCGAGAAGGCGGGCGGCGGCGTCATGGCGGCGATGGCGATGGTGGCGATGGGCGCGGTGGTGCCCGCCCGCGCGAGATCGTCGCGAGCTACTAGCTACCTAGCTGGCTAGCTAGAGAGAGAAGCTGATTTCCGCCACGTGGAACGCGTGTACTACGGTGTACACGGTTGAAACGGTGTTCGGGTGTCGGCAGTGGCGCGCGAAGCAGCGAACGCTGGGCAAAGGTGGAATATACATGACGTATCTTACGTAGGAGAATGATTGGAGTTCAGCCAATAAAAACAGGTTCCCATCTCAGGTTGCCCAGAATACGCCGTGATGACCCATTTCAGAGAGCACATGCGGCGACATTTCCTTCCAACCCAATAGGATGAGGTTCCCATCTAAAGCTCCAACCCCTCTAATAATCACGCGATAAGTTTTGGCGCACAAATTCGAACAGAGATGGTCCTTCTTTCCGCCATCTTCCTTACATTTTTGTCAAAAAAGCATCCACTAACTTCTCCAAACAATTACGGCTTCTTTCTTACCTTCTGAAGACAAAAAGCGTTCATCGAAGCTTTTAAAAGCATGAAAAATGTTAGTGAATAGTAGGTAGGTTTTCATTCTAATGTGTTCCCTAACTACCGCAAACTACAAACGATGGACACTTCCTATGATACTAATGGCCTTTTTCTGTGTCTCAATTATTTTCCACTGCGGTGTTCTATTTGTCGATGAAGAAACCCCATTTAAAGAAAAACAGCTGTTGGAAATTCTTTCCAAATTATCTTGAATTTCTTTGAAGTACAGCGTATCAGTTCTACACCCAATGTCGTATAGTGGCAGAAAGTCTGACCTTTGAGCTTCTAAATATACTACACTGACCTTGTAGGTGATGGATGCGAGGGATCATCGGCCATTCAGCTCCTGCCGAGCTACCATCTAGGTGTTGTCAGCCACGCGTAGTGTTGACTTGTACCTTCTGATTGAGTAGTTGTTTGTAATTTTAATTGAAATTATATGTATTTTAGTACAGTAGTGGAGTGGCCACCTAGCACTGTAGCCAGTGCTGGCCAGGTCTCTGACACCAGGTCAGAGACCGTGCCTTTCTGGCACCTCCCGGGTGATCTGGAGAGTGCAGCCCACTGCATATCGAGAACTGCACCTCCCCCATCCTAATCTGATAAAGACAGGCATCACTTGGGTCACTTATATACCTTTTGGTTCATTGTTTCTCAACTACCACACAGTCTTTCCCACGCGTCGACGCCTACCATCGTTCACCTACACGGTATAGGCTAGTTGCCTCGCCGTTTGCCCCTGCGGGTTTTCACGGTGCCCTGTTACCATCGAGGCTTTCTACGTCTACCTTTTAAGGTTGGGCGTCAATACGCTCCCTACGGTTAAGCGTCACTACGCTCCCGAGACAAGACAGTAGCATACCCCAGAGGTGACTGTACGAAATTTTGTTCTCCCGACTTATAAAGTATTTTTAGGTGTCATCGTACCTTCACGGTCCACACGAGATTCCGAGAAGGAGTGGACACTCGAACACCTATTTGGTGTCAGGAAATCCCGCAAATCAATACAGGATACCACTATTGGTCCCAAATGGAACGATCTAAAAGGAATACGCGTGGTGCGAGCGCCCCGCCAAGCCATATTGGTCTTAAAGGAGCCCCATCGGCTCAATTGATTCTTGAAAACCTCTAGGAGCTGCTCCGGCACCCTCGGAACAAAACTGTAAAGGTACATGGTCTGCCGCCTATGGCAACGAAACCACAAAGGGAATTCCCAATTGAGGTTGCAGCGGAGGATCTATGGCCTCATCTCGAAGAGCGAGCGAAAGTGCTCCTCACTCTTGCGGTCTAGGAAGCAATAACCATAAAGGAGAAGTCGGATACCCGGATGGGTCCGCCCTCAATGGACGTCGATGCATTTACCCGTATTGTGATTAACCGAGCAGCTCAAGAGCTATCGGAAAGGATACCTGAAATGGTGAAACAGTATCTCTTTACAGATGCTAGGGAGCATGTTTATCGCTGTGTGCAGGACCTTTGGGTTTCCGAGGGATTCGCAGAATTCTGACAAACACAGGTGAACATCGCAAAGTGCATACCACAAGGGTTCGAAATGGGTCATTCCACCCATTCCAAACACTTTCCTACTGATATTGAGTACCTACAAGGTCCAAGGCAGAGTCAAGAGGTCCCGGGGAAGGTAGATTCTCAAGATAGTATTTTACAATATCGCGTAACCGCGCAGCCGAATCGACATCCTCTTTTCCGATGGCCTAACGCAGTGCGCGGCTGAGTCCGTCCAGCTCCTCTAACAGTCGCGATCGCTGCACGTGCTCCCCCCACTCCTGCGTATCTTTGTCATATGCGCCGTCGCGTTGCATCTTGCGGTCCCTGGTCAGCTCCCAATGGTCACCCTCATCCCTTCGCTTCCCTTCAGCCTTCCCCATGTCGCGAGAAATCCCTTGTGAACAGACAACTTTCGAGCTGGGAAAACCGCACCGAACCGGCTCACAGCTGCGTCTTGCGAAACAATGCGACCATCTCTACCATCCAACCCCCCCCCCCCCCCTCGCCGTCTCCCCCTTTTCTCCCGTCCGGCTCTTAGGCGTGTCTCCGTGAGATTCATCTCGCGCCCCGAACGGTCTCGTGCTTTCCGTGAGTATGACGGCTGGTATTGATTTCGACCCTGCAGGTCGTGATTCTTTCGCCGCTAAAATGAACTTGTCCGTGCTGCAAATAGCCGACCCAGCTGTCACAAAGGTACTCTAACTTGCCTCGCACCTCTGTTTCCATAAGCTTGAACAACTCCGGCCGCGCTTGCCACCGCATTTTCATCATAAATCGCAAGAGTCTTGAAAACTATTCCGATAACGTCGTCATTGGAAACAAGGAGATCGAGTTTCAAGAGCAGATGATCATTTACACAAACTCCAAACAGAAAACAATCGGAATCTGGTTTTATCAAAAACCCGAGGCTTCTTCCGTGTTTCAACTTCTCCATGATCTTGAAAAAGGAAGAAATCTCTCTGCGACTCAGTCACCGCCCGTCGAAATTCCATCCTCCTCCAAATTTTTCGAAACGTCTGCCTCACAACCCACCCAATCTTCCCGCCTTCTCTATACCTCCCCACGCACTCAACGTACACAGAAGCGCGCCCCACGTAACGCCAATATCAAGAACGCAAAGACCCGTCCTCAAATACCCAACCCGCGTCCTCAGAAACTGCCAATCGATGTACGCTTGCAACCCACCCAAAACCCCACACCGAGTGAGGCGTCCAGTGTGCAAGATAATTCACCAGAGCGCTTCGTTCCGGATTGAAGCATATTCACGGCGTAGCCTGTTCCACTCTGCCGCCAGATGTGAACACTTCTTCCGTGATGGAAAGTGTCGCAGTAACTATCCAACGTTGGATCGAAGAAACAACCCGCCTTTGAACGGTTCGAATGATGAAGAATCGAAGACTGCATTTACTTTGCAAAAGAACTCGAGAATAAGCCCGATTCACAACACCAAAAGCCGAACCTCAAGTCACAATGTTCGACGCTCGAGTGCCCACGGTATGCGAAACAGAAATCCTCAGGGCTCTGAATTCGCTTTTTTCCAATTGCTCGACGATAAATCCATCGCCTCCACTGGTTTTCGGCCTCGATAGTCCGGAAACTCATCCCACCCTGTGCGCTCTTGAGAGCGAAGAGAGTACAGTAGATGCGGTCAAAGAGTACGAGAGGCAAAGCATTAGCCGTAAAAACGTGTTGCGAATGCAATGGGCTTCGACAGAGAGGTTGTTCCGAAAGAGAGCCGATCTTCATAGGTCATTGAGCGCTGAGAAGTGGCTTGGTACAGAGGAGACAACAACTCCTATTACCTTCCCGGATGAAATCCCACAACGGCGCGAACGCGGTCGAATCGCTTCAACTCGACGAAATGACTGAATTGAAACACCGAATGTGAGTTAGAACATATCATTCGTTAAGATGCACATGTTGCTGTCATTGATAAAGTGAGTAGTCAGGCACTTTACGACTCAAAGCTATGCGAAACAGATTTAGACGCCGTCGCAGCTACTATGGGACCCGCATTGGAGATTTATCTCTGCGTTCGGTATCGAGCAGCTCGCCAAATAGCGCAGCAGCAAAAAAGATATTTTTGCAGTCAATCATCTTGAGGTAGATGTTCTTGTTGCACGGCTCGAGTTTCACACGCCTTTTCCGTTTCTTACGCTGCTTGTACCAGGTGTGCAAAGTGTAATTGCAGACCTTCGTCCTCGACGGGAACACATCCAGATCACGAACCCGAAAAAAGCGATTCGTTTGGACGTGAAGAGGACTTAAAGCAGCGTTCATTCCCTTTGTCTGCACGCTTTTCTGCTGGCCATCGTCGGAGAGAGGTCAAGCAAGCCTGTGATCCCTATCAAACGGCTACGTAGCCAACGAGTGTTCATTTACGTTGTCAGCGCGCCCTGCTTTTCGTGACGGTCTACGAGAGATTTCGAGGCACTTATCGAAAGGTTCACGTGATGCGGCGCAGAAACGCAGAGAACAGGAGGCTCATTCGGAGTTCTCGGAAACCCAAGCCGCCTGTTACGGCTTCTAGCAGGAAGGAAGCGATGCCTACAAAGCGCAGCGGAGCAACGCGGGCGAATAAGGTAGGAATCCCACCATGGAAGCCAAAACCTGACGAGCAGGTGACTCTGTTGGTGAACACGGTGGACGGCGAAAAGAAAGTCGTGCGGAAGGCATTTGTAAGGGGTGCGGTTGATGCGACGGGAAGGCTTACGAGAGATTTGGTGAGAGAGTTGCATGGTCACAAACTGGTCGGGAAGGCGAAGGAGAAACCCGTGGTGGTATGGAAGGTGTTGATTCAGGATGAGAAAGAAATGGATTACCTTTATCCGTTCAAAACTACAGATACCTTACCGAACCGTCTGGGAGACATGGAGAGCAACTCTTTCTATTGCTGGGACGTGAACATGATGAAACTTTATGGTAGCGAAGCGGCGACTCTTCCACAGACACCGTCCTCCACTCCGTCTCCACCTTCAGCCAAGAAGCCCTCTGCTAAGACGGTGAAGGAAAAGGAGCAAGAAAAAGGTTCCTCGTCTGCGACGGAAGGTACGGTGAGCGAGGTGATGAGGAGGAACGAAAGAAATTCGGGAGGTCCGGTGACTCGTAATCGGGCCGTTCAAGACATTCCAACCTTAGCTAGTGACGAAGAGAATGGGGCCGAGAGAGAAGCGAAGAGGCGACGGTGTAGTGGTTCCCATGGTGTTAACTTCCATGAAAAAGGAGAAGGCAATGAGGCAGAGGGGCATGGTTCAGGAATGAATGAGGTACGCGGAGGCACTGCTGTTTCAAAGAAACACGTCTTTGACGAAGCAAAGGACGAAATTGTTCCAGGTGGGAGTGCGGGACGGAATAAGGGCCAAGTTCGTTTTCCAAGGGCCATACCAAGCGTGAGCGGGGAGAAACGTGTAGGGACGGAGCCTATGGGAAAAGGAGTGGTGGTTGGAAGGAAGGGGGTGCAGATTCGCAGAGTCCTGGTATGCAGATCAATGCAACGGTCTTCTTATCGACAGACCCCGGATCATGCAGTGAGGAGTGTCGAACAAGGGGACGATGAGGGGTCAGACGACCGAGTGGGCGCGGGGGAGACCTCCAAGAAACCAGAGTGTAATGGATTGGAGGAAGGGAGGGGAGGTTGGAAAAGGAGATGGACTCTGGGGTGGGGATGAAGAGGATGAGAATGCAATTCGCCCGTGGAAGGAAGGCGACCGCAAGGGGATGACGTATGCAGAAACGAAGTTTATGGGGCGGAATCAGCTGTTGGCCAAGCTTGGAGACATGAAGGGGCAGCTTAAAAGGGCAAGGGATGACAACGCAAGTTTGCAACTAAGCTTGAAACTCGCACACAGGGAGATAAAGAGGCTGGAGGGCGAAGATAAGAAAAAGAAAATGCTGCTGAAGTCATTGCAAGAGACTCTTCGTGGTCGACCAGGACAAGTGGGTGGCGAAGAAGGGAAGGGCGGTCGGAAACGGTATGGAATTGAATTGTATATGCGATTTATTGGAGTA
The DNA here is from genome assembly GCA_030374765.1 of Agarophyton chilense. Taxonomy (NCBI): domain Eukaryota; phylum Rhodophyta; class Florideophyceae; order Gracilariales; family Gracilariaceae; genus Agarophyton; species Agarophyton chilense. Next base: position 777,700 of record JARGXX010000095.1, on the reverse strand, counting down.
GCCTCGAGAGTTTACGAGAACATATTGCGTTATGCAAAGGAGGATGTAGTATCCGCTCTAACGTAGAGAACAGACACCTGCGACAGCGTTCGGACTGCCGATGGGTCACTTGGGGCGAAGGAAAAGGGGTGGTAGAGCTACAACACCAGGGAGCTGTAAGTGGGGTGTGCGAGCGTGAACAGTGCAACTGTAAAACGTTGATGGAACGTAGGTACGAGACGGCTCGTGAAGTGGTTGGTGGCCGACTATCTATTATAGCTCGTCCGGATCTCCGGTTAAGGAATCCTAAGCGAGGAACAGAATAGTCATGATGCCCATGTTGTCTCCTTTACTTGGAGTCGGCGCTCACCTCTGGTACACTATATACTGTGTGCCAGGGTGAGTGCCCAAATAATACGTAAATAATACCCAGTGGTCAGCCACTTAGCCAAACCACTGTATGGGTACGGTCCCTAATGGACGCCTAGCTACAAAGGGTAGTAAAACCAGCCATGTGGATCGCCACTACATGCGCCGTTGCAAGCCACTCCACTCGTGATACCACGTGTTCCAACAATGTACCCTGCCTCCTGGCATCCTACGCGGTGTGCCGTTTCATATCACAATGCTGATGATATCACTCACTTATGAGTTCCAACCGCGACTTCGCGAAAAATCAGCCTATCGGATTCCCCGACATAGTAGAAAACTACAGAGGAGACGAGTGAGTTGTGCTTCGGAAGGAGGGAACCGGAGCGAAACTGGTCGAACCGGGCAGAAGAAGTGAGGGCGGGAAGGAATCAGATTATTCTGATTATAAGTGAAAAGGAGATGGTGCCTTTAGATCCTTTGGAGCTGGCAACAGGAAGAAAGTCGTGGGGACCGAAGGCCTACACTCCGTATTTTCAGGGGGGGAGTGATGAGATGTTGTTGCATGTAGTACTATACTACCACCAATGGCTGAGTGGGGAAGTAGTATATACCGAGGGTAGCGGCGGTAGAGTCCAGCCACTGGGGGTGATAATCCACTGGGGTCTACTTGAGTCGTGGGCACCTTTTGACCAGCGGGCGCAATGGGCGGGCGTTAACTGAGGACCCTACAGGTCGGGTGGCACTCGTAACGATGGCTTGGAAGCCCGTGTCCTCTGGAACTTTGGGGTAAGTTGAAGACGGAGGTGGTGCTTCCCTTTACTTCCTCAGTGGCCGGCTGCACTCAAGCCACTAATATAGTAGGCGAGGCGCTCAGGTCCACTGGTAAACTACCCTAAAAAATTAAATAAAATATCCTACTCCCTCTGGGCGCACTGCCTTACAGTGCCAGGTCCACCGGAGGTCACCGGTCTGATCTCCTGCTCCCGTGTGCATATCTCCACGTGGCCACTGGGTGGGGTTGCCAACCGCTGCTCCTGCCGTGCGCGTACTTTGTTGCTCGACCGCCGCACCACTTTGGGACTCCTCGTCCGACACTCCACATCGCTACCGTCCTTAGGCCCATTGTACTACAGACTCCCCTCCTTAGATTCGGCCGTCTCGGCCGACCAACGTCCATGCGGTTGATGCCAGTGGACTTGCTTCCCCAAGGAACGCCCCTGGTAGGTCGTGTCAGCGACTTACGGCCGCGTATAGCGTCGCCCAGACTGTACCGTGCCGCAGAGAGCGTCCCATGGCATTCCCATTGGTCACCGGCCACTTTAGCGCGCACGCGGAGGTTTTTCTGCCACGGGGCTACGTTCCGTGCGTGCGGATCCAATGGGCAGTTGCATCTATCCGTCCGATCGGGCGCGTGGTGCCCATGGCCATTTGGTACCTTCTTCCTGGGGCCGCGTACCGCCGGATCCCGTCGGTCGCTTTCATTCGTCCAGCCGCGTTCCCTCACAATCGGTCTTCCTTTCAGCGCATTTTTTGGGCCGTGATGACGGCAAGACCTATGGCGCAAAACCTCTGTTGGCTACTCCCGTGGACGTTCCCTGCCGCGACATCGCGGATTGCTATCCTCCGGCCATCGGGTTCGACGTCGCTTGCCTCAGGCCTCAGATCTTCGGGGCCCCTGTGGTGCCTGAACCAGCGTCCTCATGGACGCCCTACATGGAATCTCCGACGGTCGGGCTTCACGAGTCGTTCAACAGTCCACCGGCCGCTGGTACTGATCCCGGAACGTCCTTTGCGGTCACCGTTGCTGCTACTCCCTCGGTCGCTCCTGTGATTCCTCGCGCGCATGTTTTCCTTATGGCCGTAACGCAAGCATACGACGAGCTCGTCGCCGCTTGCCGTGCCGTCGGGGCCACCGAGGCCATTGGAGTTGTCGAGGTCTTGAAGGCCGCGCAATCGTAGGTGCGTTGGGCGTCGCGGTAGATTCCCTCGTGGGTAAGAACCAGGAGGTCAAAAAGGCATTGGCGTCCATCCTGGAGGAGAACGCAAAGGTTCTCTCGAACTCCGTAGCGGCCCATATGGATAACCGTTTCGGACTGAGCCTTCCGGACACCGAGAACTTCTCGGCCAACTCGACCGCCTCGGGTCACAGCCCCCTCCACAAACGCTCCCGCATGGGTCCTTCCAGTGGTCCGTCGTCCTTTTGGGATAGCACGAATGTCCAATAAAGGGTTTCCCAGGGGTCTAGCTCCTTCTTTCCAATGTCCTGGTAGGTCAATTGCTGTTTGACGTGGCCATGTTCGACCTTCTGGCCTTGGCGCTGCGCTGCCGTCCGGCGGTTTTCCCTCTGCAGGGTCCATCCCGGAGGTCTGTGAGGTCACCTGCCCTATTGAGCGTGTTCAGGGCGCGTTTCCTTGGGCCATCGGTGGGGACTGGGTGAGTTCCCGCGGAGAAGTCCGTCCGTTGGGCCCTAGCACTACAATCGATTCCCGTGGTCCCTCCTTCGGGAGGTCTAACCGTAGGTCCAAGAGGTTGGTGTGCGCTCGTCAGACCCGTGGAGGCTTCGTCCTACCACCCTCATCCGTTGGTCGGGAACCGCCTTCTTCTTCGCGACGCACCACACCGGCCAAGCGGGGACGGAACAGCGAGCGGTGCCCGTGGCGGCGGTTCGCTCGGCGGGCCGTGCAGCTGCCTATTGGTGGGAGGCGGAACGCGGGGTGCGTGTGACGAACCTATGGCTTGGAATCCTCCCCTCCTTAAGGTCACGCTCCGTGTGGCCCATTTTTGACCAATAACGGGCAATAAAATTACGTGGGATATTTTCCGCGGGTAGCCATTGGTCGTCCTTGGGGCTGTAGCCATACCAGCGTACTTTGTAGAGAACCTCGCCATCCTCGTCCAGACCAGCGGAGACCACGCGGTCAACGACGTATTCCCGCGTTGTGTCGGGTTGGTGCGGGGCGGGAGGCGTACCGGGGGGCGTAATGCTGGGAGAGTGCGCGTGGGGCGCGGGGCCATCTGGATCGGCGGAGACCACCGGCGTGGCGCGTGGATTGCTGCCCGTAGGACGTGTTGGGCATGCGGCAGGCTCGGAGGACGATGAGGCAGCGGGGGCCACTGGAGGGCTAGGCGCCCGGGAGAGGCGGTCAACGGAGACGGTATCCTGAAGGCCATCGTGGCCAATGGTGACCGTGTTCCCTGTGGTCTTGATAACCCGATACGGGCCAGTAGAGTGCGGAAGTAGCTTGCGCGCGATGTCCTCGGCCTCGTGTTTTTCCCTCGGCGGTCGATTCAAGTGGACATAATCCCCAGGGGCGAACTTCGGCGTAAACCATATGGGCTTGTCGAAGTTAGCTTTGTAGCGATTTTGCGCTTTGTCCAGATTGGTCTGGGCGGCCTTGAGGATAGCGTCGATGCGCTTTCGCGAGTATCTTTTGGCCTGTGCCGGGGTCATGTCGCCCGTGATGTCCTGAGGGGTAGAGAGCTCTTGAAGCTCGACCATGTAGGGCGTCGGGGCGCGAACCAGAGTAAGGTCGAATGGCGTGGTACCGGTGGACCGATGGACTTGGTTATTGTACACGTAGACCAACGGCTGGACATAGTCGTCCCAGTCCAATTGGTGCTCCGCCACATAGTGGCTTAACCTCGCGGCCAATGTGCGATTAAAGCGTTCCGCTTGTCCATTGGTCTGCGGGTGGTAGGCGGTGGTCAGGAGGTGTTTCAGACCTAAGGCCGAGCAGACATGCTCAAAGAACTTTGAGGTGAACTGCGGCCCATTGTCCGTCAGGAGAAAGAGGGGGAGACCGTAGGGATATATCCAATGGACCAGGAAAGCCATTGCAACGTCAGTTGCAGTGGTCGACCGTAGGGGGATGGCTCTTGTCATCTTGGAGAACCTATCGGTTATGACCAAGATGAAGGCATTCCCATGGGTCGATTTAGGAAACGGCCCCAGGATATCCATAGCGACGAATTCCAAAGGCCCGGCCGCAGGGAATAGTTTAAGTTTCCCCTGGTGGATGGCCCGTGTCCCGCGGATTTTCGCGCAAGCGGCGCAATTCCGTGCGGTCTCCAGGAGATCGTTGGCCATGAGGGGCCAGTAAAAGAATCTCCTTAAGGTCTGATACATTCTTGTCCCGCCAGGGTGGCCGGCCATACGGGGGTAGTGGGCGAGATATAAAAGTCTCGCCTGCAGAACCTTTGGTACGACGAGTTGCAATGCTCCGTCCAATGGTGAGCGTCGGCAGAGAATACCGTGTCGGTCATAATCAAACAATGACCCTGGGGTCCCCACGGCTTTAGCCCACTGGGCGCATTGCTCATCCTTACCTTGGGCCACAAGGAATTCCTCGAAGGTAATCGGAGTGAAGTCTTCCACCTCCGAGTCGGCCACATGGACTTCCAATGGCGGGTCCTCCCAGTCTATCGTGCAGGTCATGACCGTTGGGGCTTCACCACTAGTGGTTCTAGTGGACACTTCGCCTATGAGGTCTCCGACGGACTCGTCCTCGTCCCGGTCCCGTGGTCCATCCCATATGGTGGGAATATCATCGTCCAGAGGAGTTTGATCAGACCCATCGGTCAAAATGCGTGACAGGGCGTCGGCGGCCTGATGCTTTAACCCAGGCCTATAGGTCACCTCGTAGTCAAATTCGGCCAAGCGGAGTCTCCAACGGGCCAAACGGGACGACGCGTCGGTCATATTGAGAAGCCATCGGAGGGACGTATGGTCTGTCCTGATGGTAAAACGCACGCCTTCCAGGTAGGGCGTTAGGTGTAGCACTGACCAAACGATAGCAAGACATTCCCGTTCGGACGTATTGTAGTTCCGTTCGGCCTTCGTGAGGGAGCGGCTCCAGTAGCCAATGGGTCGATAGTCCTTTGGAGAGTCCTGTTCTTGCAGGAGCGTACATCCCACTTGGGTCGCCGACGCATCCGTGTCAAGGATGTACGGTTTATTGGCCTTTGGTAACGCCAATATTGGTGGGTTCACCAAGTGGTCCTTGAGGCCTTGGTAGGCTTCAAATTGTTCGTCCGTAAGGTTATCGAACTCCGAAGGGGTCCCTTTTTTAAGCATCTCGTTGAGGGGGGATGCAATCTTGGCAAACCCAGGGACGAACCGACGGTAAACATTGCAGAGACCTAAAAAGGAACGCAATTCCGTATGGGTCCGCGGGGGTTTAGCACTCCGTATGGCCTTAGTTGTAGCTTTAGTTACCTGGAGTTTGCCCGGTAGGACCACATGGCCAAGATAGTCCACCGAGGGCTGAAAGAAGAAACACTTCTTCAGCTCCAGTGTGACACCGGCCTGTTGGAGCAACCTAAGGACAGCCTTCACATGAGTGAAGTGTTCACCAATGGACCTCGAAAAGATGATAACATCATCTAAGTAGACCAGGGCAAATTTCCATTTGACCCTGGAAAGGACGATGTCCATTGCCCGTTGGAAAGTCGCCGGCGCATTCATAAGACCAAAGGGCATTCGCGTGAACCGGAACAGTCCCTCGTGGGTCGTAAAGGTGGTCAACGCCTTGGCCTTGTCGTCCATTGGTACCTGCCAGTAGCCGCAGTTAGCGTCCAACGTGGTAAAAACTTGGGCCTCACCCAATGAATCCAGACAGTCGTCCATCCTGGGGATAGGGTAACTGTCCCGTTCGGTCACTGCGTTTAGCTTACGGTAATCAATGCAAAACCGAACCGTCCCATCCTTCTTGGCCACGAGGACAAAAGGGCTTGCCCATTCGGCCTCGTTGGGTGGTGCTCGCTCGATAACTCCAGCGGTCTTCATCTTCGCGATTTCTTGCGCCACTGTTTCTCGTCCTTTAAGGCCTGTCCTATAGGGGTGCTGGTACTGCGGGGCGGCGCCTTTCTTGAGGTCAACGCGATGTTTCGTCGCATTGATCTCGCCTAATTTTTCGCTCCACATGTCAGCAAAGTCCTTCAAGAGCTCGATAACTTTCGTCCTGTAGGGCTCAAATTCCTCCCCGAGGTTGACTTCGCGTTCCCAATTGGACATTGGCTCTGCGCCCGAAGGCAGGATTCCCGGCTGGATTTCCATTATGGCCACTGGGGCAGGTAGTGTGATTCCAACTACCGTACCTTTGGGCAGCCTCGTGGGTCTATCGCGGAAATTGCTTAGCGTCACCGCAAAGGGCCTACTGGGTACCAGGTTCATCACTCCATTGGCCATTAGAGCTAAATGCTTGGTGACCAGCTTGGGGTGGTTCTGCAATGACACAAGACCTGAGGATTCGCAAACCGCTGGGGCTACCACTTGGGTCATCGGCAGTATTACTATCGCCTTAGCCAAACGGACCTTGTTGGACACAGTCTGTTTGGGCAGCTTCGGCCTCGTGGGGTTGGCTTCGGGTCCCGGGCGTGATCCAACAATGGCCAATGGGGATGCTCGGTGAAAAGTCACCTTCCTTTGGCCAGGATAGATAGCTTTTACATATCTATCGATGAAACTCGCCCCTAGGATACCCTCTGCCCCCAGGTTCGGACATACAAGAAACCAAGTCCTGACCTTCAGGTGACCCAATTGGATATAAAGCGGGATGATTCCGCGAATGTCCATAGGCCGCCTCGAAGCGTCTGTCACCTTCGGTGACTTCCTCTACTGTACCATCCGTTCCCAGCCCAATGGTAAGAACCTAGGATGTACGAGGTTTGGACCTGCGCCCGTGTCCAACACGGCCGTGAAAGTCCGCGTCGTGTTCGCACGCAGGCCAAGGGTCCCGTGCACTTTATAATTGTCCTTCCTCAGGACGCATACAGCGTCCTCGAGGTCTTCCCACTGGTCAACGGCGTACACCTGACTCGGGTCCCGATACACTTCGTCCATTGGTTTCGACTTTAACTTCTCCTCTCGGGTCTCCGTGTCTGGTGTACTGAGGCAGTTGGTGTTAGAGGGACGGCACGCCTCTATGCGTCCCTCTGGTAGTTTTCCTGTGGCTCCTCAGCCACTCCATCGGCCTCTCGGGTAGGGTGATCGACTTCGTCCATAGAGTCCTCTACCAAATTGACCTGACGTCGCTGCACGGGAGTAGCCAACGGAGTTACATATTTCGAACTCCCTGCGGTCCCTGCGGTCCTCGGGGTAATGGGCCTACGGTAGTACCCCTCTGCGCGGCGCACCTGATAGTTTTCCTCCCTACGGGCCGCGAGCGCCTTACGGGCGTCCTCAGGTAGGAATTTAATACAGTCACACGGGCGAGTCATAGACAAGCAAATGTGACAGGCCTGACTGGACTTCGTAAAGACGTCCTTCCGTGGGGCCACTGGGGAATACTTCGGGGTAGCCGGCGCCGATGGAGTTGTCGTCCCTAGGGTCAGAACCGATGGTGCACCAGATGGGGCTGAATGGAAGCTAACCGCGAACGCATCGGCGGCTTCTGAGTGACCGATGGTAGATTCCGTATCGGTGTGCGACTCGACCAAATGGGCACTGCTGTCCTTCGGCAGGGGTCTGGCGCGTCCCCTGGTGTCTACATCTCCCATGCGGCGGGAGGTCCTATAGGTCTTCCCGTATCCTTCGGCATACGTCACGAGCTGACGTAGTGATAAGTCCGAATGGGCAGTGTAGTGGTTACGGACGTGAGTCCGTATAGCGGGCAACAGACCAGCGATAAAGTATCGCTTGAGTCGACCTTCGGAAAAAACGTTCCCGCAGCGGCGGGCACGTGTACACAATTGGTCGGCATAGTCCGTCTCGGACACATTGGAACCTTGACGGTATCCAATAACGTCCTGATAGGCGTCCATTATGTAGTCGTCGGAGGCGTACGTCTCCAACAAATAATGGACAACCTCCGGATAGGTCCTCAGGAGTTCCCGATCTCGGTCGTCCACTGGATTAGCGGAGCCTGAAATCTTCGCAACGACATGGTCCTTCGCCTGACCCGTGAGGAAAAACGGGAATAAGTACATAGCAGCTCCCTCATGGATTCCATTCTGGTCACAGGCCACTTGGAAAGAACTCAAGAACCTAAGGACTGTAATGGGGTCCTTCCCCGAAAACTTGTCCTGGATGGTCACTTGCATCCTCTTGGCCCACCTGGCAATGTTCTTGGCGACCGAAGAGGTGTACCGCTCGGACCGATCCAACAAGCGGTACGTGCTCACGTCTAAGACCTTCTGGAACAGCTCATTAGTCGTGACCAATGGTCTGAGGCGCCGAACGTCTGCCTCGTCTCCACTGGGGTCAGAGGTGCTGGAGGAGTCCGAATGATCAACATCGCTTGAGTCCGAGTGGTCTCTCTTCCGACGGCTCGACCTCTTGGCCTTACGGTTTCTCCTCTTCCTCCTCTGGTCGTCGACACTTCCTTGGGCCCTCGGGAAAGGCTCTTCACTAACCCGATGGTCCTCGACGGCGTACCGACTGCCGTATTGTCCAATGGTCTCATCACCCGCGCGGCCTCTCTGCCTCTGAGGTCTGCTTGCCTCAGGCGGTTGATAGTCCAATGGGTCTTCCTGTGGGCGCACCAGGCGAGGGGCTATTACAGAGCCTGCTCCCGGGTGTCCGGCTGGATGCGACCGATGGTTAACCAATGGTATACTTTGAGAGACAGCCCGATGGCTGTCCGTTGGGCCTACCTGGCGGGTGATTTCCCCCTGGATGGTCGTAGCTATCGACTCCACGAGGACGTATGATTGTACCACCTGAGGAATGAGATCGCTGGCCAACGAGGAGAGGCGTTCGCGTAGTGCTCGGTCCAAACGGTCCTCTAGGAATGACTCCACCTGGGTCTCGCACCAGGTGCGGAGTTGCGGCCACAGGAGAGCGGCGACGTCGTCCACCATATGGGCAGGGGGGGCGACTGCAGCTAAGTCCTGGGGATTCAGTGCGGTGTTCCTAGGGGGGTTCCGTTGGTGTAACTGATGAATACTCTCACGGAGGCGAGCGACCAATGGCGATTCTCGAGTGATCCTTTCAGGGTCGTCCACAGGGTCAAGTGTGCGTCCACCAGTGCGGCTGCGCGTGCTCCTCCGGTCACTTTCACTGTCCCCTGGTACAGGGAGTGATGCGGGTGTGGCCGAGGGGGCCGCGGCGGCTGCCGGAGATCCTTGTGGGTCTTCGTTTCGGGGGTTTGTGGGTTGGTTATCCATAAGGTCGGGGTTGTTTTGCTGTCAAAAACGGCGACAAGTAGTCCAATGGTAGAAGTCCTATTCCAATTTCTTCGGTCTCGAGATTCCAAAACGGCTGTCCTGTAGGCTTCTAAGTCGGGAGACCAGATGTAGTACTATACTACCACCAATGGCTGAGTGGGGAAGTAGTATGTACCGAGGGTAGCGGCGGTAGAGTCCAGCCACTGGGGGTGATAATCCACTGGGGTCTACTTGAGTCGTGGGCACCTTTTGACCTGCGGGCGCAATGGGCGGGCGTTAACTGAGGACCCTACAGGTCGGGTGGCACTCGTAACGATGGCTTGGAAGCCCGTGTCCTCTGGAACTTTGGGGTAAGTTGAAGACGGAGGTGGTGCTTCCCTTTACTTCCTCAGTGGCCGGCTGCACTCAAGCCACTAATATAGTAGGCGAGGCGCTCAGGTCCACTGGTAAACTACCCTAAAAAATTAAATAAAATATCCTACTCCCTCTGGGCGCACTGCCTTACAGTGCCAGGTCCACCGGAGGTCACCGGTCTGATCTCCTGCTCCCGTGTGCATATCTCCACGTGGCCACTGGGTGGGGTTGCCAACCGCTGCTCCTGCCGTGCGCGTACTTTGGTGCTCGACCGCTGCACCACTTTGGGACTCCTCGTCCGACACTCTACATCGCTACCGTCCTTAGGCTCATTGTACTACATTGCATGTGGTGCGGATGGAGTTGGAGAATCCGATATGGAGAAAATTTACGGGGATGGGGATGAAGAAGCAGTGTGAAGAGGAGTGGAGGAGGGATACGTGTTTGAGGAGGCGGATGAAACAAGCTCTCAGTGATGCTATGGGGGTGCGGAAAAGGAATGCGAGGGGTAGGTTATTTTTGGGTCTGGGGTATACTCTACTTGCTAGAAAACCTCTTAAGGAGGATGATGAAGAACTGAATGTGTTGTATGCAGAGCAGGAGATGGAGGCTCGGGAGAAGTTGTTGCCGAAAGACGCGAATGGGGAGCCCGTCATATCTGCGTGGAGGTTGGACAAGCTGGAGAACCTATGTTTTTCAGGGTACGATGTGAACTCGACAAAGTATGGGGATGAACCTGATGACTTGTACTTCAAGAACGGATTGAGTTTGGAGGTGTTGAGAGAGTTTATGGATTACGATGTGGAGCAACCGTGGAAGGAAGGAGAGACGCAGTATGTGAATGGAAGTGTGATGCATCTGGCTCGCTTGGATGCGTGGATTGCATCTGTGGTAGAGGCGTTGGATGAGGAGATGGGTAGAGGAGGGAAGCGACAGATGCTGTTTTCGAAACTGTATGCGAAGCATCTGCCGGTTGCTGTGGAGGATATCTTACGGACAGCGAGAAGGAAGGTGGAAGAGAATTACGGAGAGGAGCTGGTGAACCATGGTGTGAAGGAAGAGGACCCGACTAAAGTGCTGAGAAATGAGGAACATGAAGGGACCGTTGCGTTTTGGATGCCTTCGAACCAACTGGTCTATCTGGGTGTTCGTTACGAGGTGTTTCTGGAGGAGTTGACGACTTTTCTCGGTTCTGTATTTGATTGCTACGTCCGACGTTGTATGCCTGAAGAATGCGAGTTTAGGGAGTTGTTAGCGGAGGAGAAAGAAATGTGGGAGGCGAAAGAGGAAGGGGAGGAGAGAGATGGGGAGGGGGTGAAAGGCGGAGGTGGACAAGATATTTTTGATAAGTGATAACTTTTTTATCAGAAGATGGGTGTCATTTGCTTCTAGTTGATTCTTTTGTAGAGAAACAAGCTCTCGCTCGTGGGTCGCGGTAGAATCTGTTGATATAGAAGCGATGTTCATACCAGGGGAGGGGCGGGAAGAAAGGGCGTGCTGGGTAGTTCTGGCGGACAAGATGGACGAAACTGAAGATGGCGGAGAAGGGAACGAGACCGAAGCAGGGCGCGACATAGGAGCCAGAGCGTTGGAACCTGGTTCCAGCGGGGGGGATGGTGTGGTCCTGTTCATCTTATGTTGCCCAACGGAGGTTGATGCACTTCAGGGTTTCATCAACGTGATCGAGGGTAGTTGTGAGTTCGAAGAACCGGACGAAACCGTATTCGCGTTCGTCAGGAATTTCATCTTTTTTGGGAAAGCGAAGAAGGGCGAGGAGCTTGCAGACCCAAACAGTGGGGAAGTTGCAGTTAGGTGGTGGAGTACCGGAGACGAGAATGTGAGAGAACTTTGGAAGTTTGGAAGGACCGAAGGTGGAGGAGGCAAATATGCGCAGTGTGACGGGGACTGGTGGTTCTCTGAAGCGGATGCAGTTGAATATTTGGTCTACATCTTGCAAGGCGGGGGTGAACCCGCTGGGGATGAGGGTGGAGTTGACGAGGGAGAAGGTAAAAGAGGAGAGAGACAGTGAAGAGGAAGAGAGTCCGAGAGCTTCGAGGCACAGGTCGTGAAAGGGTGAAATGGCGTCGCGTGAGATTTGGGTGATGAAAGAAAGGGTGGAAGAGGTGAATATGTTTGAGAGAAAGGCATTGGAGCAGTTTAAGTTTGCTTGGAAGTACTTCTTTGCAGTGATGATGTCGCAGAAGAGCACGGTGGTACCGTCGTGGACCATGGAAAACCTTCGAGCACGACGAAAGCAGGAGTTTGAGGAGGATGAAATGTGGTGGGCAATGGCGGTTGAGTTTCGGAAGCCTTCTGTGAGCTGGATTGCGTTGACTGTTTCTTTGTGAGCGGTCGAAGATCTTCGGGATGTGCGTCGATAGTGGTTTTTGAAGAGGAGGTGTGCATGTTCGTAGATGCCGGCGTCAGTGAATTGAAGACCTCCGTATAGATCAATATCAGCAATGATGTGGTCCAGAAGGTGGAACTTCAGTGTTCCGAAGTGAGAAGCTTGGAAAGGGGCGAGGACGGAGACGCAGAGAGACTTGAAGTGCTTGATGAGTTCCTGGAGGGCGCAAAGTCGTTGGTCTCTCCATTCTGGGGTGGTTTTGTGGTGGAGGGCGGCGGTGAAGATGTCTGCGTATGCTGTGAAGATGGAGGTGATGGGAGCTGTGTCAACTTCACCGCAACATCGGTCGAAGAAGGCCCCTATGAAGGGGAAGACCATGTCGACAGCGCGGTAGTCTTTTGCCTCGAGCCTGCCTTTGATGCCGTCCAAGGTAAAGAACCCGTTTAGGTTTGTACCCTTTTCGGTTGTGGAAAAGTCGATGTGCAGTCCGGGTGCGGAGAAGTTGGCTTCGATATCTGCGAGGATGTTGTTTGCGTGGGTTAGAAGGGAGCTTTGGATGGATTTAAAGGATTTCGAGGAGCCGTTGGAGGACCCAAGAGTGGTGAAGAGGCTGTCGGACTTCAAGCGTTCGATGGTTGCCAGTTTGACGGGCTCGGAGATACCCAGATGGAAATTGGGAAGAGGTTCGAAGGAGAAGATAGAGTAAGGGGTGAGGAGTGGGGATATATTTAGAAGAGGGTATTTTTCGAAGAAGGAGTGGTACGCGGAGAGGGAGTTTGTGCGGAGGAGAGATGCTGCTTGGTCTCTGAGAGTTCTTGCTACGCGCGGTCGGCGAAGTTGTTCGGCGTCGTTGGCATCCTTGAGAAGGGCGTCGTGTGCGGATCTGGTGTGATGGGTGTGGGAAATAGTTCGAGAGGATACAGAAGTGAGGTGGAGGTTGAGGTTGGAGCGAGGTGTTAGACATCTGTGGCACGGCTTGGATGGGTTTGTGCCGTGTAGGATGGCGAGGATGTCTTTTGCTTCCGTGATGTCTGCAGCATAGTTTGCGATGACTGGGTGGCACTGTCGGATGACCTGGTCTTCATCACGGAAAGGGAAACCCTTGAGGGCGACTGCAGCGAGGGGCTCGATGATGGTTTGTAGAAATTCTTGGATGAGTTCCATTCGGGTGGTGCGGCTAAGGGCTGAAGAAAGAAGGTGGCCTTCGATGGAGTCGTCGTCGGATGGGGAGGAAGGGGCGTCGAACGAGGTGGGGAAGTAGCCAAGGAGGGTGTAGTTGCGGGAGATGCAATGGCGGCGGAAGGAGACTGAAAAGTTGAGGAGGGTGATGTGAAGGGGGTAGGAGGTGATAGAGGAGCTTTTCTGGGAGGTGGACGACTTGTTAGAGTAGAGCTGGATGAAACCGATGAAAGATTCCATGCCAGTGATGTCCGCGTTGTGCCAAATAACATCTGGGTCTTGAGAGCAGAGGATGTGGTGTTTGAGGTCCAGATAAACACAACTGCCGAGTTTTGAAGCTATGGGATGAGCGAGTGCAGGAGAACCATCTGAAGGACACTGTCTGATGGGGTGGAAGAAGGTGTTAGCGCGAGTGGTGTAGCCAAGTTGCTGGAGAAGGACATCGACGGGGTTTTTGAGGTAGAGAATACCAGTGATGTTTGAGGGATTGTGACGAACGGTTGTGGATTTGAAGCCGATGGAGCCGACAGTGTCCTCGAATAGTTTGAAATGAAGTTGAAGGCAGTGGGAGACGGAGGTAACCTGTTCAATGAGTGTTTGGGAGTCGTTAGGGTCGTTGAGGAGGAAATTGAGTTCGTCGGCTTTGCGTCTACCGAGCTTGGTGGCGATGAATGAGATGTAGGAGACGATGGGATGGGGCTTCACGAGTGGGCGAGGGCTGGGAGAAGGGGAGCAAAGAGAAGCGTTGAGAATATGGGCGGCGTCTGCGGAGCGTATGGCCAGAGCGAGCTGGCTCGAATGGTAGTCGTCCTCTTCTACGAGAGGAACGATGTTGGAAAGGCGGTTGGAGATGCCAACGGAGCGGTTTTCTGCGGTCTGGACGTGTGGGGGCTTCGTTTATGGTGGGAATTGAGTTCCATCTTTTGGGGTGGTGGCGAGGAAGTCGTTGCGGGTGGTGCGGTAGCGACACCGGCGCTAGTGTTGGACAAGGGAGGTATGACCTTTTGTGTCGAAGGTGCACCTTGGGAAGCGACAAGGCTGCATGGTGTGGAGGGTGCCTGCGCGCAATCTCGTAAAGTAAATCAGGGAGGTGAAAAAGACGTAGGACGAGGAGAGAGGGGGATACTATATACAGGCTGGAGGTGAGGAAGATGCACGACGAGGACGGTGGAGAGAGTTTAAACTTAGCAGGCGTACTCACCGAGGCCAAGTGATACGCCAGAGACACCCACAAGTCGTGCGGAAAGACAGAAACGGCGCATATGTGGCTTGGAAAGTTGGTTGGAAAGAACATATTCAAAGTTGATTATTTTTGAGCGGCGGCGTGTACTTGTATTGATTGTGAGTAGTGGCCGGATGAGCGGTTGTGGGATCTTGAGATCCTGTGATATGATGTCTTCTGGACCTTGTGGACCTTCCGCGTTTTCTAGGTGCGTGAGAAGCGGTATTGCGCGTGCGTTTCACAAGTGCTGACTCTGTTTCTATTTCTGCGCGAGCGGGTGGAGCACGACCGGGGCGTTTAGTGATGGGGTGCGGTGTGGCGGGTGACTGGTTGACCAGCTTGTGATTGAGATGTACGTCTTCTATGTTGATCTAGGGCCTTGAAACTGTTTGTTGTCATGCGCAAGCGGGCGAAGAGCGAGGGGAGCGATGGGTGATGCCGCGTGGGGTGGAGGATAGGCGGGTGAGTGGGTTGCGATTTGGAGGTACGCGGCGCGCTCCGCTGACCTGGTGTGTTTGTTCTCCTTCTGGTTGCTAACATGAGAAATCTATTTCAGCGGCACTCATGATGATGAACAGGTGAGTTTGCTACGTTTTCTGCTCTGCAATCTGGACGGAAACCTGACATATTTTTGATTGTGGCTGCGAAGCGACAGAATTTTGGAATGGGGGGGCAGGACTCGTTGAGGTAATGGTGAGTGCGAGTGCTACTGGTGTCTCGTAGAGATTTAGGAAGGATATCTGACATATTCTTGTTTGCTACTGCGAAGCGACGGAGAGGAAAGATTGGGTGGGGAGGGGAACCTCCTTGAAGGAAGTGAATCAAGCAAGTGGCTTAGGAGGTGAGTGCGTTGCTGAGGAAATGTCTTTCTGTTATTGACGGAGATCTGACTTGTATTTTTTTATTGTTACGACAGTGCGGGCGACGTTGTATGAAGAGGGAATGATGGAAGTGCGGGTCAGTGCGAGTGCTACTTGTGTCTGGTATTGTGTTTGGAATGAGTTCTGACATGTTATTTTTTGTTGCTGCAAAGCGACAGAAAGGAGCGATTGGGTGAGGAGGGAGATATTCTAGAAGGACTGGGCCGAGCAATGTTTTTAGGAGGTGAGTGCGTCATTGAAGTAATTTGGTTTCTATTTTTGGTGGAAGTCTGATTTATATTTCTTTCTTGTTTCGACAATGATTGATCGGGAAATGGTGGCACCAAAGGTAAGTGCGAGCTTCAATCGTATCTTGAATGAGTTAGTGAAGGAGATATGACTTGCAGTTGTTTGCTGCTGCAAGAGAACAGGGGGGAAAAATTGGACAAGAGGTGGGATAAGTGGTCGCTATAGAGGTGAGTGTCGTGCTAATGTGGTTTGGGTTTGTTTTGTGACGGAGATCTGACTTTTGTCTATTTATTGATGCGAATGCACAAAGAGGGAGAAAGACAAAGAGCACATGTTTGACGGAATTAAGTTTGATTATATGAAATGTGCTTGCATGAAGCGAAAAATTGTGCTCTAACTTGTGTGATTTTGTGATTTCTATCTACTTATGTAGGAATTTGGGATTGATGAAGGGTGAACCGGTGTACTGCTTGGACGGTTCTCGGAGAAAGGAGGGTTCTTCGCGTCGCGCTTCGCGCGACGCGAAGTGGAGCGCAACGATCGGGGGACGTGAGGCAAAGCGGGTCACCGCATGCGAATTGGGAAGATCTCATTTCACGTGCAACGGGGACCCGTGTCGGGTCTCAGTTGCAGGATCGCCGTATTATGCACTGGCCATTAGGGTCATTAGAGGATATTAAATTGAATGTGGAGGGCATTTGAACGGCTCATACTAGCTACGATACCTGCGCGAAATAAATGATCATGCGCTAGATAGCGTTCAGTATTCCTTTCATTGTCGGTAGAATTCATGGTCTAGGATTAATAAGTATCGAAAGATATCTCCCAAGTTCTCTTCCATTCTTTCTAGTGTGCCGGTGTTAGTACGAATGATTGCTAGTTTTCTACATTCTCTCCAAATTTAACTTGGGCTAGTATTTTTGCTCTAAATATTCTGGCATCAAAAATCTGCGAATCTTTGAATGCTAACCATAAACATTCTAGCACACCCAAACTAGAAATCTAGAACCCAATATTAGCTTTCCGAAAACACAGACGCAGATGGAAGAAGTATACAAAGGCAAGAACAAAAGACGTAGGGCGGCCAAGTTATTTATAGTCGAATAGAGTCGATTGCAGTTAGAGAGCCTCTGATTTCATTGGGCGACCGCTTCGTTTTCGCACAATTTGGACCACTGATTTGGCATCGCAATATTATGCCAGCACCTGGGCACCACAAACTTGGCGCGCAACGCAAATGCGTTCTCCGTCGAGTAAGGCACACAGATAGAAACAGGCTGTTATGCACTTGCCGCAAGCCGCACGAATTCTCACGCAGATAGAGACAGGCTGTTATGCATTTGCCGCAAGCCGCACGAATTCTCGCACGGTTAGGGACAGGCTGGCAGGTACTGGACCGGGAGCCGCCCGAATTCTCGCGCCGGCCTTCCTCCAAATTGTCTATATAAGGCCGATCTTGGTTGGATCCGGCCAACTGTGGTGAAGTAAGCTCGAAAAAAGCGGCTCACTCCCCTCCCTCCTTTGGAACCAAAACTATCTCTTTACACAGTCTGTGCCTCTCTTGCCATCAACTCCCTTCCTTTTCTTTCTTTACTTGGTGAAGGGCATTGTCCTTCAAGGGGGTTTCTTCCCAGGACTTAGAGATTTCGCTAGCTTGAGGACTAGCTTGGTCTATGACAAGCTATACCGCTATTGCGTGTCGACGGCCGGTTAGGACCGGAGGTGCACACTGGTGTAACACGTGGACTGCACCGATGCCGACGCTCGATTGCAAGGCGTGCCACACGTGGCCTGGATTCTACCTAATGGTTAGTATTATTTAGTAATTTTCAGTATTTACTTAGCTACGCTATCGCTATTTAGTGTCTAATTTTCGGGCGCGCGCCCACTGTGAGGGGCCGCGCGCCACACTTATTAGGAGGTTGAGCACTGCTCCCCAGTAAACACCCTCTTGGGGGATCCCAAGGAGAGAGTCTTGGCTCTGAACTCTTCGCCTTCGGCGCGTCTTCACCGTACTGCGTGAGCGCCCGTCGCACGTTAGTTCATCCACCCCTCTGTGAACCAGAATGCTACCACCACCGTGGGTTCATATTTAATCGCCGAAACTTGTCTTAGTCTCGCCCCTGTATAAAGTTTCGCCCCCGTTTTCCTCTTGTTCTCCTTTTTGGCTCTCGTGAGTGGCCGCCTCACTCACCCCGCTCGTCCACCTCATACGAGTGTTTCCTCGCTCCCTTTCTGACAATCGCCGTGGTACCGCTCCGTATATGATTGGTCACACCCCGGACTGTACCGTGCTCACCTAAACAATCTAGGTATATCCCGCCGGATTGGCCTCGGTCTTACACCCGACTTCGTCGTGCCTTTCCAGAGTGGCTTGGTTCCTGTGCTCCGCCGGGACGCGTCTCCTCCGCCTGAGGTGTGTCTCTCAGGAGGGGAAGATCCCGAACATCTTCTTGGTGTCTCCGCTCCAAGCGTTGTCCTACATTTGGGGATTGGGTCCCCTTTCTACGGCGACTGCGCCGACATTTTATGCGAGCGCGTCACTCACGTGGGACTGTTTAGCATCTCCTGTTGTTAACAAAACCGCGTGATACGGCGTAGGGCTCACACTCTACATCCATTTGGCATTCGTTCAAGAGTATGTAGGACAATGCCACCAAGGGGGGAAAACCTACGAAGACGTCCGGATCTTCCTCTCACGAGGTAACCGGCGCGGTAGAGCCCTCCCAGGGATCGGCGCGCAATGCCGGGTGCAAGCTGGAGCCGAACCGTCGCGACGGGGGCAGGGAGGCTGAAAAAAGCCGAGAATATCCGCCGAAGCGGTGCTTGCGTATCCTCTGAAGAGGCAAAATCCACGAGAGTGGCGAGCACGACAGGTGTCAGTGCGAGCCGCAAGAGCGGGAATTGCCCAATGAAGGGGAGGAAAAGGGAAGGAAAATGGGAACTGAGGCAAGAGGGCGAGGTTGACCACGAGTCGCAAGAGGGGACTCGGGAATAGCCGGAACTGTCGGGCGTAGCAAACCGTATACACGGGCAGAACCACGAAAGTGGGAATAGACACCCAACACACGAAGGCTGCTTGAACGTCCAAGGGGGTTGGGAAGCCGTGCACCACGGGAAATCTCTCCGTAAGGAGTTGGATATCCGCGCAGGCGGTTCGACCCAGAGCCAAGATCTCGAAGACCAAGATCACCCTTGTTGGGGAGACTTTACTGGACCGGCGGCCGCGAGGCCGGCGGCCTAAGTACTGTAGTCACCGTAGAATAGAATAAATAAAGTCTATCCTAAATAGCTAAATGTCCGTCTAAAAAAGGGTCCAATCTGGCGGCCACGTGTCGCGCGGGCGCTGCGGCCACGCGTATGGCACCCGGTCCCGCCGGTGCATCACCGGCGTTCCGGCCATCGTCGTGAAAACGGATTACTCCTGCTCATAACGAGGTTGCACGCCGGAGGCTCCGGAAAAAACTGTGCAAGTACTGACTTTTTTATGTCTTGGATATAGTTCCAACGTGTTCAATTTCTTCGAGCGAATATTCAACTATGAAAGGTTCAGATTCGGATGTGGAAGCTTTCAGCGTCACCAAGAAAGCCACACCCCACACTGACTCTTCGCCTTCTACCAAACTCCTTAGCAACCCGCGCGCCGGCCACATCCTTCGGGTCTTTACTCATCGTGAGAAGTGTCGCCGCAGTTTTCCCTCTCGTAATCTCTATCTGATGCGCTTTGCCGTTTAAAGCATCAAATTTCAGATTCAGCGCCAAATAGAGGTACATCAAGGCGGTCGTAAACACCAAAACTCACTACAACGCGCTTAGTACAAAGACACAGACTTCTGGTGCCGCGTATGAGATATTAAGAAACTCGAAGCCCACGAGCTTCGAGTTCATTGTAAGAGTCGTCTTCATCGTTCCAGAGTCAAAAAGAAGAACATTACAATTTTCTAGAACGTTTGCGATATATACATCCAGTCTATAAATGGTGATATAGGCCTTTACACATTTCATTTCTTAAATCACATCTTTATGCTTTTGCCTCTGCCTGCCACATATATATATATATATATATCGGTTATTTTATTATTTGCACTCTCTACCCATTAAATTCTTTCTGTCGTCTTTTCTAGACTTCTTCTCTTTGTTATATCTTGGGCTGGTACTCTCGACATCATATGTACTACTTGTTTCCCTTTGGGTTGTAGCCACCCGCGTTGTGTCCCCAAACTAAACTTGAACGGATATGACGTTTACAAGAATGATGCTAAGATCTGAGGTCTCATCCATCGCGCTAATATTTGGGCAAAACGGCGCTAAAACTATTTTTCAAATGAAATGGAGGGACGTCGTCCACGCTCAAGATACTTGTTGCGTGACTATTAGTGGGTTTGGAGCTTGAGATGGGAACCTGTTTTTATTGGCTGAAATCCAATCATTCTCCTACGTGAGATACGTCATGTATATTCCACCTTTGCCCGAACGCTGAAGGTAAGGAAAGGTGATGGGAAGGGGCGGCGGTGGCGGAGGCGGCGGCGGCGGCGGCAACGATGCTTCTCATGCTACAGCAGTGGCGCGCTGCGGCGCTGGAACAGGCCATGCTGCTGGACGACGCCCCACCGTCGTCGCCGCGCTCCGCCTTCGAGCCGTGGCACCCCTCCGCCGCACTCAGCGCCGCCGCGCGCGCCATCGACACGCTCGGCCACGCATGGCTCGTCGTCGTGTACCGCTCCGACCACCCCTCCACGTGGGGCTCGCATCGCGTCAAGCTCACCTCCGCCGGTTCCATCTTGCGCGAGCGCGTGCGCTGTGGCGTTCCTACCGGTGTGTTTGATGCGCTGCGCTTCGAGGTGATTGCCAGACATGTGTTTCACACGCTGTGCGGCGTCGATTCGCGCGCCCCGTATGCGCTCGTCGTGCGCGCTTGCGTCAGTCCTGATCCGCCGTCGTCGTTCAATGCGAGTCGCTCGCTCAACCGCTCCGTTGCGCATCCTGCGCTCGGTCTTCCGGAGCCACAGTTGTACGGGCCTGCTCGCACTTATGGCGAGCTTAGTCTGGCGCCGAAGCGCGCGCATGGTGTCGTCGTCTCCTTCGTCAACCACACCGCAGAGCTTGAGCAGTGGTATGTTGAGGACGCCCACGTGTTCCACGACTTTGACTTCCTGCTCACCGAGTTTCACCGTCGCCCCTTCGTCCAGCTCTTGCTTACTCGTCTCGGTTTTGTCGCCCCTGCTGCCGATGCTCCCACCGACCCCGCCACCGCCACCGCCACCGCCGCCGCCGCCACCGCCGCCGCCACCGCCGCCGCCGCCACCGCCGCCGCCGTCTCGCTCCCCGACGCGCTGCACCCGCACCTGCTGTCCGTGTCGCGCGCCTTCGAGCACATGCGCCACGTCGTCGACCACCACCGCCGCTTTCTGTCCAACCAGCAGCCCTAATATCTATTTTTTTAAATCCATTTTTCGTCACCCCTCCTCCCTCCTCACACCTGCTCCTGTCTTCCGCTCAAGTATCACTTTAAACTTTTGCCCGCCCCTTCTTCTCTCACGTCCCCTCCCTCTCTTCCTCTCTCCCCCTCCCCCTTTCTCTCCCCCCCCCCTTTCTCTCCCCCCCCCCTCTCTCTCCCCCCCTTTCTCTTCCCCCCTTTCCCGCCTTCCTGCCTCTATGACGTCCAGAGATCGCACCGCCCTCTTCCTGCGTTACCGTCAGGAGGCCAAAACCCTGCACGCCGCCTCTCCGCATGCCGTCATCGCTCCCCCCCACCCCTCCACCGATGCCGTTCCGTCCGACCAACGCCCCCGCCATCCCGCCTCGCACCGCCGCACTGCCCGCATGCGCCCGGACTGGGCCTTCGTCCACGCCGATCTCAAGGGCGACATCGTCGAGATGCGCGCCATGCTCGCCGAGCTCTCCGCCCTGCACGCCAAGCATCTGCTCCCGTCCTTTGGCGACGTAGACACCTCCCGTCTGGAGCACGACATCCGTCTGCGCTCCCAGCGTCTCACCGACAATTTGCGCGCCGCGGAACACAAACTGCGCGCCATTACTACTACTAACACCACCACCGCCACTACCCACCGCCCACCTGCCGCCCGCGACGTAGAGGCTCAAATCTTGCGCAACATGCAAAAGCGTTTTGCATCCCCCCTGCAACAATTGTCGCTCTCATTT
Source organism: Agarophyton chilense (assembly GCA_030374765.1). NCBI lineage: Eukaryota > Rhodophyta > Florideophyceae > Gracilariales > Gracilariaceae > Agarophyton > Agarophyton chilense. Next base: position 755,871 of record JARGXX010000095.1, on the reverse strand, counting down.
CGCAACAAGCAAAAGGCATACCTGCTCAAGCTGCAGGACATGAGGGAGTCGCTCAGTGAGCATTCCGATCCGGGCGCGCAGGACGTTATCGTCACCTTTGACGCTGACGCCGATGCGCTTGACCCGGCCTTGTCCGAGAGTCAACTGCTTACCGTCGAGGGGGCGTCGGGCCTGGCGCGCGAGAGGACGCGTGAGCTGCGACGTGTCGTCGCCAATGTCAACGATCTTGCCACCCTCGTCAAGGACTTGGCCGCGCTTGTCGTCGACCAGGGCACCGTGCTTGACAGGATCGACTACAACTTAGAGCATGTCAAAGTCAATACGTTTGGAGCTCTGAGCGAACTGCGTATCACCGACAGAAACGAGAGAAAGCGACATGCTGTGTGCTGCATCATTGTTCTGTCCATCGCCTGTGGCATCATGTTTATCATTCTAATCTACAAGTGGACTTCATAGTGGCTCGCTCAAAAACCTCTTGCCACTCCATCACTAACACGCACCGCATCGTTTCTCATTACTCCTCTGCCGTTGCTTGGGACGCAGAGTCGATCACCACTTGGCTTTCATCGGCCCGCCGCTCCACCGTGTCTGTTCCCCCGTGCGCAAACTCCGCAATCTCTGGAGCTTCATCTTGCGCCACAACGAGCACCGTGTTTCGCGGCCCATCGCGAGACACAATGAGGCTTGGGATCACGCGCGACATGCGCTGTCTGCCGTCACTGTCCAGCGCCTGTAGAATTTCATCCAACACCATGAGCGAGGACTGAAATCCGGCGCGCTCGTGCGCCAAATCAGAAAACGCTAACGCGAACGACAGCGAGCATCGTTGTCGTTGCCCCCCGCTCAGTTGGCGGAGCGTTCGTTCGCGAATGTTGTTCTGGCGCCCCTTTGTCCTCACGAAAATGCGTTTCGAGATCACTTCCTTGTTGTCGCCGTCGTTTCGATTGGATGACTTGTAATCGGAGAAGGCCCGAATTTGTAGGATGAGCTCTCCTGCGGAAAGCTTTTGTAGGTATTCGTCGGTCAGCTTCTCGAGCCGAGTGAGCCCTTCCTCCAGAACGAACGAAGGCACTCCGCGCGGACCGAACGCAACGTCGAGCGCCTTTACGATTTCCATTTTATCGGAGAGCGAGTGGAACTCCTTCTTTCGCTGCGTCACCACTTCTGTTTCTCTCACAAGTTCTGTTGATATCAATTTGAGCGACTCTTCGTATGGGTTGCCCTCCTCTACGCATGCCCGCCGTTCGGTTTCAAGATCTCTGCATTTCGCTTGCAGTGATTGCAGTTCGTCGAGGCACTCTTGTAGATGCTTCTTCTCTTCCGCACGTTGGTTCTGGATGCGTTCTCTCTCGTCGATTACTAACCTCAGTCGTTCGTATTCTTCTTTTGCTTGGATGAAGCTGATCCGCGACGTTTCAACCCTGTTTTCTAGGAAACACGTCGCTTGAGGCTTGATTACCTCCAAGTTCTCATTCCGGTCGACCTCTAACAAGTCAAGGTCCAGCAGCTGGTCCAGGTAGAAGTTCCTTTCCCTTTGTAGCAGCGTTAAACGATCAGAATACCCCGTGATATCTCGTTCCAGAGCAGACCGGGTTTCCTTTGCAGATCGAAGCATCTTTATGTCTTCGAACAGTGCTCGTTTTCTCGAGCTAATGGCTTTCTTCTCCGCTTCTACCTGTTCTCGAAGATGGCGGACGCTTTGCTCGTACTGACCCACCTCCTGCATCTTCTTTTCCTCACTAACACTGAGCCGTTTTTCAATGGACTGCATCTGCGAAAGAAGCCTTGATCGAGCTTTTTCGTATTGTGCACCATCAAACGGACGCAAGCATTTGTCACAGGTAACAATTCCAGTGCTTAGGGGGGTCCAAGTCGCAGAAATTTGTTTGACGAAGGGCCCCGGCGGTCGAATCGCAGCATATTCCTCGCTCTGAGTCAGCTGATTACGGATCTCTTGGAGAGAAACACGTAACCGCACCGTTTCTTCGTGGGCATTGGAAGCGTTCTGGCGAGCAGCGTCCACTCGAGTAAGCTCACTGTAGAAATTAGAACCTTCGACAGTACCACTGCTGATGTCGCTGAGCCCAACAAGCTCTTGAAGCTGCTCATCGCACGAATTGAGTTTGTCTATGGACTCTCGAAGTCTTGAGTCGAGATCCTTTAAAAGGTCTGTCTTCCTCAACTCTGCCCTTGTTGCATCGATAAAATCTTGTAAGTTTGACACCCTTTTGGCTTTCGAGCGCTCCCATTCTTCAGCCTTTTGGATGACTATCAGAGCGCGAGCCCTTAATTCTTCGTGAGCTTGATGGTTTGCCTTTAAGCGTGCCATTTCTGCAGCCGACGCGGCGCACTCCACATCAAAGCTCTCCTTCAGATGTTCGTCAAGCTTTCGCAAAGCTCTCTTCAGGTCTTTGATGATCTGTGCAAGACCATCTGAACTGTATCCAACCGCGAATGACTCGCTGAATGAAACGCTGTCCTCTTCCCATCTGCTAAACCTGGCAATCAAGGATTGCAATGAATCATCAATACGTGAGATCTTTCCTTGCCTTTCCAACTCAAAGTCGCCCAACTGCTTTCCAAGAGCAATCTTGGCGATTTCCAGCCTCGCAACTACAGATTCGGCTGCCTTCAGAGATGCTCCAGACATGAGTTGCATGTCATGCATCTTTGACAGTCTTGCTCTGCTTTTCCTCCGAGCCTCTTTCCAAATTTCAATGGGGAAAACTAACGCCAGATGATCCTTCAGCGTTCTATCCGTTGAATCCAGGAGCCCTCTCCCTGCGCCCATATGTTGACCGAAGAACACCGTGTGTGGAAGCAATGCCCCATCCACGAGGCGGTCAACTCTGCTCTGGGTCTCTTTCACTTCCAAGCCTGACAAATCGACACCATTGACTTCCAAGGACAGTCCTTGCTTGTATGACCTTTACAACGAAGAAAGAAGAAGTATTGAGCAACATAGGTTAGAGTCGAGAATGCAACTGTCCTAGAATATTTCACTTTGCTTACTTGCTTACCTCGTTTTGTTTATGGTCCCATTTCTAGAACTTGTCCGAGTTACTGTCACCTGTATCTCTCTTTGTTCTTCCTTGTCCTCAGATATGACCATTCCGGCTTGATGGCGTTCTTCAGCAGTCATCATGTCGCGAGCATCCGACAGCACTCTCTCCCCACAGAGGGTGAGTTCTACGGAAACTCTACACCCCTTCGATTCGTCGTGAACCATCTCCAAGGCAACCCCCTTCTCAACAGATCCATCAGGTCTGGCATCTGTTTTCCCGGTCATTGCCCACAATGATGCCATTGCCAATGTTGTCTTCCCCGTTGCGTTCGTTCGACCAGTAAGGGCTCCATCTTCATCGCAATCTCGTCCAACAAGTAGCACTATACCACGTTTGTAAAGCGGATATTTTATAGGTTGTAGGAATGGTCCAAAGCCCTCCAAACTTACTGACTTCCAGCGTATGTTGACGTCCTTCCCGGAAAGCCCGGAGGAAAATCTACCCCCGACTTCATGCAAAACTTCAAGGCCGGCTTTAGTGACGTGCGGTCCAAGGTTCTTCAGAACTGCATATTGCCGGAAGAGATCATAGTTCGATATCGTATTGGACGATATTCGAGGCTCTGTCGTTGCAAATGGTCCTGTTTCAGAGGATGACAAATGTGACGCGCTCGCGGAATACTGCTGTTCAACTCTTACACCCTCGCTTCTCAAATTCTCAACAAAACTGGTAGAGTCGGAGGCAGTGTAGACAACCACCTTGTCCCCTGTTCGTAATTTAGGCATGATGAAGGGGGAATCAAAATGAATACTAAAGTGGCGCGGTCCGATGTCAATGGGAATCCGTTCGACAACTTGCCAACCAATGCTTCTATCTAAAATGACCAGCTCTTTCTCTTGCCCAGTTTCCGATGCAGAAACTTGGTAAGGGGAACCGATGTACTTAATTGTTTCAGCAACAGTGTGCGGTCGATGAATATGCCCGCTGTAAACCCTCGCCTGCTTCGGAAAATCGGCGGGGTCAAGGGATCTTGATGATGCTTTTGATATTATTCTGTCCGCCAAGCGAGCCCCAGCCACTTCGACATGACAGAATATAGCTCTCACTCCTTGAGGCATCAGGGAAACTTCTTCCAGAACAGATTTAAGAGTAGATGTGTCATGAATGTACGGCATGAATAGTGCATCATAAACTAGGGAGGGCTTGGTAATGAGCAGGCAGTTCTGATTGCCAATCGTCGTTGCAATAGGTACCAGAGAGACCCCATGCCCGCTGCGAGTAATCAGGTCATGATTCCCAGGAATCATGATTAGTGGCACTTTCCACTTTGAAAAACTTTGAAGAATAGCATTCAACGGTTCAACAGGAAGATTACCACGCGCATGCCAGAAATCGCCCAGAAAGAGCACCCCAGTATCTCGCTTCAATGCTTCATTGTGCGCAAACGAAAGGACTTGTAAGCAAGTCTCAAGAGACTCTCTCTTGACATGTAAATCTGAAAGAACAAGAAAACGATGTTTATCACGTAGCGAAGCAGGAGTCTCGACGCGCTTTAGGTGGGCGGTGCAGACATTGGTGCGTAATTCTCGCGGCCGTGGTCGACGAATGTAGAGAGGGGTGTGAATACGGGCAAATGCGGTCATAGTACCCGCGTTGGTCTTGCCAAATTGCTATTGTTTCATTGAGTGACGATTCCTGAAGGTCAAATGTTGTCTGTTGAAAAGAATCTGTGCGAGCGAAACTCTGCACGAGTGTAACAGTCGTTGAAACACACTTCCGTTGATGTCGTTAACACAACTCACGAGGGCTCTAAACGAGAAGTTGCAGAGCTACTTCGAACGGTATAGGTGCAGAGTGCTCACTGGCGAAGCTAACACGCTGTTGATATCGAGGGCTAGCTAGCAATCTGCGCACCCCAGCAAGGTTTATCTTTGAGAGGCGCATTGATCCGCACAGCGATGAATCGTATTTTTCAAAATGCATCTTGTCAAAGCGCTCGTGATGCGGCATCATTGCATCGTGCTCTCGAGATTCCACATCTCGCATTTTGCGAGAGTAAAACCTTCGCAGCTTGATTCATTTTGGAAACCCAACCCGCAGTGTTCAACACAATCGCTGCGAACGAGCGCTCCCATGGATGAGACGCGAGGCTATGGTCGAACGCAATAGATCTGGAAATCAGTGCATGCGTAATACAGAACTGCTCCTTTCCGAAGTTTTTTGTCGGTACAAGGGGATTTTCATTGTATTGAATCACGATATCATGGTCATAAAGTTTATTGGATTAGAACGACTCGATTTGAGAAGGTGTGAGAAGGAATACGGATGGGCATTCACGAGAATGTCAAGAACCGAAAGATTATGTGCTGTACATGAACTCAATCGCAAAGTGTCAGTTCTCAATAAGTTTATTGATAATCTCAGTATTCATTGAGCCTGTAGTTATTTCCTTGTTCTGTGGGGGTGTATGTACACTCCCCGCAGAAACTTGTGTTTCATCACAAGCGGTATCGTCGTTGGCAACTGCTTCCAACCACTTTCCGTACTTCAGTGAAAGACTCGAGCGAATCCGTTCAAGACGGTGGACAGTGTCAAGTAGTACTTGTCGTGGGGAATGGGACGCAGGTGGTGCCAAGGCAGCCGGTGCTGGCGGTTTGGAGCTATCGACCTCATCGGTCACTTGGTCTTCATTCAGCTCCGGCAACTCCACTGTTTCTTGCATTCTTTCAGCTTCAGATGGAGATCTTTCGAAATGGATGGCATGAGATACACCCTCCAGCACGTCAACCTCTTCCAACAACTTCACTATCCCTTCTTCAAGCGAAGGTGATATAAGCTTTCCAGATGTAACAAGGGTGGACGGTTTTTGATCCACACTGTCTCCAGGGTGGTTGGTCGTTAACTCTTCTCTATGGGGTTCTTCCCGCATAGCTGTGTGGCCAAGTACTCTTTCGGATTCTGATGGAGGACGGGCTTCCGAATTCACCTCCGGATGAGATAGCTCGTGCGGGGCATCCCCTGCAAAAGAGCTCTGTTGAGGCGGATGATTCTCGGGCATGCGTCGCTCCTCGAAGACTGGACGGGCATCTTCTTCTCGTGAGTACACTGCCGGACCAAAGCGAACTCTCTTCACAAGTTCTGTGCACTCTTGTTCGAGACTTGATATACGCTCGGTCAGCTTACCATTCTCCTCGATAACCAGGCGCAGCTCGTCTCTAAGCTCATGCTCTCGTCTGCTCTGCACTATTGGGGAAGGTGAAACCTGTTCAACCTCATGAAAATTTCTCCCTCTTGAAGAAGGTATCGAACGATGCCCATGCCATTCACGTTCTAAATGTTCAAACTCTGGTTCGCGACGAATATCGATCGGATCCAGGTCGACGTAAGCACCAGGTGCGCGAAGGGCTGATGCGGGTGAACTATCTCTTCTTCCCCGACCGCGTGGAGGAGTCACATTTTCAATGTTACTTGCTCGACTAGAGTTGAACTTGTGCTCAACGTCGCTCAAAGCTGCATTTCGTTTGCATTCGCTGACCTCGTCTTGTAAACGCGAAATGGCCTTAAGGTGGCTGTGTCGCTCTTCTAGGAGACGTTGTGTGTTTCTTTTGATATCCGCAAGCATAATACCCAAACGACGGGCCTCCTTATCAGAACGATCTTTAGACTTGAGCCATTGTTCTCTCTCCTTTCGCAATGAATGCAATTCATCGAGTTCTTTCTGGTTCAAGATGTCGCGCTCGTCGAAGTGATGGGACGGGCGGCGGTGGTCTTCCGAAGCAGCTTTTCTGACGGGAGCTTCGTATCGAGGAGTTCGAGGTGTGAAACGAATATTTCTTTTCGCTTCGCCGAAAGAAACGCGATGGCCACTTTCCCTTTGCACGTGGGCGTGAGGGGTGTGAGAACTGCCCCTCCGTCGCCTCTCCAAGTGACGAACCTTCCTTTCAGAACGATCTAGTTCGCCCACTAGGCGGCGAATTGCATCTGTGTGACGTTTCTCAGTGTTGCCTGCGGCAACGAGACCTGCAGCTATTTCCGCCAGACGCACGTCGTTCTCCGTCGGAGCTGGTGGCGTGATAGGGGATGCCCAGTGCACAGCCGGCGCTTGGGGAAGATGCTGGCCAGGAGTCCAATTAGGGGCCAGCGGGGCGGGCGGCGCGTGAGTAGGGGGATTGCCAGTGAGAAGTAAAGCCAGGTACTTATCGCGCACGGAGCGAAGACTGGGCGTGCCGTCCAGGGGCGTCGCCGTAGCCATGGCAGAAACGGAGCGTCACTCGGAGAAGCTGGCGCAGCCTGGCATGCATAACATGGCAGTGAAGGTGGCGGGGAGGAAGCAGTCGGTATGTGGGGTTGATGGGGGGCGGAGGGTGGGTGGGAGCTTGGAGAAGAGGGTGGGTGGTATGGAGGAGCAGTTGTGCCTGGGGAAAGCGCGGTCATTTGTCAACGCGGTGAACAGTACGCCTGCTTCGGAATTCGCGCCAAATCGGTCGCAGAGCTCGTTCTCATCGGGCTCGACTTGCACTAAAGGCCAATTGCTGCGCGACAGGTGTGGCCGGTGCTGCGGTTTCCCGCGAAACGAAAAAAGTGCAACCTCGACGCTCTTCCGCGGAAGCTCTGGTGAGCGCCGGCTTACAGACAATGTAGTAAAATGGCATCTGTAAGTCCGAGATACAGCGCCCCCCGTCGTCGTCCCCTTATTGTCTCCGCTGTTTGCTTCATCTTCCCGAGCCCCTCTTCTTCCATCAACCGAGCCATGGGCGATACTGTCGAGAGAGAGCTCGATGGCACTATCCCCGCTCTCCGCGCCGCTCAAAAAGCAAAGATTCTAACCCGCACTGAGGTGAGCGACATTGTCCGAAAGCGTCGAAATTACGAGTACAACCTGCTGCGGAATAACGTTTCTCGCGCAGACTACCTTCACTATGCAGCCTTTGAACGTCAACTCTCCTCCATACTGAGGACAAGGGCCACTCAACGGGAGCTCCGAAAAATTCAAGTTGAGCGCACAGTCAACAAAACCGCCGCCCGTGTCAATCTCATATACAGTCGTGCAGTTCAGAAGTTTCGCTTCGACGATGACTTGTGGCTTCATTACGCAAAACACTGCATCAAGACAGGCTCCACAAGGGCGGCTGCGCGCGTTTTCGCCAAAGCTATAGCCTTCAGAAATGACTCGGAACGCATCTGGCTCGCAGCCATTTCCTTTCATTTCGACACCAACGGCGATGCCACTGGTGCCAGAACTCTGGCACAAAGAGCGCTGCGAGCGCTTCCGAGTTCGCTCAAACTTTGGAAGGAATACTTTCGTCTCGAACTTTGCTATCTTGGTAAGCTGGTCGCCAGAAGACTGGTCATTGGGCTTCCTCCAGGTGCCAATGGCGGAAGTGAGCCATCTCCGGACGTGATGCCAAGTGGAGAACTTGATACGAAATCGAAAAGTAACTCGGATGAAAACCCTTACTCAGGTGATCTGGAAAGCGGATATAAGAGCTCGGATGACATTAACGGTGAAAGCACGGAGAAGGGCGCGAGCAGCGTGAAGAATCAAACCGAAGAACGTGAGAAAGAGAAAAAAGAGTATTCTGCTGGCGACGCCCATCCTGCTTCCTCCACAGAATTTGATAAGGGGCCCAGGCAGGGTAATACAGAAAACGACGCTGCTGATTCAGGCCAAACGCGAAACCCCGAAGAAAGACAGCACGCCACTCTCACAGATGGAAACGAGTTCGAGGAGGCGAACTCCAGCGGCGAAGAAAGCGACACAAGTTCTTCTGGCTCTGAAGAAGGTGACGAAGAGTCTATAAATCTTGAATCCAGCTCTGATGATGCTGGTGAGGGTTTCAAAAAGCTTACCTTTTGGGACGGTGGTGTGCCTTTCAGTGTTTTTCGAAATGCTTCCGACCGTCTCAAACTCTCCCACTTAGACCGAGCTGACTTCTGGAATGTTGCCTCGAGCACCCCTTTTGTTCCACCAAAGCTTCTGTCGCAAATGCTTCAGTTTATGAAAGCTAATAATACCGGGTGTCACGTCGTACAGATCATTGCCATCCGTGAACCATGGGACATTGATCGCACAACCCGAAAACGGAGCCTAGGTAACAAGGTCGATGAGGAGAATGGAGAGATTTACTTGCGCGAAAGCGATAAAACTGCATTAGCCACACATGCTTTCAATGTCTCAGAATTTCTGAGCGCTGCAGTGTCTTCCGCACAGTTTGCTCAGCTTCAAGACCTTGCAGTGGTTGGCGTGCGCTCATTGCTGCAAAGTTTTATAGACGTGGTCAGTGACACATGTGATTCAGTGAAGTTCAGGGACGCAATGAAGAAAGCCATGTCGCTGTTCGAGTCTCATCAAGCTCAGGGCATGCACGATGTTGATGAGCCTGAAACTGAAGAAAACCCTTCGCAACAGGATATGAAGCTGTGGAAGCATTCAAAATTCGAGGCCATTCTCAAAGAAGCAGAGGATGGATTCAAAGCAGATGCAGAACTTTATGAAGCCTTGAAGCACAAGTTAATAGTTCCATTCCGAAGTCTTGAACAAGACCGACTCGTTTGCCTGTATCTATCGAAGGAAAGCGACATTTGTCGCGTACGTAGCTTTATCAGCGCAATCCTAAGTTTGCCTCCAGTAACCATGGAGTCCCTGAAGGCTGCGATCAATGCGGAACTCCGAGTGCATTCTACTTGTGGAAGAAAAGATACTACCCTCAGTACTGGCCAAATAGATCAGCTTCTGGTTCGCCACACCAGACAGTTGTTCAAGAAGGCAGTATTGCTTCCGGCTGCAAAGAGAGATGTAGATCTGTGGTTGTCGTACGTGGACTTCGAACGGTCAGTGGCGGGCGACATGCTGGAAGCGTCAAAAGCAAATTGGAAAGCCACAAAAGTATTGATGCCATCGTTCCAAGAAACTTTCACAGAACGCCAAACACTTCGCAACCTCGCGCACTGACTGTCGACCGTTATACTCAAATGACTCAGTGGAAATCGTTGTATGTAAATCTCGATAATCAACAAGAACAAGGGGGTCATGACTAATGTAAACTGTACAGATACTTCTTCAATTCCTCTTTAACAGTAGACGTCTGACTGGGTCTTATTTTGTAGCTTCCTCCACATTAGCTGCCAGTCCTTCTTCAACAAGTTCCGCTCTTTCCTCACGAGTCCAATCGTCCTTGGTTCCAATCGATGCCTTGGAGACACTGAACAGCCTTTGCTGGCTCACTACGGCAATGGCCATCATCACCGCGCATAGACGGAACACGGTCGCATTTTCTAGATTTCTGTACAGAGTTACACAGACTATGGCGTTCAGAGGAACCCGGAAGTAATTCATGATCGCAGACCTTGTTACTTCTGGAACATATTTTGCTCGCATAGTTCCCATTGCTGGAAAGTAGAGTCCACATATAACCTCAAAGCCAAGCAGAGCCCCATAGACTTCCCAAACGTTATTCGAAATAGCCGTAACCGTGAACATCATTACGCCCAAAATGTAGAGGTTGCGCATGAACAACTCGGCCGGCTGAGTTTTCAGAAGAAACACGAAAAGACTGCTTCCGATCATGATACAAACCATAAACGAGCTGAAGATCATACCATGAGGAATCTCCCCGAGTTCCATGGAATCTGATGCTGCTTGCAGTGCCGGTGTCCAACTGAATACCATTAGGTACATGGCCGATTCGAAGCAAGATTGAATGATACCCACAAGCAAAATCTTCTCATCGGCAATCATCATATTCCAAGCGCTTTTAAGACCGCCTCCAACAGATTGCCGACTATCGCCATAGTTTTCAGACCAAGTGAGTAATACAATAACACCAAGGACTCCCAAAACAATTGTGGCCGTATCAAATGGGGCCACCTTTCCGAACTGACCTGCGGCGGCTCCTGCAGCTTGTCCAGAAACAATGGCTACGACAGCGTTACCGAATTGGGCTTTGGAGAACGTCTCAGACAGCAGCGACGGGGGATGCGAGCGACTGTTGTGTTCAGACACAAGCCATGATTCAAAGGCAGAGAACAGGATACTTGTAGCAATTCCGGCTAGAAGGCGTCCCACCATAAGCACACTAAAGTTAGGAGAATGCTTCGTCACACAGGATAATGCATACATAACAACAAATACAATAACGTTAAACTTTCGACCATACTTATCCGCAACTGATCCGACGAAAGTTCCGAAGACGGCAGAAGAACCAAACCCTGCTATGAAAAGCTGTCCAATTTCCTTCTTGCCGTAGCCGTATTCTGTGTAGAGTGCATACACATACGGTCCTTGCAACCAATCTGCCGCTACAGCAAGCAAGTACACGACGAGATAGTTCAGTTGGAAGGACTTGAATTCCGGAGTTCGAGCGTTTTGAGTGCTTGACTTTCCTTCCGCGCTCTCAGAACGTGACTCCATCATCCACTGAGCAGAGCGTACGACAACGCATAGTATCATCAACCCAGAAAAAATATAGCCATACATGATTGTTGAATGTTATGGTTGACGCTATATTCGGTGCTTGAGTTCCAATCCAAATACGCCGGTGGACAGATGAATATAACAATTTGATTTATGTGTCCTCGCACCAAACGCTTTCACAAGCACCGAGGCTCCAGAACTCAGACGTCGTCTACTTGTTCAAGCAGATCTAGAATTCGGGCAGCAGACTGCAATCACTCGCATCAAAGCAACACAATTGCAGTGAGAGAACTAGGTAGGAAAAGGAAACTAAACCGCCACAAGTACCGATAAGGAAAGCTACTATCCACACAAGGCGCAATCCAGAGACCTTTCCCGGAGTGACGTCTTGGCCTTTCGCAGGCGCACTCAATATGGTTGGACCGCAGATCTTTGAACGGCGCGGGACAGCCCGTGAGTGTCAGCCGCGCGCCTTGTGCGTACGAATGCTTGTATCAAATGTCACTGACTTGAAACGGTAAGCGTGTGGGCATGAGGAGTGTGACGAGTAGAAATGTTCTCTGAGCCATCAAGGCATTTTTGAGCCACGAATGAAAGGTTTCTTTCTCTCTGGTTGGTCCGAGCGAGGGAAACATCATGTTCTGGTTCTGAATTTGAAGACGCTTCAATTTAAGTTTTTTACCGATTTGCTGTCTCGAAAGTTTTAATTTGAAGCTAGAGGGAGCGCCTTACTTCTCCCCATGCTCTGTCTTGCTCTACCACATTTGAGATCAACAGAAACAATGCACCAACTCGCTAGGGAAGAAAACGTCATTAAAAATATAAATCGAAATCAAATATATATTGTGCCATTGGACTATTACTGTATGTGCTCCTTCATCAACAATTTAATAGAACGTGAGATTTTTATGAATGCAAGATCTCCTGGTCATGTGTCGAATAATTTCCAACTACGCGATTGACAAAACTCTCAAGACTCTTGCGCGTAGGACCCAGACAATAAAACGCTATCTCCAAGCCGCAGGAATCCCAGTCGTTCTCATATACCAGGAGAGCCGCCACCCTGTTTTAAAACAACAGAAAGGATCGAATATACTTCGTAACACTTTTCCTTCTATGAATTGGTAAGCGGTTTGTCGTTGCGGTGTAGTTGACCACGATTGACCTTCTCTCCGATAAGAAACAGAATGTTTTTCTTTACTCGTCATGTCCAGTGTCCAACCTAGTCTTTCATTTTCAGGTCTCGGTGGGAATCGCCGAGGGTCTCCTCGTGGGGAAAACTGTCTCATTCTTGACAACGCTTCACAATCAAAAACTTATAAGGCACTAATAAACAAACAAATTTACTAGAGTGGCGAAAGGCGTTTTGAGTAATGTTGACAGAAGACATGGTAAAGACAAAGCTCTCCCACCTATCCGAACTCGAGATTCTGAGGCAATGCAATGGCACTGACAGGCCTGGCTGCTCTGGCACCAACACAGGTAAGATTGTCGCGGGGGGGGGGGCAGGATCAACGTGGACCACGACGAGGTTTTGATGACAACCCGGTCCATTTGAAAGTCCGATCGGGGATTTTTTTCTGGTAGAGTGTCAGCTTGAGGAATCTATAGGTATCAAGATGGCATGTCTTCTAATAGTTCGGCTGACAAAAGAATCACAAATCTGATAGCATGTTCTACATAAACACCGGTTTCTTTACTATGCTCTTCGTAGCTCTCCTTAATCGCCCAAATATCTCCAGGTTGTTGGTAAGCCATCAATTTATCCGTTGTCTGCCCTACCCAGCCCTACCTCCAAACAACAAGACGATTTGTTCAGAAATTTATCGAAGGCTGAGTTCTAATGTCTGCGTCAGAAACTCCGACAGTTCGCGATGATGAGGCCACGTCACAAAATGTGGCTCACGCATATCCGCCTTCAAAGAGTCCAGCTCCGAAGCTGTTCTTGGTTGTCATAATTGCTGGATCAATCCTTTCCCTTATTGTGCACCGTTTGGACCATCCCTTGAAGACGTCCATTGTAAACAAGGTCACGGAATTTACTGGCGTTTCAGAAAAGACTTCAGGAGCACCAGCAATGGCTGTGTGTTACAGTGGGCACCTCGGTACTTTTCCTCACGTCTTTCACCAAAACTTAGACATCATACGGTCCGTTGATAAGAATGCGGACATATTCTTCTACGTTGACCCCAAGGATGACTACCACCATGAGCGAAGCGGAGAGCATTATGTGGAGGAACATGATTTGGGCGTTCTTCAGCCTATGTTTGATGCGATGAAAGCTAAAGTAGTTCGCACATTTGCGGTTGATGCCATCAAGACCCCAGAATCGTCCAAATGTTATTTGCGTGAAGGAACGGACAAGAGTCATTACAGCCATCACTTCATGCAATTCTATGCTGCCAAAGAATGTTACAAGATGATTCAAGCCGAAGAAGAAGCCTCTGGTAAAAGGTATCAGTGGATACTGCGTCTGCAGCCGAACATGAGGATCCACGTTACGCTTCCTCCGCCAGACAAAGAACCGCGAGTCCATTTGAGCGGCACCGCGATTGCGTTGATTCCAAGAGACATGGCAGATGATTTCTTTTCTGTTGTGCAAGTATTTGAACCAGGAAGCTGCGACCCTCTCGATCATCTAGGAGGGGGGCCTTGCGAGAACTACTCGTACGAACACGAGACTGCTGAGTGTTTGCTTATCAAATGGCTGAGCATGGCCGACATCGTTCCCTCGAACGGTGTCTTTGTCAAGCGGAAGATCATCTACCCCACGCCGCCTGAAAACGCCGATTTGTAAACCCTGTAGAAGCTTGGATGTAGGTGTCATTCACAGCCTGAATATTTCAAGTTCATTACGGCATTGTTAACCTTCACTTGACTCCCATAAACTCTCACTGACAAACACGTTTCCAAGGCTCTTGCTGAGATTCGAAAGTTACTCATATTTAGTCGAAGTGATTTTCTCTACACTCAAATATTCTACAAACCTACAAGGCCGAAATAGGCAGCCACGACAATGGCCAAAGATTTTCTGCGTCTATCAAGGGCTTGATAACGTTGAAAGAAGCCCTGAAAATGCTCCAAGCCTTTCCCAGTCGATCGGGAGTGGGAAACGGCAACATTGCCCGGCCACAACCGTACAGCGCCACAGCGAAGAAGTGAGTGACAAGGAGAAATCGCTGTGGTTTGATTCCACCTAGCATGCTTATGGGATCATGCGTCATCCTTCCACCCCTGCCAAGATACTCGAAACAAGCATCTCTCATATCCTTGAGGGCGGGGTCACCCTTGGCGCAAAATAGTGTATACAATGCATTGGCAAGAATGTTTATCGTGGTTGACATGGGTTTGCGAGCAGTGTAGAACACGTCAAGTTTCCGTGAAACGGTGTCAACATCGGATAAATCAGGCACTTGTTTTAGCAAGTCGCGAATAATGGTAACATCCGACAAGGCAACTGTCATGCCACCACCCGTGAGCGGGTGACGCATGTTGAAGGCATCGCCCAGCAATAGCGCTCCAGGAATGATGTCAGCCGGGGCAGGCATGACGCGATTGGGCATCATTCTGGATTTGCCGTTGTTGACGGCGGTCTCAAACGGCTTTTGAAACTGCAGCGGAATTTGGGGCATTACGACGGTCAACATGTAATCGGATACATCTCCAGTGTACTCGCTCGAAATGTCGACAAGACAGCGAACTTCAGTGCTACTTATGCGGTAGAAGAGAACGGGCGAAGGGTCGGCAAGCACGACATGGCCGTGGTTCGGGAATGGCACGTCGGACATTTCGAGCAGCAAGCCATGAAAGTTGGAGTAGACCGAGACGTTGTGTTCGGCAGCAGCTCGCTTGCGCAAGCTGCTTGAACATCCATCGCACGCAATGGTAAGATGTGCGTAAGCGCGCGTGAGACGTTTTTGCTCATCTCGGTAGCAGACGCCGATAACTTTTCCCAGGGAATCTTTCTCAAGCGACACAACATTGCCTTGCACGAGGGTAACGTTTTGGTGTTGAAGCGCAATTTGACGAAGTCTCTTCAAGAAGCGGCCGTTGTGAAAACTGTAGCCAACGTGTTGGATGTGCGATGGCTCTGTGTACGAGACGGATTCGGAACGGCCGTCAAGAAACATGGCGTAGCCATGTACGGGCTGTGCGTCAATGCCGGAGAGCGCGGCGGCGAGTCCGAGCTGTCGGAGCTTCTCACAGCCGCCGGGCTGCAAAAGCTCTCCGACAATGCGCGACGGCTCGGTCAGTGAGCCATCCAAGTGGCGCAAGTGGCGCTCGACGCACAGGACGCGGCGCCCATCGCGCGCAAGACAGTTAATCAAGGCACCGCCGGCAACGCCGGCGCCGACGACGATGACGTCGTGCTGTGACGCGGACGGCATGGGGGCTGGGCTGACAACGGCGGGCTGGCAAGCGCGCGACAAGAAGGAGCTCGGGGTGGTTGGTGGTGGGGGTGAGATGCGGCGCTGCAACGCGCCACTCGTACGCCGAAGAAGAAGAGGGACGAGATGAAGGGGGTGTGGGCAACAGTCACGTCGATTCGCTGATGACGCGCCGCCGCGCAAAGCTAACCTTACATTACATGACAAACTTGAGTTGTGTGAGCACAGCGCACGCGCGCTCAACCCGAGCCGCCCATCTCCACCACAAACCGAAAAAAAAGTGCTCGCGCAACGAGTCGTCGCCGATCCGTTGAAGCGCTCCGAAGCGTCGCACAGCGTGTCGTGCACCACGGCATTTGCTCCAGTTGCGCAGCCATCTACTGTATCTACAACGGCTGCACGCCCGCTCACCGCCATCACGCCCCACGCCGTCCACGCCGTCCACGCCGTCCACGCCGTCCACGCCGTCCACGCCGTCCACGCCGGCCACGCCGGCCACGCCGGCCAAGCCGGCCACGCCGGCCAAGCCGGCCAAGCCGGCCACGCCGGCCACGCATGCCACGCCGTCGTCGTGGCCAGAGCGGCCTGCAGCCGAGTGTCGCGGGGCGATACATGTCATTGTGTCGCGGGAGGTGCGCTTTGGCTGACACCGACACACGGGCGCGCGCAGAAAGCGCGGCCGCTCGGCTGCCGGTGGCGGCGTGCCCGTGTGCCGCGTCAGTCGCGCCATCGTTGCCGCATGCCGTCCGCACCGTTTTGAGTTCGAAACTCTCCAGCGCTACGCCGCCTGCGCCGCTCAAATTGCAGCGGCGCCGATTCTCGTCACTAACACCCCCGCCCCCGTCCCCCACCCCCGACATGCCATGCGCTTCTCCCGTCGCTGTCTAGCGTTGCTGCTGCTGTTGCCGTGCGTCTTTGTATTCGCGTTGCCCGTCCCGCCGTCCGAGCCTCACCTCCCCGTCACCGACATGCCCTCCCTCATGTCCTTCGTGCCCGAATCGCTGCGCGTCTCGCTGGCCGATGACGCCGGTTTCGCTTCCGGCTTCTTCCAGTCCCTCCTGCTCATTCTTGCCTGCGAATTGGGCGACCGCACTTTCTTCGTCGCCGCCATTCTCGCCATGAAATCGTCGCGCCTCACAATCTGGGCCGGCGCCCTCTCCGCCTTGGCCGCCATGACCGTGCTGTCAGCCGCCATTGGCAAGGCCTTTCCGCTCTTGCTGGACAAGCGCTACACCTCCCTGGCCGCTGCCGCCCTCTTTTTGTACTTTGGTCTCCAGCTGCTGCGCGATTGGTGGCGCATGCGCCGCCACACCAATGCGGAGAACGACGAGCTGGCAGAGGTGGAGGAGGAGCTTGCCACCCCGGACAAGAAACCCAAACCTTCTCGATTGCCGGGTTTGCCTCCGGCCTTTATGAAGGCGCTTACCATGACTGCGCTGGCCGAGTGGGGCGATCGCAGTCAGATTGCCACTATCGCCCTCGCAGCATCTAGGGATATCTACGGCGTCATTCTGGGTGGCGTCCTTGGACACGCTATTTGTACCGGTCTCGCCGTTGTCGGTGGTCGTTTGTTAGCCTCCAAGATCTCTGAGAAGGCCGTCGCGCTCATGGGTGGGCTCTTGTTTGTCTGCTTTGCCATGATAACTGCCGGTGGTTACGTCGAATAACCAACGTACACCAACTGTAATGCCCACGCTCCCAGCGCTCGAACGTACGTGTGCTTACCGAATGTCCTAGTTTCTATAAGGAGACTCGCGCGCCTTGATCCATCCTTCAGTTCATGGTGCACTCCTAATGGAACTGTTGCATGTTGTCGTCGTCGTCGTCGTCCGCGATTACCTTTTTTGTTCGTCTCGTTTGCATGTCAAGTTGACTCTGTCATCGCCAACAACTAAACATTAGTTTCTGTCCCATGTCCCACGCTCAATGATTCTTTCTCAAGTATGCCACAATGCGTGCCACGTCGCGGCAATCGTGCTCGTTGTAACGTGCTATATCTTTCACCCCTGCAACCTCAGACAGCGATACGGCCTTCTTCTTTTGCACAAGCTCTACCGCATGTAACGCGACAGCTATCGCATCAGGACCTTTCCCGACTCCGCCATCATTGACTCTACCCGCATAGTCATCCAACAACCCCAGGTCCTCCAACGCTTTCGCCACGTTTTTGATAGAGTTGTTCAAACTTCCGCGGATGGAAACGCAAGAATTGGCTACTATTTTGTGTACGTCCATAATGACAAAGTTGCGGAGTGGCTCTGTCTCACGAATGAACGGCTGGGGCATGCGCCTAAGCGCCTGCTTCAATAACTGCTTTTCTGGTCCCCAAACGTGCACCAATGGTGGCTCTTTCTGGGCACGAGTCAGCTCATTCATGTGCTGCAACCATTCCAGGATTACTTTCTTTTCCCCCTCTTTGTCTAGCGAGTCAGATATGAAAACGCTATGCTTCCATGCACCGTCTACAACCTGACCACATCCAATCATGAACACCAGCGCGACTGAGATTGCCTCGTCAACCAACGGCGCCGTGGGGTACACATCAAATGTTTCGCCAAACTTGTGTATGAGATTTGGGTCCGCATTTTCTGCAAGCTGCGTTGAATCGTCAGCCCTCACGTGCTCTGCCGAGGCAAGCTCGAAGTCGACGTAAAAAGACCTCTGTTCGATACCAGGCAGCATTTGGCCATTCTTACTAAAACGGTGGGGATACTGTTGATGAAATTCCTGCAAAAGCCTCCAGTTTGATCGATTGTGCGGAATGATTCTCGGTGTAACGACAGGGCCTTTGTATTCAGGCTTGTTCTTTATCAAAACCTCTGTTGTAAACAGTGAGTTGGAACCAAGAGCTTCCGCAGTCACGGCGTGGTGAGAGTAGTCGTTTGGAATTCCTTTTGCCATCGCTTCTTCGGCAGCGCTTCTGCTGATACCGGATACCAGAGTGAGCTCGCGAAGGTCGTGGGCCAGTTTTCTCTTAGCGGTCTCCCAGGGCCAGTCAAACATTGGGGGGCTCTTCATGTTAGGACGCAAACGCGGGTCGGACGTTGTGCAAACCAACGCATACATTGGATTAGCCGAGTGCGCCAAGTGCGGGAAAGATGGCGAGGCGGACAATTTGGACATTTGTTTGATACCGTTCATCAACCACGCGCGGCCCTCATCCATAACGTCAATGCGCCATTTCAACGCATCTAGCGCACTGCGGCGGGCGTAATGTTTCAAATCATCGAACGCAAGAACGGCAAGTTTCCATACTTTCTTGTCAAACACGGCGAGCGAAGGCTGTTTGCTTTCCGCTGCACGGGGCTTGAGCGGCATTGCACCTGTGGCAACAGCCTTCTTCCGCTTGGGGTGCAGCCCGATGATGAGCGCTCTGCGCACATCGTGTCGCTGGGATTGGGACAATAACAAATTCCACAAGAAAACTTCCTTCTGCAGCTTCTCGAGGCACCGTTTCTTTAAGACTGCCGATCCCTTTGTTTCAACAGGGCGTCGTTTGATTGCTACGGCGATATAAACAAGCCTTTGGTCATCGCACTCGTGTTCGATGCCGAGATTGAAAATTTCATCCGCTACATCTGCACGGAGTAAGATAGGAACCCGAGCAAACACGTTGCTCGTGTGGTCGGTCAAAACGGCTCCAACAATCATCTTTATTCCCGATTGCATAGCATTACTAGTGCACTCGCTCTGTTCCCCAACGGACAAACAAGCTTCGTCCGAAGGAACACACAGGAGGTTATCAAAGCCAATGCGTCTCGCAAAGGCGCCCGTGACCTGTCGGCGAAACTCGGCGCCAAGCGCTCGCAGTCTGTACGCAAACGAAGCAGAAGGTCGCCAGTTCGGGAGCTGATCATCGCGTTGCAACTCACAGTTCGCAGCGTGCACATCAAGCATATCCACCAGATGATTGTGACCAAACGCATTCCGCGTGTTGTTCGTACAAACCCAATCCCTGTTCTTCCGCGGCGGGAGCGCGGAGAGGTCGAGTCTGACACGAGTCTCTGCGGCGCACTCCATGTCCAAGGAGCACGCCGGCGACGCCAGCGGCATGGAGCGAGGCGCGCAACGCAAGCAGCACAAGCCAGACGAGCAAGGCGAGCAAGGCGAGCAAGGCGAGCGGAAACGAAGCCTGGGCGCAGAGCGCGCCGTACGACAAGGAACCGAAGACGAAGCGAAAGCTACGGCGAAGCGGGTCGCGCCGCGAAGCGCAGCGCACGCGCAGCACGTGCAGAGCAAGTGCCCAACCTGTCGTCGCCGTTGCCACGCAGACGTTGCGGGCCGTATCATATGGAGCGCTACACGCGTGTCAGTGGTTGAGCGCCACTACACACGGCGGCGCGCGTGCCTGACGTTCTGCTACAGTGCGCGAATAACGAAAATCATCTGAGTTGCAGGCACTGACTTCAAATATACTTCGTCGTCGGCGTCTTCGATCTTATGAAGAAACAATGTTAGTTTCATGCAGAAACAAAGACGTCCACAAGCAAGACAGATGAAGGAAAAAAAGAAAAAAAAAGGAATGACAGATAACCGTCCGCTCACTAAATCGACCAAAAACCTGAAATCAACAAGCCGCGTATCGCATGGGTTTCACCGGTTTTCTCTGTCGGGAGTGACGAAGCGCGTCAAGACAAGGAACTCATCTGTCTTTACTCCGAAAGCGAACTCTTGCTACACTATGTAAACCTTTATTTTAAACGCGCGCGCCTTTTGAGTCGAAACACACTCATAACCACACATGACCTCCGTCTAGCTCCCAATCAGTGCGATGAACATGACTCAAAAGTCGTCGCAATGAACAACCGTCATGAAAGTCTACAAAACGTTATAAACGACCGACTACACAACCACATATCAAGGCAAGCACTGTATAAAAAGCACACAGTTGCCATCGGAACCCAACAACGTGCTTACCCATCATGGATCAAAAACTATGCGGCGTCACAGCCGCAGCAATCGCGAGGTATCCACTTCAAACATATTAGACAAATCCTTTTTCAAGTCCTGACGCCGGAAAAAGAAGCCGTGCTCGTGGAAGCAGTTAATTCTTTGGCGGACGACAACAACCCACTATCCGAACAAGGCGTATTCCGTCTCGTCCAGGAATATATACGCCTTTTTGCCCCCATGCGACAGAATAAAATAACGATTTAGGACAGCAGTCCCTGCCAAAACTGGGTTCGAGCATTTACAAAGCGCAACAACCTATAGATTCAACACGTTCGAATAGTCGAAGACGAGCGAATAGCTGCAGTGACTCCACCAACATTGGCGCAGCACATATATAGAGTTCAAGCCGCAATGGAGAGGTATAACATCAAGAATTATAGAAAATTTTAACACATATCAATCAGGAGTCTCTTGAACCAAGATGAAGGGCCGAAGTGTTTGTAAGGGTTTGGGCGAAAAGGGAGAAAGACTCGTTTAAAAAGCGTTGACTACAAAAGGAACTCTTCAAAGAGTAACCGTAATACCTGTCGTTTCGGCGTGTAGAGAAGCGTTGAAGCTTGTCATAATATTTAAGGGGAGGATGGCACACTATCGCAAAGTTCGCGGTGATATACAAACGCTTCATTGTGTGCTTCCATCGTGCTCTTTGTTTCAACAAAATCCCCAGGCGCTAACACCGACATACTATTTGAATAGGCGAAAGGGTTTGATGAAGAGACCGTTTTGCTGCGTAGTGGCAGTCAAAATTTGCTCCTATTTTTCGACGGATATGGCGCTCACATTCAGTACAAGACGTTGAAGCTCTTCAAAGATCATAGAATAATTGTTTTTGTACTTTCTGCGCACAACTCGCATGTAACCCAGCCACTTGATGTCAGTGTTTTCAACTCTTTGAAGTCTTTTCAGCAGAGCAAACTTCACAAGGCGGCCCGACAGAAGTCAAAACTGAATGCGTTTGATGTGGGTCATTGCATTGGTAACGCATATTCTAAATCATATACGTCTCCGAACATACGATCTTGGTTTCATTAGAAAGGTGTTTGGGATTTGGAATTGATGAAACCAAATTTTGCTCCCCTGCGAATGCATTTTGAGAAACGGAATTTGTTGAATGGATAGTCTGGTGTCTGTTAACTCCAAAAACATTTTTCCGACAGCATTGTGCGTTTTTTCTTGAAGCACTTGTGGACAAGGATGGCCATGAACGCATCAATTCTACAACTGGTTCGCATCTCACGTCAGAGGCAGTGATTTCGGCGCTAAAGAAGCGTTGTAAGGCTCGTAAAGTCGGAAGTCAGAGTACAGGCAGAGGAACAGATAAAATCGCTGCGTACAAGGATCTAAAGGCCGATGTTCGCCCCCTCATTCAGTTGGCCCCTGAGAGAACGATTCGGCGTCAACGTTTTGATAATCTCCAAAAAGTACGCCTTGAAGTTCAGAGAGCAAAATCGCAAGCGCTTTGTTTTGTTTCGAGCTGTGAGGCAGCTGAGTAGAGAATTTCAAGCGTTTTTAATCGCATATCGTTCATGTCCGTCACAGAACGCATAATACTTGTTGGCTTTAGGGTTTTGGCTTTTCTGATCTGTTTACACAGTTTGACTGTCGCGTTTGATTCATGATAAGTAAAAAGTCTTCAATGTCGTTTCTTGCCTACTTGTTAGCAGGCAGTGTGCAAATTTCGAAGGTCTGAACTACATCCATCGTTGAAGTCCGGTTCCGGAGATGAAGCCGTTACAGTAAAGCTCATCAACAAATTGTTTATGACTTGTCGATTCAGCGATCGGATGTTTACCGTCCAGAAAAGTCTGAACTTGTAAAAAAGTTTGGTTCGGAATCTGTCTTTCTTTAGACCATAACTATGAGCCAATCTTTCATATCTCTATCCGTCGAACCAATGATCTTTGTTTCTATGAGACGAAGAGAACGATATGTAAAACGCGCCACTTTTAAACTAGGGAGCAGAAATAACCAATAAAAACCTTATCGACGATAGCCTCTTTTACCACACTCTCCGCTGTCGAAGTAGATGAAGAATAGTGCGAGAAGGCAAACTTCAGGTGGAATAATTTATTTATTATTTTGTGCACATGCGTGTTCCAATTTGGAATCACTTTCAAAAAGCAAGGTTAGTTGCCGTACAGAGGAGGACGTCCCAATCGATCAAGGTCTTGTTGGATACGCTTCAACAGCAAAGCAGGACGTCCGAAGCGTCACAATGCGGTGGCTTCACACGGTTTTACGCGAAGCGGATATGCGTAGAAGTAATTGATAGTTACATCAAAACCACAATATGAATCTCTATAAAAGCGAGCGCCGAGGCGGCAGAAGTCAATGACCAGAAAAAAGGGCAAGCCTCGATGCTCAACAACTGCGTACAATTTTACTGAAAGGTTATGGGTACCAGGCGTCAGACCGGGCTGTCGCTCCAACTTACTCTCATTATCTTCGCCGTAGCTATCTTTGAAGAAGATCTCTTGGGAAGCGTATTAGCCTTTTACCGTATGTAGCATTCTGGATGCACCTGAGTTCGACCGATCGAAATACTGCAAAGTTGCGCTACGGCAATCATAAGCTATTGCTTGGGCTATACTCGACTACGAGAAGTTCCGAGAAGAATTAATTCATGGAAAGATTGGAACAGGAGCAATTTAGTTAGGAAGTACTTTATTTAGTGTACACTGTAGAGTGCCATCACCAAATATTTTATTTGGTATTATTTAGATAATTATGTAGTGGTACGCAACGTGTATGCGTTACTGTACAGTGCTTGCTTTGCCTCTTGGTACATTAAAAGGCCCAGGTGCGGACGGCGAAGGCCAACCAACAACCACCAACAAACCAAAACACCATCTTGGTGAGTCCTAGAAATCCTAAAGTGGTTTACCACAAAGGGGCACCTATAGTATCAGTTATTAACCGTTCTGAGCTATATCTCTTGTTCCGAGAATACCCTCGGCTGTTGCGCGTATACCGCCTATTTTCTACAGCTTTCTGTGTGTGTATGTGTTGTTTTCTCTACTGTAACCTGTTTATTTGTGTTGACACAAGGGTTTTCGAGCCGATCTCGTGTGCATTACGTACCGCCGCATCTGAACATCCGCCTCGTGAATAAATGTATTTCCATTATTGTTCAGGCACACCTGGCCGCTTTCCGCACACTCTCTTCTTATCTAAGAACCGTCGCTCGCAAGGCGACACCCGCTCTTCGCAGTTTTTTCTGTGGATACCCGCTGCACCGAGACCTTTACAGTCATCAGTGTAATACGACATAATTTGGTCTCCTGAATTAGAAAGAAGTACACCTTTGTGTGGGATATTGGTCGCTTGGACCGGAAATATCGTGTTTCGCACGTTCGAATGATCCTTGTTGGATTTCTGTGCGTTGAACTGAGATCAGTGAACTGAAGCCTGAACTGTCATCACGGAATCTACATTGTCAGAAGACATTTGGAACCGGATCTAACCGTTCGCCACGTTCGTCGGTCAACCCGAATATTAGTTGGGAATCTTCACTCTTTGTTGGTTCGATTTGATAGAAATCTCTATCTTTGTCGATATTGGTTGTAACGATCGCGATATATATTGTTTTCGTTGAGAAATTGGGTTTGTGTCGTCCACATTTGTTATCTGGATTGCCAGTGATATTTTGCCGCCATGCAGACAAGTGTAGTGCAACGCCAAGGGCGGCGGAAACACACGAAGATGTCCGAGTATTCCTTAAAGGAGGGTAGCACGGCGATGGAGCCTCTCCGGAGTGAACACGACTAAGTCGGGGTGTAAGGCCGAGGTTCACCGGCACGCCAAGCGGGGAGAGTGCGGGATGCTAGAAGGGAGCAGACCAGGTATGAGCTGTATTCCACGGGAGTGGGCAAGTGATAAAAGGGGGGACCACCCAGTGGGGGCGATCGGGGGCATGGGCCACGAGAGCCAAATAAAATATGTAGCAAACCCAATACTGGGGCGAGAACACGGCAGTGGTATGAAAGATATACACGCTAACAGTGGTCAGTCTCCTGTTGACGCAGGGTGGATAAGTCTACCGTTAGTAACGCGGCTTCACCTCCGTAGATTGTGGAAGACTCGCGAAAGCGGAAAAAGACTTAGAGCCAAGAACCCTGGTTGGGGAGGTTTACTGAGTGTCAGGGCGAGATCGCCCTGGCACTATATAGTGTAGAATACTGTAGAGAGCTCCCTAACCTAGTGTAATAAAGCTAAATAAATAGAGAAATATCCAGCTATGCTGTGCCAACCTGTCCTGGGCCACCCGTGGTACACGTGGGTAAGTCACACCCGAAGCGGGGCCACGGCGCACGGCCGCCGGTGCACTTCGCGTACAACGCGTATACACCTGGCTATGCCAGCCCGCTAGTAGCGGTATTACTCATAGATCTCACAAGTATCGCCCGAGGCGGAAAAACAACCAAGTCCTGGAAAACGGCCCTCACGAGGGTTGCACTTCAACAAGAAGCCGGCCGGATTGGGATAAAAGTGAGTTCGCGGCACCCCGCTTAGCCACCTTTATAGAGGCCGGCAACCGCCTATATCGTCAGGCGAAGAAGAAGTCGAAATCGACAGGAAGTGCAGTTGCACCTTCGGAGGTTCCGACGACAATCGCTCTCGAGGCTACTATATCATCTAAACGTGATATCACGGAACGTGCAGCTTTGCGAGCTGAATTACAGCAACTCCGTGCGGAATCTGCGACGCAGAAGTTCTGGCTGGAGGAGATGGAAGGTCAAGTTACCTTGTTAAAATCTTCATTAGAGACGTTAAGAAGAGAGCATACGGCTCTGGAGAATCGAAATCTAGAAACAAATCGGATGGCCGAGACTGTTCGGACAATCCGAGAAGATCTAAAATCAATTGCTAGAAGAGCAAGGAAATGCCACAGGGGCCTTACCAGCTATACCGTACTGTTAAGGAGGTTCTCTCACATGTAAACCCTTGCTTAGAGCGATTGAAGACTATGGTGAATGCACCGTTGCAAATTCTGCACCCGGAAGTACAGCAGGTGGGACTCATCGTTGCTGTTGCGCGGTCGCACAAGAAAGATTCGAAGAAGTCGAAGGTACAGAAGCTATCTTCAAGGCGCTGTAAATCGAGAAAACTCGCAAGAAGACATGACACCGATGGAGACGGAGATTATTCCGATTGTACGGATTCCGATAGTTCGGATAGGGACGATGCCGAGAATGTAAGTTCATCTTCTGATAATACCTCGAGCGAAAAGGACACTCGCCGTTCGAGAAAGAAAAGAATTGGTGGCTCACTTCTGTCCCGCAAAAAGGGACCACCCTACAAGGATCTGAAACCGCTTTCGTGTACGAACCCGCTTTGTAGAACAATGCCCCCAAGGGGGAAAACCTACGAAGACATCCGGATCTTCCTCTCACGAGGTAACCGGCACGGTAGAGCCCTCCCAGGGATCGGCGCGCAATGCCGGGTGTAAGCCGGAGCCGAATCGTCGCGACGGGCGCAGGGAGGCTGAAAGAAGCCGAGAATATCCGCCGAAGCGGTGCTTGCGTATCCCCTGAGGAGGCAAAACCCACGAGAGTGGCGAGCACGACAGGTGTCAGTGCGAGCCGCAAGAGCGAGAATTGCCCAATGAAGGGGAGGAAAAGGGAAGGTAAATGGGAACGGAGGCAAGAGGGCGAGGTTGACCACGAGTCGCAAGAGGGGACTCGGGAATAGCCGGCACTGCCGGGTGTAGCAAACCGTATACACGGGCAGAACCACGAAAGTGGGAATAGATACCCAACACACGAAGGCTGCTTGAACATCCAAGGGGCTTGGGAAGCCGTGCACCTCGGGAAATCCCTCCGTAAGGAGTTGTATATCCGCGCAGTCGGTTCGACCCAGAGCCAAGATCTGGAAGATCAAGATCACCCTTGTTGGGGAGACTTTACTGGACTGGCGGCCGCGAGGCCGGCGGCCTAAGTACTGTAGTCACCGTAGAATAGAATAAATAAAGTCTATCCTAAATAGCTAAATGTCCGTCTAACAAAGGGGCCAATCTGGCGGCCACGTGTATGGCACCCGGTCCCGCCGGTGCATCACCGGCGTTCCGGCCATCGCCGTGAAAACGGATTACTCGTACTCATAACGAGGTTGCACGCCGGAGGCTCCGGAAAAAACTCAAGTCCCCAAAAACCTCCCTGGAGGACGTTGCTTTTCATATCCCCCCCCTTAAGACAGGGCGAACACCTCGAAGAGGAAGTCGGCATGGCAGCTCGTCATGATAAGAGCGCGTCCGACACCTGGTCTCCGGAAACCAACACACCTTCACCAAGGATCCCACGCAAGCTCTTCGCATCCGATACCAACCACAGCACACCAACACGCACCATGTCCAACCCCGACCGTCATAACACATCCGCGACTCCCGCCCTTGGCGGTTCCAACGGCTTCCGGTCCGCGCCCTACCCTGGGGATGTTACCAACCTCGCGTACGAAGACCGCCGTATTGGCGCCCGCTTTCGCGGACAGGCGGACCCACCGCAGTGGCCGACCTACGACGCCCTTGTGGGTGCAAATCCGAGAACTCGGCATGGCTCCGCGATGTTGCGGTATGTGCCTTGGTTTCACCCATTGGCTGTCCGCGACGAGGATTTGATCCACTCCTACACCGATAATTCTGAGATGCTCCCGGGCGACCTGCCCGGCGTGGTGACCATGTCCTGAGATTGGCGTAATCGTATCGCCATCCTGGTACACCACATACTCCGCCGACGCGGTGAATCCTCTGCGGAGGCTCAGGCCGCGCTTGTGCGTATCGCTTATCTCAGGCACCATCGGGCGCCTTTCGAGTTCCCGATACCACCAGAGGTCGAATTCGACGTCCACCTTTACCGCACTCGCGGGGAAATGTCGTACTGTGACCGTCTTAACGGATTGGAAACCCTCGCTTGGAGGGGCACACCGATCGCTCGGCAAGAAGCCCTTTGCTGGGTACGACCGATTCTTCGGGCAGAGTTCCGCTACCAACCGCGGCAGTCGCGCTCGAACTTCCTTCAGAACATCATCCGCGATGAGCGGCGTTGGCGGGCCCGGACCGGGTATTTCGTACCGTACCAAAACACGGAGATTGAGCGCATCGCGCCTGCTCACCGACGTGGTCGGTACGTCAGTCTCCCAGACTGGTGGTCCTCCTTGGAGGCGTGCTGGGCTTGCTTCATTGAGCTGCCCCCAGTCTTCACCTATATAGGGTCGTCGTTCTTGAACGATCCCCAGTCGGAGTGGTGGTCCGTCGTGGTAAGCGAATGGGCCGTCCGCACTACGGCTTTTATCCTCGCTGAGGCGTACGACCAATACCGATTGTGGTACGTGTCACCGCATGTGCGGGCTGCGATCCGCTGTTTGGACATGCGCATCCCCCTCGGGGGCGAGGCGAACGAAGAAGAGATGCTGGGCCTCCTCGACTTTGTGGAGGGGGTCCAGTGGGATGAGGTCTCGCTGGAGAACTCCCAACGCATTCAACTGCATCGCGGGTCTGGCCCCGGATTCGGGAGGAATACCGCGCTAGCGGGGGATTTCATCTACTTCGACCCCTGGGAGTACCACGAGATCAGCCGCGAGGAAGCGGAAGCCAACCGGCATGCGCCGCGTGAAGTCCCGGCTGACCACCCGCGAGGGTATATCGACTCGAGCGACTATTACCGCGGCTATGCGGATGGTGACCCGATGGTCGACAACGAACCGGAGGATTCGGGTTACGCTCCGATGGAGGATGACGAGTCCGGCGAGGCCGGTGAGGGGTCCGTTGAATACGGTGGTGCGGCTCCATCCGGGGCTGCTGATGCCGTGCGAACGGATTCCTATCCGACTCCATCGGTGGCGGGCCCGCCCGCAACTGCCGCTGGCACGGAGCGGGGCGAGGTCATCGCGCGCTTCCTTCGGGAGGAGGAGCTTCGCCCTTCCGAGATCTCGGGTGATATGGCCGCCATGCGGGATGCCTTAGCCAACCGCCTGGGCGGGGGTCCACCTCGTGCGGAGGAATGACCGGAGCTTCCGGTAGAATGTAGGGCGGCGCCACTAGGGCGCCATTGCCAGTAGTGAGAAATAAAAAGAAGAGGGTCGCCTTTCCGACGCCCTTTCCCAAGTCCACTTCTTTCTTTCCGGGGTACCGGCCTTCAGCCGGGGTTCCGGCGTTGCAGGGAACCAGCCTAGCTGGGAGTTCCGTGTTTAACGGTGGGCGCTTCGCGCGCGGACCAGGTAACTGGCACGACCACCAACGACTTTGGGATAGCGTGAGCGGTTGCTTCCTTCCCCGCGTTGGGGCATGGACGGAGATGGCGCGTGGTGCCATCAGCCATTCCATTCCGTGTTCACGGTTTATCCCTCTTGGGCGTTTACCAGCGTGGCTGGGAGTGCCGTCCCCGCAAGGCGGTTGTATCGCATTACCGCGGAGCGCGGGAGGTGCTCGATGGGCTCCGGGGTGTCTCACTCCGGCCCGTATCCGTACCAGCGGGTCCAGTATTGGAGCACCCCGTGCTCATCGTAGCTATGTCCGACGATTCGGTCGAGGACGTACTCCTGCACGTAAACTTGCCGGCCTTGCCGGGTGGTGGTGACCCGAGCCTCAGCGCCGCGTGGTGCTGGGCTCGTCGTCGCCTGTTTCGGGTCACCCGGTTTGTCATTCTGCTCTGCGGTTGTTGCCGGGTTGCCGGGGCGGCCGTACCGCTTCTCGGAAGTTGCCGGGGCGGCCGGGTTGTGTTTCCGCTGGGCGGTAGGGGCTTCCCTGAAGTCCGCTCTTACCGCGAGTTTGCGGGGGTCCTTCCGTCTTGGTGACGGTTCGCCGGAGGCCTCCGCTTGATTTGCGGCATGCGGGGTTCCCATTGGTGGGCAGTTTCCGCTGTGCGGTTCGCCGGAGGCCTCCGCTTGATTTGCGGCATGCGGCGTTCCCATTGGTGGGCAGTTTCCGCTGTGCGGTGCGCCGTGGGCGGTGAGTGGTTCACCGTCCCGGCGATTCGCCTCCGCGGGGTGGCTGTCAGCCAATGAACGGGATGACAGGTGCCCATTGGTCCGATATCCCGCCCGGGTCACGTGACCTTGAGGACGGGTTGTCGGACCGTCGCGGACGGTTGGCTCCGATTGTTCGGCAAGGGAGGCGGTTTTCGACTTGTCGTCGCGCCCCTTTTCCCCCATGGGGTTCGTACCGTTCTCAACGGTGTGGCTCGCTGGACCTGCTTGCGCATCGCCCGCCGTAGTACCGGTATCGACCGAAACGCTCAGTGTGCGAACGCGAATGTGCGGGGAGCCCTCAGTTGCTTCCACGCGATGCGGAGCGTCCGTAGGGTCTCGCTTCCCGGCTTCGGGTCTTCGAGCGCCTTGGTTCCCCTTGCGGGGTTGCGTGGCGGTCGGGTTGACCGCCGCGTCCTGCGGGAGCGGATTGGCGTCCGGCGACGATGCCGTTTGCCCGCTCGGGGGCCTTGCCCGGGGTGTCCGATTAAACTTCCGTTCCGACGGCGATGCTTCCGCGATTGAGCGGGTCCCCTCCCCCTCCTTAGACGGAGCGACGGGTGATGGTGGGTTAACCGCATGGCGGGTATAAATACCGCTGCGCGGCGCCCGTAAGGGTAGCTGGCTGCGAGGGCCAGGTGTTTCCGGCATTGTCGGTGGTTCGGATAAAGTTGGTATACTGGAGAGACCCCGTGAGGGGTGCGGTACCACGGCGGGACGTGGTGCCACCGTTGTACCCGTGGTATCCGAGGCCCTTTCGACGGGGGCTGATGCGTTTTCCGCCTGCGGCGGTGGGGCGGCTACGATGCGGTCTT
The DNA here is from genome assembly GCA_030374765.1 of Agarophyton chilense. Classification (NCBI taxonomy): domain Eukaryota; phylum Rhodophyta; class Florideophyceae; order Gracilariales; family Gracilariaceae; genus Agarophyton; species Agarophyton chilense. Next base: position 725,339 of record JARGXX010000095.1, on the reverse strand, counting down.
GTGAAAGACGTTCGTGGTCGCCGTTCTTGTCCACCACAACGGTGCCGGGGAGGGAGGACACGACCCGGAACTGACCTTCAGCGACAGGCGAGAGCTTGTGACGCTTGTCGGTCCGGGGGTTGTAGTACTCCTGGCGAACGAACACGTAGGTTCCCGGCTTGGGCGGTGCCGGTAGTGGTCCGCGTAAGCGGTTATCAAAATCCCGCTTGTAGGCGGCCTGTGCACGTTCCATGGACTTCCGGGCGACCGGTACGAGCTTGGTAAGCCAGTTCTTCCACTTGAGGCGGTATTGACCCACGGATGGGAAAGAGTGGACCCTGTGTTGGGGTTCGACCGCCACTGGCGGGGGTGTCCTGGAGAGCACAAGCTCGAAGGGAGTCAGACCGGTTGTCCGGTGAACCTGCGTGTTGTAGGCGTAGGTGATAGCATCAGAATAAATGTCCCACGTCATTGGGTGATCGGATACGTAGGAGCGTAGCGACGCGAGTAGGGTGCGGTTGAAGCGTTCCACCTGCCCGTTTGTTTGCGGGTGGTAGGTGGTAGTAAACAGGTTCTTGACGTCGAGGATGCGGCAGACGTCCCGAAAGAACTTAGAGGCGAACTGCTTACTGTTATCGGATAGAACCTCTATCGGAGGGCCATAAACGAACGCCCAGTGCGTAACGAAGGCGTTCGCAACCGTAAAAGCGGCGATCTTCCGTAAAGGTACGGTGCGCACCAGCTTCGAAAAGCGGTCAGTGATAACCAAGAGGAACTTGTTTCCCTTGCGCGTCTTGAGTAGAGGCCCGAGAATGTCGATTGCGACAAACTCGAGGGGCGCCCTTGCGGGGAAAAGCTTCATCCGTTTGGAGTGCTTCCGGAGTTTCACCCGGTTCTTTGCGCATTGGGTGCAGAACTGCACCGTAGCGTAGCAATCAACCGCCATAGCGGGCCAATAAAAGTCCCTTCGCAGGGTTAGATAAAGTTTTCTCCCACCGGAGTGTCCCCCGAGGGTCGGGTAGTGTGAGAGGTGGAGCACCCTGGTTTACAGGGTGTGGGGGACCACGATCTGGGATCGGTGGTCCACCGTCCGGACGAGGTAACCGATGTCGTTTACCTCGAACGGGAGGTCCTCTCCACCGTTTAGGCGGGCCCGTATGCGCGTGCAGAACGGGTCGCCGAACTGTTCTCGGATCATCTCCTCGGTGGGGATGGGTACAAAGGTCCCGGGTACGGGTGTTTCATTCTCGCGCGCTGCTAGTAGCTCATCCATTTCCATGGTGTCTTCCCCGGTTTCGGGCCAATCCGACTCCGTCGGTGTTTCCCCTTCCAAGGTAAAGCACGGGATCACGTCGATCTCCGGGTCGGCAAGTGCTTCACCTGTCGTATATAATCGAAAGATGGCGTCTGCTTGGGTGTTCTGGACACCCTTTTTGTAGACGACCTCGAAGTCGAATTCCGCTAAGCGGAGGTGCAACCGCATTAAGAGGCCAGAAGGATCTGCGATGTTCAGCAGCCACCTCAAGGAGGCATGGTCCGTGTACACGGGGAAATGAACGCCCATGAGGTATGGGCGCAGAGTGGATAGCGCCCAGACCACTGCGAGGCACTCCTTCTCGGAGACCGAGTAGTTGCGCTCGTGGACGTTCAGCGTGCGGGACCAATAGCCAATTGGTTTTCGTTCCCCCTCAGGGGTGGTTTGGAATAGTGAGCAGCCCACCTGGTGGTCGCTGGCGTCGGTGTCGATGGAGTAGGGAAGCCCAGGTTTGGGCAAGGATAGGATGGGAGCTGTCGTAACTGCCTTAATTAAGGAGAGAAAAGATTCCGACTGATCGGTGGTAAATGGCGCAAGCTTCGGTGGCTGGCCCTTCCGCAGTAGCGCGTTTAGCGGAGCGGCGACATCCGACAAACTCGGTATAAACCGTCGATAGACGTTGACCAGACCTAAAAAGGATCGGAGCTCCGTTTGAGTACGGGGCTCCTTCGCCTCGCAGAGGGACTTGATACGAACTTGTTCGATCATTAACCGTCCTGGACGGATGACGTGCCCGAGATACTTCACCGTGTCGGTGAAGAACTCGCACTTCCTCAACTTGAGGGTTATTCCTGCGTCTCGCAGTACAGACATCACGTCCCGCACGTGGGTCAGGTGATCTTCCAGGTTTCTGGAAAAGACAATGATGTCGTCCAAGTAGACAAGGCACGTGCGCCACTTGAAACGCGACATCAGTATGTCTATAGCCCTTTGGAAGGTTGCCGGTGCATTGGTTAAACCAAACGGCATCCGCTTGAAGCGGTAGGAACCCGAGTGGCAAACAAACACGGCTTTGTCTCGGTCCTCTTCCCGGACTGGGACTTGCCAGAAGCCCCAGTTAGCATCCAGAGCCGTAAACACGGTAGCGTCCCCGAGCGAGTCTATACACTCGTCCATGCGCGGAATCGGGTAGGTGTCCCTCACAGTGACGGCATTGAGGCGGCGGTAGTCAACGCAAAACCGCCACGTGCGGTCAGCCTTGAGGGCCAGCACCACCGGTGAAGCCCAAGGAGATTGGGCGGGCTCGATGACTCCAGCACGGAGCATCTTGTCCACCTGAAATTCTTCCTCCTCCCGAGCTTTCGGTCCTGCCCTGTAAGGGGGTTGTGCAACCGGACGTGCGTCCGGTAGCAAGTCTATCCGATGTTCGGTTGTATTGATCTCACCCAGTGAGCCGTCCCACATTGTGGTAAACTCGCGTAGCATTCCGCGTAAGCGGTCCCGGTGTGAGACCGGTACATGACTCAGGTCCAGGTCCTCGAGGGCCTTGATCGGGTCTATCTTATCTTATCTCGTAGGCTGTGCCCTGGTGTCAGGTGTGGGAACCGACGAGGTCGGAAATGCATCCGTCTTGACGGTTTTATCGAGCGCCAACTGCTGTGCCTCCCCGGAGGTTTCTGCACCGGATACCGGGAGACCATCCTCGGTGGAGGGAGTTATTCCGAGTACTTCGGCAGCCGTCACATTTTTGTAGGGAGCATCGCGAGCGGGTGCGGCGTCACAGACCCAATGACTTGGTTCTTTGCCAGCGTCTGGGGAGCCTTCCCCAGATTGGCAACCACCACCCTGAAAGTGGAATTCGGCGTGACTTGCGCGATTCCGTTCGCAACGGTTAACTGAAATTTCTCGTACAACGAGGGCAGGGGCTGAACAACCCGAAGACCGTGTTGACGGGAATTGACTGAAACCATAACCTGGCTCTCGGGGGGTATGGTGACTGACGAGGCAACGCGTAGCTTCGTAGAATCCCGGTTCGCCGGTGTGGTTTCCTGCGCAGCAGGTAGAGGAACGTGTTTCCTCGATGTCCACTTCAGCGGTTGACGAACAATGGGGACGGGCGATCCGTCCTCAAGTTCGACCTGCTTAAGGCCTGGGCCGATGGCGTCGACAAACCTGTTGCAGTAGTCACATCCCAGTATAACTGGCGCGGCCAGCGAGCGGCACACAATAAAAGTTAGTTTAACCACCATCCGCCCTAGCCTGACGACCAGGTCGATCACACCAACCATTTTCAACGGGTTGTTATTGGCTTCTGAGACGTCGGGTACGGTTTCAGAACGGATGAGTGACCCCAATGGCGGGGGTAAAACCGATTCCACAATAAAGTTCGGCCCAGCACCTGTATCCGGGACAGTGAGACATCTCACCATAAACTGCGTGTGCAGACCAAGGTCAGCGTAAACCTTGTAGTTACGCTTGGCCATTACCAAGACTCTATCTGGGATCCGGTTATTTCTAATCCGTATCCACGGTCGACGCAAAACACCGAGGTGTTTAGAGTCCGCGTCTGCGGTGTCCTTCCTTGTCAGGATTTTCACCGGGGAGCGAAGCATCGGCGCCTCGGGCGTCGTCAGCCTCAACTCTGAGGACGCCTCTCCCGAAGGGGAGACTCCCTCTATTCTTTTCCCTGTACAGGGTCCTGGTCGGGCGAAGGCCCGACTTCCTCGGCAACAAGTGCATGATTCCGTTGCACGGTAGCTACCGCAGGAGTGGGTTGAGATCCACCAGCGTGGTTTGGCGCTGGTGCGGCCCGTGCCGGCTGAGCCGGTTTGTACCGAGAATTCGGAGTGTGAGCCAATGCGTTGGGGAAGTCCGTCTTCGCGCGGAGATATGACGTGAGTGGCACGGAGCCCTTCTCCTGCGGGGAGAGGGCTTCGTAAGTATCCACCACTCGCGCCATATCGCGTAGCGATAAAAGACATTGCGGGAAGGTGTGCCCGCGCTCGTAGCACAAGTGGCACACCAACGTCACTCCCGCGTTTCGCGGTACGGCATTCCGAGCATCGGTGCATCTTCCGGGTTCCCGGTTTTCAACCCATCCAGGGCGCTGACTTCGTGTCCTTCCGTTCGAGTACGGCATACGGGGGGCCGGAGTGCGGCGGTCATTAACATAAAAGACCTGCCCGTTCTCCGTGTCCCTTGCGGTTGAGTCAACCGAGCCATCCGTCGTAGACGGTAATTCAGTTGTCGGAATAGATAAACCATCGTGCTGGATGAAATTCATATTGTCATAATCCTCTTTGGGGATGCCATCCGTCGCAAATGACGGTGAAGAAGAGTCCGACTCAAGCAGCAATGCCTTAGCGGCCTTCGACCGGGTTCCCGGATTGCGTGCACGTAGTGCATCTCCCTCTGCGCGGGCAAACTGTACGAGTTCAAGGTAGGTCACCTTAGGCTCTTGTTCCCTGTAACGGGCGACAAGAGTCTTGATGGCTGGATCCAAGCCATCAATGAACACCGTACAGCGTTTCCCAGCGGGGTATACATTACCACAACGGTGGAAAGCCTTATTCAGGCGTACCGAGTAATCAGTCTCGAGCTCGCCGGAGCGTTGTGGAGTGTCTCGCAAAGCGAGTATTGCCGCTTGTATCGCGGAGTTGGTTGCGTAGGAACGCAGGAGGTACTGCACGGCCTCGGGCCAGCAGGTCACACCTCCTTCGGAGGCTCGCAACGAGCCCCGAACCGACAAAAACTGATCTTCAGCGACACCCAGTAGAAAGTAGGGTAGCGCCACGTAGGCTTGTCCTTCGTTCATTCCGAGTATATCGGCTTCCGCTACAAAGCGGTGTAAAAAATCCAAGACCAGAATTGGATCATCCCCAGTAAACGACTGGTTGCGAAGTGAAAGCTGCATCCGCTTGATGCAGTCTTTCACTTTACCCGTGTCACGCGGTGTCCGACCTAAAGAGGAATCTTCTAGCCGGTAATACCGGTAGGACAGGAGTGTCATGTACAGAGGGTTGGTGGGCTTCAAGGGTTTGAGGCCCGGATGTTGCCGACCCTTGGGGCGCGACCCGATGGCCCCGTAGGTGGCAGAGGACCGCTTTGAGCGGGAAGAGCGCCCATAACGATCCTGTGGGTCATCGCTCACCGACGAATCGGAATTCTCCGAGTCACTCGGTTTACCGTCCGACTCAGATGATGAGTCGGACGGGTGTCCGTGCTTACGGTTAGAATCCCGGTTCTTCCGGCTCTTCCGGTTCCGCGACTGGGTCTCTCGATGAGAGACAACCGGTCTAGCCGTGTTCGCCGGCGAGGTTAACGTCCTCTCGACCGACTCAAGTCGGCTTCGGAGACGCTCGAAGCGATTCTCCATACCTTCTGCGAAGGAAGACGGAGCGCCAAAACACTCGAGTAGTGTATTGACGTCCGACCGCAATACGCGGATATCCTCGGCTAACTCACTTGGAGGGGGCTTAGCGAGGCTTCCTCGTAAAGAGGTGAACTCCCTCGACAGGGTATTGTGAGTAGTTCGCAGGGAGCGGAGCTGCTCCTCCAAGCGCACAATCCGCGCTTGGTCGACCAACCGTGGAGGCTGAGAAACCACCGTTGCAACGGTCGTTAACCCGGAATCGGGCTGCCGGTCTTCAGTGCCGGTGACCGGTATCTCCCGGGAATCCGGTGTTGGAGCCAGGGCCTGTGGAACATCAGTGCCCCTGGCATCACCGCTTTGGCGGGAACGGCTGCGTGTTGCAGGAGGCACCATGCTAGGCGGTTTCCTTGGCATTTGCCACACCGTCTCGACGGAAGAATAGAAAGCAAACTGGTGAGACCGGAGAAAACCCGTTAAACGGAAAACAACCTCAGAGAGGACACAAGCGGTCTTGACTTCTAAGTCGGGAGACCAATTTGTAGGACAATGCCCCCAAGGAGGAAAACCTACGAAGACGTCCGGATATTCCTCTCACGAGGTAACCGGCGCGGTAGAGCCCTCCCAGGGATCGGCGCGCAATGCCCGGTGTAAGCCGGAGCCGAACCGTCGCGACGGGCGCAGGGAGGCTGAAAGAAGCCGAGAATATCCGCCGAAGCGGTGCTTGCGTATCCCCTGAGGAGGCAAAACCCACGAGAGTGGCGAGCACGACAGGTGTCAGTGCGAGCCGCAAGAGCGAGAATTGCCCAATGAAGGGGAGGAAAAGGGAAGGTAAATGGGAACGGAGGCAAGAGGGCGAGGTTGACCACGAGTCGCAAGAGGGGACTCGGGAATAGCCGGCAATGCCGGGTGTAGCAAACCGTATACACGGGCAGAACCACGAAGGTGGGAATAGATACCCAACACACGAAGGCTGCTTGAACATCCAAGGGGCTTGGGAAGCCGTGCACCTCGGGAAATCCCTCCGTAAGGAGTTGTATATCCGCGCAGGCGGTTTGACCCAGAGCCAAGATCTGGAAGATCAAGATCACCCTTGTTGGGGAGACTTTACTGGACCGGCGGCCGCGAGGCCGGCGGCCTAAGTACTGTAGTCACCGTAGAATAGAATAAATAAAGTCTATCCTAAATAGCTAAATGTCCGTCTAACAAAGGGGCCAATCTGGCGGCCACGTGTATGGCACCGGGTCCCGCCGGTGCATCACCGGCGTTCCGGCCATCGCCGTGAAAACGGATTACTCCTACTCATAACGAGGTTGCACGACGGAGGCTCCGGAAAAAACTTAAGTCCCCAAAAACCTCCCTGGAGGACGTTGCTCTTCAAGCTGTACAGGAAGATTATGAATTATCGCGAATATCGGCTCAAGGTCCGAAAGGGGAAGCGAACAAGTCGCGAGACAGCCAAAGTGAGAGATCACATTAAGCGTTTGAAGATTGGCCTCCATGGTCTTACTTTTTCTGGAAAGGATCTTATTCTTATATTTGTATTTCTCAATCGCTTTGTAGTCGAAGCCGACACGCTGGGGATGAGTGAAGCTCAAGCATTCGTGGCACTTCCACACTTATTGGTTGGATTTGCATTGGAGCAATACCGTGCCGTGAGTGGTTCACTTACCGTCGAAGAAGGTGGAGTCACCAGTTGGGCCGAAACCGTGCAGTACTTGCTGCGTAGTTACGCAACGTCTCTTGCGATTCGCGAGGCTATTCTGAATCTCAGAGATATTACCCAGAAGCCTGGAGAAAAGGAGGTCGAGTACAGTTCAAGACTGAATAATGCAGCTACACGCTGTGGAATTGTTCATTCTACGGACGAGAAGATGACACTTTTTGTCGATGGACTCGATCTGAATATCCAGTCATTGGTAGCCCGTCATCAGGAGAAGCACTCGAGAATCAGTTTTCTGGAATTAGTGCAGTATGCACAGGCTGAAGGTGAAGCAGTTCGCGCTCGTCGCGGAGGTGGAACACGTCGTCTAGGGACATACCTCATTGCTAACAGGGATATAAAACGCCCTATCAAGCGAGGCAAGGTTTTGCATCTGAAGTCGTCAGAGGAATCACGCATTTCGACGTTTACGCCTCATGATGCCAGTTTTACTGGAGAAGACGCAGTTATTTATCTGGATGATCCATGGGGGTCAGCGCCTACTGCGGATTTGCCGTCAACTGATTCCCATGTGGAAGATGATGTATTGGCTATGGAGCCACGCCGTTATCCTTACAGAAGGAGTCCGATGGTCCCGCCAGCGGATGGATTTACTTCTCAGAAGCCTGGTTGGATGGATACCCGTGGTACAGAACAGCCACAGCTGAGGTTGAACAGGGACGGCCTGATATGTTATGGGGGCTATGGTAGACATCATTTGTCATCGGAGTGCACTTCGCCCTTTACACAGGTACATCGAGTTGTCTCGAACTATGAAGCTCTCACGGAGCCAGAACGAACCCGAGTACCGGTACAATCATATTAGAAGGCCAAAGCTTGGGGACTTGCGGATATGGTACGCAAAACTCATGCGAGAGCTCAGAACTCTGAAAGACCACAGGGTCCAGCCCCAGAAGTACGGAGGAACGCCGATGTAGCGAGGGAGAAACCCGCGTCATCGGGAAATTAAGTGAGGGAGCCCTCAGGGGGTTGGGTGGATTCAAACCCACCATACCGATCGGGGTACCGGCATTGCCCCGCTTCCGGGAATTTAAACCGAAGGTCCTACTGAGACCAGGAAGATCTTCGAATGTCGGAAACTATGTACAGGTTGACTGTATGGTGAAACGTCTTTGGAGACGATATGTGTGCCCAAGTAGGAGTACGAGTCAAGTCATGATTATGGCCCGAAGGAACTACAAGGTCTATGCTGACGTCGGCTCTTCTCAAGCGCTGTTATCGCGAAGAATCGCTGTATTGGATACGGGTACAGGCCCGAACTTTATCAGGTTTTCTTAATTGCGTGAAGGCGAGCGAGCTCGAATACAACAGGCACAGATACCGGATATCCGGGATGCGAACAAGAGACTGATAAAGTCTATCGGAACAATACGGCTTGTCGTTCGCTTGGGAAATCATGTTTTCCTGTTAACGTTTATTGTGTGTATCACATTGGCTGCACCAGTTGTGCTGGGTTGTGACTACTGTGACAAGTTTGTCGAATCGATTCGTCCGAAGAATCGGGAAGTGGAGCTGGACGATGGCTCTAAAGTGCCAAACGTGGGCAGACCTTTGCGGCGATCCGCTTTATGGGCACCATGAGCACCGTCATTGGAATACGAAGCCCCACTGGGCAGAACATCTCCGAAGATTCGGGTGTGTAAACAAACGGTGATACCACCAAAAAGTCAAACATGGGTATCAGTCGTTACTAAGAAGCACGGAGTTATCGTTATTCAGCCGAACGCGGCACTGTATCACACTAATGAATTGCTAGTCGCTGACGGCATTGCAAAGGTGAGCCCGAAGATATCTTTCAGGATATTGGTGAGCGATGTTGGCTCAGAAGAGCGTCGCTTACACAAGCATCAGCTCTTGGGCATGGCGCTGCCACACCCTTCAGTTGTGATACCGACACACATAATGACGGCAGACGTCTTGGGAGTAACGCCCACAGGCGAGCAGAAGTCGACAGTGACAGAAGCGGTCGAGAACATGAAGAACATGGAGGAAGAGAGTGTCTCTGAAGAAGAGATGGAAGAAGTCCTGGAGGGCGTGAAGATGGAACACGTTCCTGAGGAGTATAATGGAAGATTGCGCAGATTGCTGTTGAATTTTTCACATATGTGGAGTGGATATATTGGCCAGATCGTGGCTACAGAACATCATATTGAAGTTGTACTGGGTACACGACCCATCGCTCAAATTCCGTATCCGGCAGGCCCTCGAACTCGTCAGATCGAACAAGGACACGTGGACTCCATGTTGGAGAAGGGAATCATTGAGACAGCTCAGTCAGCTTGGGCGTCCTCCGTGTTCCTTTTTCTCAAAGGAGATGGTTCTTTACGCTTTTGCGTTGACTACAGAAAACTGAATGCAGTAACTGTGAGGGATACGTACCCATTATCGAATAGGGATGAATGCATCGATAGTCTTGGAGAAGCCAATGTTTTTACTACGCTTGACGCAAATTGGGGATACTGGCAGATACCAGTCGCCCCAGAGGACCAAGATAAGACTACATTTCCGTTTCACGCAGGTCTGTATCGCTTTAAGCGAATGCCATTTGGTTTGACCAACGCCCCTGCAACTTTTCAGAGTGCTATCGATATAATACTATCACATTATAAGTGGAAAACATGTCTTGTTTACTTGGATGACATCATCATTTTCAGTAAGAATATGGAACACCATTTTGGGATTGTTGAGGAAATCCTCGATAAGTTACAGCGAACCGGAATTACCCTGAAGATCAAAAAGTGTGAATGGTTCACGGACCAAGTGAAATACCTGGGACACAGGATAAAGCCAGGGAAACTGGAAATGAAAGAAGTGCAGACCGCTGCGATTCGTGAGTTCAAATCTCCGCGAACGCAGACGCAATGGAGATCTTTTTTCGGACTTTGTAACGTCTACAGACGACTTGTGCCACGCTACTCGCATATCGCTGCACCCCTTACTCTTTTCTTGAAGAAGGGACAACCCGTTCAATTAAAGGAATTTGTAGAAGCTGAAACGGACGCTATTTCAAAGCTTAAACACGTGCTGAACACAGCTCCTGGGTTATCTCTTCCGAAAATGGATCTTCCTTACTCCGTCAATACGGACGCTAACGATTATCAGATAGGGTGTGCCCTTTTTCAAACGCACGAAGGCGGCATACGACATCCTATTGGATACTGGTCGAGAGTACCAGTCAGAAAATAACTACTCTGTGTCAAAAAAGGAATTCCTTGCGATGGTTTGGGCTCTCACGACCCTCAGACCTTACCTACAGGGTGCTCACTTTACGGTCAATACCGATAATTCATGCCTCAGATGGCTCATGTCGATTACCGACCCGTCGGGACGCTTAATGCGATGGCGTCAGTGCCTTTCAGAATTTTATTTCACAATAAAATACAAGAAGGGAACTTCAAACGTACACGCTGACGCATCATCGCGACTCGAAACATTGGGAGAAACCCAATTGGAAATCGATGATGAGATACCATGTTTGGTAACGGAAAATTTGAGGACGAAAGAAAAAGATCTAGAAGATCTAGAAGAAGAGGATTACCAAAGGGTATTACTGGTAGCCCAGACTACGGACACTGATCCGGAAGATCAACTCGAACGAATCTCTCTTGAAGAGCTATTCCATGAACAAGTCCCAGATGCCTTCTGCGAGGCTATCAGCTCTCGTCTGAACGGGGGGGAGGTGTTTCCTTTTCGTCAGGACGATCAAGGAATCTTTTTTCGAACTTGTGAATCAAATGAGCAAATCGTGATACCACACGTTCTCAAGAGCAGAGTACTGCATTTGGCACATTTTTCGCAAATATCTGGTCTTCCAGGCGGTACGAAGCTGTATCTAACCCTCAGAAGAGACTTTTATTGACCAACTTTGGCAGTGGATTGTCATGCGACAGCTATGATGTGAGTAACGTGCGCGAGCAATAGAGTGAAGCTATAGAAGAGGAAGAAGCCACTGAAGCTGTTCCCAGCAATCGCAATTCTACAGTATGTCTGCATTGGCAAACTTGGGGAATTGATCCGCTCGAAGAGGGGAAACAGATACCTTTTGGTAATAACTGACCGCTTCTCTAAGCTGGTTAAGACTGTTCCGCTGAAACGGAGTACTACTTCCGTGATAGCACGAGCGTTTATCCACCATTGGGTTTATCACTACGGACCACCGGATGCTCTGCTCTCAGATAATGGCAAGCAATTCGTTGCACGCTTCTTTCAAGATGTATGCAGGATACTTGGAGTTAAGAACGTGTTCACTACGACGAATCATCCGCAATGTAACGGGCAGGTGGAACGGTACAACTGTACACTACGCGCCGCAGTTCGGCACTACATCGGAGAACACTCGAAAGACTGGGATCTGTATACAGACACGCTTTGCTACGCGTACAATACGCAAGTACCTTCCACGACGAAGCTAAAACCCTTTGAATTGGTGATATCTCGCCGATCAGCGGCTTTGCCAATCAAGGTAGATTCGGGCAGAACCGAAGAAGAGTCAGTGCCGACGCCGGCTCAGTTTCACCTACGCTGGAAGAATGAGTTGCGCAAACGCACTACGCAGGCTGCAAAAGAGATGGGAAAGACCCAAGCGCGCTACAAGCGTAATTACGACGCGTCAATGCGACGGGCACTCCCGGATATCCCAGTCGAAGGACACGTTTTCGTGAGAGTGGAAAGGAAAGATAGCCGGAAGACCGGAGAGGAAAACGAACGGAAACGACGTTCTAAGTTAGCGCCGATCGCTACAGGACCGCATGAAGATGTCTAATGCGACGAATATACCGTGGTAATACGGAGAGGTACTGAGATGGAGCGCATTTCTCGCGACTGAGTAGTTGGTGCGCCAGATCGAGAAGATGACGTACAGCGAGAGGAGTCCGCACGTGGAGATATTGAGTTGCAGAAGCCATCACAGCCATTACTTTTACAGGAGTTCGCAGAAATATCGCCGGAGGGCAAAATAATTCCAAAATTGCCACGTGGTAAAAAGAGTTCGGAGATCCGACTTACAGGGCTGAACAACAGTTCTGCGACAAACGGCGCATCAGCCCATGTCATAATCATAGCTCTCACTGTACCAGTGAGAGGAAACACGTCGATCTGCACTGTGAGCGCGCACTAAACTGCAGTCTCTCCCTCAGACCACGCAGTGGACGCCAAAGAAATTGAGGATGATACCTCACATATCAGAGGTCGTGAAGGCTCTACAGGGAGTCCTGATGACAGAATAGAATCGCCATTTGGCGTAGAACCGGAAGGAACCGAAGCTGAGATCAGCAAGCCAATTCCACTAAACGGATTGAAGACTGTAGCTCTCCCTAAGGAGCGCAGCAGGTCTCCAGAAAAGAAAAAGTCCAGAAGAGACACCGCAGTTGTGGAGACGCCACATGAAGACAGTATAACTGTATCGGCTGACCCGTTTGCGGCATATACCGAGCATTCGGGGCGACCCCCAGAACATCCGGACACCAGAAATCCGGAAGAGAAGAAGCCCAACGGGGTAAGCCTCAGGCGTACAGTGGTAACTGAAGCCGCGTTTTTGCCGCAAGGTTCGGAAACCCCGAGAAGGACGTTGGAAGCACCGGCCAGATCGGAAAGATATAGGGAAACCGGACGACTGGCTTTGAGAGCCCCGGATGTGGATGAGACAACAGAACGTGATGACACGATTCCGAACGCTATAGCGAACGCTACGGAACCTGTTGACAAGATTTTCACCCCGACTGAGGATTCTGCAACTGAGGAGATGGAATATATCATCGAACGCATTCTAGATCATGGATGGCTTGCTTAGGACAACAGTTTACTGTTTAAAGTGCTTTGGTATGGGTATCAACCCGAAGGCGATACATGGGAGCCCATACGCAATGTACCACGATCACACGTGCTTGCGTACTGTCGACGTGCTAAACTGGATGTCCCAAGAAGTGAGAAGTGAAGCAAAAAGAGAAGAGGCCTCGCAGAAAGAAGAAGAAGCAAAGAAGTTGCAGAAAATCAAAGCGTTTTATTTTGGTTATCTCGAGACTACCACTAGTTAGTTTGTGACAGTGCCCTCAGGCAAGAAGGTGGGGGGTTCGGGTTATCCGAGTTGATACCCATCGAGGAGCGCAAGAGATTCAGCATCTGCTGTCGATTTCCTTGAATAAGGTGGGGAGAAATCCCAGCGTCTTCGAAGAACTGCCTCAGATTGCCAAGCTCGGCATCGAGGGAAGCCACAGCGGGTCGAACAGGCTCAGGTACAGCGCTCCGCATCGCTGCAGGGACCACTGGCTCTATGCCGTCGTTCTCACCAAAAGCGGGATCCTAGAGGATGACCTCTTCTGGCTCTTCGTCGTAATCGATTTCTTGAATCTCGTCAACGAATGCATCGGCATTCTGAGCAGTTGGCTCGTGTATGTAACCAGTTGGTTGGGTCGCAGGCATTGCTCGCGGAGTTTCCCGCAGAACTTTGGCGTGATCGCCATCGATATGCTGGTTAGTTCAGGGGTCGTACCAGACAAAGTCACCGCTGGGACCGGTTCTTTCGGGTGAATAGTCGCGCCGAGAAAGTTTTCTAGCCTGCTGTTCAGAAGGAACAAGGGTCCAGACAATCTGGTCAATGACATTCATCAGGCGCAGAAATTCTTCCTGATTGGCACATGGGCCCAGGACGAGCGACAGATCGAGTTCTCTCGCAAATTGTGGAGCAATCGGGCTCATATACCACAAACGATATGTGTCGTATACATCCCAAAGGATGAAAACGGCCATCTTCGCGATGAATTCACTGTAGAAGACTACCAAATAACCGGAAAACAGATCCTTCGCGAGTATGGACCCTAGGTAGGTGATTGAAAGAGAGAGCTCCACAGGACAGCCACGAGGACTCTCTATCTCATGCCATTATTGAGGGTTCAGAACGTAGCGCCCGACGCGCGAGTTTTACCGAATTCGGTCCACTTCGAGCATCTGGTATGGAACCAAGTATCCCAGTCGAGACCTGGTACGGCGTTCCCACCGGAGTAATTTCTAATAAGGATTATCCTGTTTGCGGAGATATCGGAACTCCGCGCGTAATTGAGGACTGTCGGAACAGAGGGCCCCGTTGAATACTCCACAAACACCGCGCCACCTTTGGACATCCAAAGTCGCTAGGTTCTCGACATACGAGTAGGCCTCGCCATTTGTTCTGGCACACCAGGTATCGAATTGCCAATCCTCATTGAGAGGCACCGAGCCGATAATGCGGCGTAATAGCTGGTACAACAGACGGGTGATTCGTTCGCGCGCCTCGAGCAAGCTCTCCTTTCCGAAGCGACTGATTGCATTGTTTTGGGACGGCGCAATGGCTCAACCAATCTGTTTTAAACAACGCATGCCATGGGATACCATCGGGAAGGCGACCGGCGACCACATACTGATCCATCAGAGCTTTGTTGCGGACCGCTGCAGTGAAAAACCAGGGTGCTCACGCGTATAATGCAGAGTGCTGCAGGAGATCTCGGGCGACGAAGTCCGCGTAATGTGGGAACCTCTCTACGGAGATGGACGCAGGTTGCAGAACACCTGCAGTTGAGGAAAGGTATGCAAGACCAGGACTGTAAGCCGATTGCGGCAAAGAGACAGTTCGGGAGAGTGGATCGGAACCCCTAAACGGCGCTAAAGTCTGCTGAAACTGATGATTGTCGAGATCGTCATAGGACGTCGGTGGATTGACCACGTAAGACGGAAGGTTGCTCATCACGAGATGTCGGATACAAGAAAAGCTTGAAGGATGGAATAGCAAGATGATCGCAAGGTGGAGTGGAAAAACACAAGGTTGTGAAACGAAAGGAATAATCGGAATGTCCGAGAAGCGCACTGCGATTGCTTTTACAGACAATTCGTCGCGGGTGCTCCGCTCTTAACGGGGGGGATATGTAGCATTCTGGATGCACCTGAGTTCGACCGATCGAAAAACTGCGAAGTCGCCATACGGAATTCATAAGCTATTGCTTGGGTTGTACTCTATTTCGAGAAGTTATGAGAAGAATAACTTCATGGAAAGATTGGGACAGGAGAAATTCAATTAGGAAATACTGTAACTAGTGCACGCAGTAAGGTGCTAACACCAAATATTTCATTTGGTATTATTTAGATAATTAGATAGTGACACGCAACGTGTATGCCTTACTCTACAGTGCTTGCTTTGCCTCTTGCCACATTAAAGGGCGCAAGGCCCAGGTGCGGACGGCGAAGGCCAACCAACAACCACCAACAAACCAAAACACCATCTTGGTGAGTCCTAGAAATCCTAAAGTGGTTTACCATAAAGGGGCATCTATATTATCAGTTCTTAACCGTTCTGAGCTATAGCTCTTGTTCCGAGAATACCCTCGACTGTTGCGCGTTTACCGCCTTTTTCTACAGCTTTCTGTGTGTGTGTCTGTTGTCTTCTCCACTGTCACCTGGTTATTTGTGTCGTCACAAGGGTCGTCGAGCCGATCTCGTGTGCATTACGTACCGCTGCATCTGAAAATCCGCCTCGTGAATACACGTATTTCCCCCATTGTTTAGGCACACCTGGCCGCTTTCCGCACACCGTTTTCTTATCTAAGAACCGTCGCTCGCAGGGCACCACCCGCTCTTCGCGGTTATTTCTGTGGATACCCACTGCACCGAGACCTTTACAGTCATCAGTGGAATACCACACCGTACGCCTGTAAAGTCGTTTCTGACACTAATCTGACGAGCCATGTCAGAGCCAGAAAAGGATCGTATCGACCCCTTGAAGGATGGTCAGGACTTTTCAATAGGGAGAATTCGCATAGAGGCAGTTTGTGACGCCAAAGAAATTAATGAAGGGTTAGAATACGTCCAAAATCTGTAGGAAGACAGCAAAGAACGTGCCGAATTTCTACAAAATCAGAAGAAGGCTAGTGGGAATATTGTATTGGCGTTGTCAAACGAAGCTCTTCGTGTCGTACGCAGCAGTGTTCCGAACCCTTTCACATTGATGAAGAAACTTGGTGAACGCTATGACTCCAGGAGAGCAGCTTCAAGAATCAACAAGATGATAGAACTAATATCGCTTCGCTACATTTTTGTGAAGAACGATATTGGAAAACACGTAGATGGCATGTGTGCAATCGTAGAGAAGCTAGAAGCATTGAACACAAGTATCCCACCGGAACTAGAAATTGCAATCTTGATCGCCTCTATAGATGCTTCAGAGCTCATACCGATCACTGCAGCCTTGAAAACCCTCCTAGACGAATCGGCCATATAGGAAAAAATCTCTGCAGGGCTCATTGAATAACAGCAGTCAGTGAGGGCAAAGCATTAACGTCTTGAAAAAGTGCAGACAGCAAAACCGTTCTGCCACATATGTTCACGGAAAGAGTACACTACTGAAAGATGTTGGCTCATCCCTCGTAATCCAGGGAACAGAATTAACTCTACGGAGAGGACTAGGAACTTCCGAAAACAAGACGGAAATAACAACTCCAGGTACTCAAGGATGGCCAACAGAGCCAAAGAATCGAACCAGAAGAAGGGTGGAGGCAGCTCCAGCCCGAGTCATGAGCATGTATTCACTGCGTAAGGATGTCTAGATGCTTGAATTAGGAACGACCAGTCATATGAACTCGAATGAAGAAACACTATTTGATGTGGAAAATTCTGTCGTACTTATTGCGCTCGCAGATAACTTTTTTTACACGCCACATACAGAAGAACCAGAATTTCCTAGTGGAATGAAAATGGAATCACAACAGATGTACATCTCAGTGAGACACTCTGCGCAACTGATCTGGTTATGAATCTTCTTTCTGTCCCAGCATTAACTGAAAAGAATTTTGCAGTATTATTCACAGCTAGCCAAGCGACAGTATTTGATCAGAGTGATGGATTAAGACCCATTGCAGTGACTCCTAAGGACCAAGACGGACTGTAATACACTGTAAAGTCTCTAAATCAGGCCAATAATTTTGAAATTGATCATTCTATGGCTTTAGCGATGAAGAGTTACTTAGAAGAATCTGATGATGAATACTACGGTAGCGGCTCGTCACAAAGAGAAACATAATCGGAATATTTTGACGAGGAGTTGATCACTTCAGATACTTAGAATTCAGACGACGACAGCTGCAATCCTCCACATCTGCTCGAAGAAATTGTAAAAGGAAGTGATTGAAGCAATCGTGATCTAAGGAGCTCGGAAGATTCCGTAGACCTAAAGAATGGCAGCGATGGAGAAGAAGACTTCATGGAAAACTACGTACTTGAAGATGTTGATCATGATAAGGAGGATTCTCTGTCGAAATCACTGTCAGTTGCTGAGATCTGGCACAACGGGCTAGGTCACGCGTGTTCGGAAAAGAATTTCAGTTGCATAATTGATCAAGAAATTCTTCCCCAGGCGAAGCTGTCAAAGAATGAATAGGACTCATGTACTGTATCAAAGTACCGTCGCTCGTACCTTGGAGGTCTCAGTAAGGCAACTGCTCCAAAAGCACTGCTGACATGGATGGCAAGATCAAGCCTCCTGGAAAAGGAAACAATCACTATTTCTGTACAATCATGGATAAGTACAGCAGATTTGTGAGTATTCTACCCCTCACAAGAAAGAGTGAAGCCTCAAATGCAGAGCACAATTTTATGGCTTGGCTGGAACGCAAAGTAGAAAGGAAGGTGAATTCGATTCAAAGGGACGATGGAAAGGAATTCAACCCCGTACGAAGTAATATGAAACAGCCTGGGATCTCTCTGTACACTACAACCCCGTACACTCCGGCATCAAAGGAATGGTGGAACGAATGCAAGGTGGTCTTCTATCAGTTGTTCGCGCTTGTCTCTGACACAAAAACCTCTCATTGAGCTACTGTCCAGACGCCTTGAAGTAGACTCGAAAAATATTGCCTATCACAGCACAACCAAACATTCACCTCACATGGACTTGCTGTGCTCTGTGCCACCTTATTCCAAACACATGCGTCCATTCGGATTCATTGTGTCTGTTGAAGTTCCTAAGAACCATGAGAAGAAAATGGGAGCACAATTACAGAAAGGAATCCATGTTGGACACATAGGTGGTGGTATGTGCAAATTGTTGACCTTCCGTAGAACTGTCAACACGAAGCATGTCAGATTCCATGAGAGACACTTCCAGGTGCAAAATGGATCAATGAAGATATAAATTCGGATCCAAATGTAGACGATGTAGCACAACCCCTCATCATAGTAGACTTATCTGATGACGAATGCTCGATTTCCACTACTGAGAAACGCAACACCGAAGCTACTGTGAGCAATATTCCTGCAGATTGGACTGATTCTGGCTCTGCAGAGATCGACAACCACATTTATCTGACGAACTACGCGGAGAAGCCATCAACGTTTGATGGAAACCGGAATGCGAGTGATGAAGAGTATATAGCGGGCAGCACTCCCGTTAGTTCTCAAACTACACCAGGTTACCGCTACAACCTGAGGTCCAGAGCGAAAGCGTCGATAGCAGTACCTGATGTTATAAGTACATCACATGAACCCACTGTATCACAGGCCATTCTCTCAAAGGAATAGGGCCATTTGAAGACTGCAATAGAAGAGGAATTCTCCACTGTAACGAAGAATTCTTCGTGTAGGCCACTTCTATCTGCAATAATTCTTCGTCTGAAAGGAGATCAGCACGGAGTATCACAGAGATTCAAGACACGACTGGTTGCAAAGGGAAATTTGCAGAGCCTGAGCATTGATAAAGCCAAAAACTGTTATGCTGCCGTGGTTGGATTTGAAGTATTTCGAATTCTGCTAAGCTTTGGAGCATCTCTAGGTTGAGACCAAGAGAATATTGACGTTAAAGAAACATTTTTGTACGCTCCGTTGCCGAAAGATTTCAATACGTATATTCGCCTTCCATCTATCCAGAGAATTTCTGACGCCAGCGGAGACGTTGCCAAACTGAACAAATCACTCTATGGATTACGAGAGGCCCCAAAACTTTTGGTACAGAACGTTGTCTTCCTTTGTGAAAAGCATTGGATTTCATGCAGTATCATTCGGTGACTGCGTGTTCGTACAAATGCTTGAAGGCAGGACTGTGATCATTCTGGCAAATGTAGATGACACTACCTGTGTTCTCGGAAGGCTATTATGAGGTGCTAGAAGCGCCGGGGCAAAGAAAATCGTCAAAGAATCTGCAAAAAATGAGGAATGGGCAATGTGCAAGCAATTAATTCAGATTTTTCGGATACCACACCTTCGTGCATTCACACGAATCCTAGTAGTGGAGAATGTAGAACGCAAGTGCACTTAAGCGCTAGTTTGCATCTCATTCGATGTAAGTGAAACGGTAGTTTACTTCCCTTTACAAAACCCCAATAAACTCTTCAATCACCCCACCATCGACGTACTACCCCCACCATTTCAACCATTCAGAAGTGCCCCCCGCCCAGTGGCGGCTGCGTTTCCGTTTCCGGGAACGTCAGCGCATAGGAGTCCTTCGGAAAACTATCCCTTTCCTCCTTCACAGCTCCACTCCCACCAAGCGCGTCCTTCCGCTCCGGAGCATTCCAACTCTTCATCTCCTGCTCTGGTAGAACCCTTTCCGTCGTACTCACAGCAGTCGCCAACGTACTGAACCCACCAACCTCCCCTACTTCTCTCTCCCCTTCTTCTCCCCTTCCTTCACCTTCACCCTCTTTTTTTCAACCTCCGTATCCCTCGCCACAGTTGGCGTTTCCTCCCCAACTCTCCCCTTTCTCTTGCCCACCTCTTTCGTTGCCTCTACCTTCTCCACATCCTTCTCACTTCCGGGACACGCTCTAAACCCTTCGAAATACGCGTGTTAGCCGGTGGAACCCAGCTGAGAGTGGGCTGTGCAGTCATGGTCACGCAATTGGTCACTTGCACGCCCTTCGTCGTAACCTGAACCATAATATCTTCCTCCATATTTGCAGCAAAGAAAGTCGAAGTCTCCTCGTCAAACCCTGGTAGACTAGCCGGTTCCATATCGTCAGCGCTGATTAGTTCAAGCATCTTCGTAGCCGAAGTAAAAGTCTGAAGAAGGTACGAATCATATCTGTCATCGATATTTCGCCTCAACGAAAACATGTCCTTGATCTCCGGCAACTTCTCAGAGGCATGTTCAGAAATACCGATTCCATTGCGGATTATCTTCAAAGATCCATCCTTTCCTTAACCAGAGCATGTGACTACCTGATCCTGGCCGTGTCGTAAGTATCCCATACCCTTCACAATACAAAAGTCAATTATAGGTCCCAAGTGAGGGTAAGTTTGTACAATTTCTACAAAACTTCCGGTGTCTTCGTTTCTCTCACGTCCTGGACGAACAATCTGTGAATCGCCGGTATTAGAGCCGATGATCGCGAAAGCACTGTCCAAATAAGCGATGCAACAGGCAGTACTTGTCTCGCCAAGTGCTTCTAGTTCGATACCGGTACGGTATTCTTTTGGTCTTTGATAAGCAAAAAAATGCTAAGACAGCCCTTCTGATCACCAATGAGGTACCTAGTGCCTTGCGCACCCACTTTTCCCACGGCAGTTATGATTGCGGCGTCGAATAGTTGCGATATGTGCCCACCATGGCCCGTTAGGTATGTCACAAAGTCCTCTCCAAATGCAAGAACGCCGCCTATGAGATCTGGGACAGCAACGAGTTTTGAGGCGGTAATGTCCAGCGTTGCGCTCTTCTACGAACCCTCCGCAATTTCTTGGTCGTTCATACGGATGTCGTACGTTATCAACTCGTGGCTTTCTTTTCCATGAGCACACAAGACGGCTACAGTGGGATACTGCAAGCCGTGGGGGAACACCATGTCCAAGGTGGTGTCCTCAAGGAGCTTGACGTTAAAGGCAGTTTTGTCAGCATCACGTTCGGTGGGAACTACTTTTAGCAGACGCTTGTACTGATGAAGCACAATACAGTTGGCCTTGGGGTCAACAATGCTCATACGCTCGGCAACTTCACTAGAACCAAAATGTTCTGGCATATCGCCGGACGACACAACATGACATCGAGACTCGACGCAGTTCCAGCGCAATATACATAACTTCTACTTTTCCGTGATGACGATAAGTTGGCCCTGCGTCAGTGTTCTCGGAATGCTAGTTCAGTGGTCAAAAAAGGACGAATTGAAATGACCGAAAAACCCGTGAATTTATCCAAATTTGGAGGTGTTAATTTCCGAAAATATTTTCATTCGTTCATTAGTGCTAGTGTGTATGGGAAGGAAAACTAGCACATATCTGCAGTTTTTCTAGTTTTGATGGAGGTAAAACTAGCGTGAATCTTTCTGTCGCCGCAGTTTAAAGGTAAAAGTAGAGAAGTGGTGCAGGAGCAGATTCAATCTTTGTGCGCTCTAGATTGACAGATTAGTACAAACAACCGGTCCCAAAATGGACCTCAAAATAGAAATTGAACATTTAGTACCATCCATATCAATCGCAATAGAATCGCAGCCCGACCTGGCAGACCTCATGTGCCTTGCATTCTATATTATTCTCCCCCGCCCTCCCCTGTCACGTGCCATGTGTGCGCCATACTCTCTCTCCGTCTACGCCCCCTACCAACTTCTTTCCCACCACATCTCCTCCACCCACCATGCCTTCCTGCTGCTTTAACGGTTGCTCCTTCGTCGCCCGAGAAATCCCCGCCCTCCAGCGGCACCAGAGAAGGTGCCCTCATCGCCTCTCCGCCAACAAGCGCTTCCTCTCCCATGGCGGAAGTGAACCCGACTTCCCCCCCCGCACAGAACTCCACAAGTCCACCTCACAACTCTCCCCTCATCCTCCTCCCTCACATCGCCCTTCCGACAACGTCCCTCTCGCACACCATGACTCCTACCTCCAAGACCAGCTCTCTATCTCCCTCCACACCCGGGACGCCATCCACGTCGCCACTGCCCCTCTCGGTTCCCCCTCCTCTCTCGCTCTCTCCCCCCTCCCTCCTTCCACTCCCCCCCTCGACAACCCCCACCTGGAGAAAATGGTCCTCTACATCTCCTCCATCGCCTCCAAGCTTGGACAACGAAAGGCTGACGAACTCATCACCCTCCTTAATGATCCCCACTTCTCCGAATCAACATTCCAGAACTCAGTCTCCTCCGCAAAGCAATGCTTCGAGCTCCAGGCAGACCTCTTCCACCATAGAATCAGGTCCATTGGTTTCGCCCCCTCCACCATCTTCGATCCCTACAAACGCTTCTCCGCAACCCTCTTCCAGAAAGACGCAATCCATGTCCTCAAACAACAGCTCGCCCTCGCACACTTCAAGAACACCTTTTTCCACCTCATCTCTCAAACATCCGCCTCCGGCTCCCCCGCCTTCGCACACCCCATTGCAGCCACCCTCGGCTCAAAAGTCGTCCCCGCACTCAAGTCCGCCATCATGCAGTCCACAAAAGATAACATCGTCTGGCATCTCCCTCACTCCACTGGTATCGACTCCTTTATCGGCCTCGTCCAAATCTACTCCGACAAGTCCTCTACCTCTCTCAAATCTTCTTCCATCACCTCCTACCCCCTCCACATCACCCTTCTGAACTTCTCCGACTCCTTTCGCGGCAAATGCATCTCCGACAATCTCACACTCCTTGGCTATCTTCCCACCTCCTTCACCCCAATCAATCCTTCTCCAGATGCAGATATCATCCCCCATTCCTCCTCCATCCCCCGCCAAACAAAAATGGAACTCATACAGCAGACCATCTCCTCCCTCCTTCAACCTCTCTTCTCTTCCACCCTCCACGGTTTCCCCTTCCGCGACGCAGACGGCGTTCTTCGTCAATGCCACCCCATCATCGCCAGCTACTGCGCAGACATTCCTGAGGCAAATGATATTCTCGCTATCTCCCACGGCACCCGCCCCCAGCACCACTGCCACAGATGCTCTGTCCCTCGCTCACAACTCCACCAACACTCTCACGCCCATCCCCCTCGATCTCTTCCCCTCACCCTTGCAGCCCGCAACAAACACTTCTCCCTCCTCAAGGACTCCGAAGCAGCTCTCCTCGCCCGCAAGCCAAGAGTCTCGCGCAACTTCAAGGAACAAGCTCTCCAAGCACTCCACTCCCTCTCCCTCGCAAAATACCCCTCCCTCTTCGAGTCTTACCCCCTTTTCAACATCACGCCCCTCCTTACCCCATACAACATCTTCCCCTTCGAACCCCTCCACAACTTCCACCTCGGCGTTTCCAACCTCATCAACCTCGCCGCCATCGAACGTCTCAGATCAGAACACCTCTTCACCACCATCAGCTCCACAAACTCCCGCCGTTCCTTCCACTCCGTCCGCACCTCCATCCTCAAGCACGCCAACTTCATCCTCACCGCCATCGAAAACCATTCCCCAGCTACCGGCCTCCACATCGACTTCTCTACTTCCGAAAGCGGGCAGTCCCTCAACGGCTTCTTCACAACTGAAGGCGTCCGCGGCATGATAGAAGCAAAATACTACCGCGCCTTCGACATGGTCTTCCCCTTCATCGGCGCCTTCTTCGACCGCTGCTGTGACGAACCCAATTCCGCTCCCATCACAACCGTCTTCTCCAAATACACAGACCTCCTCCTCCCCTCCATGTGCTACAACTCCGTCCCCGAATGGACCACTTCTCGTCTTGCCAAACTCGCCTCCCAAATCCATTCCTTCAAGCACAGAGCTGTCGATGTTCTCGGTCCATACCATACCTCCAACCTTGGCACCCTCAAATTCCACCTCCTCGATCACATCGTAGACGACATTCGACGTTTTGGGGGTCTCCACTTCAACGATGCAGACATCTTCGAACAAGCCCATACCCTCTTCAAAGCACATTACTCCCGAACCTCCAAGCGCAGACCCACCGCGCACAACGAAACCATCCGTGCCATCGAACGCTCCGATGCCGTCAACAATTGGATTTCTCTCTCCGCTGATCCTTCCGTCACCTCATCCTCCCATGCCCCTCCTCCTCCCTTCCAAGCCCGCAAACCAGGTTTCGTCCGTGATGGCAAGCACACCTCCTTTTCCGATCTCATCACCGCTCACAAATTCTTTCGAGCAAACCCCCACTCAACAATATCTTCCCTTCAGGACCTCTTCTCCCCAGACACTATCGCCATCATCTCACAGATTGGAACCCTCGCACTCCCCTCCTTCGTCACACTCACACTCGAAACACTAGCTCTCAGCCAGGACTCCCCCACTCCCCGCCAAACCCGTCTCACATTCGTCAATTCCGCATACGTCGTCGGCGGCTTCACCCCAACCCTAGACGACTACATCGCCGATCGAAACGAGCTCCCCGTCAAAGATCCCCCTCTCCCATTCATTCAACGTATCTTCGCTGCTCCCTCCTTCGGTCCCTCTAAAACCCCAAAGTTCTCCCACATCCTCGTTGCCGGTTCCAGCTTCTCCAACCCCACTCCCACCGCCTGGGTGTGCAAGCTCAACTCTCTTCTTCGCTTCACCACCCCTTCTTCCCCTTCCACTCATAACGAGTTCGCCTTCGTTCAGTTCCTCGAACTCGTTCCACCCCAGGATCAAGTCGATGTCTCTCTCAATTTCATCTGCCTCCGATGGGCAACAGACGACGAACAAAACCACACCGCCCACCCCCTTCCTATCTCAAACACTTCCAACTCCGACAACGTCTCCCCCTGGTTCGGCCTCGTACCATCCTCTTCCATTCTCGGCCCCGTTCATGTACTTTGCCAAAACTACCCCGTACCCCCCTTCACCCCTCGATTGCACTGGCGCTTCCATCGATTTTACCTCAACAGATTCTACCGAGACCCAACTGCCAAGCACTACTTCTCCAACACCACCACTGGTGGCACAACACCACCACTGGGTGGCACCCATAATAATACCTCCGAAGGCACATGATCCAATAAAATAGTCACCGCTGCTTTTCTTCCATAGCCGACCCCCATCTTGCTCCACCTCCTTACCCCCTTATCCCCCCGTACCTTATCACTCTCCCACTCCTTGCCTACTCCCCAACGCTAAGCGCTTGAACCGTGGTTCTTCTGGTCCACATGACGCTATATAGCAATCTAAAACCGCTCCAAGTCTTCTCGTGAGATTCTCCATGAAAAACTCCTCCCTTATCGCCAGATAGATTTTCTCTCTCGACGGTATCCAGAGCCCAACCGTCGCGATTCTCTCCTTATTCCCACTCACATCTCTACGATTCCCTCCACAGAATCCATCATTCTCAAACTCCTCATCATACTCATCCTTCACCATGTTCCAGGCAACCCTCAATATGTCCTCAACAGCCAGTAGCAGAAACCTCCCAAACAGCGTCAAGAACAAAAGTTGCCTTTGGCCTCCCCGCCCAACGTCTCTATCCATCGTGGTCACCACACATCCAATCCATGCATCAAGTCGCGCAAGATGCATCACCGTCCCATCCACATACTGCCTTTCTCCATTTCTGTGACTCTCTACCGCGTAGCCCATAAACTCCTCCAACACTTTCAACGACACCTGATTTCGAAAATACATATCTGCCTCACCAAAGTCCTCCAAGTTCTCAGACACCTTCGATCCAGAATAAGTAATATCTTCAATCGCACTCGTTCTCCACGCACACAGCTTACCTCGCCCATCCTCCCCCGACCCTATCAACTTCTCCTGCACCTCCTCAATCTGCTTCTTCAACTCCGCCCAAAGCTCCGTCCCTTCAGTCACCTTAGCTCGTTTCGCGATCAAATCATATCCAAGCATGAAAAACAGCTTATCACGCGCTGCTCGCTTCCGCACCCCAACCACATCGCTCAATGTCTGCTTCATCCTCTGTCTCAAGCACCTATCCGCACTTACATTTTCCACACACTCCTCTCTCCTCCCCGCTTCCCTTATCGACTCCCATTTCTCTCCCATTACCTCAGTCTCTACCACGTGCTTCAACAACAAATGGCTCCCGCCCTCTGTCGACGGCGTATACGGTCTCATCTCATATGCAACCTCAATTGGACATCTCGGAACCATTTCCTTCTCTCCCACCACAAACATACTTTCCTCCCTACTCTCCCCAACCGCCTCACTTCTATTCTACCAGCTTCGACACACATTCTCGGTGTCGAAGCAAAGTTCCGATGCCTCCAGTTTTGCATAATGAAGAATCCTATCATACACACGACGTGCAAATTCATAAAAGCATTCCTGCACTCCAATGTCATACTTTCGTCGCCGCGTCACGCCTCCCTCCCCCCTCCCTTCTCCAGCGATTCTACCTTTCAACGCCTCCCTCAAACTCTCAATCAGCACATTCTGCTGCTTCATTTCCTCCCTCGCCCGATCCAGCTCCGTTTGGGTCATTTTCAAACTCACCATCACACTGTAGCTGTCTTCCTTCATACGTCCCATTTGTCCCTTCAACACATTCATCTTCTCAATTAGCATCGACCGCGGCAACAAACCTATGTCATCATCATTTGCTTCATCTTCCACTATACGGACGGCGTTCTCCACGACAATAAAATTCGCATTCTCCCCGTTATCATTATTCCTTGTGAATACAATGTTTCTCCTTACTCGCATACCTTCCGGCGTCCTTCGCCTTGCGTTCACCTCAAACCCTTCAACTCCCAAACCCACCCCTCTCCTCGGTGGCAAACGCTCGACATCTTCTCCCTCATGAGAAAGAACTGCTGCTCTTCCATCGCCTTCCTCCCCTGAACCACGTGTTCTCCCTCCAGCAAACCCCCTTCTCCCCCCCTCACTCACATGCACTTCTCTGCTTTCCCTTTCGTCTATCGCTCTTCTTCCTGTAACTCGAACACTCCCCATTCTTTCCCTTGCACGCTCTCTCCTTTCTTCCATGTAATCCAAGTTCGCCCCCTCCCATCTTTCCGCCTGTTCCCCCGCGGTAACTCCAACACTCTCTCCTTCTGTTCTCTCTCGAACGACTCTTGCGCCCGCGATTAGACCACTACTGGGTCCACCTATTCTACCCTCCCCACCACGGCTACTCTCTATTCTCCCTTTCTGTATCTCATCATCACCGTCCTCTTCCCTCATACCCGTAAACGATGCCCCTGCTTCTTCAACGTCTCTGAGGCGGGATCCACGTTCTCCGATCATTCTTTCTCCCTCCTTACGCCCCTTCGTCCTCTCATTCGAAATCTCTTCACCTCCTTCAGGTGCAGTGCATGGATTTATCGGCTCCACATCAGCTGAAGACGTGAGTACAGCACTTAGAGTCCGCTCGGATGTATCCCCTCTCCTTGTCCTCCCTGGAGCTCTGCTCGCCCTCCCCCGCAATCCACTTCTAGGTACACGCGTGCGGTTGCTTCGCACGCCATCCCGTTTTCCATCGCCGCTCCGCACCATCTCTCCCGTAGGCGACGTGATTTGCTCCGTAGGCGACGTGATTTGCTGCCCACTCTTCTCCGTCACCGTCTCCTTTGCGCGAACAGCCTTTCCTTTGCCCCCACTCGCCTCTCCTTCCCCACCATCTTGCCTTGATCTACCTCTCAGGCGCACGCCTCCCTTCTCTCCACTCGCGCCCTGGAGCCTACGCCCCTTGTCCCTTCTGCCCTCCGCATCCCCTCCATGCCGCCGTGGTTTTGTACCGCGCCCGCTAGTGTTCTCGCTTCTCGATTTGCGTTTCGGAGCCATGGTTGAAGAGAAAGAGAGAGCAATCGTGGCATGGTCTTCCACGCGTTGCAATGCGATGGATGGGAGAGAAGCTTCGAAACATTCTGCTTCCAAAAATATACCTCCACCCTTTTCGTATTCTCAGAAAACCCCCAAACTTTTCAGATATTTTAAATATGCGCTCGAACGCACCAGATATTGGAAAAGTATTCTCCTTCGGTTTACATGACTTTCCTTTAGCATATGTACTACGTCACGCTTTGACGTTATATGTAGCGATAAACATAGTAAAAGCCCACAATATCTGGTACACTAGAATGAAGTAAAGTAACAAAAGCGATGCACTTTTAATCGATTACTATGACTGGCGTGTTATTCATACTCCAGATATACTCTGTACCATAATCCGTGAACAGCTCCTCTCCTATTTCGATATCTCAAATTGCTTGCACACAAAGCAATCAATAGTCTCTCAACTGAAATGGGGTCCGCCCCGTCCCCGGAGTTCTGATGACCCGAACATTTACAGTTCGGCGTCTCATTAACCCGTCTTCAACCGCATCCCTGTCCCTATCGCCTTCCACATACTTGGGGTCGTTAATTGTTCCCCCCAAGCAAAATGGAGCAGGGACAATCCACACCGGAATAAGAGACACCTCACTAATTCTTCCTGGTAGCTTGTGAAACACTTCCCCTCGGACGCTTATCTCCATCGCGTACTGCCGAAAACGATCAGCAGTCGCTTTCAATAGCCCCCCTCCGTATGCCTTATGAACTTCCTTCCGCTTTGAAAGATCATGGTACACCAAAGTCCCGTAAAAGTAACAAACAGTCTCACCTTGTATCACCCGGCGTGTTGTGTACACACCAACTCCAGCATTTGCAATCCGACAACCACATACTGTCGCCTCCATTGCCCGAATAGCATTCCAATCCAACAGGGACATCTTTCTTTGAAAACTTCTTGGCCACTCATACAGCGCCTGCCGTCGCCCAATCTCCGATATATTCTTATCCTGCCACATGGAGGAGAGAAAATCCACGACATGGGGTGGAAACATCTGATGCTCGGGAAATCCGGTAGGTGTTTTCCAGGATTTCGAACGCTTTATGACGACGTCCGGAAACAAGCATGTCACTCGAGTCACAGCGTTCCGAACATCTTGCGTTATATGAATGTCTGTCTCGTTGTTCCGCATGCATGACGCAAATTTCACTGTAGCGGCGTGCTTCGCATGAGCAAAGCACTGCGGATACGGCTCACACCCTAGAAACTGACGGTGCTTTTCCAGTTCAATGCCTGCCATGGCCGTTGAAAATGATCCGGCGAAGAGGTCCACCACTATGTCTCCCGGCTGAGAAAACCTGCTGATGAGCTCCTTCAGCAAAGCGCGTGACTTCTGTTCCGCCCGCACTTTCTGATACGTAACTGCTACTTTGGAATTCTTCCTTCTCCATAGAAGTGTTTCACCATTCGACATGGGAGGCACTTGGTCAATCACGCTATGGTAACCCGGATATCGCGATGGTACATAGCTGAAGTTCTCATAGTTCATCATTCCATGTTGTTTGGCGTAGGACAACCCGCTGCGAACTCCATGAATGGCGTACTCTGTTCCGGGAAACAGGGAGCACGAAATACGTCCGGGATTACGCATCGGATTGCCTTGAGAGCGAATGAAGTGCAGCTGGACCTTGTTCACGACAAACGACCTGCTCTTCTGTCCATTCTCATCGTTTGCACCACTTCGACCCAACACTTCTTTCCATTCGTTCACCTGCTCAATCGCGCAGAATATAACGAAATGCCCTCCCGGACGCAGAAGTTTAGAGATGAGCTTCGCCGTCTTCACCATGTCTTACCGGTTAAGAACGTCGTACCAGCTGTTTTTCCTGTTGTTCTTCGCACTTATATTATACGGTGGGTCCGTGAGAACCAACTGCACTTTGCCTATCGGAGAGACCCCATTGCTGCGCAATGTCTCGTCAATCTCCACCAGGTTCTCGAAATTACAATTGTACATTCGACAGTGCTTATCCATATCCGACTCGCACTTTTGGAGAGACATTATATCATCCAGAGAGGTAAGGTCGTGAGGCGGCAGAATATCCACCGACTCAGATTCGACCGACCTTGGTCCAGCTGTGGAAGAATGCTGACCAACACCCATGTTCTCTTCCTCATTCCCGGTCCCACCCTCCACTCCCTTTCCACCCTCCACCGCCGGAGCCTCCGAATCTTTCTCAGGGGGTACAACTTCTATCTCGTCTTCTTCCATAACCATAGTAGGTTTCGCCTTTGTCGCAGCCACCACTTCCACCTCCACACTCCCTCGCAGCTTTAGTGGCGATATGTATTCCGAGATGGTAGAGATAAGAGAGTTCGAGAAGCAGTCGAATCTCTCCGCGAACACTCTAGGCAAAGTGTATGTAAACGGTTTTAGAACGTCACATCTTTCCGGAGCTGATATAAAGTAAAGCTGCTCATTCACCACCACTTTGTGCAGGTCAGCGAGAAACTCTTTGGCCAACATACGAAGTGGAGTGTCAACGTACTCCGGCAGGTTCCACGCCCATGGGACGACATCCTCCTCCAATAAAGTACGTTTTCTACCAGGAAGGAGTTGTTGGGCCATGTCCTTGTGAGAGAACCCATCTCTTCTGTTTCCGATTGCCTGGAACGGCATATCAGAATATCGTAGATGGATAAAGGGCAAATCATGAATTCCACGCCAGGGAATCCCAAATACTGGGCGAAGCTGTCCCACGCATTATTGAAGAGCTGCACACCAAAGCCCACACGCTGAGCTACTGGTTTGTCATAAATCACCACCTTCGAAAACGGCGTATCGTAGGTTATGTCCCACTTTCTTCGCTTACGGGAGACTCTTCTCTTCTCCATAGAGACCGACTGAATACAAATGAGGAACAGCAACCTCTGGAACATTGTCGGGAAGTCGGTCGCGAATGGAGCCCGGCTTTTGCTCGCCTTCTTTCGGGGTGTATCCAGACCTTTGAAGAACTCTGTCAAAGTGACATTCTTCGGGATGCCCTTGAACTCCACCGCCTCGTACGCGTTCCAAAAGTCCCTCACGCGCCTATCTGGGTCCCCATCCCTTATATCCAGCAACCTCGCCGAGAAATAATTCTGACAGTTCGAGCCCCTCATTCCTACAACTCGGAGCTCATCTTCTGTATAATTGGTGTGGTCGGGACCTAGGAGAGTATAAAAAAACTTCGCAGTCTCCGGTAGGATGTGGCGATTGGCAATTGCGAATTCGATGAATGCAGTGTGCCCCACTTTTCGCGGCTCATCTTCCTCCCGCCTCGTTGATGCGTAACGATCACGCAAATCCAGACACGCCCTGATAACTTCATCCCCCGTACCAAACAGTTTACCCATTTCGAAGGTGTCTGCCACGGGCGGTCGTCACGAGAGCCTGAGTGAAAGAGAGCAGCGGGTGCGGGTGGGTGCGGGTGGGTACGGAAAGATTGTGAATACGGTTGAGGAGCGCGCACGGAAGAACGGTTGTTGCGGAACGACTTCGCAGCTATCCTGGTTGCATTCTGTTGGCCGTCAGAGGAGCGCTCCGACTTCATCGGGGGTCCCGATGAAGTCCCCGCGCACCTCTGTCGGCCGACAGAATGCACCGTGTACATCTGGGCGTCCTAAAAATTACAAAATTATATGTATTATGTCGGCCGACAGAGTGCACCGTGTACACCTGGGCGTTCCAAAATTATATGTATTATGTCGGCCGACAGGGGTTTGCTGCGACTTCATCGGTGGACCGATGAAGTCGCAGGGCACCCCTGTCGGCCGACAAATACGCCATAACATCACGCATGATGCGTTTCTGAGATGTTGGTCGACTGTCGGCTGACAGAGGTGCGCTCCGACTTCATTGGGGGTCCCGATGAAGGCCCCGCGCACCTCTTTCGGCCGACAGAGTGCACCGTGTACACCTGAGCGTTCCAAAAATTACAAAATTATATGTATTATGTCGACCGACAGAGGTGCGCGGTGGAGAGCGGATCGGCCGAAACCAGCTGATTTGCAAGGTACGGAGATCTGAACCTAGCTTTCTGATTGGTCAGAAGTCCGATGTCGGCGACGCCGTGTCGATTGGCCTCCTGCCCTCTGCGACCATTTGCAACCTCGACCGACTACGATCCGATTCAAATAATGACTCGAGGCAAAGCGAAAGCGAGGGGTACTCCGCGGGGTACTCCACGCGCCACTCTGCGAAAAGCTACATTGGGAAACAATCTGGCTGGTGGGGATAGGGTGGCGTTGTTTCTGGCGGATGGGACAGGGAAGAAGAAGGGTACTATGGTTGGCACTGCGGAGTTGAGAGGTGTTGGGGGCAGTGGAGCGGCCGGGAAGGCGCTTTGAAGAGCAATGCATGGCCATTCGTTGCGCGAGTCTGCGAAGCCGGGAGAGGACTTGGTGGCCATCTGGAGGACTGAAATTAAGGAGGGGATCAACTCCAAGTATCCGTACTCCTTCAAGGGAGCAGAGGAGCCGCCGGAGTTGCTGAAGGATATGGTGTCGGCAGGTATATACGCATGGGATACCTCGATGATGACACGCGTCTCCTCTGTGCTGACTCCAGGGCCTCCTCGGCCGGAGACTCCCAAAAGCGCGACCCCCGCGAAGGAGTCTGCTACGCCTTTGAGGGGGAAGAGGGCACAGCCAACAACAGTGCCGCCGGCCATGAAGCAACCCGTCAAGCCGAAAAAGAGGGTGACGATAGTGGATGATTCTGATGAAGATGTTGTGGAGGTGGGGTCAGCGGTGAATGTAAGCGGGGATTCGCACACCGGTCCCGAGTTGGAGTTGTTCGATGACGGCGATGCCGTTCCTTCGCAGGAAGTGGATAGGACTCTCGTGGAAAAGAAGATCTCTGTTTCAGACTATGACCAGTGCCGCTTGATTGTGGACATAGATGACATACAAATCCCCGAGAAGACTGTCAGAAGTGTGAATGCGGAACACAAGGCGGCGACGATGGAAAAGTGCAAAATGTTTGGCTGGCTTCCGTCGGCAGGGTCGATTGCTGTTGCCATCGTCGGGGGAATGGAATTAGATTTCAGTGAAATTGTTCACAATGGGAGAGTAGTGGTGCCTGTCATACTCATTGACGGTCATCACCGCGTCTTGGTTCTGCGAGATCTGAAGAATGATCCCTCTGAAGGGAGAAAGTGGTTGGAAATTGTGCGGTTTCTTGATGTCGTTCTTTGGAGACGCAAGCACCGGAAGCCTTTATCGCTGAACGAAGTGCTCGGTCTTGGTAATGTACTCAATGAAATGAGTTCAAATGTGTTGAAGATGAGTTTCGCCGACAAGGTTCATTCGACAGTGTCCTTCATTTGCAACTTGATTGACGATAAGAGAACCAAGTTGGCTGACCTTACTCCTACACGGATAGCTGGGGCGCTGAAGACGAGCGAAGCTATAGGAATCTACAGCTTGCGCCATTTGAATCGCTAGGCGACTCTTGGGTTGAAATTCGTCAGGAGCGAAGGTCTCCTGGAGTTCTTTGAGAACGTATGCAAGGAGGGTCCAGTGCTAACGCTTGCGCATGTGTCGAGTGACTTGTTGTTAGGACTCGAAGACGAAATATTCCGTTTCGCAATCCGTTGTTTGCAGCTACATGTGAGGGTGAGGATGGGTTCTATGGGGAATATGGGGACGTTTCCAGGAGACGCGAAAGCAGTTCTTCCAATGCGCCATAGGAATGTTCCAACTATGCGAAAGGGCGGGAAAGGAGAAGGGTCTGACGGCGGGGAAGGTTCTAGACAGCACAATTGGGATGGGATACACCGAGGTGTCTTTAAGGGAGTACCTTTGCATGCAAACGGCGAAGATGGAGCTCAGTGGTCCGAAGCGGTTGTGGCCGGGGTTGGTGTCGAAGAGGATTAAAATCGCACAAAGGCGGATTGAAGGCGGTCTGAAAGTAATTCTGGCGTCCCCAAGTGCGGAGAAGGATGTGGTGGAGGTGCCACCTTCTGTGAATGTTCCTTCGTCTAGTGCTGGAGAGTCTGTACCCTACCAGGAAACCGTGGTTCCCAGACACATCACGCGAACTAGAAAAGGTACTGAGCGCGGGCTGGATGCTGCGGGTGAGAGGGTGATGGAACGTAGACAGAGAAAGGGGAAGAGAAAGGCTGTGGTCATTAGTGATGATGAACGCGAGTATGAACAGCCTTTAAAGCGGAATAGGAAGAGGAGAAAGACGGTGTGCACATCTGCGGCTCAAATACCGGCTGACGTGGTGGATGTGTTCAAGAAGATGAGCAGGAAAGAGCTGAAGCGCTTCTTGAAGGAACATGTACTCAATGTTTTCTCATCGAGTGAGGATGAACGGGATGATGACGGGGGGCAGGGTGCATTTGTAGGGGACGAAGAGGAGGAAGGTGTGCAAATGCGTGGCTTCGAAGACAATAATCTGGAGGGTGTTCCGAAGGGGCTGAAGAGGGCGGGACCGTATGCGGGGGGGTCGGGTATGTCGTGGGTGTACTTCGTGAATGCACTTCCGAGCGAGTGGCCGGCGGGTGAAAAAGGAGTGAAGCATCAGCACCTCTGGATGCAGATGATTTACCTACGGGACAAGCACAGGGCCGAGTGCTTGAGTGTAGAAGACTTGAAAAGTGTGCACCATGCGGTTTATTGGCGTGCTGCTCATAACAGGCACAAGGAACTGGGTTCCACGAAAGAACCGGTTCTTGGGGTGATTCTACCGACGAAGGACCACCCTGTGAATGAAGAGCAGGCGATATGGATGGCAGCAATGGAGAGGGATGACTTGGGCGGCGAGTAATTCGCGACTAAGAGAAGTTAGCTGATGGAGAAAAGATTTTGTGTGCTGGGAGAGTTTGCCACGGACGAGGGGATTGCGGATGAGGCGAAGAAGAGGGGGGTAAACTTCGATGGAGATGTGACTGGGACTTTGCTAGAGTTCTTTCAGACGGATTTCTTGATCCAGCCGGACTTGACGATTGAAGGGAATAGAAAGAAATGGGACCCTATAATCAACGCTGGTGAGGAGAGAGACGCTGGAGATAGAATGAAGGGAGTTGGGCGGTACAATACGACGAAGGTGGGGATTGTGGATTCTGTGGAGGGGGACGAGAACAACGTTTTAATGGTGAGGAAATGGGCATTGTTGGATGCGAGGTTTGGACAGATTGCGGCCGCTCTTCGGTTGTGCAACAACCGGTCGGGGAAGAAGAGGATGTATGCCCCTGAAACAGGGCGGCGAGTGCTGTGTACGGCGGAGGGCTGTCCAAGGCAGGTGTTACATACGGACTTTCGAGGACTGACCAATGCCGAGAAGAACGTCGGAGAGGATCCAGGGTTCTTCATGATGGCGTCGGGAGCGAGTTAGTTTATGCTTTGGGTTTGTGAGAGGTCACATAACATGTACGTGCCCGACGACAGGAGCTGGAAGCGGCTGTCTCGGACGATGGTAGTGAGGAAGTTCAGGATTCCGCCGTACTCCAGTTTTATTGGAAGAGGAGGTGTGTTTCATGCTGGAGCTGGATACGAGGATGCATTGGTTAAGGAAGTTTGCATGAGGTATCACATGTACTTGGTACCGGATGGGTACAAGCTACCGGACGCAGTGCATAGGCAACCAGCATTTCGGCCTAAGTTCGAAGAGGATGATTCCCACAAGGGTGATGATGAAGACGTCCAGGTAGATGAGGATGAGGAGTTGGATGAAGATTATAAAATGGAAGTTGTTGAAAGTGGGGAAGAGGAGTATGAAGAAGAGGATGATGAACCTGGGATGGGTCTCAACTCGGCTAACACAGATGAAAACTATGAAGACGGCGGTATGATAATGGATGAAGACGACGACTGCATAGTATCTGTTACCTATTGAACAATAAAGAGTACAATTTGAGGTAATATGTGGAGTAGTCCCCTTTTCTTGTAATATTGATCAGTCGTCTTTCAGTAGAAACTCCTGAACAACTGGATTGAAACGCGTGAGAGCAGCACTTGCTTTCACTTTCTCATAGTGAATGACAACTGTTGAAGATACCAGGATTACGACATCCACTGTGTTACCAAGCAGTATAGGAACACCAGGGCCCTCAATGCGAGAGGTGGAGAAGGCGGTTGAAGAGAGTGGAGCGAAAGTGCATGCCGACAGCCTCATACCGAGTAGGCGGAAGGTTACAGCCGGACTGGATATGAATAAAGCCTGTTGAAAAGAGTGGGAGAGGTCGCCAAGCACGAGGTTCATAAAAGAGGTTCTCCGTGGTTCCGGGGTCATTGTGAACTTTGTGTTAAGATAGGACTCTGGAAAGAAGGATATAGAAACAAGCTGGAGAAGATATGCCAAAGCGCCAACTGCGACCCCTCCTGTGGAGAAGGCGATACAATTTGTCTTCACGTCTGATAAAAGGGTACCGCTGACTGGAATGAAGCGGAGAACGAGGAAAAGTATGGCGTTGAGGGGGATGAGTAGAGTAAGGAGTAGAGCCCCGAATTTCATAAAGGATCGTTTCTTCCAGGTATATCGCTGGTTTGGATTGAACGGCGTAGTTTGTAGAGACCAGTTTAACGCGTTTATACATTGTACGCCTCCTTCGATTATGAGAATGTGTAGCAGGCTTTGGATAGAACACCTCAATAGCGTTATGAGAATGAACCGAAGGAGAGAGTTGAATCTGAATGGAAGCGTATATTGCAGAGCTGGGTCTATAACTCCGAAGAGTGTAGTTAGTGTGATTGTGAACGTTAAGGTCAATGTGAAGAGTGTTTGCTAACTGAACATCTTAGTAAAGGCGTTCCGGTTTGCTAGTCTTCCTTGTACGCTGCACATAGGTAACGATATGATACCGCTCGTTGAACAGTTGTTTCAGAGTATCTGAAGGAGGTGGGAGAGGAGAGGGGGAGAGCAAAAGGGTCGCCGGTAACGCCAGGGAGACGCGGGGAGCCGGCTGGGATGAAGAAGGGGAGAGAGGAATGGAAAGGGGGAGGAGTTTGAGAGAGTCGGCTGATGAAGAGGAGGGTTGGTAAGGATGTGGAGAAGAAGGGTGGGAATGTGTGTGTGGTGGGGCAGCCGGGTGTGAGGAACTTGAGCAATGGGGAGGTGGACGAGGTTGAGAATGCGGTGGTGGACTTCTTCAACCTCTAATACCCTCCCGGTGGAACGCTGGAGCCTATTAAGCAAAAGATCCAGTAAGGAGGTAGAAGGTACTGACGACTGCCTTGGTATGGATCTCCACCTAGAGCGGTCAAAAGTGACCAGTAAACTGCAAATGCAGATTAAACTGCATTAAGTGGTCAAAACACTAAGATGCATGGAGTTCTTATTTCCAAAATTCTTTTTTTCAGGTGCCGAACTAGCAATATCTGCAAAATTCTTAGATTTTTTGGCTTTTTATTTACTAAACTAGCTATCTAGCACACTTATCTTGCATTCCAAGAACACAGACGTGTGTCTCACCCGGGACTCGCATGAGGTGCATACCGGAAATAGTTCTATGAATTGGAATTTCAATGAAACATGCCAGCCCTTCCTTGGTTATGGTATACACTTGAATGTAGCTGACCTTGGCAACGAGAAGGTTACACTGATCCGGGGCCAAGAAGCTGCCCATGGCTGTGCGGCCCAAGCGGCCCTCTGACGCAAGTACCACTGTCAGCCTGACATGCACACTCCCTCCATTTGCGGAAGCGGCACGATTGGGCATCCAATTTGAAAAAAAATACCTGCCAAGGTTCGAACCCAGGTCCCTAAAGAATCGTACAGTACCAGATCGGTATAAATATCGGTCGGTTATCCACGGCGGTCGAGAACTGACCTGCGTCGATTGACGTGAAGGGCGCGGACGTGCTTTGCTGTGGTGCTCTTACACGGGTACCGCAGAATTGAGGGGTCTGGCTTGCCAGATAAGAGGGGCTTTCCGAACGATGTGTCGTACGCCTCCGTTCTCTTTTGGCATAACGACCTTTAAGGTGAACTTTTTCACATGTATCGGAACATTCGATAGCAACAGTCCATCGCCATTCACCATCTGGTTGTTACATTTCTCCTGCGGGTCGATGATATTCGCTCACGTTCGAGCGAACAATATATTCCTCAGGTATGATATTCCAAATACCCGTGTTTAGAACTTCCCGAAGCGGTGTGACCTTAGTTGTCTTCGTGAGATGGTCTGCAAGATTTTGACCACTACAGATAAAACCAATGTCTGAGATATGACCTGAGTGGTATCCTTCGCGAGCGATGGCAATGTCAATCACCAACCTTTTTTCGGATGTACGAGACCCTTTGTCGATAATGTCGAACAAGGACTTTGAATTAGTGAGTAGAGAAACCGGGAGCGGTGATATGCCAAGTAAAAGTCCGAGTTAGGTCGATAGCGTAAAAGCGGTATCGTACATATCTGCAAAGGCTATAAGTTCATCTGCGAACGAAGAGCGAGTAACTCGTCGTGCCTTATAGGATTTGAACGCGATTTGGATGACTCTACCGAAATGGTCCGACAAGAACACGATGTAACCAAGCTGGGAGGTTAGGTCCGCGTTCGTAGCGAATGATGCGTCCGATACCCCAAGTAGGTGAAGCGAATCACGGTCAAGCTTCGGGAAATGTACCGAGAGGTCATGAGATTTTTCGTTGTCGATGGTCTCATTGACTCTCTTGATAATAGCCTTGCGGTCTTGTTCAAATCGGTCCCTGGTGACTTGCGTGAACTGCGAAACGTGATATAGTATATCAATACGCGAGTGCGCGAGCCATGCGAGCTTCATCCGAATTGAGGCAAAGTCCTGAAAGGTAGCGTCTTTTCCCAAGTTGGTGAGCTTCTTGACGTAGCTGTGCTGCGTTATGCAGTAGTCACCAATGCGGTTGGGTTCTATCTGGAATCCCGTGAAGGTACACGGAGGAAAAGAATCCGCCTTAGCTTCGAACTTTTCCCGTGTGCGGTCGCAAATAGCGCGAAACTCACTATCACCAGAGCGGAGTAGATCATCCACATATGACCCTGAGACACCGATAAGGTTACCATTTCGGTGAAGGTAGTACAGCGCTGGGTCTGATTGCATTACCTTCATACCCAAATCCAGTCGGTGGTGCTTATCCATTGTAGAAAACCATAGGTCTCCAGATTCGCACAGACCATAAAGTGGTTTCAGAAGTTGTAGCGCCGGACTTGGCTCCAACTCGAATTCCGGAACGGGATCAGCGATGAATAGTTCGCGTGAAAGTGGTTCCATAGATTGAAAGTAAGCCTGCGTAATGTCGTTGGTCCACAACTCAAAACCTAAAAGAGATGATAGCGCAAGTATAATTCGAACCTATTATGGTTGGAGCGTTTGACTGTAGTGAGCCATCAGGTGCCACATCCGATCACGGTGTCCGCCGATGACATATCGGGCTTTGAACTTCTCTTCACCGTCTTCGGTTGACTTGATAGCCAAAACCAATCGACCGGGTAAGACATTCCCATCAGGTGGTATGTCCTGCTTCAGGATGACCTTAAAAGTTCCTCTTTCGAGCAATCCTCGAAGCTCTTCTTTCTTAGCGATAGCCATGCGCAGGTCATGTGCGCGGGGATCACTAGAACTAAGAATCTCCGTCATAAAGACGTCGTCCACCTCCGAGCGGTAGTGACTTATAGCGTCCATTAACTCGCACATATGGGTGTGAGATACCTCTTGCGGTCGAGCGTAGGGCTTCACCTGCGCAAAGTTGAAGGAACTTACGTTCGCATTCGGAGACAGACGTAGATGAACAAGCTTCGCGTCATGATCTACAGCGACGATCTCAAAAGGTCCAAGCCATTCACCGATACGGTTTGCAACGATCTTCTCCCTCCAGACGAGAACTTTGTCGCCAGGTTGGTACGCGACGTTAGCCGATGACGGAACGTTGTGGCGAAGTGCGCGCTGAACGCGGAGTTTTGCCATGTGTTGTTCCATCTCTTTCCGAGCTGTGCTAACCAATTGGGCTCTCTCGTCCAGAGTAGCTTTGGATTGAAGATCCTCGCCAATCATGCGAAGTGAAGGAAATTCTCCAAATACCAGTACGGATGGAACTAAACCTTCAGGTCCAAGAGTATTTTTCATCGCATAAACCGAAAAGGAAAGTAGCGTACTGAGCTCCACATTGGGAGAAACAATTCTCAGTTTCCTAAAGGTCTTTCGAAGCGGATCATGATATCGCTCGCCTATACCCATGGAGGAGTGAGATTCAATTCCCGTTTGTACAACATCGATGTTGGATGATCTTGCGAGAGAAATGAAGCTGTTACCGAAAGCGGAGCCTTGATCGACCTTGATGCGGTTCGGGTTTCCAGTGTAGACCAATATCCAACACTCAACAATGCACCTCCATATGGTCTTAGTCGAGATGTCGGGAAGAAAACGAGCGGGCGAAAAGTGCGTCTGAGCGTCAACCATGTGTAGGACAGGCTTCCCTTCGAGGTACATGATGTCAATGATTATCTCCTCATTGAATCGAATGTTTTCTGTACCAAGTGAGACCTAAAACCGAGTAGGTCCGGGCTCGATCCGTTGGCATGGATCGCAGGAACGACAAATCTCCTCGAGCTGCCTTCGGGTTTCCGGGGTGGTGTCATCTGGACGAGCTCTCCTCAACAAGTTGTAGAGTTTCTCCGAGGATGTATGGAGAAACTGTCGATGCAACTTGGTTTGCTGTTCCGTGGTGAACATAGTCAACACCGGGACGGTGTATTCGGCATATAAATGTCCATCGAACCAGGTCAAAGGTACCTGCCAGTCGTCAATGACATAAGATTTGCCATCTTCTTCCATCTCGGTGCGCTTTATCAACCGGTTGGTCACTGTACATGGAGTCAGTGAGTGCTGGTCGAGCACCTCCATTCCCATGAGAGCGGGTAGGTCTGCTGCGATGACATCAAATTGTACCGATATGGTTTGTATCCCTGGAGGGGTACTCAACGGGATTGTTATCCTTCCCATAGACTCATATACGGAGTCAGCGAACCTGAACATGCGGTTTGACCTGAGCAGTCGTAGCTGCTTACCGAAGCGGTTGTAGATCCTACGAGCTTCCTTGATACCGATAACAGAGCGCGGTGCGCCAATGTCTACGCAAAAGCCTGGAAGATAACCTTTGTCGGTAAGTTTCGTGAACGAGGAGCTGTAGACAGAAGAACAGTCGATAACTTCTTTCCGGTGTCGGTGGCATTTGAACCAGTTGCGCCTGGATGCGATACTGCGGTGTGCAGATGAATTCTTCGGATGGCTAGGAGCAAGCGCACCTTCTAGGCATCCTGAGAAAAATCCGAACGGTGCCTTGAAGCGAACGTGCCTCTTCGAATTAATATTAACCGACGGTGGAGGAGAAAGAGAAGAAACCAAGTGTGTGTGAAGTTCCTTTTGGTCCACGTAGTTGGTTAGATCGGCGTCCGAAAGTGTATGTGGATCTGAGTGCTTGTCGTCTGCCGTTATGGTGAAAAACATTTCCAAGTCTGTGGATTCCTTAGTCTCCGACTCGGTGTCAGACGAAGTGTCTTCATCCCTCAGAGAATTCACGACCTCGGATAGGACGTGGATTGCTGGAGTTTTCTGTTTGAAAGCATGTACAATTCCATTCCGAATGCGGTTGAATCGTGAACCAGTTGGGTGATCCTTTGCGAAGTGATCTTCGCTTCCACATATGTGGCACTGCATCCGTTTTCCATCCTTTCCAATCTGGTTGCGTCTCCTTTGAAAAATCCGAGAGCGACCTTTCAAACGGTTCGGTGTCACACCATACTGGTGGTAGAATGTACCTGATGAACCAGAGGGTGTGTCCCTGGAAAGAGTCTTCTTTTCTTCCTCTGACTGGATCTGTTCCCGTAGAGCGGAAACAAACCTGTTGAAGGTAAACCGTGCGGTAGTCATTTGGGAGATTGGAGTTTCAGCCCATGACTTGGTGAGTACGGTCTTACGTAGGAACCGTTTCTTGTGCTCATCAAACCGAAATTGAGGTGGGGCCTGAGGAGTAAGAGCATTGATCTTGTCTACCAAGTTGGTCAGTCCAGAGTCCGAATCGGTAAATCCTTTCTCTTCCATGATCTGATCAGCACTGATACGTTCAAGTTCAGCTTGAGTGGAAACCTGTCGAGCATCATTGTCATATTCGTCCAACATGATCTTCACCATAGCCTGGAAAGGCATACCGGGTACGGTGTTCTCGAAGAAGAATTCTCGAGCGGCCCCTCCGAAGACGTTGACAAAGAACTTCTGACGCTGACCTTCAGAGAGTTCAAACTGATGAGAGCAAACCTCATAGTCCCGAAGGGTGTAGCGAATAGACTGTTCCTTGGAGCCGTTGAACTTCAAATCCTTAAAGTATGTGGCGACCGAGACGGCCTTTTTGGGCGTATCCTCGTTGGGAAACGACGGCAGCGTAGGGAATGTCTGATGTCCCGAAACCGTGGGATTTACGTGCGATGCACCTTGTGGTGTCGGTCCAGTAACGATAGGACAGTTACCATTGTGGTTCGCGGGTGTTGCCGACTGCGGCGAGTCTGCATTCTGGAAAAAGAATGAATGCAGTGGAGGAGGAAGAACCTGTAGGTTACTTCTTGATCCAGTTGGATTCGAGAAGTATGGGCTCGAATTGCGGACTTCCTTGTAGGCCCCAACCATTTTCATCACGTCATTCCCACCATTTCGGTATGCAGTGGAAAGCCAAACGAAAGCCAATAAGCTTTTCACTGTCCGATCTGCCGGTGCTAAAGCATTCACGATAGTTTCCGAGATCGGGAAGGCGTTGAAAAATCGTGTGGCGTCGTACAGCAGCACTATTGCGTACGTACTGTGACGGAAAACCTCTTGGGTGAAAACCAAGACAGAAACAGGAAGATATGCTTCAATGTCCCCCTCAACGGTCGAAACATTATGAGATCCATCTGCGGCAAATACATTCAGCAAGTATTTGGCAAGATCGGATACTGTATGTGAGATGTAGTCCCGAGCGTGAAAGTTTTCAAGACGTTTCAGCAACGCCTGACGTTGCGCACGCCACTTGAGCTGCCCGCCATAAAGGTAGTACGACGAAGAAACCAGAAATCCGGATTGACGATCTCTTCGCTGGCGGGTCCTTTGCGTTGGCACGGCGGTAAGCGCGGTCGGGCACGGTATCGATACAAAACCTGGAAAGTCGTAGGATAAGTTGTAAGAACAAGGATGTAGAAGACCAGAGCTGACAACAGCCTCTGTACGCAGCCGGGCACGAACAATCGTGTTACCTTAACTGCTTATCTTCTTTGTTCCTTGGGTCTTGTCTCCCACATGGGTCAGATCACTAGCGAGCTCACTAAGAGCTTAAGTAAAATTCTAACTACCTATGTGGTCCACAAGTGCGGCCCAAGCGGGACTCTGACGCAAGTACCACTGTCAGCCTGACATGCTTACTGTCCGTTGCCCCCGCCATGCACTTTGCTGCGCGGATGCCACATTCGAAATCATGGCCCATTCTGGGTCCCTTCATCGCTTGCGAGTGAACGGCATGCTTCATCTTCGCCACCACCGCGTGCACGCGCTGCTGCTTGTGCTTTCTTAACCTTTCCGCAGTTTCTGACAACCATTCACTGCTATCCTTGCTTCTGCTTCCCATTGCTGCTAGAAGAAGATGCATGTGTGTTCTTTTTCGTGAACGAGCCAAAATTGACATTAATGTCTTCAACAAATGGCATGTGTTCGATTGTACTCACGGCATCTTTTTCCGACCTTGGATCTTCAAATGATCCGAACTGTACTATGGGAGGTTCAACTCACCGATTCGGAATTACCTTCAGTATTGCTCAACATATGTTTCCACGGAGCCCTCTTAAGCTTATTTTGTCTGCCCGTATCTCTCAGTTCATCGCTTGCCTCAAAGTCCGTGATCTGCAATCAGTTCTTAAGTTTGGTGAATAATTTAAAGAAGATCTGAAAGGTGTGCTCACCGCATTCGTTTCAACCGAACAATAGATATCGTAGATGGCTTGGGCAACCAGGTTGATGTCAACTTCCTTGAGGCGACGGGCTCTGTTTCTGAATTTAGCCATTGATTTGTTGTTTGAAGACTCGAAAGTGATTCTTGAGGGTTTCTACCCACAAGATGCTTCAATAAGCGTGATATACCTGTTAGATGGGCTTTTCTTTTCTGCTGTAGCGTCTGAAGCTTACAATGCAGCCCTAACTCTTGGATTAAGGCTCTATGGTTATGGTCTACGACCAGCCACACCAGCATGGGGCTCCGCGGAAGTCCTAAAATTTCCAAGCTTAGATGCTTGCAGGGTTCAATGGGTAGAGACAATAGGGCTTCCAAAGCTGTTGAAAGTTACGGCGGAGCCCCTGAGAAACTTCACTTACGTTCAAGGACTTCGTAATTTTTTGTTCACAGTGTCAGGCTTAATGGCATTTCAGAATCTATCTGCAAACACTCCTGATTCTCGTGTACATGATAGTCCTCGTACATCGAGTTTGGATCCTGAGTTGCAGTCCGAAGACGACCCCGATCCAGTACCTGGTACTCCTTTAACTCGATCTTTCGCTGCTTGGGAAAGAACCAAAGGAGTGCGCATGGAACTATCGATTAGGCCCATGTCGCTCAGCTTGATGAGCGGCCCAATTGTAGCCTTATTTAACTTGAAAGCTGTCATTGGTACATTTGAATGGAATGAGTTAGTGGAGAAAGGGGTTCAACTCC
Source organism: Agarophyton chilense (assembly GCA_030374765.1). NCBI lineage: Eukaryota > Rhodophyta > Florideophyceae > Gracilariales > Gracilariaceae > Agarophyton > Agarophyton chilense. The sequence continues at coordinate 680,759 of JARGXX010000095.1, read as the reverse complement.
GAACTGCCATCAATGCTCCCAGAGTATCACTTTCATTTATGCGCATGTCATCTGCAGAATTCACAGTAGTGCAAATCAAACACGAAGTTGATAGAAGCAGCTTGTCTGTTGTAATGGAGAGATCTCGAGTGGATGTTCTGAAATCCCAAGAAGACCCTCAACCTATGTTCATTTTTCGAGTAGAGGTCTACTCTGTTTCAGGAAAGCTACACCCATGGCGTGTTTTGAGAGATGCTGCGACATGGGCTGATGAACAGGAAATAGTTTCTGACTTGGAAGTCGTGCACTACAACAGTCTGTCTACAAATCTCCAACGTCTTCCTAAGCCTGTTCACCCAAACAAACAAACTGAACATCGATTAATTCTTGCAGGCTTTAATGTTCAACGCTTTAAACTCGCGGTTCCCAAACTCGGCTCAAAAGAATATTCATCTTCAAGGCTTGCTTTAAGTGCTATAGATCTACACCTTTTTCCACGACAAAGATTCGAAAATCCCAATATCTCCATTCGAAATGTCATACAAGTCAAGTCTGACTTTATCGGTGTCTGTTGAGAACGCTCGTGGGTGTTTGGTTCAAACCACGCCCGTATGGTTCTGACAATCAATCATAATTCCCGGAAAGGATTATCTCTATTCGGACCAACCTCTGTTGTAATGGTTCCGGGAACATGGATGATTCATCCCCGAAAAGACTTTATAATGGCAATAATCGAGGCAAAGAATATGAAAGAATACAAGAATTTCTCAGAGAAAATGATATCACGCCCGGACACATCAAGGCCGGACAGCAGTGTGGCTGGTGCTTCTCTTTCAATTCTAACGGAACACCAACACCGCTTACTCTTCGAAAGCCTATCGTTAAAGATCACGAGAACTAGTGGCTTCATCAAAAGACTCGGAGATTCACAAGATGAAGTTTTCGCCAAGCAATCAGGGCCTCTTGATGCTGATCTTGTCTCGAAGCTAAGCATCCCAACTTTCAGCATAGCTTTTGCGAGGGAGGTGAGCAATGATTTTGATCTCACAGATGTTGATTTCTCTGGGAGGGAAGGAGAGTTTCCTCGAGGGTGCCTACAACGAGTTTCGAATCTGTTCACCGAGTTATTTGGTGCAGTCGTGGGGGAGTAAAAAATGCAGCAAAACGATTTTCACACACAAGATACGACAAACCCAACCTCAAGGCGTGAAGTCTCTCGGGAAGTTAGCGTTCTAATCCGTTTCGGAGAGTCCTCATATCGAGCACAGGAAGAAGCCAATTTGTCTTTTGAATCTACTTTCCACTTTTTTGGCAGACAAAACTCAGCCATCCTGCTTTCAGTAGCGACAGCCCCCATAATCGTAGAAGAAGAAATACATAAAACAGTTTACACTGGTATATCTTCAGATTAGAAGTTGGAAATCACGCCTTTGCGTGAAGTTGCGAAACCGCAAATTTTACGACTTTCGAGCGCGAGGATGTTGCATGCGATTAGTCCCTATTTTGCACCACATTCAGTTTTTCACATACCTCGTGTAACTGGTATGATGGATGCTAAAACTGTTTTACTAACTCAAAGGCGGCATCAACTACGTTCTTCAGTACTATCCGGCATGAGAACCAATGAAAACTCGAATTCGGTCCTTCAAGCATTCGAGAATTCCGAGATGAATGCCCTCGTGGCGCTCGGAGAAGGAAAACTCACTGACGATACAACAGCTCAAGATCGATCTACTTCGTTTATTCCGCACCAATTCACATCCGCGAAGCTAGAAAATGATGCATCTGAGAAAGAAGTGCCTAATGTTCTCTCCACGGAAACGGAGACGAGAACAGACCCGGATATCAAGCTTTAGCTAAAATTCGATGCTGCACCTCACGCGAAAGCCAGTCAGATGGATGTTTTCATTCATCGTGTTATCTTTGGTGTAAGTCACCGTGCACGGATAGCAAACACGTCAACATAACCTTCAGTTGCATCGTACACTATACTTCATCAGGGGATGGTAAGAGCGAGATGAAGTCCGTTAGGGAACGCGTGCAAGATGGAAACATGGAAGGTTTGAAGAGGTTCGTTTGCTTTCTGCAATGCTTGAATGGCAGACTGTGACTGACTGTGTTTTGCTGTTCTGTATTTCGTTGCATTTATAGGTGTGCTTGTTTCGATTCTTGGGTGCGTTTACTTTTTGAGTGGTAATTTGTCATGTTTTTTTGGGGTGGTAGGTACTAATTTGGGATGGATCCTATGTGGTGTGAGTGTTATTAGCCATGCTCAGGATGGGCCAGAAAAGCTGTTCCAGAGGGTGGTGTAGGGACCATTCTCAGCCTAGAAAGTCGGTTTATTCTAGACAAAAACATCCACTAATCTTTCTTGTTTGCTAGTTTGTTAGTATGTGTGTGGTAAAATACACGTCGTAACTGATATTCATTTCTGCTAGTTCTCGGGTGCTAGAAGGGAGAACCTGGGCTACGAAAGTCTTCACCTCATCTTAGACGTTTGCTAGTTTGCTAGATTTTCCAGCACTTTCAAATTAGCACATTCGCAGACTAACAACTGGCTTCCTAGTATTAAAATACTAGATCTTTTGGAAGTAAATTTCCACTTCCGAGAAAACAGACGATCGTCATATTTGGCGAACCAGAAGATATCATGGGTACGAAGAACACAATTATGAACCAATATGAAGTCAAGGACCTTGGTAAGAGCAAGTTGTTCTTTGGGGTACAGATCCGCGAAAATGAGGATGAATTGGTGCTGTCTCAACATTGTTTGATCCAGTATATTTTAGCAGGGACGAACATCGCTTCTTCAAAGCCGGTGGAAACCTGCTTACCTGTGTCAAGCGCAATGTACCAGCTGTTACAAGATCTCACTACTGAATAGATATAAGAAATGGAAATTGTTTCCTACCTTGAAGTACTTGGAAATCTTTTGTTTTTATCTACCCGAGCCCGTCCTGACATCAGTGCAGCTGTGTCAATGATTGCAATGTACGCGTCAAAGCCTTCCCTTGTACTCTGGAAAACGATGAAGCATTTAGTAAAATATCTCAAAGGTACAGAAAGATACGGACTATCGATTACAAAGAAGACTTCTGTCCATATGATTGCCTGGGCGGACTCCGACTGGGGTAGAGAGAAAAGCAGTCGTCGATCTCAAAGTGGATTTGTAATCAACTTGTCTGATAATCCAGTAATATTGGTTTCGAAACTACAACCATCTGTTGCGTTTTTTACTTGCGAAGCGTAATTCTACTCCCTCTCTGAGGACGTCCGCAATGTACTATGGATGCGGCAGCTACTCCGAGACTTAAACATCAAAGCTGTCACTTCTACAAAAATTTTGCAGGATAACTTGGAAACTATAACGAGGACAAAGGAGGTCCAAGGTATTCGAAACTTTAAGCATATTGGACTACGCCACAGTTTTATGAAGGAAGCAGTTCTCAATAACAACATTGCTGTTGAATACACACCATCAGAACAGAAGGTTGCAGACCCGCTTACCGAAATTCTCAGTGCTGGCATCCTGGCCAAATATCGAACATTCCTGAAATTTCTTCCCTTTTCTTCTCGAGGGAGCGTGTCTAAATAGATGAAGAATTGTGCGAGAAGGCAAAGTTCAGGTGGAATAATTTATTTAGTATTTTATTGTGAAGGAGCGAGGATAACGGTTGAGCTCTGTAAGCCACCGAGCCCTGAGATCTCTTACAGACGACACGTGGACGGGTCGACGTCAGATAAACTCATGTAGATTCTTAACTTATTTTAACTAGTGCAATAGAATAGCACTACAGTGCCAGGGAGATCCCAGCGCCTCGCCAGTACTATTTACTTGGCTCGAGTGACGCTTCTCCCGTAGAGTAAGTTACGCACCGTTAGGATACTAAATAACCCCCTTTGGTGTATTAGTTCAACCTTTGGGTCTTCAAGCCATCGTTTCCGTAGCTCCACCCTGTACGACTACGCAGTAAACGCCAGCCCATTGCACCAAGTACTCTGGGAGTTCCGCCGTCAAGGAGTCGAACTTTAGGACCCGCTCAACAACGCTACCACCAGTCGAGACCCGTACGCTGACCCACCCGTCATTGCGTTACATTCTGGGCTCCCGACTTGGAAACCTTTGGAATAATTGACCGGAACACTGGAACGAAAAAATATTCGGATTTTAACCTTTGGTTTAATTCCGAAACGGACCAGAAGTACAGAAGCAACCGCCATTATGGATGCAGGAACCACACCCAACCGACCCGACCATAGGACTCCCACGGCAGAATCAGCTGCATCTGCACCGCCAACGATGTCCCCTGAACCTCAGGGTGATAATGTTAGCGACCGCAGGAGCACGATAAGCTAGCCGCAAGGAGTACTGACTCCCACGGACGACCCTGAAAGGATTCGCCGAAAACCCACGGTTGCAGCGCGTTTACGAGAACAGCTCACCAAGGCCATCTCTAGGCCAAGAACACTACAAGAAGAACCCCGTAAGCCCGAAGGAATTAGAGAGAATATTCCCGCTAGACTTGCCGACCTTCTCTGGCCCCGTCTCCGTGAGCTCTGCTCAGCCCATGTGGATTCCATTATGGACGTGCGACTTGCTACGGCGATCGCCTACCATATGCATTACCTCATCTCGAGAATCGTCTCTAAGCTATTGAAGTCTGAATTATTCATAGACTCCCTCCTACAGGCCGTTCAAAAAACAGTCACCCTCCTGGCAGGAACTTTGGTCCCTAAGACCACTGCACCATAAATTGACCATCCGGTCTCCATATGGCAACCCCCTACCGATCCCCCAGAAGCGGCAGCATCATCCGCCCTTCGCCGGGATTACCATCAGGAAAACCCCATGATGGGACAATCTAGGAGCAGAAGAGAAGCTCTGCGTCTAGATGAGAGACAGGATGCCCATCAGGAGAATCCAAGGGAGGGACAAGAGAGGAGCAGAAGAGAAGCTCCGCGTCTAGAAGAGAGACCGCTCGCCCCACCCTAAGGATGATATGAGGTACAGCGACCTCAGGGCTCCATCAGATCTGATAGAGAGATCGATCCTTTAGGTCCCTACTCCGCTGGAAAGAAAAGAAGTAACCGCAGGAGAAAGAATAATAGAAGGAGTAAAAGCAGAGGCCATTCGGACACGAGTGCTTCCGATTCGGCCTCGACAGAAACGACCGACTTGGAAAAGGATGAGGCTGCCGTTCGTGGCCTCAGACCACTGACAACAACCAACGAACTTTTACTTAAGGTTCTGGACTACTGGAATTACCGGCTGGCCAACACGTACGCGAAATATTCCGGTTTGGTGGCTCGAAGAGACGCCAAATGGGCCAAACGGATGCATCTAACCATAACGGACAAGTTCTCGGGTTCCGATCCCATTGCTGTCATTAGGTTTCTCAGTTTGTTCCGTACGGCCTGCGATCAGAACGGTGTCCACGAGGGCGCCACTCTGTACCTTTCCAAATTCTTCCTCACAGGACACGCGCGTGACCGAGTGGTTTCGAGGATATCTGGCACAACTGACCTTGTGGATGCTCAAGACCGTGAGCTCCTCAGGTCATATCCTCAGGTTGTTCACTACCTCTTGGAAACTTACGCCACGGATGACGTTATAATGAATGCCCACCAGGAAGTAATATCCTTGAGGCAGAGCTCCAACATGACCGAATCGGCTTTTGCCAAAGACCTATGGAAGAAGGCTTATTGATGTAGAAACGTGTTCTCCGAAGGACGCCTTAAACTTCACTTCTTCGCGGGATTGATCCCTCCCATTCGGAAACATGTGCGCAATTACCACACGGAAAACCCGCAATACTCTTTCCGAATACTCGTTACCTACGCCGAGGGTTACGTCAAAACCTACAGGACCTCCAGGAAAATCGCTGATATAGCCAGAGAACACGCAACTCTATTTTGCAAACCCCGCCAAGCCCATTTGGTTAGCTCCACCGAGTCATACATAGAATCATCATTCCATTATGCCGACTCGGTAGATGTACTCGCGGTCAATTTCAGTGCACCTCCGTCTGGGCCCCCATAATTTAGCTCTCAGAGAACTACAGCGACCATTGGACAACCCAAGCCCAAGTATTCTCCCTTTCCGCCCCGCAAGGACGTTTTTCTTCGCTTTTCAAGGGCCTGCTTCCTCTGCCTGCCAGTGACCCAACCTTGTGAGTGCACGAGTTATCTGCCTGAGGACGCTTTAAAAAGCCTCCCAGCCCTCAGGCAAGAGAATTATTGGGTGCAGAGATCCGAAGGAATGTTTAACAGGGCACAGCAACGAACCACAGCGACCGCTGGAAGCGCACGCTTTGCCACATCTCCGGATACTCCGATCAAAGCCTCACAGGCCCACACCATTGTAGATCCTACGGATGACCCCGATGAAGAATCTTATCTTCAGGAAGAAACGGAGACCCCACCGGAAAACTCCTAGCGGGACGATTCGAGGCAAATCCTCCCTATTTAAGCCCCTGCCTCAACCACTTGAACGGTGATGAGCCGAAGAGCTCCTCACCTCCCAATACAAACCACCCACAAAGAACCACTCAGGATGAATCACAATTGGAAAACAGTAACGACCCTGTGTGTATCCTCAGAAAAGAGAACTACAGCGTTCGAGTAATCGTAGGACTTCGATCCAACAACTCTCAAGTGACCACAGCTGTATTGGACACAGGCCCTGGACCCAACTTGGTCCATCCTAAGCTACTCCCACTAGGTTGGCAAGATTTCGTTCAGGCAAGGAAGACCCCAAGGATTACCGACGCATCACGTAGACCAATGGACCTTAAAGAAATAGTACCACTTTACCTCCAGGTAGGACGATTCAAAGCTTGCACGTGGTTTCTTGTATGTCCTAACTTGCGCGCTGAGGCAATCCTAGGGACCTCCTTTATCGACCGATCCATTAAGGCCATTTATCCAGGCCTTAGGAAAGTTGCATTTTACCGTGCAACTTCCATCTCTATAACTGGTTACGCCCCAGGGCCAGAAGCGAACCGCAAACGAGCGGTTATCTCCGTAAACACGAAGTCCAATAAGGTTCGCTTGTCGAAGGCCATAAAGATACCCTCGATGACCCAAATAGCCGTGTTCGTCCATTTTCAATTCTCAGGTCTCGTCACGATTCAAAACCACCTGAAAACGGTTCTGAAGCACCTTACCTTGATGGCCAATGTAGTGATGGACATCCACCCCAACAGGCCCTTCTTGGTCACAATTAGCAACTTCAGAGACCAACCCGTACGGTTACCTAAAAGTACAGTGACTGGTATCACTTTACCCGCGCCCGTGGCCATTATGGAGGCCCAAATTGATAACCTTGCGACGCCAACTTTCGACGAGGACGTCGACACTTGGGAGAAGACGATCGCCATCGGCGAAGAATTTGAATCCTACAGGCCCCAGGTACTTGATCCCCTCAGAGATTACCAGGCCATGTTGTCACGTAGATTGGGCACAATCAGAGCAACTACACACCGCATTGACCTTCAGGATGATGCTAGACCACAGTTCCAGCACCCATACCATCCAGGCCTTAAGGGTAGGAAAATTGTCGCCGACCAGATGGACAAGATGCGCAAAGCTCAAGTCATAGAGCCAGCGCCTCCAAACCAATCCGAATGGGCAAATCCCCTTGTCCTCGTGGCGAAGAAAGATGGCTCCGTCAGGTTTTGTGTCGAATACAGGAAGCTGAACGCAGTAACCAAGAGGGACTCATACCCGATACCCCGCATGGACGAATGTCTGAATTTTTTAGGCGAAGCTGTCGTACCTACCACACTGGACGCTAACTCTGGGTATTGGCAAATCCCCTTGGCCGAAGCCGCGAGACCGCTGACAACCTCTACCACCAATGAAGGTATGTTCAGTTTTACCCGCATGCCCTTTGGATTGAAGAATGCACCAGCCACTTTCCAACGATCAATGGACATTATACTGTCCAGAGTCCAATGGAAGTTCGCCCTGGTCTATTTGCAAGACGTTATAATCTTCTCGCGGAGCGTAAAGGAACACCTTCGCCACGTGAAGAAGATACTAACAATCCTACAAGACGCTGGAGTAACACTGAAACTCCGCAAATGCGCTTTCTTCCAGGCCTCAGTGGACTATCTCGGTCATGTCGTTTTCCCAGGAAAGCTAAAGGTGGCCACCCGGACCACAAATGCGATTCGCCGAGCTAAGCCTCCTAGGACACACACGGAACTACGATCCTTCGTGGGCTTGTGCAACGTTTACCGACGGTTCGTTCAAGGGTTTGCCAAGATCTCGGCCCCTCTCAACGCGATTCAGAAGAAGGGAACACCTTCTGAGTTCAAAGCCCTTACCTAGAACCAGTACGAGGCATTTGAGACCCTAAAGGACAAATTTCTGAACCCACCTATATTGGCTTTACCAAAACCCAATAAGGCCTTTGTCCTGGATACAGACATCTCAGATGTCCAAGTGGGGTGTGCCCTGCTACAGGAACAGGAGTCACCGAAGAACTATCGACCTATTGGCTACTGGAGCAGAACGCTCACCAGCACGGAGCGAAACTACAGCACGACCGAAAAGGAATGTCTAGACATCGTATGGTCTGTATTGACTCTCCGTCCGTATCTCGAGGGAACCAGGTTTACCATTAGGACAGACCATGATTCACTCCGCTGGTTACTCAATATGACTGATGCATTGAGTTGCCTGGCTAGGTGGCGCCTCAGGCTCTCCCAATATGATTACGAGATAACCTATAGGCCAGGAATCAAGCACAAGGCAACAGATGCCCTCTCGCGAATCATTACCGACGGAACTGACGACAATCCATTGCACGACCTAATTCCTACCCCCTTTACAGACGATGGACCTAAGGACTATAGGGAAACAGATGACCTTAGGGGTAAGGTGCAATCGGAGGATCCTGATGTAAAGGAGAACAAAGTATACCTATTGGACTGGGAGATACTACCGCCCAATTCGGCACCACCTCAGGTTAATGCGATAGCCCCGGAGGAAAAAGAGCCCCTCCCTATAACTATTGAGGAACTCCTACAGGCACAGGTCGAAGACGAGTACTGCAAGGAAACAGCCCAATTGGTAGAAACCACAGGATGCCTGTTCGACTATGACCTATTTTGACTACTATGACGCCGCTCACCGCTGGATGGCGCACTCCAACGGGTAGTACCAACTTTGCTAAGGGCGCTATTCCTATACCTCGCCCTATTCCCGCGCTTGGCTGGTCACCCTGGAGGCCGACGAATGTACCAGACCCTAAGGGAGTTCTTATACTGGCCACTAATGGCGCAGAACCTATGGCAAACTGCACGGAACTGTACATCGTGCGCACAGATCCGAAGGTCTCGGGTCAACCATTAGGCCAAACTGAAGCGCTTCCCCGCCGCAGGTCCGATGGAATTTGTGGCAATGGATATACTTGGGCCTTTGCCTAGGTCGTCCCATGGGAAACGGTTTGTTTTGGTTATAACTGATAGGTTTATCAAACGTACCCGAGCCCTACCCTTAGGAAAGACGACGGCCACGGATGTCGCCACGGCCTTCTTGTCCCACTTGGTATATCTATATGGCATGCCACTCTACCTCCTTACGGATAATGGCAGCCAGTTTGTATCCAAATTCTTCTCCCACGTTTGTGCTACCTTAGGAATCAAACATGTGACCATCACGGCCTACCACCAGCAGGCCAAAGGCCAAGCCGAACGCTTCAACCGCACCGTTCTGAACCGATTGCCACACTACGTATCGGAACACCAACTGGACTAAGACGACTACGTTGAGCCACTCGTTTATCCCTACAACACGCAGGTGCACGCTTCCACAGGGACAACACCGTTCGACTTAACGCTAACGAGAGCGCCGCCGCCAATAGCTGTTGACCTTTAGGAGTCTATCATATCCCAGGCCATAACCTAAGGATTGAATCCTACCCAGGCGAAGCGCTACTCGCACCAACGCATCGACCGCATTATCCAATCGGCCAGAACTATACTAACCAAAGCTCAACGGCGCTACAAAGTCAATTTCGACAAAGCCGTTTGGAACACACCGACCTTTTCAGGAAGGAGTTCTGGTTTACCTGGACCGGACACCGAAGGACAGTGAGGAACTCGAGGACACCAAGCGGAAGCTCTTACCCCGCTCAACCGGACCATACAGAGTCATTTAGGCCAATGAACACACCATCACGTTGCTAATTGACGGCCTACAGGACACCGTGTCTATTGATCTCGTGACAAGAGCTCCAAGTTCCTCCGGACCACCAAAGCCCCGGTCCCCTGGCCCAACGGAATCACCACGACCTCAGGTCGACGTTCAAGTCTTCATACCCCCTAAAGCAGTTCCCGCGGACTAGACTAGCCCCACGGACACGATGGCGAGTGCCAACTACTATGGCACATTTCTCCCAACCGACTCCGATGGATTCGCCTCTCTAGACCACACTCTCCTTCCGGAGAATGAACACTGTTTAATCTCCCAATCTAGCATTGTAATGCTAATATTTTACACTAATTAAAATAAATTAATAATCTACATGAGTCCACCTGAGGTCCACCTGTCCATGTGTCATCTGCAAGATCCTTTAGGGCCTGGAAGCTTACAGGGGCTCAACTGTTACGGTTATAGTATTCTACTATGTCGGGGAATCCGATAAACTGATTTTTCGCGAAGTCGCGGTCGAAACTCATAAGTCAGTGATATCATCAGACTTATGATATGAAACGGCACACCGCGTAGGATGCCAGGAGGCAGGGTACATTGTTAAAATACGTGGTATCACGAGTGGAGTGGCTTGCAACGGCGCATGTAGTGGCGATCCACGTGGCTGGTTTTACTACCCTTTGTAGCTAGACGTCCATTCGGGACCGTACCCATACAGTGGTTTGGCTAAGTGGCTGACCACTGGGTATTATTTATATATTTATTTGGGCACTCACCCCGGCACACAGTATATAGTGTACCAGAGGTGAGCGCCGACTCCAAGTAAAGGAGACAACATGGGCATCATGACTATTCTGTTCCTCTCTTAGGATTCCTTAACCGGAGATCCGGACGAGCTATAATAGATAGTCATCCCCCAACCACTTCACGAGCCGTCTCGTACCTACGTCCCATCAGCGTTTTACAGTTGCACTGTTCACCCTCGCTGGCGAGTAGTTGCCTTACACCCCACTTCCAGCTCGCTGGTGTTGTAGCTCTACCACCCCTTTTCCTTCGCCGCAAGCGACCCATCGGCAGTCCGAACGCTGTTGCAGGTGTCTATTCTCTCCGTTAGAGCGGATACTACTATCGTCTCTCCTTCACATATCTACCTCCTTAGGATTCGGCCGTCACGGCGAAGTCCAAATTGCCTCAAACCTTCGTGGGGGTCTGGCTCTATCTGGATTTATGGGTGAACCTCCAATTTTGCCTCCGGCGTCGGAACGTCGTGATCCTAAGCGTCCTAATGGCCTGGACACGAGCGGTGTCGTGCCCGACATGTGGGCGTCTTATGACCATCCCGGGGGTTAGTTGCTCTCCTTACCAGTAAGCGCGACGGGGCGTGGCATCGCCACCATTCTTGGGGATACCAGTGCGTAAGAGCTGACCCTTTGCGCCAAGTTGGCAATTAGTTTACCAAAGGCACTGTACGTGCACCGAGCGGGGGTTCCTTGCCGCTTTTCCTATCCCTCGGTATTCTTTTGGTGACCCTACGTGCGTCGTCCGCCGTGAACCACGGTGCGCGCTTCGTCCATTCGAGATCACGTCGGTTATCCTGCCCGATTCAGTTTCATCCTCCTTCCTTCCCATCGCGGTATTCCTCCATTAGTCGCGCGCGATGCCGCCATGGCATTACAAGCTCGTCGGGTATGGCACTGTCCCTCTGGACTTTGTCGTTTCCGTCGGTTTTCCTATCCATTTACCGCCGGAAAAGCCTGTGGGCAGCGGAGCCATGGCTTCGAATAACCAAGTAGCATATGAGCGCCCCGGGGGCCGCTATGAAAAAACAATCGGACGAAATCCGCGGGCAGTGCGTCATGCCCTTCTGCCGTCCCGTTGTTATTAATGCCTCGATGGAAATTGCGACAGTCCTGAAGGAAGCTTGCTTCTGGGCACGTCTCTCGCTGCGCTACGCCGCGGTGGTCCATCAGGGTCAAGATCTGAAGACTGCTATGTTCAATATCCTGAATCAGAATGCCCAAGTGATGTCCCAGAGGGCTACTGCCGACTTGGATGCCCGATATGGTCTAAATTTGAGCGACCGGGAGGCTTCCGGTGGTAACAGTAGTTCCTCAGGTGAATCTCCGCCAAAGAAGCGTGCTTGGCTCGCATGGGCGGGTTGTGGTGGTTTAGGTGCCTCCTCGGGTGACACTAGTTTCGGTTTAGCACCTGCAGACTCAAATGAGCACAACAGAGTTAATCCTGCGCCGCCCCAGTGAGTCCAGTTGGTGTTCCGAGCGTTTTCACAAACCTTGAGGTTATGATGAGGGCTGTTCTACCTCTGTTAGTTGTTAAATAAATTAATGCTTGTGCTTTCCCGAGGTCGTTTTAGGATCTCAATCGTGTGAGCCTCGGGAAGGGGTCCAATCTTGAGAGCGTCTCGGGTGTTCCCAAGGTGTCTTCGAAAGGCTGCCCTTGTTCCCTGATGCGGGAGCTACGACGAACCGTCGTGCTTCGGCGAACTGTCGTGTCAGGAGACGGTTTGGGAGGCGTTGGGGGATTATACGGAGCAATGGTTGAACTATTCGGACCAATAATTTCCCCATCCTGAAGGCTGCACTCCGAGTGGCTGATTCTGCGCCAATAGCGGGCGATAAAATTAGCCGGAATAGTTTGGGGCTCTTGCTACGTATCTTCCCCAGGTGTGTAGCCGAACCAATGGACGCGATAGCGCATAGTTCCATCTTCTCCCCGACTGGCGGAGATGATGCACTCGATCACATAGTCCGGTTGGTGTTCATTCTCCGGTAGGAGAGTGTGGTCTAGAGAGGCGACTCCATCGGAGTCGGTTGGGAGAAATGTATCATAGTAGTTGGCACTCGCCATCGTGTTCGTGGGGTTAGTCTAGTCCGCGGGAACTGCTTTAGGGGGTATGAAGACTTGAACGTCGACCTGAGGTCGTGGTGATTCCGTTGGGCCAGGGGACCGGGGCTTTGGTGGTCCGGAGGAACTTGGAGCTCTTGTCACGAGATCAATAGACACGGTGTCCTGTAGGCCGTCAATTAGCAACGTGATGGTGTGTTCATTGGCCTAAATGACTCTGTATGGTCCGGTTGAGCGGGGTAAGAGCTTCCGCTTGGTGTCCTCGAGTTCCTCACTGTCCTTCGGTGTCCGGTCCAGGTAAACCAGAACTCCTTCCTGAAAAGGTCGGTGTGTTCCAAACGGCTTTGTCGAAATTGACTTTGTAGCGCCGTTGAGCTTTGGTTAGTATAGTTCTGGCCGATTGGATAATGCGGTCGATGCGTTGGTGCGAGTAGCGCTTCGCCTGGGTAGGATTCAATCCTTCGGTTATGGCCTGGGATATGATAGACTCCTAAAGGTCAACAGCTATTGGCGGCGGCGCTCTCGTTAGCGTTAATTCGAACGGTGTTGTCCCTGTGGAAGCGTGCAACTTCGTGTTGTAGGGATAAACCAGTGGCTCAACGTAGTCGTCCTAGTCCAGTTGGTGTTCCGATACGTAGTGTGGCAATCGGTTCAAAACGGTGCGGTTGAAGCGTTCGGCTTGGCCTTTGGCCTGCTGGTGGTAGGCCGTGATGGTCACATGTTTGATTCCTAAGGTAGCACAAACGTGCGAGAAGAATTTGGATACAAACTGGCTGCCATTATCCGTAAGGAGGTAGAGTGGCATGCCATATAGATATACCGAGTGGGACAATAAGGCCGTGGCGACATCCGTGGCCGTCGTCTTTCCTAAGGGTAGGGCTCGAGTACGTTTGATAAACCTATCAGTTATAACCAAAACAAACCGTTTCCCATGGGATGACCTAGGCAAAGGCCCAAGTATATCCATTGCCACAAATTCCATCGGACCTGCGGCGGGGAGGCGCTTCAGTTTGGCCTAATGGTTGACCCGAGACCTTCGGATCTGTGCGCACGATGCACAGTTCCGTGCAGTTTGCCATAGGTTCTGCGCCATTAGTGGCCAGTATAAGAACTCCCTTAGGGTCTGGTACATTCGTCGGCCTCCATGGTGACCAGCCAAGCGCGGGAACTGGGCGAGGTATAGGAATAGCGCCCTTAGCAAAGTTGGTACTACCCGTTGGAGTGCGCCATCCAGCGGTGAGTGGCGTCATAGTAGTCAAAATAGGTCATAGTCGAACAGGCATCCTATGGTTTCTACCAATTGGGCTGTTTCCTTGCAGTACTCGTCTTCGACCTGTGCCTGTAGGAGTTCCTCAATAGTTATAGGGAGGGGCTCTTTTTCCTCCGGGGCTATCGCATTAACCTGAGGTGGTGCCGAATTGGGCGGTAGTATCTCCCAGTCCAATAGGTATACTTTGTTCTCCTTTACATCAGGATCCTCCGATTGCACCTTACCCCTAAGGTCATTTGTTTCCGTATAGTCCTTAGGTCCGTCGTCTGTAAAGGGGGTAGGAATTAGGTCGTGCAATGGATTGTCGTCAGTTCCGTCAGTAATGATTCGCGAGAGGGCATCTGTTGCCTTGTGCTTGATTCCTGGCCTAAAGGTTATCTCGTAATCATATTGGGAGAGCCTGAGGCGCCACCTAGCCAGGCAACTCAATGCATCGGTCATATTGAGTAACCAGCGGAGTGAATCATGGTCTGTCCTAATGGTAAACCTGGTTCCCTCGAGTTACGGACGGAGAGTCAATACAGACCATACGATGTCTAGACATTCCTTTTCGGTCGTGCTGTAGTTTCGCTCCGTGCTGGTGAGCGTTCTGCTCCAGTAGCCAATAGGTCGATAGTTCTTCGGTGACTCCTGTTCCTGTAGCAGTGCACATCCCACTTGGACATCTGAGATGTCTGTATCCAGAACAAAGGCCTTATTGGGTTTTGGTACAGCCAATATAGGTGGGTTCAGAAATTTGTCCTTTACGGTCTCAAATGCCTCGTACTGGTCCTAGGTAAGGGCTTTGAACTAAGAAGGTGTTCCCTTCTTCTGAATCGCGTTGAGAGGGGCCGAGATCTTGGCAAACCCTTGAACGAACCGTCGGTAAACGTTGCACAAGCCCACGAAGGATCATAGTTCCGTGTGTGTCCTAGGAGGCTTAGCTCGGCGAATCGCATTTGTGGTCCGGGTGGCCACCTTTAGCTTTCCTGGGAAAACGACATGACCGAGATAGTCCACTGAGGCCTGGAAGAAAGCGCATTTGCGGAGTTTCAGTGTTTCCCCAGCGTCTTGTAGGATTGTTAGCACCTTCTAGACGTGGCGAAGGTGTTACTTTACGCTCCGTGAGAAGATTATAACGTCTTGCAAATAGACCAGGGCGAACTTCCATTGGACTCTGGACAGTATAATGTCCATTGATCGTTGGAAGGGGGCTGGTGTATTCTTCAAACCAAAGGACAGGCGAGTAAAACTGAACATACCTTCATTGGTGGTAAAGGTTGTCAGCGCTCTCGCGTCTTCGGCCAACGGGATTTTCCAGTACCCAGAGTTAGCGTCCAGTGTGGTAGGTATGACAGCTTCGCCTAAAAAAATCAAACAGTCGTCCATGCGGGGTATCAGGTATGATTCGGTCTTAGTTACTGCGTTTAGCTTCCCGTAGTCGACACAGGACCTGACGGAACCATCTTTCTTCGCCACGAGGACAAGGGGACTTTCCCATATGGATTGGTTTGGAGGCGCAGGCTCTATGAATTTAGCTTTGCGCATCTTGTCCATCTGGTCCGCAACATTTTCCCTACCTTTAAGGCCTGTACGGTATGGGTGCTAAAACTGTTGTCTAGCATCATCCTGAAAGTCAATGCAGTGTGTAGTGGCTCTGAATGTGCCCAATCTACCTGGCCACATGGCCTGGTATTCCCTGAGAAGATCAAGTACTTGGGGCCTATAGGACTCGAATTCTTCGCCGATGGCGACCGTCCCCTCCCAAGAGTCGACGTCTTCGTCGAGAGTTGGCGTAGCAAGGTTATTCATTTGGGCCTCCATAATGGCCACAGGCGCGGGTAAAGTGAAACCAGTCATTGTACCTTTAGGTAACCATACGGGTTTGTCTCTGAAGTTTCTGATTGTGACCAAGAATGGCCTGTTGGAGTGGATGTCCATTAATCCATTGACCATCAAGGTAAGGTGCTTCAGAACCGTTTTCGGGTGGTTCTGAATCGTTACGAGACCTGAAGACTGGGAATGGACCGATACAGCGATTTGGGTCATCGGGGGTATCGTAATGGTCTTTGACATGCGAACCTTATTGGACCTCGTGTTTTCGGAGACAACCGCTCGTTTGCGGTTCGCTTCTGGCCCGGGGGCGGAACCAGTTATGGAGATGAAAGGTGCCCGGTAGAACAAGACTTCCCTAAGGCCTGGGTAAATGGCCTTGATGCATCGATCGATAAAGGAGGTCCCTAGGATTGCCTCAGCGACCAAGTTAGGACATACAAGAAACCACGTGCGGAATTTGAAATGTCCAACCTGGAGGTAAAGTGATACTTTCCCTTTAATGTCCATTGGTCTACGTGATGCTTCGGTAACCCTTGGGGTCTTCCTTGCCTGAACGAAATCTTGCCACCACAGTTGGAGTAGCTTAGGATGGACCAAGCTGGGACCAGGGCCTGTGTCCGACACAGCTGTGGTCACTCGAGAGTTGTTGGAACGAAGTCCTACAATTACTCGAACTTTACAGTCCTCTTTTCTGAGAATACACACAGGGTCGTTACTGTTTTTTAATTGTGGTTCATCCTGAGTGGTCCATTGTGGGTGGTTTGTATTTGGAGGTGAGGATCTCTTTGGCTTATGACCGTCCAATTGGTTGAGGCAGGGGCTAAAAGATGGAGGATTTGCCTCGAGACGTCCCTCTAGGAGTTTTCCGATGGGGTTTCTGTTTCTTCCTGAGGAAAGGATTCTTCCACGGGGTCGTCCGTAAGATCTACAATGGCGTTGACCTGTGGGGCTTTAATCGGAGTATCCCGAAGCGTGGCATAGCGTGAGCTTCCGGGGGTCCCTGTGGTTCGTTGCTGTGTCCTGTTATACATTCCTGCGGATCTTCGCACCCGGTAATTCTTTTCCCTTAGGGCTAGGAGGTTTTTACGTGCGTCTTCAGGCAGATGCCTCGTACAGTCACAAGGTTGGATCACCGAGAGGCAGAGGAAGCAAGCCCTTGGGGAGCGAACAAAAACGTCCTTGCGGGGCGGAAAGGGAGAATACTTGGGTGTGGGTGGTCCAGTGGTCGCTGTAGTTCCCTGGGAGGTATATGATGGGGGCCCGAATGGAGGAACACTGAAATTGACCGCAAGGACATCTCTTGAATCGGCGTAATGGAGTGATGCATCCATGTCGGATACCGTGGAGCTAACCAAATGGGCTTGGTTGGGTTTACGCCATGGAGTTGCGTGTCTTCTGGTTCTATCAGCGTTGCGTTTTGAGGTCCTGTAGGTTTTGCCATAACCTTCGGCGTAGGTAACGAGCCTTCGGAAGGAGTATTGCGGGTTTTCTGTGTGGTAATTGCGCCCATGTGTCCGAATGGCAGGGAGCAATCTCGTGATGAAGTGACGTTTAGGTCGTTCTTCGGAGGACACGTTTCCACATCAGTAAGCCTTCTGCCATAGGTCGTCAGCGAAAGCCGATTCGGGCATGTTGGAGCTCTGCTAAAAGGATATTACTTTCTGGTGGGCATCCATTATCACGTCATCCGTGGCGTAAGTTTCCAAGAGGTAGTGAACATCTTGAGGATTTGACCTGAGGAGCTCACGGTCTTTAGCATCCAAGAGGTCAGTTGTGCCAGATATCCTCGAAACCACTCGGTCACGCGCGTGTCCTGTGAGGAAGAATTCGGAAAGGTACAGAGTGGCGCACTTGTGGACACCGTTCTGATCGCAGGCCGTACGGAACAAACTGAGAAATCTAAAGACAGAAATGGGATCGGAACCCGAGAACTTGTCCGTAATGGTTCGTTGCATCCGTTTGGCCAATTTGGCGACTCTGCGAGCCACCGAACCAGAATATTTCGCGGACCTGTCGGCCAGACGGTAATTCAGGTAATCTAGAACCTTAAGTAAAAGTTTGTTGGTGGTTGTCAGTGGTCTGAGGCCTCGAACGGCAGCCTCATTCACTTCTCAGTCGGTTTTTTCGGTCGACGCCGATTCGGAATCACTCGTGTCCGAATGATTTCTTCTCTCGCTTCTTCTGTTCTTCTTTCTCCTACGGTTGCTTCTTTTCTTCTTTCCAGGGGAGTAGGGAATTAAAGGATCGATCTCTCTATCAAATCCGATGGAGCCCTGAGGTCGCTGTACCTCATAGAATCCGTCGGGTGGGGCAAGCGGTCTCTCTTCTAGACGCGGAGCTTCTCTTCTGCTCCTCGCTTGTCCCTCCCTTGGATTCTACTGATGGGCAACCTGTCTCTCATCTAGACGCGGAGCTTCTATTCTGCTCCTAGATTGTCCCACCATGGGGTTTTCCTCATGGTATTCCCGGCGAGGGGCGGATAATTCCGCCGCTCCTGGGGGTTCGGGAGGGGATTGCCATATAGAGACCAGATGGTTAATTTGTGGTGGGGTGGACCTAGAGACCGAATTGCCTGCCTGGCGGGTAACTGCTCCTTGAACGGCCTGTAGGAGGGCGTCTATGAATAACTCAGAATCCATGACCTTGGGGATGATTCGCGCGATGAGGTAATCCGTATGGTCAGCGATCGCCGTAGCGAGTCGCACGTCCATAATGGAATCCACGTGGGTTGAGCAGAGCTCACGGAGACGGGGCCAGAGAAGGTCGGCAAGACCTGCAGGCAGGTTTTCGCGAATTCCTTCGGTCTTACGGAGTTCTCCTTGTAGTGTTCCTGGTCTAGAGGTGGTCCTGGTGAGGTATTATCGTAAACGCGCTGCTACCGTGGGTTTTCGGCGAATCCTTTCAGGTTCGTCCATAGAAGTCAGTACTCCTTGCAGCTGGCTTCTCGTGCTCCTGCGGTCGCTAACATTATCAACCTGTGGTTCAGGGGACATCATTAGCATTGCAGTGGCAGCTGTTCCTGCCGTGGGAGTTCTATGGTCGGGTCCGTAGGGTGTGTTTCCTGGATCCATAATGGCGATTGCTTCTGTACTTCTGGTCTGTTGGGGAAATAAACCAAAGGTTAGATTCCGGATAATTCTTCGTTCCAGTGGTCCGCTCAATTATTTCAAATGTTTTTAACTCGGGAGACCAAAATGTAACGCAATGACTGTTGGGTCAGCGTACGGGTCTCGACCGGTGGTAGCGTTAAAGAGCGGGTCCTAAGGACCGATTTATTGACGGCAGCACTCCCAGAGTACTTGGTGCAATGGGCTGGCGTCTACTGCGTAATCCTACAGGTTGGAGCTACAGAAACGATGGCTTGAAGACCAAAGGGTGGAACTAATATACCAAAGGGGATAATTTAGTATCCTAACGGTTCCTACCTTACTCTAAGGGAGAAGCGTCACTCGAGCCAAGTAAATAGTACTGGCGAGGCGCTGAGATCTCCCGGCACTGTAATGCTAATCTATTACACTAATTAAAACAAATTAATAATCTACATGAGTCTACCTGAGGTCGACCCGTCCACATGTCGTTTGTAAGAGACCTCAGGGCCCGGTGGCTTACAGAGCTCAACCGTTATCCTCGCTCCTTCACACCACTCGCATGATTTTCGTTCATTGGTTTGATGTCTTTGGGCCTCCATCGATGTTATCAGGAGACCCAGAGTTCAATAACGACTCAATTCAGTGATTGTGTGCGGAGAATCAGATATCATTCGAACCGCGCCTCGCTCAACGCCACAACAAAATTGAAAATGTCGAATCCAGAAACGAGACCATCCGGACATTTGTTCAAACGCTCCTTCTCGACGAAGGTTATCTGAGGGAAACTCGTCAAGTGTATCGCATGGACTTTTAAATCCTCTCAAAAGCCACATTCGTTAAGAATGTGCTGTATGGTAACAAGTCTGTCAGCAGCTTTGAGCCTGTTCACGGCTACACTCCTCTGTCTCTGGGTTACCCAAGCAAATGCTACCAGAGAAGTTCCTTGCTTTTTACCACAGTCGTCCATGCTGTCCAAAGAGAAGTAACACGTAGACTTCCGCGTGAAAGGTTTCTTTAAGAGTGACGGAAGCAGTGACGTCGCAAATTTAGCGTTGTGGCGCGTGCGTGGCAAATCGAAAAGAAAAAAAGTAGTCGCAAATCGCTGAAGGCCCGCACAGCCTGTGAGAGAGACGCACGAAAGAAATATTTCGTTTAGGGTCAGAAAGCGAGTTGCTGAGCATTTGACCGCACTCCAAAAAATCAAATTTTATTGTATCGTGCCAAGGCGAAAAGTGTGCAATACAAGATTGCGCTTTGGCACAATGCCGCCGGCGCTGCATACTAAACCTCATTCTTGCTCCACCCCAAGACACTGGGGACAGAAGAGCAAGAGGAGACACCTTGTGCCCGTTCCACCTTCCTCGGGTTCCACCGCGCGTTGCGAGTGCACACTAGACACCAGACCAACAGCCCTTCCGCTCTGCGTACGACTGCTTCCCACAGAAAGGCTCCAGCGCTCCAATTTTAACAATCAGTGTGAATACCGTTGGCAAATTCGCAATGGTAACTGACGTTTCACTGATGCCAGTTTTAATGAACCAAGCCAGAAAAATACCAGTTTTGTAACAAAGGGCAACGCACATAGCAAGGCCAGAAGTCCTGGCTGTCTTCAGCAGTGCACGAAAAGCGCCAGAGTGTTACTTTAGAGCGCGCCCCACAGTACACGTGCCCTAGAATAACCAATGGCTGAAGAGCTTTTCAAAGTTGTGCCAAGTATTGTTGTCTGCAAGTGTCCTTCATACGAAGGCTGCGTGTGGTGAAGAGCTCGCATCAAAAGAAAAAAGGCGGACAATCCGAGCTGGCAATCTCTACATAAGCCCCACTGCTACCCAGCTCGGCTTCTCACCACCACTACCACCACCACCACCACCAATAACCACTCAATCCTTCAACATAGCCTTTTTCCACCCCATCGCCAACTCTTCCGCCCAACCATGGGATTCTGGGACTCACGTTTCTGGCAAGTAGCTGCAGGCGGCACTGCGCTCGTTACCGTGTTAGCTTTCTCTGCATTTGATGCAGGCACCACAGCCACCTTGACCATTCCTTCAATTCTCTCCGCCATCACTGCCACTGAAGCAGGAACAGCCGTGTCCGCTGCCGGTTGCGCTGCCATAGCCGTCGGTAAAATTCAAAATTCCAAATAGTCCCCCCGCGCCGTGAGCAGTGAATGACCGGGTGTCTTAGCTAATTTTTAGTGGCACTATACGACACGAATACATTGATCTGTCTGACGTTGACGAGCGACGAGAATGTTTCTATCAGATTCCCAACACACAACATCGAAGACGAGTCCAACGGATTTGCGCGGACCGCTGTACGGCGGTAGTGTCTACACTTTCTTTTGTTTACTGTTGCATTTGGTTATTGTAAAATTTCTAGAAAGAAGGTTTGATGTGTTTAAAGATTTTTGTTTAGTCAAAAGGATTCAATGATTTGTAGCTAAAGTTTGTTTCTAGTAATAGTTGTTGTTATAGTTTGTGGCTTGTGTTAATTGCAGCGCAAGTGATATCATTTATAGCTTCCCGAAAGCTGATTTTAACTGATCTTAGTGATCCGTTCTGTTGGCATATAATACCGGACATGGACTGGAAGAAACCAGTACAAACAGAAGTAACGAAAGAGAGTGGGCGTATTACTTCTGCTCAAATAGTCTGGCATAGAAGAAGTCAAAACCAACGCAGAGAAGATGATTAACGAAATTAGATGTATGAAAAGTAGATGTCCTTGCTCTTTAAGGTTAGCAATACAAAAAATAAATTCATCTCGCTGAAAGATTCTAGAACGAAGGTGTTGTGAATGCTTGCCATTGCTGGTGCGTCGGCGTGCTTCGCCTGGCGTATCCGCATACGCGCGAGACACGCAAACAGTGCACGTTGTTAATATCCGTGGACCTCATGCAAGGCGAAGGCTCAGCACGACACACGCATCATTACTTGTACACTGCGCCTTGCTCCGTAGCTTGCACTGAAACATATAAAATGCACGGCCGCCGACAGTGGTCACACCCACCTTCGGAGAGGCCAAGGCAAGGAGGCTCCAGCGCTCCAGTTCCAACACACGTAAGCGCAAATTTAATGTGCACACGTAGGGGATACAGTGGAGTACAGTACTACGTAAGAAGAGATATAGATACGTTAGCTATCGTAACTATCTTTGATGTGTTCGATGTCGTGGTTGGAACCACAGACAGCGCAATCAAGTTTTCCTGCCAAGTCGGCAATCAACTGGCTTGGCAGGGGGTGCTCATAAAAGGCCACTCGTCCGTCGAGTGGCCGCTCACGAAGGAGTCGGAAATACACGACTAGTAAGGTACCCGATTCCTTGCGGATTCTACTACAGTCTCTCCTGCGCTGCTACGTTTCCTAGTATTCAGTTTTCTAACACTGTACCCAGCACCCGACATCAGAAGGACGGAGAAGGCGGAGCCTGTGCGAGGAGGGCGCAGGGAGTGCAGAGCTACTGCCAAGTTATCTTGGCGGGCTGGAGCGCTATCTACATGGACTGTTAGAGTACTGCTGATGTATAGTAGAGTAGTTGGTGTGCTAGACTGCGAGGGTAGCGGGAACAGGTAACGACGAACTAAACAGCTACCTAACCTTACCTCTCGTTAGCGCGAGCGTTGCAAGTACCTTCCATTGCGCAAAGTTGGCAAAACTGCACGGGAATAAAAACGCACACGTTACGTACACAACGTATCGGTTGCACGTGCGTTGAGAATGCGCTGCCGTTGGTGTAAGCGTTAACCATTATAAAGCTTTCCATGCTCCTGAAAGGCGCGGACGACAAGCGGCCAAGCGCTTGTTCGTGCTCAACGACAAGGCACAATCTGGTCATGGCGTGTTTCTCGTACGTGCTGTTGATTGTGACAATACAGGTGCTGCCATTCTGCAAATCGATGCCGTTTGTGATTGGTGAGGATGTTAACATTCTGCCATCCGAGGAGCCGGTCGCAACCAACGAACCAGTGCCGTTTGTGATCATCACCTGCCAGGAAGACGGATGCTTCTCAGGAGACGGGCAGCAGTATAATTGCCCGCCCACGTTTGCGTTCCCCGCTGCTCAATCGGCGTCATTTTTGCAGGTTGAATTTGAGCAAGGTGTGGGGTTTGAAGTGATGTACAACGCCACTGTGTCACTGGCCGAGGTCGACAGCGGCTTCGTTGACGCCATACCGTGGCAGAGAACTGACAATGGTGCGGCGCCAGCTGTGGGTACGTGCGTGCTGGATGATGAGCCTGAGGAGAGTGGTAATGACGATTTTAAGATTGGACTTCCTTTCGGCGCTTGCTGTGGTGCGTGTTCGCGGTTAAGCGCCAATCGCGTGCCGCCGCCGTTTTCGTGTTGTCGGCCGTGTAGATTCCAATAAAACGGCACAGAACTACATTACGTATAAGATCAAAAATAGTAAACAACCAAGTGCGCAGGACAATGCACAGGCCTGCAAGGCGGGCTTGTTGTAAAGAAATCATGCATCGACGTTCACATTATGGCGGGTGATAATGTTTTTCTCTGTCAGAGTCTAGGAGAGTTAAGGTGTATCATAACACCAAACTTACATGGACACTGCTCTGTGGTGCACAAGATGCATACCAAAACACTACGTGGCCAAAGCTACACTGGATGATGTTGTCCACCAGGTTCTTGCCAAGAAAGAGCAAGAACATAGCTAGATTATTAAATAGCTAGCATACGAGAGGATAGCTACATTTACAACGCAATAAAAAGCCAGCTCGGTGAAACAACCAAAGTGTTTCCGAGTCAACGGTTCACTCACACATACATATTCTAATAGTCTCGGGCTTTAGAGCAAGGGTCACGCGTGCTCCGACCAAATCTGCAGTGACTCAAGAGCAGAACTTTCACCCCGATTCCGTAGCCCCCGGATGCACTCGAATTGTAGTTAATACCACAAAATTGCTGCTGGTTTTTCCGGTAATGGCGAACGTACCACTTGGCGCTTTGGCCGCCAGCGCTTGCTTCTCAACTGGCCTTGCCGGCTACGTTGCAGCCACCGCTCTCGCCACGGCGTTCTGCGCCAACCCCACCGCGCCAGCCCCACCGCGCCAGCCCCACCGCGCCAGCCCGTTGTTGCCTACCGCGAATAGAGCCGCGGTGATGCGGATGGGAGATGGCACATGAGTGATATCACGCCGATATCACGCATGCAGTGTACACGTAGCAAGCCCAATAAAGAGTCACACGACGGCCGTCTCGCACAACGCGTGTTGCACGTGGTGCACACGTGAAAAGCTGTGCGGCACGTGTGCTCACCGCTGTTACCCTTCGCATCTTCGTACCTCACTCAACGAGATCTCTCCTTCATGTATGATAGTGCATATAGTCCAATGCTTGGAAATCGTATTGTTCTACGTGCCAATTTGGAAACTCCAGAAAACTATACCAAACGAAAATGGTTCTGGGAGCTTCGCACTGCCCGCTTAATGGCGATGGCTGACGGTGAAGGGCGAGCACCGATCCGTGACGTCCGCCATTCAGTCCGTCAAGTTTCGAGAATGAAAGTAGGTGCGAATGCGCTGGTCGGTGTTGAAAGATTCCACACGTGCCAGCCCTCAGTAACACTGAGCCGCAGAAAGTCCAACGTAGCAAAGGCGGCCTCCTAAAGGCTGCGTGCTGGGTGTGACGACGGCTCCCTCGGAGCTGTGGACACGGCTGTTCTTTCTCGAGTGTAGTTTATTAAACTGTAATGATGTAGTTGATGTTGTTGATAATGATTCCAACGTTCTAGCTGGACGTTGGTCCTTTATGTAGTACTCTAATGCGGTCCTCTCCTCAGGTCATATGAAAATCTACCACCAAAATACGTAGCAAGAGTGCGTTGCAATACTATTGATTGTATGTAACAAATTGCTTTTGTATACCTTCTGAATTATCTAAATAGATATCTTGCGTGTTAAGAAACGACAATATATATGGGCTAAACAACCGATGGGGGATTTAATACCAAATATCCCCCATGGAGAATATAGGGCTTAAAGAACCCAGAGAAGAACTTGATACTACAATTCCTGGCGGATGGTTTAATGGTGTTGAGTACATTTTATCTGAATGTGGGCAATTTTTGTCTCTAAGTGTGTGAAAGGTTGAAACTTCAATGCCCCCACTTACTTAAAGTGAAGATGTCGAGGAGGCTTAAGTAGGACTGTACTCTGTGTCTCAGAAGCTTAAATCCCCCCTGGGGGAGTTAAGCGCTTTATCCCCTATGGCAAGTAGGACCGTACCCATCGCAACCGACAGTACGGACGGAGACGCTTTGCAATCTACTCACTCCATATACTCAGCCGAAATAGTTTCCATGGGCGATGTCGTTCTTCTCGGAAGTTGGCGCCATAAAATTGCCGTTTGTTGTTAGTTACGAATACATAATTTCATCTCTTCAGAAATTGTTCACGGTCGTACTTAGCCAGTAGACAGTTAATAGACTATAGATGCTACTTAATAGGTATATAGTTACATACGACAGAACAGTTTTTCCAAAGGGGAACTATAAACTACATAAAAGGTGCTGAGAACGAGCCCCCGAGCCCTCTAAGGGCTCGTCCACTGGAACCAAAGTGCACAATCCACTCTAACATTTGTAACCTTGATTTGGAGGCTAATGAACGGTTGGTGTCGATAATTGTCGACTATGGAGAGGTGGTTGCCGAATGTAGGCATTTTCATTGCTGTTTTAGAGCTTTCTGTCAAATTAGTAGTGGTCTACCTAGCGGTACGGTTATTCTGGGTTGACAAGTAACAGCAGTGCCAATTCACAACTGAATCGGCGTGTTCTCTTTGAGGTAGCTCATACGTGTAGTTTGACCAGTTAATACATTATAATCTGATAGCCAGATAATGCTGGGTCAAATTGAGCAGTATGTAAGGATGTAATCTGCTCCTTCAAAGAGATAGAAAACATCTATTTTTATTATCAACTACAACATTAACCAATAAACTACACTCGAAAGAGAACAACTGTAATAGAGCACATTGAAGTCGTTAGCGGTCGCCAGTTAACATACATGACACCAACGGGTGCCATGAAGGACCGTGGCGCAATTTGAGTATGAATCGCTCTCGCAAGAATTGCAAGTTGAAGCTGTATAAGAACTAACACTCATCTAGTGTTGATTCAGATTGAAGCCTGTTAGAGGTTAAGGTCACAGGATCTGTGTAATCATTGTTATTGACTGTTTGGACCTAGCCTCCACACTATATTACATCTGGTAGCATTCGCGGCATCATCATAGGCCGTTGCAAAAAGACACAATGCGTCGTTCAACTAAAAAAGTACCTGCTCAGGAAAGTAGCACTAGCAGTTCTGCGGATGAACCTGGTCAGAATTTACTGCCACAACAAATTTAACAACTTCAGCAGACAGTGCAACAACAGGCAGCATTGATTCAGGTGTTGCAAAATCAGGTTGAGAATAATAACAACGTAATTCAAAGCAATAACAACGGAACGCAGGCAAGCGGTTCATCCCCGGGATCATTCAAGGCTCCTAAGATTCAAATGTTTAAAGGTGGATTACCCGATCGCAATTCCGAGAAGGTGAAAAGCTCCTTTTATGGTATAGAGAAGTACGAAATGCTTTGTGCTTGTTCAGAAGGAAAGCTCTTACAACTTGCCAAATTCCATCTCCAAGACAGAGCTGCATCTTGAATGCTGCAACTGGAGAGAGAAAAGAAAAAACCGACAACAATTGAGGCATTTCGAAACGCAATGTTTAGGGAATTCGTTCCTGCTAATGAGGTAGCAACTGCAAGAGTGAAGCTTATGAAGATTCGCATGAAGGAATCAAGCTCTCTAGATGAGCACATTTCTAAGTTTGAAGATTTAGTTTCTCTTTGTGGAACAGCCGCATCTGAAGCTTACATTTATTTCTTCAACAGTTTGAAAAAGACATATAAGGCTAAGTTTGCCGAAAAGATTCCGGATTCACAGCCTGTAGATGATCAAGGAGTATATTGCATACAGCCGGCATACAATTATACAAGTACATTGGAGTTGTCCATGAAATTTGTTGCCGCACAGAAGAGTGAGAGCGCAGATAATAAAAGCGACGACGCAAAGAGTGCCGACGGCAATACTAAGAGTTCAGTTTCCCGCAAGGACGGTGGTCAAAATGCCAAAGATAACGGTAAGGATCACAATGCGGTGAGTTTGGGTCCAGTGAAGAAAAGAGAAGTATGGTTATATCAGAAGAACAACAGATGTTTTAAGTGTGGTAAGAAGGGTTGGGACGATCCCAACCATCCATGTCGTATGGATGAAAACCAAAACGCTGATAAACCGGTTTCAAAAAACTAGCTTCGCCGCATGAGGGTGCGGCTAGTTCAAAGGTAGAGGAACTGCCTCGTTTGTCTGCAATTAAGGTTGCAGAAGACATAACCTGGATGTACAACGTACATTTGAAAGGACATCCGGTACTATCGGTGGTAGACTCATTTGCCACGCACAATTTTATGTCGTCAAAGGAAGCACGTAAAATGGGACTTGCGAAGCAAGAATTGAATAATGTTGAAGTGGAACTGGGAGATGGGTCAAGAAGGACAGTACTAGGAAAGGCGAAGGCAGTGCTGAACTTAAATGGATATCTCTCCGAAGAAGAAATCTACATAATGAACATGGAAGCCGAAGAAGAAGACACTCCGCTGTTTATTTGTGGGCTGTCTTGGTTAAAGAAAAGCAATCCAGAAATTAATTTGAAAACAAGAGAATTTGTGATCTCCAAAGATGATGAGACCTCGTTCAATGTCTTACCAGTGTCTAAAGCCTCCGAGCGTAAAGAAAGCAACAGTATTAAGAAGATGTCTTTCAGAAGACTGCCCAGCGTACTAGAGAAAGGAGATTGTGAATTGTTTATGGAAAGACTAATGAAGAAGGATGAACCCAAGTTCGCGAACACAAAGTGTGCCGTGGAGCTACAGGGACTGCTTGAAGAGTTTTCACATGCCTTCAGGAATGAACTTCCTCAAGAACTACTTTCTCCACGTGAAATGGGTTTTGAAATTCACCTAAAGCCGGGGGAGAAACCGCCTGTACGACCCGTGATTCGTCTCTTTCCGGGCGAGTTGAAAGAACTGAAGACTCAACTACAGAAGTACTTGGATAGGGGATTATTGCGTCCTTCTTCTTCCCCATTTAGAGCTCCAGTTTTTTTATAAAGAAAAAAGGTGGAGACTTGTGAATGGTGTGTGAATACAGGGCTCTAAACAAAATCACAGTTCCGGACTCCAGCCCAATTTTTTTAATTGATGAGACAATCGATCAAGTTTCTGGTGCAAATGTGTTTCTCAGCTTGACCTCGTATGAGGATGCCATCAAATGAGGCTGAGAGATGAAGATTGTCATGAGACAGCTATAGGGACGAGATTCAGGTCCGTTGACTGGAGAGTGTTGTGTTTCGGATGAGCAAACGCTCCTGCGGCATTTTCAGGACTACTATCTCACCTGCTCATCAACAAAGCCGCGAGAGTGAGCGGTTTTGGAGCGGTGTTCACCACTGTCGTTTTTCCGCGCCTCACCCGTATGGTGTACTTTGACATGGACGGATGCAAAATTTCAAAAGTGGAAGTACCGCCCAAGAACAAGGGCTTAAGCTTTGCTAAATTGGTTGTCGTGGATCCCCACTTGTTATGGAACCCACATGACAATGCATGCTAGTATTTCATGTATTGTCATTTTTATGCTGGCATGCATTGCTATGATTATTATCTCCCTATCATTAGAATGTAAGGAACTTGCAAGCATTTCAATCTCCTTACATGAAATGCTATCATTGCAAATGCTACATGGATTTATTCATAAGGCATTATCATGGTCTTCTACCTTACATTTTATGTAGTCTATATAAGGAGGGTACTCCTCTCACCTTTAATTTTTTCCCCATCACATTCAAACTCATCCATCAATCATCCTGCCTTTACCTCTCTATTTTGGTAGACACCACCGTCTACCCTCATCTCTCCTCACTTCCACCAATGTAATTGGGTTTGTGAATTTGTATCCTTCTACGACTTACTTCGGTATTCTAGTGGTGCAAAATGTAAGTTCTTCAACAATCTCTATCGACATCAAGACGCCGTCTGCTGAATCAACACAACACCACGACCCAAAGACAACTCTTCCAGTCATATCCAAAGTGAAGGGGCCACTGGGCAATTCGTCCATTCGAGGCTTTTTCCGCCGCACTTTGCATCGATTATTTAAGGACATTGTTGTGATGAATGATCTTTTCTACCGCGAGCCGTCGCACTAAAGCCGTTCAATTTAGTATACTAGAGCGTAATACTAGAGCGAATACAGGGTATTCCGGGTGGCCATCTTACATTGGCATGATTCGAAGCAGGGCGAGAAACAGTGACATTTACTGTGCTAATTATGAGACTTAAGCTCTCGAAGTTCTTCAGAAAGCATTTGCAAACATTGAAGATGTTTCAAACTTGGGGGGTCAGCTAACTTACGTCTTGAAAGCGCATTAACTGAGATCATATGTAATTCGGAAGCGGCGGGGAAATATGACGAAGCGCTGACCACGTACGAACATGCTCTCGCCAATGATCCAAGGAGTGCTGCCTTTCATGATGTCTTCTTGAGCTGCTCGATGACATTGGGGCATTGGGAGACGATGCTCCCACATACAGAAGAAGTAGCATACTTCTCAACACTCCATGAAACTAAGCTGCGCCAGACAGCCAAAGCTCATGGTATCGCTGTGGCCTGGCGTCTCGATCGGTGGGAGAAGCTTGAACATTTGCGTGAAGTATTGGTAGAAACATCCCCATTTCACGCCAACGAAGAACAGGCAGAAGCCCCCTGGATATTGGGATACACAACACACCTTGCAAATATGCTGTTGTGTTTTTGGAATAAGGAACTTGAACCGCTGGGGCAAGAATCATCCCTTGCTCGTCGCCGTCTCATTCTGCCGCTTTTGCGGTCTGCTATGGAAAGCTACCATTGCGCGTATCCCATTATCACCATAGTTCATTCTTTGTGCGAAACTCAAAATGCAGCTCGCTACTGCCTTCTTTCTTTCAGAGAGAACAACAGTTCTGTGGAGGGCCACAGCACAAATGTGCAGAGTGCAACCTGGCGATCTTCTTATTAATGATAAGAAGTTAATTCAGTACAAAACGGGGTCGCTTAAAGTGCCGGGACCGTTATTTTTGTCAAGGAGGATTCTATTCGGTTTACTTTTCCTCCCTGATGACGCAGCAATAGCACATTTGGAGCTGGCCAAAATCGAAAAAGAAGGAAGCAACCTGAAGGCAGCTTCGGCGTCCGCATTTCGAGCGTTGATAACCACAAATATGAACAGTGACATGATCAATGCGGCAAATATAGAATCAGGTCACATTTGCCGTGCTCACGGAGACAAACTTGATTCCTTGTAAGCGGTAAAGAGAGAAGTGGACCGCCTTAAACGAAATCTGAGCAGATTTGCTAGTCAACGAGTTGCTGCTGAACAGAAGAATGTCATACACGGACAGTTCTGTACAGCGCTAGCGCTGGCGGGTACTTGGAGTGAAGAAACGCGCCACGAAACGTCAAAAAGAATTCTATGATACTATCAAGAAGTGGCACAGTTTGGAGCAAACCGTGAAGACCCGTTCTACGCGCTTGGAAAGAACTCTGATTCGCTACTACAGGCAGGTACTAAGTCCGACGCGGCCATTGTTGCTCGAACCACCTACCTGTACCCCAGCAACACGAATCATCGCCGATCAGGAAGCGACGGCAAAACTGTTGAGAACCATCAACAACACGTACTGGGTGTGATCTGCAGTTTTGCAAAGGCTTTGTCGAATGGTCATAAACGCATCTTTGAAGCGTTACCGCGAATGTTCACCGCCTGGTTTGACTTTCATACTGCCTTGCATAGTACAGAGACAGCAGAGCTTTGTCTGTCTTATGAGCAGATTGTGCAGACAGATAAGCACAACGCAATGATTTCAATTGCGTCGTACATGTGGATGACAGCGATTCCGCAGCTGATGAGCCGCATATTGCACCCTCAAAAGCAAGTTCGTGGTGATTTGAGAAACTTGCTGGCAACAAATGATGCAAACACTACTCCGAATACTGTATCAAGTGCCGCCAGAGTTTCCAAAGCGTTGAAGTCTGCTTTTGAGGAACTACGAGAACGGCTAAAACTTGAGGACGAGAATGCAAATATTATAAAGACTCATTTGAGTAGGCCTCCAACACACCCAGTCCAATTGACAAGGTCTAGATCCAGGAGACCAAGCGTTGCGGCTTTTTGCGTACGCAGTGAAACTGGACGTTAGATGCAGATGTGGCAGCCATATGATTCCAAGCGACGGGCGCTCAGAGGTAATGGAGAGTAGATTAAAGTACATACTCAATCGCAACGTGCTACTCACCCCCCCGTTAAACAAGGATTGGCCTCTGAACAATTGAGTGCGCCGTAAACGGCAGCAATTTGATTGTATCCTACCGCTCTGGTCCGATAATTAACGAGGTGCAAGCTACGCTCAGCATGCGAACGCGTTTGTAGTGGTCGGCTGGCAGGCGTTCAGTCAGTCGACGGAATTGACCCTTTAGCCCTCGAACAACAAACCCGGCGCTCTGACGTTCGCTGAGATATATACGTTGGAGAGCAAGGTTTATGGCCGCACAAACTGATGAACAAGGCATTGATTTCATTTCGTTACTTCTACGGGCTCGCACGACCTAACCCTTCGTTATCTTTGTATTGTTCACAAATGTGCTATCGCCTAGAACAGCAAAGCCTGGCGGTGTGTTCAAATCTTCAATCAATGACGGCCAATACATTCCCGAGACGTAAGCCAGCTTGCTATAATGCCAGCTTCCTGGAAAGTTCACACAGGCGTCAATTATTTCTCCCTCGAAGTTCCATACTAACAAGTTCGTGGCCTCGACGTTTTGGCTCATTGCATTATAAAATGCGTTTTGTGTTTCAGGATGAACGGATTCGGCGCATAGAAGACGTGCTCCGTTGCTGACCGCGAAAACACCGCGAAGTGCAAACAAATGAGGCCGACTATTCTGAAAAATGTCGCTAGATTCTTCCATTTCCTCCGTAGTTGGCCATTTATTTTGAATCTGCCGGTTCCGGAGATCACAACCACGGCCCAGAGTACATCTAAAGAAAAGTCCAACCACTTCGATAAAGAATACGGCGTGATTCCAAATAGGGCACAACGTATACTCAACATCTCCAGTTTTCATGTACCACAGCGCTAAATTTAAAATGTCTTCGGAGTGAAGGAACGGTTTTCGGCCCTTTCGGCTGGTTGTAACACGAAAAAGAGAACCATGCCTGATCTTTGGTCGAGTGGTTTCAAACAATTGCAACAAGTTGGCTCAGAACAGTGATCGAGGAAAGTTTGTGGCTACCATGAACTCTGTTTCTGTCTCACGTAACAACATCTGTTCACTTACTTGCAACTCACCACAAACTCCATCTGGGAAACTGGACGGGGTACCCCTTACCCGGTCCAGATTCTCAGATCTGGGACAGGAGCAATTTTACCTGTCTTGCATTCATTGGTCAACCGTTCAGGATTCTCGGAAACTGCGAAAAATGGGATGCACACACTGAATGGTGCAACAGGAACGCCGGGCGTACTGAGACTACGTTGGTAAACGATGATGCACAGCGCATGCGGGTCCGTAAACCCGTAAGGACACTAGGCTTACCTTTATGCTCGACTGTAGTAACCAAAAGGGGTAAAAATAGTCTAGTGGGTGCTTGTCTTTACAATTGTGACAGGTTTTGCCATGCTTGGTGGAGATATATCTAATCAGCCAGCTGACTTGTGGCGGTGCTCCTCGCCACGTGGCCACCAGGAGATGCGTTTGAGGTGCGCCGCCCTATCCACTTACTTTTATCTAAATAATACCAAGTTAGCGGAAAGCTAAGCTAATCGCTAAAAAAACTACTGTAGTACACAGCGCATGCATGCCACCATCCAAGTCTACCCCGTGGCATAATTACCGTAAGCTTTTCTTTTGGGCAAGCGTACCCTTTCGTTTTTTACTTTTCTTCGTTGTTCTCCCCCTCTCCCAACTCTACCGCTCGTGAGGCAGGTTCCGATATTTCTGCTTGCGATGGACAGTCTTGGCACCACAGGTGAACAAGGCCTCTTACAGAGACCGGCACGCCCCCAAACGTTAACTCCGCCACACGGTGGCGTAGCTAGTGGGGTCACGGTCGGTCACTGTGTAGTCCTTCCAGCAATGTCTGAAAATCGCTGGAGGGCAACTCTATTCGCCAAGCGTCTTGGGATCGCGTGGCGCCGTTTTAATTGGTGCAGCTCTCGCTCGACGTTTACGCAGCCGCCTGCTCTTTGCCCTATCCTTAGCACGCCGTAGCTTGCAAACTCCTCGCGCCTGTCTCGCTCTTGTTGCGCTTTTCGCCGGCTACCTCCGCCTTTCCCCAGCTTGTCCGCGTTTGCTTGCGCTTCGTCTGCGCTTGGGCCTCACTAGTAGATGAACATACTTTTTTTTAACTTCAGAGTTAATCCCGCTTTTCACCTAATATACAATACGGTCCAAACATGCTCGTGGTGCTCCTCCATAGTTTTGGAGTATACCACCACGTCGTCTACCTACAACAATGCAGTTTTCGTCCTTACTTTCGACTGTGTAATGTCGAGAGCCCGTTTGAAGGTTGCTGGCGCATCATTTAAACCAAAAGGAATCAGCGAAGAATCGGTAGAGACCAGCGTGATAAGTGAACGTATTTTTATATCTATTCTCCCAAGGTATCTCTATTTGCCAAAAACTACACTTGGCATCAAATAGGGTTAATTTATTTGCGTCCCCTAGGTAGTCGTTACATTCATCCATTCTTGGTATCAGAATTGATTATCTTACTTTACTGGCATTCAACTTTTGACAGTCGATACAGAACCGCATTCGGGTTTGTCCTCATTTTTTCACAAGCACCATGGGCCTTCCACAATCAGAATTTGTGGCTTTCTCACAGCTTCACGGAGGATTCTCAGTACTTCCTGTACTTTTACCTCAAGGGCTTATGGACCGGCCTGGAAAGGTGGCTGATGAATGAGCTTGGCGCCTGGCACGATGTCTATGCTATGCTGGGGTGCTTTCTATGAACTCAGCCGTCCAAACCATATGGTTTCGAACGGTTCTGAAATAGAGAGTATTCTTTTTCGGGTCCTTTCATCTTGAAGGCCTATGTTTACTTCCTCTTTACAATCCTTAACATCATCCATTTTGATGTTAGTGTCTGTCTTCTCTCTGTTCTCGCCGTTTTCCTTTACCTTCTGGTTTTCATTCTTCCTCTGCTCTCCCTCCATATGGTTCACGTCCACGTGAAACCATGATGGTTTAATTGTGAAGATGTGACTGGGTGCCAGGAGCGCTATACCAAAAACGGTATCTTTGGGGAGCTTTGCCATGTGGTTGCTGAAGTTTCTGAGATATACCTTGAACTGTTTGTTCGGGGTATTCTCGACAATTCTATTTACCGTTAAGTTCGTGTGTTTGTAAGCCAGCTTTGCATGGTTCCGAATGGATACCATACCTGGTCGCAAGGATGTGGCTTGTACTACTATTTGGTGGAAAGGTGGAATGGGTACCATGTGGGCTAACGGGACCTTCTTGGATAGTATTTCTGTTGGTTGGTCTGCAATCTCCCGTCTGGTGTTTTTTATGGGGTTTTCTGTGGTTAGAAATATGGTAATGCGTGATCCATTGTTAAAAATGACCTTATAGGATCTGGGTAAAATACCCGGGATATGGCGGTCGATAAAAGATGTCCCCAGAATCCAGTTCGTTTCCAAATGGTACATCACTATAAACCGGACTTTTACTTTCAGGTTTTTAACTATGATCATGGGGGTAAGGTAACCACGGACTGAAAGAGGTCTATTGCTAGCGCCTTTGATTGGATATGCAATGCACACGGCTGTATATCGTCCATGAACCTTGGTGGTAATAATTTGGAATTCACCCGATTGGGTCTCGCTCCTGTATCCATAACGGTAACACATGGAACAAAATGGTTTGTAGTAAACACAAGGGTGATGTTTACCTTATGGTTACTGTGTTTGAGGAAGATTATCGTGACTGGGTCATCCATAATATTTTCTTTTCCAGTGGCCAATGGGTATTCATCCATATGTAAACCAGACTGTATTGGAAGGCCTTTCGAGTGTGCGCGGTTGGGGTTGGCCTTCACTCCATCCGGTTTGCGTTTTTCGCCTCGTGGACGGGGACAGTTTCCTGAGTTCCGTCCGTGCCCAAATTGACCTGTTGAGGTGCGATGGGGCGACCGTTCGCGTTCCTGACAAAGCCAGCTGCTGCAGGTTGGGAACTGAAGATTTCCTGACGGTTCTGCTGCTTCACCTGTAGGAGCATGGCTTGTATTTGGGGAGTCAGTCTGGTACACATTGTAGCCAAATGGTGGGTAGATAAATAAACCCAGCAAAGGAGGTGGCCTGCTGCACTGCTTCTTAACGCCATTGTATTCGGTCTTGGTTGGACCTTATGAGGGAATGAAATTGCAGTTCTGTATGAGGGCTGCCCGCCAGCTTTATTAGCATGTGGTACTGCAAAAATCTGGTTGTGAGGAGCGGATACTTTCGTTGAGGAGTTCGACAGTGGTTCCAACGGTGACCCTCTGGATACTGAATTTGACCAGCTGAAGTTGGAGAGCGAATGTTCCCAGACCAGAATGATTTCAATCAGATGAATCGCTTTCTAATGAGGTGTGTGCCCATCTGCTCAGTCATCGGTCGTGCATGCTTCTTCGATGTCGAAGACTGACCGTTTCGGCTTAGCCTTCATCCCTTTCTGTGGAAGGGCCACATTCCTCTTCCCCATTTGTAGTGTATCTTCTGCAATCTGCTCATAACGCACCAGTGCGCTTAAATTCGTCTTACGGTTAATACAAAGGTAATTACTTAACTGAGATCTTATTGGTTTGTTGACGTTATCACTATCCATTGACTTTAACCTTGTGGTAGTAGAAACGCTACCACATCGGGATGCCGTCGCCCAGAGCGAACGTGCGTAATCTACTTCTGTTTTCCCTCCTAGTTGACGGTGTGAAAGGACCTCACAGTAAGGCTTTTGAATCACCTCATCGGTTGCATAGGTTTCCAAACCGAAATTCACCTCGGTTTTTAACACCAAGTTCATAGCCAAAATGACCGTCTTCATTCTGTGGGATGCTTTTGATACTTTTTAGAGATTCTTACATTTCGGTTACAGCGCGAAAATGGGCAAGAAAAATCGATCTTGGTCTTCTCCAGGGATCGCATTCGAACCGTGCCGACTTTCTCTATCTTATGAATTTGATCGACAGTATCGATTGTTCTGGTGTTTCAGCCCAATAATCAGCCCGTGGAACCCGTGCATGACACCGCGGCCATTCTCTTGTGCGAATCGAAAATGCTAGAGACTTCATGTGGTAAGATCCTTGCACCCGCCAGTTGTTTACCTCCGGCCAAGCTTGCGTTCTGCGGGAGACTCCGCGTGACACGCTACCGAACCCGCTCCCTTGGTACGCGTACGAGGCCACTCCATCCGTGAGCGCACAGGAACCCTACGAGGAAGCCCGGGGACCGGAGGCTGTACTCGGTGACGAGGATGAGCCCGAGAAGTAAGTGGAACAACTTTCGCCGATGGTTCCCAGCGGCAGGAATAGCTTAGGAAAACTTTCAGGGATATTTCCATCACCCTAGTACAGTGCCAGTCGGAGATCCGTGCTCGGATCCACTGACGCAATTAGTCTCGGATAGGGGCTTTCCGGTGAACCATGTCGACGGTGATCGCAAACAAGTTCTTTCGAATGTACGTGGCCGCACTTTTCTTTGATAATATTGGAAATTACTTCTAGTCTACACCTTTTCGGTGATATTTTTATACCAATAAACCCCCGGTGACTTCTTGTTTTCACCTTTCCTTCTTTTCTTCTAATATTTTTTCTTTCTCGGTTCCGAGTTCTTTTCTGTTTCTTCATTTCTCGGTTACTTCGTCTCTTCAATTTTTTTCTTTTCGTCTAATGTTCGTTCTTTCTCGCCTTCAAACTTTTACTATCTTTGTAGCTCGTACCTAGAAATAAAATGGGCTCATTAGTTCGACTAATGAGAAGTCCATCTTCGTGGAGAGTGGTAGTTGCACGAGATGATGTTGTCGCACCAGATGCGAACGAGAAATATGAACTTTAGATTCTCATGTATCTGACTCCGAGGAATAACCATTCCAATTGATTCGATGCAGTATTTCTCTGTTGTCCTCATGCTCGCCATATTTACGTAGGCGATCCAAAAAATACTCCCGGGCATATCCCAATTCTTCTGCTGCTGGCGAGAGACTCCTGATAACAGGTTTGAAACGCCGCGAAGTTGACTTTAGTATCTCTGTGCTTGCAGTCTCAGAACCACTAGGCTGTTACTCATCTACTAACTCTCATTATGCCCGCGGGTGCAGTGTACTCACTTTTTGAGAACTCTTCCCAGGTTTATATTTGTTATGTTTTCCAGGTTTTACAGAAGTATACTTCTTTCAAGTTCTTAAATCCAGTTATGGATTTATTTTCTTCGGTCTATCCGATTCTGACGGCTGTCTGGGAAAACCGTTGTCATTATGCGGTTTTGTTTGATCACCTGTGGGTGTCTTACGACCATGCCGGCCAGAGCTGGATTCGCCAGAGGGTAGCGGTGTATTACTTCAAACGGCTACGTTCGAGTCGCTTTCGATTTCTGTGGCCTTGAACATTGGTTCTCAAGTCCTGTTACCAGAGGGGTCATATGTTCTGCCCTTTGGCTTCGTAGCTCAATTTGCTTTGATTTCAGGCGTTCCTGAGAACAATTCTTGCATCAAGACAGAGGTCAATAAATTTTCTTGTTCCTCTTTCCCGCGAAGGATGGTAGCCGATATCGACGAAGTAGGGAGTGGAATTTCATCTGACGGTTCAGCCTGAAGCAGAAATAGCGAATTGTTAGGTGCGCTCGTCTCTTATTCATTGGGGCCGAGTTCTAAAACATGTTTCTTGCTCTCATGTTCTATTTTGGTTCTTACGGGTGTTCGTCTACCAAAGGGCATGTCCTGATATTTTGGAGGCTTTACGTGAGTGGCGTGCATATCTGCTGGCGGTGGGAGATCCGGAGCTTCTTCTCCACTCCATCCATTGGTGGCAGCTCACTCTTCTCAGGGTCGCTTAGACTTTTGCTTTTCTGGTTGGTCGCATTTGTCTCATCAGTTCCCTCTCTTACCTTGACTTCCTTCTCCTAGTCAGGTGCGAATTCAACGCGATTGTGCGATACACGTTTTATATCATGAACCATTCAAGGTGATCTTTGATTTTGACAACATAGTAATAGATACTAGTGAGAATGATTCTCACTAGTCTCTATGACAACATAGTCATAGAAACTAGTGAAAATGATTCTCACTAGTCTCTATGACTATTTCGTCATAATTAAAGATCACCTTGAATGGACTCTCCGCTCTTGGCAATAGCTTTTGATAAGTTTCTTCCTACTTATCAAGTCATTCGACGCACACGAAAACATAAGCTCTCACTCGGATTGTCAATTTTTCTTTTCTCCTTCTAGCGTCATAATTTCGCTTATAACGAGTCTGTGTTTTCGAGAACTTTTTCTCGGCTTCTTCCTCTCTGCCCTTAAAATCGTTCCGCCATTTCAAATGATACTTATCCAGCTGCAGAGACTCCAGTTTAGTCTCATTATGAACTACCGGTAGGGCCATAGGGCTACTTGAGATCACGACGTTGAACGGTGCTGTCTTCGTAGAGGTATACACTTCCGTAGTAAACGCATTACACATAGTGTCTGTGAACGTGTCCAGTTCATTCGAATGATCCGCTATGTAGAATCGTAGTGCTGCCATCAGTGTGCGGTTAAAACGCTCCACCTGACTGTTTCATTGCGGACGGTAGGTCGTAGCGAACACGTTTCAAATTCCCACAATGCGGAAAACTTTTTGAAAGATCTTGGCAACGAGTTTCTTGCCATTACCTTATAACAGAACTTCTGGGGGTCCCGATACAAATCCCAGTGTTTGATAAAAATCCTGTGCGATTCCATCTGCGGTGATCCACTTCAAGTGCACATTCCGCCTTAGCTTCGGGAAGTGTTCAGTGAAAACCAACAGGCAGCAATATCCTCGCCTTGAGCAAACCAATTTCGCTACGATGTTAATACAGACGGATTTCTAGAGGCGTTTTCTCGTGTAACAATGTGATTGATTTCCGGTGCTTGTAGAGCATAACTCGATCCTTCACACATATCTTACACTACTTTATTGTAGCATGACAGTCGACTAACGAGGTAGGCCCATAAAATTCTGTCTTAGAGTAATAAACAACTTCGCTTCACTTGAATGACCAGACAGTTTTCTATAGTGCGCCAGATGGAGAACTCCAATCTTCAAAACGTGTGGAACCAACATTGGATCATGTTTTTTTATACGTCTCAATAGTAATCCTCGTTAATCGATTGAAAAAAGGATATTTTGCACCACGTTAAGACAAGAGCGTGTTGAAGGTTAAAATGGTTCGTTGTGTTGCTCATTAAGGAGCTTGGTGCACGAGATCCGCTCGAGTTGCTCTGAAGGATCAGTATCTTCGAAAGAGAGAGTCGGGTCTCGATCCGAATAATCAACTTTTTTTGTTCTTCTTCTTTCGAATATTTTAAATGTGTATTCATGTAAAAGATATTTATTTCTTTATCGATTTCTTCTTTGGTTTTGACTTATGAGTCGCGGTCGCACGTCGGCTTGGACATTAGCTAGTATCTCTTTGTACTTCTCTTCGGAATTGATCTCTGGACGGCGTAAAATCCATCGTGTCAAACGGCCGGAGGAGTCTGTGATTGACAGTACCAATCGTAGAGACGAAAGTTCCCTGTTCCCTGTAAAACTTTCTTCTTGTATATACGGTCTCAAAGTGGTTAGAGCACAGACGACTGAAATCCTTTTCTTTTCTGAAACCGAATTCTTCTTTTTTTTCGCTGTGATCAGAGATTTTAACCAGTAATCAATAAATTTGCGTTTACCATTAAGGTACATTTGGAAAAAGACAAACTTTACTTGGTAGTATCTCGAGCCGGGATCTACTGAATATGGTAAATTGAGGATGAGTACTGCCAGAACTGGAATTCTCATAATGTTTAGCGTCAGGTTTTCAAGCGCCTTACATTCTATTTGTCCGAACTTTTTCAGCTGTACTAGCTGTTTTTTACGCAACCTTGCGTTAAGCGGTGCCGCAGTGTGTATTTATCTTGGCGCAAATCGTCTGCAGACGTTACAAATGCCGTGGAAAGAGCGTAATTGCGTCTGTTCAGACGGATATTGAGCTTAACGGAGAGCGGCTGTTTGGGCTTTTGGCATCGCAAGCTTCTCAGGCTTGATCAAATGTCCTGAGTACTTGACAATACCAGCTAACCATTCGCCTTTCTTGAAATTTAAGGTGATACCTGCAGTATAGAGTGTTTTGAAAAACTACTTTAAATGCA
This sequence comes from Agarophyton chilense, assembly GCA_030374765.1. Taxonomy (NCBI): domain Eukaryota; phylum Rhodophyta; class Florideophyceae; order Gracilariales; family Gracilariaceae; genus Agarophyton; species Agarophyton chilense. Next base: position 640,080 of record JARGXX010000095.1, on the reverse strand, counting down.
ATAAATAGCTATCCACATCTTGAGAAGAGATAATCACATCGTCCATGGCAACTAGATAATTCTTCCGCTAATAAATTAGGAGAAAGATGTCCAAAGTACTCTGGAAAGTAACTGGTGCGTTGGTTAAGCCAAATGGTATTCTCTTGAAACGGTAGACACTGGCATGACATGAAAAATCCATTTTGTTCTGGTCTTCTTCCGCTACAATCACCTGCCAATAGACAGAGTTGGCATCCGACTTGGTGAACACGTTTGTTTCTTTTAAGCTGTCAACACATTCTTCCATTTGTGGCAATCTGTTTGTATCTCAAACAGTAACTGCTTTCAGTCTTCGAAAATCGATACAGAATGGTAAAGACCCATCGAGTTGCGCAACCAAAACTTCTGGAGATGCCCAAGCAGATTGAGTCGCTCCCATGACTTCTTCTGTTAACATCTTGCTGGCATTTTCGTCTTCCATTTGACAAGTTCGAGCTCCCGCTCTGTAGGGTCATTAAGAGATGGTTTGAGACCGTGGAACCAAATTGATACGATGTTTTGTAGTAGGAATCTCTCCTAACTTCTCATTGTACATGTAGGAATACATCTTAGCATTAGCTTGATTTTGATTCGGTAGTGTTTTGACACGGTTAATTCTATCTCATCAACCACGCTATCTGCATCTTATGCGGCTACCAATTGATCTCCAGAAGAAGTTTGAGATTCTTCGTCTGTGTCACTGATATGGGTCATTTCCTCTCATTGACTACAGTGATAGCTCGCTACGCTCGAACTATATCGGTTTGCATTCCAACTCAGTAATATTGGTAAGGTAAAAAAAAAAATTTGACAGCAACCATTCAATTTTTAATACGAATCTATAGTTTTTTAAACTACAACGCGATTGCATCCGAGCGACTTCATCAATAATTAATTAAGTCCCAGCCATCTCACCCCCACTCACCAAACAACCAGTCCTAGATCTAAAACACATTTAAACTCCCAAAACCAGGTCCACTGCTATATTCCCAATTAAACTTCTTCCTTCTGAAATAGATTCAAAGCTCTAAGTTTATATTCCAGGAAGGAATTTCTGTTCTGACAATTTTTTCAGAAAACTGATTCCGATTGTCGAAATTCTGCGGGTCGGGTTCGGAATTCTGACGATCTGAACAAAACGATTTTCGGCTAAAGTTTTCACATGATGATCCAAACCACCAGACCAATCTTGCAGCGGCACGTTAAATGATGTGAATACACTGGTGTATTCGTTCTGAATATCTTACTTTGGGCCGGGGATATTTTGCTAATTGCAGATAGAGTTCATGTGGTTGAAAGTATCCCTGAAATTCTTCAATAAATTTGTCAAACTTCTCGGAACTCTATTTCCTGATCGGCTAGCCGAGCTTTTTTCTTTTTTTGCTCTCTAGCTGGCCTCCAATCAACTACCTAATAAGTATCCGATATCCTTCCGCCCTCACTCCAGAAAAAGGGCTTCTTAGTTTTCTCAACCTCTTCTAGACTTCGAATAACCTTTATCATATACTGAGCTGGATATGATTTGGTATCAATGAGATAATACCTGCCGAGGCTGCCAGAACATTTTCTGGAAATGATAATAGATCCAAATTTAGAACGACCCAAGAATGGGGTCACTGTATTCGAACGTAGAATAAACCTCTCCTACAGACCCCTTCGTAACGAAATTATTCCGGCGAAATGAGTCCTTTCTGATGCCTTGCAAGATATTGCTCGTCAGGCCTTTTGGACAGCGTTTCTCTCTTATAACAGTAGAGAGGTGTGGAAATGCTCGGCATATAATCAAGTAAGCTCATTTCGAGTTCTTTTTATTATGTTTTTGAATTCTTTTCTTGGGTCTCCACTTTTAACGTTGTTGTGTGCTTTCTTTCTGTATATTTCAGTCCTATTTATCGGACGCCCCTACAATAGGAAGCACATCCCGCATGCCTATGGAAATATAAACTGTTGTTGATGCTGTCATTTTTTTCTTAAGCTTCGTTCCCGTTTCTTTGATTGCTCAAGGCTGGTTTATCCTTTTTAAAATCATTTCGAAGTATCGCCGACTTGTGAAGCTGGCTTTTCACTGATTCGCTTATCAAATAGTCGTGCTTCTCTTCGAGGTCTCTGGTCGCTTCCTAGTTCCAGTCTAATCAAGCATTATCACTGCCGCCAAACTACGAATAACGAAGTCCACGGCCAACTCTGTTTAGAGCATATAACGCCCAACTAGCTGATGAGGCAGTCAACTACCCGAGCCAAGGTTGCATCTTCCCGGCGGTTCCAAATGCTCGTCCAATGACGAACTTCAACCCAAGCAGAGACCGTCGGATAGTTTGTCATGCCTCTGCAGAGTATATCTTTCCCTTCAGGAATGTCAAGCAAGACATATTATTTAGGAAACGGTTTGCTAGCGAAAGCAACCTAGAGTATCATGTTGGTCTTCTGACGCTTCGAATTCAAAGACTTTCTCGCATGGCTTGAAATTCCCTCATTGCCGTTGTAGGACTCTGAGCCAGATTCATTGTCGTAATTGACACCTACTACTTCCATCTCCTGTCTGATATCGTCAAGAAAATCTTCCCCTTTTGATTTTTTCGTCGAACTCTTCCGCGACTCCTTCAATTCCTTATTGCGCTTCTGCGTCTTCTTCAACCGTTCCAGGGAAGAAAGAAACTTCTCCATTTCACTGGGGCGGCTAGTAGTCTGTTCCTCTGAGACGGGATCTGATGCAAACTTGGACTCGTATTCAGTCGAGGTTCATCGTCTTTGCCCCCCAGTGTGTGTTCAGAACACCCTCGGGGTTTTTGATCAGAGACCGTTACAACTCGAGTACCGACTACTTCCCTTGAAGATATTGCCTTCGATGCACTTCTTTTGACACTAATTGGGTATGTTTTATCTTCAATACAACCGACTAAAGTATCCACCTCACCATCTTTAGAGATCCCTGGTATCTCATTCTTAATAGCACGAAGGAGAGAACTTTTACTGTGCCACTATTCTACAAAGTTAACTGAAAGCTTATTCAAAAACTCTTATCTTACGATGCACACAGCGTCCTCCCCATGCCCTCGACGTTCTGCCCGAGAGCCCTGAAGTTTTATAGTTTATTTGTTGCAGCTCCATAATCTCTGAGAAAAGTCAACCCATTCCATCGTTGGGACTACTATAAGCAGTAGTGCAGGCTTGCACTTTTAGGAGGGTTGCTCCCGGCTGAGCGCGCGACCTAAATAGTTCCACCCGTCACCTGAATCCCATACAAGTGGAACTAGGTCAAACACCGCCGCCCTGTCTCATTACGCACGCCGCGTGGCACAGAAATTTGAACGATAGTTTTTCAGAAAACCCTTCAAAAACCAAATACCAATATAAAAAAGACCATTAACTACGATATACAACTTCAAAAAAACCTTTTGAGACTTTTTTAAAAGACACGCAGAACCCCCAGCGAGATAAGACCTCCATGCGATCTTCAACCGACGATAAACTTGCGCATGTGGGAAAAACCCCTGATCACATAATTAAGATTACATTATTCTGTTTCCGAACTCTAAGACAAGCAACGCCAGCAAAGCCTAAGAACATTAAATCATACGGAAAATCACTCAAGATCTCCAATCTGTCGAACCAAGCCTTAAAAGAATAATTTTCATCAGCATCCGGCAACACCAAACCATGTAACACCGGTTATTTATAATTCTCAGAATATCGAAACAAGTCTCAAGAATTCTGAAAAGCACACACAAAATAGGTATGACTGGTCTAAGGAGGCCGGATCACGTACCCCTTCTACAGGGATCCCTCCCGGACTTACTCCGCCAGCCAGCTTACGCTGTCAAGTCGACATCACGAAAAGGTGCAGTAAGGCTTTAGTCAACCAACCGCAGAGGTGTCAATTTTTCGTCAAGTCTCTGGAAATAATAATCCTTAAGTAGGCTTTGAATTATAGCAACCCAATAATTCTGCAGTAGAAAGATTATTAGAAACAACCATTGTGGGGTGATGCACAGCTATTGCAAAAAACTGATTCTTTGGTATCTGATAATCGATATCGATAAAGTTACTTAACAGTATCCAGAAATGTTTACCAGGTTCAAGCTGCAAAACGCCTAGAGCGACCAGTAGTCCAAGAGAATCGTACATCTGACTATTCGGTTAGATTACCCCGAGTCCATGTCGCTCCGTTCGAACTTTAACCCACGGTTGACTTTGAGTCTTCAACATTAGAGTCTTCGAAACTAAAATCTTCAGCAACACACATCCTCTAATCTATAGAAGGTGGGAGTGGATGTGCTTCAAGACATCGAAGTGGCGTTTTGCAAATAATTGTGAGCGTAAACTCATCATCTAGTTCTACTATTGTTCTTCGCGCGAGAATCGCTTCGACAAACCTATCACAATAATCACACAGCAGTACCACTGCTGTAGCTAAAGTCTTACAGACAATGAAATCAACTAGGTCTACAAAGCCTCCTAGGCGCAATAAGCGCCAAACCGTTCCCAGTATCTTCACAGCTTTTTGTTTGCATCCCAAATATCCGGTAACGAACCATCTCGGATACCTTCCAAGTCACCAAGAGCGAGCTCTTATTACCGTATAAAATTAAAACCAGCACCTGTATCCAGGAGTTTTAATCGACAAATCAACAGATTCCTCTCGAGACCGATTTCGCCATAGACCATTTCATCACTTTTGAAATTACCATGGGGTAACTTTCCCGTTTTTACGGACAAGTATAACGTCTCCAGGAATGATATATCACACAGTTCAGCTGTACCAGCTTTCCGACCGGCAGAATTCTTCTGAACGGCAGACATTGAGGAGGCCTCAAGAGATTCTTGGGATTCCAAGCTTGGAAGCAGTAAGGAAAGCCCTCCCTGGTATGCAATATGAAATAGACTAATGCCGACCCCCTAAAGGCTTTCTTACTTAGTTTTCCGGATGCAACGGCCGATCCGCCTCTATGCCGACTCTTTCTACCTGGGTTCTGGGTTGCATCAACTCAGTAATCTGAACAACAGGCTGAAATGTCCGGGGTACTGGTGTCTGAGAGATCCAACTTTTGGCTCTCCCATGGCTTCCGGCCGGTAGGCAGCTTTTTTCTTTTTCCGAAAGCCCTTCATGATTCTTGGTGATAAGGTTCAGATTATTTGGATGAAGCAAGCATTCAGCACTTGTATGGTGTTTTTTATGATTTGAATAGCATATTAAACCGTCACGAAGGTTTTCAAACATAGGTTGTAAACGGTGAGCCGTACGAGTTTCCACACATCTGGGTTTACCGTTCTTATTTGCTCGTTGTGGGTGAGATGTACCGTACGCCGATGAGACATGCGGCGTCAAGGTTCTATTGAGAGAATGGCTTCCTTTTCTTAAGACTCCGAGTGTCAAGTGTGGAACGTCCATTGTGGGTACAGATGAGTCCGGATTTCCAAATAAATGGACCGTTACATCATGCAGAATACTTCCTTCGGGTGCCAGTGACGAGTTTCTAGAGTCCCCTGGAGTTTAGATGTAGCAGATTTCTACGAGGATTGACATTTACAGAGCTCTTAGGCGGGTGATCGTCGGCTCTGTAGGCGTTCCGGGTGGGGAGTTCTCCACACGACTCTCCCTAGGCGGGGTTTCGTCATCTTTTCTGACGTCGTGCTCGGCTGGGTCCGCGGTGATGTCGCTACCCATACGCTGGGGTTGTGACTTCTCTGTCGCCGGCTCGGTCGGGCTCGCCGTCTCACTGTGAGAACTAGATTCCCTGTTAGGGTGACTGGCTGACGCCGAAACATCGTCCTGCGAAGGAACTAAGTCCTCCTCCCCCTCCTTAGGCGGAGAGCCAGGAGGCTTTATTACCTCCGGTGGGGGAGTAACTCTGTAAGAGTTCGTTGACTGGGCCCTTGAGGGAGCGGGCCCAGGTTCGGGAGTATCCGAAGTTTCCGGTAGGTCGGTTAAACCACGTTCCGGGTGCGGAAGTATAACGGGGCGGGTGTTCGACTCTCCGCCTGACGGGTTAACTTCCGTTGAATCATCCCCTGTGGAGGGCGTTGGTGCCGACACCACTTCCACATTTGGGTTGGGCGCTCGTGTGATGCGGTCCCTGGAGATCCGTTCGTGGCGGTTAGCGATATCCAATACCACCGTGTCCGGGTCTACAGAAACCACCCGATAGGGTCCGTCCACAATTGGCGAAAGCTTGTGCCTACGTTCCTTTTCAGGATTGTAGTATTCCTTTCGAAGGAAGACGAATTCGTCGGGCTCCACCTGAGGTAGAGGTTTACGAACCCGATTGTCAAAGTCCTTCTTGTAGGCGCGTTGAGCTTTGTCCATTGCTTTCCGGGCTATCGGCACCATCTTCGTAAGCCACTCCTTCCAGGCTTCTCGGTACAATCCCGGTGACGGGTACGTCGACAGCGTCGGTTGAGCCTCGATGGCGACCGGCGGCGGTGTCCTCGACAGTACCAGTTCGAATGGGGATAAAGATGTAACCCGATGTACCTGGGTGTTGTATGCATACGTGATAGCGTCTGTGTACAAGTCCCAATTTTTGGGGTGATCCGCAACATACGATCTCAAAGCGTTGAGTATCGTGCGGTTAAACCTCTCCACCTGGCCATTCCCCTGAGGGTGATACGTAGTAACAAATAAATTCCTTACATCAAGGATTCGACATACATCCTGAAAGAACTTTGATGCGAATTGCCCTCCGTTGTCGGATAACAACTGCACCGGCGGTCCATATACGAACACCCAATGGGTCACGAACGCTTGCGTGACGGTAGCGGCAGTGATCCGCTTCAGCGGCACAGTTCTCGTTAACTTATAGAATCTGTCAGAAATGACAAGCAGATACCGATGACCTCGGGGCGTTCTGATAAACTCCCCTAGAATGTCTATGGCCACAAATTCGAGTGGAGCCCGTGCCGGGAACAGCGTCAACTTCTTAGAGTGCTTCCGAAGTTTGACGTCATTCTTGGCGCAATTGGCGCAGGCCCGTCTGACGGCGTAACAATCGAATGCCATTGCCGGCCAGTAAAAGTCCCTTCTCAACGTGAGGTACAGTTTTCTTCCCCCGGGGTGGGCGCCAACCTTCACATAGTGAGTGAGGTGTAATACCCTCTGTTGTAGGGTGTGCGGCACCACTATCCTCGGGCGAGATCCAACGGTCCTGATTAGGTAACCCTGATCGTCGTCCTCGAAAGGTATCTGAAATCCTCCGTTGAGGCGAGCCCGAATCCGTGTACAGAATGGGTCGAGCTGTTGCTCGCGTATCATATCCTCTGGAGAGATAGGTATAAAAGAGCCGCTCGGCGAATCCAGACTCTCGTTGACGAGTATATCGTCACAAACATCATCCGTCAGCGGTTGAGCTCCTCCCTCGAGGTCCGATACCATAAAGCATGGGATGTCATCGTCCTCGTAGGGTTCCGTTTCCGCTGTTGTTCCCAAGCGGGATAGTGCATCAGCCTGAGTGTTCAGCTTCCCTTTCTTGTACAGGATCTCAAATTCGAATTCCGACAGTCGGAGACGCCAGCGCATAAGGCGGCCCGAGGGTTCGGAGATCTCCAGGAGCCAACGCAAGCATGCGTGGTCCGTATGGACTTTGAAACGAGTACTTATCAGATAGGGGCGAAGTGTAGCTAAGGCTCACACAAAGGCTAAACATTCTTTCTCGGAGACCGAGTAGTTCCTTTCATGGACATTCAGGGAGCGTGACCAGTACCCAATAGGGTGACGCTCACCATCCTCAGAGGATTGGAACAGTGCACACCCTACTTGGTTTGCACTAGCATCGGTGTCCACTTCGTAAGGGAGCCCAGGATTGGGTAGAGCCAGAATTGGCGGTGATGTTACGGCATTCACCAGTGCCGTGAAGGCAGACGCTCCCGCGTCGCCAAAAGGTTCCAGTTCAACTGGTTGTCCCTTCGTCAGGAGCCTGTTGAGGGGGGTGGCAATATCCGCAAAGTTCGGGACGAATCGGCGATACACGTTACACAGACCTAAGAAGGATCGCAACTCCGTTTGAGTTTTCTGGTGTTTTGCTTCCTTCAAGGATTTCACTCGTACTTCATCGATTGAAAGCTGTCCGGGACGGATGATATGACCCAGATATTTAACCGAATCGGTGGAAAACTCGCACTTCTTGAGTTTCAAGGTGATTCCCGCGTCGCGGAGTATCTTCATTACGTCCCTGACGTGTTCGAGGTGGTCATCCAGGTTGTTGGAGAAGACAATAATGTCGTCTAAATACACTAGACACGTCCTCCACTTGAAGGGAGCCAACAGAATGTCTATCGCCCGTTGAAACGTTGCGGGGGCATTTGTCAACCCAAAAGGCATCCTCCGGAATCGGAAAAGTCCTTGATGACACACGAAAGCCGTTTTGTCTCGATCTTCCTCCCTAATAGGGACTTGCCAGTAACCCGAATTGGCGTCAAGGGTAGAGAAAACAGTAGCGCTCCCAAGGGAGTCGATGTATTCGTCCATCCGAGGGATCGGGTACACATCCTTAATGGTTACCTCGTTCAGGCGTCTGTAATCGATGCAGAAACGCCACGATCCATCCGGTTTCGGAACTAACACCACTGGTGAGGCCCAAGCGGACTGGGCAGGTTCAATTACGCCCGCTTTAAGCATCTTCTCCACCTGGGATTTCTCCTCATCCCGAGCTTTCGGTCCAGCCCTGTAAGGGTGTTGGGCAATAGGCCGAGTGTTCGGTAACAAGTCGATGCGGTGTTCTGTAATCCCAATAGTTCCAAGGGAACCATCCCACATGGGGGTAAATTCACGAAGCACGTGCCTCAGCTTCTCCCGATGAGATGCGGGTACATGGTTGAGATCCCATTTTTCCAATTCCTGAACAGGATCCGTCTGGTCTGCTCCTGTGATAGGGGCCGTCCCCTCCTGAGGTTTAAAGTGTTCAGCGTGGGGAGCTGCAGTCGTATGCTCACCGTCTTCCGCGATTTCGGCAGTGTCCTCCCCCTCCTTAGGGTCCGCCACACCAAGGACCTCTGCGATAGAGATCTTTGTAGGTACGACCGCAAGCGGGTGTGGAAGAACAGAACCCAGGATCTGGTGTTTGACCAAATGCTGCGTTGTCTTTCCAAAGGTGGCTACCAAAACCTTGAAAGGTTTATCCGGTTCCACGGAGACAACCCCATTCGCAAGGGCAAGTTGACGCCGCGTATACAGAGACGGGTTCGGTTGTACCACATGCACACAAATTTGCTTGGTAACAACTGTGACCCAAACCTGGGTTTCTGGCGGGATAGCCACTGACTTCGCAACCTTTACCCGTGTAGACACCGGGTCCTTCGTCACAGATTCCTGCGCGACGGGGAGAGGAACGCGTGTTCGCGCTGCTCCCTGTAAGGGTTTACGAACGATTGGGATCGTAGACCCGTCTTCGAGTTCCACAGTTCTATTCCGAGGATGGATGGCTTCCACGAAGCGGTCGCAAAAGTCACAACCCAGTATGACTGGTGCTGCAAGTGACTTGCATACAATAAACTCCAGTTGAACGAGATAGGAGCCTAACCTCACCATGAGGGAAATTGTACCCAGTGTCCGTAGCGGGTGGTTGTTCGCATCGGCGATATCCAAACGTGGACCGGTACGAACTTGAACCCGGAGCAGCGGGGGTAACAATTCAACATGAATTAAGCTAGGAGCGGCTCCTGTATCCAGGACAGATATTTGACGAACCATAAACTGGTTGGACAGGCCGAAGTCGGCGAATACCTTATAATTCCGCTTGGCCATTACCATAACTCGATCCGGAATACGGAGATTACGGGACCGTATCCACGGGCGACGGAGGACACTAAAGTATCCCGAGTTAACGTCGGTGTCAGCCGTTTTCCTTGAAAGGATAGTCACAGCTGGGGAGCGAAGCTGGAGCGCCTCAGGCGTCTTCAACTCCGGCTTAGAAGACGCCCCTCCCGCAGGGGAGACTCCCAAGTTTAGTTTTTCGAAGCGGACCCCACCGAATTCGGTGCAGCTGCCTCGAAGGGGACCGGTTGTTCCCCGTTCGCGGGTACAAGTTCTGTATCCCTGTCAGCAAGGTGAGCTCGGAGTATCCTTTGTTCCTCATAGGACCTACTCGGGATTCGAGCTTTCTCCTCAGGGGTCAGAGCCTCGTACTGAGCGATAATTCGTGAACCCTCCCGCAGGGGAAATGTGCAGTCTGGTGCTTTGTGACCATGGAGGTAACACAAATAGCAAATCAGCTCTGCCGGGTTCGGTTGTGGACGTGAATCCACGCGACGTGGTGCTGTATCCCTCCATCCGGGCGAGAGAACCGAGCAGCGGTATTCGCAAAAGGTAGCGATGCGGCTGGCACTCTCCGTCCTTGGGTATAGAGCGCAGGGTCTTCATCCGAAGTCGGAGCGGATGTCGACGGCAACTCAGATGTACCCATAGATTCGGGGTTACTTCCCATGAAGTGAATGTTATCATTGACCCCCACAGGCGCAGAGCCTCCTGCGAGTGACAAAGACGAGTTACCTCCATCGGCGAGGAGTGCACGTGTCGGCCGACTCTTTCGGTTCTGCCGGGCACGGAGAGTATCCCCCTCAGCCTGGGCGTACTGAACCAATTCCAAGTAGGTCAGCTTGCGCTTCTCTTCCCGATGTCGGGCAACCAATGCCCTTATCGAGGGGTCCAAACCATCCACAAACATGGAGCATCTCTCGTAGGCGGGGAATACATTCCCGCATCGGTGAAACGCTTTATTCAAGCGAGTTGAATACACCGTTTCGGTTTCCATCGGCTTCTGCCGCGTATCCCTTAATGCAAGGATTGCTTCCTGAATCGCATTTCCAGTAGCGTATGACCTCAAGAGGTACTGCACCGCTTCGGGCCAGCACGTGACTCCCCCTTCCGAGGCTCGGGATGATCCACGGACGGAGTTGAACTGGTCTTCAGCCATCCCCTTTAAGAAATAGGGTAATGCAAGATACGCTTGCGCTTCACTCATACCGAGGATGTTAGCCTCCTGGACGAACCTCGCAAGGAAATCGAGCACCAGAATTGGGTCTGTTCCTGTGAACTCCCTCTTCTGTAGGGTGATGCTCAGCCTTTTGATGTAGTCCTTGACCTTACCCGTTCCGCGGGATGTTCGATCTCCCGAAGGGTTATCCAACCGGTAATAGCGGTACGATAGCAGCTTCCGATAGAGAGGATTCGTCGGCTTCAGCTCCCTTAATCCAAGGTGTTTCCTACCCTTCTTCCGGGTACGGATTGCCCCTTGAGAGGTGTAAGTAGCCTTCGACCGAGTCGCCCGGGATGACCGGCGTTCATCTTCACTATCCGAAGATTCGGAGGACGAACTCGATGACGAGCGATTGGGATCGGAATCCGATAAATCCTCTTGGAGGTGAACCCTCTTCTTGGACTTGCGGTGGTCCCGTTTAGCGGAGCGGTGTTCTTTGTCTTCCGAAACTTCGGGTTTATCCTTCGAGGCTTCTGTGTCTCCGTCCATACGGATAATGGCCTCGAGGGTGTCCAGCCGAGCTCGGAAGCGTTCCGCTTGCACGCGGTGTTCCTCCACGAGGCTCCGGTACTCCTGGATAAAGACCCCAGGGGTACCAAAGCTTTCCAAAAGGGAGTTCACATCCCTCCTCAGGGTACGAAGGTCATCGGCGACTCCCCGCACCTGGGCGTCCTCCACCTTGAGGCGGAGGGTAGTAACCCCCTAAAGGAGCTCGATGTGAGCCGCGTTGGCGATATAGATTCGAGTCTCCAGGCGCTGTAATTCAGGGTCGGCCCGACTTCGGGGTGCTGCTGAGGGGGTCTCCACCACTGGAGCTGGGCCCACAGCCACGACCTCTCGAGGACCTGAAACCACTGAGGGTGCTCTCCGAGTGTCCGGATCGATACCGGAATCGTTCCGACCTTCCGGAATAGAGCTCCTCGACCTAGGCGGGGCCGGGGGCACTGAATCCGCTTGACGGTTCGATCCAGTCCTGGAACCACGGGTAGGCGGGGTCATGCTGCAGACACGACACCGACGATTCGGGGTAGCGATGAAATTCGATCACGAGATTCCCGGAGAACGGATGACGTAACTTAAAACAAAAATAAAAACCAATTCCACCCTTTCCAAAGGGGACCACTACAACAAATCTTCACGACGGTGCTTCCTCTTCCAAGAGATATTCCAACACGTGGATGACCAACCCAAAAGTCCGAGAACGGATTCTAAGTCGGGAGACCACTTGTGGAGCAAAACCCGGCGACGGGGAGTGCTCTCAAGGTGTTCGAAGCCTTGCTCCCTGGGGGAGGCAGACTCAGAGACAGGGCCCTCCGTTCCACCCGTAGTGTGGGGTGTAACTCCCACGGGGGATTCCGGCAGTACCGACGGAGGTGAGGGGTAGAAACCGTGGATCGGGAATGGGTATGGGTATCCCAAAGAATGGGGGAAAATCCGGCGAAGAGGAAAAACGGGGCGAGGGTCGGGCACTAACAGGCACCGGACCCGAGAACCAAAACAGGGGCGAAACAACAAAAGAAACCCAATACAGGGGCGAAAACCTGTCCTCGAAAGGAAACACAAAAAGCACGCAACAAGTAAGCAGAACACCCACGGGGTATCGTGCACGCAGGTCGTCTGAGCGGTCCCAAGGGGGTGGTTGCACGGAACCCAAACGTGGGCACTCTCCAAGTGGAGTCGTGTCCCTACGCAGGCGTTGCTAACCAGAGCCCGTTCCGGGTTGTAAGGCCGAAACGATGGCGACGAAGAACCTCTAAAGGTATCGAAGACCAACCTTGGTTGTCATTTACGCTGAGCTCGGATTGTCAGATCTCGCCTCCCTAAGTAGGGCCCACTAACTAAACTCTACAGTAGTGCACACCTGCTCAGGGCCATACACGTGGAGATCCCACTGCCAGGGCCCAAAAATCCAACGTTCTAACAAATATCCGAAATTCGGTGCCAAAATTAAGCCACGTGTATCAGGGGCCAATCCAACCATGGGCCATCCGAATTTTCCCTCATAGGCGAAATATAACCAGAAAACAGTGCCACCTCAGCACACCATAGAGGGGATCATAATCATAACCCTCGGAGGGTTCAATCCTCATTCTCTGAGTTGTATCTTCAAGTATCCCCTAACTGGGCGTTGCTCTACATTTGGTTTCGAATCGAAGATCATTTCTGGTTCCTTATATTCTTTGTACCTGGGTGTGCGCCAAAGTAGTACCTACATAGTACACAATGGTCAGCCACTTGACCAAACCAATGTAAGGGTATGGTCACTAGTGGACTTCCAGTTATAAAGAGTAGCAAAACCGGACACGTGGATCATCACTAAATGTGACGTTGTCAATGTGGCATTCTTCTAGCAAGGGTCGCAAATGCGCTCGCCATGAGATGCCACTCAACCCGTTCCAACACGTGTTTCACTAATAAATCCAGCCTGCAGGCACCTCATGCCGGTCGCCTCGTCATAACATTTTGATGAACATACTCCTCATTTATGAGTACCATCCGCGACTTTGGGATTAATTATACTATCGGTTCGGCCCACCAAGCAGAAAACTACAATAAAAATGGCGAATTTCTTTATATCATGAACATTTTGGAAAAGGGGCCTTTTGACCAAGGACTCGAACTCATAGGGCATTACCTTCGGCTCGCGCAGTTTTGAATAACCCCAATTTTATGGTTTTCACTCAGTCTTTTGAGTATCTACCCTTTGTATGGGTACGAACTACACCTAGGAGGGCAGATGACCGTTTAAAACGAGATAAGTACCTTCGACGACCATCAGAAGATGTGAACTCTGATGATGTAGATCCATTCAAATGGTGAGAGTTTCTTGAAGACCGGAAGGTGTCCGAGCAATCGGAATCATAATTATTTTGTTTCATACGCCTTAGGGAGTTGTCATTCTTTTTCTTGTGACTCGTGTCTTGCTATATAGCTATCGGCTCTTCTGTGACGCCATCATCCATCAACACGATCTCCTCGGGTTTCAACATTTCTCACGTAAACGGCAGAACCACCAAAACGTTCCAAAAGTGTATTGACATCTGCCCGTAAAAGACGGAGGTCTTCGACCAAATATATCCCAGGAGAGGTATCGAACCTCACAGGCACGACTTCAAATTTCTCGACAACGGCATTATGAGCTTCGCGGTTCTCAGTGAACTGCTTTCGCAAACCCGCATCAGCATCAGTATAGATGTCTCCATCCGTATAGGTTACTGAATTTTCGATGACTTGGGGTTTCCGGCGGGGTCCGGCTCGTCCCCGGTGATGCGTTTTTCAGTCACCGCCAACGGCGGTTTATTTCGGCTTTTCGAAGAGCCCTGTGCCTTACTTGGGGTTGAATTAAGCCTTAGGTGTGAGGCCAGCGAGGTACTTTCTTCGCAGAATGAGCATATACGGCAGGGATCACATAGGGGACGGAACTGCTGCACGTTTGGGTGCGGTAGGCATCCGACGGTTGCCATGACATGTTGCAACCATTCTACTGGTGTGTGGGTGAATTGAATACTTTGACAACGTGGTATCAAACCAAAAAATTGAGAAACAAATATCAAGAGCTATTTGACACACAAATGCGGAAATCAAAACACGAAAGATGAACTTAATGCCTTCTAAGTCCAAGGACCACTTTTTGGGGAAAAAGCAGAGGACAAAACGACAAGAAGATGTTCGGGATCTTCCAATCCTAGGAGAGTAGCCCAGCAACAGAGCCTCTTCTGGAATTCATGACGAAGTCGGGGTGGGCGTTTAAGCCAAAGCGCCACGACAAGCGGAGAGAGTCGATGGGTAAGGCTGAGTCCACTGGTATTGGTTCAAGGGAGTAGGTAGCCACGAGATGTTGAATCGCAGTCTACAGTCAGTCACATCGGGAACAGACACGAACCAACAAAGACAAAGGGTATCACAAGAATGAGGAAACAAAAGAGAAGTCATCCAGATGGACGAATAGAGTGTGAGGCACGGCAGTCAAGAATAAGACATAGAAACAACCGTATGTAGGGGCGAGAACACGATAAGTAAAAAGTAATCGACGCTGCAGGCGAAATAGTCCTCTTGAAGACGCGGGGTGGGTATGTCTACCGTTGGTAACGCGGTCTCGTCTCCGACGAGAGTAGCAGCATGCAAAAGCGGAAAAGACTTAAAGCCAAAAATCACGGGTGGGGAAGATTCACTGAGCGGTGAGGCGAGAACACCGCGCCGTTATAAAGTGTAGGATACTATACTAAAATGCCTACGTTGATAGAAATAATGCGGATAAATATGTACACTAAATGGTACTCTTGTTCGTACACGTGTTTACCCTGTGCACACGACTGGTCCGCCGTGAAATAATGCTCCGTTAGGAGGAACAAAATCCAAAACAACTCCCAAGCGGTTGAATGCTAAAGTCGTTGGAAACAACGCTTATGAAACTAGACCAACAGTTTTCTTCCTGCCAAATATCATTTTACAGTTTCTGGTTACGACAAAGTCACCGCGCGATAATTAAGCCAGAAAAGCTCTCGGTATGCAGAAACAGGACGAGCGGAGATTGTAGTTCGTCCCTCGTTTTGCTGCAAATAATGAGATACCACCATTACAGAACCGCCTCAAATCCTTCACATTCTTCAAAAGAAAGTAAAATGCACCCGCTGCGACATTTCGGCCTCTTTCCAGACGGATTATTATTCGGCGTAACGATTTCTGCAGATAAAGAAGCCAGAGTTCATCTAAAAGGGTTCGGGGTACAGTCGACAAAACTTAAGTCTTTGGAGAGGCCCGGTTTTTTAGAGATGCTCTACAATAGAAGCAATATCTGGATCCATAGATGCGCAATTTTTTCGCGAGCTCCGTGGCAATGGAAAGATTATTTGTATATATCCCTTGTACTCATGCCATTCAATGTATTCCGGGCGATGTAAGTTTTTCTAAGCGAATGGAGGGATAGTAGAGATGTTGGAAAACTTTCAGAACGGAATCAAAGCGCTTCTATAAATAGTTTTTTGGTTATAAATGCAGACCAGGCTGCATTTAGGAGTGGATTTTGTGTTCGTCGTTCGAAATTGTTCTATGAACATCGAAAATGGTCCAAATATGGCCGAAATGTCGACGAAATGGGGGCGTTTTGGTCGAAAATTTGTGAGAACGTGTAATTAGTAAAGGTGAAAAAGTATGGTTTTTCGGAAACAGTCTGAAGACCGCCAAAATAAAGCTGAAATATGGCCGTCTCCCTCAATAATATATGCTCATCATCACTAGTTAAGTGTTCTCAGAGACAACCACCCTTAACGCCTACATTTCGTTCTTTTTTCGGCCATATGTGGGCCATATTCGATGTTAAAAGGGATTGGATTTGTTCAAATGTTTGAAAGTTTTAAATAGAACATACGACGAAGTTTACACGTTGAGGTGAACCCTTCTGATCTTCAAAGCTTAACGTTATCATAACAGAGATAAGCTATGTATATGATTCGTTGACGAAGAGATTATTTGGTTGTCAGTCTGCCAAGTGTTTACTTTGCTTGTAACAATTATAGTATCGTTATGCTCTACGGTCTTCGCTGGCTGCCACATGATTTTGCGATGCGTGAAGCCAATGAAATAAGATAGTTTGAGGCTCTATTTCTTCGGTATGAACGACTTGAAACCTCATTCAACAGGATTGCCGGATACCTTGCCTATCAAATTGCGTGTTCTTCCATTCGCTGCTTTGGCAAACAATACCGTACCCAAAACTCTGAGCATCCGCCAAATAATGAGGCCTCACTCCTCGTTTTGATACGTATATAAAAGGTATCTCTACAATAATGGAAAGGTCCCTCTGTCAAACTGAAATCTTCCAAGGAGAACAAAACAATAACTTCTCTCAAAATGAAGCTGATGGTGAATTTGAAACAGAAGAGAAACTGTACTGGGACATAGGATGTGGAGAAGAATTTCTGGTTATGGCTCTAGGAGCCATTAAGAAGAAACCCTTGTATGAAACAGTACCGTACTGTGCAAGATGGAGGAAACGTAGTGGGTGTTATTTAGTCAAATATGAACTTATCAGGCGTATGTACTCAAACCGGCAAGAACTGGGCTTATTTAATAAGTTTTTGAACTTTTCATATCTAAAGTGCGTGAGAAATTAGACAAAAAGAGGGGTAATGAATCTGGAAATACCATCAGTGATATTGGTGTCATGAAGCAGCGAATAATCCAACAGCTTGTAGCAGGACACCTCAATTATCAATAAAACGAGCGTCGCTTTTCACGGTTTTTTCGACGAACTGCGATGATCGTCGTCGTAAAGTACTCAGTACTGCGGCGGAAGACATTCAAATGTTGTTTCAGACCGAGGGCAAGAAAAGCGTTCGTTCTTTTTTGGCCAATGTCCTTTCTACAACTGAAAGTGGCGGGTACAAGGCGTATTTCGGCACTTTATGCAAACGAAGATTCCATGTCAACTGCTTCGCGTTCACAGACAACAAAGACGTCCTTTGACAACCTCGCCCTGATATATACAACGCCATACTATCCGCAGAGGCCTTTCTATCATCCAAAGCTCATCGGAATAGGTGCAAAAAAACAACAGCAAACCTTATCATTGTAAATTTTTTTTACAAGAAGTAAATCTATTTCTCTTTGCATCTGATGTACGACCAAGTTCAATCCTTCTATATCTTTTGAATGTTTCCTAACTCGAAACGCGGTATCTGAGCCCTCCTACAATTCCAAAGAAAACCATGGCCCTCGTGTGATTACACATTGTATGATCTTGTCCGAGTTTTGTCGTTACGTGCTGCATCGATTGCACCCCACCATATTGCGCCTCCACGACTCCTTCGAAACAGGAGACATATCCTCCATGCCTTGGGTAGCGGAAAGTATGAACTTAGCCGATGCGTTGACAGAGGGCAATCATCATTCATGTACTCAATTTTACCAAGCATTACTTCAAGAAATACTCAAAAAGGTGTCATATCTACTATGGAGTACCATCTTGGGGCATTAAATCCCAACGATTAGGCTCTAATATGAGAAGCTTTCACACTGTTTGAGGAACCGTTTTGGTGACGACGTTTTCTCCTGCTACGAGCACTCTTCCAATTCTTCCTTTCTAGATGGAATCGCGCTACGCAACAGTCCGTACTGTAAATTAAAAACGGTCTGATCCAATACAGAACTCGAGGGCAACCTGCGCGAGATTCATGTGATGCTTCTCTACTGGATCAGTTCTCATGTTGCGCTCCATATCTATTCACATTGCGTCAAACTATCCGTCATTCGCCTTAAGACTGTCAAGAAAGATTTTTCCGCCATCCAAGAAGTTATCACAATCGCGTTGTTCTTCTAATTGCCCAGTCCCATCTCCAAGATAATCGACGCTAACAACACGGGTTTACTCTCACAAACCGCTTCATATCCATGGGGTCCCTAAAATTGCCTCGGATCTCTCTTTGCGTCTTCCACTTCCAATTCTCAACCTCCTTCACTTCACCAAATCCAAGACCTGCAACGTCTTTGAAGTATATCTCTTTATCATTTGCATACTTCTCAACGAGATTTACGAGATACACGCAAAATTCGGCAGCATTCTTGGACCCAATGGTGAGAGCAAATATCTTACTTATCGAACTTTCAAGGCACAGGAACGTCTCGTAGCGAAATTTCACAGAAGTATGGTAGAGATGGAAACTTAGGACGCACGACGACGACGTGCGCACTGCGTGTTGAAACCCAGTGAGTCTTTGACCTGGCTTGGAGCTGCAAGTAGCTTGAATACATTCCGGTCCTTGCCTACCCAATGAAACGTTCCTCTTGTTTTCTGGCCGGCATACATCACCTTATTTCTGTACGCACCAGCTTCGACTTTTTGATTATACTTATTGCAGAACGTATGCAAATCTATTGAACAAACTATGTTAGTGTCATGTTCTAGAGCAAACAATTGGTCAAATATCTTACAACGACCCACTCACAACAACTAAATTTTTTTAATCATGCAATTATTATCGTTAATTTTCATATCGTGATTCTGTTCGTCATATAAGGCCTCTATAGAGACCAATCGGAGTAACGTCAATTCTTCGAACTGATTCCCACGAAACTGGCGGATGAAATACGCTAGTCTTTCCTAAAGCAAAATAATTGCTTTGCTTTTGCTAAAGCGCACAAGTTTAATACTGCTTTCGAAGGTAATTACTTAAATCTTTGGCACGCCGCTCTGTAGTTTAGAACAAAAAAGATTGAAAAAAATCTTGTTCAGATATTGGTCAAGATAGATTTTGCGTGTAATTATCGCCGCATTACTCTCTAGCTGGCATCAAGAAGCTTATCTTCCATTAGATGTTTGAGCGGGCTACTAAATACGAGCTATCGAAGGATTCGCCAACGCGGAAGTGGTTTACTCTCTCCGACGAGAGATGATACGTCAAGTTTCGCGTCACGGTATCATTTTTATAGATGGAAGCATTGAAATTGCAACTGTAGCGGTTTTGTGCATGCGTGGTGCTCATGAAAAAACAAGGAGGGTGGTCGCAAAACGCAGATGTAACGCAGAAAAGATTAGCTTGGCAAATTGGCCTGCGAGAAATATGCGCAAAAATATGTACTTTGGGTGGAGAAAGAAGTTGTTGTGCAATTAGCCATACTCGATAAAATGTAATTATATTGAATCGTGCCATGACGAGAAGTGTGCAATACACTATGGCCACCTATCACAATTTAATCGGCGCTGCATTTAAACCACATTCTTGGTTTTCGCTGAGACATTGTGAAGGGAGAGAATTAGGAAGCTCACTTTGTGCCGGCTGGAATTTTCCGGATTTGACCGCGAGCTTTACGAGCGCGTACTATACTGTTGCCGGATTCAGCATCTATTAGAATCTTATAGTACCCATGAGCAGCAAATGGTCAGTACAGTGCCGCTCGAACAATGTACTCATGTGATGGGCTGCATGTTCGCTGTTTATTGTGCACTTCAGAACGTTGACTGAAACGCAAACGGATAGGTGTACTGCCCTAAATATCTCCCTTTAATCTCTACTATAGTACAGATAAGAGTTCACAGGTTCAATAGGGTAAGAGAATCTCGCTCATGTTTAAAAGACTAATGAAGGGCAGGAATACTGTCGGGCACGTGTGGCGTGCATGCGCCACACGTGTCGACGTAGCCAAAAGCAAGCTCGGCGCCGCTTGCGTTTGATATTTTAGAGACACAACTGCGGCGTTGTTGGCTTACAGAAAAAGGGGGGGAAGGAACAGACAAGTAGAGATGAGTACACTTGCTTACTGAGACAGCTTTAGGATTCTGTGACTTGTTGGTTTCTACAGATGTAAGGCGCATCAATTTATTTGTAAAGTAATCACGTGGTATCTCGGCTCTTCGTATTTGGCTAATTATGTACTGTGATTTGCGCGTCACGTTTGCTTGGCCTTTACATGCACTGCTGTTTAGACAGACGTTTTGTTTCCAACGAGTGGCTCTGTTCCGCGCTATGCACGGTTGGGTTTTTACGATATTTATTTGAAACATTATATTCGTCTACACTTTAATGCAGACAGTAGCCTACCTGTTTCGCCTTCTCACACGTGTCGCCCGTAGACCTTTTGTTTCGCCTGCCCAAGTGCCACGGCACGCCATTGGCCCGCGAACGCACACGTGTCGCCGTGCTCCAATCCCGCGCCGATGCAATTTCTCCTGCCGCGAGCGTCACACACTCACATATGCGCGTAGTTGGAGATACGGAAGAAAGAGTGATTTAAAAAAACGAACCGAAATAAAAAGCAGCTACGGTATGTGTAGTGTGGGGCGAACACATATCAATGTACATATTCATGTACTTTTAAGAAAAGCACTGTGTCACTTGTGAAAAGCTGGTGTGCTACGAAAGAATGGTAGCGAAAGCCCCCAACGCAAACGGCTAACACATCGTGAGACGTTTCAAACAGTACAGTTAGTGCACTAACAAATGTGGCATGGCCGGCAACAACTCCCAAAGGTAATCTCAGTCGGGAAATATCTGACTTTTATAAATACGCCCTATGATAGTCCGGTATAGCGAGGGAAGCTTGCGAGCGGCCCACAATTGACAATCCCATTCCACGGAAACGGTTCTTCGGTCGACGGTACAACATGCGGTGGGATGGTTGGCCGTGGACAGTCGCTAGGGTTGATGGCAAACATCAATGACGATTCCAGCAGAGTAAAAGAGTCAACCACGATGCGGGAGTCGTTGAGATAAATTGAGTTAGGTACGATTTCGGTACCGTTCGTTGTGGGCTCATTGAGACTTGCAGAAGACACGAAGAACGGTAGGAAGCAACGGAGGAAGGGTGGTGACAGCAGAGCAAAACCAATGCGCGTCTAGGTGTCACATACGAAGGTACCAGATGTGCACATTGCCCGAGACTCAACAGTGGGGTTTACAGTACAGCACTTGTCGGTGAGCAACGGCAAGCAAGATGCTCTGTGAAGCTTACAAAGAGAAAAAATGCTGCAGTACTGTCACGAATTGACGACAAATCTGGCTGGCCCGGGGAGCCAATCTTCGACCTTGTAGTCTTTGACACGCCTCACAGCGCTTCAAGCTGTGCTTGGTGTCACAGTGCGCTTTTCGGTCATCGACGCGTTTCGAAACAGATGCGTGGTGTTGCGACACAGATGCGTGAAATGACATGTCACTCTCAGCGCATGGCAAGCATCAACGCATTGACATGGTCTCACGAAGAGGTGATACCAAATCTGGGGACGAGCTATCCCAACGTCAAACTCACAGCCATGCCTAAACTAGAAGTTGCTCGCACGGAGGCAGCAGAGCATAGCAGTCACTCGACCTCAGCTCCAATTATACATCTCCCATCGCTTCATCTCAGCCCACACAATACAAAATCCTACTACGCCTTTGCTCAGGCCTACATAGAATCTTCCAGTCTCCTATCTAATTTGCGATATCTCTTGGCTCTCAATTATACCACGTAGCTTCTTCCCGCCTCTCGTATGCTTTTCTGAACACACAGCTTCACAGAAATATCTCTCGCCATTGCTAGTAACTCACCCACTCTTCTTTTTCTACTTAATCCCTTTTCAGTTCCATTACTGCGCGAAGAAGCCACCAAAATGTGCGTAGACCTCCTTACTACGGCAACCAGTCATCCCAAGTTTGCAGTATTAGCTACCAAATGAACACATCAATACCTTTCTTGTTGCTCCTGCTGCCTCTCGCTTTCGCACAGAATATTCCATCGTTTGTCGACGTGTCACAACAAGTGGGTTTACCAAACAATCCCCGAAAGAAGTATGCAGGGCCAGCAGTTGCAGATCTTGACCGTGATGGACGACCTGACCTTCTGTTCTGTCATCACGATAATTTCTTCGCCGAGATATTCTTCAATGATGGAAATGGGCGTTTCGTCAAATCCTCTTGGGGTTCCTGGAGAGACAATCATGGAATTATACCAGTACCCATCTCAGTCTATACAAAGAATATGAGGTTCACCATTTCTCCTGGTGGGAACTTTGGCCTAAGCCCTTCCACCCCACAAATGTATGAAGTAAACCCTCAACGAGGTGTATCCAATATTTCGTACAACGTCCAGCAGGCAAGTGGGAGCGGTAGAACTGCCATTTTCATGGACCTCTCCTTCAGCCATACTGGCTTCCCAGACGTCCTGTTCATGAACGCGCCACCAAAAGACAACCGTCCATCACATTTTGGATATGAAAACTATTTTGGACAGTACAAACTCCGAGTTCCAGAAGGCTTTCAATACGATCGAAACTGGTACGGGTCTCCTATCGACATTGATAATGACCGCATCATGGAAGTTGTCACGCATTATTACATGCTCACCGCGTACAGAGTTATCGGCCCGTGGAAGTTCCGCGACATCACTGACGAAATCTTTCCACCGGGTATAGGTCGAAAGGGGATAGTTGCCGTTGCTGAAATCGATTA
The DNA here is from genome assembly GCA_030374765.1 of Agarophyton chilense. Taxonomy (NCBI): domain Eukaryota; phylum Rhodophyta; class Florideophyceae; order Gracilariales; family Gracilariaceae; genus Agarophyton; species Agarophyton chilense. Next base: position 617,174 of record JARGXX010000095.1, on the reverse strand, counting down.
TGACAATGACGGCGATTTTGACTTGTACATTGCCAGAACCAAGTCCAGCGATCTAAAGTGGGTGTCTGGCGATACGTTTTACGATTATTTACTGGAGAATGTAGGAGGTCGTTTCGTAGATGTCACAGCCAAAGCTGGTATACCGCGTGGAACGCTGGCACGAGGCGTGACAGTTGGTGATTTCAATAACGATGGATGGATGGACGTGTTTGTTTCGCAGTACATCGAGCCAGATATCATGCTGCTAAACAAAGGGGACGGGTCGTTCAGGAGGGTAGATAGCCTCATATCACGTCCTTCAAACGTCAGAGGTGACAATGCTGTTGCATTTGATTACGATGATGATGGTCGCATGGACCTCATTTCAAGTCAAGGTGACTATCACACCGAGGGATTGCCTGGAAACTACGTACTCTTCCGAAACGTTTTACAGCTTGGTGGCGACAGTCGTTTTATCAAAGTCCGAGTTGGAAACTCGCCAGACGGTGTGGCAACAGCGTTGCACGCTGTAGTTACTGTAGTAGTTGGAGGTGGCGGTCGAAGAATGATCCAGAGAGTGGGGTCACCAGGTGCAACTACTTCTAGATCATATATTGAAACCCTTCACTTTGGATTGGGTAGTTTCTCATCGGCGGATTCTGTGTCGATCACATACACAACTGGATACACAGTCACAAAGATTGACGTTGCAGCAAGTTCCACGGTTGTCCTTGGGAACTTGCTATAAGTTTCTCATGGGTCCTGTAGACACAAACAAGCATGCGTGACTTTCCGTTGCTGAAATTGAAATCTATGACCATCCCATATATTTAGATAATGACTTTATCATCAGTGTGATACTTCTTCATGATATGTCTTCTTGAGGTCTCTATCTGGTTTTCTTGTTGCACATTCTCTTTTGTATGTAACAATCCACTCTCATACGCAAACATCTGAAAACTCGATACTACGTCTTACTTCTAGCCGAAGTTCGTCGAAAACGATGGGTGATGTGGTGGGGTGGTAAGCAGTCTAGCATCTGGGCAATTGTCAATTAAGTCCATTTTTTTCTTCGGAGAGTACTGTTCTACTAAGCTCGCTTTGTTCGCCAGATTTCAAATATTCCATTCATCTCAATCGCGCACAGAGTTTTGGACCTCAGGACCACGGTTGATCCTCCTATATCCCTCTTGAGGATGTAAAAATTACCTTTGTAACAATTACATTGCTCTGAATTTTTCCGACATTGCTCCGATATCTCTCAGTCGACATTGTGCCCCAAGAAAAATGCAGACTACACTAGTAGCCATCCAAAACATATACGGTATTGTAGTACAAGGTCTTTGGGAATATTGTAAACACAACAAGAAGCAGGACATAAGTAAAACCATGAATGAGACTCACTAACTTGTTGAATTTAAGTGGCGAGTAATGTACAACTACGTGCACTTCTTAAGGCAGTCTACTTAGCAAATTTAAAAACAAATATCTTGCGGAGCAAATGGAAACTATCTACACTAGAGCACGCATTTACCAAACAATTTAACAAAATCGATATTTCCATGGCTATTTATATCAACTGCGTTCAAATAGTAGAACAATTGGCATCGAGAGTGCAACCGAAATTTATAATGCCCATAGAAAGAAAGGTGTTTCAACAATAGTTTTTTGCAGCCACATTGATATTGGAAGAAGTAATCAAAAATTATTCTAAAATAGAGAGAACGTCTAGATCTATTCTTTAATGTAATTGTAGGATTGTAATTTTACCCTCAAGTATTGCGTTTCCTCTTTACTATTTATTATATAATATGTTCTGAAAAAGCACAAATGAGAGAAGCCATTTTCCTTTTCTTGTAAATTGTAAAACCTTTAAAGTAGTATGTTTTTTACACCCTATTTTTTCTGCTATGTATGCTATTTTATCAAGTATCGATAATTTTAAACAAACCCCACAGTTAAAGAAATGTTTGCCACCATAAGTTCTCGTTTTGCAACTTTCTCATCAGGAATGAAATTTAATTAACAATTCGTTACAAAAGCATTTGTGTGTCGAGAATTCTAAACTATGTCGGAAGAATAATGGTATTAAAAAACCTGAAACTGCTTTTTGGAGTTTCAAAATAAAGTGGTCCTTTTTTAGTTTTTCTTTTAAAGTTCAAATAAATTAAATAAACGTCTTCGGAACCTTTCTTATATTTTGTTGCTTGGTTTGGACTGCCAATATATGAGTGGTCACGCGTTTTAAGGAAATTGATTGATTGTTCGATACAGGGTCTGTAGCAGAGCGAAAGATTTTAGTGATTGGATAGTGTTGGAATTGGAGCGCTGGAGCCTTGGCCAGCCTGACGGTGGATGTGACCACTGTTGGCGGCCGTGCAATTCATTTGCTTCAGGGCAAGTAACGGAGCACGGCGCAGCGTACAACTAATGATGCGTGTGTCGTGCTGCGCTTTTTCCTTGCATAAGGCGCACGGATACTAACCCCCTCTCTCAAGACAAAGTGCCAAGGCTTCCACATTCACCACTCTGGAGATCGCGCTTAAGACTAATCCACTAACAATAAACAAAATAACTTAAGATCTGTTATCTGAAATTGTTGCTTCTTTGTACAGAATCCTTCATATATTAGAGGCTTGCTGATCGCAAACTCATAAAAAATAATGTAAAACAAAAACCTCACGTAGCTGCTATATATTTTGAACCATTTCATTCACATCAGTAAACTGTAAAACCCATAACACATTTCAAACATCTTGGCTCAAAAATTAAACGTTTTCTGTGGGAAACAGAAAAAGAATTGTGAAGAAACAAAACAAAATATTCAATATTAAACAAAAATAATTATTCAGAAAAAAACGCTGTAGAATAAAAAGACACAAAAAAACAAAGGTTAGTGTAGTAGTAGTTAGTAGTTCCCACAATTCGTTATCAAAACGAGCCAAGTTTTATCAAGCTGACCATCGTACTTACATCTTAGAAAGACAAACAGTTTGTCAGAATGTCAGCAATCGGTAGAATTTTGGAAATATTCTCGAGTATAACAACAGCTGTACAATAAAACCCTCTCACATGGTGTATTTTCATGTCAATATGGTTATTTCGACCTAATATCTGTGGTTTGGTAGATAATGACAATTTATCCGAGCTATCAATGAGAACCTTCGTAGCCTCGTACCACAAATTTTTTTCTTGAAGACTGATGGTGTGCAATTCAAAAAAAAAAGTTTTTTATCCAAATAACGTTCTTTTTACTGGTTCAAAGCTCGATATATTCCGCTTTGCCCGAGTAGAGTGCAACCACAGATTTGTACTTAGACTTTCACAAAATTGATTCGTCGTTGACGACGACTAAGTACTCAGATGTAGTTTTCTTTGTCCAAATACATTCCTTCAAATCGGTGTCAGCGAGAAAACGAAAGAAAGCGTGGAAAGTGCAACGACCAGTTGGAAAATGAAATCCGTAGTTCAAAATACCCACCGAGTATCTTTAAACTCGTTTCAGTAGGGAGAAAAGTTGATCATAAGGGTTTCGTGACGTTAGTTAGGAGATGAAACCAGATTTAAAAGATCGAGGCGAGTGGATACTGCTATATAAAAAAGTCTACCAATTCCAGAGCGATACTTTGCATGACCGCTTGCGAAGAGTTTGTTCTTGTTCTCCTTGGTTGGTATAAGTTCTGCTGCAGTTAGAAAAGGTGACCCAACTGGCTTACATTGCTTCATTCAAAACTTCTTAAGCGGTTGTAGAGCTTATTCATACTGTAAGACCTTTAGACCGCGTTGGGAGCGTTGTGAAAGACAATGCCTTTCGAGGGGGTTTCTTCCCAGGACTTAGGAAGTTCGCTCGCTTGAGGACATGCTTGGTCTATGACAAGCTATACCGCTATTGCGTGCTGACGGCCGGTTAGGACCGGAAGTGCACACGGGCGGAACACGTGGACTACACGGATGCCGACGCTCGAGTGCGACGCGTGCCACACGTGGCCCGGATTCTACCTAATGGTCAGTATTATTTAGTAATTTTTAGTATTTATTTAGCTACGCTATCGCTATTTAGTGTCTATTTGTCGGTCGCGCGCCCACTGTCAGGGGTCGCGCGCCACACTACTTAGGAGGCTGAGCACTGCTCCCCAATAAACACCCTCTTGGGAGATCCCAAGGAGGGAGTCTGGGCTCTGAACTCTTCGCCTTCAGCGCGTCGTCACGTCATACTGCGTGAGCGCCCATTGCACGTTAGTTTACCCACCCCTTTGTCGACCAGAATGCTACCACCACCGTGGGTTCATATTCAATCACCGACACTTGTCGTAGTCTCGCCTCTGTATAGGTTTTCGCCCCCGTTTTCCTCTTGTTCTCCTTTTTGGCTCTCGTGAGTGGCCGCCCTACTCACCCCGCTCGTCCACCTCATACCAGTGTTTCCTCGCTCCTTTTCCGACAATTGCCGTGGTACCGCTTCGCCTAGGATTGGTCACACCCCAGACTGTGCCGTGCTCACCTAAACACTCTAGGTATATCCCGCCAGATTAACCTCGGTCTTACACCCGACTCCGTCGTGCCTTTCCAGAGTGGCTCTGTTTCTGTGCTCCGCTGGGACGCGTCTCCTCCGCCTGAGGCGTGTCTCTCAAGAGAGGAAGATCCCGAACATCTTCGTGGTGTCTCCGCTCCAAGCGTTGTCCTACACGTTGAATGCTCCATTTGATGAATTCATTGAGTTCCCCATATATGTTTACATCTAATGTTGCCGAACACTTCTCCTTGAAGTTCTTATGAAGCTCAGAGCTGTTTGAAGCGAACGTACAATCGTCAACGATAAGAGACAGGATAATGAAACTTTATTGTTTCTGAGACATGAATACACTCGAGTCCAGTGCATATGTCACAAAGTTCTATAAAAGAACTGTTTCTGAGAAGAGAGAGCCCCATATCATGCCAGCCTGTACTGCTTCATGCGGATGGTTGAGCAGTTTACACACGTGGTCTGGTTTTTCGACTATTCAAGACGAATTTTTTGGCTGTTTGATGATGACCAGCATATCCAGTTTGCCCTACTATTATGCATTGGACATCTCTGCGCCTTCTACAACAAGATCGTGTGCAGCAGTAAAGGAAAGAAAAATGCGGTGGGCTTCATGACAGATCACAGGAGCCTAATTATTCAAATGATCAAATTAAACGAACGTCTGTTGCTTGTTTCCATGTAAACAGTAGCGTGCATTCTTCAGAAATTTATTCCCGATCGCATCGAGCATCTTTTCCTTGAACACCCAAGTGTAGCGAACTGGCTTCATCCAAGATTCACGTGGAACTAGTTCCCATGTTTTCCGATGGATGAGGGCATTCATTTCACGATCAATGGCTTCGCGCCCTGCGGCATCCGTGCAGGATTCCTTGAAGCTGTTTGGAACTGAGGGGTCGCCCAGAGTTTTGTTGGAGACTGTGAAGGAGCGATGATAACGGTTGAGCTCTGTAAGCCGCTGCGCCCTGAGGTATCTTACAGGTGACACGTGGACGGGTCAACCTCAGGTGGACTCATGTGAATTTTTATTTTATTCTAATTAGTGTAATAGATTAGCATTACAGTGCCAGGGAGACCCCAGCACCTCGCCAGTACTATTTACTTGGCTCGAGTGACGCTTCTTTCTTAGAGTAAGGTAGGCACAGTTAGGATACTAAATAAACCCCTTTCGTAAATTAGTTCCACCAATCGGTCTTCAAGCCATCGTTCCCGTAGCTCCAACCTGTAGGACTACGCACTAAACGCTAGCCCATTGCACCAAGTACTCTAGGAGTGCCGCTGTCAAGGATCCGAACCTCAGGACCCGCTCTACCACGCTACCACCGGTGGAGACCCGTACGCTGATCCACCAGTCATTGCGTTAGATTTTGGTCTCCCGACTTAGAAACCTCAAAGAATAATTGAACCGACCATTGGAACGAAGAATAATTCGGATTCTAACCTTTGGTTTGATTCCCCAACGGACCAGAAGTACAGAAGCAACCGCCATTATGGATGCAGGAAACACACCCAACCAACCAGACCATAGAAGTCCTACGGCAGGAACAGCTCCCACTGCAGCGCCGACGATGTCGCCTGAACCTCAGGTTGATAATTTTAGTGACCGCAGGAGCTCGAAAAGCCAGCCGCAACGAGTACTGACTCCCGTGGACGACCCTGAAAGGGTTCGCCGAGAACCAACGGTAGCAGCGCGTTTACGAGAACGCCTCACCAGGCCCACTTCTAGGTCAGGAACGACACAAGGAGAACCCCGTAAGGCCGAAGGAATTAGAGATAATATTTCCACAGGGCTTGTCGACCTTCTCTTGCCCCGTCTCCATGAGCTCTGCTCAGCTCACGTGGATTCCGTTGTGGACATGCGACTCGCTACGGCGATCGTTGACCATACGGATTACCTCGTTACGCGAATCGTCCACAAAGTCATGGAGTCTGAGCTATCCTTAGACTCCCTGATTCAGGCCGTCTAAGTAGTAGTCACCGACCAGACAGCCATCACGGTCCTTAGGACCACTCAACAAGTCAACTATCCGGCCTCCATAGGGCAACCCCTTACCGAACCCACAGGAGTGGCAGTATTACCCGCCCCTCGCCGGAAACACAACCAGGAATCCAATAGAAGGACAATCGAGGAGCAGAAAAGAAGCTCCGCGTCTAGATGAGAGACAAATTGCCCTACTAAAAGGACAATATGAGGTGCAGAAACCTCAAGGCTCCATCGGATCTGATAAAGAGATCGATCCTCTAGGTCCTTATTCCGCTGGAGAGAAAAGAAGTAACCGGAGGAAAAGAAGAACAGAAGTAGCAAAAGAAGAGACCATTCAGACACGAGTGATTCCGAATCGGCCTCGACCAAAACGACCGACTCGGAAGTAGATGAGGCTGCCGTTCGAGGCCTCAGACCACTGACAACCACAAATGAACTTTTCCTTGCGGTTCTAGGCTGCCGGAATTATCGGGTGGTCGACAGGTCCCCGAAATATTCTGGTTCGGTGGCTCGCAGAGTCGCTAAATGGGCCAAACGGATGCAACTAGGCATTACGGACAAATAATCGGGTTCTGATCCCATTGTTGTCCTTAGGTTTCTCAGTATGTTCCGTACGGCCTGTGATCAGAACAGTGTCCACGAGGGCGCCGCTCTGTACCTTTTCCAATTCTTTCTCTCAGTACAGGTGCGTGATCGAGTGGATTCCCCCACGCTCAAGTATTCTCCCTTTCCGCTCCGCAAGAACTTTCTTATTCGCGCCCCCAAGGGCTTGCTTCCTCTCCCTTTCCATAGCCCAACCTTGTTACTGCACGAGGTATCTACCTGAGGACGCACGAAAAAACCTCCTAGGGCTTAGGGAAGAGAATTACCGGGTGCAGAGATCCGAAGGAATGCTTAACAGAGCACAGCAAAGAACCACAGGGACCCCTGGGAGCTCATGCTATGCCACCCCTCCGGATATTTCGATCAAAGCCTTACAGGTCCACGCCATTGTAGATCCTACGAACGACCCCGAAGAGGAATCCTATCCTCAAGAAGAAACGGAAACCCCATCGGAAAACTCTTAAAGGGTCGACGCGAGGCAACTCCTCCCTCTCTAAGCCTCTGCCTCAACCCATAGAACGGTCATGAGCCAAAGAGCTCTTCACCTCCAAATACCCACCACCCCGAATGCACCACTCAGATTGAACCAGAAATGGAATACAGTAAAGACCCTGTCTGTATCCTCAGGAAAGAGAGTTACAAAGTTTGAGAAACCGTGTGATTTCGTTTCAACAACTCTCGAGTGACAACAGCCGTATTGGACACAGGCGCTGGTCCCAATTTGGTCCATCCTAAGCTACTCCCACTTGGCTGGCAAGATTTCGTTCAGGTAAGGGAGACCCCCAGAAATACCGATGCATTCCATAGACCAATAGACAGTAAAGGATTGGTACCACTTGACCTACAATTAAGACAATTCAGATTCCGCACGTGGTTCCTTGTAGGTCCTACCTTGGGCGCTGAGGCAATCCAAGGGACCTCCTTTATCGATCGATATACTAAGGCCATTTATCCAGGCCTTAGGAAATTTTCATTCTACCGCGCACCTTCCATCTCCATAACTAGTTCCGCCCCAGGGCCGGGAGCTAACCGCAAACGAGCGGTTGTCTCCGAAAACACGAATTCCAATAACGTTCGCCTGTCAAAGGCCATAGCGATACCGCCATTGACCCATATCGCTGTATCAGTCCATTCCCAGTCCTCAGGTCTCGTAACGATTCAAAACAACCCGAAAACGGTTCTGAAGCACCTTACCTTGATGGCCAATGGAGTAATGGACATCCACTACAACAGGCCCTTCTTGGTCACAATGGGCAACTTCAGAGATAAACCCGTACTGTTACCTAAAGTTACAATGCTTGCCATCACTCTACCCGCGCCCGTGGCTATTATGGAGACCCAAATGGATAACCTTGCAACGCCAACTCCCGACAAGGACGTCGACTCTTGGGAGGGGACAGTCGCTATCGGCGCAGAATTCGAATCCTATAAGCACCAGGTACTTGATCTCCTCAGGGAATACCAGGCCAGGTGATCAAGTAGATTGGGAAGAATCAGAACCAGTACACACCACATTGACCATCAGGATGATGTAGTATCCACTCTAACGGAGAGAGCAGACACCTGCGACAGCATTCGGACTGCCGATGGGTCGCTTGCGGCGAAGTAAAAGGGGTGGTAGAGCTACAACACCAGCGAGCTGGAAGTGGGGTGCAAGGCCACTACTCGCCAGCGAGGGTGAACAGTGCAACTGTAAAACGTTGAGGGAACGTAGGTACGAGACGGCTCGTGAAGTGGTTGGGGCTGACTATCTATTATAGCTCGTCCGGATCTCCGGTTAAGGAATCCTAAGCGAGGAACAGAATAGTCATGATGCCCATGTTGTCTCCATTACTTGGAGTCGGCGCTCACCTCTGGTGCACTATATACTGTGTGCCAGGGTGAGTGCCCAAATAAATATATAAATAATACCCAGTGGTCAGCCACTTAGCCAAACCACTGTATGGGTATGGTCCCTAATGGACGTCTAGCTACAAAGGGTAGTAAAACCTGCCACGTGGATCGCCACTACATGCGCCGTTGCAAGCCAGTCCACTCGTGATACCACGTGTTCCACTAATGTACCCTTCCTCCTGGCATCCTACGCGGTGTGCCGTTTCATATCACAAGTTTGATGACATCACTCACTTATGAGTTCCAACCGCGTCTTCGCGAAAAATCATCCTATCGGATTCCCCGACATAGTAGAATACTACATACCCCCCTCGTTAAGGGCGAACCATGGGGGACGCAAGAGGCGTTTATACGCAGTCGGACCGGTGTTCCGGGTACTCATAGTCATCACGAATTCCTCGCCGCACGATCAACTCTTACAGTTCTCAACAGCATTCTGTTCCTCACCGCTCTTCAGCTCGATCTCTCGCGATGGATCCGAACGCCGGGTCCAACCCGTTTCAGCCATCCTCTGAGGATGTGCCTTCTGGGGCTCCGTCAAACACTGCTGGTTCTGCGTCGCAGCCTACTGCTCAACTGGGTCCATACCGTTCGTTCCCCACCCCGTACACCGGATTCCGGTCGGTACCGTTACCTCAGCCAACCGTGGCTCCGATGCCGAACGCGGCTCACGTCGCCTCTGTGGGTGTGATTCGAGCTCCTTCTCGTCGTGCTCAGCGGAGCTCCCCGCACCCTGCCGATTTCTATGGACGAGATCCTCTCGACAACGTTGAACTTTTCGGGCAAGCGCCCTGGTTTGTTCCAGTCGCTATCCGCGATGACGCGTTAATACAACAGTATGTACACGGTGGGTACTTCGCTGACGGTATTCCGGAACACGCGATTTATAGCGACGACTGGGCGAGCCATATTGCTTTCCCAGAGAACGCGATGGCGCGATATTCAACGGAAACCTTGTCCGAAGACCGTACGCGGTTCACCAAGCTGATTTACCAGCGTCTTCACCGATTCATCAGTACGGTTCTCCTCCCGCAGGACTGGGAACTAGATACCTGGAAAGCCCGTACCGACGGTGAAGGTTACTCGTATATCGAGACACTCGTTGAAGTCGATGTTAGCGGTTGGCGCGGTGTGCGCGGTGTGCATGATGCAGCTCTCTGCTTTCACCAACCTCTTCTCCGTGCGGAGTTCTGCTTCCTTCGAAATCGTGACATTCCCTATTGGGATTATCCTCGTTGGGAACGTCGTACTCGATCACGTTTGGGCTATTTGGTGCCGTATCAAATGATCGAGATCGACCGCATCCGGCGGAACGCGCGCTTCGGGCGCTACATCGGTATTCCGGAGCATTAGGCGGCGATCGAGAGTCCTCGTGGTTGCCCTGTGGAGCTCCCACCGGCGATCTCCTACATCGGGTCCGCGTTGGTTAACGACCCGTTCTCGGGATATTGGACGGTGATTTATACCGAGTATATCGCCAAGATGGCCGTCTTCCTTCTTTGGGATGCTTATGATACCTTTAGAGTTTGGTACATGTCGCCCACAGCGCGAAAGTATGCGAGAGAACTCGATCTTTCCCTTGTCCTGGGATCCCGTGCGAACCATGCCGACTTCCTCCATCTTGTAGATGTAATCGATAGTGTCGACTGGTCTGGAGTTCCAGCTGATCAATCCGCTCGCGGAACCCGTGCAAGACACTACGAACATTCTCCTGGACGAACAGCAAGTGCTGGAGATTTCGTTTGGTACGACCCCTGGACGCGCCAGTTGATTGCCTCCGAGCAGGCTCGCTTTCTTCGGAAGAACCCGCGTGACATGCCACCGAACCAGCCTACTGGATTCGTGTACGATGCTACTCCATCCGAGAACGGAGAGGAACCGTATGAGGAAGCGCCGGGAGCTGAGGCTGAACTCGGTTTCGAGGACGAGCCAGAGCTGGCAGAAGTAGCGACTTCCGTCGATCAATCCGCAGCGGCAAGAGTTGCTCAAGAGTACGTTTATGGGTTTACCCAACAACCCAGTGCAGTGCCGGTCGAAGATCCAGGTTTGGATCCGCTGAGGCAGTTCCTGTTAGACGCGGGCTTTCCCGTGGACCAAGTTGAGGATGATCGCACACAGCTTCTTGCGAACCTGCGTGCTCGCACGTCTCTTTGATGATCCTAGAAAAGACTCCTAGTCAACACCCTTGCGGTGGTATCTTGATACCAATAAAACTCTGGTGACTTCGTGTTTTCACGTTCCCTTCTTATCTTCTAGTCTTCATCTCTTCTCGCTTCTCGAGTTCTTAACTTCTTCTTCTCGCTTCTCGAGTTTCATACTTCCCCTCTCGCTTCTCGAGTTCTTCAACCATCTCTTCTCGCTTCTCGAGTTCTTCCTAGGTGATAATCATTAAATGTCCTGTGCTTGCGTGTTTTCACTTTTCTTTTACATGACTTCCTGTATTCTTCTTGCCTTTCGAGTTTTTACTACCTTTGTAGCCCATACTTAGAAATGGGATGTGCCCATGAGCCCGACTATCGAGGAGTCGATCTCCCTGGGGAGTGGTAATCGCATGCGTCGATGATATCGCACGAGTTGCGAACGGGGATGTGAGCTCTACGTTCCCACGTTTCCGCTTCCGGAGGAAAACCGTACCAACGGACTCGATACAGTAATTCTCTGGTATCTTCATGTTCGCCATGTTCACATATGCGATCCATAACATATTCCCGGGCGTTTCCCAATGCTTTCGCTGTTGTCGCGAGACTCCTGTTAACAGGTTTGAAATGCCTTAGGGCTGACCCAAGCGTCTCTGTGTTAGCAGTCTCCGCGTCGCTAAGCGTTCGCTCGTCGACTAACTGTCGTTCTGCCCGCAGGGGCAGTGTACTCATTCCTTGAGAACCTTTCTCAGATAAAGAGCTATACTGTTTCCCAGGTTCCATAGAAGCGTATTTCTTGCTACTTCTCAATTCCATTCGTGGATGAACTTCCTTCGGTTTATCCGATTCTGACCGCTGTTGGGTGGATGATGGTGCTTGCACCGCGACAGGAGGCGATACCTCTTCTTCTTCCTGACCACGAGGGATGGGAGCCGATATCGGCGGAACAGCGAGTGGCTCTTCACCTGAAGTTTCAGCCTGAAGCGGCAACGGTGCGTGTTCGCGTGCACTCGTTTCTAAGTCCTTGGGGCCAAATTTCAAAACATCTTTCCTGCTTTCAGGTTCTATTTCTGTACTTACGGGTGTGAGCGTGCCACGGGGCATATCCCGATACTTCGGAAGCTGTCCGTGATTGGCGTACGCAACCGCCGGCGGTGGGAGATCAGGAGCTTTCTCCTCCGCTCGATCCATTGGTGGTGGTTCACTCTCCCCAGAGTCACTTGGGCTTTTGCCTTGACGTTCCGTCGCACTTGCCTCCTTAGTTCTACCAATACCTGGACTTCAACTTGCGTATTGTACGCGTAGCACAGAGTATCTGTAAACATGTCCCATTCTTTCGGGTGGTCTGCGATGTAGTGTCGTAATGCTGCTATCAGCGTGCGGTTGAAGCGCTCCACCTGACCGATGCATTGCGGATCATAGATCGTGGTAAACACATTTCGAATGCCCATAATGCGGCAAACATTCTGAAAGAACTTCGCAACGAATTGCTTCCCATTATCTGATCACAGAACTTCTGGTGGTCCGTATATAAATACCCAGTCTTTGATAAACGCCTTTGCGATTACGGTTGCGGTTATCCGCTTCAGCGGCACAGTTCCCACTAGCTTCGAGAAGCGGTCGGTGATTACCAATAGGTAGCGATAACCTCGCCTTGAGCGAATCAATTCCCCTAGGATGTCGATACTGACGTATTGTAAAGGCGCTCTGTCCTGTAATAACGTCATCGGTTTCTGCTTCCAGTAAAGCTTCACACGATTCTTCGCACATGTTGTACACAACCTCACTGTAGCATGGCAGTCCATTGCCAAAGTAAGCCAGTAAAAATCTCTTCTTAGAGTCATGAACAACTTCGTTCCTCCTGGATGACCAGATAATCTGCTGTAGTGTGCCAGATGGAGTACTCGACTTTTCAAGGCGCGTGGAATCACGATTTGATCATGCTTTTCGACATGTCTTAACAGTATTCCTCGTGAATCGAGTGAAAAGGGGAGCTTCTCCCCCCCGTTGAGACGAGAGCGTATCGACGCACAAAACATATCGGCGTGTTGCTCATTGAGGAGCTCAGTGCACGAGATTCGCTCGAGTTGAAATGAAGGGTCAGTGTCTGCTAATGCAAGGTACGGGTCTGCATCCGAATAATCATCAAGGGTCTCTTGTTCCTCTTCTTCAAAAGATGGTGAATGGGTCTCCATGTAGAAGCAAGGTATCTCTTCATCGATTTCGCCTTGGGTTTCGCCCAGTGTTTTAAGTCGCGATAGCGCGTCAGTTTGGACATTGGCCAATCTCTTCTTATACTTCACTTCAAAATCGAATTCAGAAAGGCGTAAGCGCCATCGTGTGAGACGACCAGAAGGGTCTGTAATGGACAGTAACCATCGTAGAGACGAATGATCCGTGTTGACGGTAAAACGTTCTCCTTGGAGATACGGTCGCAATGTGGTTAGAGCCCAAACGACTGCAAGGCATTCCTTTTCTGAAACTGAATACTTCTTCTCAGCTGCGTTCAGCGATCTTGACCAGTAACCAATGGGTTTGCGTTCACCATCAGGGTGTGTTTGAAAAAGGGCACACCCTACTTGGTACTCGCTAGAGTGGGTATCCACTGAGTATGGCAGGTTTGGGATGGGCAGCGCCAAGACTGGGGCTGTAATAATCTTTGTCTTCAGCGTGTCGAACGCTTCAAATTCAGCTTGTCTGAATTGTTCCAGCTGTACTGGTTGTTCTTTACGCAGCTTTGCGTTGAGCGGTACCGCTATATGCGAGTATCGCGGCACGAATCGTCGGTTGACGTTGCACAAGCCGAGGAAAAAACGCAATTGCTTCTGTGTCAACGGAGGTTGTACTTCGCAGAGAGCCGCTGTTTGTACTTCTTGAATGGCAAGCTGTTCCGGCTTGATCACATGTCCTAAGTACCGGACGATGCCAGCGAACCATTCGCATTTCTTGAACTTCAAGGTGATACCTTCGCTCTGTAGTGCTTTGAGAATCTCCTAGGTATGCCGTAAATGGCTTTCCACATCCTGGGAAAAGATGATCACATCGTCCAAATAGACTAAACACGTCTTCCACTTGTATCGTGAGAGAAAGATGTCCAGAGTACGCTGGAAAGTAGCCGGTGCATTCATTAAGCCAAAGAGCATCCTTTTGAAACGGTAGAGACCGGCGTGACACGCAAATGCGGTTTCGTCTTGGTCTTCTTCCGCTACAGGCACCTGCCAATAGCCAGAGTTGGCATCCAACGTGGTGAACACGTTCGCTTCTCGTAAGCTGTCAATACATTCGTCCATTCGAGGCAACGGGTATGTACCCCGAACTGTAACTGCGTTCAGTTTTTGATAATCGAGGCAGAATCGTAAAGAACCATCAGGTTTTGGGACCAGCACCACTGGTGAGGCCCAAGCAGATTGAGCTGCTTCGATTACTCCTTCTTCCAGCATTTTGCTGACATTCTCCTGCTCGATTTGGCGAGTTCGCTGTCCCGCTCTGTAGGGTGGTTGGGAGATGGGTCTTGACCCTAGGACCAAATCAATGTGGTGTTCCGTAGCCAAGATCTCTCCTACTTTTCCACTCCACATGGATGTATACTTCTTCAGCATAGACCTGATCTTCGTTCTGTAGTGTTCCGACACATGTGCTAAGTCTAGCTCATCGACCAGGCTCTCTGGATCCTTTGCCGTTTGCAATTGATCTCCAGACGGAGTTTGCGGTTCTTCGTCTGTGTCACCGACATGGGTTAATCCCAATACTTCTGTAGTAGAAATATGAGTAGGGAACACCACTGTGGGATGAGGGAAAGCTGTTGCAACAACCTGATTCTTCGGTATCTGATAATCGTTATCGGTGAAGTTACTCACTAGTATCCAAAAGGGGCTGCCAGGATCAACCTGAACAATGCCATTAGCGACTAGCAATCCACGGGATTCGTACATCCGAGTATTCGGTTGAATTACCACGAGTCCGTGTCGTTCTGTTCTTACTTGAACCCGAGTTTGGGTTTGCGCCTTCAGCATGGCACTCTTTGCTACTCGAATCCTCGGCGAAACACGTCCTTGGGATTTCCCGTATTCCATAGATGGTGAAAGTGGAGGTGCTTCGGGGCAACGACGCATTGGCTTGCAAACAATTGTTACCATTGATCCATCATCTAGTTCCACTAGTTTTCTTCGCGGGCGAATGGCTTCGACAAACTCGCAATAATCACATCCCAGTACCACTGGTGCAGCTAACATCTTACAGACGTTGAAATCGACTAGGACTACAAAGCGTCCCAAACGCACCACGAGTCGAACTGTTCCCCGTGTCTTTACAGCATTTTTATTGGCATCCCTGATGTCCGGTAAAGGACCGTATCCCCAGTGAACAGTGGTTTGGGACAGAATATGGCCGATAATGGGACTTGATTAAATCCAAATTTTATTTTGCATGTCCAGAAGTGGCGGGCACAGGGCCGCCAAACAAGTGGCATTATCTTAAAAAAATATTGATGCGTCGTAAATTGGCCAACAGCAGGCCAGCAGTTGACGGCCGTCCGAGAAATGGACGCAATGTAGCCCAATGGAGATGCCTCCGAGCCTATTTCGGCAATTTATATTTGAAAATCCATTTGCGGCAGTCTCGTGCCATTCAACATCAGGAGGCCGCTTTGCTTTGCTGCATCGTAAAACACAAAAAAGAGTCGTGCTCCAAATTTCACGCTGTCATATTTCAGACATCTACCTCAAAACCGTGGCCATCCGAGCCTTCAATTCCCGCTCTCAGGAATTTGTGGTTAAGCCACTGAGAGTTCTGTTGCATTCGCCTCAAAATCCATGGACTTGGCTGAGCCCAAAAACGATTTGCTTTGGAGGTTCATTGGGCGTTCTCTGTATCTCGGTCTGATAACGTTTGGAGTCACGGCTTTCGTCGCATTCCTGCTTGACTATTGTCGCCGTTACATTATCAATTATGGACCGCGAAATCTTCATCGCTCCCTTCGTCGCTTGCCAAAACTACAAGGATTTTTCATGAAATACCGTGGTGGGAATTTACACTTGTTTTTTTTTCTTGAAGTTATCAGATTCGCCCTTAACTTGCTGGTATGTGTTGTGTACGTACATGGCACATACTTGCAGAATGTCAGTACGTACATGAAAGTTGTGTACGGAATATCTTCGAGGCTACTTGTTATCGATGCTGTACTGCGTTTGCTATCAACTGAGTCAGCTTTCTCATCCGTTTTCTCCCTAAAAATTCTGGTTGATTCCTTCTCATACCCATCGATGTGGATTGCTGATGGTCCGAATGCATATCTGAACTTAGCTTTCCTTCGCGCGGTTTCGCTATATCTTTCCTATTTGATCTTGGAAAGACTACTTTCTATTCGAATGATGAGCTCCAGAAGGCTTCTTTTAAAGCTACTTGTTCAGAATCTAGTGCTTTTTTACACGCTTGCTGGTGCCATCCAGCTTCTCGAAATTCCAGGTGATCTTCTCCCTACAGCTTTTCGCGAAAGGTGGTTCAATTTTGGAGAATGGACGTTTTTGAATTCATGCTACTTCATTATTTTCACTTTGTCGACGGTAGGATATGGCGATTTCTCTCCCTCGACTTTGCAAGGACGCATCTTCACTTTGTTCATCATTATCATAGGTATTGTTATATTTGCTTCCATCCTTTCGGAGCTCGTGACGCATGCCCGTCGTCGTCGTGGGAGCGGACGGTTCGTTAAGAACAAGAACACTCGCCACGTCATTATAACCAAATCTCCAAACCGTACGGACCTCATCCAATTCATTTCAGAGTTTTTTTCAGACCCCCGCGGTTCAAACAAGAATGCCAGGATTGTTGTACTCGTAGGCGAAGTACAATGGTCTGACTCTGATTGGTATCAGTATATTGCGAAGAATTACTTCTTGCAGAACAGAGTGCAGTACATGCATGGTTCTGTTGGGAACTCCTTAGATCTCAGTCGTGCCGGGATTGAGACTGCTGATGCTGTGTTTATTTTGAGCTCGTTTAGGAACGGTGAAGAACCGTCAATCCAAGACACCGAAACCGTTATGAGCGCCTTTGCGATCAGAAACATTCGGACAGATATTCCCATTTACGCTCAGACTATCCTAGAAAATTCTAATCTACAGACATACACTGCTCTCATCACACCATCTACTTTTTCGAAAGAGGAGACATATTTCAGAGGAAAGGAAATGAGTAGAAACGCAGCATATACCGGATTATATTTTAAAATCCTAGAGCTCGAATACGAAACAATTCCAGAGCTACAACGCAAAGGCAGTGTTCTGAGGAGATTTGAAGAACATGTGCATAGATACCTCGACACTAAAGAGGATACTAGAAGAAATTATGAAACAGGTCGTGGGAAAGATGATCTTGCTCGTTCACAACTCGTTTGTATTCAAGAAATTCAAATGGCGTTGATATCTGGAAATGTAAGAGCGAATGGGGTAGGTACTTTACTGTCAAATATGTACCTTGACGTGCAAACTCCAGAATTCTCAGAAAACGAGCCACCTTGGCTATCGAAATACCATATGGGAGCATCATGCGAGCTCGCTTATGCAATTGTTCCGAAAGAGCTCGACGGCGTTGCGATAAAGGATTTAGCAACAGAGCTGTGTCAACTAGGGCTTATCATCGTGGCTATCAGTGATGTCAGTAATCCTGTTCCAAGACTTGTCCTTAACACCGATGCATTGCTTTCCCGTGGTGATTTAGTGATGGTGTTGACGTATCATGAACTGGGAGCAGTTGCTGCCGTTCTAAACATTGTAGCACTGCGCTATGCAAAGCTACGTCGAGAAAAATTGGTTTCAACCACTCATCCGCCTCTGGAGTCAATGGGACAGTCGCAAACGGCGAGAGAGAATGCCCCACCCAATGTTCATGAGCTGGAGGCAAGCCAGATTCTAGAACTGGGTGAAATATCTCCATCATTCTGTGCTCTTTTACAAAATCGCCGAAACCAGTCAGGGGATGATCTTGACGCGCTCTTTGATGAGGAAGATTCGGAGAGAATTTCACAGCAAGCAGAGAGGACAGAATGGCTTCTCACAAAAGCCAAAGCTTATCGCGTCCCAGAAGACTTGAAAGACCACGTCATCATTGGGCCCAAGGGTGAGGGGGCGTTGGACACACTTACGTTGCTGCTTGCGAACCTGTGTAAAAAAAAGATGTATGTATGTCAGTCAGAGGAACACACAAAGCAAAGGTTGTCGTCGTTCATCCCTGCATATCGTCGGAATTTAGCAACAGGTTGTCTCGCGTTGTTGGACACTCCCTTTTCTTTGTAGAAGGACCTTTTACATCGAGGGCCACATGGAGAAAGGCTAGGATAAACCATGCAAAGGCAGTAGTAACCACAGCTGACTACAGGCAAAAAGGAAATGGCACTGACGCTCAAACCTTACTCACTCTTCTCGCTTTGGATGTCGTTACCAAAGATGATCAGAATCTTTTCATTTGTTCAGAGCTTGTAGAAGAACGGTCATTAGAGTACTTGCGAGAACCATTGCATCCACGTAGAAAGGTTGCAGATCTCGGTGACGAAGTTAGTCAGGGCCCTTTAGCTGTTGAAAATCGCAATACATGTTCCACTGAAGGAGCTTCAAATGCAGCATCTGCAGTCAAACCCCAGGCGCCATCACGGGAACGCACTGTCGTCGGCCAAGGTAACGAGATTCATCAGGAGTCAACAAGTCACAATGTGTCAAATGCTCTCCACGGAAGACTTTCGCAACAACCCTTAGGAAACTTGAGGGGTATCATTCTGGACAGCCCCGCTAATATCGTTCCAGAGTTCGAGGGTGATCCCGCGCCTAAGCCTGGTGCCATTAGATCTCGCCGAAGCGTGTTATTTTCAAGAAGCAGATATGCGTCAGGAGAGCTGCTTGTACAATCTAATGCCATCACTTTACTGGCGCGGGAGTACAATGAGCCAGGTTTCATTAATTTGTTCACCAATATTCTTGGTACTAACTCGCAGAGTTTTGGAATGAAGATCCGCCTTATCAGGATTCCGCCTTCCATGTTTGATTCCCGCAATACAGCTGGAAGAGGTGATCTTGAGCTAGTACGATACGAGAAAATTTCAACGCCCTCATCAGATTAGGCGTAACTCCGCTTGGAATTTACCGTTCTGGTACTGCACCTGCGCTGTTGCCCACGAAATCCGGAAAGAAAAGGGGAGCAGCCGTGTTGCGCTACTTGGGACAGCTGACAAACGAGTCTTTATCTGGCGAAGAAGGAAATGAAATCGAGGGATCATCTGTCTTAATTCGCGTGAGGCGACTTCTCCGAAGAGTCTTTGGCACTTTCTGAGAAGTGCTTCCCAGTCATGTTCAAGAACAGGAAGGAAGGAATGAAGTCCATGGACGATTGAATGGTGAGGCTCACAATGATGAAATGGCTGTTGCATCCGATGAAGATACGTCAAGCACGATTGATGTGAACGACGCATCCGACGCAGACTTTACAACAGATGCCCAAAATCAATTATCAGGCTTTGCGGGAACTAACGAGAAGAAATATACTGCTCCAGCGGACAAAGAAGGCCACAGTGTGACGGGTGCGGCTTCAAGGATACATACAGTCACTTATGTCCTTGGGCAACTGAAATACACGGAGAAAGCGGTGATAGATAATTTGCTACCCTACGTCTATACACATCCCGATCTTAACACATTATGCGCTAAAACAGATGGCGTCTTCGTCCTTTGCGATCCATGCTTCGAGAACGAAAGAACGTCGTCCACTATACCCGCACGGCAAGGGCGCCCGGAATTTGGAGGTCACCGCGGCTCATTCTCTTGTTTCTAATCTTGTCAACAAAATATCGCCATCCAGATATGTCAAGTACTCCGACAAGGCGTTGAATACATTCACTTGTCTCAATGGAAACCTCTGAACGCCTTCTATCCCTCGTGTACACAAGATCTAGTTGTTCCTCATGCACACACCCATACTGCCACTTGATCTGAAAAAGAGCTAACATGAGCACTCGCTTCCCATCTTGTCTATTAATTTCGATGCAGGCCTCGAATATCCGTTGTACCTCACCATAGTACAGATCTCTCGTCTTCCGAAGTGATGTCGTATGGGATACTCCAGAATGAGAATCAGCATCGATCTGTGCTTCGTCAACCCTCAAAAACTCTCCCGCGATGCAATGCTTTTGACGCGCTCCACGTGTGGACTTGCATCGTTTCGTGTACCACTCCTTGGTTTCAATGGAAAATTGTTGATTACTCTTGAAGATTGTGGCCCACTGGTACTGTTTGAGAGAAGTGATTCTATAGCTTTGGACGCCATCGGAGACGTTCTGCCTCATGAACCTTGATATAGAACTTCTTTTTTCTCCGCATACCTCGCTCTCGATTCCAGTTCCATGACACT
The DNA here is from genome assembly GCA_030374765.1 of Agarophyton chilense. Classification (NCBI taxonomy): domain Eukaryota; phylum Rhodophyta; class Florideophyceae; order Gracilariales; family Gracilariaceae; genus Agarophyton; species Agarophyton chilense. Next base: position 596,665 of record JARGXX010000095.1, on the reverse strand, counting down.
CGACGCCTGTACTGGTATAACGTGTACTTTTCCCTTCGCCTGATGATTCAGAGTCCTGATCACTTGTTTCGCTCGTGAGCCTCAGAGTTTTCTCTTCGACGACTCGCGGAGCAAGTCCATTGTTCATAATCCGAAGGGCGAATAGTCTATGGTTCTTATGGAACAAGTGAGAGTATACATTTGTCTTGGAGGTCATTCGCCTTCCCATGTTCCCAAGAAGTCGCTCGATAAAAAACTGAGATGTCGTTGGAAGAGGACCACACTGTTTCAAAAGGTCTGGAAGGTTCAATACTGCATGAGTTGTAGGTGTGAAGCAGTACGCATCTGAAGATTTTCTGTAGAACAAATCGACGAACCTTGCGTACAGCTCCTCCACAACATGCTTTAACTCTTCAACTTCACCATCCACGCACTGATATTGGAAGCATATCGATATCAGCCTCGACGTCAGCCTACATATAATTAATATTTTCCCCTCAACTCCTTCACGATGCAGAAATGGAACGAGGTACATTTCCAACTGACGTTTGAAGTCCTCGGCCTTATATCTTTCTATGTCACTGAGAGCCAACGGTGGCCTCCCCCATGAAACAGGAATTCCTCCTGAACATCGATCCATGTTACTATCTATCTTGTGGAGTGTGTTCCTTGGTATACAGTAGCTCGGAGTCGTTTCCATCTTCTTATGGCGAGCGTGAAATCCGCAGAGAAGCTTCAGAAAATGTTTACTCCAGCCCAAGAGTACCAGATGCATCACGTCGTATGGAAAAGAGTACTTGAAGTCCATCGAAAGCTTTCGAAAACAAGAATCGCGTTTGATGCCGGTTTTTCGTGCAATTTCCTTCATTCCAGCAGCAGCATCATCACCGAGTCGTTTGAGCTTGCCCCACGTGGAAATGATATCGCGTTCGTGGCGAGCCGAGCCGCATTAGATGTTGATAATGTCTTCGACTTTGTAGACAATGTTACGCCCTCTTCTCTTTTCCAACACAGCTTTCACAAGTCCAGATGAAATATGAGGAACAACGTAAGAGCTGTTACACTCGGGTATGTACGTCTTTTGCTTGAGACAGAATCTACAAAACACTGTACCGGTGTGTTCAACGTACCCCAGCAGTTTTGAAGCTACAGGCCAGTCAGCCGTGAAGAAAAGTACGTGTGCTCGGACAAGTCGGATACGCTTATCATGGCAGACAACCTGGACACCTTTCTGTAGCTGGCGAAAGTCTTTCACAATTTCAGACATGAATGTGTCAAAGTACTGGGATACATGAGAGCCAGGTACAATGGCAAGGATGAGGGTGTTATTTGCTCTCGATCGTTCCTCTACGCTGAAGTTCAATACTGTGCGAACGAGGGGCCAAGAAGATATTGGTTGCTCTTTTCTGTTCTTTGTGCACTCAAAACCATCTGTGGAGAATGTGAGAAACACATGCAGCACATCTGATTCTTCATCCCACTGCTGCATACAACTGGAGAATTTTCTTTGAAACATATTACCATGATGGAAATCTTGGTCCTCGGCAACATTTATTGATTCCATGCAAGCATCTTTGGCTCGCTTGCATCCTTCAATAAGTTCTTGGAACGAGTCACGAACTCGGCATAGTGTCTTAATTGCAACTGTCGGTCTCAAGTACCAGAACTTTGCACTTCCAATTCCTTTGATAGTATTTTCACAGGCAGGACATTTAACTGTGTTTCTCAGCCTGCCGGCGGAAGCAGTATGACCCTCCCTGCACATCTGCACATATGATTCCGTCGCGAGGGAGTTGCGAACAGCGAACGAAAGCATTGTACGGTATGAAACCATGGCGTTGATTGGGGCAACAGTGGGAAGCTTTTCTAATGTTCTCTGAGATATACCTGACAGTTCAGCAGTATAGAGAAAGGATCCAAGCCTTCTGAACTCATCAGCGCTTTGTACACCTGTATTCCTCGTTTCAAAACCAACAATGGCATCTGAGGAAAGGGAAAGCTGGGAAGCCTGTTGAGGGTCAGAATCTTCGGCACTTCTGGACATTTGGCCATCATCGGATTTATAGAAGCCAGAGCTCTGTCTGTCTATATCGAAAGCATACGCATCCAAAGGACTGATAGCGCCAGGTTGCAACAACGAAAGTTGCGCATCCTCATTTTTCGCATCCACGGGAAGATTATGGAAACTGTTTTGAAGATTCACGATGGGCACATGAATGGGTGAATCCTCCTCTCTACCAAGATCAAATCCCCTCACATCGGAGCTCTCCTCCATTTCGCTCAAATCTTTCTGCGTTTGAAGTGGAGAAATAGATTGCTCATCATTCAGCAATTTCTGCTCGGGCTCCAGCTCCCATCTGCACCTTCTTTTTCTGCAAGGGGCTTGCTCGGGAAGCCTCGTATGTTGTTCGGAGCTTTCTTGAGAGACGGGTGCTGGGGGTTCCCATCGTTTGCCAAGCATTTGCCATCTCCCCTTACGCTTTCTAGATTGAAAGAAGGACGTGGACATGTTCATTCTGGAGCTGCAGAGAAGGATATTGTGAGAAGGAGGAACTCAGTATTGAACGATGATGCTAAAACGAGGTAGCCGCGTTATCATGGAGTTCAGAATTTGAATATTGATGGCTAACGCAGATCCGGCGTATAGTCCTAGCTCCCTCTACCTCTTCGGGCAGGTTCAAGGGTCAAAGTTTATCAGATTTGTGGCCGAATGTAGAGAGGGCATTTTGTGACCAACTTTTTGGCAAATGGAGAAGGTTCATCCGAAAGCTTGCCGGCGCTTTCGTATGAAGTCCGCTTGTTTTCTTTCGATGCGACTTCCATATAAGTTCCCTTTCAAACATTTCTTCGAGCTTCACCTCCCGTGTCTTCCCCTTCCAGGCTCCATTTCATCCTTTCTGTTTCTTTCCCGTCGCTCCGGTCCACATCCAATTCCCCATCTCGTTCATTTCCGTTTCCGTGCACCGCGTACCGTATTCGTTCTTTAGACTTCTTCGAACGAAAGCGACGGCAGCGTACCAACGTACGGTTAACGCATTATAAGTACTGCCTAGTTCACGTTTACATTGATGAGAGTGCTTCATCTTCTGCTAACGTTCATGCATATATTTCGTTTGCTCTGCGTTTTTAATGACTTAGGGTTGTTCATGCATCATGGGGTCTCGAGTTATTAACCCAGTCACTGCAGATTACAATCAGTCGTCGATGCAGCAGGAAAGCATCATCGACAGCCGGTCGGGGGGTCATATAGTTCTCCCAAACAGTATCGGCATTCCAACAGCGGCCTATAAACGGAGAATGAAGGTATCAGATAGGCCTGGCGTTCCCACCGGCACCGTTCTTTCAGCGCGCTTAGTTTTTAACCGTTTGTACCGGGAGCAGATGGGAACTTCGGCTCCATCGAATGAAAACTATCCTGTGTATGCAGAGATCCCAAACGCAGTCAAGGACCTCATCAGGCAGTTTCTGTATCAGAGGATGTCATTAAGGCGCGGAGAAAGGACATTCACTTCTGTGAAAATCGAGTATGCCACTCAACTGACGCATCTCAAGCGGAAGATTGTGGATGCATTTCCAGTTCTCGGAGCGGCTCAGAAGTTCTGGCTGGCGACGGAGTTTATCAAGGAATCCATGCAACGCAATAAGAAGGCTTTGATCGAAGCTTCGAAAAAGGCAGCCAGGAGACGTTTATTGTCCACTGATCTTGGCGGAATCCAGAACGACTTGAGTGCACATGCACCTGAACAGAACGGTCCCAATCCCGTTGTGTCTCCCGTTGTGTCTCCCGTTCTCTCTATGCATGTCCGGTCAGGGGAGCATGTGCAAGGTGGTGCGATGCGAATGAATGACAGGTCTGACGGTGGGAGATGCCGCCCTAGCCACACTCAACGACGAAACCAGAATCAACGTTCGCGTAAGCGCACTGCAAGGGGCAATGACAGGTCTGCACAAGTTGGAACTCTTCCAGATGACGATCAAGTACTTCAACGCCACGGCCACTCTGCACTGCATTCAATTAGTAACGCCGGTTCGTTTGCTAGGTGCTTTTCAAGAGACATTAGTGGCCATCCTCCGCAACCCGATCAACATAGTATTCACAATCAGAGCGGTGAGCCCTATCGCAACGAGCAGAACAGTAACCAGTTGCAGGCTGCTGTGACCGAGAGGGCCTCGAACAAGCGCCCCTTCAACCAAATTTCCACATTGTCCAACAAATCGGGTGAATTCGATGATGACAACAAAGACCAACATGATGAGTATCGCTCTCAAGCGCCACAAAAACAGCAGCGGCAGCATAAGACAACACGGAAAGGAGTGAAGGGAAGGGCATGCAGAAAAGGCATCTCCAACTCCAGGACCATGCAGAGGCTACATGAAAGCGAAACATCTGAAGATGAGTCTGACTCAACTGTGCTTCACGGGGCAGAGGAAACTTGGGTTGCACGCCACAGAGAAGCACGTCAGAGCTCTCGTATTAGAAATTCGAAGGCAGCTGTTTCTCGATTCCGCGCCCCTCGCTCCATGAAGCCGTGAGAGACTTTGTGATAGTCCTGTCGTGTTGCTAATGACATGTTTCCTATTGTAAGTACACTCGCCTTCATTGATTTATGCGGGCTCTGCTGGCTAACACCTCTAACTGCTCCAGGTCCCTAACCTTTCACAAACGATATCATGTTCAAAATTACTCTATTGCGAAGCATATTCAACATAACGTTTATGGTGCTATCGCCAACCACGGAGTACGTACAGTGAGTTCCTCCCGTTTGCAACCATGATTAAAACCTCATATGCCTCACCAGACTAACCAACTATCGTTCTTTTGATTTCAATGTGTCAGGACTCCCGATTAACTTTGTGTTACCATGAAGTTCGTATATATCACCATAGATTGGGCGAACGGTACGATTTGAAATCTGGATGAGGCGGTTCTTGGTGTACGAAATGGTTGTAGTTGTTCATTGCTTGACTTGCATCAAGTGTGAGTTCTAGATGCGATACAGTTTTGATCATACAAAGTAGTTTTTTCGTCTAAGTAAGTCTAAGTGAGGGAAATTCCATCTTTGTATGGGAGAGCTTGGAGACTATCATCTTCATAAGAAGTGGGACTGGAGAAGACCCCTCTCGGTGGATTTTACGAGTAAATTATGTCCAGAACTAGAACCTAAATGGTGTGAAATATGTGTTGTATTGGAGAGTTAATGGACCTGATAAGGTCACAATTCGGTGTTCTATCTGTCCGAAACTGAAAGAAACAAGCGTCCATATCCAACAATCATTTGTCTTGATTGTGGAGAAGGGTTCTTATTTCGAACCAGATCGGAACTGAGAATGGACTTGGTTCGCCCAATTTTCCAGCCGTGTTTCGGCTCAATTTAGTCCTATTACGCCCTTTTTGCGTATGATCTCGGACTCATGAGGTACGCTGACGTGCTCTAATTCTCTGCCATAGTTGGTGCAGTGTTCGTCCTACAATAGTCGGCCATATTTTGGCATACGTTAAAAGGCATATTTCAGGCCATTTTTTGGCCTGTTTTTAGCCGGAAATTTTAAATAAAATTAAGGTCTAAGTACGGCCATATTACGGCCATATTTTGTCCACTCATGCTGCGCACTGGGTATCGGATACGTTCTAAGTCAGCAGGAGCGAGCTCCGATTCCCGTATAAAGTTCGGACCAGCACCTGTGTCCAGGATAGTCAATCGACGAGATAACAGATTCCTGTCAGAGCCGATGTCGGCATAGACCTTATAGTTTCTTTTAGACACTACCATGAGGTAATTTTCCCGTTTTGACGGGCAAGTATAACGTCTCCAAGGACGATGTAACTCACAGTCAAACTGTACTCGCTTTCCGTCCGGCGGATTGATTCCGTACGGCGGAAATTTCTGAGGCCTCAAAAGAATCTTGGGCTTCCAAGCGCGGGAGCAGGGAGGCGATCTCTCCCTGGTTAGCACTACGGGATCGACTAGTGCCGACCCCCTAGGGGCTCCCTCACTTAGTTTTCCGTTTGCACCGGCTTATTCGCCTCAAAGACGCCTCTTCCTACCAGGGTTCCGGGTTGTAACAATTCAGCATTCTGAGCAACCGGCTTGTCCGTCCGGCGCATTGGTGTCTGAGAAAACCAACTTTTGGCTTTCCAATACATGCCCGCCGGTACGCGGCTCCTTTCCTCTTCTGAGAGTGCTTCATAATTCGTCATGATACGACTCAGATCCTTTGCAGGAAGCGTGCATTCTGCACTCAAATGGTGTTTTCCATAACATGAATAACATATCAAACCGTCACGACGGTTGGTCAACATAGGTTGTGAACGGTATGCCGTGCGAGTATCCACCCATCCGGGTTTCCCGTTCTTAAAACCTCCTTGTGGTGGCACCGTGTAGGGACGGTATATAGGGCGACCGCCCTCCATAGCCATTAGGGCTTCCTCGTCCTGAGACTCCGAGTGTGCGAGATCCACTGTAGGTACAGAAGAGTCCGTATATTCCATTAAATGGACCACCTCCTCATGCGAGTCACTCCCTTTGGGTGCCAACGACGAATCTCGTGAGTCAACTGGAGATTCCAGATGTAGCAGTTTGCTGCGCTGATTAACTCTGGCGGAGATCTTCTCCTTACCCATTGAGGTTCCAAAAGCCAATGCACGACGGAGGCTACCACGCGCTCTGGCTGCGTCTCCTTCAGCTTTCGCAAACTGAACTAACTCCAAAAAGGAGACTCTTCCATGCTTCTCTCGATATCGAGCTACCAACGACTTGATGCTCGGGTCCAGCCCGTCGGTGTACAAGGTAATCTTGTCCTCTGTCGAGTGGACGTTTCCACAGTGGACTGAAGCTTTGTTAAGCCTTGAGCTGTACTCAGCTTCGCCCTGCTCAGGCTATTGGGTCACATTTCTGAGGTCCAGGATCGCCTGACGTATCGCGTTTGAAGTCGCGTAACTGCGCAGCAAATACTGCACCGCCTCTGGCCATAAGGTAACGCCGCCCTCATCGCCTGTCAATGATCTGCATACGGAACGATATTGCTCTAAAGCGAAACCCTTCAGGAAGTGTGGTAAAGACACCAATGCCTGTGGTTCACTCATCTCTAGAGTGTCTGCTTCGGCAACGAATCGAGTGAGAAACTCGATAACGAGAATTGGGTGTTTTCCCATCAAATATAAAATCATTAAGGCCGATCTTCAATCGTTTGATGTGATCCTTCACCTTCGCGGTTTCGCGTCCTGAGCGCTTCTTGCTCTTCACCTTCAGAAGGTAGTACCTGTAATTCAGGACCTTCCGATAAAGTGGATTCGAGCACGGGAGCACCTTCAATGTTCTGTAAGGTGAGCCTTTTTTTCTCATTAACCACGAAGACGTGTTCTTCTTCCGAGATCGGGACCTTCGATGACCATCATCACTGTCGTCGTCATATGACGTATCTGAATCATCAGAATCATCGGTACTGGAACTGAAACCCTCCGTACTTGACGATTCATCACTCGAATCACGTGCGGACTTCCGCTTCTTACGTCGTGACTCCGACTTCTTCAAACGAGCTTTCTCCAAAGGAGCTCCTTCCTCTTCCAGCACGACTGGTTTAGCAGCAGTCTGCGCATGAACTGCCGCCTCCAGGCGTTCTAAACGAGGTTTAACTCGAGTGAAGACTTCCTCTACATCCACGGTTAAGCCGGGTAGCGCGTCGGGCGTATTCCCGTACCTCTCCAGTAGATCGTTCAAATCCTCACGTAGTGTTTTCACTGATGCAGAGACCTGCTTCCCATCGTCTTGACGAACGAGTGCTTGGTGCGCACTGCGTAATTGTTCAACATCAGCGATAAGAGCAGCGATCTGCGATTCCAACGCAACCATGCGCACATGCGAAGCGCTTGACTCAGACTTGAGACGACGCAAGTCCCTGCGCAAATCATCCTCTTCTTGAGGTCCGACGACCTCAGGGTCAACTACGGCTTCTGTGGTGGGCGTGACTGCCGCTGCCACAGGGGCCGGTACATCCGAGAGATCTCGTTCATCATTCACCGAGCGTGAGCGCGACATCGCTTGACGATACAGCCGCTCTCCGGCTTCAACAGATGAGGCGAGACTCGGTTTCGGGGATGGTAACGCAGGACCGGGGCGACCAGTACTCGACTGGCTTTGGGTCTTCGGCATCCTAGACCAAACCTGAGTCCAGGTGCGAACCAAATGGTGTCTTCGACTTCTCGACCACGTGTTCAACCACGATGAATTCCGCAATCGCCGGAGGTGGTTTGATAAACGATAACTGTAGTGATTCTACTTCTTCCAAGTATCGCTATCGATTCCACGTTCCAGGAACGAATTATTCAAAGCAGATGACCACAGTTGTTCTAAGTCGGGAGACCACTTGTAGTATCCGCTCTAACGGAGAGAGCAGACACCTGCGACAGCGTTCGGACTGCCGATGGGTCGCTTGCGGCGAAGGAAATGGGGAGGTAGAGCTACAACACTAGCGAGCTGGAAGTGGGGTGTAAGGCCACTACTCGCCAGCGAGGGTGAACAGTGCAACTGTAAAACGCTGATGGGACGTAGGTACGAGACGGCTCGTGAAGTGGTTGGGGGCTGACTATCTATTATAGTTCGTCCGGATCTCCGGTTAAGGAATCCTAAGCGAGGAACAGAATAGTCATGATGCCCATGTTGTCTCCTTTACTTGGAGTCGGCGCTCACCTCTGGTGCACTATATACTTTGTGCCAGGGTGAGTGCCCAAATAAATATATAAATAATACCCAGTGGTCAGCCACTTAGCCAAACCACTGTATGGGTATGGTCCCTAATGGACGTCTAGCTACAAAGGGTAGTAAAACCTGCCACGTGGATCGCCACTACATGCGCCGTTGCAAGCCAGTCCACTCGTGATACCACGTGTTCCACTAATATACCCTGCCTCCTGGCATCCTACGCGGTGTGCCGTTTCATATCACAAGTTTGATGACATCACTCACTTATGAGTTCCAACCGCGTCTTCGCGAAAAATCATCCTATCGGATTCCCCGACATAGTAGAATACTACAGATGATGCTAGACCACAGTTCCAGCACCCATACCGTACCGGCCTTCAGGGTAGGGAAATTGTCACCGATCAAATGGGCAAGATGCGCAAAGCTCAAGTTATAGAGCCGGCGTCCCCAAACCAATCCAAATGGGCAAGTCCCTTTGGTCTCCTGGCAAAGAAAGATGGCTCCGTCAGGTTCTGTGCCGACTACAGGAAGCTGAACGCAGTAACCAAGAGGGAATCGTACCCGATGCCCCGTATGGATGACTGTCTTGATTCCTTAGGCGAAGCTGTCGTATTTACCACACTGGACGATAACTCTGGATATTGGCAAATCCCTTTGGCCGAAGATGCGAGAGCGATGACAAGCTTTACCACCCGTAAAGGTCTGTTCAGATTTACTCGTATGCCCTTTGGTTTAAAGAATGCACCAGCAACTTTCCAACGGGTAATGGACATCATACTGTCCAGAGTCAAATGGAAACTCGCCCTGGTCTGTTTGGATGACGTTATAATCTTCTCACGGACCGTAAAGGAACATCATCGCCACGTGAAAAAGGTGTAAACCATCCTACAGGACGCTAGAGTGACACTGAAACTCCGCAAATGCGCTTTTTCCCAGGCCTCAGTGGAATACCTCGGTCACATCGTCCTCCCAGGAAAGCTAAAGGTAGCCACACGGACCACCAATGTGATTCGCCAGGCTAAGCCTCCTAGTACCCACACGGAACTACGATCCTTCGTGGGCTTGTGCAATGTCTACCAACGGTTCGACCAAGGGTTTGCGAAGATCTCGGCCCCTCTCAATGCTATGCTGAAGAAGGGAACACCTTCGTAGTTCAAAGCCCTAACCGACGACAAGTACGAGGCAATTCAGATCCGAAAGGACGAATTGCTGAACCCATTCATATTCTCTTAACCAAAGCCCAAAAAGCCTTTCGTCCTGGACACAGATGCTTCTGATGTCCCAGTGGGATGCGCACTGCTACAGGAACGAAAGTCGCCGTAGAACTATCGACCTATTGGATATTGGAGCAGAACGCTTACCAGCGCAAAGCGAAACTACAGTACTACCGAAAAGGAATGCCTAGCCATTTTATGGTCCATATTGACACTCCGTCGGTACCTCGAGGAAACCAGGTTTACCACTAGGACAGACCATGATCCACTCCGCAGGTTACTCAATATGACCGATGCATCAAGACGCCTCGCTAGGTGGCGCCTTAGGCTTTCATAATTTGACTACTAGATAACCTATAGGCCAGGCATCAAGCCCCAGGGAGCAAATGCCCTCTCGTGAATCATTACCAACGGAACTGACGACAATCCATTGGACGACCTAATTCCTACCCCCTTTACAGACGATGGACCTCAGCCTTATACGGAAACGGATTACCTTATGGGTAAGGTCCAATCGGATGATCCCTAAGTAAAAGAGAACGAAGTATCCCTATTGGACTGGGAGACAGTACCGTCCAATTCGACACCATCTCAGGTTAACGCGATAGCCCTGGAGGAAAAGGAGCTCCTCCTTATAACTATTGAGGAACTCCTAAAGGGGCAGGTCAAAGACAAGTACTTCAAGGAAGCAGCCCAGTTGGTAGGAACCCCTGGATGCCTATTCGACTATGGCTGATTTGGACTACTATGTCGCCGCTCACCGCTGAATGGCGCACTCCAACGGGTAATACCAACTTTGCGAAGGGCGCGATTCCTATACCTCGTGCATTTCCCTCGCTTGTCTGGTCACCGTGGAGGTCGACGAATGTAACAGACCCTAAAGAAGTTCTTCTACGGGCCACTGATGGCGCAAGACCTATGGCAAATCGCACGGAACTGTGCATCGTGCGCACAGATCTGAGTGTCTCGCGCCAACTATCAGGCCAAATTGAAGCTCTTCCCCGCTGCAGGTCCGATGGAATTTGTCGCGATGGATATACTTGGGCCTCTGCCTAATTCGTCCCATGGAAAACGGTTTGTCTTGGTTATAACCGATAGGTTTACCAAACTTACCCGAGCCCTACCCCTAGGAAAGCCAACAGCCACGGATTTCCCCACGGCTTTCTTGTCCCACTGGGTATATCCATATGGCATGCCAATCTACCTCCTTACAGATGATGGCAGCCAGTTTGTATCCAAATTCTTTTCACACGATTGTGCGACCTTAGGTATTAAACATGTGACCACCACGGCGTACCACCCGCAAACCAATGTCCAAGCCGAACGCTTCAACCACACCCTTCTGGACCGATTGGCACACTTCGTATCGGAACACCAATTGCACTGGGGCTACTACGTTGAGCCACTGGTTTACGCCTACAATACTCAGTTGCACGCCTCCACAGGGACAACATCTTTCGACTCCACGCTGACGAGAGCGCCGCCGCCGACAGCTGGGGACCTTCAGAAGTTTATTATACCCCGGGACATAACCGAAGGAATGATTCCTACCCAGGCGAAGCGCTACTCGCGCCGACGATATGGCCGCATTATCCAATCGCCCAGAACTGTACTAACCAAAGCCACACGGCACTACAAGATCAATTTCGACAAAGTCTTTTGGAACAAAAGGACCTTTGGGAAAGGAGACCTGGTTTACCTGGAACGGCCACCAAAAGACAGTGAGGAACTCGAGGACACTACACGGAAGCTCTTACCACGCTCTACGGTACCATAAGAAGTCCTTAAGGCCAATGAACATACCGTTACGTTACTAATTGACAGCCTACAGGACTCCGTATCGATTGATCGAGTGACTCGAGCTCTGAGCTCCCCCGAGTCACCAAAATCCTAGTCCTTTGGCCCAACGAAATCACTACAACCTCAGGTCGACGCTGAAATACCCACACCCCCTGAGGCAGTTCTCGCAGACCGGACTAGCCCCATGGACCCGATTTTCAATACCAATGACGATGACCCATCTCTTCCAACCGACTCGGATGGATTCGCCCCTCTGGACCACACTCTCTTGTCGGAGAATAAATACCAACCGGTGTATGTGATTGATCGTATCATCTCTGCCGCTCGGGGAGAAGATGGAACTAGTCGCTATCGCGTCTGTTGGTTCGGCTACACACCTGAAAAAAACACATGAAAAGAGCCTCAATCTATTCCGGCTAATTCTATCGCCCGTTATTGGCGCAGAATCAGCCGCACGGAGCGCGGCCTTCAAGAGGGGGCACCCTCTGGTCGGAATAATCCCAAAACGCCTTCCAAAAGGCCCCCCAACACGACGGTTTCCCGGAGCACGACGGTTTGTCGTAGCTCCCGCATCAGGGAACAAGGTCAGTCCTTCGGAGACACGTGAGGAAGACCCAAGATGCTCTCAAGATTGGACGCCGTCCGGGGGCACGCACATTTGAGATACAAAAACGACCTTGCGAAAGCACAAGCATTAATTTATTTGACAACTAACAGAGGCAGAACAGCCCTCACCATGACTTCAAGGGTAGCGAAAGCCCTCGGAACACCAACAGGACTCACGGGGGCGGCGCAGGCGTAACTTCATCGTCCTCATTGGAATCTGCAGGAGCAAAACCAGGACAACAGTCACCCAAGGAGCTAAGTAGGCCACAAGAACCGGGCCCAGCGAGCCGAGCTCGCTTCTTCGGCGGAGATTCACCTCAAGAACTATTGTCATCATCGGAATCCTCCCAGTCGCTCAAATTTAGACCATACCGGGCATCCAAGTCGGCAGTAACCCTATAAGACATCACCTGCGTCTTCTTCTAGAGGATATTGACCAAAGCGGTCTTCAGATGCTGACCCGTTTGGACAACCGCGGCTTAGCGCACCGAGCGACGCGACCAGGAGTAAGCTTCACTCAGGACTGTTGCAATGTTCATCGAGGCAGTAATACCAACGGGACGGCAGAAAGGCATGATGTACTGCCCGCGGATTTCGTCCGATGGTATGGTCATAGCGGTCTCCGGGATATTGTAAGCCACTTGGTATCCCGAGGGGCTCCCTGCTTGGTTGTTCGAAGCCATGGTGCGGTTGCCCACACGTTGGTTCGCCGGGAAATGGACAGGAAAAACGACGGAAGCAACATAGCCCGGAGGTAGAATGGAATGTCCGACGGGCTTATAAGGCGATCGCAGAATCGTGCGCGACCAATGGAGGAATACCGCGACGCGAAGAAGGAAAGATGAAACCGAATCGGGCAGGATGACTCAATTGACCTTGAATGGACGAAACGCGCAACGTTATTCACGGCGGAAAACGCGCGTAGGGTCGCCAAAAGAATACCAAAGGATAGGAAAAGCGGCAAGGAACCCCCTTCGTTGCGCGTATAGTACCTTAGGTGAACTAATTGCCAACCTGGAGCCAAAGGTGAGCTCTTACGCACTGGTACCTCCGAGGACGGTGGAGATGCGACGCCCCGTCGCGCCCACAGGTAAGGAGAGCAACTAACCGCCGGATAGGTCATAAGACGCCGACATTTCGTGCACGGCACCGCTCGTGCCCAGGCCATTAGGACGCTGAGGATCACGACGTTCCGACCCCGATGGCAAGATTGGAGGTTAAGCCATAGTTCCAACACGAGTCAGACCTCAGGATTGTGTAAGGCAATTTGGACTTTGTCGTGACGGTCGAATCCTAGGGAGGGAGATATGTGAAGGAGCAATGATAACGGTTCAGCCATGTGAACCGCCGGGGCCTGAGGTATCTTACAGGCGACACGTGGAGGGTAGACCTCAGGTGGACTCTTGTAGATTATTAATTTTTTTTAATTAGTGTAGTAGATTAGCATTACAGTGCCAGGGAGAGCTCAGCGTCTCGTTAGTACTATTTACTTGGCTCGAGTGACGCTTCTCCCTTAGAGTAAGGTAGGCACCGTTAGGATACTAAATAAACCCCTTTGGTACAATAGTTCCACCCTTTGGTATAATAGTTCCACCCTTTGGTCTTCAAGGCATCGTTTCCATAGCTCCAACCTTTAGGACTACGCAGTAAACGCCAGCCCATTGCAACAAATACTCTGGGAGTGGCAACGTCAAGGATTCTAACCTTAGGACCCGCTCTACCACGCTACCCCCGGTCGAGACCTGTACGCTGACCCACCCGTCATTGCGTTACAGCGTTCTTGCCGCCGCTCCGGAAATCGGATATCTTAGCGAAACTCTTTGGGTCGAGATACATATGAGAGAACCTTTGGTATTCTTCCACAGAGGACAGGAGAATGGCACGACGCACTGCCCGCGGATTTCATCCAATGGTATGGTCATAGCGGTTTCCGGGGTGCTAATAAGCCAATCGGTATACGGAGGAGCTCTCGGCATGGTTGTTCGAAGCCATGGTGCCGCTGCCCACAGGCTGGTCCGCCGGGAAATGGATAGGAGAACAGATGGAAACAGACAAAGTCCGGAGGAAGAAGACCGTATCCGACGGGGTAATAAGGCGAGTTCGGCATCGCGCGCAACGAAGGGAAAAGGACCACGATGGGAAGACGAGATGACGGAAATGACCCGAGCGGAGTGACAGACGTAAACCACGGTGGACGAAGCGCCGAGGGTCGCCAAAGAAAGAGCGGAGACAAAGGATGGTCCCAATAACCGCCAGGGGAGAAGAAGCCCATGGACCATCTCGGAAACGCGACACGAAAAATTTGCCGGCGATGCACCTATGGCCAGCGCTTACGGTGCGCTTGAGCTTCAGTCCTTAGGCAAATTGATGGCCACCCCGGCGCCACTGGTCAGCTCAAGCTATCTCGTATCCCCGCAGGTGATTACGACGCGACGTCCCGTCGCGCCCAATGGTAATGGGAGCAACTAAGTGCTCTCGTCCCCTAGGTCAATCATAAGGCAATCTGGACTTCGCCGTGAAGGTCGAATCCTAAGGAGGGAGATAAGTGAACGAACAATGATAACGGTTCAGTTCTGTAGGCCGCCGGGGTCTGAGGTATCTTACAGAAGCCACGTGGACTAACCGACGTCGGTGGACTCATTTAGATAATTATTATTTTTTAATTAGTATAATAGGATAGGTTTACAGTGCAAGGGAGATTCCAACGCCTCTTCATTGCTATTTACTTGGCTCGAGTGACGCTTCTACCTTAAATTAAGGTAGGCACCGTTACGATACTAAATTACCGCCTTTGGTTACATTATTTCCACCAATTCGTCTTCAAGCCATCGTTTCCGTAACTTCGACCTGTAGGACTACGCAGTAACGGGCAGCTCATTGCACAAAGTTCTCTTGGAGTGCCGCCGTCATGTATACGACACTTTGGACCCCCTCTACCACGCTACCACAGGTGATACGCTCCAGCGCTTGAGGCCGGAGAAGGCTTCCAAATCCGATCGTGTCACAAGAGAAGCAAATGTTTCGAACCAAGTCGTAGCAAAAAGCCTCAACTCACAAGTGAATTGGCGCTTCACTTTTCGGTTGGCCCGCATCTTATCCTTAGCTTATCAGGAGAGGCAACTGGATACGCTAGGAATGTCCAGGTAATACACGCTCGATGATTTGGCGTGCACCATGATATCCTGGTGATGCCCACCAGACGGTAAAATAAACTTTTTGAAAGAAATTGACAACGTTTGGATGCACAGAAGATGACCCAAACACTGTTCGTGTGCGTTTGCAGATTGATTTCATGCACAGATGATAACCCGACATACTTTGTTTTATTGTTCAACGGTGGCTGGATGCTCAGATGATAGATTGCTAGGTTACTGGAAATCCTATCCCCACTCGGTTAGTTGTGCCTAAGAAGTTATTTTCGCACTTGTCAAACCTTAATCTCTCGGTTTCCAGATTTCCGCCGTAACATCACTCTTTATTTTTGATTCTACCTCAGTCACAGATTTAGAATAGCCTACAGTCTCCGGCTCCGAACAACTTCTCTGACTTGCGCTGCGAATCAATAACGGGGAGTTTAACACAAAGTCATACACTGGTATGATTTTCATTATCAATTCGCTTGTAGTGTTTCTTCTGAAGGCTTCCGAGCTCTTCATTGAAATTAGCATTGATTTTAAAACTGCCATTTCTCGTTCGTCGCCTTAGTTTGATGTGGCTTGTACCAATGCATACTTGAATTTTGGAGTACCAAGAAGATCTTCCACTCTAGAACCTGAGATAGTCTCATTCATGGGAAAGAAGTGTATATCATTTAACCGATTTTTCTTTTAACAGGACACCCTTATCTCGAACAAAGAACTGCTCCCATGCAACCGCAATGCCGAACCTAATGGTTTTGTTTTGTCGCAAACGCTGGATTGGGTGCATTTTGGGAGTGCTGGTATTCTTGGTGAATAAAAGTAACCGTCTCCTGCTGGTTCTAGCTTAGCCTCACTAAGGAGTTTTCCTGATTTAGAAAACAAAGTACTAGTCGGAGGAGGCTTGTGGTTCGTAGAAAATGTAGAGCGTGTCATTGTTCCGCGACCTTCTGATGACGAAGTTCACCGACTCCGTTGAATTTTGTTGACTTGAAATTTATCTGCTACCATTGGTAAGCCCTTTACTATCGACAGGTACAGTCAGTGGCACGGATTTCTTCTCGGATGGTTTTTAAACTTTTTCTACTGGGCGTCCTACTCTGGCACAGGAGCTCCTGGAGATTCGAATGCAATCCTCGAAGGCAAACCGGTACATACGACTTTTATTCCACCCTCTGACACATGGTTATGGGAACCTGGATTGAAGTTTGAAGTATACTGGATTATTTCCATGTACTGAGATACTTGACTCAACGATCTCGAGAGAAGTGGGGTGCGATTTCTCGATTCTAGAAGAGCAGGATCTCTCAAATTTGAGAGAACCAAGACTGTGGTTGAAGAATATGGACTTCTATCACTGTGCTTGGAAGGTGTGGTTCTCTTCCTTCTATGGAAAGTGGTACAACTCCTCTTTAGATCACTCACAAGTTTCGATGGTAGCTTTCGAGACATGATATCTAGGCTGGTGGACAGCAAAATAAGTCATTCTCAACGCCTTAACTCAACTCGTGATGGTATTGTACCATGGCTGACGAAATCTGAAGAAGGAAAAGTACATCTCGGTGCTGTAGGCGAAGGAAATCATGTAACCCCAAAGGAGTTGAAGTTTGCTCACGGAATAACTACAGTGCGACATCGAGGAATAACTTCATTCTCAGCCTCCTGTAACACTTCCAGGCACTCATCATCTGCGTTAAACGAATGAACGGGCCAGACTGAAATGTCATTTGCATCATCGCAAGCAAACATGACTCGTCAGGCTGAGCTTCTTACGACACGGGTGCTTACGCTACGTTGATTAAGAAAAGCTAGTGAAGCTCGTTTTGAGGATGATGCAATACTTGGAGCTGTTTAGTAAACACAGAAGACAGACTATGGTACCATTGTATCATGTTTTGTTACAAGGAAATGCTTGTATTACTGTCTAAGAAAGAACATTTCCTCAAGAAGATGTATGTTTCTGGAGGTCAGCTCACTCTGCCAAGGCAGATAAATATCACAGAGAGAATTATTGTTCGGATCTAAGCGGTTTTCCATATGAATTGACTATGGAATGAATTATTGAAGGACTAACTAGCCGCATAGAAATTCTATCGAACCAAACAGAATGGGATCTGTAGCTTCAGTTTCTGTTGCTTGATTTGAGAACAAGCTCAACCCTATCTAGTCGAGCTTGATAATCAACTGTTTTCTTCTGAAAAGTTTCCAACTCCATTTCATTTGACTCCAAAAACTCTCGAAGCCTCTCAACTGTTTCGTAGTTACGGTACCGGATACCAAAGTAATAAAAGATAGACGTAATATTGATGTGTAGATAATCGTAACGTCGTTGTAACCAATTACTTCAGATTGACACTTACCGTGCCGTGATTTTGAATCACAGGTACCAAGCTCTGATCGCAAGGATTCTGTAGGACAGACTTGGGTTTTAATCCCATGTGAGAACCGATGATGGGGGCACCCGAATTTTTCAAATCCGAACCAGAGGCCGCGCGCGCACTTTGCTTAAGAACGCAGTATCTTTCTGAAAGTCGCCATCTTAGAAATTATACATTTAATCGCTGCTGTTATATCGACCTTTCGTTCTGGTCGATTCGTTTCCAGAGTACACACCTGGATTCACGACTCATAAGATCATGACTGTTCTTCAATGCGTTGAAACTACGGCCTGCTGCAGTCCAAATCTTACTACAGCAGTGGCGGGATCCTTCCTCAAGAGGTAGATGGCAACCAAACTGAGTTGTCCCATCGAGTGCATGCCCTCCACCACTAAGCCCTCCCCGTCACTTTTTCACTGAGCGCAGTATCTCGGGACGGTGCAAGCCAGGTCTAGCCACGCACAGCTGCAATAGGAACAGCAGTTCATGACGCCACCTGACCACAGACTGAATTTTGAAAATGAGAATTATGGAGAGCAGAAGAATGTGTTAGTACTATCCTGTTGCTCTTTCATCATCATTTATGATCTCTGCTTTTTTGCACGTAGTTCATTAGTCTGCACGTCTTCGTCATTACGTTGCAGGCGGTCGCTGTGGAGGTGGTGGTTGAGAAGAAGGCGTCGAAGATTTAAGATAATCGATGACTTAGTGTTCAAATCATGGAGAAGAAGACGATAATTCAACTCTACGCCTATTTGTTCTTGAATTATTGATGCATGAATTAGGAGCTTTATGAACTCATAACGTTATGACATGATCGAAGGAGAAGGGGGACACTAATCTACGAGATTTCGATCAAAAGATTGGACGAGAAGGGGACACAAACGACTGAAGTGTCGTGTAATGAATATGAAGAATGAGATGATTTGCAACAATCATACGTGAACAATGGCGCATGCGGCGATACGCACCGTTTTTCATATGATTCCTTTTCCATGCAACTGCCTGCCTTGACAGGTCATTTATCATTCATCACGAGAGAAGCGATACACACACATGCTTTTGCTAAGCAGTCCAACACCTTTAATTGAATCGCGACCCCATGCAACCCAGATAGTGCTCCACCAGGCCAAAATCAAAAGATTCACCTCTCTGCTCGTGCAAAAACGGAACCTTTGCTATGGATCAGTATCTGAAGACCAGGAGAGAGATCGACACCTACCCTGCACTTCCTTCGAATACCATATGGTGCCGCTGTTTTCAAATAAGGGCTTTTCCCATGCTGTTTGTCACAAACGGCGAGAACGCGCTTCAAGGTAGGCAAAAATATCAAAAGCAGGCTGTCCTTTGTTCCTTCTTCTAACCATGGTCCATCATTTCTCGCAATCTATAAACCGTTTTACTTGCCCGTCGGATCACGTCAGATCGCGCGTGCGAGACTACTGCACCGGCAGATGCTAAGGTTTCGGTAAGGTCTGACAATCATTCATCAATAGGTTTATGCATGTGCGATGTGTTCAATGGCCAATCGCTATCGTCTAACCTGGTCTTCACCTCTCAATTTTGACGTTTCCTGGTTCAGCATCCACTGTCACAAATTCTACAGGTGCTTGCCAGATTGAGACGCATACGCAGATATCAAAGTTTACAAATCTAAGAAACAAGACAAGTAGCATAAGGATTGAACCAATACTGGTACAACAGAAATATTGAAAAGAACCAGAAGTCACTCACATCAGGCTTTATTCTGTAAGCCTCCACAATGAAGACTACGAAAAGAGAAAGAGCTGACATTTTTTCAAGACGACCAGTGCGAGCTCGAGAAAAGGATCAAGATCCGCGTACTCCCCAGTTGCCTGGTCTGGCTCTTACACGCGAAGACCTGTTCTTTTCGTGCGTTGCACGCCCGGTGATATTCGTGCGAGGATGGGGACGTTCTATTAGGGATTCCGTTCCAGACGAATTCGTAGTCATTCGGTGGCTCCTGTAGCTTTTACAGGTAACGACAGGTGCGGGAGCACGTTGATTAAGTACAGGTTTCGGGGTTTTCTCGTCATCGTAAGCCTCTTGTCCAATTGGAGCAGGTACAAGTGCTGGATTAATCTCATCCTCATCCCCTTCTTGTACAAGTCGAGCAGAAGATAGAACTGGAGCGATCTCTTCCCTATCAAACTCTAACCCGAAATGAACAAGAGCCGGTGCTGGAGTGATTTCGTCTTCAATGGGTTCCTCGTGCGTCCCTTGTTCAAGTAATTTGGACTTTCGCAAACGTTGGAACTGATATACCTTATGTTGCTTCCATTACTTTTTCGCATATGTTGAGAACATGATCGTTCTGCAGGCGAAGAAAGATCTAAGGAACGGACGTAACCCACAGCTCTCTGTCTGGCCAAAGCTTGAGTTAGACCTCCATCTCTTTGCGGTCTGTTTTCTGAACCCAAACAATTAACGTTCGCATAGCTCCTGCCTGAGCCATAATTACTATTTCTTCGCAAGATCTCTTGAAGTAACATATTCAGGGCCCATTGGCCTTCTTCTTTTCTTTGAATTTGGAAGTGGCGGTTGATCCTTGAACGAAGCTCAATGACCACTTGTGAAAAGCTACGGATAAGGCTTCGGTAAGTAAGTTTCCCATCGTCAGGTACGTTCTTAACACAGTAGATGATCTCCCGAATACTGTGCATAGCAGAATGAAAGAATTCTTGTGATACCGGATAGTCTGGATCGTAGTCGCGACCTTCTAACGATGCAATCTTTCGGTTGACTACCTCTCTAATGCATACCTGAGATCCTTTACCTTCTTGAAGATGCTTATTCTTGCGTCGAGACTCAAATCTGGTTGGAATAGGAATAATCCTTTCATCTGAAGCTGTTGTGGTAAGTGTTTCTGTTTCCTGCGGACCCTGGTTGGTTTGATGACGAGGACATATTAAGTTCAAATTCAGTGATCGGAGCAGATCTCTGGAACACATTTTGAATAGATTCCCGGTAGACAAAGGCCCCAGATGAGTATTGTGGAGACCAGATGTGACACAACGCAGAAAGGCGGCTGAGGAAGATCATTGGGGGAGATGGTGGATATTTGGTATTTATGCACTTTTGACGAGAACAGTTTCGTTTCGTTATGGCGGTAACATGTGTCGTGGAACATCTTTAATCCGAAAACAAACCGTACATGGTGAACTTCGTTTAACGAACCAACATAACACGAAACGCAAGTTTAATGAATTGAGTTCGTCTCAGAACTGTACTGATGTCCACGAGGAGAAGATTTCGCCAGAACTCCGCCACTCGAGCTAGAGAGGGTGGTTCTTCAACCTTTCGTCCGAACATGGATGACGGGAGCCCATATTCGAATAGCGTATCTTCGTTCGAAGATTTGGTGTCTCATGATGGTGGAAACAGTGACAAACGCTTTCATCGCTCTGCAATCCCCAGTGCCCCTCAGCACAATATGAGAAGACGGAGAGCATCTCAGGCTCCGCAACCTATTCTAATGAAAGTCGATCATGAGCACACACCAAACCATATTGAATCTGAAGCAATCCACAGCCCATATAGTATACCGTTGTCAACCTGACCAGTGCGACCCAGGGGCGTAGTAGATCAACCTATCCCACAGTCGTACAATGATAACGGTGCCGCACCATCTCCTGAAATTCTTGTTCCGCATGAAAATGCTGTAGAAGAAAGGTCCACTCACACTCATGGCGATTTAGGGGAGATTGTTGTTGGGAAGGAAGAGCGCGTGCAAGACGAGTACTGGGCTCTATTGCCCGTAACGAAATGAGTCATTAAAAATGCACAATTTAACATAAGTGCGAGTTCAGAGTTGTCGCAACATTTGTCCCTAGGTTCCTGAGAAGAGCAAGTTCAAGGGTTGCAACAAACACATAATCCAAGAACTACAGAACTCTTGAAAGATGAAGAGACGAGAAGACTTCTCGAAGTTTCACCTTTCATTGACCAAGGGGAGCTCTCGCAAAACCAAGCCTGGAGACTACTATCTACTAACGTGGTTAACTCGAACTACAGCTACGATGTACCTATTTCCTTCATCCCAAGAAGAGCTGGGGTTCGAAAACGCTTTGGAGCTATGTTCGTTGAAAAACATGCTCCCCTTTACGAAAACATCGATTAAAGAAGTATATGTCCGAGTAAGGACTGCACCCAGCCTGTTTAGATTAGTCGAAGATACTAGTAAAGGCTCGTTTCTGAACAGCTAACGGCTTTATGTAAGGAAAAGGTTTCGTTTGATTGCTTGATAGAGGGCTGCAAGAAAGCATGCAATGTGAAAACTTATCATATAGAGAGCGATCTTTTTCTGTGCAAATATTACGATGGAACGTGTTTTCAGGAAAGGCATTCGGGAAAGCTACGGCACTGGAATCAAGATGAAAGTCTGTACATATTCCTGAATTTCTCTAGTGATGGGGTAGAGATTTTCAAGGAGCGGAAGGTGTGAAGGGCTATTTCGTCTCTCATGTTCTTAATTCTGAAATACAGTTCATAATACCGCTTTCAGGAAGCAAAAGTTTTGCTTTCAGGATTTGTTCCGGGATTTCATGGTACGGAAAATTTTGACCTATTGCTCTCTCTCATTTTCGCCGATCTGCAGCGGTTAGAGAATGGTTTGAACATTTGTTGTTACGATGGTCACACCGAAAAGTACAACCACTTGACATGTTTGTGACAGCAGACTGGCCGGCCGCAAGTAAGCTTCTTGGTATGAAAGGTCACAATGCCGAAATTACTTGTAGGAGATGTCACGAAGCAACTCGAAGGACTCTTAATAATGGAAACCATATGTGGATTTTACCAGAATCCATAAGATCAGGCAGTAATTGGCGAGGGTTTTCTCTAAGATCACCATGTAGCCACATAGACATGCAATAATCAAGGCCAAGGACGGCTCGAGAAACCGAGAAGAAGTGGAAAAGACTTCACATAGAGAAGAACAAATCGATGCGGGAGCAAATAATGAAGGAACCAGAAGTAAAACGGTCTTCAGCGATTGGAATTCTATCCCTCTCCATCCTGAAATGTTCCCCTTACGACCCAATGCATTTATGATTGCTTGGTTCGTTGAAACATCTTACATCCCTCTGTATTGGTTCACATTCAAAGAGTGACTCGAAGAAACATGCTTACATTGTGAGTGAGACTGTCATGCAGAACATAAATACGGCTCTTGCGTCTAACTCTCTCGGAATACCTTTACAATGGGGGCACTCACCCGAGTCTTTCAGGTACATTGGAGGATAAAAGGCCGAAGATTATAAGATCTTAGCTCTATAGTATGGTCCCACTTTGTTCAAGTGTAGTTCAATTCAGAAGAAATTGACTGATATCTGGGGTCTGAAGTCAAAGATAACTCATATTCTTTTCGAAACCACTCTAGGGATGGAAGATGTTTGTCTTCTTAAATATTACATTTCCAACTGTGACTCTTTGTTTACGGAATGGTTCTTTCGTGATCACTCAGAAGCCTTCTGTCTAACCCCAACTAGTCATGCAGTATTACATCTGCCTCAGGTCTTGGAAGAGTGTGGAACGCTTATGAATGTTTCTCAATTCTGGCCAAACGTGTGGCAGGATCTCTGACAGCCATGAACAGATCAACGCAACGGCCAGAGGCTGGCCTTTTTCACAAGACTCATAGTTTGTTCTATTTGAGAATAATTAGTGGCGGAATTTGGCGCAGCATGGCATACGATGGAGAATATGTCGGTATGAAGCCAATGGCAGCAATGGATGCTGAGGAGTCCAAGAACTCAATATGTGAATCAGGATGGGGTTCAGACGAGCATAAAGCAGACAGATTGTCTAAAGATGGAGCAGAACAACCACCTTCAAGTAGTTGTTCTTCCGATATGAAGGTCTTCGGTAGCAGTCGGTCCGTAGGTGGAGCAGAACTATTTCGTCAAGCACTGGCATACGCAGAGGAATGGTTGCCAATAACTGCACAGCAAGTCAACGTAATTACGTTGGAATTGTTTCCCTCTTTGACAGTAACTGACAGAAGTGGGTCCCTCAAGCTTGAGAGTTTTGCTGAGTTCAAGCGTCGCTCGAGCCAGTGTACACAAAGAGCGCGTCAGCGTTGCTAGGTGGCCGCGCACTTTGAATCAAACGTATCAATCAACTCTGGAGAACTTTCTATCCCGGGAAACGGATATTGACGTGTAAAATGGGTGTGTTGACGAATTATGGTACTTGGAAGTTACTTATCGAGTTCCAGGTGAGCAGATCACTCACAACAAATCATTCAAGAGTGCACGAATTAACTCGGCTTAAGGCATTCGAATTGATACGTATAACAGTCAGCCCTACTCACTGCTTCAAGGACCACAAAGACGCGGAACCGTACGTGATACTAGTACCAGCATTGGGATTCTGTCTTGCGTTAGAAGAGGCTTCATGGACTACAATGGCCGACGGACTTTCTACGACCCCATGTATCACAACATTTGTTGTAGGCATAGTCGACAAGGATCTGGAATTCTACGAAGGGTTGTGGGTGAGAGATGAGGAAATTATACTGTTGCCTTCAGTTGTTCCATCTTCATTGAGATCAATTAGACATAGTTCCTTGTACGCTGTCTCATGAAAACAATGCCGCCACGATAAATGTGGTTTGGACTGAACCCAAATGCAACACTATTGGCGATAGAAAATACGGACGACTTGGGAACTCTGTGAAACAGTTTTTGATTTTGATTTCATGTACATGTAAACGGGATATATTTTTGAAAACGACTGGCAACTGGAAAGGGATGCTAATTTGAATTTACAGAATCATGATTGGATATACCTCCAGAATACATGCGCATTGCAGGAATATCATTTGCATATCTGTATTTCAACCAGTTCGGGACTGTTTTCGTACATCGATCGGATATATTGTCGTTCATCATTTGTATGCCACTTGGATAATGAAAGCATACTTTCTGCTTATCAGAGAGATATCTTTTACACACATTACTTGCATATTTTTAGAATATTTTAAGAGTATCATTGGGACATCCACTAAAAACGCCTTTTAAAATATATCTACTGCACAAACCTCTAAAAAATTTTCGTACATTTTTCGGACGTCCCTAGGACATCTAGTTGCCTCTCTGGGGACCATCGAGTTCATACATCTCGTTCCAATAGACCCTATTGTACATCCAAAACAAACGGTCATGCGGAGGTCGGAAACACATGAGCACCAAGAGGTTGTGCTCCGCCTGATGAAATCCCACATGAGGCGAGACGAAGTCCTCGTATAGGTCCGAAAGGAGTTTATTCACCCTGAACTGGTACTCGGCTTTCTCCTGGCAACGGACGTAGACCATGTCCGCTTGGATGAGAGTGCAACAGCGCGTCGCCGAGCGCAGATCCACAGGACAATGCAACCAACGGTTATACCAAGAGATTCTGCGCGCGTTCTTACTGCCCCTCCGGAAATCGGGGATCTTAGCGAACCTTTGGGTTTCGAAATACACATCACAAAACCTTTGGTATTCTTCCACACAGAACAGCAGAATGGCATGACGCAATGCCTGCGGATTTCATCTGATGGTATGGTCATAATGGTCCCCACGGCGCTCATACGCTACTTGATATCCCAAGGAGCTCCCCGCTTTTTTGATCGAAACCATGGCACCGCTTCCCACAGATTGGTACGCCGGAAAATGGATAGGGGAATTGACGGAAGTGACAAAGTCCGAAGGCAGACTGGCGTATCCGACGGGCTTATAAGGCGAGTGTGGCATCGCGCGAAACCAATGGAGGAATGCCACGATGGGAAGGAGGAGGATGAAATCGAATCGAGCAGGAGGGTAGGATGGCTGACGTGACCTTTAATGGACGAAGCGCGCACCGTGGTTCACAGCGTACGACGCGCGTAGGGTCGCCAAAGGAATAGCGAAGGATAGGAAAAGCGGGAAGGGCCCCCTCTGGTGCTCTTACAGTACCGTAAGTGAATGTATTGCCAACCCGGCGCCAAGGGTCAGCTTATGCGCACTCGTACTCCCGAAGATGGTCGCGATACGACGCCCCAATGCGCCCACTGGTAACGAAAGCAACTTATCCCCCGATTGGTCATAAGACGCAGACATGTCGGACAAGTTATCGCTCGTGTCCAGGCCATTAGGAGGCTAAGGATCACTACGTTCCGAGCCCGAAAGCAAGATTGGAGGTGCACCCATAGGTCCAATTAGGGCCAGACTCTCAGGAAAGTGAGAGACAATTTGGACTTCGTCGTGACGGTCGGATCCGAAGGAGGGAGATATGTAAAGAAGCAAAGATTAAGGTTAATTCCTGTAAGCCGACTGGGCATGAAAGACTTTATAGACGCCACGTGGACTGCTCGACCTCCGCTGGGCACATTGAGTGAATTATTTTATTTTGTTGAGTGTGATAAGATAGCTCCACAGTGTGAGGGAGTTCCCATCACTTAGCCATCGATATCTATATGGCTTGAGTGACGCTTCTTCCTTAGAATCCGGTACGAACCGTTATGATACTAAATTACCCCCTTTGGTGCATTAGTTCCACCAATTGGTCTTCAAGCCATCTTCTTCGTAGCTCCGATCTGTAGGGCTAGGCAGTTAACACCAGCCCATTACACCAAGTATTCTGGGAGTGCCGCCGGCAAGGATACGAACCTTAGGACCCGCTCTACCACGCTACCCCAGGTCGAGACCAGTACGTTGACCCATTTTTTGAGCTTTTGGTGTTGCTCTGTAAAGGTTTCGGGAGATGCGCCTATTATTAGAAAGGAAATCAATATTGTGTTCTATACTGGTAATCTTTCTGAGGAAACCATTTCAGACGGGTTAAACTTGCGAAGCATTTCTAGAAGCTCGTTTTCGTGAACTTCCGGTATATGTTCCAAGTTGAAATCCATTAACACCTTCACAAGATCCGTTTGTTCACAAAATAAAGAAAAAGCTTTACCTTAAGAGGTTTAGGTTGTTCGGAACCCAATATTCTCTGAATGTGCTTTGTAGCTTAATTCAGTGATTTAGTGGCTTTCTATACGTCTTTAGATTCAGACATTTCGAGAAACTATTCTACAGACATGTTTGTCTAAAACTTGGCTGTAAGATGAGGTAAGAAAAAACCTTCAACCTGTTTCTTGTCACATTTAAGGACGAAATAATCGAAAGAAGCATTAGACTTACGCGAGACAACAATTGTTGCGAAAAAAAGCTTCCGTTGGTTTTATAGAGCCGGCCACTATTTAGCAACATGAAGCCGCCTCGCCAAAGGGGAGACTTTTATGATTTTTGTTTCAGTGCAAGGACTTTCTGGTGGGGAAGAGTTCTGTCCGAAGAATATTAAGTATCCGAGGTGCGGGGGAACATGTTTTTCCTTCATAATTAACTTTGGGGCCGCTGCGGGTGGTAAAAGATTACATCCATCACCACGGTGATGGTCGAACATTTACTTGGTACAGGCAGATGCGGTTTTCGGGGCCAAAGCTTGATCTTCTACGGACAATAACTCGTACTAAAAGATTATTTGTGACCAATCCCATAAAGAAACAGTTCTATGTTTTGAAATACGACCATTCTCCTCGCATTCGTTCCAGAATACCAAATTCGGGTTGCCAAGCGGAACAGACATTTGTCCAATTCGTCCTGGGCGTTCTCTATACATCCAGGGTTCCTAGATTTCAGTACAATGCCCGATATAAGATTTAGAAGTCCGGTACCAA
Organism: Agarophyton chilense; assembly: GCA_030374765.1. Classification (NCBI taxonomy): domain Eukaryota; phylum Rhodophyta; class Florideophyceae; order Gracilariales; family Gracilariaceae; genus Agarophyton; species Agarophyton chilense. Next base: position 569,146 of record JARGXX010000095.1, on the reverse strand, counting down.
TTTCCATCAGCATTCTTTGTCGAATAAATCTTTTACTACTTGGCAGAGGTCAACTGTATGTCTGAGAAAAAACATAAAGTCCGCAGTACCTCCGAGAAGATGGGCTTGATTCTGATCAGGATGATAAATGTTACCACACGAAAAGATCTTTGAGGAGTTAGATTAGTCAACAAAAAAGAATTTCTGTGTGTTTGGCTTTTGGACTAGCCATGATCAGAGTGTATGGCATTCGGTTTGAACATCTTGCACCAAATCCATGTAGAAAATCTTTTTTTTTCATATGGCGTTCTACCACTTAGCAAATCTCGGGTTTCAATCATTCCGTAAATATTGCACAGCTCTTTTTCAAGTGAAAAGGATTACCGCAGAGGTGGATCGCTTTATCTAAACGCGTTAAAGAACCCGTTTTCTTTGATTTTTTCCTTAGCGTCGTACTGCTCAGTACGAGGGGTGCTTTGTGGATGGCCTTTTCGGTTTCATTTGAACCAAGCAGGTATTTAACTGCTTCCGGATATCATGCTATTTGACTTTCCAAATCTCTATTTGACACGTGGACGGAGTTGAACAAATCTCTTTCCATGACTTTGAAGTAATATTGGATGAACAGCTTCAACTGTTCCTCACTTCTGTCGAGTGGCCTGGATTCATGAATGTACGTCGCAAGAAAATTCAGCACGATAATTTGTTTAAAAACAGTTTAAATATCTCTTAGTCATTGTAATTTAAAGTCTTCGCTTATATTATCTAAGCTTTCCAATACTTTCAGAGTTGCGGGCTCAAATGAATGTTCCCAAACAATAAAAATCACACGATAACAGCTACCTCTAAGACTAGTTCGGAAGCTTTAATTCATTCAGTCCAGAAATTTTTGAGCAGTATTCGTGTACTAAGTAGGATCTGAGACAACTAGGGATACAGTGTAGCTGTCTGAGGTAGTCAGATGACACAAAGTAGCAGTCAGTTGTGTTCATATGCTAGTACGACAACTGTTACGTAATAAACTTTGAATACAAACAAATGTCTGACCGGTTGCAATGTAATATCAGTTCTCTCGTGTCGATTACATGTTTTTCAAGACATCAACGACATTCATATCCATCTCTCTTCCTTGTTGACCCAAAATTTTCTCCGAGTTTTTGGTTTCCGATACTTCACTGAGGTCATTGTTCAGTCGACAAGTGTATAGTGTCAATTGTAGAGCATCAGTTAGACTACTATCTTTCTTCGTAAGAGGATCTGCTAAGTTGATAGATTCCGGTATCTATGAAATCGATTCTCTGCATCCAGTCTCGAACTTAAAGCGTACGCTGCTGACATCTCCTCTACTGGATTTGTCAATGTAGTTCGTTTGCGTTGCCATTGACGTAAACGAGTCTTTAGAATCGACTAGTATCTTCAGGCTGATGTCAACGTCCAGTAGCTCGCGATATGCGTTCCTTACGGTCTTCCCTTCTACGATGCCTTAACCATCTGCGAAAATCTCTGCCGCGGGTACGCTCTGAACAGGTCGTTTAGCTTTGTGCGACATCCACGATATAACGTGTTAAAAGGCATCCTTCACCATCGGTCCAATCTGTAGTCCGATGACTATGCCGAGCTGCCCGACGTCATCAATTCTTGATGCGTCGGAGAATACTAGAATATTTTAATCATGTTTTTGCGATCGGTAGGTTTTAGGTAGGTCATTGTGATGCCTAGCTTTTTCAGCTTACGAACAGTAATGATCTATTAGATCAAGTGTGATACGCGTAGGCCTGGTGCTTTTTGTTGCAGATAGCTACTGTAGAAAGCGCACATCGGGAAGCTACCGTTCCTATCCAGTTTACTGAGTTGTTCACGGAGGCATATGCACTTTTCTTAATCTTGTTGAGCGCATCATGATACTCCTTTTTTCTCGGACGGGGTACAGGATACTCTGTTACTCCGTCCATTTTGTCGTCTGATTTGGTCTCCACTGTAAAGTCATCGTACTGTATCGATTTGATTCCGAAAAACCTCAGTTTTTCTGGAACTTCGTTGACCACTCCGAGTGTAAACTTTTCAGTAAACTCTCCAAGGAAATGTTCTACTCTGTTGCAGAAGCCTGCAGCTTTCAAATCATCAACTATCTTGGCTAATTTAAGCTCCAATATTCTATTATGCTTTTTGTAGAATAACCGCGGGACATATGTAGATTGAATTAAACCAATCTGCCGCATCACACCGTCTGACGCATTCTGCCATTTTGCACTTGCGTTAACAAGCCCATATGCTGCCGTCAGAAGTAGCCAAACATGCGTAGCATTCAGTTTTCTTTCTTTGGGCGGGCGTACGAATACGTCTCTTTGGGCTTGTCCTGTTTACAGGAATGCTGCTGTGACATCTGCTTTATGCAATGTCCATCCGTGCAGTGACACAATGCTTTCTAGTATTTTCAATCCCGTGGGGGAGCATGTTGAGCAGTCTTTGCTCAACACATCTTTGAGGTCATCTTCATTTCCACGAGGCGCTTTGCTTGCTTTGAGTTTCAAACTCCCATCGTCTTTATGTTTAATATTATAGAGCGTGTGGCTGCTAAAAATGTTGGCACCAGGTGACACGAGTCTGCGGAGCACGGGCTTAGCCATTTTTAAGAAGCTTTCCTCCTTTTTCTTGTAAAAATTCACCATTAGATATTGCTCGAAACCTTGGGTGTGGTGCTCCAAAAACGGCTTATTGCCAAAATGTCCATGTAATTAGTGCAACACTGTAGCCTCTTGGCTTTCACTTCCAGTCTTTTTTGATCTTATATGAGGTTGCGGGTAGGCTTGGCGACAGGCTTTCGATATAATTCCAAACTTACTTGGTCATGTGTAGGCCTTCTTTACCGCCATCGTCATAATGGACGTTCTTTTGTCCATGGTTTTCAGCAGAGTAAATCACCTTACGGTAGAACCGATCATTAAGTGGCCAGTAGGTCTTTACGCGATCTCTGACGTTTGTATCATTGCCCGAATCGTCTACTGCTTCGAAATCAGCATCGTTGTCGATCTTGTGATCGACATGCTGTCAGAAGATGTCGACATGTTAGTGCCACTACTCTGTGGTATCACTATATCAGTGCCGGCATATTCCCTGATTGCATCTAACCCATCTTGCACTAGCTGGGAAAAGCTATTTTCCGGTAGTGGCATGCAGGTGTTTCCAAAAGAGGCTGTCATTAACCTGCCATTCTTTCCTGGTACAATGACGATCATGCCATCTTTATTGAAACATGTCACTGTCTTTGGAAGTGACCATTTTTCTCGTTTGTATTTCTCAAGCTTGAGGTACACTTTGACAAGGTCTTCGGGTGAGAAAGGAAACACTGCACTCGCCTTTGTTTTGATAATTCTGTTCAGCTTCCTCCTAGCTATGAACTGTTTTCTTGCCTCCATGACGACTACCGGCACTGAATTGTCACAGGGAGTGGCGGCAATGGGCTTGGTGAACCCTTTTGTCATTTCGAATGCAGAAAACTTTTTATTGCCCTACATTTCATTGAAATGAGTACCGCCTTGTACGCAGCACACGCTGTACTGAAGGAGTCCACTGTTGCAGCCTTCAGCCGCAGAAATACGCTCCTGATTATTGTATGCTTACTTTCAATGGCATTTTCAGCATTCTGACGTGGCGATGCAGTATGGAGAGGGATGTTCAGTGACTAACAGTAGTTGCGGAACACGCTGACAGTAAACGCTTTGTCGCCGCGAACTGCCGATAGATACCAAAATTCAGACACCCATTTGGCTTCAAAGCCAATTACAGCTTCACGCAGAGCTGTTGTCCCGACAAGAAAGCAGCTGAGTATTCCGAGACGAGATCCATGGTATGCAAAATGCATATCTCGTCGAGAAACAGATGATCAATTCACACTACGTCATAAAATGACTTTGGAACTGTTCTTATCGATACTTTTCGGGTTGGTGGTGGGGGGAAGCTGATCTGTATGCATTGCATTCGTCTACCTGCTCAGCAATGAATTTCGACACTGCCAAATTCCATAGTTCATGTCTTTCAAGCAGAAACTTGAAGTCGAAAAAACACGCACGGCCGCAGACATGATGGTGTACTTTATCCACTGTGACCTTGATATCCGCCCCTGGCGACTTCTCGAACATCACAGATGATAAACAATGCAGAGCTGAGCCAAGATATTTGGCCGATGACGTGAACCGCTCGACGGGTATGTAGCTAAGAGAGCTAACATCAGTTATGCTGATCGAATCAGCTTCTTCTCTTGATTCAAAGCACAAGGCATTTTTGCCAAGGTGGATAATGGTAGTCCAGCCAATCACCCACTGCAAAGAGCCTTCTAAGACTAGGTTGGTGATGGGAACGTCTGATCCGATGTCAGAAGTGGCACTTAGAGTAACTGATCCTAGAATCCTTCTCTTCGAGCTGGCGTGGTTTCCAATGCTGTAATGCCAACGATTGTGACCTTTCAACGAGAATGTAATCGAGTCCAACTGGATGCGTTTCGGAATCCCAAGTTCCAAAGCGATAAGTTGCAACTCAACTTGACCGATCTCCGAGCATGGCGCACTGTCTCCAAGGATTTGCCCGAGCTTCTTTGGCCCGGGGCTGACGGAGTAGTTCAAATTTGAACAGACGAGGGTAGCTGAGTTAAGGGACACTTTGATTTTGTTGCCCTCACTTGAGTTGCTGCTTTGGCCAGAACCATGCTGGCCGCTCTTCCACGACACAGGTGCGTCGACGCCGCGTATATGTGACGGAAACTAGCTGTCAGCATTGTGATTTCGCTTCCAAAGCCCGAATGTTCTGCAGAAGTCGCAAGGAATCTTTAAAGTCGGTGAAATCCGATTTCCAAAGATGTCAAGGCAGTGCGTGTTGCGAGACGGAATTGAAGCAGCGCTCGCATCCAAGGATTGCCCTTTCGGCGTTCCGATTGTGATTGAGACATTAATGTCATCACATTGCCGAAGAACTGAGGCAATCTTCTCGTATTTCACGGAGTAGAGGTACTCGATTGTGGTGGCGTCTGCAGAGAGAGTGCTGTCACTCCACGCCGCCGCAAGGACAGATACGCGTTGTCTATTATCGACGGCAATATTTTCCAACAGCATAAACGCTGTGAGCGCTTCTGGCAACATGGCCGACCCTGATTGTGACTTGAATTTTGATGCTTGTGCATCAAAACGGAGTTGAAAGATTTTGAACGACTCGTTGTTATCCCGCTTAACTTGAAGCAGTCCAATAAAGCTTCCATAAACTTCACTCACAACCAAAAGTGAGTAGCGCATTTAAACTGCATCTACGATGCCTTTTGCACCAGTTTCAGACGAAACGACGTCGTCCGTGATTGATGAACAAAAATCTTTCGCTCTCTCGTACAACAGAGACTTGAGCATAATACCTCTGAGTGAAACGTCAATCTTATTCGAGTTGGAATCTTGCATGTTGTCGGCGAACCAGGTCCACAGCACCACGGATTTCGCTTACTCTTCTTAATTGCCCTTGCCATCAGTCCAGAACACTCTCTTCAGGTCCCAAGAAAAACGTAGACGGTTTGGTGTACCTGGCTGGCAAGGACATTGGTGCTGGGCCCATAAACTAAGTACTGAGCAGTAATCGTATACTAAGTAGGATCTAAGACAACTAGGGATACAATGTAGCTGTCTGGGGGTAGTCAGATGACTCCAAGTAGCACACAGTTGGGTTTATATGCTAGACACACAACTATCACGTAGTAAAGTTTGAATACAAATAAATTTCTGACCAGTTGCAATGTAAAATCAGTTCTCTCTTGTCGATTACATATCTTTCACGACGTCAACGACATTCATATCCAAGATTTTTGTTACCCTTCTTCCGGGTTCGTATGGCGTCGTAAGGGGCTTATGTAATCTTCAAACTCGACGAACTGAAACGATGCCGACGTTTTCCATCCTCCGAATATCCGTGTGAAGAAGACGACGAAGAATCGTATGGTAAAAATGAGCATCTGGGGAGTGCGGGTAGTGGCCAGACTTTTTTCTGGACTAACGACGGGGCCGTTTCTCGGATAAATAAACAGACATCTCCGAATGAAAGGCATTCCGTCCAGCACAACCAGCTTCTGCGTAGATATATATGATGGCTTCCAAGGAGTCTGAAGGAGAGAAGTTTCTTTTCGCCGAGACCAAAACATTTTCCACAAATCGTTGATAATTATCTACGAGAGCCTTTGAGGTACGAAAGCTCTACAAACACGAGTTCTTTTCCCTGAGAGAAGTCAAAAGTTTTCCGAGTCAGCCTCAGTGTCTTCAACCTCGCGTCGTAGGTTCGTATCGTGATTCGGAAGATGAACGTGAGCCAGTCGGGCGACGTTCACGCGAGCGTCTAAAAAGTTGTAATCTGCAGAGTGTAGGGTCGTCTGGGACGGTGATGAAGGGGTTTCAACCACTGGTGGTAGGGCTTCCAGAACAACAACCTGGAGAGGTCCAGATCCTGCCAAGCGTGCATTCTGGGTTTTCGGATCTTCCATCCTGGTTTCCATGTCTAGGGCTGCCAGACGGAAAAGAGACGAAGAAAACGAGCTGTCACCATCCAGTTTATTGGAGCGAGTCTTTTGAGGCTACGAAGGGGTCTGTATACTGTACCTCACCAACTGATAATAGGAAACTCAAGTAGTACTCACTGGAACTGCAAAGTGCGAACGAAAGTGTATTGAAAACAATTAAAAGAGGAAAATACAAGTGATCTATACCGAATTCTTGATTCGAGGAGCTTGATTGTGATCCCTTTCTAATTTGAGAGACCAAAATGTACAGCAAAACCCACGAGGGTGCAGATCTACTGGATTTCAGATTCCAGCTTTCTAAGAAGGTGAACTCACCGGCAGAGCCCTCAGCTCTGGCTCAAGCGTGAACTCATATAGGGGGTAAAACCGGAGACGGTGAAGATCTATACACCTAGAGGCTGGGGATAAGAGAGCGATAGAGATTGAAGGGAAGCTAACTCCAGAGAAATGGGGGGGACAACAGTGAAAAGGCAGAAATAAAGCAGCCGTTGAATGGTGAAACGCACAGGAGAACCACACTCGGGGAAAGCCATGAGAGCGTGCGATAAACGGGAACACGTCCTGAGGCGGTAGGGTGACAACTAATAGCGTCGGTAAAGAATTTCTATACTGGAAAACCTTAACTAGTCCTGTGACTATCCAAAGCCAGCTATACAAAACGATTGCATACCAGCTGGAGTATGTACAGAACATCATCCATACTAATCTGTCTCCTTTCTTCCTTCATCTACAATTCTAAATTCAATTTCTCTTGGTTCTTGTCAGAAAGCTTTGATCCATTTCCCAGCGATAAAGGTCGTCTATTGGGCCTCCGCGCACCCCCATTGAAGGTCTGGTAGCGGTTTGCCATGTTTTTTTAAGCACCAGAGTCAATATACCACCGGTTGACTGTGTAGACGTACTGTGCTTGCTTACCGACAAAATGAGAGGCGATAAAGGAGACACACGCATTGTGCTCTATAGTATTCTCGTCAAAAGATTGATTCCCCTTTTTTTCATACCCTTGTCCGCTCTGTATGCCATGCTTTGGGATTCTTCCAGAAATTCTTCTTTACATGAACTTTCTTGTTACATAAATAGCAAATTATCGTCGACTTGCCCCATTTCATGCACAATTGCGAAGCCGAGATTCCTCTTTGTGTTCTTTTCGGACCATCGTGTTGGATTTGCGCTTCTTTCGCAATCAAAAGGGGTATAGTTTCTATGATACTTTTCCTTGTCACGCGAATTACCTCAGCCGTGACTTCAAAATCCTGAACCAGTTCTCTAAACCTCATACATTGCTCGTCATCATCTTCGACCACGCGTTCAGTGCAATTAAGCTTTGACTCTACCACTTCCAATTGGTTGATGTACTCCAGTACTGTATCTGAAGACGATAATCGATCGTCCTAATACTCATCCATTAGTGCATCTATGCTGGCTTCGGGCATTACTTGGATATTCTCCTTCAATCGTTTCCACACGACAGACGGCCCTCCGATATCGATTACAAGCGCCACACACGACTCGTCCACAGAAATTAGAGTGAAACAAAGCACAATGTTCTTGTTCTTGGAGAATTGATCGTTACAATCCGACAAGAACGGATACAGCTTTTAGGAACTGTATCGGAATAGAGGCGCAGAGTTTGTAACCAAAACGATAGGAACTAGATACAAATTTTGAAAAGCCTGTGACCGTTGATTTGAAGATGGAGGATAGTTTGGCTTTCTATAAAGGGCAGCCTGAACAAACAGTAAACCCCGGGATTTACTTAGATCTGTAGAACGTTGAATAAGAGGCTATGGGCCAAGCCCACGCGACGACTGCTGCGTGGAATACCACACAACTAACCGTGCGTGATGAACGAAGACTTCACTGAAGTTTCGAAGCTGCGAGTTCCGCTGCTCAAAGCAGACAACTATTTCATTTGGTCGAAGACGGTCGAACTCGTTTTGCGCGCAAAAGAAGTCTGGTGCATCGTAGACGGCACAGAACCCTTACCGAAAGAGAATTCAAGAACCGCATGGAAGTACGATCAGCGATCAGATATTGCGTTGTCATGTATATTGCTATCTGTCCACGAATCTTGTGTAGCACCAGTTATCGACATAAAAGATCCCACTGTAATGTGGACCAAGCTCAAGAATACCTTCCAAATGGTATCGCAGGCGAGCGTGGATGCGTTACTAGAAACGCACCAAGGCTTATCAATGAACACCAATGAGAGCGTTTTGGAGTACAAAAGTCGCCTAGCAGCACTTTAGTCTAAGATACGGGGCATTGGCTATAATATAACAGATCTAGAGCGACTGGGGGCACTCTTTAGAGGTCTATTGAACGATTTTAAGGTCACGAAGGAAGTCATCAAGGGCACAGGGAAGACCTATGATGACGCAGTGGCGATGTTGATTCAGAATGAAGCCGAACGAACCAAGGACGAAGTAAAGGCTGGAAATGATGGATCGAGAGCCTTCCGAGCAAGGAGTGTGGGCAGATTTCAGAAGAGGCATGGAGGTTCTTCAAAGCATGGAGGTTCGTCAACGGGCAGAACATGCTACTTTTGTGACAAGAAGGGACACTTGAAGCGCAACTGTTCGTTCAATCCAGAGATTAAGAACTACAAAGGGTCCAATAAACACGAGAAGAGTCAGAAGAACACACGTGAGACTGGTGAAGAGGACGATGGAAGTGCATGTTTCACTTTCATTCCAAGCACTATAGCATTCAAAGAATACCTGGAGACACCAGTTCATGTCAAGGATGATGATGAGTTTGGCGCTGATCATTTATCGGTTGCAGGGCAGAAGACGATGAGGAATCGACAGAGCAAGTGGTAGTTGGACTCCGGCGCATCTTTTCACATGATGAATGACCTCAAGAACTTCTGTGTTCCCGTGAAGAGGTCTGAAAAGAAGTTCATCTCGGTTGGTAACGGAGCGAAATTGTCGGTTGAAGGCAGAGGAGACGTGCGATGTAGCGTGAGCGTGCGAACAAATGATGAGACTCTTCATCTTGAAAACGTCCAATTTATTCCAAAGCTCATGTGTAACCTTCTCTCAGTAAGCGCCATCACGCGAAAAGGGCTCTCTATTCTGCTTACTACGGATGAGTTTGACAACGGCGTTGCGTTGATAGAAGTATATGGTAGTAACAAACAATTGTCTATTGCTGTAGAGCTCGAAGAAGGGCTCTATGAACTACTCCTAACACATCGATCAGAGGATGAGGATTCTGCATTGATTTCCAATGATGATCAGAGTTTTACGAAGGTTTGGCACAACAGATTGGGCCATCCCAGCTACCAGTATCTACGAAAAACGCTCATGATTGTGAAGAGCGTATCGTTGGAAGAAGTCAAGAAGATGATTCACTGTGAGCCATGTGCGTTAGGCAAAGCAGTCAAAGCATCCCGACTGCCAATAACTGAGAACGAAAGGATGACAAAGAGCATTCTAGAACTCGTTCATACGGATGTAATGGGTCCAATCAAGATACAGTCTCTCTCTGGAGCAAGGTATATTGTGATGGCATATAAAGACAAGAGCTGCCTGTCCTCCGTGAGGTTCTTGAGAAAGAGGTCCTCCTGTGAGGATGCGTTGAAGCAGATGATATCTGAGTTTGAAACTCAGTCGAGACTGAAGCTTAAGAGATTTCGGTTCGATAATGCAGGCCAGATTGAGACCAATTCATTCACGAAGTGGTTACAGGACAAAGGGGTTGTTCTTGAGCCTTCATCAGCGTATAGTCCAGAGTCAAACGGCAAAGCCGAACGTTTGAATCGAACACTCAATGACAAAGCGCAGACAATGCTGCTAAAATTGGCTGGAACTCCTCGCTACAGTCAGTTATGGGGTGAAGCTGTACTTACTGCGAACTACCTGCGCAACCGAATGTACACGAAGCGAAGCGATCAGCGCGAGGTGACTCCCCTCGAAGCGGTCATGGGCGACAGGCCGAACATATCACATCTTCGGACATTTGGAACAAAATGTTTTGTTCACATACCCAAGGAGAGAAGAACAAAAAGTGACAATTACATTGCTCGTTCCATGGGAGGAGTGCTGGTGGGTTACGAAAAGGGAACCTGTTACAGATTGTATCTACCAGAAACATCGAAAATCATTGTCTCAAAGGATGTATCGTTCAAAGAATCTGTCGTAGATTGGAACAGGAAGGTGATGAACTGTCAAGAGCTTGACTTGTCTACAGTCGTCTCTATCATTGAAGAATTGATTCCATTGGAGGAGAACATCACAGGTTCTGAGGGGGAAGAGTCCCACGCCGATGAAATGACAATTGCAGAAGACAGAAAAGGCACTTAACATAAGGTTAAGAAACAAGAGGCCAAAGAAGAGGATGTTTTCATTGATGCCGAACAAGATTTTACTTACGACCCGGAAGACGTCACTCACTATCCTGCAAAGCTACGACAAATCTACTAGAACTCGTGAACGGACGTCGCGGTACAAGCCGGACACTGCGCTTGCATTGATTGCACAGAGCGTGCTGAGTGATTCGACCTCTTATGACCCCAACACTCATGAAGAGGCTAAGCGTGCTCCGGATGCAAAGAACTCGGTTCAATCAATCGAAGAAGAGATGGACAACATGAAGAAACGGGAAGTATGGAAACCTGTCCCGCACCCGGCAAACTGCACTCCGATTGACAACCGATGGATAGTCTTCAAGAAGCTTGATGAAAACGGTCAAGTAACCCGATACAGGGCTCGTTTGGTCGTGCGCGGTTTCTCTCAGCGAAAGGGAATTGACTACGGCGAGTTGTTTGCGCCAGTAGCCAAGTATGATACCATTCGCACACTACTATCCCTGGCAGTAGAACAAGATCTTCTCATGATACAGTTGGAAGTCCAGACTGCTTTTCTCTATGTCGATAGAGAAGACGAGTTGTACATGACGCAGCCCAAGGGATTTGTCATCCAGGGCAAAGAAAGTCATGTGCTACGCTTGCTGAAGGCAATCTACGGCACAAAACAAGCGTCATGTGCCTGGAGGAAGAACTTTGTTTCTGTGATGGACCAAATTAGATCTTCTAAATCCCAAAACGATCCGAGTTTGTTTTTCTATGGAAAGGTATCGAGAAGGGTTTGTATTGTGATGTATGTAGATGATTGTTTGGTAACGGGGAAAGAAAGAAGTGACATCCGGCAGTTCATGAAGGAGTTGCAAACTTCCGTGAAAATAAGAATCACTGAAGACCCCAAGAAGTTTCTTGGTGTGATTATCGAACTCGAGGCTACGAAGAACCAGATTCCCATTCATGACAAGTCCATTACTTTGGAGCTTTCGAAGCGCTTCAGAATGTCTCATGCGGCCGATGCGTACGTTCCTTTGCAACACTCAAACTTGCCTGCGACGAAAACAGAAGGGGGAGAAGGTCTACGCTACAGGGAACTAGTCGGATCACTGATACATTTGGCCAACAAAGTTCGACCTGAAATTTCATTTTCTATTTTCTACTTGGCCAGTTTTATGCAGACCTACAATAAGGAGCATTGGAATGGCGCAAAGAATATCTTGAAGTTCTTTTAGACTACAGTTGATGCAGAGATTGTCCACAAGAAAGGCAAAGGTGTACTGATAGGGAGTTCAGATGCGGATTTTGCTGGTGATCGTTCAGACCGCAAGTCGACTAGCGGGTACGTTATCAAGTTCTGTGGGGTATCCATTACATGGCGTTCGAAGAAACAGAACCTAGTCCCGCAGTCTACACTTGAAGCAGAGTACGTTGCGATGTCATTTGCAGTGCGCGAAGGTTTATGGCTACGAAGATTTTTTGCTGAGAATTATGACGTGGCAGAAACGCCTTTGACAATCTTTGATGATAACGATGGAGTGTTGAATTCAGCAAGGAGGAGACCACCCACGAGACGTGCAAACATATCGACGTGAAGTATCATTTTGTGCGCAAGGCTGTTCAGCATGGCTACGTCTATTTGATATACTTGAACATTGCGCAAATGATAGCTGATGTTTCCACCAAAGTGCTACCAAAAGAAAAGAACATGCTAATATGAAATCTGGTGGGGATGATTGTCAGGAGATTGGAAAGCAAGGTAGTGTTGGAGAATTGATCGTTACAATCGGACAAGAACGGATACAGCTTTTAGGAACTGTATCGGAAGAGTGGCGCAGAGTTTGTAACCAAAGCAATAGGAACTAGATACAAATTTTGAAAAGCCTGTGACCAGTGATTTGAAGCTGGGGGATAGTTTGGCTGCCTACAAAGGGCAGCCTGAACAAACAGTAAACCCTGGGATCTACTTAGATCTGTAAAACCTTGAATAAGAGTTGTTATGTTGATTTTTCTTGGTGGTTTCCCCTTCTTCTGAATCTGGTTGCTCCATTTGTCCCTTCTGCTTCGGTTTTGTCTTATGCTTCTTCTCCATGACCAATCTCTACACGTTTTTAGCCTATAGCATCACTTCCAGCTTTCTAGACCAGATAAAGTAGTTTTCGGAATTCAACAGAGGCACAGGACACGTTGGGATGTTGGCAAGTGACTCTTACAGTATTGGCGTTGATACATGTAGATGAAAGCGATTTCTAACACCCTTGGCCGGGGATAAAAACCTCTAGAAAGGCCGAACAGTTTATTCTAATTGAGGTCACTGACACACTCGTAGAAGGCTGGTGCTGCTGCGCCGCCCTTTTTGTAGGCCTTCAGCTGGGTTGCAACTTATTCATAGAACTGTTTTCCATTATTCTGTCCGGTCTGTCTTCTCCGAGTTTTTGACTATTAAAACTTCCAAAATATACGTTTTTCTAGTGTTTACTGCACGGTCGAGGCAGACTACATCACAATGTGATGTTTGCTACGTTTGCCACATACTATGATTACCTTTTAAATGATATTACTTTAAAAATACCCCTTTTTAGCTCATGCACCCTAAACGCAGTGCTCGGGGTCTGTATCGCACAATATGAGAGCATCAGTAGAGCACTAAAATTGCTGGGACTGAGACATTGGAATTTCAGTTCATTATTCAGACTCAGCCGCAAGCTGCGCATAGGGATCACTTCTTCGGCCTTCGCGGTTAAGCCCCTTAAATCTGTTAAATAAATTAACGTGTCACCATTGAAACTAAGACGAACCCACACATCGAACGACGAAATCTTTTTTTTCTCTATCAGCCACCCGCAGCTAGCCCGACCAAATCTTTCTTTCATTAGGATTTTTCCACGGCAGTAAGATCAATACAACAACGAAGTCATTGACAGAGCCTTTCGACTCGACGTCATGGACTTGACCACCACTGCATCAAAATGCTTTATCAATATGAAACTCCCGCCACAAAAAAAATGAACATAAGGAAAAAACAAACATCAACAAAGCAATTCCCGAAAAGCTAGTTCACAAAGCTCTACTGAACATAACCACACATTGAGACCAAGTTGGAAATGCCCACCGTTTCCCTGCCCTCACCTGGTGTGCAAAAGAAGAAAGCAGTACTAATGGATCGACGACCGCACAATAACGAACACCAACAAGAAGAAAACTCTAAAAGTGGCCCATTTAACTCTCACAGCTGCAAGTAGGCCTTCTAAATACACGAGATTTCATAAGAAGCAAAATAGGTCTACCTTACCGCAAACATTTCAACATTGGCAAAACTCGGGCCCAAAAAACTTGACCGCTTCTAAGTCTACACTAGCACCGTTTTGGATCGCCAGGCATATGTGGCAGCTACAGAATGGGGCGGTGATTGTAGTGAAGACAGCATCGTTCCTACTCTCCTCACAGAACGTTCTGCACATAATAAGGAATTCAATACGTTTCTTCAAACGAGCTCGCTGTGCTCTCTGTTTCTCTGACGAAGGGAACCCCCTCACAGACATTTCGTTCTCCAGGACCTGAATTGCCTCACGCACAACCTCGTAACTCTCTTCGGGATATTTTGCACTGAAAACAATGACAAATTTGTTGCAGATGACATGTACGCCTGCCAGGAGCTCCTCAAAGGTAGAACAGTGAGTATTGAACAGTATTCTGGTACTAGAGTATATATGAGGCTTCTAGGTAATGCTATTCGCTGAGGTGCGAGAGTCAGATGACTATCATTTCTAGCATGATGGTGCTTCTATACTTTAGATGACAACTGCATTGCTACACAATTATCACAAGTGCGAAGTTCTAAGCGGATGCAGTGTCATATCTATTTTCCTGTGTATATTACAAAATCTATTAAGATTAATATCCCCATTTTCTGATCACTCAAAGTTCTTCTGAGAGCTTTTAGTTTTGGATACACCTCTGAAGTAGGTGTTAAGTTTTTTAGTGTAGAGGGTTACTTGTACACCATTAGTCAAGCAGCCTTTTTTTATTGTGTGCGGATCTGCGGAACTAAACGCGAGGCGATCGCCCGCAAAAAAAGTAGAAAGGCCAATGAATCGATCAAGGACCCTTTTCGCGTTCCCCTCCCGCCCTTTACTTTAATAAATTTAGTCTGGCTCTCAAGATTTCAATTAAAACTGACAATGTCATCACGGCACATGAACGTTTTAGACTGCTACCTCTAATTCAGAAGTCTCTATGGTAAAAGGGGTCATAAGAATAGCTCTTAGCCTGTTTTTGCGAAGTTGCACAGCCTCAGGGCTCTGAGATTGAGTTTGTGCTCACCAGACGTAAAAAAATAGTCTTGGAGAAACCCAGGCAAGTCTTGACAAATGTTTTTCAAGGGTTACTAAGGTTTGTCGGTTTCCTGTAGCAGGCCTTCCCACTCAACTAAAATATTAATACCGCCAGGCCCATCTCTGATGTTAAACAAAGTCTTTGCTGTTTGTCATTCTGTCTCGTTACTGCAGGCATATTCCAGAAGAGCGGGATCAACATCTTTGCCGTCAAGATCTGCTCTGTATAGTATCAGACGATAAACATGACCCAATTGCTTCTTCTTTTCTATAGGGTTTTCAACTTCAAATACCCAATTTGACTTTGTGTCAAGCACACGCCGAGGACCTTCCTGTAACAAAATGACTGGTGGGTCAGCGTACTGGTCCCAACTCAATCTTGGAGTGGTTAGTGGCAGCATTGAGACCTTTGAGTCCATACTGGTTGGAGTGGTTTAACGTTGAGTGTCTCTTGGAGGGGTGGACAGCATCTCCACCACGTGGAGCAGTTTTAAAATCTCCCGCTCGGCGGATGTGCTTGTCAGTTGCGCTCTTGACAAAGTCGATTGTGAATGCGACGGCGAGAGCCAAGGGCTGTTAAGACGACGGTCTAGTGAAGTGATATTGGTAACCATTGTAAGAGTTCAAATTGTATAGTATCTGTAAGACTGCCCAACGACTAAGACATTATTTACATGGGCGCCAGCGGTCTGGGCGATAACAGGAGCGTGTTGCTCACAGTTTTGTACGCGTGCGCATTTTTTTTGATGTTGTCGTTGTGTTTACTTTCTTTTTAGGCTTCTTTTGCAGCGAGGCGGTGACATTTAGTTGCGGTTGCTCAGTAGAAATCTCAAAACATTGATCCGCAGTTCGGTTATCATTCCCTTCCGGCTACATCTGTTGCTCACACTGTGTCATCTGCGACCACATCAAGGCAAAACCAGTCGCGCCAGGCGCCGCACCCTGGCGTAAAGCACCGGCACCCGGTCTTCCGAAGCCAAGCTGTCGCGGCAGCCACTTTGGTGGTCTCAAAGCGCCATCTGCCTCCGCGCACACGATTTCCAGGCTAACGGCGTTGTTGAGCGTTTGACATGCCGGCGTGACCGCCTAGATTCAGTAGCTGGTGTGGTACGGGCTTCTCCGCGCAAGCGCATAACGTCGTTCGAGGAGCGTCGTTGTCCAAAGGAACAATGACCATTGTTAAACAGCTATCTACGTGCAAGTAGGCGTGCAAAGAACAAGCTTTCGCTGGTTCTAATGTTCGTTCCAACCGCAGCTTCGTTTTGGTTGCAGCCGTACAACTACACAGTGTGCCTTTTGTTGACCTGCTAAATCTCAACCAGATTGTGTGTCAAGCTTTCGAACTTGTTTTTCCTTCGCGGACGCCACCGTGAAGCTGACATGAAGTTATTCACGTTTTCAAGCTCGTGGTTTTCCAGCGGTCCCAACTGAAACAGTTCACTTTAGTGAATTCTGGCAGTTCGGAGCCCTCCTCCTCAGAAAAGGAGAGTAGAAAAATGAAACCCTTTTCAAAGAGGTGAAGTATGCTATCGGTACAATTTCAGCAGCGTTTCTGTAGCCTATTCTGTTGAGCAACGCGTGCGCGTGTAACCGGTCGGGGCACCATTCAAATGGCGTCCGATATATCGGGGACCACGTTGATCGTTTTATGAGGAAAATTAGTTTTTAGTATTTTAAACACCTTAGAAGGTATGTTAGTTAAGCCTCTACAGTAGCTCCGTAGTGGGCGGATGGACGTGCAGGGCTGGGGTTACACGCATGATACGTCTATGGACCAGGATTGGTTTGCACTCCAATAGTCTACACGTGTAGGTCACTGTCTAGAATAGACTTAAGCGATGGCTTCACCGCCATCGCTACCACCAAGTAAATGGTAACAGAGCGCTTGGCTCTAGATTATGTCGCCTAAGCGAGTCTCCGTCTCTTAACGGGAGGAACCGCGACCGGTTTGGCTAATCTATCCCCTCGGGAAGCTCAGGCGTCCCTGTACCATCGTTATTGATGTGTTTCTTTCTTTTTGTTGTTTTTCCTGTGTTTAGGTCAGTACACTGCCCCTGTATAGGATTTTTTTTATTCGTCTTTATTTCGCTTATCCACTGTGGTTACCCCTTTCATAGGTCTGTACGCTTGGTCGTGCGTCCTATTTCGCCCTACACTTTCGCCCTACACTTTGCCGTTCTCCGCGGAATATCCTTGTCCTTGGATCCCCCTTTGATTCTTCCCCCGTTTCCTTGGTTCATCACCTTCGTAGGTATTGCCTGAACCACCGTGCTCTTACACCCACGCATCGGTGGCACGAAGGCTCGTTCGCTGAGGTACCCCTCTTCATGAGAGCGGGATTCGAACACCCGAGAGGTATTTCCCCATCTGGGATTGCTCTACATCTGGTCTCCCAACTTAGAAGGGAATAACCTGAGAAGTATTGAAGATTTAAATATCGGATCCCGTTTGCTACGGATATTCATTGCTTCTTTCCTATCACTCTTCGAGACTTTCGATTGTGTTTATTTGGTATTTCGAAGTGGTGAGTTCACTTTTTATAGTATGTCACAGCCTGCCCCACGTCAAGGAAGGGCTCCGCACGAGCGGCAGGGAGTACATCACGTGCTGAGCCGCGCTCGCGGATGTCCGCCCCGGAGGAATTAATTGCTGATAAAACTGATATTGAAGCTCGTGGAGCGCCTTTAGCCGCCTCTAAACCTCAATCGGCCGCCCCTGCGGTACCACAACCAATGGTTGAAAACCTGTCAGCGGTAAACCGAATCATTGAGTCGACTGAGTACCAAAACTTGGACTCGCGTTTGCACATTGCAAATATCGCTCATATTTCTCTGTTACAAGAGGTTACTGAACTCCGTCGTATTGTGGATGACGCCCATATTCGGGATGTTTCAGGAGAAATTCCGGGTCCTTCGAAGAGATGTTAACTCCATTTTGGAATGTCTGGGTGTTCCAGGAACTTTGAAAAAGGAATACGCAGACCACGTTGAAGACGTCCGCGCTAACACACAGTGACTCCAGGGTCGTTTGGACACGCTTGAAGCGACAATTCGATTGCATGAAGAAGTTTCCGCCAAGGCGGATTACATTGCTAAGTCAGTTCATTCGATTGGGTTCGAGAAGAAACGAAGTCGTCGTCGTTCCAAAAAGGAGTTACATTACAGTTTGGGTTCATGTAGTTCAGATTCTAACAATCACTCTGCAGAATCGTCCTTTGACTCTTCAGAAGAAGAAAATCACCAGCGAAATTCTCGGATGACACGTTCGAAGTGTACTCGCATTACCCAAGGAGTTATTCGCTCCCTCCAGAAGGGTCGCCGTCACCTTGGATTGAAGGATCTGAAGCCGACGAATCCATTCTACCTGAAGCTACTTTCGAGCCGTTACTATCACCTGGACGATTCTTCGTCGAGTCGCGCACCCCAGGGCACTGGAAAGGTCAAGGACTATATCAAAAGAATGGGTCCTACACTGCGTTCGCAGGAATTCAATGGTGAAGATCCTATTCTAATACTTGACCTTCTTGCAAGATTCGTTCAGGAAGCTGACATACTCCAAATGAACGAAGCTCAAGCTTACATTGCCCTACCGTATCTCCTTAAAGGAATGGCTGAAGATCAGAACAACTCAGTTCGAGGATCCTCAAGAGCCTCGGAAGGAGGAGTTACCTGTTGGCTGGAAGCCGTTCAATACCTTTTGAGGTTATACGCCACTGGTACCGCGGGTCAGGATGCAATCCTCTCTCTCCGCGATACGAAAAAGAATCCTGGTGAAACCGAAACGGTCTATTCAACTCGTTTGTATAAGGCGTTTCACTGATGTGGTAATGTGTATTCCGCGTCCGAGCGGTGTATAATGCTTTTTGATGGACTTGATCCTGCCATTAGAGCGCCTGTTGTGCAACGCCGTGAAGAAAAAAGGGAGGCTTTCCTACTTGGAACTGGTACGCCCAAGCTGAGGGAGATTCACTCCGTGCCCGACAACCTACTGGACATCGTCCGTCAAAGGTACTTCACGCCGAAATGTCTTCACCGTCTCTTTCACTCTTAATCAGAAGACCCGTTGGAACGGACCACGATAATGTCCATCTCATTGGGAATGATAATTATTCGATGGCCACTACGGACTTGCCATCTACTTCTGTTAAAACCTATGAAGGTGATCCAGCCTTCTATGGTGGCACAAGAGTTACCGCAGCTCATCTCGCTCATGCGACAAACGCAATGCGTACAACGCGTCCCGGATGGAGGGACACACAACCACACCCACAGACGGACGTGAATATTCGCCCGCCATTCAATGCGTTGAGTGCACCTATTTGTCATCTCTGTTACCGGCTCGGTCATATTGCGCCACGTTGCACGTTGACCTTGAAGGAGATTCCGTCTGTTGTCACTCTGTACGAGTCTCTATCGCCTGCCGATCAAGCTCGAGTTCCGAATTGGTCGTTTCTTCGAGCCAAAGCTAATTTTGGTCCGTCGACAACGGTCCTACCGCGTCCGGTAGGCAAAACGTCGAACGCTCGTCAGCAAACCCAAAACATCGTACCCAACAATGGGAATCCGTCAGTTCCCCCGGATGGAGGTCGACCGCTTGTTGCGGAAGCTTCGAACCCGAAAAAATAGACATGGGAGTCTCTCTTGATTGAGGGGCGTCTTCCAAGTTAAGGTTGAAGACTTCCAAGGCGTCACCGCCTCAATCGCCAGTCACAATCCTTACAAGGAAAATGGCTAAAATCGACGTTGGCTCGGACCACCTGGCTCTTCTAAGTCGTCCGTGTATATGGTTTATTAATTTCCCGTACTCCAGATAGAGTCCTTGTGATGGCCAAGCGTGTATGCAGACCTTGGTCTATCACACCAGATCACAGTTAGACAGTTATCTGTTTTGGATACAGGAGCCGCTCCAAAACTTGATCAATGCTGATATCATACCGTCGAAACTTCGGAATAGTATTTTTTATGGTCCAGAAATGGATATCGCCGACGCCAATAATAATCCGCTCCAGACGATTGGAAAAGTATCTCTCGCAGTGCGATTGGGTACCTATTTGGTTCAGTTAGACATTTTGTCTGCGATTCCTTCAGTGCACCCGTGATACTGGGTATTGAATTTTGTCATTGATTTGTTGAAACAATTCGTCCCAGAACCAGAAACGTTGTGATGGATGACGGATCCACGATTTCTATCGTATGGAAACCGCTGAAGCGGGCAACAAAAAAGAAATTTCCGTTACCGGTTTCCCAGGAATCTCCTGACAAGGCTTCCCGTTCAACACCTCTCAAGGTTTCAAAATCGATTACGGTGCCCACAGAATCACAATTATGGGTTACAGTGACATCCCAACAACATGGGATACATATTTTGCAACACTTGGCCATTTCACGGGGGCAAACGACCAGATTACCTAAATCATAGTAAGAACAGGCAACTCAAAGCATCACAAAATTTCCTATATTTTGTCCCTTAGATAAATTAAACTTTTTCTTTCTTTTATCGTTCCAATGATGAGCAAGGACAACTTGTCCGTCTAAATTAAATTAATTTTCCTTTGAAAGAATAGGTTTCTTCCATTTTGTCATGAACAATGTCATCTTCTATCTGGACATACTAATCTTTTCTTTTTATGCATTTTAGTCATCATTGTTACTTTTCTTATTTTTAATGGATTAAATTTGGATTATTATGTAACAACTTTTGTATGAGTCTGACAAAAAGCATAAGAGAAAGATGATTACGAAGTTCTCGGGCAGATCTAGATCAGTTCAAAGCCAAATGTGGTAGAGCTCTTTTAGCCGTAAAACTCATTTTTTGTTGTCAAAGCATTTAGAGCGTTTTTTGTAGTTTTTTGTAGTTTTCAGGATCTTTAAATAAGTTTTTGACCACATTGGAATAGCGTCCGATCATTTAAGCAATGTTTCTTTGAGAACAGCAATGAAATGAAGCTGCAAGTATCATATATATATTTTTTATCCGTCAAAGGTTTTCCACGGTTCATTTTTATGTTTTTGGACTTTTAAGTTGTACAACGTTTAGAAGAAAGTGTTGTAAGAGTATTTGTTTTATTTAAAATGCGCGCGCGTTTGTTCAAAAAAAGGACTGCAGAGGACTTCAATCGGATTTTGGGGTTTGTTTCGCACATATTGGCAGTGTAGAGAAGTAGAGAAGTTTTACTAATGGCTTCTAAAGTTTTTCATTTTTTCTTTTTATGCGTCACGAGAGATTAGGTTGAAAGAAACACGAGAGAAATGGAGTGCATCAACAAAAAGGGGGACGACTTTAATTGGATTTCGCGCACTGTATTAGACGTTGTATCCTTCGGTAGCACTTCGTCTTTCTATCCAAGTGCATCACACTGCACAGAAGATGCTCAAGTATTGTGATTTATGTGACCGAAACACAGATGGGTATAAAGGGCTCCGTTCAGCCTTCAAATACAGCATGTGCAACGTACAGTTTTGAGTTAAAGTGCTGCCTGGTTTTCGCAAAAGCTACCTCAAAAGCCGGATAGGTCAATAACGTAAAGGGAAGTGTGTCCTGGAGTAAAAAAAGCGGCTGAATTGAATCTTTTTAGGAGAACAAACAAAGAAACACTGGTAAGGGGCCCGAAAATGAAGAATCACAACCAACAGCCTTTATTCGTACGACACAGATTTTGTTACGGTGTTCATCATAGCGCTCTCATTTATTGGATTGTACTACACAAGAAAGCTCAAAGAGCATGCGTAGTAATTAATTAGTTCATGTTGACGGTTTGTTTTGTTTCAGAGGTTTTTTTCTTTTTGTCTAAACAGGTGGTCGTTGTGTGCATTGTATTGCACAGAAGGTCTTTTTTATATGTAAAACTCCGCTCCAAGACTGTAACTTTTGTAAGGCTGTCACAGGCACATAATTTACGGAATATGAGAGTCATTTTTGGTCACAGCACCCAAAATATCCCCCGGAAGAGCTCAGTACTCGTAGGTTTTTGTTTGTCTCGAGAGGGGCTTCGTTGTGGGGGCACAAAGTTAATGTGTGATTTATCGCACATTAAAAGGCGGCATTAGGGATATTCAAATTTGTGTCTGCTTGTTTATTCTTTTTGACTCTTTTATCGTTTGCACTCTTTTTTATTACGCTGCAAACGGGAAAAATAAATCGGAAGAAGGAGTCATCCAGCGCATTTCGAGAGATGCGCCGAGCTCATTTTATTTTTTCTGCCAGCCAGCAGAGCAACTCAATGGACAAAACCTGTGCGAATCAGCATGAGATTTCCATGTACGCAGGTTTTCCGCACTCAGCCAGAAAGAGCTAGGGTAAAGTTGGTCAGTCACCTCTGCAAACGTGGACGTGCTTGAGGTCATTCTGACGAAATTGATTGGTCTTGGAGTTGGGATACTTGTATGAGGCAAGTTGGGGAAGCTGCACGCCAATGATCTCGTGAGAAAGTTGAATCACCAGGTAGCGAAACTTTGTTGGTGATCTCCCGCTCGGGCACAATGACAAAGAACGAATGGGAAGAGAGAAAATGATCCTGTTAGCGTGGAATACAGCTGGTACCCTTCGCAATAACGTGGTGTGAATTAGGGAATGCGAGACGCAGAGGCAGCTGAACAGGAAACGTTGTAGGATACATCGTGAAGATGGGATATGCACGTTGTGATGGATGGCACTTGGCCAACGTCGCCTTTGGGTTTTTTTTTTTCGCGGCCGAGTTGGGTGGCATTCATGGGATGTGCGACATATCGCGATCACACGGCGGCGAAATCACAGAATCTCGATTTTATCATTCGCGACACATTCGTGTGGCGAATCGCATCTCAAGAGCAGCGCCACCCTTTCCTATGGGTGTGCGCTGTTCCCGTTTGTGGCTACAAGCAGTTCCAACACCAGTCGGCAACGTTAAAAGGCCAGGCCACAATGTTGCCGACGGTGGCCCGGTCTACTGTCATGATACGGCGAATGCTTGTGGCCATCGTATTTCAGAGGCCACCAGTAGCTGAGAGCGCTGGTTATCAGCGCTTCCAATCCTACCAATCCGTATTTCCCTCAAAGATAGGCCCACAATTTGGATTTTGCTGTCAACCCGCAAAACGCACTCTCGCAATTGATACGGCCGTCCTGTGCTTCACCGTTTTGGCTTCCTTCAAACGGACCACTACTCCTATCAGTGACGAGACGCTCTTCAAATCAACGTCGGGGTAGCAATTGCTAGCCCTCACATACCTCATACTGACCGACTTCCTTCTCCTAGCACGGCAACAAAGGAACTCAAAGCTACCTTTCGTCAATCTACCCGCAATAAATGCAAACACACTTCCTACTTATCTCGTGGTAGAACCGCCTCCAAGGAATATGCTGATACCTTAGTCAGTTTCTGTTGCTCTACTGTTGTAGTTTGCAGTCCTAACGAGCCCACAATAGACAGAGAGAGGCAATCGGTCTAAAGTTAACTCCCGCACTCTGTCCCCTTTTCCACTGACCCCATGAACCACCTTACACCATCTACATCTTGTTTTCTTCAATGTGCAGCTGTGCGTGACACGGTCGTCCCATCTCGATTTTGTTGTGCGCCCAACTTCTCGAGTGTTTTTGCTTGCGTCTCTCGCCTTTCGCCCGAAAGAGATTCCCAGATCGGACACCAATACTCCACTGTTCGCACCCGACAACTCTGATCCAAGAATGAAGCCATGGCCTTGGTGATTTGTCAACACCACACCACAGTATGAGTGTTTTGAGTCCGTATGCTTATGTTGCTTTATTTTGCGCGAGAAGTTGATACAACTGAGAGCGGAAGGCAGGTCTATCACTTTACCCTCGCATCAGACAAATTTGGGGGGGTAAGAGGGTTACAGTAAAACCTGTACATAAGGATGCAGAGCGTACAGGGAGTATGTATCCTTGTGTGGCGAACAAGGATATAACAGGAGCAATGTTTTGTCCATCTACCCTTCGGTTATAGCTTCTAAATTACTACTAAATACAAAAAAACCACTTGTAGCGCGACTGCGTCATTGTCAAAGCGAGCAGACTCCGTATTGTAGTCTTCAATGAGTCTTTTTAGTAAAGGAACTCCTGGGTTGTTACGTACCCTTCGTATTTGTGTATGGTGGAAAATGTAACAAAAACTTCATTTTTTCTGTGTGGTGTCTATTACTACCCTTCGTATATGGAGGTTAATAAGCATCATGGCAGACGACTCCTCCACCCATTATGTGTATCAGAATGCCCTCCTTCGACATACATTGAACAGACGGATTTCAGCTGCGTATGACCAACAATAGACAAGTCGTCTTCAACGGTAGTCTACAAAGCGTTTTATCGTTTTTTTGCCACAAGGTGGCAGTATGAAAGGCCCACAGGGTAAATGGCCACACATGCACTCTTTCCCCCAAGAATACTGGGGAAAAAACAACAACTCTGCGCCATACACCAAGCTAGATATGTTGCAATGGCCAACAACTGGCAAATTCATTTTTCGTATGTTCGACTGCACTGAAGCACAGGAGAAATCTCAACCACAAAAACCGCGTTTCTCTCGCAATGCTATCGCGCGCAAGCTGGTGATGCCACCTTGGCTTCCATCAGTCAGATCGCCCTTCAAAGTCGCACCACACAAGCCGAAGCGGGATACCATTTTCGCAATAACCTGAATCGTGCAGCGACAATATCGCCAAATGTGCGAAGCGCACTGAAATGGAGATGCACGGGCCACCTCGCACGGCTCTCGCAAGTTGCAAAGCAGATGTGATGCGCTGACGGCGTGAGCAATAAGCCATGGGCAAGCAAGAGTGCGAGGGGGCAGATTGCACACATGTTAAAGGCCCGTTCAGCGCACGCACGCAAGCAAAAAATGCGCACTGGCGACATTCTCCAATCTGTAGGCCCTTTAGCAATTGCTGATCGTTCGACATATTCTATAACTACTGGAAGATACGAAAGTTTGATGCTCTTACAGGGTGGAAAATGTCAAAGATTCAGCGCACACATGCTCTGAGCACTGGCGACGACATTTAGGAGCTCGCGAGCTAATCTGCGACTGGTGGTGGCTATTTCGATATGTGCGGTCACGTTGTGTGATTTTGGAACGCCGGAGTTTCCCCGAGAGGCGAGTACGTTGTGCTCACGGTGACCAACACAGTGCTGGTTGAGAAGTGCAGAGCAGTATAATTGCATTTTATTGGACTTTGCGCAGGGGCACTAGCAACTGAGCACGGGAGTGTGGGACAAAGAGTACGTACTAGAATGTTTATCTTACAGTTAGAAGCGAGCAGTCTGGCTATGGAGAAGGGACGTAGTTAGTTTTGGAAGCGGGCGTGACAAGGTTTGCACTCCAATCTTGTGGCACTACTGCGCGTATGACGGTGTTCAACTTGGCTTTCAAACTGTTGGCTCTCCTACGAGCAGTCTGTCGATCATATGAAAAGCACTTGGCCCGTTTGGGGCACGAGTTGCAGCAATGAGGACATGACCATTGGGGCACGTGCACGTTGAGCTCATATGCAACAATGCACTTGGAGCATACAGACTTTTGACAGAGACCGAAGCTTACGTTGCCGCACGGTATCATAGACACGGAGCGCTGGTGGCGGGCGCACAGATGACAATAGCGAGAGCTTTTGGGCACTGTGTAGCGGCGCGTCTGCTTTTGAATTGGCTTTTTTGGGGAGAGGACGGCAGCGAGAGTAGTGGGGGCTTGCTTGTGCGTTTGATAAAATGGTTCAAGCGTGTGATTGGGTTGAATGGCGGCGGGGTGCAAGCCAAGGGCTGGAAGCGAGTTATAGGGATGGTGGATGGGAGGCGAGGACGAAGGAGAAAGAGAGGGAAGCGTGGAGGAGGCGGAGGTGGTAGTTTCCGTGGTGAGCAAAGACGAAATATGAGAGGATGCAGAAAAGGAGAAGCCAATGGAGGGTGGGTGGGTGAATTGCAAGTCGGGCGAGGGTGTTACTTGGTTGATGTGCGGGGTGGATGAGGAGTCGAGCGCAGACGAGTCGAAGGGCGGAGAGTGCGACCAGGAGGACGGAGAGGCGGAGGGCGTGTGGGACATGACGAGATCGAGCAAGTTCAAATCCGGCCAGCGAGCGTCGAAGAGGTCTGATGAGAGGGGACTGGATACGAGCATTGGGTGAGGGGCGGCGTGTATGGTGTTTGAGGGGCTTGCGGCTGGTGAAGTGAGGGAGTTTAGCGTGGATGTAAGTGGGGCGGGGGGCAGAGGAAGGGCGGCAAGTGCGAGCGAGGGCAGCGGATCGCTGCGAAAGACAGGCGGGAGGGGGGAAGCATGGTCCATGGCGGTGAGAAAAGATGACGAAAGCGGCTTGCGACCGGGAAGTGGGAGAGGGAGAGAGAGGGCGGGTGGGGAAGCGAGGGAATGGGGAACATGTTTTATAAGTGGGGTATTGAAAGAGGTGGGGGGGGGGGGGCGTACCTACGAGCTGTGAAGTGTGAGCTCATGAAGCTCAAGAGTGCAGGGAACGCGTGTATGGTATGGCGTTGCGGGGAGGGGCGCGTGGGAACGGCGCGTGGGAACGGCGCGTGGGAACGGCGCGTGGGCACGGAGTGCGCTCGACGCGACAAAGCGCACACTCATATCTATTGATCAGCTTGCAAAGGTACGGCACGGCGCGGCGCGGCACGCGTCACAGGCACGACACACACGCGGCGCGCACGTGCAGCGCAGCGCATCTCGCAGACCGTCATCTCGCGGCTCTGCGTGCGCGCACGCGGACGCCGGTCGACGACGTTGCGATGCGCGCTTGAGAAACACACGCAAAAAGCGCTGTAATGGGCGCGTTTGCTTACAAAACAAATCTTGGCGCCCTTGTCCTTGTCGTCTGCGAAACACGTTGTGGCCGTCGCGGTGAGCTCACGTTTTCCGCGCGTCTTCTTGTCTGCAATAACACTTTTCAGTGGCCCGCGGACATCTCCTTCACGTCGCTCGCATTTAAAAGTTTTCCCTCTCTCTCTCTCTCTCAGCCGAAAACTACCGAACGCTACTTGCGATATTGCGCTCTCATACCCAAACCCACTGTCATGGCACGTGTGTCCCTTTGAGCTGCATTGCGTCGCAGAACGCGCAGGGTAATCTCCCCCAACCCACCGCATTCAGCGCCACATCGCACCCCGTGCACCCCGCTTTTGGTACCGTGCAATGCGTTTAAACAGCCATGATCTTTGCCGACCCCTGCTTGAGATTTGGTGACTCTGCAAAAATCCCCTCAACCGTAAGTTTTTAAACCAGTTATCACCTACCATCTATTCTGAATCTTCCACTCCAAATGTAACAATGTCAAAAAGGTTACTGTGTTCGTATCGATCTCCTTTTGCATTTCTACACTTGCGATCTACACGGTAACCATTTAACAAATATCTCGCGTACCTTCGTCACCACTGATCCAAAAACGCCAACGTGTGTACTGTCTACCTACAAGTTGCCGTCAAACACTCCAAATCCACCTCTCACTGAACACACCACCAACTATCACCTTTGCTTCTGTGAAATCCCCCACACTTGCTCCATCTGCGAGTGTCATCACCCACTTATCTTGACGAGCGACCGGATACCCAAACCGATCGCTGCTTCACGCTGCTTGTACCCCGAAAAACTTTCTTTGATGGTAAACACATGGAACAAACCCTCTGATTCCACCAAACTATTCACAGACAAGGAGCGCTCGAGAGTTCAAACTAATCAAGTAAACTTTGAGCAATGTAACAACTTTAGTTTCAACTTGCAAACGAACCCCACGTACGGCGCGAGCCAAGTTGTTCAACGTTAGATAAACAGGCCGCAACTAGTAAAAACTTGAGCAAAACAATAATACCCCATTGCTCCGCACAAATTGCGCGTATTCGGCACTTTTTGAGGGCCGTTCTTTAGCCAACATTGAACGCCAACCTTCCCACAGGAATGGAACACGTGGTCAACTAACGTCCGACACCACCTAGTCTTTGAACAAATAAACTCAATGCTGTTCAGTGTGGGAGAAAAAAAAAAACGTTTTGAGTATGATGATTCTATAGTGCAGCGCGCCGCAGCACGACTATCCGTAGAGCGTCGGGACGAGCAGATAGCGGGACCAAGTATCCCGTTATCCTTGAGGATCGGCCTTCAAGGCCTGTTCCCTCGGCTGCTCCGCGGCTTGTTTAATTGTCCCGTCAGCGTGCTGCCACTCCAGGGCGCATAATCGCCGACAGAGCTCCGTGCTTTAACACATATCGCCGGTCGCGCACTGATAGTTCTACACACTTTCTCTTGGCTGCAGACGGTTAATAAATCCGACAAAACGCACATTCACGCTTGTAAAACAACAGCGCACGCCGAATAATGGAATGTTCAACAGACATTGCAGTTGTGCAGTATGTCGTAGAGGCACTTACAGCATGCTGGGACGATGATCCAACAGTGAAAAGTACGTTGAGTTCTAGCAATGAAAAAGACACACAGTTTATCGTCGTATCATTTGCGATACGGAAACTTGCTTCCTATGTAGCACGGTGTATTGTTTCAACCGCAACGTTCCGAGGTGAAAACAATACACCATACTTAAGTTCGAACAGTTACAGGAGGGCTGTTCAATCGCACAAAATACAAATAAAGATCCCTCGCGCAAATTTTCCAAAAATCGACGTTTTGGCTACAGTAAACCTAACAAAATCAGTGTGAAAAATTTTTCAAGTAAAAATACTGTTTCAAAAACATAACCTTTATTGCATCCTTTTTATTCTAACGCGAGTTCAATAGTGTATTTTTGCTCCTTTAGCCTGTATAACACTTATACAACGCTTTGGCATTGATTCTGTAAAAGGAGTGAAGCATTACAGTCAATCTCTTCCCAGCAATCTTTGATACAAATTTTTAAATAAAAAACTGTATCAAATTACCTTTTTTGCCCATAAACCATTCGGCGCAGCATTCTCCAAATGTTTTCGATAGGATAGAGGTCAGGAAAGCGCGCAGTCCCTAACCGAAATATTTAGACTATTGAACCACTGTTTCATAGAACTAGACTTATGCAAAGGTGCATTATCTTGCTGAAAAAATAAATTCTTCTCCGTGCATATAGTATGCAAAAGGTAGAAGATGGTTTTCTAGGACATAAACATTTTTCTCAAAGTTCATAGTAGTTTCAACAAAAGCCAAATCAGTTGCTCCTTTCGTAAAAATTCCAGCCCAGCCCATTACTGATGCGCCTCCTGAATGACTGGTCACAAAGTCTTTCTTTTCTTTTTGTAGATCATGCACATAAAATTTATCGCAATCTAGACCATCAAGTTTAAACTTTTTTTCGTCGGAAAAGATGACATTGTTCCATTCGGTTTTCCAACAAGCTTTTTGATCACACCATTCCACACGATTTTTCTTCTGTTCATCTTTTAAAAAAACAAGTCCTCAATTTTGTGTACTTGAACAATTTTTGACTGTTGACTTCACGCTATATAGTAGATCTTGATAGAGGCAAGTTCAGATTTTTGAAAATTTTTCCGCAATATGAAGTGTTACACTGTAGAGCAACGCCCAGTTAGAGGATACTTGAAGATGCAACTCATAGAATGAGGATTGAACCCTCCGAGGGTTATGACTATGATCCCCTCTAAGGTGTGCTGAGGTGGCACTGTTTTCTGGTTAGAGTTCGCCTATGAAGTGAAAATTCGGATGGCCCATGGTTGGATTGGCCCCATGATACACGTGGCTTAATATTGGCACCGATTTTCGGATATTTGTTAGAACGTTGGACTTTTGGGCCCTGACAGTGGGATCTCCACGTGTATGGCCCTGAGCAGGTGTGCACTACTGTAGAGTTTAGTTAGTGGGCCCTACTTAGGGAGATGAGATCTGACAATCCGAAGCTCAGAGTAAATGGAAACCAAGGTTGGTCTTCGATACCTTTAGAGGTTCTTCGTCGCCATCGTTTCGGCCTTACAACCCGGAACGGGCTCTGGTTAGCAACGCCTGCGTAGGGACACGACTCCACTTGGAGAGTGCCCACGTTTGGGTTCCGTGCAACCACCCCCTTGGGACCGCTCAGACGACCTGCGTGCACGATACCCCGTGGGGGTTCTGCTTACTTGTTGCGTGCTTTTTGTGTTTCCTTTCGAGGACAGGTTTTCGCCCCTGTATTGGGTTTCTTTTGTTGTTTCGCCCCTTTTCTGGTTCTCGGGTCCGGTGCCTGTTAGTGCCCGACCCTCGCCCCGGTTTTCCTCTTCGCCGGATTTTCCCCCATTCTTTGGGATACCCATACACATTCCCGATCCAACGGTTTCTACCCCTCACCTCCGTCGGTACTGCCGGAATCCCCCGTGGGAGTTACACCCCACACTACGGGTGGAACGGAGGGCTCTGTCTCTGAGTCTGCCTCCCCCAGGGAGCAAGGCTTCGAACACCTTGAGAGCACTTCCCGTCGCCGGGTTTTGCTCCACATACACCATAGTTCTCGCTTAATTCCACGCTTATCGGCCGGAGATAGTGACGTAAGACGGTGGGTTGAACGCTTTTTTCCGTATGTAGTGGGGTTTTTGATGAAGTTGTTGATTGTTTTTGGGTTGCGCTTGAGTTTTCGGGATATATCTGCTGGAATCATACCCTGATTTACTAATTCTATGTGTTGCAGATGTTCAGAACGTGTCAGAGGCGCGACACGAGCCAAAAGTGAGCTAATGATTGTATAAAGGATATACTTTCGAAACAGTGTTAATGACTTAGTGGTTTTTATTTGCTGTGTAATGTGCTATAAAGTACGTGAAATGCCTTTTTGGCGCAGTTTTTGTAAAGGGATATGTTTTTGAAACGCACTTTATGTGATGAAAAATCAAAATAACAACCCTATCAATAGGTCTGTAAACCTAATACTGCCGAATTACGCAAATAAAAAGCCATATCACAAAGGCTGAGTGAATTCCAAAAAAGCTGTGTTCTCAGTAAACTAAGTTACAAATTGGTTTTGAAATAACGGTATTCATATTAAGTGGCCTATTTACTGAAAACCCCTTGTTGTTCTTGAAAAGTCCGACAAAAAGCAACCATTTAGTTTGCAACAAATTATGTAACAGTTGATCAAAACATTGATAGCCACATGCGGTAACTTTGGCTTCGAAAAGGCCGCTTTTCGTTGCAGCGCAACCAGACGTACAGTGGCATTCACCGCGTGCTCCATCATTCAACTCTAACGTTCACGCTTTGTTTTAGATACTGCCTTTCTCGCCACCCACGTCCACGACGTTCGCGCACGCGAATGTTGCTGGACTTGGATAAGCAGCAGCCGCTTTTATGTACGAACACTCGATGACAATGTATCAAATGTCCTTTTGCTGGAACTTATAGTCCAAGCTGCCCCCGTCCGTCATTTGTACACCCCGCGCAATCGAATCACATGTCGTATAGTGGCGGAAGGGCTGACCTTTGAGGGTCCGATACACTACGCTGACCTTGTAGGTGATGGGTGCGAGGAATCATCGACCACGTAGCTCCGGGCGAGCTACCATCTAGGTGTTGTCAGCCACCTGTAGTGTTGACATGTACCTTCTGGTTGAGTAATTGTTAGTGATAGTAATTGTAATTATGCGTATTTTAGTACAGTAGTTGAGTGGCCACATGGCACTGTAGCCAGTGCTGGCCAGGTCTCTGACACTAGGTCAGAGACCGTGCCTTGATGGCACCTCCCGGGTGATCTGGAGAGTGCAGGCCACTGCATATAAGCAACTACACCTCCCCCATCCTTATCTGATAAAGACAGGCATCACTTGGGTCACGACTATACCTTTTGGTTTATTGTTTCTCAACTACAACACAGGCTTTCCCGCGCGTCGACGCCTACCATCGTTTACCTACACGGTATAGGCTAGTCGCCCCGCCGTTTGCCCCTGCGGGTTTTCACGGTGCCCTGTTGCCATCGAGGTTTACTACGTCTACCTTCTAAGGTTGAGCGTCAACACGCTCCCTACGGTTGAGCGTCACTACGCTCCCGAGACAAGACAGTAGCATACCCCAGAGGTGACTGTACGACATTTTGGTCTCCCGACTTAGAAAGTATTTTTAGGTTTCGTCGTACCTTCACAGTTCACACGCGATTCCGAGAAGGATTGGACGCTCGTACACCTATTTGGTTTCAGGAAATCCCGCAAAGCAATACAGGATACCACTATCGGTCACAAATGGAACGACCTAAAAGGAATACGCGTGGTGTAAGCGCCCCACCAAGCCATAAAGGTCTTAAAGGAGCCCCATACGCTCAACCGGTTCTGGAAACCCCCGAGGAACTGCTCCGGCACCCTCGAGACAAAACCGGAAAGGTACATGGTCCGCCGCCAATGGCAATGGAACCTCAAAGGGAATTACCAATTGAGGTTGCAGCGGAGGAGCTATGGCCTCATCTCGAAGAGCGAGCGAAAGCGCTCGTCACCCTCGCGGTGGAGGATGCATTAACCATAAAGGAGAAGTCGGATACCCGGATGGTTCCGCCCTCAATGGACGTTGATGCATTTACCCGTATTGTGGTTGACCGAGCAGCTCAAGAGCTATCGGAAAGGATACCTGAAATGGTGAAACAGTATCTCTTTACAGATGCTAGGGAGCATGTTTACCGCGCTGTGCAGGACCTTTGGGTTTCCGAGGGATTCATAGAATCCCGACCTACACAGGTGAACATCGCAAAGTGCATACCACAAGGGTTCCAAATGGGTCATTCCACCCATTCCCAACAGTTACCTACTGATAGTGAGTACCTACAAGGTCCAAGGCAGAGTCAAGAGGTCCCGGGGAAGGTAGATCCTCGAGACATTTACCTGCCACTAAATACAGGTCTCGTTCAAAAGGATACCCATGGAGGTGGTCCCAAAGACGATTCGTCTGACTCGTTGGATGAGCGACGAAGAAACCGAAAAGGGAAGAAGCGGAGGACGAAGAGGGGAAAGAATCGAGAGGATGATTCAGACCCCGACTCGTCAGACTCCAGTTCCGATACGAGTTCATCGTCGGATGATGACCGTAAAGGTAAGAAGAAGAAGAAAACGAACAGGTCGACGAAGAAGTCGTCGAAGAAGAACCGAAAGGGTAAAAAGCGATACAATGAGTCGCCCGACTCTGAGTCGGACACCGAAATAGACCTGGAGGTGCCCCAACCCTTGAACGATATGTTCACCAAAGCGGTTGACTACAGGACTTATCGGTTGATCAACAAGTCTTCTGAATACACCCAAGGGGTGGCTCAGAAAATTACTATGCACCACAAGAAGCTCAGCTTCCAAATGGGTGCCACAACCTTCACAGGTACGGATCCTATTGCGATACTTGAGTTTCTACAGAAGTTCAAGCTTGCATGTGACCAAAATGGTTTTTCCGAGGACACTGCGATGTGGCTATTTCAGTTTTACCTTAAAGGACAAGAATACTACTTGCTGCAGGGCAGGCTCCGCGGCAACACCTTAGCGATGGATGAAGATGGCACTGAAAATTGCACAGAGATGTTGGAGTCATACCCAGAAGTGGTCAATTTCCTTTTGGAAACATACGCCACCGATGAGATTGTCCAAGAGGCTTACTCGGAAGTCCTCGCTTTCCATCAAAGTTCTGGGCAAACCGAATCGGAGTTTTCGCTCGCGCTTTGGAATCTGGCAACCCGTTGAGGTAATGTGTTCACTACCTCGAGGTTAAAGTCGCTATTGGCCGACAATGTCGACAAAGCGATCCGTTCCCAGGTACGCAATTACCTGGCCACTAACCGAGAGGTAGAATACAATGGGCTGGCTCGATACTCCCAGGGCCTTGGAGATACCCTTCGGCTGGGAAAGAGACCAGCCATGCCTCCAACCTCGAAGGATAAACCGAAAAGGTCAGTCTTGGACATTGAAGACACAACAACCTCAGAGGGTAGCTCGCACATCGAAGTACCTACAGGAACCGCTATCCACTTGCTAGCGACCCAGGGGCAGTTCTCAAAACCGTCGACGGTAGGAAATTGGTCGTAAACGCGTACACCAAACTCGGTACAATCGCTGCCAAGTTCGGTGAGCTCGCATAGGATGCCAGGAGCGAGCTCCCATAACTCGCCACCCACATCCTACGCCACTGCTCCTACCAACCAGGTTTCGAAGCCCCCCTCAATGGTAACGCGAGACCCTTAAACTGGAGGCCTCGTTTGCTGGTTTTGTCTCGCGACAGACCATTTGGCAAACAATTGCGATAACTTACCTCCAGGGATGAGAGACCAGTTGATTAAGGCTCGCATGCAGAATCACCAACGTCTCTATTGGTCTTCAACGCAAGCACCAAATAGGTTCCAACCCCTTACACCGGTACAGATCAATACCATCGAGGAAACACCAAACTTGGACTCAACCCCTCCCGTACAGGAGGAAAACACCGAGCGGTTGGCGTAATGTCCGAACCCCACCTGCAATCGGAAGGCCAATCGATACCCAGAACCTTGAAGGTGGAAGAGAACACGTCACAACCAGTTCCGGTTTGTCATATGAAGTACAACAACTATAAAGTACGTACTTCAATGTGTTTCTCCGATCGCCTTGCGGTTCAGGTCACCTGCGTGTTGGATACAGGGGCCGGCCCAAACGTGCTGAACTCCCGCGTCATACCTGAGGCGGGACTTCGGAACTTGAGCCGACCTCCCGACAACAACCCGCTGGTGGATGCAAACGAGCGCCCATTAAACCTTCGAGGTATGCTCACCACTGTGGTGCAGCTCGGACACCTCATGGTAAGACTGCAATTCTTTGTTGTCGACGGTTTATCGACAGACTGCCTACTAGGTACGAACTTCATTGACAGACATGTCAAAGCAATCCTTCCTGGTTCCCAAACAGTCGCCCTACGTCAGGGGGGACGAATTGCCATTTTAGGTAATACGGAAACCAAACGGGTATGGTTCGTCAAACCGAAGAAGATGTAGTATTCGCTCTAACGGAGAGAGCAGACACCTGCGACAGCGTTCGGACTGCCGATGGGTCGCTTGCGGCGAAGGAAAAGGGGTGGTAGAGCTACAACACCAGCGAGCTGGAAGTGGGGTGTAAAGCCACTACTCGCCAGCGAGGTTGAACAGTGCAACTGTAAAAAGTTGATGGAACGTAGGTACGAGACGGCTCGTGAAGTGGTTGGGGGCTGACTATCTATTATAGCTCGTCCGGATCTCCGGTTAAGGAATCCTAAGCGAGGAACAGAATAGTCATGTTGCCCATGTTGTCTCCTTTACTTGGAGTCGGCGCTCACCTCTGGTACACTATATACTGTGTGCCAGGGTGAGTGCCCAAATAAATATATAAATAATACCCAGTGGTCAGCCACTTAGTCAAACCACTGTATGGGTATGGTCCCTAATGGACGTCTAGCTACAAAGGGTAGTAAAACCAGCCACGTGGATGGCCACAACATGCGCCGTTGCAAGCCACTCGACCCATGACGCCACGTGTTCCACTAAGAAATTCTGCCTCTAGGCATCCTATGCGGTGTGCCGTTTCATATCACAATGCTGATGATATCACTCATTTATGAGTTCCAACCGCGACTTCGCGAAAAACCAACCTATTGGATTCCCCGACATAGTAGAATACTACATACCCCCCTCGATATGCGCGAACCATGGGGGACGCAAGAAGCGTTTATACGCAGTCGGACCGGTGTTCCGGGTACTCATCGTCATCACGAATTCCTCGCTGCCCGACCAACTCTTACAGTTCTCAACAGCATTCTGTTTCTCAACGCTCTTCAGCTCGATCTCTCGCGATGAATCCGAACGCCGGGTCCAACCCGTTTCAGCCCTCCTCTGAGGATGTGCCTTCTGGGGCTCCTTCCAACACTGCTGGTTATGCGTCGCAGCATACTGCTCAACTCGGTCCATACCGTTCGTTCCCCACACCGTACACCGGATTCCGGGCTCCGATGCCAAACGCGGCTTACGTCGCCTCTGCGGGTGTGATTCGAGCTCCTTCTCGTCGTTCTCAGTGGAGCTACCCGCACCCTGCGGATTTCTATGGACGAGATCCTCTTGACAACGTTGAACTCTTGGCGCAAGCGCCGTGGTTTGATCCAGTTGCTATCCGCGATGACGCGTTGATACAACAGTATGTACACGGTGGGTATTTCCCTGACGGTATTACGGAACACGCGATTTATAGCGACGACTGGGCGAGCCATATTGCTTTTCCAGACAACTCGATTGCGCGACATTCAACGGAAACCTTGTCCGAAGCCCGTACGCGGTTCACCAAGCTGATTTACAAGCGTCTTCACCGATTCATCAGTACGGTTCTCCTCCCGCAGGACTGGGAACTAGATACCTGGAAAGCCAGTACCGACGGTGAAGGTTACTCGTATATCGAGACACTCGTTGAAGTCGATGTTAGCGGTTGGCGCGGTGTGCGCGGTGTGCGTGATGCAGCTCTCTGCTTTCAGCAACCTCTTCTCCGTGCGGAGTTCCGCTTCCTTCGAAAGCATGACATTCCCTATTGGGATTATCCTCGTTGGGAACGTCGTACTCGATCACGTTTGGGCTATTTGGTGCCGTATCAAATGATCGAGATTGACCGCATCCGGCGGAACGCGCGCTTCGGGCGCTACATCGGTATTCCGGAGAATTGGGCGGCGATCGAGAGTCCTCGTGGTTGCCCTGTGGAGCTCCCACCGGCGATCTCCTACATCGGGTCCGCGTTGGTTAACGACCCGTTCTCGGGATATTGGGCGGTGGTTTATACCGAGTTTACAGCCAAGATGGCCGTCTTCCTCCTGTGGGATGTTTATGATACCCTTAGAGTTTGGCCCACAGAGCGAAAGTATGCGAGAGAACTCGATCTTTCCCTTGTCCTGGGATCCCGTTCGAACCATGCCGACTTCCTCCATCTTGTGGATTTGATCGACAGTGTCGATTGGTCTGGAGTGCCAGCTGATCAATCCGCTCGCTGAAACCGTGCAAGACACTACGACCATTCTCCTGGACGAACAGAAAGTGCTGGAGATTTCGTTTGGTACGACCCCTGGACGCGCCAGTTGATCACCTCCGAGCAGGCTCGCTTTCTTCGGGAGAACCCGCGTGACATGCCACCGAACCAGCTTACTGGATACGTGTACGATGCTACTCCATCCGAGAACGGAGAGGAACCGTATGAGGAAGCGCCAGGAGCTGAGGCTGAACTCGGTTACGAGGACGAGCCAGAGCTGGCAGGCGTAGCGACTTCCGTCGATCAATCCGCAGTGGCGGGAGTTGCTCAAGAGTTCTCTCATGGGTCTACCTAACAACCGAGTGCAGTGCCGGTCTGAGATCCAGGCTTGGATCCGCTGAGGCAGTTCCTCTTAGATGCGGGCTTTCCCGTTGACCAAGTTGAGGGTGATCGCGCACAGCTTCTTGCGAACCTGCGTGCTCGCACGTCTCCTTGATGATCCTAGAAAAGACTCCTAGTCAACACCCTTGCGGTGATATCTCGATACCAATAAAACTCCGCTGACTTCGTGTCTTCACGTTCCCTTCTTATCTTCTAGTCTTCATCTCTTCCCGCTTCTCGAGTTCTTCAATCCTCTCTTCTCGCTTCTCGAGTTCTTCTTAGAAGATAATTAGTAAATGTCCTGTGCTTGCCTGTTTTCACTTTTCTTCCACATGACTTCTTGTATTCTTCTCGCCATTCGAGATTTTACTACCTTGGTAGCCCGTACTTAGAAAAGGGATGTGCCCATGAGCCCGACTATCGAGGAGTCGATCTCCCTGGGGAGTGGTAATCGCATGCGTCGATGATATTGCACGAGTTGCGAACGGGGGATATGAGCTATAGGTTCCCACGTATCCGCCTCCGGAGGAAAACCGTACCATCGGACTCGATACAGTAATTCTCCAGTATCTTCATGCTCTCCATGTTCACATATGCGATCCATAACATATTCCTGGGCGTTTCCCAATGCTTTCGCTGTTGGCGCGAGACTCCTGTTAACAGGTTTGAAATGCCTTAGGGCTGATAAAGAGCTATCATGTTTTCCAGGTTCCATAGAAGCGTAATTCTTGCTGCTTCTCAATTCCATTCGTGGATGAACTTCCTTCGGTTTATCCGATTCTGACCGCTGTTCGGTGGACGATGGTGCTTTCACCACGACAGAAGGCCATACCTCTTCTTCTTCCTGCCCACGAGGGATGGGAGCCGATATCGGCGGAACAGCGAGTGGCGCTTCACCTGACGGTTCAGCCTGAAGCGGCATCGGCGCGTTTTCGCGTGCACTCGTTTCCAAGTCCTTGGAGCCAAAGTCCAAAACATCTTTCCTGCTTTCAGGTTCCATTTATGTACTTACGGGTGTGAGCGTGCCTCGGATCATATCCCGATACTTCGAAAGCTGTCCGTGATTGGAGTACGCAACCGCCGGCGGTGGGAGATCAGGAGCTTTCTCCTCCGCTTGAGCCATTGGTGGTGGTTCACTCTCCCCAGAGTCACTTTGGCTTTTGCCTTGACGTTCCGTCGCACTTGCCTCCTTAGTTCTACCCAATACCTGGACTTCCACTTGCGTATTGTACGCGTAGCACAGAGTATCTGTAAACATGTCCCATTCTTTCGGGTGGTCCGCGATGTAGTGTCGTAATGCTGCTATCAGCGTGCGGTTGAAGCGCTCCACCTGACCGTTGCATTGCGGATGATAGGTCGTCATAAACACGTTTTGAATGCCCATAATGCGGCAAACATTCTGAAAGAACTTCGCAACGAATTACTTCCCATTATATGATAACAGATGATAACAGAACTTCTGGTGGTTCGTATATAAATACCCAGTGTTTGATAAATGCCTGTTCGATTAAGGCTGCGGTTATCCGCTTCAGCGGCACAGTCCGCACTAGCTTCGAGAAGCGGTCGGTGATTACCAATTGGTAGCGATAACCTCGCCTTGAGCGAATCAATTCCCCTAGGATGTCGATACTGACGTATTGTAAAGGCGCTTTTGCCTGGAATAACGTCATCGGTTTCCGCTTCCTGTAAAGCTTCACGCGATTCTTCGCACATGTTGTACAAAACCTCACTGTAGCATGGCAGTCCATTGCCAAAGTAGGCTAGTAGAAATCTCTTCTTAGAGTCATGAACAACTTCGTTCTTCCTGGATGACCAGAAAGCCTGCTGTAGTGTGCCAGATGGAGTACTCGACTCTTCAGAAACGTGTGGAATCACGATTTGATCATGCTTTTCGACATGTCTTAACAGTATTCCTCGTGTATCGAGTGAAAAGGGAAGCTCCTCCCCCCCGTTAAGACGAGAGCGTATCGACGCACAAAACGTATCGGCGTGTTGCTCATTGAGGAGCTCAGTGCACGAGATTCGCTCGAGTTGAACTGAAAGGTCAGTGTCTGCTGATGCAAGGAACGGGTCTGCATCCGAATAATCATCAAGGGTCTCTTGTTTCTCTTCTTCAAAAGATGGTGAATGGGTCTCAATGTAGAAACAAGTTATCTTTTCATCGATTTCGCCTTGGGTTTCGCCCAGTGTTTTGAGTAGCGATAGCGCGTCAGCTTGGACATTGGCCAATCCCTTCTTATACTTCACTTCGAAATCGAATTCAGAAAGGCGTAAGCGCCATCGTGTGAGAAGACCAGACGGGTCTGTAATGGACAGTAAACATCGTAGAGACGAATGATCCGTGTTGACGGTAAAACGTTCTCCTTGGAGATACGGTCGCATTGTGGTTAGAGCCCAAACGACTGCAAGGTATTCCTTTTCTGAAACTGAATACTTCTTTTCAGCTGCGTTCAGCGATCTTGACCAGAAACCAATGGGTTTGCGTTCACCATCAGGGTTTGTTTGAAAAAGGGCACACCCTACTTGGTACTCGCTAGAGTCGGTATCCACTGAGTATGGCAGGTTGGGGATGGGCAGCGCCAAGACTGGGGCTGTAATAATCTTTGTCTTCAGCGTGTCGAACGCTTCCACTTCAGCTTGTCTGAATGGTTCCAGCTGTACTGGTTGTCCTTTACGCAGCTTTGCGTTGAGCGGTGCCGCTATATGCGAGTATCGCGGCACGAATCTTCTGTAGACGTTGTACAAGCCGAGGAAAGAACGCAATTGCTTCTGTGTCGACGGAGGTTGTACTTCGCGTAGAGCCGCTGTTTGTGCCTCTTGAATGGCAAGCTGTCCCGGCTTGATCACATGTCCTAAGTACCGGACGGTGCCAGCGAACCATTCGCATTTCTTGAACTTCAAGGTGATACTTGCGCTCTGTAGTGCTTTGAGGATCTCCTCGACATGCCGTAAATGGCTTTCCACATCCTGGGAAAAGATGATCACATCGTCCAAATAGACTAAACAAGTCCTCCAATTGTATCTTGAGAGCAAGATGTCCAGAGTACGCTGGAAAGTAGCCGGTGCATTCGTTAAGCCAAAGGGCATCCTTTTGAAACGGTAGAGACCGGCGTGACACGCAAATGCGGTTTTGTCTTGGTCTTCTTCCGCTACAGGCACCTTCCAATAGCCAGAGTTGGCGTCCACCGTGGTGAAAACGTTCGCTTCTCCTAAGCTGTCAATACATTAGTCCATTCGAGGCAACGGGTATGTATCCCGAACTGTAACTGCGTTCAGTTTTCGATAATCGATACAGAATCGTAAAGAACCATCAGGTTTTGGAACCAGCACCACTGGTGAGGCCCAAGCAGATTGAGCTGCTTCGATTACTCCTTCTTCCAGCATTTTGCTGACATTCTCCTCCTCGATTTGGCGAGTTCGCGGTCCCGCTCTGTAGGGTGGTTGGGAGATGGGTCGTGACCCTGGGACCAAATCAATATGGTGTTCCGTAGCGGAGATCGCTAGTTTTCCACTCCACATGGATGTATACTTCTTCAGCATAGACCTGATCTTCGTTCTGTAGTGTTCCGACATATGTGCTAATTCTAGCTCATCGACCAGGCTCTCTGGATCCTTTGCCGTTTGCAATTGATCTCCAGAGGGAGTTTTCAGTTCTTCGTCTGTGTCACTGACATGGTTTAATTCCAATACTTCTGCAGTAGAGATATGAGTAGGGACCACCACTGTGGGATGAGGCAAAGCTGTTGCAACAACCTGATTCTTCGGTATCTGATAATCGTTATCGGTGAAGTTACTCACTAGTATCCAAAAGGGGCTACCAGGATCAACCTGAACAATGCCGTTAGCGACTAGCAATCCACGGGAATCGTACATCCGAGTATTTGGTTGAATTACCACGAGTCCGTGTCGTTCTGTTCTTACTTGAACCCAAGTTTGGGTTTGCGCCTTCAGCATGGCACTCTTCGCTACTCGAATCCTCGGCGAGACACGTCCTCGGGATTTTCCGTATTCCATAGATGGTGGAAGTGGAGATGCTTCAGAGCAACGACGCATTGGCTTGCGAACAATTGGTACCATTGATCCATCATCTAGTTCGACTAGTTTTCTTCGCGGGCGAATGGCTTCGACAAACTTGTCGCAACAATCACATCCCAGTACCACTGGTGCAGCTAACGTCTTACAGACGATGAAGTCGACTAGGACTACAAAGCGTCCGAAACGCACCACGAGTCGAACTGTTCCCAGTGTCTTCACAGCATTTTTGTTGGCATCCCGGATGTCCGGTAAAGGACCGTATCGAATACGTTCTAAGTCAGCAGGAGCGAGCTCCGATTCCCGTATAAAGTTCGGACCAGCACCTGTGTCCAGGATAGTCAATCGACGAGATAACAGATTCCTGTCAGAGCCGATGTCGGCATAGACCTTATAGTTTCTTTTAGACACTACCATGAGGTAACTTTCCCGTTTTGACGGACAAGTATAACGTCTCCAAGGACGATGTAACCCACAGTCAAACTGTACTCGCTTTCCGTCCGGCGGATTGATTCCGTACGGCGGAAATTTGGGAGGCCTCAAGAGAATCTTGGGCTTCCAAGCGCGGGAGCGGGGAGGCGAGCTCTCCCTGGTCAGCACTACGGGATCGACTAGTGCCGACCCCCTAGGGGCTCCCTCACTTAGTTTTCCGGTTGCACCGGCTGCTTCGCCTCAAAGGCGCCTCTTCCTACCGGGGATCCGGGTTGTAACACTTCAGCCTTCTGAGCAACCGGCTTGTCCATCGGCGCGCATTGGTGTCTGAGAAAACCAACTTTTGGCTTTCCAATACATGCCCGCCGGTACGCGGCCCCTTTCCTCTTCTGAGAGTGTTTCATAAATCGTCATGATACGACTCAGATCCTTTGCAGGAAGCGTGCATTCTGCACTCAAATGGTGTTTTCCATAACATGAATAACATATCAAACCGTCACGACGGTTGGTCAACATAGGTTGTGAACGGTATTCCGTGCGAGTATCCACCCATCCGGGTTTCCCGTTCTTAAAACCTCCTTGTGGAGGCATCGGGTAGGGACGGTACATAGGGCGACGGCCCTCCATATCCATTAGGGCTTCCTCGTCCTGCGACTCCGAGTGTGGGAGATCCACTGTAGGTACAGAAAAGTCCGTATATTCCATTAAATGGACCGCCTCCTCATGCAAGTCACTCCCTTTGGGTGCCAACGACGAATCTCGCAAGTTAACTAGAGATTCCAGATGTAGCAGTTTTCTGCGGTGATTAACTCTGGCGGAGATCTTCTCCTTACCCATTGAGGTTCCAAAAACCACTGAACGACGGGGGCTACCCCGCGCTCTTGCCGCGTCTCCTTCAGCTTTCGCAAACTAAACTAACTCCAAAAAGGAGACTCTTCCATGCTTCTCTCGACATCGAGCTACCAACGACTTGATGCTCGGGTCCAGCCCGTCGATGTACAAGGTAATCTTGTCCTCCGTCGAGTGGACAATTCCACAGCGGACTGAAGCTTTGTTAAGCCTTGAGCTGTACTCAGCTTCGCCCTCCTCAGGCTTTTGGGTCACATCCCTTAGGTCCAGAATCGCCTGACGTATCGCGTTTGAAGTCGCGTAACTGCGCAGCAAATACTGCACCGCCTCTGGCCATGAGGTAACGCCGCCTTCATCGGCTGTCAATGATCCGCAAACGGAACGATATTGCTCTAAAGCAAAACTCTTCAGGAAGTGTGGTAAAGACACAAATGCCTGTGGTTCACTCATCTCTAGAGGGTCTGCTTCGGCAACGAATCGAGTGAGAAACTCGATAACGAGAATGGGGGTTTTCCGATCAACTATTAAATCATTAAGGCCGATCTTCAATCGTTTGATGTGATCCTTCACCTTCGCGGTTTCGCGTCCTGAGCGCTTTTTGATTTTCACCTTCAGACGGTAGTACCTGTAATTCAGGACCTTCCGATAAAGCGGATTCGTGCACGGGAGCACCTTCAATCCTCTGTAAGGTGAGCCTTTTTTTCTCATTAACCACGAAGACGTGTTCTTCTTCCGAGATTGGGACCTTCGATGACCATCATCACTGTCGTCGTCATCTGACGTATCTGAATCATCTGAATCATCAGTACTGGAACTGAAACCCTCCGTACTTGACGATTCATCACTCGAATCACGTGCGGACTTCCGCTTCTTACGTCGTGACTCGGACTTCTTCGAACGAGCTTTCTCCAAAGGAGCTCCTTCCCCTTCCAGCACGACTGGTTTAGCAGCAGTCTGCGCATGAACTGCCGCCTCGAGGCGTTCTAAACGAGGGTTAACTCGAGTGAGGACTTCCTCTACATCCAAGGTTAAGCCGGGTAGCGCATCGGGCGTATTCCCGTACCTCTCCAGTAGATGGTTCAAATCCTCACGTAGTGTTTTCACTGATGCAGAGACCTGCTTCCCATCGTCTTGACGAACGAGTGCTTGATGCGCACTGCGTAATTGTTCGGCATCAGCGATAAGAGCAGCGATCTGCGATTCCAACGCAACCATGCGCACACGCGAAGCGCTTGACTCAGACTTGAGACGACGCACTTCCCTGCGCAAATCATCCTCTTCTTGAGGTCCGACCACCTCAGGGTCAACTAAGGCTTCTGTGGTGGGCGTGACTGCCGCTGCCACAGGGGCCGGTACATCCGAAAGATCTCGTTCATCGTTCACCGAGCGTGAGCGCGACATCGCTTGACGATACAGCCGCTCTCCGGCTTCAACGGATGAGGCGAGCCTCGTTTTCGGGGGTGGTCCCGCAGGACCGGGGCGATCAGTACTCGACTGGCTTCGGGTCTTCGGCATCCTAGACCAAACCTGGGTCCAGGTGCGAACCAAATGGTGTCTT
Organism: Agarophyton chilense; assembly: GCA_030374765.1. Classification (NCBI taxonomy): domain Eukaryota; phylum Rhodophyta; class Florideophyceae; order Gracilariales; family Gracilariaceae; genus Agarophyton; species Agarophyton chilense. The sequence continues at coordinate 524,882 of JARGXX010000095.1, read as the reverse complement.
CGACTTCTCGATCACGTGTTCAACCACGATGAATTCCGCAATTGCCGGAGGTGGTTGATAAACAATAACTGTAGTGATTCCACTTTTTCCAAGTATCGATATCGATTCCACGTTCCAGGAACGAATTGTTCAGTGCAGCTGACCACAGTGGTTCTAAGTCGGGAGACCACTTGTAGTATCCGCTCTAACGGAGAGAGCAGACACCTGCGACAGCGTTCGGACTGCTGATGGGTCGCTTGCGGCGAAGGAAAAGGGGTGGTAGAGCTACAACACCAGCGAGCTGGAAGTGGGGTGTAAGGCCACTACTCGCCAGCGAGGGTGAACAGTGCAACTGTAAAACGTTGATGGAACGTAGGTACGAGACGGCTCGTGAAGTGGTTGGGGGCTGACTATCTATTATAGCTCGTCCGGATCTCCGGTTAAGTAATCCTAAGCGAGGAACAGAATATTAATGATGCCCATGTTGTCTCCTTTACTTGGAGTCGGCGCTCACCTCTGGTGCACTATATACTGTGTGCCAGGGTGAGTGCCCAAATAAATATATAAATAATACCCAGTGGTCAGCCACTTAGCCAAACCACTGTATGGATATGGTCCCTTATGGACTTACATCTACAAAGGGTAGTAAAACCAACCACGTGGATCTCCACTACATGCGCCGTTGCAAGCCACTTTACTCGTGATACCACGTGTTCCACTAATGTACCCTGCCTCCTGGCACCCTACGCGGTGTGCCGTTTCATATCACAAGTTTGATGATATCACTCACTTATGAGTTCCAACCGCGACTTCGCGAAAAATCATCCTATCGGATTCCCCGACATAGTAGAATACTACAGAAGAGGATATCCACCGAAACGGTCTCCAACAAAGTGCGCATTACGAAACAGGTTTTTATCCCGCCAATGCAGCAAATATCGGTACCGGTGTCGTGTGCCACCCCCGGGCTGGTCATACTACAAAACCATCTGAGGTTAGCACATCGACACCTCACCTTGATGGCCAACGGCATTGTCGACAATATCCCAAATCAACCCTTTATGGTGTGTCTCAGCAACTTCAGCAGTCACGACGTGAATTTGCCGAAAAATACCAATGTTGGCATCGCATTACCGGCACCACAAGGGGTCTTCACCGTAGCTCACACTGATCTCGGCGAGGTCACCCTCGATAAGGAAGGGGGGGCGCAAATGCGTCCACAACCACAAAGGTATCGATAAATACCAACTTGGAAGCGAAAGTAACCGATAAGGCATCGGTAGACAAAGAAGAGAAACCGGACCCTGAGAGGCAATGGCAAGATACAGTCCAGATCGGTGAAGAAAACGGCCAAGTGCGGGGCCGTAGTATCGACCTTCTGGAGGAGTTCGAAACCATGTGGTCAGGCCATCTGGGCCAAATTAAGGCCACACAGCATCGCATCGAGCTCCTCCCTGACTCGAAGCCGATTTACCAGCAACCATACCGAGCAGGTCCGAAGGCGAGAGAGATAGAACTCAAAGAAGTAGAGCGAATGCTCCAAGAAGGGGTAATTGAACCAGCCAGCTCAGATTGGGCTAGTCCCGTGGTTCTGGTTAAGAAGAAAGGGGATAACCATATGAGGTTTTGTGTGGACTACAGGAGGCTCAATAGCGTGATCATCAGAGATTCGTACCCGATACCTAGAATGGATGGGAGCAACGACTCCTTGGGAGATGCGCAGATATTTACCACGTTGGACGCCAATTGTGGTTATTGGTGTAGGACAACGCTTGGAGCGGAGACACCACGAAGATGTTCGGGATCTTCCTCTCTTGAGAGACACGCCTCAGGCGGAGGAGACGCGTCCCAGCGGAGCACAGAAACAGAGCCACTCTGGAAAGGGACGACGGAGTCGGGTGTAAGACCGAGGCCAATCCGGCGGGATATACCTAGAGTGTTTAGGTGAGCACGGCAAAGTCCGGGTGTGACCATTCTTAGGCGGAGCGGTACCACGGCGATTGTCGGAAAAGGAGCGAGGAAACACTCGTATGAGGTGGACGAGCGGGGTGAGTGGTGCGGCCACTCACGAGAGCCAAAAAAAGAGAACAAGAGGAAACGGGGGCGAAACCCTATACAGGGGAGAGACTAAGACAAGTGGTGTCGGCGATTAAATATGAACCCACGGTGGTGGTAGCACTCTGGTAGACGGAGGGGTGGATGAACTAACGTCCGACGGGCGCTCACGCAGTATGGGGTGAAGACGCGCCGAAGGCGAAGAGTTCAAAGCCAAGACTATCTCCTTGGTCTCCCAAGAGGGTTTTTACTGGGGAGCAGTGCTCAACGTCCTAAGTAGTGTGGCGCGCGGCCCCTGACAGTGGACGCGCGCCCGAAAAACAGACACTAAATAGCGATAGCGTAGCTAAATAAATACTAAAAATTACTAAATAATACTAACCATTAGGTACAATCCGGGCCACGTGTGGCACGCCTCGTACTCGAGCGTTGGCATCCGTGCAGTCAACGTGTTCCACCCGTGTGCACTTCCGGTCCTAACCGGCGGTCACCACGCAATAGCGGTATAGCTCGTCATAGCCCAAGCTATCCCTCAATCGCGCGAAACCTCTAAGTCCTGCGAAGAAACCCCCTTGAAGGCATTGTCCTTCATATCCCCCTCCTTAGGTGACGAACACGCCGTCGAAATGGCGGGAAGGCAACGGTCCAACCGGCATAAGAGCGAGTCGCGTAACGCGTCCAGCGACCACTGGACTGTCAAAGGCAGAGCTGCACAACCGAACGACAAACGCACCAACGCGGTAAACACTCGTCGAACTTCGAGCGCTCTTCCGCATCGTACGCCGACTTCCCGCGACCACATCCCGATACCTCGGCGACCAGTTCTCCCGATGAACGGTGGTAACAATCCCCGCCGGGGTTACTTCTCCGGTTTCCCTTCGGCTCCCCTTCCGCGAAGGAGTGCCTCGTCAACTGCGCCGAGCCAATCCCGGGGTCCCGTTGAAGCTTCAAGCCACATCACTCCGGCGGAGGGTACCTGGCCCAGTTACGACGAACTCGTGGGGTTAAACCCGCGTCAACATGCGGCGATTCTCCGGAGAGCTCCGTGGTTCCATCCGACAGCGGTCTTCGACGAAGAACTCGTGGCCGCGTATGCTGATGGCAATGCGCGTCTCCCGGGCGAGCTGCCGGCTTTGATCACCACTTCGTGGGACTGGCGACGCCGTGTGGCGGTTCCCGTTCACGCGATTCTGCGGCGAAAGCGCGAGTCGACGGAAGAGGCGCATTGTATATTCGTCCGCATCGGTTACTCACAGATCAACCGGGCAAACTTCCAAAACCCCATCCCCGACGAATTCGGCTTCGACCTACGGATGTACCGGACTCAAGGTGAGATCGGCTATTGTGACCGCCTTGCGGCGTTGGAAACTTACGCATGGCGCGGTCAACCGCGAGCACGTCAAGAAGCGATCTTCTGGGTCCGTCCGATCATTCGTGCCGAGTTCCGTCACCTTCGTCGTGAGTCCCGATATCGGTGGTTACAGAACTTCATCCGCGTGGAGCGTTGGGGCAGATCCCGCTTTGGGTTCCTTGTCCCTTATCAGAACACGGGATAACCCGGATTAGTCCCTTCTATCAGTTCGGGCGATACGTTCCCCTGCCTGAGTGGTGGTCCTCCGTCGAGGTGTGCCGGGGATGTTACGTGGAGTTGCCTCCAGTCGTCTCCTATCTGGGCTCGTATCTCATCGAGGATCCGCACTCCGGCTTATGGTCCGTGGTCCTAACCGAACGGGCAGTCCGCGACACGGCGTACATCTTGTGGGAAGCCTACGACCAGTATCGACTGTGGTATATTCCTCCGCGTTTGCGTGGTTACATCGAGCAGCTGGACCTTCAAGTCCCTCTTGGAGGTGTCAATAACGCTGATGAAGCTCAGGAGCTAATCGACATCATTGGGCGGGTCGACTGGGCTGTCGTGCCTGTCCCGCAGAGCGGCCGTGGTCAAGAATCCGGTGGGGCTGATCGGTCTCCGGGGCGTCGCACGCCGTTGGCGGGAGATTTCATCTTCTTTAATCCATGGGAGCAGCAAGAGATCTCCGAGGCGGAGGCGTCGGCACCCTGGATGGCTCCGCGAGGCATACCATACGGGCACCCCGTGGGGTTTGTCAACTCGGATGACTTCTACTACCCCTATGGCGGTGATGATCTCCTGGAGGAGGCGGGCGAATACCGTGGCGACGAGGTCATGGAAGACGTTGGAGATCCCGATGGTGCCGATACTACGGTGCAGCCGGCGCAGGGAGTGACTCACGCAGGTGCAGTCATCGATCCAGTGGCGGCGGCGTTGCCAGACAAACCGGAAGTTATCGAGGTTCCCATACTCTCAGAGGCGGTCGTTATCACGCAGTTCCTTCGGGGTGTTGGACTGAACGCGCAAGCGGCGAGCGGCGACATCGGTGCGATGAGAGACACCCTCGTGGCACGCCTGACCGGCGGGAGTAACTTCGCTAGCGAATCGGTTGGCGCGCACGGCAATCCGGGTTCTTCCAACTAATCCCTTTTGATCTTGGTTAGTATATCCCGCTGTGCGGTAGTGTGTGCAGCAACTTCGAAAATAGTATACTGCTTACGTCTATGACGTATTTGTTTTCTTCCTTCTCTTCCACTTCTTCTGAGTGTCCTTCTCCAGGTCTTCTGTGCATCTTCTCCTTCTTCCAAGTGTCCTTATCCAGATCTTATGTTCCTTTATCCCCACCGTGTGTCTTCTTATCCCACTTGGGCTCGGTCTATGGTAGCCGGCAAAGCCGTGACAGTACGACAATGATACTGTACCACCTTTGACCGAGGCAGGTGCTCTATTGGTTCGTCTGAACCCCATTCGGGGCCGTACCCGTACCAACAGACCAAGTATTGGATATAATCCTTTGGGTGGTAGGTGTGCTCCAGAATGCGTCCGACCACAAACTCTTGTCGGTACACTTCCCGGCCATCCTGTATGACGGTGTCGCTATTTCCGGGTGGTACCTGTCCTGAGCCCGGTGGTACCGAAGTGATCACGCGTTGGGCGGCTTCGCCTCGGTCGGACCGTTTAGCGCGCAAGGCAGTCCTAGGCTGAGGGGATTGTCGACCCGAATTCGGTGGTTCACTTTCCCCAAGTGCCGGGATTGTTTCGGCGCTTCCCACTCCGGTTGGAGGGCCCACACAGACGGGTAACCCGGGTGGTCGTTCCGCTAATCGGCGTGGTGAAGCTCGCTTCGGCGGTGATATTCGCTGGGGCGGTGGCGCATTGTCGCACCTCTCTGTCCCACGGCGAGGTTCCGTGTAGTCACGTGAGCGTTCCAATGGCTGGCTGTCCGGCGTCAGCGCCGTGGATGTATCCGCCTCCCTGTGCGGGGTACTTGGTGGTGCGTCGTCCACTCGTACTGTATCAGGCTGCAGTGCGTCGAGCGCATTTGCATTCCGTATTGCACGTGTGGTGACACCTCGGCGAGTGTTGGTGGCGTTATCTACAGTTGCGTTCTGAGGCTTGGATAGCGACTGCGTCGAGTTGTGCAAGACGTCGGTATCAGGCACCCCTGATGGGCGAACAATGACACGCGACGGTGCGGCGTTTCCAGCGACGGTATCGACCGGATTACGACGGCTGTCTGGCGCCTCCCCCTCCTTAGACAATGCACCGGCGTTGGTGTCCGTCGGGTGGACTGGGGAGGAGCGACGAAAGCGCGACACGATACCTTGCCGGTTGGGCGCCGCGGGTAGCGGAAGGTCAGACAAACCCCGAGATGGGTGTGGTAACGCGTAGGGACGCGGGTGGACCTGGGGTAAGGGGGTCGATGTATCCGTCTCAACGGGAGCAGTCAGACCAGTAGGTTGGGATGTTAACGGCGGAGGAGCCGATACCACGCGATCGCGGGTGATGCGTTCGTAATTACCAGCAAGGTCAAAAACGACACTGTCGGGAGCCACCGAAATAACCCGGAAGGGGCCGTCGGCCACGGGTGACAGCTTGTGGCGTCTCTCCTTCTCTGGGTTCCAATACTCCTTGCGGATGAATACATACCCGTCGCGGGCGGGACGTGGCGGCGAGCGAGCTGCTTTTGTATCAAAGTCACGCTTGTAAGCGGCCTGGGCTCGGCTCATTGAACGCCGTGCGGCGGGAACGAGCTTCGTGAGCCAAGTTTTCCACGCTTCGCGGTAAGCAGTCGGTGACGGAAAGGTATCCAGCCTGGGCTGTGGTTCCAGCGCCACCGGCGGTTGGGTACGGGACAGTACCAGCTCAAAGGGCGTTAATCCAGTTGTCCTGTGCACCTGCGTATTGTACGCAAAGGTGAGCGCATCAGTGAACAAGTCCCAATCTTTGGGGTGGTCTGCAACGTATTAACAGAGTCTCGCAAGTAATGTCCGGTTGAACCGTTAGGCCTGCCCATTAGTTTGGGGGTGGTAAGTGGTCGTGAACAGGTTCTTAATGTCCAAGATGCGACACAAATCCTCGAAGAAACGAGAGGCGAATTGTCTCCCGTTATCGGAGAGAAGGTGGACCGGTGGACCGTAGACGACGATCCAGTGTAGGACGAAGGCTTGTGCCACGCTCATAGCGGAGATCTTCCGTAACGGTACGGTCCGGACCAGCTTGGAGAAGCGATCCGTAATTACAAGCAAGAACTTGTAATTCCGCTTAGTGGTAAGGAAGGGACCGAGTATATCGATGGCCACAAACTCCAATGGAGCGCGAGCTGGAAACAGCTTCAACTTCGTCGCATGACGGCGGAGTTTGACACGGTTCCGAGGGCAATCGGTACAAAACCGCCCCGTTGCGTAGCAGTCCACTGCCATGGCAGGCCAGTAGAAGTTACGGCGTAGGGTGAGGTAAAGTTTCCGTCCCCCGACGTGGCCACTCAGTGGAGTAGTGCGACATCCGCAATACTCTCGACTGGAGCTTATGTGGTACCACGATTTGTGGGTGCGATCCGACGGTCCGTGCAAGGTATCCGGCGTCATTGACCTGAAAGGGGAGAGTACCTCCTCCATTGAGTTGAGCGCGAACCTTCGCGCAGAACGGGTCAGCGAAATGCTCCCGTATCATCTCCTCTGGAGTAACAGGTACGAAGTTCCCTGGTAAGAGTTTCTCGGAATCTTCCGAGAGAAGAAAGTCGTCCAATTCGGAACCGGAATTTGAAGAGTCCGTGTCTCGTTCCTCGTCCTCGATGATAGCGTCGTCGCCATTCAATGCAAAGCAGGGTATTTCATCTTCTTTGACGGGTAGTGCTTCGCCAGTAGTGACCAGGCGGGAGAGAGCATCGGCTTGGGTGTTGCACGATCCTTTTCGGTACTGCACGTCAAAGTCAAATTCCGCTAGACGGAGACGCCAACGCATCAAGCGGCCTGAAGGCTCCGAGATGGGGAATAGCCATCGAAGTGATGCGTGGTCCGTAAAAACGGTGAAATGATTACCCATGAGATAGGGGCGCAACGTTTGTAATGCCCACACTACTTCAAGGCAATCCTTCTCCGAGACGGAGTTGTTATTTTTCTCGTGGACGTTTAGCGACCGGGACCAGTACCCTACGGGGCGTCTTTCCCCATTGGGTGCAGTTTGAAACAGTGCACAACCTACTTGGTAGTCGCTGGCGTCCGTATCTACGGTGAAGGGCCTGCCGGGCTTGGGCAACGAGAGGATCGGGGCGAAGACGACAGAATCCTTAAGAGAGTTGAAAGATTCCGTTTGAACGGGGGTGAAGGGGTCCAGTTTTGGTGGTTGGCATTTCCGCAAAAGCGCGTTTAACGGTGCAGCCTTGTCCGCAAAGTGCGGGATAAATCGTCGGTAGACGTTTGCGAGTACCAGAATGGAACGAAGCTCGGTTTGCGTTCGCGGTTCTTTAGCCTCTTTGAGTGACTTAACACGAGTCTCCTCGATTGTAACACGTCCTGGACGGATAACATGGCCGAGATACTTCGCGGTGTCCGTGAAGAAGTCACATTTCTTCAAATTAAGAGTGACACCCGCATCTCGAAGCGTGGTCATGATATCCCTCACATGAGTGAGATGTTTGTCCAGATTATCTGAGAAGACGACTATGTCATCCAGGTAGACCAGGCAGGTACGCCATTTGAAGCGGGCCAATAGGATTTCAATGGCTCGCTGGAAAGTAGCGGGGGAGTTGGTAACACCAAAAGGCATCCGTTTGAAACGGTAGAGACCGGAGTGACACGCGAAAGCGGTTTTATCCTGGTCTTGCTTCGTTACCGGAGCTTGCCAGTATCCCCAATTGGCGTCCTGGGTTGTAAAGACGGTGGCAGTGCCCAGCGAGTCAATGTACTCGTCCACTCTTGGGATTGGATACACGTCCTTGACGGTGACGGCAATCAACCGACGGTAGTCGACGCAAAACCTCCAGGAACCATCCTGCTTTGGAGCCAGTACTACTGGAGAAGCCCACGGCGACTGAGCCGGTTCAATGACTCCTGCTCGAAGCATTTTATCCACTTGTGCCTTTTCCTCCGCGCGTGCGGCGGGTCCGGCACGGTATGGGTGCTGAGAGATGGGTCGGGTGTCCGGTAGCAAATCAATCCGGTGTTCCGTAGGGGCAATCTCACCAAGGGAGCCGTCCCACATAGTGGTGAAGTCCCTTAAAAGATCTCGCAATCGATGGGGGTATGACTCCGGGACGTGGCTATGATCCAGGTCCTCGAGTTCTTGGACTGGATCGGGGCGGTCACCATTCGTTGAAACGGGCTGCGTCCCTCATGTTACAGGTTGAGCCCCGGTTACCGGCGATGTAACGGGTTCCGGGCTTTCCCCCTCCTTAGAGTGAACGAGTCCGACAACGTCAGCTGCGGTCAGCTTTGTCGGCACCAAAGCGATGGGGTGCGGCATGACGGACCCTATCACTTGGTTCTTCACCAGATACTGGGGTACAGTCCCTAGATTGGCGATCAGCACGTGAAACGGTTGGTTTGGCTCCACATGGACGATTCCATTCGCAATTGCGAGGCTGTGCCTGTCATACAGTGACGACAATGGTTGTAAGACCCCGAGTCCGTGTTGACGGGAGGTTACTTTCACCATCATTTGGGACTCAGGCGGGACGCACAACGACGCTGCGACGCGGAGCTTATTAGATTCACGGTTACCCGGTCCAGGTTCCTGTGCTGCCGGTAGCGGGACATGCTTCTTCGTGGCACGCCTAAGCGGACGACGAACGATCGGAGTGGACGATACATCCTCCATCTCGATACGCCATTGGCGGGGGAAGATCGCTTCGACGAAGCGGTCGCAAAAGTCGCAACCGAAGATGAATGGGGCGGCTAATTTCCGACATACGACGAAGTCGAATTTCACCACGCGAGCGCCAACGCGGACTACCAGTTCTATTAACCCCACCGTAGCCAACGGTTTGTTGTTCGCGTCAGCGACCTCCGGGACGTGGTCGCGGCGGATCCTAGACTGCAAAGCAGGCAGTAACACTTCCTCCACGACAAAGTTCGGACCGGCACCGGTGTCTAAGACGGTAAGGTGTCGCACCATAAACTATGGTGAAAGGCCAAGGTCAGCATAGACCTTGTAGTTTCTCTTGGCCATCACCAGAACTCTATCCGGGAACCGGTTATGGGAAACACGTTTCCACGGAAGACGCAGAACACTAAAGTGTTCCAAGTTCACGTCACGGACGGCCTCCTTCCTTGAAAGGATTTTGACCGGGGAGCGAGGCTTGGACGCCTCGGGCGCCGTCGACCTCGACTCTGAGGGCGCCCCTCCTTGAGAGGAGACTCCCACATTTAGTTTTTCTGGGCCTGCTCCGCCGGAGGTGGCTGCTCAGGACGTTGAGCAGGCAACGCCGGAGCATTAGGTCCAGAAGGTTCCGCAGAGGCGGTGGGGTGACCGACCATGTCGGTGACACGAGATTCCGGTGCAGGTACCACCCGAGCTCGGGGACGCGACACGTGACGTGTAACATCCGTTCGAGCACGGATATACGATGCAATCGGAACAGCTGCTTTGCCCTCCAGGGATAGGGCCTCGTAATTGACTACGACTTGTGCCCGTTCTCGAAGGGACAACACATATTGTGGAGAAGTATGGCCTGGTTTATAGCAGAGATGACAAGTCAGGCCAGAAGCCGGTGTTGGGTGGCGAGGCTGGGCGAACTTCACCGCGGGGCGGGTATCTCTCCAACCAGGACGCGAAAAGCGGACATTACCACTCTCGTGTGGGGCGCGTGGCGCACGGACGCGACCATTATCCGCATAGAGTAGCGTGTCATCCTCAATCACGTATTGTGATTCGTCCAAGGTTGAGGGTAACTCCGTTGTCGGGATGGAATGAACGTCGCTATTGGCTAGCTGCACGTTATCAAAATCCCTTCGAGAGGCCTGTTCGTCGATCATCGAAGCTGACGGGGTACCCGGTTGAAACATCAACGCTTTTGCGGACCTAAGCCTGAATCCAGGAGTGCGTGCGCGCAGGGCTTCACCTTCTCCACGAGCGAACTGCACTAGTTCCAAATACGTGGCTTTAGGTCTATCTTCTCGACGTCGAGCAACAAGAGTCCGGATCGCCGGGTCCAAACCATCGAAAAACATGGTACAACGCTCTTCAGCGGGGTAAACATTGCCACAGCGGTGGAATTCCTTGTTAAGGCGCGACGAATAGTCGGTTTCCGACTCGCCTGGCCATTGGCGAGTGTCCCGCAGGGCATGTATAGCCTGATGAATGGCGGAGTTAGTAGCATACGACCTCAGGAGGTACTGAACTGCTTCAGGCCAGCATGTGACCCCTCCTTCGGAGGCGCGTGATGAACCTCTGACAGAGTGATACTTGTCTTCTGCAAGCCCACGTAAGAAGTACGGTAAGGCAATGTAGGCCTGTCCCTCGTTCATTCCAAGGATGTCAGCTTCCGCGACAAAGCGTGCCAAGAAATCCAACACCAATATTGTGTCGTCTCCTGAAAACAACCGGTTGCGAAGTGAGAGCTGCATTCGCTTAATACAGTCCTTCACTCTTCCCCTACCACAAGGTGTACGATCCAAAGAGGAGTTCTCCAAACGGTAGTACCGGTATGATAAGAGCTTCTTAAAGAGCGAGTTGGTCGGTTTCAGCTCCTTCAAACCTGTCTGCTCCCTTCCCTTCGTGCGGGCGCGGATCACACCATGGGTGGCTGTTGACCGCTTAGAGCGTGAGGAACGCTCACGGCGAGCTACTTCCACCGATGAATCGGAAGAGTCGGACTCCGAGGATGAGGAGTCTGACGGTTCGGGATCCATGTTCCTTCGCTTCTTTCGAGCCTGGCGGTTCTCTTTCTTTCTTCCCTTGTGGGATACTGCAACCGGCTCGGCCAGATCATTCCCCGACATCAGGGTTTGTTCCAACGTCTCGAGACGGCTTCGGACGCGCAAGAACTTGTCCGCAACGTCCTTCACAAAGGCCGAGGGTCCACCAAGGGACTCTAGAATCGAGTTCACATCCGCACGGAGGACACGGAGGTCCTCAGAAAAATCCTGCGTAGAAGTGTCGTTTACCTTCTTGCGAAGGGAATCGAACTCCTCTGCAAGGATGACTTGAGCTTCCCGCATAGAGCGGAGTTGTTCTTCCACAGCTGCAAAGCTGGGATGGAGAGTGACGTCCCTAGCAGGGGAGAGCATCTGGGCGGCGACAGACGCCGGTCCTGCTCCACTTGCTGGGGGTGTCGAATCAGAGACAGGAGGTCTCGAGGTCCTTCCACCTGGCACGCCAGTCGATCCACCGGTATGAGACCGTGAACGGACCGGGATACGGGATGGTTGCGAGGGTTCCGGTGCACCGGTTTCACTCCGCGTCCTCGGACGGTCTTTGGACGACATGAGATCAAAATCCGTTACACGTGAGTATCCAAACCCGATCGGCTAGTGGGGCCAAGAAACTCCCTCAAAGACGGCAACTGAGATCAACCTCAATTTGTGAGTCCTCTTTCCTATTAATCGTGACTGAGTGTGCCCGACTCAAACTTCTAAGTCGAGAGACCGGTTTGTAGGACAACGCTTGGAGCGGAGACACCACGAAGATGTTCGGGATCTTCCTCTCTTGAGAGACACGCCTCAGGCGGAGGAGACGCGTCCCAGCGGAGCACAGAAACAGAGCCGCTCTGGAAAGGGACGACGGAGTCGGGTGTAAGACTGAGGCCAATCCGGCGGGATATACCTAGAGTGTTTAGGTGAGCACGGCAAAGTCCGGGTGTGACCATTCTTAGGCGGAGCGGTACCACGGCGATTGTCGGAAAAGGAGCGAGGAAACACTCGTATGAGGTGGACGAGCGGGGTGAGTGGTGCGGCCACTCACGAGAGCCAAAAAGAAGAACAAGAGGAAACGGGGGCGAAACCCTATACAGGGGAGAGACTAAGACAAGTGTCGGCGATTAAATATGAACCCACGGTGGTGGTAGCACTCTGGTAGACGGAGGGGTGGATGAACTAACGTCCGACGGGCGCTCACGCAGTATGGGGTGAAGACGCGCCGAAGGCGAAGAGTTCAGAGCCAAGACTATCTCCTTGGTCTCCCAAGAGGGTTTTTACTGGGGAGCAGTGCTCAACGTCCTAAGTAGTGTGGCGCGCGGCCCCTGACAGTGGACGCGCGCCCGAAAAACAGACACTAAATAGCGATAGCGTAGCTAAATAAATACTAAAAATTACTAAATAATACTAACCATTAGGTACAATCCGGGCCACGTGTGGCACGCCTCGTACTCGAGCGTTGGCATCCGTGCAGTCAACGTGTTCCACCCGTGTGCACTTCCGGTCCTAACCGGCCGTCACCACGCAATAGCGGTATAGCTTGTCATAGCCCAAGCTATCCCTCAAGCGAGCGAAACCTCTAAGTCCTGCGAAGAAACTCCCTTGAAGGGCATTGTCCTTGAATTGGCAGGTACCCGTAGGTGAGGAAGATCGAGACAAAACGACCTTCACGTGCCATGCAGGTTTGTTTCTCTTCACGCGGATGCCGTTCGGGTTACGCAATGCTCCAGCCACCTTTCAAAGGGCGCTGGACATCATCCTTTCGAAGGTTAAATGGACAACCTCCTTGGCATACATCGATGATGTAATCATCTATTTCAGATCGGTAGAAGAGCACTTTGCACACGTACGCACCGTACTAACCCTTCTAGCTGAGGCGGGGGTGACACTGAATCTACGCAAATGCGTCTGCTTTACCAGAACGGGTGAATACCTGGGACACATCATAGGCCCTGGTACCCTAGAGGTTGTGCCAAGCAACATTAGAGCCGTACAGGAGGTCAAGTTGCCACGATCCCAGACATACGTACGATCCTTTATAGGTTTATGTAACGTCTATCGTCGCTTCGTGAAGGGATTTGCGAAAATAGCGGCTCCCTTCAACAAGAAGCTTCAGAAAGGTGAACCTGAACGGTTTGAGAATCTATCGAACGACGAAATGGATACCTTTGAGGAATTGAAACGAGCGCTGTTGTCGCCGCCAATCTTAGCGTTACCGAAAACGGTTCTACCGTACACGCTGGATACAGATGCATCCCATGCGCAAATTGGTTGTTGTCTCATGCAGGAGCAGCACAACGGAGACAAATTACCTATAGGATAATGGAGCCGCGCTATGAATGAGGCGGAGCAGAACTACACGGTAACCGAGGAGGAATGTCTAGCAGTAGTGTGGAGCATATTGATGCTCCGTCCATACCTTTATGGTGAGCGCTTTACGTTGCGCACGGACCACGACGCCTTAAGGTGGATCCTCGGACTCGCAGATGCGTCTGGTAGACTTGCCCGTTGGAGGTTGAGACTCTCGGAGTTTGAATACTACGTATAGTACCGTCCAGGTATTAAGCAAAACATAGCTGACGCTACGTCACGCTTAAACACCTCAGGGTTAGAGACAGAACCGGTGGACGATTCTATCCCTTGCTTTTTGGTGTCATCAAACCAAAATGGTACCAGCGAACACCTAGAAGGATGTTGGGACTTACCTAAAGAAGGTGATTTGCGGAACACAGACATGTCAACGCAGATACTGACCCTAGTGTCTATATGACCACTGGCCTCATATGAGGCCAAAATTACAACATCGATAATTCTTGTAAACTTTGTCAATTTCCTTAAATTTTTGTGCCTAGACGTTTTCAACACTCTCTTCTTCTGGCGTCAACCTGAAATATCACGGACGATCGTCCACAACCTGTAAACACATCATCTTTACTTCAATCTTTCATAATTTATCAAATATTTCATCATCTATGGATCCCCGTCGTGTAGTGGGAAACAGAGTACATACCCGCGCACGTCTCACCACATCAGAGAGCGACTGTAAACACTTCTTTGGCACGCAATGGAAAACGAAACTGGTCAGCGGAAGTGTTACAAAAGTGGACGTTGTTGTCAAAAATAATCGGAGACACATTTTTGTCACGATGAACTTCGAGCTACCTGGTCGCAAGAAAATATGCGCTCTCAAACTTTGTAATGTAAAAGCCGGCGATCATGTCACGGTTCAGGAAACTGCTCAAGAAGCCATCAATTCCAACGTGGAGATAAATGGTGCTGCTATTACTAATGAAGTTTCGAACAATGAAGAGCAAAATACTGTCACGGATGGCGATCAATGTCACACAATGAATCCGTTGAGCCCTCCTACTGTGACAAACAGTGACACGCAATACAGCTTTGTGGAAGGTCATTCGACGAAATGGACAACTGAAAATGTATCCTTGACTCTGAATGGTCCAGTGCAAATGCATCAATGGAAAGTCACGGGACCTGTAGGAGATTTTATATCCGCCATTCATGCACCTTCGGGACTCCCTCCATACGATTTCTTCATGTGGATGTTTCCTGTAGCTCATTTGGAAAAAATAGTTCGATCTACCAACTCTCGGCTCGAAGAAAAAGGCTTAAAGCAAAGTACAGGAGGTGAAATTTTGAAGTTTTTCGGTTTGATGGTGTTAATGACACGCTTCGAGTTTTCAAATAGAAGATCGCTTTGGTCTAAAGACAAGTTCTCTAAATATATCGAATCTCCGCAGCTCGGAAAGATCATGTCACGAAATATGTTTGAACATATACGGCAATTCATCGTTTTCAGTGGCTCTGAAAACGATCAAAAATCAGAAGAATGCAGATGGTCATGCATTTATGAGTTTTTGAAAGCTATAAATGACCATCGGAAAGCGTTCGTAACTCCGTCACACACTTTGTGCGTGGACGAAAGTATGTCACGTTGGTATGGACTTGGAGGGAACTGGATTGAAATTGGACTTCCACACTACACTGCTCTTGATAGGAAACCTGAAAATGGTTGTGAATTAAAGACAGTGTGTTGTGGAAGGAGTGGAACTATTCTCAAAATAGAAATCACGATCGGAGCTACGCAACCAGATGTACAGCCTTTTGAATCAGAACATGCACATGGAAAAGCTGTTTTAATGAGACTTGTTGAAAATTGGTTCGCAACTGATCGAATCGTTTGTGCCCATTCATATTTTGCATGTGTTGAAACCGCTGAAGAACTTTTAAAAAGAGGAATGCGATTTATTGGGGTCGTAAAAACAGCCACCAGAAGGTTTCCTATTAACAATCTTTCCGAACTTACGATGACGGCACGAGGCCAGCACGTGTCAATGGTTTCGAAACTTCCTGAATTGGATCGAAAGTTGATGTCTGTGCTCCGGGTGGACGGCGAGAGGAGATATTTCATCAGCACTTGTAGCAGTACCCAACCAGGAACTCCCATTTCTCGTGAAAGATGGAGGACAACTGATGGAATAACAAAGAAAATTCCGCTTTCCATTGCTATTCCAGAAGTTTGAAGGGAAAAAATGGTCTTTCAAAGTGAATACTTCTTTGCTGGCAATGTGCGTGGTTGATGTTTGGATTCTTTACGAGAGTGCATACGGAAACACATTGAATCTTACAGCGCATAATTTCTATTGTAATCTCGCAGACGAATTAATAGATAACAACTGGGATGCTATTCGAACTATGAAAAGAAAATGTAAGGAGGAAGATGAAATAGAAAACCCATATATGGCTAGAACCGGCATTCATTTAATGGAGACCAATCGAAAAGGAAGGAAATTGGATGGTTCTTTGACGTTTCAAACATATCAAGGACGAAGCAAAGTCTGCAAGACCACTTAAAAATCCAAATTTGTTTGTTCAGACTGCAAAAAGTACAATGATATGGATGTTTATATATGTCACAGTGAAACCGGTCAGGAGTGTTTTATAGATCATCTGCGTGACATTCATCACATTTCGAGCAACATTTAGTCAACAACATTGACGTTCGTGTGTCAACATGCGTTTTTAAGGCTTTTTAGAGGCATCTTTTAAAAGTATAAAGCAAAAGTTCAAATTTCCTTAAGCCCCCTACTAATTCAATCCGCGTTATTCAACTTGGTAGATATATTATGGTCTCTGACGAAACAATCCCTTTAGCATATGTCACCTTATTCTGTCTGCTGTTCAAGTGGACGCAAATGCGTTCTTAGACCAAAATAATTTTTAGAATTAGTCGAGCTCCCGTAGAAGGTTTCGAGTTACACTGAACTCAGCGAGGTTTAAACTCTGTTTTTATCAGTCTCCGAGCGGTCTTGAAACCACTGAGCTGCTGCTACTGAAGACAACTGTCTAAGGTATGTACTTTAAAGCAGGAGGAACATGGTTAGAAAATTAGTTTTTTACTTAGAAAATAGAATACGCCGCTGCAGTATGGAAACCAGCGAGTTTTACTAGTTTTTTCGAAAATAGAACTGGCCTCATGTGAGGCCAATTCGACGGGCGTGTGGACACTAGAGGAAACGAACGTCATGCCCGTAACCCGAGAGGAATTTCTCTCAGAACAGGCCCAGGATGCGTACTGCAGAACCCTGGCTGACCAAATTGGTTTCAAAGGATCACCGTTCGATGTATACCACAATGGGTACATCGTGAGAAGGTCAACCTTGGATGTTAGACTTCAAAAGGTGGTTCCGAAGGAACTGCGCCCGAGAGTCTTGTATCTCGCGCACTACCCGCGACTATCGGAACACTCCAGTGCCACCAGGATGTATTACACCTTGAGGCAACAGTTCTATTGGCCTCATATGGCCCATGATGTCTATACCTTTGTAGGTCAATGCGAATCTTGTGTTCGTACCCGTGGTGGTATTCGAAAGCATCGAAAGTACCTCAAGCTGTTTCCAGCAGCGGGTCCGCAGGATTTTGTTGCGATAGACCTTCTAGGACCACTTCCCAAGACCAAGAATGTGTATCAGCACATTCTAGTGATCACCGACAGGTTCTCGACGCTCACGAGAGCGATACCTTTAAAGAAGACGAAGTCAACCACGCTGGCGATCGCGTTCCTCAACAATTGGGTCTACCCGTATGGTGCACCACTGTACCTATTTACCGATAATGGTTCAAGCTTGGCATCGAAGTTCTTCGAAGCAGTCTGGAACCTCTTGGGTTTCAAGCACTATTTCACTACTGCCTACCACCCGCAGACGAACGGACAGGTCGAGCGCTTTAACCACACATTGGTATCAAGGCTACGACACTATACGGAAGAGCACCAAAATGGGTGGGATGAGCTGGAGAAACCGCTCACCTACTCCTATAACCTTCAGGTACACCGGTAAACGCAGACCACTCCCTTTGGCTTGGTTCTTTCGCGACACCCCCCAGGTATTGTAGTGCAGAGGGATCATACCCCCAGCACTGCAGCTGGCATACTGACCCCTGCCCAAGTCAAACAAAATACCCTTGTGAGGTTGGGGAGGGCTCTCAAACATGCAGAGAGCCGCCTCACTGCAGCCCAAAAGCGGTACAAGGCCGACTATGCCCGTAGGGTAACCAAAGTGGTCTCTGTATCGTCGGGACAATATGTCTACATAGACAACCCGCCTTCACGTAAAAGACCACGACCGGGTGATGAAGCGGACGATGAAGCTATTGCTAGAGATATCAATTCGAAGCTTCTACTCAAATCATGGGGACTTTATAAGGTATTGAAAGCATCGGACCACACCGTTACAGTTGACCAGGACGGAATACCGAATACGATATCAATTGACCGTATTACGGTAGCACCTGAAACGGTTCAACATCGCATGGAGGCGGACACCTCAGCTCGAGAGCCCAGAGCTGTAGCGCTGCGTACTCGACCCTCGGAGGACCCCACCCCAATTGAGGTGAACGATGACCTACCAAGGGATGGTCCGGATTACAACCCTCTAACAGGGACGGAAATGTAACCTCCAACGGTAACAGCGGGAGCTCCCGACCCGGCTCCCACACACGAAGCTCACAACTCGGAGCATATGAACCCTCAAGGTGGCTTTCCCCTGAAAGATCAGGACCAAATCTCAGAGGAATTTCCTGTTGACCGTCTGGTGGGCCACACGCGAACCTACAATGGTCTGAAGTACACCGTCAGATGGTACGGCTAGGGCTCAGAAGGGGACTCCCTCGAACCCCCAGCCGCAATACCCCCACACTTCCGTACCAGGTATTGGCGCCGTCGCAAGGAGCCGATGCCTGCAGACGGCTAACCTTAGACCTTCGTGGTACTCAGGCCTAAGGAAGAGAGAGAAGATACGTCGTTTTCCGCAGAAGGTGGACGCATATGCGTCAGATTGCCTACAAGGGAGGACACGAAAGAACAACCGAATGTAACAGTAAAAGAGACAAAAATTTTCTTTCAAAAGGACCTGTCGGTTTAGGAGCAATGGAATCAGGAATACCCGGGTTATTGACTACCCACGGAGGAAGACCCGCGGAAATGTTAGGAGCCACCAACCGAAGAGGTAGCGAAGGAGCGGTAGCCCCGCCACTGGGGAGAGGAGTCGAAACCAAAAGAGGCTGAACGAACGGAACGGCCGAAGCAGGTTGCAAAACTGCAGGGTTCGAACGCGTGCGCGGAGGTGGCGCGATCCTGTCATTACCTTGAGGGTAAACCGGAATGCAAAACCGGAAAAAGGTCGAGTAATTACCGACGGGGCCGCTCAACACCAATAAGGTCTCACAACCGGAAGCTTCCATCACGGACCCAGGCCAACACGTCAATTGTTGTATCGACGCAGGCTCAGGCCCCACCGGCGCCACGAGTCCATCTTTACAAGGTAGACGAGACCTGAAAGGTCGAGAAGCCAGGAAACATTCAGGGAAAAGCCGGACAGTACGGTTACGGTCGCGACGCCGCCAATTAAAGGCAGTACTACCTGAAGGGTTGTCGAGCCGTGGGAACGAACAGGCGGGACGGCGCTGCGCTGGGACCTAGGAGGAGAATGAAGTTGAAGGAACCGGGAAGGATGCGATACCCACTTGATTAGACAGTGGGCGATGCGGAAGCAGAATCGCAGGCAAGCAGGGCCACTACCAAAAAGGTGTCCGAGAGCGTGCTAGGTACACTGCATCGCCCTCATGATAGTCCCTACTTGAGTGGTTGTCGCTCAATTCGTGGGCCGACGTTGTCGCGCGCCCTCCCCCAACCGATACTGGCGCCGAGTTCTGAACCTCAAGGGATCCGGAGCCGCGCCCAGACACTACTCTGGTGCCCGCGCCGCTATCGCTCGCTACAACTCTATGGTGTGATGAAGGGAGACACGGGGCGTGCCTCGTGGGTAGGAAGGGGGTCTGTCGTATAGTGGCGAAAGGGCTGACCTTTGAGGTGTCCGATACACTACGCTGACCTTGTAGGTGATGGGTGCGAGGAATCATCGGCCACGTGGCTCTGGGCGAGCTACCGTCTAGGTTTTCTCAGCCACGTGTAGTGTTGACATGTACCTTCTGGTTGAGTAATTGTTAGTGATAGTAATTGTAATTATGCGTAATTTAGTACAGTAGTTGAGTGGCCACCTGGCACTGTAGCCAGTGCTGGCCAGGTCTCTGACACTGGGTCAGAGACCGTGCCTTGCTGGCACTTCCCGGGTGATCTGGAGAGTGCAGTTCACTGCATATAGGGAACTGCACCTCCCCCATCATTATCTGATAAAGACAGGCATCACTTGGGTCAAGACTATACCTTTTGGTTTATTGTTTCTCAACTACCACACAGGCTTTCCTGCGCATCGACGCCTACCATCGTTTACCTACACGGTATAGGCTAGTCGCCCCGCCGTTTGCCCCTGCGGGTTTTCACGGTGCCCTGGTGCCATCGAGGTTTACTACGTCTACCTTCTAAGGTTGAGCGTCACCACGCTCCCTACGGTTGAGCGTCACTACGCTCCCGAGACAAGACAGTAGCATACCGTAGAGGTGATTGTACGACATGTGCACAGGCGAGCATTTTCGCTGCGTTTCTTGTGAGTTTTATACCCCACTAGACGCCCTCTACTCCTCAAAGGTGCTCAATCTTGTCCAGCTTTATTCAAAACCAAATCGTAACTCTCAGTCTACCGTGGATCGTGGCACCCAAAACGTCGGCGCAAACCTTTTCATTGGCAATTTGGTGGACGAAGTTGACGAGAAATTATTGCATGACGCTTTTTCAGCGTTTGGCTTCTGGGTGGAAGCGCCATTTACCACGCAAGACCCAAACACCAACCATTCGAAACGATATGGTTTCGTTAAGTACTCCTGCTTCGAGCACTTCGATGCTTCTATAGCAGCAATGAATGGTCAATACGTTTGTAACACTCCTGTCACTGTTCAGTACGCTTTCGAAAAGGATGCGGAGAAACAGTAGAAATATGGTTCGCAGGCCGATCGAATTTTGGCAGCTAAAGGGGCGGAAGCCCATCGAGCTGCTGACCTGGAAAAACAACTACGCCCTAACACTCCATTTTCGGACAAGCCTTCAAACCGCGTTCACTCCCCGCACCCTCTTCTGCCTCATACAACCCCAACGTATCCACCAAATGCGCGTATTGCAATGTACCAGCCACCGTCGTATGATTATCCGATGCAACCCCGCGTCCCAAACTGGTCGGGTGTAGTGCCCCCCCCCCCCCCCCCCCCCCCTCCCCCCCCACCCCCGCTCCCACCCACAATATACTCAAGGCCTTCCCGTGAACCACTATACGCCCCAGAACGTTGTGTAACAATCGCATATTGGACTGACCAAAAAGCGTCGCTTTGGTGCCGTTAACCAGAGCACCAGATTTTCTGCATATCCACCAAAACAAATGCCCCGCGCTGGGCCGCCCCGACTGGTCACTGATGAAGCGGCTCCGCAATACAAGAAACTAACCTGAAAAACAAACTCCCTTTGAATCTTTCCTTCGGAGATCACTGTAGTAATTTTGTGCGAGAATGCCACTAATGGCTAATGCAGTTGTGTCTGTTGCTAATGCAAAACAGATCGGCTTTACCCCTCCCTATGTTCCTTGGTTTTGTGGGCACCGGGCCTGCTTGAACGCAGAAACGCCATTCGCTTCCGTAATAGGCGGACTCGGCTGCACACAAAAAGAAACTCGCTGCAAAGCCAGGGTTTTGTGTGTCGATCAGCATGAAGCAGGTTTAGAAAACGAACAAAAAAGTTGACGTTAGAAAACAAGAGTTGGACAGCGATCAACATCCTCATCGCACATCTTTGTAGTATGGGGCACTTGCAATTGATCTGAACGTTCTTGAGGCGAGCGGCCTGTTTTTGCATTGCGCTTTTGGTGTGTGATTTGAAAGCCAGATTGCTAGAGCAAATCTGGAGGATTTTGAAAACAGTGTTAGCGTTACATCCTCTCTTCTGGAGTCTTCTTTGGCAAGAAGGACAAGCGTACACTGTACGGATGAAATACCCACACTGAGAGAGAAAGTGCGGCGGTTTGCGATGCATTCACTTTTCTGCGCGTGCAGGGGGAGTGATATGTTGGAGATACTTCAAGTGTGAGCTTATTTTGTCCTTTCAAAGCAACAAATCTCACTGAACGGAAAAAACCCAATCTCGCTGACATGCAAAGGGTAAGTTGCGAAACAGCTACTGGCGGCAGCTCATGGTTATTGATGCGAGGAGCTCCCTCGACCTGTCAATAATTTTGTAGTCGGGGGCGGATCATGTTTTCTGCGCTCAGTACGGTCTTTCTCGCGAATGGAAACTCTTTTTCTGGTATAATATCTTGAAATCTTTTGACGCTTCTTTCTCTCCCAACAATTTGGAATGGAGCAAAACAGTAAAACTTAATACTCAGCACAAGTTTTACAATTCAAGGCACATGGTCCATGTTTTTCTATTCACGACGTACGCTGATGGTTCCTCGTCTGGCTTTTTCCTCTCACCATAGCCGTTGGTTGTACCTTCTCTTCCGTCGTTCTTTCAAGGCGAGGAGCTACAGACAGGAAGTTTTGCCCAACATGGGTCAACCGTCAATGCGCCACGAGGACTTTCAGAAGAGAATGCACTTTGACATAGTACGTCAACTAAATTGTCGCATTCTACGATTCATGAGAGTCGAGCTCATTTCGCTCCCGAAACGCCTCCCTTCTGTTATCAATTTAGAGGCGGTGGGTCGCCGTTCTTCCCACCTTCCTTTTCTCACCCATCCGACGCAAGCAGCATCCACATCTGTTCGAATTAGAGTGTTTCGGGCTGGGAAAGTTTCCGCTCCTTCAACTATTTGCATTTCTAGTGGTTGCTCTGTATTTTTTTGGATATCGATATTCTTCTTGGCACTGATAAAAGCATTACACGTCCGAAAACGCTGTGAGCATTGGTGTTTGTTGAGATGGAAAACAGCAAGAACTGGACTGCTATCCCCGCTGGATCTACAGACGGTCAGGGAATGCGCCCCTCGAACCCCACGGCTTTTGGTCACAACGCCTAAATTCCACATGCTTGGCTTGTCCCTAATCCTTCGACAGTCAAAGGCCTGGTGGTCATTCCGGGCAGAAGCGTTAATCCAGCAGCAACCCGTTTCATTGATCCCATCAGCAATGATGGGCAACCTCCGTTGCTTGGGATGGGGTGGCAATCCATCCAGCTCAGCCACCCCAACGACATTATTGTACTGACATGCGTGAGTAGATTGTTCGGCTGCTCTCAGCTTGACGGGTACTCGATGTTCCGAGGCCTCAAGCCGCCTGTTCATTTCGGCTTTGGAATAGGCTATGGCGCGAGCTCAACGCCAAGTCTTGGTGAGCAGCCGACAAACGTGGGCCACTTGCAGAAAGGAATACGCGGCTCCGGTGGTCGTTTTATTATGACATCTATTCTAGCTCTCGGCTACGATGGGGTAATTCAATTCATGAGGCTTCTGTGGAAGCAGCATTTGGATCATTTATCAAGAGTTCTCGCTGCGAAGTCTACGTAAAGATCAATCTTTTCGGACTATAAACGATGCCTGTAAATCTAAAAGCTGCTCCTTGAATTAAATTCCCTCCGGATCGGCGTTGGGATACGAATGACGGTTGTAACGAGCAGCTGAAATGGATCAAAAATCCACCTCCAGGCGAGGCTTGTTTCGAGCACGGTAGAGTCTTTGCGACGTTTTGCGCTTCTCTACTAGCTCATTTCCAATTGAATATAGACGAGATTTTTACTTACGGTAGAACTAAGCATCCTCGGCGCGAAGCGAATACCATTTCACGTGTATGTTGGTCAAACCAACGGCCAGGTGAAAAAAGTTGTCGTAGTATTCCTCTTTCCAGCGGTATTTCGACGAAACGACCGACCACAAAGAGCAACAACGCCCGAAAAAGTTCTCCACGATGATTCTGTCACTTGAGATATCTCAAATATCTCCTCGTTCTTGCGCAGTTAAGCTGCTATTTCGGGTTTTTTGGATGAATTTCTCGTACCATTTCAATGGTCCCCTGATACCCTTTGTCTAGAAGAATTGCCCAGCTTTGAGGGTATGTTTTAGAGTGGAGCCCTTCATCCAAAAATTCGTTTTCCTGATCGGACTTTTTAGCGCATTTTTGTGATGCTCCATTTTTTTGGAAAAAATATCAAAGATCCATCTCTCAACGTCTGCTTTTCAGCTTAGGCTTTATTCCATATATGCATACCCATCAAAATACTTACATCTAAGTTGATTTGAGGTATATATGCATACTTGTCACACAAAAGAAAGGTGGTCCGAAGTCCTTTTATCATTTGAAAATAAGAAATGAGCTGGAAATGAGAATCTAAACCGTGAGGAAGAAATCATTAATTAATGAGGGCTATTCAATACATCATAAAATGCGGTCGGAACGGGTTCCAAGCAAGCGAGAGGTTCTTTATTTCATGAAGCTGTGATTTATCGTTTACAAAAGAGTTATTTTTTAAGCTCATATCGTCAGGTGATAAAAGATTTCTCTGAAAACTGTAACTTGGAAAAGGTTATACAAATTAGTGGAGCAGATACTGGTGAGCACAAAAGATATCTTCTAGAGCATTTCTATGGATAGAATGTTTTCGATCATGCACAAAATCTTGCCCGTCTTGGCAGTAGGGACTTTTGAAGTGGTGCAGAGAACATCTCAACCATTTGTGTGGTGCAAGGCCAGAAGACCAAGCGACACCAAGATGTTTGGGGTCTTTCGCTGAACTGGGTAGCACAGAAAGAACCCCTTTCCAAGAATGAACAGCGATGGAGGGTTGTTAGTCTGAGGTAGACCAGTCCGACAAGCATGGAATGTGAATGGAAAAGGCTTTGTTCTCAAGGACTGGTTCAAAGAGTTAGGCAGCCACGAGATCGTGAGCGGAAGTGTACGGTTTGTCACGTACGCAACAGTCACCAACCCACAAAGAAAAAAGTGTACCACCAGCGTGGGGGAAAGGAAAGAGGTGTCACCCAGTGCGGAAAACGGGGTGTAGGGCGAGTGCCCCAAGGGATAAAAATAGAAACAAACCTATAAAGGGGCGAGAACACGGCAAGTAACAAACAACAGACGCCAAAAATGGAAGTAGTCCTCTCGAAGAGGCTGGGTGGGTAAACCTACAGGACGTAACGCGGCTTAACCTCCGAAGAGAGTAGTAGCATGGGAAAATGGAAAGGACTGAGAGCAACAAAACCCGGTTGGGAAAGATTTACTGATCAGTAAATTGAGATCACTCTGCCACTATATAGTGTAGGAGACTATAGTAAACTCCCAACTTTATTAGAAATAATGCATATAAAGTATGTAAACTGAAAGGAAATTCTGGGCGCAAACGTGTACATCTCGCGCGCACGACCAGTCCTTCGGTCAATGATGCTCCGCCAGTAGGGGCAATATTCATAACAACACACAAGCGGTAAAAATGCCCACGTCGTAGGAAACCACGTTTATGAAGCTAGCTATTCATTTTGATTGATCATTCCACCGCTCATCCGTACGGGCTTTACGAAGATAATTTCGATTCAAAAGAGTGCGACGTCGAAGTTGTTTGGTTCATCCAAACTGAAACGATATTATGCGGAGAAAATGGTGTGCTTCGCTGTTGGGGCCCACAGTATCACACGCAGAACTGTAACGCAATGACTGTGGGGTCAGCGCACGGGTCTCGACCGGTGGTAGCGTGGTAGAGCGGGTCCTAATGTTCGAATCCTTGACGGCGGCACTCCCAGAGTACTTGGTGCAATGGGCTAGCGTTTACTGCGTAGTGCTACAGGTTGGAGCTACGGAAAGGATGGCTTGAAGACCAAAGGGTGGAACTAATATACCAAAGGGGGTCATTTAGTATCCAAACGGTGCCTACCGTACTCTAAGGGAGAAGCGTCACTCGAGCCAAGTAAATAGTACTGGCGAGGCGGTGAGAACTCCCTGGCACTGTAATGATAATCTATTACACTAATTAAAATAAAATAATAATCTACCTTAGACCACGTAAGGTCGACCCGTCCACTTCTCGCCTCTAAGATACCTCAGGGCCCGACGGCTTACAGGGCTCAACCGTTATCATCGCTCCTTCACATATCTCCCTCCTTAGGATTCGGCCGTCATGGCGGAGTCCAGATGGCCTCTTGATTGACCCAGGGGACGCGAGCACTTTGTTGCTCCCGGTACCATTGGACGCGACGGGACGTCGCTTCGTCACCGCCTGCAGGGATGCGGGGAAGCGTGAGCTGACCATTGTCGCCGAAGTGCAATTAATTTGCCTAGGGACGGAAACTCCCACGCGCCGTGAGCGCTGGCCATAGGGGCATCGCCGGCGTATTCCTTGCGTCGCGTTGCCGAGACGGTCCATTGGCTTCTTCCTTAGTCTCGGTTCTTCCTTTATTGACCCTCCGCGCTTCGTCCACCGTGGTTCACGCCTGTCAGTCCGTCCGGGTCGATTCCGTCACGTCGTTTTTCCATCGTGGTACTTTTTCATTGGTCGCGCGCGATGGCGTACCCGCCTTATATGCCCGTCGGATACGCCATACTTCCTTCGGACTATGTCGCCTTCGTCGGTTCTCCCATATATTTCCCGGCGGACCAACCTGGGGCCAGCGGTACCATGACTTCAAACAACCGAGCGGGGAGCTCCTCGGGATGCCAAGTGGCCTACGAACCTTCTGGGGACCGCTATGAACATACCATCGGACGAAACCCGCGGGCAGTGCGTCATGCCGTTCTTCCGTTCTCTGTGGAAGAATACCAAAGGTTTTGCCATATGTATCTCGACTCCCGAAGGTTTGCCAAGATACCCGACTTCCAGAGGGACAGCAAAAACGCGCGCAGCGTCTCGTGGTACAACCGATGGTTGCATTGTCCTATGGATCCGTGTTCGGCGACGCGATGTCGCACTCTCATCCAAGCAGACATGCCGTACGTCAGCTGCGACGAGGAAGCTGACTACCAGTTCAGGGTGAACAAACTCCTTTCGGACCTAAACACGGACTTCATGTCGCCCCATGTGCGCTTTCCTCCGGCTGGTCACAACCTCTTGGCGCTTATGTGCTTCTGGCCAACGTACGACCACTTATTCTGGATCTCCAATCGGGTCTATTGGAACGAGATGCACGAGCCCGAAGGTCGTCTGCGTCAATCCCTGAGGTTCTTCTTTTGTTGGCACCAATTGGAGTTCCACGACATTAGCGGAGACAAACGTCTTCCGTTATATCTTTCGCTTCCACACAAAGATGATAACCAATGGGCCATGTATTGGCGAGCGTCGCTCCTCCTTCTGGTCCCCACGCAGTCCGTGGTGGCGTACCAGTCCTCCCAACTCATGGGCGATGACAATAACCGAAGGTCGTCGCTGTCCTGGCATTTACTATTCGTTGAGTTCGGCGGGATGTCCCTTACGGCCTTTCTGGATACCGCGAAGTACGGAATCCGTGGTAATGTCCGTTCGGAGGATTGGAAGGTGTGGTACGATGAGAACATACGCGGTCCTCTAGGTCACCTAATCCCACTCCCAGACATCATGATCCGCTTCATAAGGAACCTAGGCATCCAGAATATCGTCCGTGGGTCTAATTTCGACGTGGAGGAGACCGAGGCCCTTCTGGACCATGTCCTACAGGTGGAGAGGGGCAAGAATCCCGGGTTCCTTTGGTATGACTGGGATACCGACTCATTCACGCCGATTCAGCTGAATCCTCAGGGTCGGGACGACGCTCGTGCCTATCCCGCCAAGCCTTTGAGGAATCAACCATAGGACATTCCGAGGCGTCATGTGCCCGACTATTATCCGAAGGCCATTGCTTTCGATCCTCTGTGCTTAGAGCCTGATGTGGAAGCCACGGCGTTGGTTCCTGCTGGTATGTCCGACGGAGAATTCTTCGGTGGAGATCCCTTTGTCCTACCCGTGGAGGGCGTTCATCCTCCGGTCGATTCCGCTGTGGTGTTGCCGACCGCTTCCCCTCCTCCGGCTCCTCCGGGCGCTGCTCCTCAGGATGAGCTCTCGTATGAGCCGCCCGTCGCCCAAGTGAATACTCCTCCTGACGAGGTTACTTTCGAAACTGAAATTCCTGTAGGCGAGGCACTCTCTCAAACGTTCACCGGGGGCGTCGACATCGCTCCGTCCTCTCCGTTGGTACACTTTCCTGCTTTGGTCACTGCGGCAGCCGCGGTTCTCCGTCATGTCTGCCGTACCGTTGGTATTACGGCCTCGATGCACAGTGCGACAGTCCTGAGGGAAGCCTGCTCCAGTGCGCGTCGCTTTGTTCGCTACGCCGCGGTTGTTCAACAGGGTTAGGACCTGAAGACCACCATGGTCAATATCCTGCAGCAGAATGCGTGGGCGATATACCAAAGTGTTACTGCCGACTTGGATGCCCGGTATGGTCTCAATTAGAGTGACCGGGAGGTTTCCGATGGTGACAATAGTTCCTCAGGTGAATCTCCGCCGAAGAAGCGTGCTCGGCTCGCTGGGGCCGGTTCAGGTGGTCCAATTGGGTCCTCGGGTGACCCTAGTCCCGGTTTCGCTGCGGCAGGTCGCAATGAGGACGACGGAGCTACTCCTGCGCCGCCCCAGTGAGTCCTGTTGGTGTTCGGAGCGCTTCCGCGAACCTTCAGGTCATGCCGAGGGCTGTTAGGCCTCTGTTAGTTACTCGAATAAGTTAAATAAAGTAGTGCTTGTGCTTTCCCAAGGCCTTTCTTGTATCTGAAATGTGCGTGCCCCGGGACGTCGTCCCATATTGAGAGCGTCTCGGGTCTTCCCCAGGTGTCTCCGAAGGACTGACCTTGATCCCTGATGGGGGAGCTATGACGAACCGTCGTGCTCCGGCGAACCGTCTTGTCGGGAGGCAGTTTGGGAGCCGTTTTGGGATTATTCGGACCAATGGTTGGACTATCCGGACCAATGTTTTTTCCCTCCTGAAGGCCGCGCTCTGACTGGCTGATTCTGTGCCAATAGCGGGCGATAAATTTAGCCGGAATGGTTTGAGGCTCTTGCCAAGTACATTCCTCAGGTGTGTAGCCGAACCAACGGACGCGATAGCGCATAGTTCCATCTTCTCCCCGACAGGCGGAGATGGTGTGCTGAATCACATATTCCGGTTGATGTTCATCGTCCGGAAGGAGAGTGTGGTCCAGAGGGGCGAATCCATCGGAGTCCGTTGGGAGCGATGGGTCATAGTAGTCGGCATTGACCATCGTGTCCGTGGGGCTAGCCGAGTCCTCGGGACCTGCCTTAGGGGGTGTGGGGACTTGATCGTCGACCTGAGGTCGTGGTGCTTCCGTTGGGCCAGGGGCTGGGACGTTTGTGGTCCGGAGGAACTGGGAGCT
The DNA here is from genome assembly GCA_030374765.1 of Agarophyton chilense. Taxonomy (NCBI): domain Eukaryota; phylum Rhodophyta; class Florideophyceae; order Gracilariales; family Gracilariaceae; genus Agarophyton; species Agarophyton chilense. The sequence continues at coordinate 495,872 of JARGXX010000095.1, read as the reverse complement.
CGTGTCACGCGGTCAATAGACACGGTGTCCTGTAGGCCGTCAATGAGTAACGTGATGGTGTGTTGATTGGCCTAAAGGACTTTGTATGATCTCGTAGGGCAAGGTAAGAGCTTCCACGTAGTGTCCTCGAGTTCCTCACTGTCCTTCGGTGGCTGGTCCAGGTAAACCAGATCTCTTTTCCCAAAAGTCGGTGTGTTCCAAACGGCTTTGTCGAAATTGATCTTGTAGCGCCGTTGGGCTTTGGCTAGTACAGTTCTGGCCGATTGGAGAATGCGGTCAATGCGTCGGCGCGAGTAGCGCTTCGCTTGGGTAGGAGTCATTCCTTCGGTTATGTCCTGGGGTATGATAGACTCCTGAAGGTCCACAGCTATCGGGGGCGGCGCTCTCGCTAGCGTTAAGTTGAACGGTATTATTCCAGTGAAAGCGTGCACCTGCGTGTTGTATGCATAGACTAGGGGCTTAACGTTTTCGTCCCAGTCCAATTGGTGCTCCGAAACGTAGTGCGCCAATTGGTCCAGAACGGTGCGGTTGAAGCGTTCGGCTTGGCCATTGGTTTGCTGGTGGTACGCCGTGGTGGTCACATGTTTGATACCTAAGGTAGCACAGACATGCGAGAAGAATTTGGATACAAACTGGCTGCCGTTATCCGTTGGGAGGTAGAGTGGCATGCCATATGGATATACCCAGTGGGACAAGAAGGCCGTGGCGACATCCGTGGCCATTGTCTTCCCTAGGGGTAGGGCTCGGGTAAGTTTGGTAAACCTATCGGTTATAACCAAAACAACCCGTTTCCCATGGGACGACTTAGGCAAAGGCCCAAGTATATCCATAGCGACAAATTCCATCGGAACTGCTGCGGGAAAGAGCTTCAATTTGGCCTGATGGTTGGCGCGAGACCCTCGGATCTGTGCGCACGATGCACAGTTCCGTGCGGTTTTCCATAGGTCCTGCGCCATTAGTGGCCAGTAGAAGAACTTCCTTAGGGTCTGGTACATTCGTCGGCCTCCAGGATGACCAACCAAGCGGGGTAAATGGGCGAGGTATAGGAATCGCGCCGTTAGCGAAGTTGGTGTTACCCGTTGGAGTGCACCATCCAGCGTTGAGCTGCGACATACTAGTCCAAATCGGTCATAGTCGAACGGGCATCCTGGGGTTCCTACCAATTGGGCCGTTTCCTTGCAGTACTCGTCTTCGACCTGCGCCTGTAGGAGTTCCTCAATAGTTATAGGGAGGAGTTCTTTTTCCTCCGGGGCTATGGCATTAACCTGAGGTGGTGCCGAATTGGGCGGTACTGTCTCCCAGTCCAATAGGTATACTTCGTTCTTCTACACCTCAGAATCCTCCGATTGCACCTTACCCATACGGTCATCTGTTTCCGTATAGTCCTGTGGTCCATCGTCTGTAAAGGGGGTGGGAATTAGGTCGTCCAATGAAGTGTCATCAGTTCCGTCGGTAATGATTCGCGAGAGGGCATTTGCTGCCTGGTGCTTGATGCATGGACTATAGGTTATCTCGTAGTCATATTCGGAGAGCCTGTGGTGCCACCTAGCGAGTTGACTCGATGCATCGGTCATATTGAGTAACCAGCGGTGTGAATCATGGTCTGTCCTAATGGTAAACCTGGTTCCCTCGAGGTACGGACGGAGTGGAGTGTCAATACGGACCGTACGATGGCTAGACATTCCTTTTCCGTCGTACTGTAGTTTCGCTCCGCGCTGGTGAGCGTTCTGCTCCGGTAGCCAATAGGTCAATAGTCCTTCGGTGACGCCTGTTCCTGTAGCAGTGCACACCCCACTTGGACATCAGAGGCATCTGTGTCCAGGACTAAAGGCCTATTGGGCTTTGGTAAAGCCAATATGGGTGGGTTCAGCAATTTGTCCTTTAGGGTCTGAAATGCCTCATACTGGTCGTCCGTAAGGGCTTCGAACTCCGAAGGTTTTCCCTTCTTCAGCATCGCGTTGAGAGGGGCCGGGATCTTGGCAAACCCTTGGACGAACCGTCGGTAAACGTTGCAGAAGCCAACGAAGGATCGTAGTTCCGTGTGGGTCCTAGGAGGCTTAGCCTGGCGAATCGCATTTGTGGTCCGTGTGGCCACCTTTAGCTTTCCTGGGAGGAAGACGTGACCGAGATAGTCCACTGAGGTCTGGGAAAAGGCCCATTCGCGGAGTTTCAGTGTTACTCCAGCGTCTTGTAGGATTGTTAGCACCTTCTTCACGCGGCGAAGGTGTTCCTTTACGGTCCTTGAGAAGATTATGACGTCATCCAAATAGACCAGGGCGAAGTTCCACTTGACTCTGGACAGTATAATGTCCATTACCCGTTGGAAAGTGGCTGGTGCATTCTTCAAACAAAAGGGCATGCGAGTAAATCTGAACAGACCTTCATGGGTGGTAAAGGTTGTCAGCGCTCTCGCGTCTTTGGCCAAAGGGCTTTGCCAATATCCCTAGTTAGCCTCCAGTGTGGTAAATACAACAGCTTCGCCTAAGGAATCCAGAGAGCCGTCCATGCGGGGTATCGGGTATGAGTCCCTCTTCGTTACAGCGTTAAGCTTCCTGTAGTCGACACAGAACCTGACGGAGCCATCTTTCTTCGCCACGAGGACAAGTAGAACTGCCCATTCGGATTGGTTTGGAGGCGCCGGCTCTATGACTTGAGCTTTGCGCATCTTTTCCATCTGGTCGGCGACAATTTCCCTACCTTTAAGGCCGGTACGGTATGGGTGCTGGAACTGTAGTCTAGCATCATCCTGAAGGTCAATGCGGTGTGTACTGGCTCTGATTCTTCCCAATCTACCTGATCTCCTGGCCTGGTATTCCCTGAGGAGATCAAGTACCTGGTGCTTATAGGATTCGAATTCTGCGCCGATAGCGACCGTCCCCTCCCAAGAGTCGACGTCCTCGTCGGGAGTTGGCGTTGCAAGGTTATACATTTGGGCCTCCATGATGGCCACGGGCCCGGGTAGAGAGATGGAAAGCCTTGTACCTTTAGATAACAGTACGGAATTATCTCGGAAGTTGCTGATTGTGACCAAAAAGGACCTGTTGGGGTGGATGTCCATTACTCCATCGGCCATCAAGGTAAGGTGCTTCAGAAGTGTTTGCGGGTGGTTCTGAATCGTTACGAGACCTGAGGACTAGGAATGGACCGATACAGCGATTTGGTTCATCGGGGGTATCGTAATGGCCTTTGACAGGCGAACCTTATTGGACTTCGTGTTTTCGGAGACAACCGTTCGTTTGCGGTTCGCTTCTGGGCCTGGGGCGGAACCAGTTATGGAGATGGAAGGTGCGCGGTAGAACGCGACTTTCCTAAGGCCTGGATTAATGGCCTCAATGTATCGTTCGATAAATGAGATCCCTAGGGTGGCCTCAGCGCCCAAGTTAGGACATACAAGGAACCACGTGCGGACTTTGAATTTCCCTTATTGTATGTAAAGTGGTACTATCCCTTTAATGTCCATTGGTCTACGTGATGCATCGGTAATCCTGGGGGTCGTCCTTGCCTGAATGAACTTGTGCCAACCTAATGAGAGTAGCTTAGAATGGACCAAATTGGGACCAGCCCCTATGTCCAATACTGCTGTTGCCACTCGGGAGCTGTTGGAACGTAGTCCCATGGTTACCCGAACTTTATAATTCTGCTTCCTGAGGATACAGACAGGGTTACTGTCTTCCAATTCTGGTCCATTCTGAGTTGTCCAATGGCTGTGGTTTGTATTGGAAGGTGAGGAGCTCATTGGCCCCTGACCGTCCAATTGGTTGAGACATGGGCTTAAAGAGGGAGTATCTGCCCCGCGTCGACCCTCTGAGCGTTTTCCAATGCGGTTTCCGTTTCTTCCTGAGGATGGGGTTCCTCTTTGGGGTCATCTGTAGGGTCTAGAATGGCATGGGCCTGTGGGGCTTTCATTGGGGTATCCGGAGGGATGGCATAGCGGGCGCTTCCAGATGTCTTTGTGGCTCGTTGCTGTGCCCTGTTAAACATTCCTTTGGATCGCTGCAGCCTGTTATTGTCTTCCCTTACGGCTAGGAGGTTTTGGCGTGCGTTCTCAGGCAGAAACCTCGTGCAGTCACAAGGTTGGACCATTGAAAGGCAGAGGAAGCAAGCCCTTGGGGATCGAACAAAAACGTCTTTGCGGGGCTGAAAGGGGGAATTCTTGGGTGTAGGTGGGCAGTGGTCGCTGTAGTTCCCTGGGAGGTATAGGATGGGGGCCCCGACGAAGGAGTACTGAAATTAACCGCGAGGATATCTCCCGAGTGAGAATAATGGAGCGATTAATCCATGTCCGATTCCGTGGAGCTAACCAAACGGGCTTGGTTTGGTTTACGCAATCGAGTTGCGTGTCCTCTGGATATATCAGCATTGAGCCTGGAAGTCCTGTAGTTTTTCCATATCCTTCGGCACAGGTAACGAGCCCTCGGGAGGAGTTTTGTGGGTTTTCCGTGTGGTAATTACGGACATGTGTTCGAATTGTAGGGAGTAACCCCGTGATGAAGTGACGTTCAAGCCGTCCTTCGTAGAATACGTTTTCACATCGGTAAGCCTTCTTCCATAGGTCGTCTGTGAAAGCCGATTCGGTCATGTTGGAGCTTTGCCTAAGGGATACCACTTCCTGGTGGGAATCCATTATAACGACATTCGTGGCTTAAGATTCCAAGAGGTAATGAACAACCTGAGGGTATGACATGAGGAGGTCACAGTCTTGAGCATCCAAGAGGTCTGTTGTGCCAGATATCTTCGAAACCATTCGCTCACGCGCCTGTCCTGTAAGGAAGAATTGGAAAAGGTACAGAGCGGCGCCCTCGTTGACACCGTTCTGATCACAGGCCGTACGGAACAAACTGAGAAAACTATGGACAGAAAATGGGATCGGAACCCAAGAACTTGTCCGTAATGGTTAGTTGAATCCGTTTGACCCATTGGGCGACTCTTCGAGCCACCGAACCAGAATATTTCGGGGACCTGTCGGGCAGCCGGTAATTCCGGTAGTGTAGAACCTTAAGGAAAAGCTTGTTTGTACTTGTCGGTGGTTTGAGGCCTCGAACAGCAGCTTCATCCACTTCCGAGTGGGTCGTTTCGGTCGAGGCCAATTCGGAATCACTCGTGTCCGAATGGTCTCTTCTTTTACTTCTTCTGTTATTCTTTCTCCTGCGGTTACTTCTTTTCTTTCCAGCGGAAGAGGGACCTAAAGGACCGATCTCTCTATCAGATCCGATGAAGCCCTGAGGTCGCTGTACCTCGTATAATCCGTCGGGTGGGGCAAGCGGTCCCTCTTCTAGACCCGGAGCTTCTCTTCTGCTCCTCGCTTGTTCCTCCCTTGGATTCTCCTGATGGGAAACCTGTCTCTCATCTAGACGCGGAGCTTCTCTTCTGCTCCTAGATTGTCCCACCATGGGGTTTTCCTGATGGTATTCCCGGCGAGGGGCGGATAATTCCGCCGCTCCTGAGGGATCGGTAGGGGGTTGCCATATGGAGACCGGATGGTTAATTTGTGGTGGGGTGGACCTAGGGACCAAATTGCCTGCCTGGCGGGTGACTGCTCCTTGAACGGCCTGTTGGAGGGCGTATATGAATAAGTCAGAATCCATGACATTGGGGATGATTCGCGCGATGAGGTAATCCGTATGGTCAGCGATCGCCGTACCAAGTCGCACGTCCATAATGGAATCCACGTGGGTTGAGCAGAGCTCACGGAGACGGGGCCAGAGAAGGTTGGCAAGACCTGCGGGCAGGTTTTCTCGAATTCCTTCGGTCTTACGGAGTTCTTTTTGTAGTGATCCTGGCCTAGAGGTGGCCCTGGTGAGGTATTATCGTAAACGCGCTGCTACCTTGGGTTTTCGGCGAATCCTTTCAGGTTCGTCCATGGGAGTCAGTACTCCTTGCGGCTGGCTTCTCGTGCTCCTGCGGTCGCTAACATTATCAACCTGAGGTTCAGGCGACATCGTTGGCATTGCAGTGGCAGCTGTTCCTGCCGTGGGAGTTCTATGGTCGGGTCGGTTGGGTGTGTTTCCTGGATCCATAATGGCGGTTGCTTCTGTACTTCTGGTCCGTTGGGGAATTAAACCAAAAGCTAAAATCCGGATAATTCTTCGTTCCAGTGGTCCGTTCAATTATTCGAAAGGTTTCTAAGTCGAGAGACCAAAATGTAACGCAATGACTGTTGGGTCAGTGTACGGGTCTCGACCGGTGGTAACGTTAAAGAGCGGGTCCTCAGGATCGAATACTTGACGGCAGCACTCCCAGAGTACTTGGTGCAATGGGCTGGCGTCTACTGCGTAGTACTACAGGTTGGAGCTACGGAAACGATGGCTTGAAGACCAAAGGGTGGAACTAATATACCAAAGGGAGTTATTTAGTATCCTAACGGTGCCTACCTTACTCGAAGGAAGAAGCGTCACTCGAGCCAAGTAAATAGTACTGGCGAGGCGCTGAGATCCCCCTGGCACTGTAATGCTATTCTATTACACTAATTAAAATAAATTAATAATCTACATGAGTCCACCTGAGGTCGACCCGTCCATGTGTCGTTTGTAAGAGACCTCAGGGCCCGGTGGCTTACAGGGCTCAACCGTTATCCTCGCTCCTTCAAACCACTCGCATGATTGTCGTTCATTGGTTTGATGTCTTTGGGCCTCCATCAAAGTTATCAGGAGACCCAGAGTTCAAAAACGACTCCATTCAGTGATTGTGTGCGGAGAATCAGATATCATTCGAACCGCGTCTCGCTCAACGCCACAACAAAATTGTAAGCGTCGAATCCAGAAACGAGACCACCCATACATTTGTTCAAACGCTCCTTCTCGACGAAGGTCATCTGAGGGAAACTCGTCAAGTGTATCGCACGGACTTTGAAATCCTCTCAAAAGCCACATTCGTGAAGAATGTGCTGTATGGTAACAAGTCTGTCAGCAGCTTTGAGCTTGTTCACGGCTACACTCCATCTGTCTCTGGGTTACCCAAGCACATGCTACCAGAGAAGTTCCTTGCTTCCTACCACAAAAAAGTTTCCAGGTCTGCCGTACACACCTTACTTCGTACCAAGCCATCGTATCCTTTATCACAGCATCTTCTGGCACCAACCACTCCGGTATATGGCTTAAAGAAAGTTGGAAAACATGGTGCCTGGTACAAGTCATTTGTAGTCACTACTGTTGAGCATATAGTGTCCGTCTCTCCAAGCAAAAATCTCCAGGGACCGAAGCATCAGATTGCCTACGAAGACATAAGGTTAGTCCCGCGTTCATCCCTTCTACAAAAACTGGACAAACAGGAGCTTGGATACTCGTCCTTCCCGGACACTAACGCCCAAGAAGAACCGATCCCAGTCCCTGAAGAACGGAATGATGCCGGTTGTTCTTCTCTTCCGCTTCTCCTAGATGAAGAAGTGACAGACTTCCCTGTGCAGAACATACAAGACCCTTTGAGTTTCAACCCAAATATATCGGACGAACCAAACTTGTGGTCTCTGCATCCGTTCTCTTCATCCTTTTTTGCGTCCAAGTAGGACGAAACGGCTGTGAACGCACCCTCGATGGATGTCGGGAACCCTCAACTCTGCAGAGATGTTGGTGACACCTCGCTTAGGTTCCCAATCACAGGCGAAAATCTATTATCTTCGGAGCAAAGGATTCTCGAGCAGATCAAGAAGATCATTGGAGACGAACCAGCCACAGAAGCTAAGCTTCAGTTCGCCTTGCGATGGATAATCGACAAAGCCATCGACGCAGAGAAGAGAAACTACTCTGAAGCCGAGGCATACAAGCTGATCTCCATCAAAGGATTCCCGCGAAATGCAAATATCATCTCCTCCCATCACTTCTTCGTGACGAAGTTCGATGGAGAGAATAATAAGCTTAAGTTCAAGTGCTGACTAGTACCCTATGGGAACAGGGATTCCCAAAAGGATAACATTCGATCTGGCTCCTCTACGGCTCAGTTCACCTGCATCAGACTTCTGCTTTCCCTTGCAACTTTACTACACCTCATCCTTGGGAGCATTGACATCTGTAGAGCGTATTTGCAATCAGGCGACCTCAAACGAGATATATGAATGGGGCCTCGAAAGGGATGGACACAGTTCGTAGACGAAGTAGGGAAGCTACTCAAGCCTGCGTATGGCCCCGTAGAGTCCGGTCGTCTCTGACAGCTGTGCATCGAGCAATGGCTGTGCAAGTACAGATTGCGTACTGTCCCTGGTATGCCACAGATGTTTATATTGTCGGAGAACCACGGACGTATATCTTCACTCCTGGCCAAATTGGTGTACAATCTTCTCCATTCCGGATCAAAGAGTGAGATAAACACATTCTCCAAAGCTCTCTCAGCTCGCTTCAAGGTTGGCAGAGCACTCTTCAAGAACGAGATTATCTTCAGCCGCCTTTGGAATCGGCAATATGAACACTTCTCGATCAAGATCTTCATGGCAGAGTTTATGGAAAATTTTGCTCCCATTCCGATCTCGAAGGATAGGAGGAAGCATTCTGAGGATCTATGCACCCAACAAGAAGTCCAAGGAATCCAGTCTCTTGCTGGAAAACTGAACTACCTCGGCCATGGTGTGCTGCCTCAAGCCGCGTATGCCGCTAGCTTCATGCAGCAGTTGGTCCCAGAGATGCTCGTAAGGCATCTCTTGCAGGCAAACCAGATCCTCAACCTCGTCCTTAAGCTCCATCCGGTCGTGAAGTACATTGCTCTGAGATCCCCAATGGTATCGGAAAACATGAACGCTTGCCACATAGTGGCGTTCTCTGACGCCAGCACTGGAAAATCATCCTACGGTCAAACTGGATACATCAGTGGCATCGCCTTCTCCCAATGTGAGAACGTTTCGTATCAAATCGTCGACTGGCATAGCAAGAAGCAAGGACGCATATTATTTAGTTCCATTAGTACCGAAATTCTTGCAGCAGCAGAATCCGCAGACATATCCATACTACTTAGGGAATGCATGGAAGTTCTTGCATCGGATTTCGGTTCATTCGTCCTTTACGTCGACTCATCTGGTTTGTACTCAACGATAACTACCCTTCACGATTGCCGAGACTACCGATTGCGCCCGACCGTGTCGCGCCTCCGTGACTCATTCGAAGTTGGAGACATATCCTCCATGCGTTGGATAGCAGGAAGTCTGAGCCTAGCCGACGAGTTGACAAAAGTCAATCATCATTCATTTACTCAATTGAACCAAGCTATGGTTCAAGGGACACTCAGCAAAGGTATTATATCTAATATTAGCCACCATCTTGGGGCATGGAATTCTAAGGCTTAGGATCTTATATGGCAAAGCCTTCAAACTATGTTTGAAGATCCTTCTTGGTGACGACGTTTCTTTCCTCGGCGAGCGTGTTTCCCATCCTTCCTCTCTGGGAGCAAGCACACTACGAGACAGTCCGCAATGTGACTGAAAGAACGGTCCGATCCTATACAGGACTCGAGGGCACCCTGCGTGAGATCCAAGTGAAACTTCTCCACTGGATCAATTATCGTGTTGCACTCCCTATCTATGAAAATTGCATGCAGGTATCCGTCAATCGCCTGGAGACTGGCAAGGAAGACTTTTCCGCTATCGAGAAAGTCATCCAAATCAAAGTTTTCTTCTCGGTGTCCAGTCCCATCACGAAGATAATCGAGGCTGACAACACGGATTCTTTCCTTCACAAACCCCTGCACATACTTGATGTCCCGAAACATCCCTCTAACCTTCCTTTATGCATTCCAGTTCCAATTCTTAAGCTTAATAACATCATCAAACCCAATACCTGCAACGGCATTCAGATATACCTCATTATCATCTGCATTCTTCCTAACGCGATCGATAAGATACGCCAAACACTCTGCAGCCTTCTCGGACCCGATGGTCAGCGCTAATGCATTACTTAAGAAAGCTTCTAGGCATAGAAACGTTTCGTCGTAAAACTGCACAGAGGCCTGACGGAGATGGAAACTTCGGATGCCAGAAGATGGCGTGAGCGCTTCGGGTTGAAGCACAGTTAATCTTTGACCTGTTCTTGAGCTGCAAGTAGTAAGGATGCTCTTGATCGCTTCATACTCGTCCTTGCCTCCCCAGTGAAATGTTTTTTCAACTCCTTCGCCACCATATGTCACACTACTTCTCGTTGCACCACCTCCAACTGCCTGAATGTACTAGATTCGGAAGGTGTGCATATCTCTGCAGTATATTACGCTAGTTACATACTCCAGAGAATGGAAATGGTCCTTGATCTCACCAAGACCTCTTAGTGACAACAACACCTTCTCAACTATCCAGTCGTTGTACTCAATTGCCATATTGGGATCTTCTTTTCCATTCAAAGCCTCTGTAAGACCAAATCGAAAGAGCATCAGTTCTCCAAACTGAGTGTCTCGAAACTACCGAATGTAATGCGGTATCTTGCGCCCAAGCAAGATAATGGGTTCACTTTTGCTAAATCGCACGAGATTGTTGCTATTTTCGAATTTGACTACGTACATTTTTTGCAAGCCGCGCGGCGGTTTGAAACAAAAGAATTTAACGACATTCTTGCCTAAAGACGGGTCAATATATGTTTTGCTCGACATTCTAGCCGCTTTGCCCGCAAGCTGGCGCTTGGCTGCTTAGTAAGAGCCATCCAAGACAACATCTGAGAAAAAGTCGTCCACGCTGTCCGAAGGGAAGTAGCACGTATACTTCCGCGTGAAAGGTTTCTTTAAGAGTGACGGAAGCAGTGACGTCGCAAATTTAGCGTTGTGGTGCTTGCGTGGCAAATCGAAAAGAAGGAAAGTAGTCGCAAATCGCTGAAGGCCCGTACAGCCTGTGAGGGAGACGCACAAAAGAAATATTGCGTTTAGGGTCAGAAAGGTTGCTGAGCATTTGACCGCACTCCAAAAAATCAAATTTTATTGTATCGTGCCAAGGCGAAAAGTGTGCAATACACGATTGCGCTTTGGCACAATGCCGCCGGCGCTGCATACTAAACTTCATTCTTGCTCCACCCCAAGACACTGGGGACAGAAGAGCAAGAGGAGGCACCTTGTGCCCGTTACACCTTCCTCGGGTTCCACCGCGCGTTGCGAGTGCACACTAGACACCAGACCAACAGCCCTTCCGCTCTGCGTACGACTGCTTCCCACAGAAAGGCTCCAGCGCTCCAATTTTAACAATCAGTGTGAATACCGTTGGCAAATTCGCAATGGTAACTGACGTTTCACTGATGCCAGTTTTAATGAACCAAGCCAGAAAAATACCAGTTTTGTAACAAAGGGCAACGCACATAGCAAGGCCAGAAGTCCTGGCTGTCTTCAGCAGTGCACGAAAAGCGCCAGAGTGTTACTTTAGAGCGCGCCCCACAGTACACGTGCCCTAGAATAACCAATGGCTGAAGAGCTTTTCAAAGTTGTGCCAAGTATTGTTGTCTGCAAGTGTCCTTCATACGAAGGCTGCGTGTGGTGAAGAGCTCGCATCAAAAGAAAAAAGGCGGACAATCCGAGCTGGCAATCTCTACATAAGCCCCACTGCTACCCAGCTCGGTTTCTCACCACCACTACCACCACCACCACCACCAATAACCACTCAATCCTTCAACATAGCCTTTTTCCACCCCATCGCCAACTCTTCCGCCCAACCATGGGATTCTGGGACTCACGTTTCTGGCAAGTAGCTGCAGGCGGCACTGCGCTCGTTACCGTGTTAGCTTTCTCTGCATTTGATGCAGGCACCACAGCCACCTTGACCATTCCTTCAATTCTCTCCGCCATCACTGCCACTGAAGCAGGAGCAGCCGTGGCCGCTGCCGGTTGCGCTGCCGAAGCCGTCGGTAAAATTCAAAATTCCAAATAGTCCCCCCGCGCCGTGAGCAGTGAATGACCGGGTGTCTTAGCTAATTTTTAGTGGCACTATACGACACGAATACATTGATCTGTCTGACGTTGACGAGCGACGAGAATGTTTCTATCAGATTCCCAACACACAACATCGAAGACGAGTCCAACGGATTTGCGCAGACCGCTGTACGGCGGTAGTGTCTACACTTTCTTTTGTTTACTGTTGCATTTGGTTATTGTAAAATTTCTAGAAAGAAGGTTTGATGTGTTTAAAGATTTTTGTTTAGTCAAAAGGATTCAATGATTTGTAGCTAAAGTTTGTTTCTAGTAATAGTTGTTATAGTTTTGTGGCTTGTGTTAATTGCAGCGCAAGTGATATCATTTATAGCTTCCCGAAAGCTGATTTTAACTGATCTTAGTGATCCGTTCTGTTGGCATATAATACCGGACATGGACTGGAAGAAACCAGTACAAACAGAAGTAACGAAAGAGAGTGGGCGTATTACTTCTGCTCAAATAGTCTGGCATAGAAGAAGTCAAAACCAACGCAGAGAAGATGATTAACGAAATTAGATGTATGAAAAGTAGATGTCCTTGCTCTTTAAGGTTAGCAATACAAAAAATAAATTCATCTCGCTGAAAGATTCTAGAACGAAGGTGTTGTGAATGCTTGCCATTGCTGGTGCGTCGGCGTGCTTCGCCTGGCGTATCCGCATACGCGCGAGACACGCAAACAGTGCACGTTGTTAATATCCGTGGACCTCATGCAAGGCGAAGGCGCAGCACGACACACGCATCATTACTTGTACACTGCGCCTTGCTCCGTAGCTTGCACTGAAACATATAAAATGCACGGCCGCCGACAGTGGTCACACCCACCTTCGGAGAGGCCAAGGCAAGGAGGCTCCAGCGCTCCAGTTCCAACACACGTAAGCGCAAATTTAATGTGCACACGTAGGGGATACAGTGGAGTACAGTACTACGTAAGAAGAGATATAGATACGTTAGCTATCGTAACTATCTTTGATGTGTTCGATGTCGTGGTTGGAACCACAGACAGCGCAATCAAGTTTTCCTGCCAAGTCGGCAATCAACTGGCTTGGCAGGGGGTGCTCATAAAAGGCCACTCGTCCGTCGAGTGGCCGCTCACGAAGGAGTCGGAAATACACGACTAGTGAGGTACCCGATTCCTTGCGGATTCAACTACAGTCTCTCCTGCGCTGCTACGTTTCCTAGTATTCAGTTTTCTAACACTGTACCCAGCACCCGACATCAGAAGGACGGAGAAGGCGGAGCCTGTGCGAGGAGGGCGCAGGGAGTGCAGAGCTACTGCCAAGTTATCTTGGCGGGCTGGAGCGCTATCTACATGGACTGTTAGAGTACTGCTGATGTATAGTAGAGTAGTTGGTGTGCTAGACTGCGAGGGTAGCGGGAACAGGTAACGACGAACTAAACAGCTACCTAACCTTACCTCTCGTTAGCGCGAGCGTTGCAAGTACCTTCCATTGCGCAAAGTTGGCAAAACTGCACGGGAATAAAAACGCACACGTTACGTACACAACGTATCGGTTGCACGTGCGTTGAGAATGCGCTGCCGTTGGTGTAAGCGTTAACCATTATAAAGCTTTCCATGCTCCTGAAAGGCGCGGACGACAAGCGGCCAAGCGCTTGTTCGTGCTCAACGACAAGGCACAATCTGGTCATGGCGTGTTTCTCGTACGTGCTGTTGATTGTGACAATACAGGTGCTGCCATTCTGCAAATCGATGCCGTTTGTGATTGGTGAGGATGTTAACATTCTGCCATCCGAGGAGCCGGTCGCAACCAACGAACCAGTGCCGTTTGTGATCATCACCTGCCAGGAAGACGGATGCTTCTCAGGAGACGGGCAGCAGTATAATTGCCCGCCCACGTTTGCGTTCCCCGCTGCTCAATCGGCGTCATTTTTGCAGGTTGAATTTGAGCAAGGTGTGGGGTTTGAAGTGATGTACAACGCCACTGTGTCACTGGCCGAGGTCGACAGCGGCTTTGTTGACGCCATACCGTGGCAGAGAACTGACAATGGTGCGGCGCCAGCTGTGGGTACGTGCGTGCTGGATGATGAGCCTGAGGAGAGTGGTAATGACGATTTTAAGATTGGACTTCCTTTCGGCGCTTGCTGTGGTGCGTGTTCGCGGTTAAGCGCCAATCGCGTGCCGCCGCCGTTTTCGTGTTGTCGGCCGTGTAGATTCCAATAAAACGGCACAGAACTACATTACGTATAAGATCAAAAATAGTAAACAACCAAGTGCGCAGGACAATGCACAGGCCTGCAAGGCGGGCTTGTTGTAAAGAAATCATGCATCGACGTTCACATTATGGCGGGTGATAATGTTTTTCTCTGTCAGAGTCTAGGAGAGTTAAGGTGTATCATAACACCAAACTTACATGGACACTGCTCTGTGGTGCACAAGATGCAAACCAAACCACTACGTGGCCAAAGCTACACTGGATGATGGTGTCCACCAGGTTCTTGCCAAGAAAGAGCAAGAACATAGCTAGATTATTAAATAGCTAGCATACGAGAGGATAGCTACATTTACAACGCAATAAAAAGCCAGCTCGGTGAAACAACCAAAGTGTTTCCGAGTCAACGGTTCACTCACACATACATATTCTAATAGTCTCGGGCTTTAGAGCAAGGGTCACGCGTGCTCCGACCAAATCTGCAGTTACTCAGAGCACAACTTTCACCCCGATTCCGTAGCCCCCGGATGCACTCGAATTGTAGTTAACACCACAAAATTGCTGCTGGTTTTTCCGGTAATGGCGAACGTACCACTTGGCGCTTTGGCCGCCAGCGCTTGCTGCTCAACTGGCCTTGCCGGCTACGTTGCAGCCACCGCTCTCGCCACGGCGTTCTGCGCCAACCCCACCGCGCCAGCCCGTTGTTGCCTACCGCGAATAGAGCCGCGGTGATGCGGATGGGAGATGGCACATGAGTGATATCACGCCGATATCACGCATGCAGTGTACACGTAGCAAGCCCAATAAAGAGTCACACGACGGCCGTCGCAGCCTCTGTGACGACCATCAATTTCCTCTTGTCTCAATGAGCGAACGCAGCGCGCGCACTGTGAGTGGAAGGCACTGACCGTTCTCTTTACTTTGATCTCGTCGTCGTCTACTGATTAAGTACTGTTGTGACTGTAATGCTGTTTGACATTTCAAAATGCGATACAGCAATGTGTTAAGATGTTGTTTGACAGTCCCCGGTTGCTGTGTTGCATTTTGTATCTGGACGGGGTGTGACTCGAAGACGATGTCGGAGAAGTTTGAATCGGTCTTGGTGTAGGGGCTTCGTGAGTATGTCCGCTGTCATTTCTGTTGTGGGGATACGTTGTACGCGAATGTGTTGGTTGGCGACGTGGTGTTGTATATAATGATGTCTGATGTCGATGTATTTCCTTTGCTTTGTGGGTGCCTGGTTTTCGGCTATGAGTACGGCGGAGCTATTGTCTATGCAGTGCGGAATTGGGTTGAGTGTTGGTTGGTTTGCTGATTGTAGAAGTTTTGATATCCAAATCGTGTGCCGCGTTGCGTCTGTGGCTGCTATGTACTCTGCTTCCGTTGTAGACAGCGCGACTACGTTCTGTTTCCGTGAAGCCCAAGAGATGGGTGTGCCATGGATGTTGTGGATGGTTCCGGTGATTGATTGGCGGTCCTTTGCGTTGGCGAAGTCGGCATCGCTGTAGACGCGGAGCGGGTTTGGTTGTGTGGAGGGTTTGTGTTGCGAAGGGGAAAAGAAGAGTCCGTGTGTGCGAGTACCTTTCAGGTAACGTAAAAGGGTTTTGAGTGCTTGCTGGTGGTGGTGCTGCGGTTTTGACATGTGTTGTGCCATTCGGTTAGTTGCGTACACTATGTCGAGTCGCGTGCTGTCTGTCACATAGCGTATTTCGCCGAGGATTTGGCGGTACCTTGTGGATTCTTTGGCGGTTAGCGGTTTCGTGGGTGGTTGTTGATCTAATGCCTTGACGTTGTTATACGGGGTATGAGTGGCGTTGCAGTGTTGCATTTGTGTTTGTTTCAGTATGGAATCGATCGCGTCTGGTTGTGACAGATGAACGTTGCCGTTGGGTGATCGGGTAATCGTCCAGTTGAGGAAGCGGGTGGGTGTTCCGAGGCGTTTGATCTTGTATTTCTGTAGCATTTGTCGATAGAGGGAGTCTATAAGTGGTTGGTGGGACGCGAGTACCAGGAAGTCATCGATCGTGGTGCTGACTACGAGGTATCCAGTGTTGCTGCGGAGTGTATAGAGACAAGGGTCGTGTTCGGAGCTTGTGAATCCCAGTGCGGTGAGAAATTTCTGTAGACCGTGGTTGTAATTGTAGGCTGCAGTGGGTGAGCCGTAAAGGTTGCCGTGTAGTTTGCCGTACCTGCTGTTATGTCGATACGTTCCGTCGAAGCTGGGCATTTGCTTGACATAGACCGGTCTGTCTTGTTGGTACTGCTCATGCAGATAGGCGGATTTAATGTCGAAATGCTCCAGCGGTAGATTCATTGTGGCGTGGAGTGCGAGAAGCATTCTCTGTGTGGTTCTGTCGGCGGTGTACGTGATGATGTGTTTGGGGTTGAAATGTAGGCCTGGTTTCATGAGGTCTTCTCTGAGGTTGCAACGGGCTTTGCGTTGGATGGTGTGTCCTTCGGCTGAGCGCTTATACCGATATATCATCATCAATGGGATGATGGATTCTGGCGGAGGGGAGAAATCTGGTGGTAGCCATCGTATGCTGTTGTGGGTATCAAGGTTATTTAGCTCTTGTGGAGCAAAACCCGGCGACGGGAAGTGCTCTCAAGGTGTTCGAAGCCTTGCTCCCTGGGGGAGGCAGACTCAGAGACAGAGCCCTCCGTTTCACCCGTAGGTGTGGGGTGTAACTCCCACGGGGGATTCCGGCAGTACCGACGGAGGTGAGGGGTAGAAACCGTTGGATCGGGAATGGGTATGGGTATCCCAAAGAATGGGAGAAAAACCGGCGAAGAGGAAAAACGGGGCGAGGGTCCGGCACTAACAGGCACCGGACCCGAAAACCAGAAAAGGGGCGAAACAACAAAAGAAACCCAATACAGGGGCGAAAACCTGTCCTCGAAAGGAAACACAAAAAGCACGCAACAAGTAAGCAGAACCCCCACGGGGTATCGTGCACGCAGGTCGTCTGAGCCGTCCCAAGGGGGTGGTTGCACGGAACCCAAACGTGGGCACTCTCCAAGTGGAGTCGTGTCCCTACGCAGGCGTTGCTAACCAGAGCCCGTTCCGGGTTGTAAGGCCGAAACGATGGCGACGAAGAACCTCTAAAGGTATCGAAGACCAACCTTGGTTTCCATTTACTCTGAGCTTCGGACTGTCAGATCTCATCTCCCTAAGTAGGGCCCACTAACTAAACTCTACAGTAGTTCACACCTGCTCAGGGCCATACACGTGGAGATCCCACTGTCAGGGCCCAAAAGTCCAACGTTCTAACAAATATCCGAAAATCGGTGCCAAAATTAAGCCACGTGTATCACGGGGCCAATCCAACCATGGGCCATCCGAGTCTTCACGTCATAGGCGAACTCTAACCAGAAAAAAGTGCCACCTCAGCACACCTTAGAGGAGGTCATACTCATAACCCTCGGAGGGTTCAATCCTCATTCTCTGAGTTGCATCTTCAAGTATCCCCTAACTAGGCGTTGCTCTACATCTCCCCCTCCTTAAGACGAGGAAGAACATTCCGAGCCGCGGGTGTCTCGCTTTCCGCTCACTATATATACTTCTCTCCCAATGGGGTCCTTCACCACTTCTGAGGATCGCCACAAAACCGGCACATCGGTACAACTTTCTTCTACTCCTCCGACTTTCGGCGATAAGCAACTTCTCGCAACAGCAGTCTCAGCCAGCCCTCTCAAGGTAATGAACCCATACGTCCTCAACCCACTCTCGGGGCCATCGGCCTCCGCGCCGGCGGACAACGAAGCTCCCCAGCAGGGTGGATATTTCTCCGGTTTGGATGCGGCTCCGTCAGGTACCGAACCTTCCGCCTCGGCGAGCAACCGACATCCTCAGGAGGAGTTGGCCATTAACGCGGTGGCGTGGAACTCCGCTCATGCGATACCCTTGGTAGCAAACTCCAGAGGTTGGATCTCAAACGAATCCTTTCGAAGGTGGAGTCCCCTTACCGATCCGGTGATATATTCCCGCGCTCCGTGGTTCCATCCGACAGCGGTTCGCGACGATGAGCTCATCGACTCCTACGTGGAGGACGGCTTATTGCCGGGTGGCCTACCTGTCGAGGTTGTACGTTCTCCCGATTGGAGGGCGCGGGGAGCCATAGAGCCTCAGTATCTATACCGCAGTCGCGGGGAGTCCCTGGAAAAGGCGCGCGCAGCGATGGCGGCTCTGGCCTACCAGTGATTGGAGAGGTCACGCTTTGACCATCTGGTTCCCCCGGAGTACGGGTTTGATGTCGCCTATTACCGCACGTTCGGTGAGGTCTCCTACGGGGATAACCTGGCAGCCTTTCCCGAAGCCGAGTTCCGCGGACCGGGTTTTCCTCTCCGAGAAGATATGCTCCAATGGAGTCGTCCCATCATTCGGGCTGAATTCAGGTACCTTCAACGGCAGTTTACCCAGTATGGGTTCGATCGACGCCTGCGCTTCGAGCGCCGCTCGCGCTCCCGTTTCGGGTTCCTTGTACCGTATCCTCACGTGGAACTGGAGCGTATCCGTAACACGGCGAAGGTTGGGCGATTCGTGCCCCTTCCAGCTTGGTGGAGTAAGGTCGAGGTCCCCCAAGGGTGCTTTGCTGAACTGCCCCCATGCATCTACTATATCGGGTCTCGTTTGATGCACGACCCGAACTCGGGATACTGGGCCCTCGTTGCAGCCGAGTGGGCAGCCCGCGTAGCGGCGCACCTCCTCTGGGATGCTCATGACTATTTCCGTATCTGGTATATTCCTCCGATGCTACGGACCATCATGCGTCAGATCGACCTTGTCCCAGCGTTGGGTTCGGTCAGCAACGTGCAGGACCTGTATCCAATCTTGGACGTCATCGACAACACCCAATGGGATCGAGTTCCAGTGGAAAATCAGCCCGCAGGGGAAGGATCCGCGCGAGACAAGTCTCCTGGCCGGTACGATCCGGGCTCCGGTAACTGGGTCTATTACAATCCCTTCGAAGGGGTTTGCATCAGCGCGGCGCAAGCACGGGCGCTGATGGACTCGCCTCGGCCGATGCCGGTGGGACACCCGACGGGGTTCATTTATACCAACGATTACGAGTACGAGCCTCCAGTAGACCTGGACGATCCAGCGTTGGATAACGACATGCCAGCTCCTAGTGGAGTACTCCCTGTGGAGCCATCTGCACCCTTCCAACCAGTGGGAACGACCTCAGCTGCGGCGGCGAATGCATCCGGTGGCGGTCAATCTGCTCCCCCCGGGTGGGGTGTGAACACCCCTGCGCAGGCGCCGGTTGCCACTCCGCAAGCGGATAGTGTGCGACGAGGCCTCGTGAACGCAGGCATTCCGATTCCCCCGGGTATGACGGATGTGAGCCAGATGTTGGCTTTCGCCTCGGCGTACCATCAGGGTCAGAATCCCAACGGTGGGGCGGGTCCCTCCTCGGGCTTTCCGTAGTTCCGCCTTCGGGCAATTGTAGAGTCCATAGCTTGGCGACAATAGTAAACTTCTGATATTTGCGTAACTTCTTTTCTTCTTCCTTCCTAGGATCTTAACTTCTACTTCTCTTCTTCTTCCTTCTTAGGATCTTCTTCATCTTCTTCCCTTCCTAGGGTCCAATCTTCTTCTTAATCTTCTTCTCCACTTCGTGGGTCTTCTTTTCCTTTTTTCATCATAAACTGTCCCGATAACCGGTGTTGTGTTCCCCGGTTAACGGCGCTAGGCCGAGGGCCAGTAGACATTCCCTCTCAATACGTGTTCTTTAGGATACTCTCCTCAATTCCTCTTCAGAGGTCCAACATCTTCCTCACTTCGAGGTCCCATCCACACCAGTTCCCGTGGTGGCTTACCCGACTTGGGCACGATCCAGACTTGGAGGCAAGGTTACCCGAGCGCGTCGGTGATAGGATAAAACCTTAGACCTCGGAAGGTGCTCAATGGGTTCCACTGTATCCTCATCAGGCGAGAATCCGTACCATCGGACTTGGTAGCGGACTTCTCCCTCGGGGGTGTAGATGTGACGCACGATGCGATCGATAACGAATTCCTGCGGGTACACTTTTCCCTGTTCGGGCTTCTCTTCCATCTTGGAACGCTCTAGTTCCCTTGAGTGTGTCAACGTAGGGTCTAGACACACCCCGGTGGGTTCTTTTCCGTGTTGCGAGCGAGTCTCAGCACTTCGTCCAAACGGCGCCGAGTGGCCTGTGGGCTACGTTGTAACTTCCGTCTACGGAGTCAAAACGGCCCAGTTTTTGGGTTCTTCTTAAAGCTGAGATCTTCCCGATAACAACGGTGTTCTTAGAGTCGGTGACGGTTGAGAAACCGCGACGCGGTAGCGTCTCCAATCTCAGGGGGGTAAGACTTCAACGTCAACCCGAGCTACGGGGACGAAGGTTGCTCTTGTGCCACGCGCCGTGCGACGGAGGCGGTTTGCGCGACGGTTGGTCGTCAGCGCCTTTTGATTGGCTCGGTGAGGCGGTTTGTGCGACAGTTGGTCGTCAGAGCCTTTTGATTGACTCGGTGCCATTCGACGTGTGCCACATAAATGCGCGGGCGCCGGTTGCCACTCCGCAAGCGGATGTGAGGTGGCGCTTTCGACACGCGCTAGCACTCTCCTGAGCCGTCCCCGACGGGTCTCACTCATTTCTTTCCCATTCCTGAGGGTTCCAGTGTCTCCATAGGAGTTCCTATTCCCATTCCATAACGGAGAGCCAAATTTGGTCAACCTCGTCGTCGAGATCTTCCCCGTGCGGTTCCGCTCACACAGCTCGTTCCCGAGAAAGCGGGGTTTGAGTGTGCGACACCTCAGTGTCTCGTCCGCGGCGGCGGGTGATCGTCGGCTCTGTAGGTGTTCCGGGTGCGGAGTTCCCCACACGACTCTCCCTAGGCGGGGTTTCGTCATCTTTTCTGACGTTGTGCTCGGCTGGGTCGGCGGTGATGTCGCTACCCATACGCTGGGGTTGTGACTTCTCTGTCGCCGGCTCGGTCGGGCTCGCTGTCTCACTGTGAGAACTAGATTACCTGTTAGGGCGACTGGCTGACGCCGAAACATCGTCCTGCGAAGGAACTAAGTCCTCCTCCCCCTCCTTAGGCGGAGAGCCAGGAGGCTTGATTACCTCCGGTGGGGGAGTAATTCTGTAAGAGTTCGTTGACTGGGCCCTTGAGGGAGCGGGCCCAGGTTCGGGAGTATCCGAAGTTTCCGGTAGGTCGGTTAAACCACGTTCCGGGTACGGAAGTATAACGGGGCAGGTGTTCGAATCTCCGCTTGACGGGTTAACTTCCGTTGAATCATCCCCTGTGGAGGGCGTTGGTGCCGACACCACTTCCACATTTGGGTTGGGCGCTCGTGTGATGCGGTCCCTGGAGATCCGTTCGTGGCGGTTAGCGATGTCCAATACCACCGTGTCCGGGTCTACAGAAACCACACGATAGGGTCCGTCCACAATTGGCGAAAGCTTGTGCCTACGTTCCTTTTCAGGATTGTAGTATTCCTTTCGAAGGAAGACGAAGTCGTCGGGCTCCACCTGAGGTAGAGGTTTGCGAACCCGATTGTCAAAGTCCTTCTTGTAGGCGCGTTGAGCTTTGTCCATTGCTTTCCGGGCTATCGGCACCATCTTCGTAAGCCACTCCTTCCAGGCTTCTCGGTACAATCCCGGTGACGGGTACGTCGACAGCGTCGGTTGAGCCTCGATGGCGACCGGCGGCGGTGTCCTCGACAGTATTAGTTCGAATGGGGATAACGATGTAACCCGATGTACCTGGGTCTTGTATGCATACGTGATAGCGTCTGTGTACAAGTCCCAATTTTTGGGGTGATCCGCAACATACGATCTCAAAGCGTTGAGTATCGTGCGGTTAAACCTCTCCACCTGGCCATTCCCCTGAGGGTGATACGTAGTAACAAATAAATTCCTTACATCAAGGATTCGACATACTTCCTGAAAGAACTTTGATGCGAATTGCCCTCCGTTGTCGGATAACAACTGCACCGGCGGTCCATATACGAACACCCAATGGGTCACGAACGCTTGCGCGACGGTAGCGGCGGTGATCCGCTTCAGCGGCACAGTTCTCGTTAGCTTAGAGAATCTGTCAGAAATGACAAGCAGATACCGATGACCTCGGGGCGTCCTGATAAACTCCCCTAGAATGTCTATGGCCACGAATTCGAGTGGAGCCCGTGCCGGGAATAGCGTCAACTTCTTAGAGTGCTTCCGAAGTTTGACGTCATTCTTGGCGCAATTGGCGCAGGCCCGTCTGACGGCGTAACAATCGAATGCCATTGCCGGCCAGTAAAAGTCCCTTCTCAACGTGAGGTACAGTTTTCTTCCCCCGGGGTGGGCGCCAACCTTCACATAGTGAGTGAGGTGTAATACCCTCTGTTGTAGGGTGTGCGGCACCACTATCCTCGGGCGAGGTCCAACGGTCCTGATTAGGTAACCCTGATCGTCGTCCTCGAAAGGTAACTGAAATCCTCCGTTGAGGCGAGCCCGAATCCGTGTACAGAATGGGTCGAGCTGTTGCTCGCGTATCATCTCCTCTGGAGAGATAGGTATAAAAGAGCCGGTCGGCGAATCCAGACTCTCTTTGACGAGTATATCGTCACAAACATCATCCGTCAGCGGTTGAGCTCCTCCCTCGCGGTCCGATACCATAAAACATGGGATGTCATCGTCCTCGTAGGGTTCCGTTTCGGCTGTGGTTCCCAATCGGGATAGTGCATCAGCCTGAGTGTTCAGCTTCCCTTTCTTGTACAGGATCTCAAAGTCGAATTCCGACAGTCGGAGACGCCAGCGCATAAGGTGGCCCGAGGGTTCGGAGATCTCCAGGAGCCAACGCAAGCATGCGTGGTCCGTATGGACTTTGAAACGAGTACCCATCAGATAGGGGCGAAGTGTAGCTAAGGCCCACACAACGGCTAAACATTCTTTCTCGGAGACCGAGTAGTTCTTTTCATGGACATTCAGGGAACGTGACCAGTACCCAATAGGGTGACGTTCACCATCCTCAGAGGATTGGAACAGTGCACACCCTACTTGGTTTGCACTAGCATCGGTGTCCACTTCGTAAGGGAGCCCAGGATTGGGTAGAGACAAGATTGGCGGTGATGTTACGGCATTCACCAGTGCCGTGAAGGCAGACGCTTCCGCGTCGCCAAAAGATTCCAGTTCAACTGGTTGTCTCTTCGTCAGGAGCCTGTTGAGGGGGTGGCAATATCCGTAAAGTTCGGGACGAATCGGCGATACACGTTACACAGACCTAAGAAGGATCGCAACTCCGTTTGAGTTTCGGGTGTTTTGCTTCCTTCAAGGATTTCACTCGTACTTCATCGATTGAAAGCTGTCCGGGACGGATGATATGACCCAGATACTTAACCGAATCGGTGAAAAACTCGCACTTCTTGAGTTTCAAGGTGATTCCCGCGTCGCGGAGTATCTTCATTACGTCCCTGACGTGTTCGAGGTGGTCATCCAGGTTGTTGGAGAAGACAATAATGTCGTCTAAATACACTAGACACGTCCTCCACTTGAAGGGAGCCAACAGGATGTCTATCGCCCGTTGAAACGTTGCGGGGGCATTTGTCAACCCAAAAGGCATCCTCCGGAATCGGAAAAGTCCTTGATGACACACGAAAGCCGTTTTGTCTCGATCTTCCTCCCTAATAGGGACTTGCCAGTAGCCCGAATTGGCGTCGAGGGTAGAGAAAACAGTAGCGCTCCCAAGGGAGTCGATGTATTCGTCCATCCGAGAGATCGGGTACATATCCTTAATGGTTACCTCGTTCAGGCGTCTGTAATCGATGCAGAAACGCCACGATCCATCCGGTTTCGGAACTAACACCACTGGTGAGGCCCAAGCGGACTGGGCAGGTTCAATTGCGCCCGCTTTAAGCATTTTCTCCACCTGAGATTTCTCCTCTTCCCGAGCTTTTGGTCCAGCCCTGTAAGGGTGTTGGGCAATAGGCCGAGTGTTCGGTAACAAGTCGATGCGGTGTTCTGTAATCCCAATAGTTCCAAGGGAACCATCCCACATGGGGGTAAATTCACGAAGCATGTGCCTCAGCTTCTCCCGATGAGATGCGGGTACATGGTTGAGATCCCATTTCTCCAATTCCTGAACAGGATCCGTCTGGTCTGCTCCTGTGATAGTGGCCGTAACCTTCTGAGGTTTAAAGTGTTCAGCGTGTGGAGCTGCAGTCGTATGCTCACCGTCTTCCGCGATTTCGGCAGTGTCCTCCCCCTCCTTAGGGTCCGCCACACCAAGGACCTCTGCGATAGAGATCTTTGTAGGTACGACCGCATGCGGGTGTGGAAGAACAGAACCTAGGATCTGGTGTTTGACCAAATGCTGCGTTGTCTTTCCAAAGTTGGCTACCAAAACCTTGAAAGGTTTATCCGGTTCCACGGAGACAACCCCATTCGCAAGGGCGAGTTGACGCCGCGTATACAGAGACGGGTTCGGTTGTACCACATGCACACCAATTTGCTTGGTAACAACTGTGACCCAAACCTGGGTTTCTGGCGGGATAGCCACTGACTTCGCAACCTTTACCCGTGTAGACACCGGGTCCTTCTTCACAGATTCCTGCGCGACAGGGAGAGGAACGCGTGTTCGCGCTGCTCCCTGTAAGGGTTTACGAACGATTGGGATCGTAGACCCGTCTTCGAGTTCCACAGTTCTATTCCGAGGACGGATGGCTTCCACGAAGCGGTCGCAAAAGTCACAACCCAGTATGACTGGTGCTGCAAGTGACTTGCATACAATAAACTCTAGCTGAACGAGATAGGAGCCTAACCTCACCATGAGGGAAATTGTACCCAGTGTCCGTAGCGGGTGGTTGTTCGCATCGGCGATATCCAAGCGTGGACCGGTACGAACTTGAACCCGGAGCAGCGGGGGTAACAATTCAACATGAATTAAGTTAGGAGCGGCTCCTGTATCCAGGACAGATATTTGACCAACCATAAACTGGTTGGACAGGCCGAAGTCGGCGAATACTTTATAATTCCGCTTGGCCATTACCATAACTCGATCCGGAATACGGAGATTACGGGACGGTATCCACGGGCGACGGAGGACACTAAAGTATCCCGAGTTAACGTCGGTGTCAGCCGTTCTCCTTGAAAGGATAGTCACAGCTGGGGAGCGAAGCTGGAGCGTCTCGGGCGTCTTCAACTCCGGCTTAGAAGACGCCCCTCCCGCAGGGGAGACTCCCAAGTTTAGTTTTTCGAAGCGGACCCCACCGAATTCGGTGCAGCTGCCTCGAAGGGGACCGGTTGTTCCCCGTTCGCGGGTACAAGTTCTGTATCCCTGTCAGCAAGGTGAGCTCAGAGTATCCTTTGTTCCTCATATAACCTACTCGGGACTCGAGCTTTCTCCTCAGGGGTCAGAGCCTCGTACTGAGCGATAATTCGTGAACCCTCCCGCAGGGGAAATGTGCAGTCTGGTGCTTTGTGACCACGGAGGTAACACAAATAGCAAATCAGCTCTTCCGGGTTCGGTTGTGGACGTGAATCCACGCGACGTGGTGCTGTATCCCTCCATCCGTGGCGAGAGAACCGAGCAGCGGTATTCGCAAAAGGTAGCGATGCGGCTGGCACCCTCCGTCCTTGGGTATAGAGCGCAGGGTCTTCATCCGTAGTCGGAGTGGATGTCGACGGCAACTCAGACGTACCCATAGATTTGGGGTTACTTCCCATGAAGTGAATGTTATCATTGACCCCCACAGGGGCAGGGCCTCCTGCGAGTGACAAAGACGAGTTACCTCCATCGGCGAGGAGTGCACGTGTCGGCCGACTCTTCCGGTTCTGCTGGGCACGGAGAGTATCTCCCTCAGCCTGGGCGTACTGAACCAGTTCCAAGTAGGTCAGCTTGCGCTTCTCTTCCCGATGTCGGGCAACCAATGCCCTTATCGAGGGGTCCAAACCATCCACAAACATGGAGCATCTCTCGTAGGCGGGGAATACATTCCCGCATCGGTGAAACGCTTTATTCAAGCGAGTTGAATACACCGTTTCGGTTTCCATCGGCTTCTGCCGCTTATCCCTTAATGCAAGGATTGCTTCCTGAATCGCATTTCCAGTAGCGTACGACCTCAACAGGTACTGCACCGCTTCGGGCCAGCACGTGACTCCCCCTTCCGAGGCTCGGGATGATCCACGGACGGAGTTGAACTGGTCTTCAGCCATTCCCTTTAAGAAATAGGGTAATGCAAGATACGCTTGCGCTTCACTCATACCGAGGATGTCAGCCTCCTGGACGAACCTCGCAAGGAAATCGAGCACCAGAACTGGGTCTGTTCCTGTGAACTCCCTCTTCTGTAGTGTGATGCTCAGCCTTTTGATGTAGTCCTTGACCTTACCCGTTCCGCGGGATGTTCGATCTCCCGAAGGGTTATCCAACCGGTAATAGCGGTACGATAGCAGCTTCCGATAGAGAGGATTCGTCGGCTTCAGCTCCCTTAATCCGAGGTGTTTCCTACCCTTCTTCCGGGTACGGATTGCCCTTTGAGAAGTGTAAGTAGCCTTCGACCGAGTCGCCCGGGATGACCGGCGTCCATCTTCACTATCCGAAGATTCGGAGGACGAACTCGATGACGAGTGATTGGGATCGGAATCCGATAAATCCTCTTGGAGATGAACCCTCTTCTTGGACTTGCGGCGGTCCCGTTTAGCGGAGCGGTGTTCTTCGTCTTCCGAAACGTCGGGTTTATCCTTCGAGGCTTCTGTGTCTCCGTCCATACGGATAATGGCCTCGAGGGTGTCCAGCCGAGCTCGGAAGCGTTCCGCTTGCACGCGGTGTTCCTCCACGAAGCTCCGGTACTCCTGGATAAAGACCCCAGGGGTACCAAAGCTTTCCAAAAGGGAGTTCACATCCCTCCTCAGGGTACGAAAGTCATCGGCGACTCCCCGCACCTGGGCGTCCTCCACCTTGAGGCGGAGGGTAGTAACCTCCTGAAGGAGCTCGACGTGAGCCGCGTTGGCGATATCGATTCGAGTCTCCAGGCGCTGTAATTCAGGGTCGGCCCGACTTCGGGGTGCTGCTGAGGGGGTCTCCACCACTGGAGCTGGGCCCACAGCCACGACCTCTCGAGGACCTGAAACCACTGAGGGTGCTCTCCGAGTGTCCGGATCGATACCGGAATCGTTCCGACCTTCGGGAATTGAGCTCCTCGGCCTAGGCGGGGCCGGGGGCACTGAATCCGCTTGACGGTTCGATCCAGTCCTGGAACCACGGGTAGGCGGTGACATGCTGCAGACATGACACCGACAATTCGGGGTAACGATGAAATTCGATCACGAGATTCCCGGAGAACGGATGACGTAACACAAAACAAAAATAAAAACCAATTCCACCCTTTCCAAAGGGAACCACTACAACAAATCTTCACGACGGTGCTTCCTCTTCCAAGAGATATTCCAACACGTGGATGACCAACCCAAAAGTCCAAGAACGGGTTCTAAGTCGGGAGACCACTTGTGGAGCAAAACCCGGCGACGGGAAGTGCTCTCAAGGTGTTCGAAGCCTTGCTCCCTGGGGGAGGCAGACTCGGAGACAGAGCCCTCCGTTCCACCCGTAGGTGTGGGGTGTAACTCCCACGGGGGATTCCGGCAGTACTGACGGAGGTGAGGGGTAGAAACCGTTGGATCGGGAATGGGTATGGGTATCCCAAAGAATGGGGGAAAATCCGGCGAAGAGGAAAAACGGGGCGAGGGTCGGGCACTAACAGGCACCGGACCCGAGAACCAGAAAAGGGGCGAAACAACAAAAGAAACCCAATACAGGGGCGAAAACCTGTCCTCGAAAGGAAACACAAAAAGCACGCAACAAGTAAGCAGAACCCCCACGGGGTATCGTGCACGCAGGTCGTCTGAGCCGTCCCAAGGGGGTGGTTGCACGGAACCCAAACGTGGGCACTCTCCAAGTGGAGTCGTGTCCCTACGCAGGCGTTGCTAACCAGAGCCCGTTCCGGGTTGTAAGGCCGAAACGATGGCGACGAAGAACCTCTAAAGGTATCGAAGACCAACCTTCGTTTCCATTTACTCTGAGCTTCGGACTGTCAGATCTCATCTCCCTAAGTAGGGCCCACTAACTAAACTCTACAGTAGTGCACACCTGCTCAGGGCCATACACGTGGAGATCCCACTTCCAGGGCCCAAAAGTCCAACGTTCTAACAAATATCCGAAAATCGGTGCCAAAATTAAGCCACGTGTATCACGGGGCCAATCCAACCATGGGCCATCCGAATCTTCACGTCATAGGCGAACTCTAACCAGAAAACAGTGCCACCTCAGAACACCTTAGAGGGGGTCATACTCATAACCCTCGGAGGGTTCAATCCTCATTCTATGAGTTGCATCTTCAAGTATCCCCTAACTGGGCGTTGCTCTACAGCTCTGTGTCGTGCGCTGTTTTCCACTTTGTCGCATCGGGGTATTTCCTTGCTTGTTGGACAGTGGCGGGAGGGGGTGTGGAAAGTGTTATGGTGTTTGGTGTGGGCTGGTTGTAGGTGGCTTTGGTTTTGAAGGCTGTGGTTGTGGTGCTGGTGGGGTCCTTGTTTTTGTGATATGGATGGAAGTCGGTTGCTCGAACTTGCTGGTAGTTTGTGGTGCGTAGATTAAGTACGATGACATGGTTGAGTGATATGGCGTACATGTACCGTGCGGGGTCGGCTCTTTGCTCGAGTTTTTTCTTTGGCGCGTAGATGGGGATTGTTCCGAGTACGCCGAAGGTGTAGATGCGTTTGAGTTGAGGTTTTTGTCTGTACCAGAGTTGGTATGGCGAGGTGTTTGTTGTTGAATGATGTAGCAGATTGTATTTGAAGATGGTGTCCCTTGCTGCCTTTCCCAATATGTGTCGCCGAGGCCTGAAGTGGCGATGATTGTTCGTACTGATTCCATGATGGTTCTATTGAGCCGTTCTGCTATACCGTTTTCCTGTGGTTGGTGTGGGGTGCGAATGTGGTGCTGAAGGCGGTGTCTGGCGTAGATCTCCTGCATGGTTGTAGATGTGTATTCTTTTGCATTGTCGCTGAGTATGTCCGAGAGCGGGTGTTGCATTTTATGGCGAATGTGGTGTAGTGTGGCGTTGATGTGGTTGGGTATGTCTCTTCGATCCGCGATGAAATGGCCGAATAGGAATTTGCTTGTTGCGCACACTATGAGGAGCATATGGTTGTTCTCATGCCGGGAAGTGGGTGTAATTGGTCCGCATGTGTCGGTGCTCACGTAGGCTCCGGTGGGGGTAATGGTGTTCGGTTTTTCTGTGTGGGGCTGGATTGAGTTTAGCTCCGTGGCATGCTGAGCATGAGATAGGTGTGTTTGGTGATAAGGTTGTCGGCATTTTTGGGACTAGTCGTTGTGCTCCTGTGAGGGCTAGTTTCTTGGGATGAGCATGATTCATCTTTATGTGCCATTGGTGGGTGATGTGTTGAATGTTGGATTTCTGTATCGGGGTGGTTGGGTTCGTCAGTGTTTTGAGGTCTTTGATGGGGACGGTGTTCTTCTTTGAATGTGTGATGGGGAGTGTGCTGGACGGTGGTTTTGGTTTGGATGCTGGCGCTAGGCTTCTGGTTTTTTGGCGTTTGGTTTTGGGTTTGCGTGTGCGGCTTTTAGTGGACGTTTTGGCTTTACGTGGGATGGTGCGTGCGGTGTGCGCAGTGGTCGCATCTATGATTTTGCCGCGAAGCTGGTACTGAGATTCCTTCCATGGGGCTGTAGCCATTAGTGTTCCTGGTTGTGTCTTCGTGTTGATTATATATCCTTGGTTGGCTGTGAAGGAGACGAACCCGTATGTGTTGACGAGGTCGTGAACGGATAGGAGGTTGTGACGTAAGTTGCGGTTTGCCACCGCGTGTGTGGTTAGGCGGTTATTCCTGTTGGTTCGGAGGTGGAGCTGGCCACTGGTCTGAAGTGGTCGCATTGAGGATGATGGTTGCTTGACGTGAGAGGGGTTGGCGCCACTGTCGGGCACGAACGTACCGTTGGATTCCGTGTTCGCCTCAGATGTGACATCGACTTGGGGGGGGTTGTTCGGGAGTTGTGGCACTCCGTTGTAGATTATCGGTGGGGGCGGTAGGGTTGGACAGTAGTAAGCTGGTGCTGCTTGTACGTAATTCGCCTGTGGTTTCGCGTTGCGGTATTTGGGGTGTCTTTGGTCACGACACTGGTCGTCTGTGTGGTTGCATCGGACTCCTAGCGATTTATGGTAGGTGCAGAGTTGGTTGAACGGTATGCGTGGAACAGAGTATGTCGTTCGTAGATATCCTTGTCGTGCGAGTTGATAACGAATTGTAGTACCATAGTCCCCGGTGATTTTTGGTGTGGTTGATGCTTGGGCTTGGTCTGTGTTCATGGGTTAATATAGTGTGTTGAGGGACTTGAATATGCGCGTGAAGTTGCCGATAGTGGTGGGTTTGCTGGCAAGTATAGGTCCAAGGATGGGGGTGAAGGATGCGTTGGTGCGGAGTTCCGCGATCATGAAGTCTACGGTTGTCTCTTCGTCCGTAATGTTGGGATAACGAGCTGCACCCATTTTATGGCGGACGGCCATGTGAGAAGCGAGAAATGTATCTATTGTCGTGTCTGTTGTATAAATAATGCTTTACGCTTCGGTCTTCAGAAATTGATGGCCGTCTTTCGTCGACTTGTTGATGTGTGCCACAATTTTGGTCACTAGATCGTGGGGTGTGAGTTTCTCTAGGGGAACAATAAGGAAGCCGAGTATGTCATTGGGTACGCTGCTTAGTACTGCGGAGCGTATTTTGTTCTCCTTCGTGTTGTGTAGCTTGAGTTCCTCTGAGTTCTGTGGGAGTGGGGGGTTGCCTTCCAGGTGATCGGTGGGTTCGATGGTGGCGGCGTACGTGTCTACCGCCAGGTACCATGGCGCGTAGTTTGCCGTATCGAGAGTGGGGAGTTTATGTGTTTTGTTGGTGTCCATGGTAGTGGAGGAGGTTCGGTGTGATATTGCAGTTGTGGAGTGGGGTGGTGGTGTGCTGTGGTGCTGAGTGGTGTCCTGTGGTGTGTGTGAGTCGTTGGCGGTGGTAAGCACGTTGTTGTATAGGGTTTGGATATCGGGGTCTTGTCGGAGGTCGCGCCCGAGTCGGCGGGCGAGACGGAGGTTTGGTGGATCCGTTTTGAGGGAAAATGGGATGTTGGGGTTGGGGTTCAGGTTAGCGTATGCATTACCTGTGAGTGGAAGGCACTGACCGTTCTCTTTACTTTGATCTCGTCGTCGTCTACTGCATTAGTACTGTTGTGACTGTAATGCTGTTTGACACGCACAACGCGTGTTGCACGTGGTGCACACGTGAAAAGCTGTGCGGCACGTGTGCTCACCGCTGATACCCTTCGCATCTTGGTACCTCACTCAACGAGATCTCTCCTTCATGTATGATAGTGCATGTAGTCCAATGTTTGGAAATCGTATTGTTCTACGTGCCAATTTGGAAAACATGAGAGACTTTTGAAATCATTTCCAATTATGATTTGGAAACTCCAGAAAACTATACGAAACGAAAATGGTTCTGGGAGCTTCGCACTGCCCGCATAATGGCGATGGCTGACGGTGAAGGGCGAGCACCGATCTGTGACGTCCGGCATTCAGTCCGTCAAGTTTCGAGAATGAAAGTAGGTGCGAATGCGCTGGTCGGTGTTGAAAGATTCCACACGTGCCAGCCCTCAGTAACACTGAGCCGCAGAAAGTCCAACGTAGCAAAGGCGGCCTCCTAAAGGCTGCGTGCTGGGTGTGACGACGGCTCCCTCGGAGCTGTGGACACGGCTGTTCTTTCTCAAGTGTAGTTTATTAAACTGTAATGATGTAGTTGATGTTGTTGATAATGATTCCAACGTTCTAGCTGGACGTTGATCCTTTATGTAGTACTCTAATGCGGTCCTCTCCTCAGGTCATATGAAAATCTACCACCAAAATACGTAGCAAGAGTGCGTTGCAATACTATTGATTGCATGTAACAAATTGCTTTTGTATACCTTCTGAATTATCTAAATAGATATCTTGCGTGTTAAGAAACGACAATATATATGGGCTAAACAACCGATGGGGGATTTAATACCAAATATCTCCCATGGAGAATATAGGGCTTAAAGAACCCAGAGAAGAACTTGATACTACAATTCCTGGCGGATGGTTTAATGGTGTTGAGTACATTTTATCTGAATGTGGGCAATTTTTGTCTCTAAGTGTGTGAAAGGTTGAAACTTCAATGCCCCCACTTACTTAAAGTGAAGATGTCGAGGAGGCTTAAGTAGGACTGTACTCTGTGTCTCAGAAGCTTAAATCCCCCCTGGGGGAGTTAAGCGCTTTATCCCCTATGGCAAGTAGGACCGTACCCATCGCAACCGACAGTACGGACGGAGACGCTTTGCAATCTACTCACTCCATATACTCAGCCGAAATAGTTTCCATGGGCGATGTCGTTCTTCTCGGAAGTTGGCGCCATAAAATTGCCGTTTGTTGTTAGTTACGAATACATAATTTCATCTCTTCAGAAATTGTTCACGGTCGTACTTAGCCAGTAGACAGTTAATAGACTATAGATGCTACTTAATAGGTATATAGTTACATACGACAGAACAGTTTTTCCAAAGGGGAACTATAAACTACATAAAAGGTGCTGAGAACGAGCCCCCGAGCCCTCTAAGGGCTCGTCCACTGGAACCAAAGTGCACAATCCACTCTAACATTTGTAACCTTGATTTGGAGGCTAATGAACGGTTGGTGTCGATAATTGTCGACTATGGAGAGGTGGTTGCCGAATGTAAGCATTTTCATTGCTGTTTTAGAGCTTTCTGTCAAATAAGTAGTAGTGGTCTACCTAGCGGTACGGTTATTCTGGGTTGACAAGTAACAGCAGTGCCAATTCACAACTGAATCGGCGTGTTCTCTTTGAGGTAACTCATACGTGTAGTTTGACCAGTTAATACATTATAATCTGATAGCCAGATAATGCTGGGTCAAATTGAGCAGTATGTAAGAATGTAATCTGCTCCTTCAAAGAGATAGAAAACATCTATTTTTATTATCAACTACAACATTAACCAATAAACTACACTCGAAAGAGAACAACTGTAATAGAGCACATTGAAGTCGTTAGCGGTCGCCAGTTAACATACATGACACCAACGGGTGCCATGAAGGACCGTGGCGCAATTTGAGTATGAATCGCTCTCGCAAGAATTGCAAGTTGAAGCTGTATAAGAACTAACACTCATCTAGTGTTGATTCAGATTGAAGCCTGTTAGAGGTTAAGGTCACAGTATCTGTGTAAACATTGTTATTGACTGTTTGGACCTAGCCTCCACACTATATTACATTTGGTAGCATTCGCGGAATCATCATAGGCCGTTACAAAAAGACACAATGCGTCGTTCAACTAAAAATGTACCTGCTCAGGAAAGTATCACTAGCAGTTCTGCGGATGAACCTGGTCAGAATTTACTGCCACAACAAATTTAACAACTTCAGCAGACAGTGCAACAACAGGCAGCATTGATTCAGGTGTTGCAAAATCAGGTTGAGAATAATAACAACGTAATTCAAAGCAATAACAACGGAACGCAGGCAAGCGGTTCATCCCCGGGATCATTCAAGGCTCCTAAGATTCAAATGTTTAAAGGTGGATTACCCGATCGCAATTCAGAGAAGGTGAAAAGTTTCTTTTATGGTATAGAGAAGTACGAAATGCTTTGTGCTTGTTCAGAAGGAAAGCTCTTACAACTTGCCAAATTCCATCTCCAAGACAGAGCTGCATCTTGAATGCTGCAACTGGAGAAAGAAAAGAAAAAACCGACAACAATTGAGGCATTTCGAAAGGCAATGTTTAGGGAATTCATTCCTGCTAATGAGGTAGCAACTGCAAGAGTGAAGCTTATGAAGATTCGCATGAAGGAATCAAGGTCTCTAGATGAGCACATTTCTAAGTTTGAAGATTTAGTTTCTCTTGTGGAACAGCCGCATCTGAAGCTTACATTTATTTCTTCAACAGTTTGAAAAAGACATATAAGGCTAAGTTTGCCGAAAAGTTTCCGGATTCACAGCCTGTAGATGATCAAGGAGTATATTGCATACAGCCGGCATACAATTATACAAGTACATTGGAGTTGTCCATGAAATTTGTTGCCGCACAGAAGAGTGAGAGCGCAGATAATAAAAGCGACGACGCAAAGAGTGCCGACGGGTCAAAATGCCAAAGATAACGGTAAGGATCACAATGCGGTGAGTTTGGGTCCAGTGAAGAAAAGAGAAGTATGGTTATATCAGAAGAACAACAGATGTTTTAAGTGTGGTAAGAAGGGTTGGGACGATCCCAACCATCCATGTCGTATGGATGAAAACCAAAACGCTGATAAACCGGTTTCAAAAAACTAGCTTCTCCGCATGAGGGTGCGGCTAGTTCAAAGGTAGAGGAACTGCCTCGTTTGTCTGCAATTAAGGTTGCAGAAGACATAACCTGGATGTACAACGTACATTTGAAAGGACATCCGGTACTATCGGTGGTAGACTCATTTGCCACGCACAATTTTATGTCGTCAAAGGAAGCACGTAAAATGGGACTTGCGAAGCAAGAATTGAATAATGTTGAAGTGGAACTGGGAGATGGGTCAAGAAGGACAGTACTAGGAAAGGCGAAGGCAGTGCTGAACTTAAATGGATATCTCTCCGAAGAAGAAATCTACATAATGAACATGGAAGCCGAAGAAGAAGACACTCCGCTGTTTATTTGTGGGCTGTCTTGGTTAAAGAAAAGCAATCCAGAAATTAATTTGAAAACAAGAGAATTTGTGATCTCCAAAGATGATGAGACCTCGTTCAATGTCTTACCAGTGTCTAAAGCCTCCGAGCGTAAAGAAAGCAACAGTATTAAGAAGATGTCTTTCAGAAGACTGCCCAGCGTACTAGAGAAAGGAGATTGTGAATTGTTTATGGAAAGACTAATGAAGAAGGATGAACCCAAGTTCGCGAACACAAAGTGTGCCGTGGAGCTACAGGGACTGCTTGGAGAGTTTTCACAGGTCTTCAGGAATGAACTTCCTCAAGAACTACATTCTCCACGTGAAATGGGTTTTGAAATTCACCTAAAGCCGGGGGAGAAACCGCCTGTACGACCCGTGATTCGTCTCTTTCCGGACGAGTTGAAAGAACTGAAGACTCAACTACAGAAGTACTTGGACAGGGGATTATTGCGTCCTTCTTCTTCCCCATTTAGAGCTCCAGTTTTTTATAAAGAAAAAAGGTGGAGACTTGTGAATGGTGTGTGAATACAGGGCTCTAAACAAAATCACAGTTCCGGACTCCAGCCCAATTTTTCTAATTGATGAGACAATCGATCAAGTTTCTGGTGCAAATGTGTTTCTCAGCTTGACCTCGTATGAGGATGCCATCAAATGAGGCTGAGAGATGAAGATTGTCATAAGACAGCTATAGGGACGAGATTCAGGTCCGTTGACTGGAGAGTGTTGTGTTTCGGATGAGCAAACGCTCCTGCGGCATTTTCAGGACTACTATCTCACCTGCTCATCAACAAAGCCGCGAGAGTGAGCGGTTTTGGAGCGGTGTTCACCACTGTCGATTTTCCGCGCCTCACCCGTATGGTGTACTTTGACATGGACGGATGCAAAATTTCAAAAGTGGAAGTACCGCCCAAGAACAAGGGCTTAAGCTTTGCTAAATTGGTTGTCGTGGATCCCCACTTGTTATGGAACCCACATGACAATGCATGCTAGTATTTCATGTATTGTCATTTTTATGCTGGCATGCATTGCTATGATTATTATCTCCCTATCATTAGAATGTAAGGAACTTGCAAGCATTTCATTCTCCTTACATGAAATGCTATCATTGCAAATGCTACATGGATTTATTCATAAGGCATTATCATGGTCTTCTACCTTACATTTTATGTAGTCTATATAAGGAGGCTACTCCTCTCACCTTTCATATTTTTCCCATCACATTCAAACTCATCCATCAATCATCCTGCCTTTACCTCTCTATGTTGGTAGACACCACCGTCTACCCTCATCTCTCCTCACTTCCACCAATTTAATTGGGTTTGTGAATTTGTATTCTTCTACGACTTACTTCGGTATTCTTGTGGTGCAAAATGTAAGTTCTTCAACAATCTCTATCGACATCAAGACGCCGTCTGCTGAATCAACACAACACCACGACCCAAAAAAAACTCTTCCAGTCATATCCAAATTGAAGGGGCAACTGGGCAATTCGTCCATTCGAGGCTTTCCAGCTGAGTTCGACCAGTTCACGTGGCGTCTGTAAGATACCTGAGGCCCTGGCGGCTTACAGAAATCAACTGTTATCGTTGCTGCTTTACATTTATCCGTACCATAGCGGCTTCTTGTATTCATGATGGCTGAATTATAACTGGGAATTTAGCTCACCAGCAATGCGGACGGACAACGCAATAATATCAAAACAATGAGAACAATATATATCGAATTCGATACGAAATCATCTACGAATAGAAAACAAACAAGAATGATTCTCAAATCTTCACCAATACATCGGGTATCCGATGAGCTGAACGAACGGTTAGATCCGGTTCGGAATGGCGTCTGACACGGCAGATTCCGCGAAGTTGGTTCAAACTTCAGTTCACGGATTCTAAACTAAACGAATTGATTATTTGGTGGCCACACCGTGCAAGCGTTACCGTAGTCAAATGCTATTAAATTGATCCTCATTTCCAAAAAGTTTCTAAAGTTTTCTTCTCATAACATCTCATTACTGAGTACAGAACCAATAATATAATTTGAATGCCGTATATAGACTCCGATGATTCTCGGTCATTCGAATCAATATACATCTCGAATGCTACAGTATCGAACCTGACGAGCATGACTCTTTACTCATCCACGAGGGCATTAGGAGCTTTTCGCAGATCAGAAAACTGATTTTGCATGTCCACATCATCATCATGATAAAATTCTCTCTCGTGAGGCGTCATGGAATCTGCGAGGACCTGGGAGTCGACGACAGCATCCGGCTCTTCACCAGTAATGGGTCCCTCATTCTACGCATTCGGAGGTTGATTTCGACTCTTGGAAGAGCTCTGTCCCTTACTTATAATTGGGGGTTAATTTTGGGTGGAGGCCATTGAGTAACCACTTCTGAGAACGGACATTCACGGTAATACTCACGTCGAGGACGGAACGGCTCCAAGTTTAGGTGTGTTCGGCATCCGACGGCCTTCGTGAGACATTATAGTCCCACCGGTGTTCGGGTAAACCAAGTACTTCGACGAAGAGCTATCAAACCAAAAAAAATAAAGAACGAATCTCAAAAGAGAACAGACATCCAAATGTGAGGACCACCTTCTACACTAAAAACCAAGGATAGATATAATTATTTCTAAATGGAGAGAAAACGTTGTAGTGGAAAACTAGGAGACAGAGCACCACGAAGACGCTCGATATTTTCCTTTCTAATAGATAGCACAGCAGTGGAGTCACTACGAGAATGCACAAAAAAGTTGACGTGTAAGTCCTGAACAAGCCGGCACGACAAGTGGAGGGAGTTAATGGAAGAGACTGGGTTTAAGAGTATTAGTGCGAAAAAGATATTCAGCTTCGAGAGTGAACGAAAGAAAGAAAAGGTCAACTAATAGGACGAACGGTTTGTAAGGCACGGAAGCCAAAGGAAATGAACTAGAAACAACCTTTAAAATGGGCGAGAATACGATAAGTAATAAATAACAAATGTCAAAGACAGTAGTAGTTGTCTAAAAAATTCGAAGTGATTAAGCTTACCATGGGTAGCGCAGCCCTATCTCCAAAGAGAGTAATCGCACCAAGAAGCGAGAAAGGCTTAGAGCGACAAAACCAGTTGGGAAAGTTTTTCTAACCGGCAAAGCAAGATGGGCGAGCCAATATATAGTATAGAATACTATAGTAAACTCCTTACTTCGATAGAAATAATGCCGACAAAAAATATGAAATATCCAGTAGTGCTTGGTGTCCACCTGTACAATTGGTGCGCACGACCAGTCTGTTGGGAAATGATGCTTCCTAGTAGTGGTAATATTTATAACCAAGCGCAAGCGGAAAAAATGCCTTTACAAAAGTTTTAATTCACAAGGATAGGTCGATAAAAGAATAGTAAAAAACACGACTGAAAATGTGTAGAAGTTGTACCAAGGCAAGACATTACAAAAATACAGCAAATCTAAGCTTTTACAGGTCGGATAGTCAACTTGTGTATTTACGCAATACGTTGTAAAACCATGCTGACGACAAGTTGTGAATTCTGCAAATAGGCGCATTGAAACATCATTTCGAATAATAATGACTCTAAAAGAGCATTCGTTGCCAGTGAAGAGATTTTCAAATCTGCGGCAATATGGGACACATCTGGTGCCGTGGCGACTATCAGTACAAAATTTTATTACCAATACATAATTTGGGCATCAAAGTAGGTTCTGTGTTATAACTTGGAAGCTAATCGCAACAGCAGTGGCTTGGGGTTTATTATTAAAGAAAAAGAGAGATTTGTTTACCCCAGCACACTGGTAAACCGTATAAAAAGGTCTCATTCGACATACGAAATCATTTAAAAGAAGGACACCAATAAAGAAGTTGTTTGTGGGCATTTAGGCTTTTTAAATAAGTTGATTCAGAAGTGTGCTGATAAATAGGCTGAAAAGAACATATAGCACACCAAATTGAAATTAAACTGATTTAATCATGTCGAAAAAGCTTCATAACATCTCAAACATTACACAGATTCCACAAATATGATGAAAAAAGAACTCGTAGATGAACAAAAAATTGGAGGGGTCTTGATGGTCACTTGAATTTTCGTAGGATACTGTAACGGTCTACATCGGCCTTATATGCCTGGCAGGCCATATGATCTGATATTAGAGGGCCCCCGTAGGTGCCATAATCATAGATTTTAATATTTCTCGTAATTGCGCGAAAGCTCACCAACTGAAAAGGACCCTCTTCTTCCCGTTTTGCATCATTTGAGGCCCTTTCTACACATTGATGTACCCGTCGCAGCTAGAGGACAGTAAAAAGTCATGATCTGTCCACTGGACATTTTCCAATGCTGTACCCACTACAGGTCTTCCCCTGTACCGTGTAAAAGTGCTCCGTAGACTTCGAAAGATCACGAAACACAAACACCTTCCTCCCAAAGTTCCAAAAAAGCAAACCCGCCACAAAGCCAAGCGGTCGCTTTTGTTCCATACTTTGGTGCTTCAAACGCAAGCGACAATTATATAAACTCGTATTACAACCAGTTTTGTCAGCC
Organism: Agarophyton chilense; assembly: GCA_030374765.1. Lineage (NCBI taxonomy): Eukaryota > Rhodophyta > Florideophyceae > Gracilariales > Gracilariaceae > Agarophyton > Agarophyton chilense. The sequence goes on along the minus strand of JARGXX010000095.1, from coordinate 456,592 downwards.
GCACTGTCTTTCTCAAACAGTTTCTGGCTCACCATTTCCTACATCGAGACCATGTCCCAAGTAGACCACAATGGTATGCCCGGCTTTCGCTGTTCTGGCGTCCGTAAATGCAGGATTTGGTTCCAGACCCTCAGTTCTCGACACAACTTCATGTGCAACTGAATCCGTTGTCGCAGACCTAGCTCAATCGACGGCGCAGCCAGTGCCAGCCCCAATTGTGCGTCCGCCTTCAATACGCCAACGTACGAACAATGACTCACAACATTATGATGATACAGTGAATATTTTGTTCGAGAGGATGGAAAAGGCTGGATACGGCGATCGGAAGAAACAAAAAAGGCGCTAAAAGACGTCTTCGTTGAAGCAACAAGGCTCGCGAATGAAGAGCGCGGGGTAAAACGAACGGCCAAAGGGTGGCAGAAGAAGTTTACGCGGTTGAAACAGGAATACACGACATTTATCGCAAATATATCAGAATCGGGTCGTGATGGCGATGACGAAGGGTTATTCAATACCCCTGAATACTTTGAAAAGATGCACGAACTAGAGAAAGAGAAAGTTCGACATGATTCACCCGCAGTGCTGTGCTCCCAAGATGCTAGCGCTGTAAGCGATGCTGCTTTGTCGAGCTCTCGAAAAAGGGTGAAACTTAGCCACAGTGCCGTGATAGAATCTTTCTTGAAAACGAAAGGGGAAAGGCATTCTCAGTTGATTGATGATATGAGGAAGGGTAATGAGGAATAAGCAAAGATGCGGAGCGTACTCGAGAGGCTGATTGAAAGACTTTAAGCATCATTAGCGAAAGAGGCGAGCTTGTTTGTGACGTATTAAAGAAGAGCATCTCTTTATCGCTTACCTGCGTGTGTTTCAGCCGTTACAAGCTCATCACCATAATTCCCATCTTGTGGAAGCAGTGTTCCCTCATCTCCATTTTCGTACAAGCTCATATTGTGAAATAGCATGCACGCTAGGCAGAAAAAAGAAATATCATCCTCGTGCTGGAGACGGACTCCCTCCTTCAACGCATTAAACCTATTATTGAGCATTCCGAACGCGCACTCCACATGTTTTCGCGTGTGACTAGGGACGCTATCCCAAATCTTCAGTACAGAATTTGCTTGATGCTCTCTTTGCGTGGCCGTTTTTATCATATTCATGTCCAGAGTGCATGCACAATTGCCGATTAGGAAAGAGCGAACAGAGACTCCAGCTATTGTAAGGTCTGGAATGGATTACCCAAGCCATTTTCCAGACAGTATGTTGCGCTTCAAAGACGATGGCGAGAAAATTGTAGAGTCGCCAAGAACCCCAGGACGACCTATATCAGCATAAGTGGACTTCCGTGTTGCTGTAGCAACAGCAAAAATGACGACACGGGGGTAGTCCTTATAACAGCGGTATTCGTAAAACTGTTCCATTGGGCATAACAACATTTTGATGTGAGTCCCATTGTAGAGCAACGCCCAGTTAGGGGATACTTGAAGATGCAACTCATAGAATGAGGATTGAACCCTCCGAGGGTTATGAGTATGACCTCCTCTAAGGTGTGCTGAGGTGGCACTGTCTTCTGGTTAGAGTTCGCCTATGACGTGAAGAGTCGGATGGCCCATGGTTGGATTGGCCCCGTGATACACGTGGCTTAATTTTGGCACCGATTTTCGGATATTTGTTAGAACGTTGGATTTTTGGGCCCTGGCAGTGGGATCTCCACGTGTATGGCCCTGAGCAGGTGTGCACTACTGTAGAGTTTAGTTAGTGGGCCCTACTTAGGGAGATGAGATCTGACAGTCAGAAGCTCAGAGTAAATGGAAACCAAGGTTGGTCTTCGATACCTTTAGAGGTTCTTCGTCGCCATCGTTTCGGCCTTACAACCCGGAACGGGCTCTGGTTAGCAACGCCTGCGTAGGGACATGACTCCACTTGGAGAGTGCCCACGTTTGGGTTCCGTGCAACCACCCCCTTGGGACCGCTCAGACGACCTGCGTGCACGATACCCCGTGGGGGTTCTGCTTACTTGTTGCGTGCTTTTTGTGTTTCCTTTCGAGGACATGTTTTCGCCCCTGTATTGGGTTTCTTTTGTTGTTTCGCCCCTTTTCTGGTTCTCGGGTCCGGTGCCTGTTAGTGCCCGACCCTCGCCCCGTTTTTCCTCTTCGCCGGATTTTCCCCCATTCTTTGGGATACCCATACCCATTCCCGATCCAACGGTTTCTACCCCTCACCTCCGTCGGTACTGCCGGAATCCCCCGTGGGAGTTACACCCCACACTACGGGTGGAACGGAGGGCTGTGTCTCTGAGTCTGCCTCCCCCAGGGAGCAAGGCTTCGAACACCTTGAGAGCACTTCCCGTCGCCGGATTTTGCTCCACACCCATAGACTGCTCCAACGCAGTACGGTAAACCTTTGATGCTTTCAAAATTTTTGAATCGCTTTCGCTACTTCTTGTTCTTCTGTCGGAAACCGTATAGTAACCCCAAATGCATTAACAATGTGACAAACGACCTCTTTTACCGCACAAGATACAGAACTGCAACCTATTCCGAGTTGGAAAGCTGTTTTCTCACAGGTGGCACCTCCTGAATACATCAGGAATGCTGCTACTTTTATCTCCGACGAAAGGGGAGGACGGCACTTTGTGAAATTTCTTTCCAGTACATCTCGAAGTGAATATTAGAGATACCGGAAAAGACTGCTCGAGATGCAGAACAAGCTTTTCTATGACGCTGTTGTAGCAAACGTAGGACTGAGAGCGTAGTTGATCAACCACGACCGTTCGTTTCGGATTCGAACCCATGCGCGCCCACCAGTGCCTCTCCTTTGATCTGGTTTCGAGAGTAAGAGAGGTTGAATGTTACCTTCTGCGGAGAGGATGGCTGGGATTATGTGTTCGTCGTCATTTTGTAGTATTCTACTATTTCGCCGTTCCGGTGGTTTCTTTGTCGCAAAGTCGTGTTTGGAACTCATTACTGAGTGGCCTGATCAGTGCTAGGATAAGAAGCGACACACCGCGTAGGATGCCAGGAGGCAGGGTACATTGTTGGAACACGTGGTATCAGGAGTGGAGTGGCTTGCAACGGTGCATGTAGTGGCGATCCACGTGGCGGGTTTTTCTACCCTTTGTAGATGTAAGTCCATTAGGGACCATACCCATACACTGGTTTGGCTAAGTGGCTGACCACTGGGTATTATTTACGTATTATTTGGGCACTCACCCTGGCACACAGTATATAGTGTACCAGAGGTGAGCGCCGACTCCAAGTAAAGGAGACAACATGGGCATCATGACTATTCTGTTCCTCGCTTAGGATTCCTTATCCGGAGATCTGGACGAGCTATAATAGATAGTCAGCCCCCAACCACTTCACGAGCCGTCTCGTACCTACGTCCCATCAACGTTTTACAGTTGCACTGTTCACCCTCGCTGGCGAGTAGTGGCCTTACACCCCACTTCCAGCTCGCTGGTGTTGTAGCTCTACCACCCCTTTTACTTCGCCGCAAGCGACCCATCGGCAGTCCGAACGCTGTGGCAGGTGTCTGCTCTCTCCGTTAGAGCGGATACTACACATTTGCAATTGTGATTATTGCTGCAGCAATAATTGATATGGTTTTATGCCGAGATAGAGGTGTGGACGACATTTTTTGAGATGAACAAATAGGAAGATGGTGGAATGAATGGTGTTCAACGCCTGGGGTCGCGATCAGGGCGACTCCAAAATCTTGGCAATGTCATGGAGAAGTGAACAGTTTGATAGCTGTCCAACGAAATGGGAATTACTCTCATTTATGGGGTACAGTGCTCTCCCGCACATATCATCTCTCACTGGAAGCATAACCCCGCAGGGAGCATACTTTTGCATGCAACCGTCAAAAAAGGGACGAATGTGAGCCGGAATTGTGATGTAATGCATACTGCCTACTTTCATACCGTGCCGGGGTAAACACCTGTTTCCTATTATATTTTTGAATGTATTCCCCCGCCGGCATACAATTTCAAATTTGAAGCTATCCGTCTCCGTCTCCGGTTTGAAATTCATATTTAAACGTTGAATACTGCATCAGAAAGAACATCGTCCCTACCATTCGGCACGCACCACGCAATGGCTACACACCTAACACCACCCTCCTGCATTCCTCACACGCCATCGTCGTAGTATGGGTCAGCACTTACTATGTTGCAGAAACAGCGCATCATTGCTGAACATGACCGTCGACGCGCCGTGAAAGAACCAATCAAACAGCGTGCGCTGGCCAATTGGGCCCAAACCACTTTCCGCCTCCAGAAAGCACCCGACCAGAACACCATATCTCGGCTATTGTCAGCCAAATCGGAGTTTGTCAACCTGCCACCAGCAGCCTGCCCGAGGTTCAAAAGCCGTCGCACTCCCGCCGCGCCCCGACTTGAAGCAGCACTGTATTCTTGGCTATCCGATCGCGCCGCAAATGGGGTGCAGATAAACGGTGTCTATCTACGCATTCAAGCCGAAAGGCTTCAAAAGGAAGCCAATAAACATTTACCCTCCCACCAGCAGCTTCATCTCAAGTTTTCAAACGGATAGCTAAACAGTTTTCAAAAAAGGCACAGCATCACATTTTGTCGTGTTCATGAGAAGGCCATGAGCGCGGATGAATCGGGGCTCATCAACGCCTTTCCAAAAGTCAAAAAAAAGGTTGCTGATTTTAGGGCGAGGAATGTATGGAATGCTGATTAATTCGGTCTGTTCTTCCGACAACCGCCGGGCTGGTACCTATCAAAAGAAACTCCGTCGGGTTTTAAGAAAGACAAAACCCGTATGACTGTCCTGATATGCTATAATTCCGACGGTTCTGAAAAGTTCGCGTTGATGATGATTGGAAACGCTGTTCGTCCGCGTTCATTTCGCGGCAAGTACGGGCATGAGCTTGGCTTTGATTATCATGACATGCAAAAGGCATGGGTGAGGCAGGACCTCTTCTTTGATTGGCTGGGCCGTCTGGAACCCTACGCGCGTCGCACACCAAATCGTAAAATTTTGTTGTTCATTGACAACTGTTCGGCACACGGGTCGCATGGCATGCTCCCTTAAATATAAAATGTTGGAGTCTATTTTCTTCCTCCGAACACAACAACTCGAGTGCAGCCTCTTGACGCGGGGATAATATCGACAGTGTAGGAAAAGTACTGTTGTCGACTACTCTTTCGTGTGTTTGAAAACATAGACGCCGGAAAGAAATCAATTGACAACATCGATAAACTAAAAGAAATGCTTTAAATAACAGATTAATGGGAAGTGTTGGCGGCGTCTTCAATTTTAAACTGTGTTAGGCCTTGCTTTGAACAAAATTTTCTTGATGATGGAGAGCACCACAATGATGTTTAAAGTAGTCTACGCGAGAAAATCGTCAGAGATCTTAATGAACATGGTGTATGATATAATAGGGTGAGCATAGAAAATTAGCTGAACCCGGTGGATGAGGATGTAGTTGCTGGGGCTGTATCTTTGGAGCATCAGGCAGCTTTTGTGGCAGGCATTGATTGCTCGAATGAAGATGCGACAGAGAATGAGGAAAAAGAGGAGCTTTATAGCGCAAGTGATGAGCTGAAAGCTATTGCGATAGCAATATCTACAATGTAGCGCTTGGGCACAAGGAATAAGGGCATAGAAAGGGCACTGCGCGCCTGCCAGAGGGCATTGAGGTTGGAAAAGTACGCCTCGCTCCGTCAGACGACAATTTTAGACCACTTCAGTAGGCCGTAAACAATTCCCCCACTGCGAGCATACCCCCGTTGTCAGCATACGGAGTAAGTTGACCACGTGGTATGCTTTGTGCGGGGGAACACTGTATTGAGACACAACGCAGTGTGTCCTGTCCAAGTGTAGAAAGGCCTGATGTGAAGGGTTTGGGATGTCATTGCGTTCTTCAAAATCGGACAAAAATCGTTTTTTCGGAGGTGTTTTGTAAAGCAAACGGAATGTAGTTTTACAGTAAGGCATGGATGCCCACGTGGTGCTTGCTGGTTGAGCCGTGACGTTGTCACGGAGCCACCTAAAATGCTCCAAATGGAGGCTTTGGATGTGACATTACCAAAGGAGGCACCAATAATATGAAGATGAGGGCTTATTACAGTACTCTCCTCGCTCCCACACATTGGCAGGCATCGGCTCGTCTCACCAACTTCTTTTCGTTCCTGCGCCCACCGTTGTACCTCCTCTCTGCTGATCCGAGTTCATGGTCATGATATCGAAGTCGAAGACCGGAGTTATTTCATCCCCTTCCACGGGTGCCAGCCCCTATTCAGAAGACGCTCCCATGACAGCCCGCCAGCTCGTTGAACCTCTTCTCCCACAGCATGTCTCGTCGCCACGCGTCTACGCTAGTCGCCGTCTATATCTCAACGCTTTCTGTCTGATTTTCATTTTAACAACTGTCGCCTTCTTCACTACCCCTCTTCTTTTGCAATCATTTCCTCGCTTCTTTCGCCCTATGCCATCCAACAATCCTCGCGCCGCTGGCGCTAATTCCATCGTTGCTGCTTGCACCAATCGGCACCCAATGCTGCGCCAGGCTCTCGCTTCTTGGTTAAATGTACGCGATGCGTCTGAAATAATTATTGTGGATTGGTCCTCCCAACCGCCCCTTCGCTCTGTGGTCGATCAAGTTGTCTCCGCTGCAAACTCCTCGATCCCTGTTCGGGTTATTCGTGTAGAAAATGAACAGGAATGGGTTCTGTCTCGCTCGTATAACCTTGCCGTCCACCATGCCGCGAATGAAATTGTGTTCAAGGTTGACTGTGATTATATCATGCACCGTGAAGTCATAGCCGCCCATCCTCTCGCGCAATCTCAATCGGCCTTTTACACTGGTTATTACATGAACTCCAGAAATGAGAACGAAATGCATCTTAATGGTGCCCTTGTTGTGTCTCAAACTCGTTTTTGGTCTATAGGGGGCTACGATGAGCGAATTCAGACGTATGGGTTTGACGACGACGATCTCTATGAGCGTCTTGAGGCCTCCGGTGCGAAACGTCGCAACGTCAGCTTCGACCACTACACCCACATTTCTCATGAAGACAAGTTTCGTGCCCAGGAGGGTGTCAAGTTTCCGAGAGTGCAGATAGATATCAACAGGCTTATTCTGGAAAAGATTGCACAGCCTTGGAACAAGACATTCCAAAGATCTCAATATGAACAGCAGCAAGGCAATCCTGACTTGCTCCGGGCGAAGTACATCCCTATGGCCCTCAAAACTCTTGTTACAGCTGACGAGTACGCTGAAATACGCAGACTTGCCCTCGGTCGCCGTATGCATGATGACTATGGTATGCCATGGGGTATCATACAGTCAATGGCTATCCGTACCGCCGAGACTTTCTTATTCAACATGAAAAGGCGTAAGAAGGCTTTAGGAATTGATGAAGTTATTGACGGCGACGTGAGACCGCGATTTGTCCTCATTCACGTTCAGAATGGACTGGGTAATCGCTTGCGATCTATGGGAAGTGGCATTTCGTTCGCGGAGAGAACCGGTCGAGAACCCGTGATCATATGGGAGAAGGACGAGCACTTCAATGCATTGTATTCTGATATATTTGATACGTCTAACCTCAACTTCCCTGTGATGGACACATTCATTCCAAAATGGCCGTTGGAAGGCAATGTGGAGTTTGATGCGGCTTGGGCTGACATTGATTTTTATAATTACATGCTTCATGAGGACGTGGGAGAATTCATTGTTGACAACCCAGATAAGAGCATATATTTCAAGTCTTCTGCGATAATGAACACGAATATTACTACATGGGACTCTGAAAACGAACCGATTAGAAACCTTCCCGTTCGAAAAGATATTATATCTCTCGCTAGTCCCATATACAGCATGGGTATGGCAGAAATTGGCGGCGCCCACATTAGAAATCGTTCTCTTGACGATGATATTACCGGGATCGACAACAGAGGCATGTACTACAAAGATGATGCAGAATTACTCGACAAATGGCGGGCAACCACGAAGATGGATAATTTCGTCGGTACCATTCGTCAAATGTTGAATAATGGAACGGTGCAGAAGTTCTTTGTGGCTTCAGACACCATAAAGGTGTGTCGGAAGCTGAAAGACATATTTGGAGACGATCGCATCATCTATATTGAAAGAGAGTGCGACGATCGAGGCACGGAATGCGAGAAGTATGCCATGGCTGACCTGCTAGTGTTGTCCAAAGTAAAAGTATTGCTTGGGTCAACGTGGTCAAGCTTCACTGGAGCTGCCATGCGGCTAGGTGGTCCAAAAGCTCTCTTAGCAGGTACGTTTGGTCACTGACCTTTTTATTCAAAACCCATATCTGTGTCGTTATTACAGTTGCTGACTTTTTGCGGTGGGAAACTTTGCCGTTCCTGTCTTGTTCAACAGGAACTGATTTCGGAAAGGGCCCGGAAGAGTCGAAAGTCTCAAAGCAATCAAAGTCATGACCACAGTGAAAACCATATACGGCTGCCCGAGAAGATAACAAGGATGTATGTCGTTACTTTTCGAAAATCGATGAGGCCTAGTGTTTTGTCCTTCGGGCAGTGAAGTCGTGGATGTTGGTGCTGACCAATATTAGTCTTTGAATTGCGATTTCGTGTTGGACTCGAGTCCTGTATGAATTGGAGAAGGTATGAGACGACATATGAAGAAGATGGTGAGCGAGGCCACAATGGTCGGTACACATGACAAGTGTTTTTGTCTATCAGGACTTGTAAGAGTAGGTGAGGAACTGAGAGGATCTGTAGTTTGAATATTAGATTTCGTGTTCAGTTTAAATTTGTGTGTTACAACTTGTGCTCATGGCTGTTGGACGTAGCTGTAGGATCGATCAACGCATCTTGGGAAGATTGGGGTGGGGGCATTCGATTGTCCTAGCAGCCATGTGTACTAGGTCAGAATTCATTTTGAGATATGATTGTCGTGCTTTCTGGACCTTTGGTACGGCGAATGCACTTACGCCATGCTAGCTAGCTATTTGTTTCGTCGCAAGGTGCACGGTCACTTTGAGCAAGGTCGCAACCGAGGTGGTTTGATGTGGTGTGCGCTTCGACTCAACTCAAACTTGAACTTTAACGGAAGCGTCTTAGGGAGCAATGAGGCTGGCGGTGTGCCTGACAGTACTGACACTGGACAAGGAGGTGCGCTGGCTGGTATTCGCAACCAACCGTTCACAAACGAGAAAAAGTGGTGACTTGGCGGGAGGACGGGCGGAAACGTACGGATGGGAGAGGGTGTCACGCTGCGCGTTACGGTGGTCGTCAGCATCACTCGTTAATACGATGAGTTGAGTAGGCCTCGGTTTTCTATGTGCTGTAACAACGTGAAAATTACTGTAAACGTTCCAAAGAACTGTGGTGTTTTCCTTTTAGATCAACTCAACAGGAACTCAATCTGAATTCTCTACAACTTTGCCTCCCCCGAGAATCCCGGACTAATGCACATCCATACTACCTTCGTAATCTCGGGCCGACTACCGATGCTTTTCTTATGTGTTGTCATCTACGTTTGCAGATTGCGTTTCCGCGGTATTACCCGACTCAGCACCGTACCAAGACAATGTGATGTCATAAAACGACTTCGATTGATGCGTCGATCTGAGGAATGCTGCCGTATTGTCCGAATGTTGGTGGTCTTTCTTCGTCGGGCCCATCTTTAGAATACATTTAGCAGTGCTAACACCAAGCCCCTGAAACTGTAGAGTTGGTACTGTACAAAGTACAGAGAAAGGCCGTGTTTCTGTACAAACGTTGGAAGGGTGTGTGCTCAGAGACAAGCCGGACACTTGCCACTACTCCTGAATGGATGCATCCGGATTTTCAAACAATGAAGCCGACAGACCTCGACGTCGTCCGGCAGGTGCTTCGGTTGGATTATACCGCTTGAACGTGAAACCAATAAACTCTTCTGCCTGCGGTTCCTTGATATACGACGGGCGCGATGACTGCCTATCCTGCGTAGTACCGTTCTGCGGCAATGGTTTTTGATCTTCAAAATAGCGAGTATCAGTTGGTCCGCGTAGCTCCGGAAGAAAAGGGGGCTTCATAGCAGATACCTTATCCCAGTCTATTCCTTCAAAAAACGGGTGATCCCGGAAATCATCGATGCCGTTTTGTGCTCCTAGTCGGTGCTTTGCGTCACAAACCAAAGACTGAATGAGATTTATGGCTGCCCAGCTGAGATTCGCCTCTGGTGGGAAGCGCAACGTTTCACGCCAATTCAAAATCTTTCGACAAGTTTTGAGAGCATCCTCTGCGTAAAATGGTGGATATCCAACAAGCATTTCGTAGAGAACCACCCCAAGACTCCAGTAGTCGCATTCCTTATTGTAGCCTCTCTTCATCAAAACTTCACAAGATATATAATCCGGTCTGCAACGACATAGAATCGAAAGATTCAAACAAGAGTCAGTACTTTGTAAGAAAGTGAGGTTATTGCATTCGCTGTGATGTGGCATCAGAATAAAACTTACGTTCCAACTGTGGAGAAGGCTTGTTTTCTGGCGTTTCGTCTCCAAGCTGCTGCTCTTTCGGTCATGGAAAGGTCATTGAGCGTGGAGTGAGATTCTGAGCTTGAAGCTTCAATATTCGACATTGGTAGGGCATCCATATCTACGTTGAAGCTCTTGCATAGGCCAAAATCACTGAGCTTGAGGTGGCCGTCCTTGTCGATGAGCAGGTTATCAGGTTTTACATCTCTATGGATAAACCCCAGCTTATGAATGGAATCAATAGCGACAACCATTTCGGCGACGTAAAAGCGAGCTTCATCTTCCGTAAGAGTGTCCCTTTCAATAAGCAAAGTCATGAGATCACCGCCTGGAAGAAACTCCATGACAAGATAAAGGAAGTCTTTGTTTTGGAACGCATAACACAGTTGGCAGACGAAAGGGTGATTAGCAGCAACAAGTACATGACGCTCCGACCAGGCATGATTTACCTGTTCTTTGCGCAGCATGTCAGCCTTCCGGAGTTTCTTCATAGCATAGTAGTTGCCCGACTTTTTGTGCTGAACCAAAATAACCTCGCCAAATGCCCCGCGGCCAATGATGGTAATCATGTCGAAGTCTGTCTCTGACATTGGGCGACGACGCTCTCGCAAAAAGGCCATCTCGCGCTGCGCGTGTTGCTTGCGCATGCGGTCCTTTTCGCTGTCCCTGATGGACATGGCAGCAAGCTTTTCTTCCAGCTCGTGTGCCCGCTTCTTTGCAGCATCGCGTTCTTGAGCAAGTGTGGAAAACAGAATTTCGATTTTGCGCTTAGCGAGCTCGGCCTTGCTGCTGTTTCGCAACAAAGCAGGACCGGGGGCAGCGTCGGCCATATGGAGGGCTGTTCACAGGGCGAGAAGATAAGACAAATGAAGCAACGAATGCAGTACAGATCCGGGAAGCAGTAGTGAGTAGCAGTAGTGAGTAGCAGTAGTGAGTAGCAGTAGTGAGTAGAGAGCGAGCGGCAGTGCAGTGGCAGAAGAAGCGAAACAATTTGAAGAGTGGAAGTAGGGCTCGGCGCAGACAAGGGGGCCGCCGGAGTCTCGAAGGGAGGGGGGGGGGAATTTCTCTTACGAGCTGGAATGCGCGAGTGGCAGAGGGAGCTGCGTAGAGTTCAACGCGCCACAGTGGCGCGAACGGAGGAAGGCGGCGCCAGAGTCGTCAGGTGGCTGATTGTGTTGGATGGAATGCGCGGGTGGCGCTGCGCTTTGCGCAAAGCGAGAGTGCACAAGTCGTCGAGTGGCAACAGCGCTCGCTGCCAGTTCGTTTCCTGGTCACGCGCGACGCGGGGCGCGAACAGAACGCCGGCGTGACGATGGCTCATTCACCTGCGCCGCCAATCAGAGGCGCCTCCAAGGCAAAAGGGGGTTACTTGGCGCCCAAACACTGGCGCATTGTTTCTGCGTTCCACTTCGCCGCTGGCGAATCGCCTCTCGGTCACAACGGCGTGACCGGATGTGTCCAACGCCCCCACCGTTGGAATGCCTCGCCACCCATTCGCGCCGCTCACCTCCCCCCTTTCGTTCACGCAACATCTCAACAACAGTCCTCTCCCTACTTGTTGGCGTTTCGATGATGAGCTGTCAATCCAGAGCTCGGCTCTTCCACGCCAAAACTTTAGAGATGACACCTCACTTCATGCTTGCCGTAACCCCCGCCGCCATCCCTGCAAAACGTGTCTTCGTCCATCGCAAGCCTGCCTTCGCTCTCGCTCCCACTTTCACTTTACGGCAACTTTCGTACCACAGCCTCCGCTCACCCGGCCCCACACCTCCAGTCCTGCGTCATGTCCGAGCCCCGCTTGTAACAGCACGTCTCACAAAGGCCAATGTGCCCATGATCCTGACCTATGCCCGCGTCGTGGCCGTGCCTGTGCTCGCGACCGTGCGCCTATCACCCCCTTTTCCCCATCAGTATCTTCTTTCCGCCCTCATTTTCGCCTTTGCATCGCTCACTGACTTTCTCGATGGGTATCTCGCACGTCGCTGGCGCGTTGTTTCCGAGCTTGGTACCTTTCTGGACCCTGTCGCCGATAAACTCATGGTCGCTGTTGCTTTAACACTCATCACTGCGCGTCTCCCTCACCCGCTTATCGTCTTATCTACCGCTGTGATTGTATCGAGGGAAATTTTCGTCAGCGCTCTACGAGAATGGATGGCAATCCTCGACAAGAGTGCACAAGTCAAAGTTAGTATCTGGGGCAAATTGAAAACCGCAACGCAAATGGTATCCCTAACTCTTCTACTAGCCACCGTATCTATCCACGTTTGGTTTGCACAAATAGGGATCGTTATGTTGCTAGCCGCTGCTACTCTGGCCATCACGTCAGCAACAGAGTATGTTCAAAGTGCCATTCGTGCAGTCCACCAGGTATGATTGCATCCTGCGGTGCTATTTCATCCGCGTCTTTCTGCGTAGCACTGTCGCATTGTCTTGCAGACCCGTAGCATGAAATTGCCATCTGTCGTTAACTAGCATACGGAACCAAGGAACCCCGCTTGCAGCCAGTCATTTATCATCCCCGACCGCATCGCCTACGATGGTTATCGCTTTCGCTTTTTGTTCTGGTAGATTCTGCGAGTCTTTAGCCAACCAACCCCCCGCCACACAAACACCAATTTACAGGTGCTGATTTCCCACACACAATTTTCAGCAGTCTTTCATCTTTTCGCGCGGCTGGAAAATACTTTATATAATCCGTCTTTCAAGAAGGGAGAACTTTCCAGCAGAAGGAAGGTAAGAATGCCCGTCCCCAATTACGTGATGTAAACAGCCGGTATGAGCTTAGGCATGCAACAGTATGTCTGGGGTAGAAGCCTTTGATCTCATATCGACTGCTAGTATGGTCATGAAGAACGCGAAGAAAAATGCGGCTGTGTATTCAGCGAATGCAAGAGCTGCAAGTAGCGCGATCTTGACCAACTTTATCTTGGAAATCGAGAAAGAATCCAACGCAAACCAAAGCCCAACAATCTTTATGACACAAACTGCCTGGCCAGTGAGGCAAATAGGTCTCAGAATTACCACAAACCGTGAAGCCATAGTCGAGAGACGTTGCGAGAAGCGGCTGAACAACTTTGTTGATACAGTTTCAGCTCTGGGGGTACCAGAATCGGTTCCTTCTCCGAGTTGAAGTGGAAGATGAGGGTGTATGCGGTTAGGCATATGCTGCAACTTTAGAAAGTACCATATCAGGAAACACATGGCAAGAGACCACGAGATGCATAGAGCATATGCACCAATTTTGATCACTTGGGTGCGACGTATGTTGGGCGCAGCAAGCGAAGAAACTCCCATGTGCTGAAGTACTGCAAGCGCAAGCAGCATGGAGAAGAGTATAAATAAAAGAAGGGGATAGGAGAATGATTTAGGATGTCGGTGCTTCGGGGTGGTGGCTTTCACAACGATTTCGGAAAGATCATCGTCGCTCATGTGTACGTGGTCAACGGGGTGATGTGAATGAGAACCTCGAGGGAAAAGTTGCAAGGCGCGACAGTGCTGGAGAGAAGCTGTGGTGGTAGCGAAGAATAAGGCTGTAGTCGTAGCGAAGGCAATGCGCAGTATCGCGGCCTCGGGTTGATGCTTGGCTACGTCAGAGAAGAGAGGGAAAAAGTAGGAGCGCGTGGGCCGCAGGAGAAGAGAGAGGGAGACGGCTATGAAGACGCCGACGAAGGTAACGAAGGCTGTCAAGCCGGCAAGCTTCCAGGCGTGGAGGGCAGCCCATCGTGCAAAGCGTCGACGTTGTAAAGGCTCATGTGAGCCCGTTTTGATTTGCATGTGTTGTTCTGGGACTATGAAGGTGGTACATCGACCCGTGCCATGCGAAGCGACTCTCGAGCGAAATGTTGGGGCGCGAAATGCAAAGGTAAATAATTGGCGGCGTGTGGGTTTGATCTCCCAAACAAGGAGGCTGTGTTAATGTGATGGGAAGAGGGCGGAATTTGCGCCACAAGGTTGACGACGAAGAAGGGTGGGTCGAGGGGAAACGAGGGTGTAGGTGTGAAGCACGTGGATGCAGTGCGTTCTGATGGTTACGTAGGCGAAGAAGAAGTGGCGGGTATGGCAACACAGAGTTGCGTCATGGAGGAGGGAGGGGCACCTGTCGGTTACGAGGGAGTTTGTTGGGACAGCGTGCCGACACAAACGCGCCAATGGAGGCGCGAATGTGATATGAAAAGTGTGAGTTGCATACGTGCATACGTGCGTGGTGCATGACGTGTAACTTTTTCAAGAGCAACAAACGGTAAGAACGGTATTGTTTGTGGTGTTGACACGGGGCCACGTTGTCGCCGTGTACAAACGGAACCGCAATGAATGCTGGTCGGCAGGGCTGGTCGGCAGGGCTGGTCGGCAGGGCCGGTCGCCCGCCCGAGATTGGGGAAGCCATGGCGCAGCAGATCAATGAAATCGCAGCTCATCTCGCTGCTCGCGTATCGAGCTCGTCGATTGGTCAGAACAAGGCGACGCCCCACCAATACCATGTGCGCCGCTGCACCTGCGCCACTCGTCCACTTTGGATCTTGGCAGAAATGTATCTACTGCCCGTGTCTCCAATCTGTGTAGGTTGTGTGTGTAGGTTGTGTGTGTAGGTTGTGCTGTCTCCCGCACCCTTTTCGTAACCCTCGTCATTTCGCTGGTTCGCATCTGCTGCCTCCGTTGGTGCCGTCTCTCACCGTAGCCCGTTGAGACTCCATTTTGGTAGCCGCGTGCTATCTCGAGCTACGCGCCCATTTCACGCCTTCCCGCTCACACTCATCTCGCCTTTTTCTCCGCCGCATCACACAATGTCCGCCTTCGTCCCCACCACTTCCTTCAAGGGCGTGCAGCTCACAAATTCTACTTCCAATAAGGCCGTCTGCACGCGCCGCCGCGCTGCCCCAGCCCGCGTCGCGCCTTGCATGAAGCAGGAGGCGTGGGTGCCGCTGTTGGAAACCTCTGAAATCGTGCCGGGCGAGCTCAAGGGCGTGGTTGTTGCTGGTCAACAGATCCTCGTCTCATGCGACTACGACGGACAAGTGTACGCGTCAGCCAACATCTGCCCTCACTTGGGAACTCCTCTCACAGACGGAAGCATTGGTGACGGAGTGTTGACCTGCACGCAACACAAATCTTCTTGGGATCTCACAACCGGTGAATTGGCCGGTGACTGGTGCCCGTTCCCCCCCCTCATCGGGCCACTTCTTGGAAAGTTGCAAGGCCCTCGCCCGCTCACCGTGTACGCCGTTCGTGAAAACTCTGGACAAATCGAGGCGCTCCTTGACGTGGATGCCAAGGCAGACTACGAGAAAGACTACTGGCAGGGCGTTTTGGACGCTACGGGTAAGGCTACCGGTGGCTATTATTAGCTTTAACATTTTGCTCTCCTCTTTGCACTGTCGCAGCTTTGCACCGTTGTTGCGCTCGCCCAACATTTGTGTGTCCTAAGACCTTGTAGATGCTTATGTTTGTGTGTCCTACGTACGTACGGTGGTAAACGTAAAGGAACGAAAACCGGCTAAAAAGTTTGCAAGCTTCGGCACGCTGCATCCATGTGCGTCCGCCTCGTGAAACGTTTGCATCTTGTTAAGTACCGTTCGTATTGCGTTGTGCGGCGCTGTTTGCGCTGAAAGCTCTAGGCGCGCCGACGTTCGCGTCCGTCTCCGTTGTATGGCAAACCGCACGCATAGTCAAATCGGCACATTGAAGGCTGGAATCTGTTCACGAAAGCACGACCGCAACACGTGCTCATTGTTGACGATGGACCACCGGTACCCTTGGTAGTTATAAAGCAGCGAGGAGCAGAGCAAAGAAGAGTGCTCTCAGAAGCACCGACGTTTGAAATGTACATGTACCAAGGTAGCCATTTAGCATATCGATTCCACGTTTCCACGTGTACCAGCTGTCATCGCTCTTTCCACGGCGCGCACCAATGGCGCGTCGCCACGTGATGAAGCTGCCCACAATTCACGGCGGCGCGCTGCATCGCGCCACGCCCCAACCCTGCCACTCGACACTGCGCAGCGCTCCATCCCCATCCCATCCATTCATGAGCGCATCAGCACTAGTCTCCAGTTGATAACGCCTTCTCCAACTTCACCCTCCAAACACCCCCTCCCTTCCTTCCCGCCCCCCCTCTTCCCTTCCTCCACACTTTGACCGTTGCTCCACTCTCATCGCCAGATTAATCCTCCGCTTCCCGTTCCCCGTTCCCTTCCCTACCCCTTCCACACCCCTCGTACATCCTCCACCCCTTCTCCGCCTGCTCCTACAACTACTACCGCCGCGTTGCTTTCGTTACGCGCTCTCGCGCCCTCCTTCTCCTTTTAAACTACATCCATCTCTATATCTCAATCACCATTCTTCGCTTCTTGTCCATCGCTCTTTCTCGCCGTCTCCCTACGCCTCCCCCCTCTGTGACTTCTTCCCAACTCTCACTCTCATCGTCCATCGCCCGCGCCCTGCACCTTCGCGCCCTGGCGCGTCAGGCGCGCCTTCGCGCTCCGCCTATCGCTTATCGTTACCGGCGTCGCCTCCAAACCACCGTTTTCGCAACCTTACGTCATTTCTATCTCGTCTGAACCCGCCATCATGTCCAGCTTCATGCGCACCTACGAGCCCGACATGAAAACCGCTATGGTATGCTCCACATTGACCTTCTTTTGCTGACGTGCACTTCGTCACTTTCCGATTTAATACGAATCAAACTCTCTCCCTTACACATGCACTGACACCCCATGTCAACACATCCTTCCCTCCATCACTTCTCCCTCTCCAGGTAACGGGCTCAGCGGGCGTTCTTGGTCAAGCCACGGTACGCATGTTGCTGGAGGAAGGTTTCCGAGTCGTCATACATGACAGCGACGAGCAGGCTCTTTCCGAACTCCTCACGGCCCTTGGCCCACTTGTCAACGAAACTCAGTGCTATCCCATATGCTTCGATCCCTGCAACTCTGATTCCATTGAAAGAGCCATGGAGAGAATCACTAATGACTTTCATCCCGTGTATGTTCTTGTCAACAACAATGGTATTTTGGCCAGAACGCCTATTGCCCAAACTAACCTTGAGGCGTGGCGAGAATGCTTTTCACAAAATGTTGACTCCGCCTTCCTCATTTCGCGCGCGCTATTGCCTAACATGCGAAAGCGAAAATGGGGCCGGATAGTCAATACTTGCTCTATAGCTGGCAAAACAGGTGGCCATACGACAGGAATTGCGTATTCAACGACAAAAGGCGCTCTTCAAACATTCACCTTCGCCCTTGCTCGCGAGTGTGCCAAGGACGGTATCACTGTCAATGGTATAGCCCCCGCTTACATTCGAACACCAGGTGTTGAGGCTTACCCTAAGGAAATGGTCAAAATGCTATTGGAGTACATTCCAGTTGGTAGGTTCTGCGAGCCCGAAGAATTCGCTCACACTGTCAAATTTTTGATATCTCCTCTCGCCGGCTTCATCTGTGGTGAAATCATCGATCAAAACGGCGGATTACTTATGAGCTAGTAGTTCCGAGCTCTGCAAATCCTTTTGCAAATCTTTCTTTTGCAAATCCTTCTTTCGGAAGTCCTTCGCTTCCATTTTCAACATACCTGTGTTCAGTTTGCCTTGCATGTTAGACGTCAGAGACGAAAGGCAAATAACACACCGCAGCCACGATAATCCGATAGGGGCTAAACAATTACTCTTTCCGAAGTCGTAACTTAACCGATTGCTGCTTTGTAAATGATATCATCTGCGAACACTTTAAGACTACATTACCTTTTCACTTTTCTTTGTTTGACATATGCTATATGGAAAAGGCATGGCTTTCTTCCATTCTTGCGTTACTGTAATCTTCTTGACCGCTGAATATCCGTTTCCGCCCACGCGCATCTGTGTCTAATGTAAAGCATGAAGGAAAGCCGCCACCACGCTATCACCTTCACCACTACCATCCCATTCCACCTCAAGACGCTTCTTCGTTCTCTACTGTGTACTCTTTCATGTCATCTGTGCCGCTACGCCTGATGCGATCCACCGTCCCTACGCCCTGACAGACGGTACATTTCAAACATGTTTTTCCATCGCACATCAAACAAATGTCAAATCCATCCTTTCCAGAACCTTTGCAAGCATCGCAATTACAAGAGCCTGCTCCTTTACAGGATACGCATTCCGCAACTCTCTAGTTTCCTGTCCGCCTCCAGATATCTTTACGATCGATCTCAGGATTACAGAATACGCATTCTACCAAGTCTCTAGTTTCCTACCCGCCTCCAGATACCTCGACAATCGATCTCCGGATAGAATCTTTTAAATCATAAAAAAGCCACGGTTTGTCCTCCCGCTTGACATAGTGGGCACTCTCAAAGGCTTTCGGACTGTTCTGTATCGTCCCAATCTAGTGTGCCGAACGTTGTGCCATAGAATGAAATGGGGAAACCCGTTGAACGCAATTGTCGCCATCGTGGTCAAGGACACAGATGACGAGGATGTGTATTGAATGTCGTCACATTGCGGATGCTCTCCACTGGAGAGAAGGCAGTCCATGGCCACCCGTCACAATTTGAGCTATTTGTGAAAGGAAGATTCTGACCATTCTTTATTTTGTTGTAACGTCGTCGCCGTCGTCGTCGTGTCTAAAGTATCGCTAGCACTGTAATGCTGATTGTCACTTGGAAAATGGGATGTATCAAAGACGGTGTGCTGATTGTCACTTGGAAAATGGGATGTATCAAAGACGGTGTGCTGATTGACAGTCCCCGGTTGATGCATCACATTTACCCTTCGTACGTAGTGTTGGCATATTTCCAGTTGTTCTCTTACGTTCTCATAGTGGCCTCGGTGGAAAGGTTTTGTGAATACGTCTGTCTTCATGTCGTGCGTCGGTACGCAGGGTAGAGTTATTGTGTTTGCGGCAATGTAGTGTTGAGAGTAATGGTGTCGAAGGTCTATGTACTTTCGACGTTTCGTTGGTGCTTGATTTTGGGCAATAAGTATGGCTGAACGGTTGTCCAGGTGGTGTGGCGTGGACTTCGTGTGATCCTACCTGTGCAGATTGAAACAGCTTTTGAGGCCATAGAATATCTATGTTAACCCCATAACACTACGCTAAGGAATTTTCCTCACCAATTTTTCTGGGTGAAATTCGGTGAAATGGTCCCATTTCACCGAGTTTCGGTGAAGCTCACCGTTCAAAGGTGAGCCTCACCGATCTGGGACGTAGATCCTCGCGGACGACCCCGTCTAGCCCAGCTTCTTACGGAGTTATCTTTAATCAGTATATTGGATGAACATCATCTATTACTTTCTCCCAGAACAACAATCTATTATCGGTTACACTGAGCTCTCAAAACATGCCGACTGCTTCAGCCGTGCGCGAAATTGAAGCGTTTGTTCCAAACCCACAACAATCTTCTGCAAGTCCATATACTGAAAATAGTCCTGAGACGCCTATTAGTGGTTCTCACGTCAACAATGACCGAGCTTTGCCTTAATCAAATTTAGAAGAAAGTTCACCATTGGAGCTCGCCGAAGAAGATGAATGAGGTATTCCAATATCAGTTGCAGTGCTAACTCCCGAACTTCCAACAGATCGTAATCAGGGTTTAGACCAGTATATGGATACTTTAAATCACACGGGAAGAGATAGAAGCGATAATGATCCTACATTTTCGCTCTCTGCTACAAACAGTACTACAACGAGCCGCACTACTTCAGCTATAAATTCAGTCTAGATATTTGAGAACCACAACATCATTTCAGACAATGAAATTTGTGCCTTCATGAAGATGGTGAAGTATCTCTAGCTACAAATACCCTCGAGACAGTAACAACAAATAGATTGAATCTCAAAGCATTGCAGTTGAAGATGTTTGTTCCTCATTATTCAGCAATGAAATGGATTGTACATTTGAAGACAGTTTAGGATTAGAGGATATCATTGTGACTGGCAGTATTGATGATAACAATGAAGGCAGAGTAACTCTTAGTGATGGTTTGAAAGAGTGGAATTACTATTCTGTGTTCGAACAAATTGAACTTGACGTTGATGACATCAATTGCAAGCTGGGTCAAAGATTCTTGAATGAGGCAAAAGATATGCTACTCAACGTGCTCAAAGAAGTTCAGGACTCTGCAACAATGAGCAGTGTATGCCAATCAAATTTGTCGCGAATGGCTACATTTGAGGTCTTTTTGCCTAGCTATGTTCTTTCAAAGATTGCAACCAATTTCAACCGTGTCTTGAATGCTCAAGGTCAGCATCCGCTACTGTCTTTGAGATGAAAGGTATTATCGTTTTACATGTCCTAGCTGCCTCTCATTCTACATCTGTCACGACCATGACTTCTCCAGAAAACCACGAATTCTTTTTTCAGATTGGAATTAAGAGGAAACGATATATGGAAGTCTGGTAGGCTCTCAGCTGCACAGTGCAACGTCGGCAGAGAGTAGAAGAGTGTGGCGATGGGTGTTCCAATCTTCATCGTAGATCAAAATCGCTAGTGACTGAGCTGGAGGATGAGCTGTCGGTGATCAACAGTTTATTTCTATTGATACCAGGGCAGACAATATTCAGCTTAGATGACGATCACCAATGTCTGCGTACCCGAGCAGTTGCGCAACTGACCCTAATGAGAAACGTCTATAACCTGAAGAAGGCGTGAGGTCCGGTCAATAACCCTATCTTTCCGGCTCTAACCCGGTATTTTTAGCCAGTCATTACAGAAGAGTTCACAAGAGAAAGCGGCCTTCGGCCGCAGGCGGCGCTGCGCGCCGCGGTTGTTCTCCTCGACTATTTCGTTTCTATAAGGCTTATTATACTATTCTTGAGCTTTTAGTAGCGTTTGTAGCTCTACGCGTAGCCTTTTGCAGAGATATAAGGCCAAGCTTGCTGAAGATTCTATTATTGACAGTGTCGACGTACAGTGATGGATCATAGAAGGGTATCGGCTACTCGGAGCGCTGTGCCGTTTAGCATTAGCTGGTGCACGATATATTAAAGATATATCGTGAAACGAGCTCTGAAATGTATGGTGAGCTTGGTTAAGGACATTTTATTTTAAAAGCAATGGGGCATTTGTAGCATATTATGCCGTTCAAACTGCCTCCGAAACTGTAACTTGCAGTGTCGACGTACAGGCACGGACTTAGCAACTTGACGGCCGCTAGCGGCGCTGCGCGCCTTAGCAGCGGCCGCAGCACGCACATATTTCCGTTTGCACTGCCGCCAATACTATTACTTGCAGTGTAGACTTAAAGTGACGGACTATGCAACTTGACGGCCGCTAGCGACGTACAGGCAAGTACTTTGCAACTTGACGGCCGCTAAAGGCGCTGCGCGCCTTAGCAGCGGCCGCGGCACGCACAGTGGCGCCGGATATCTCTTTGTAGCACGAGAATGCATTGGTTTCAAACTATCTTGGTGATTTGGCTTTTTATGGCTCCGTGCGTCTCTAATCCGGAATGGGAAAAGTTTGAAGATCAAAACAGGTTTACACGCAAACAAATAGAAAAGCATAACATTTTTTTTGGCTGAGTGTTTGAGCACTGATGCATATTTACGTAGTGGGGTGAGGATTGCAAAACTCTATAGCCTCAGGAAGCACTGGATTGATTAGTGGAACTGGCATCGGATGTATCGTCTGGGGATTGCCAGGCGTAAGGCTAGAGTCATGCAGTAACCACACATGCTCGTTCCTTCGCACTCGTGACAGCGCCACATACAGCTCACCTGCACAGAAGAAATTTGATCGCACATCAACAACTAAACCGTTCAGAGTTTTGCCCTGTTTTTTGTGAACTGTTGCTGCAAATGCAAGTCGAATGGGGAACTGTCTTCGAATCATAGGAATGTCTGCAAAGGAAAACTTAAAATCAATGCGATGCAGCACTTGTGACTCGATTACTTGACCGTTTTCGTTGAACCTTGCCACATGCATCGTAAACTGATCCACACGAACTACGACAAACATTTTTCCATTTACCAACACTGGATGCAGAACGTTTCGAATAACCATCACAGGAACACCAATTTTGAGGCACAGGTTGTGTGGAGGTATACCAGTATGAGCATATTCATAGGCAAACTCAGGCACAATAGTGTCCGAAATATCCGACTCAGCAGTCTGCGCTCGAAGTGGCTCTATTGTAGTTGCGGATTGCAAAGTGATTTGCTCACCCGGAAAAAGATTCAGGGCAGCAGTATTGTGTTCATCCACCAAATGATTCGTGGATGCAATTATCATTTTGCTGAGATCTACATCTTCTTTGCGCCGCGTCGTGACCCACTTCCACACAAACGTATATGCGGTTTGCATCACTCCAGTAGACTGAAGTGGAGGTGGTATAGTACTCGAGATGGTGTTGCGCGCAACGGCACGCAAAAAAGCCGCAAACCCCGGATCATCTTCTTGGCGAACTTGTTCTTTGAGATAAAGAACTTGCACAGAGGAATCTGTCCAGAGATTGCTTTTCCATGGCAGCTCGTTCAAAATGATTGTATACACTCTTTGAACGTTCCCACCCGCCTCAGGCTCCATGTACGACTGAGGCACAACAGGAAGAAACTGTGAGTAGTCGCCGGCGAACACTATAGACAGTCCACCGAAACATGGCGGTTGCGTTTGTGTTTGAGAACTTCGAAAGTCTTTGAGTAGCACGTCCATGAGCTCAAACAACCTTCTGGAGAGCATCGAAACCTCGTCAAGTACGAGTAGCTCTGGATTGCGCAAAAGTTCCGCTCGTTGAGACCGAGGACCGTACTTGGACAACAGTGAAAATTGTGTACTAGTACTGTCTTTATCTCCCACACCCAAACCAAGCAGACTGTGCAATGTGCGACCTCCCTCGTAAAGGGATGCAGCGATTCTCGTTGTAGCTGTCGATTCAACTAGCATTCCTTTTGATTCACATATATCCCGCAACAAATTCAACATATACGTCTTTCCAGTGCCTGCAGATCCTTGTATAAAGAAAACGTTTCCAGGAGTGGTCAGACGATCTTGATCGGACTGCTGTCGGAGTTCTAAAGCATTCACAATCGTATCCAGGACGTGTTTTTGTGTTGGTTTCGATGTATTATACCTGGATTGCAGTGTGCTTGCATTTCGCACCACTCTTAATTGGCGAGTGACTACTGCACGATCAGTCTCAGTTTGTTCCTCATTTTGCTGGATATATTGAACAAAGAAGCTATGCTCACGGAGCAAACGACCTCCATGGTGGTCAGATATGCTAATAATTCGTCGATACATTTCCAGCTTTCGCTGTTGTTCATCCCCGGCGTGAATATCGCTGCACAGCGCCTCCCAGTGATCAACAACCATTTTCTCTGCATCTGCGCCTTGCTGATACAGCGTAACTACCAAACGCCGCAGTTCAGATGAAGTGCTGTATATTTGAACTGCCTCTTCAAACGCAATGGCAAACTCGGTACCGTCACTGAGCAGCCCGCTTGCGATCACTGCTTCCCGAAATGTGGAAAGCTGCTGTCCGTCAATGGTCCTCGCATCTTCGTAAGAACTTGACTTGAGGCGCGATTCATAAGTAATAAACGCAGTGAAAAAAAGCTCTATTTGGGCAGGAACGACGGCTCGAATTCTGGAGACGCACTGATTCTCTTCTGACCTCTCCACGACATACATCGACGGATCACAATCGTCTCTCGGCACTTGAGAACTGTCTCCATCAAACTGATTGAGTACACTAGTTGGGAGGGTTCGATACAGGCGCACCTTTTCATAGTAGGAGAGGTAATCAAGACTGGCATATGTCTCAGGTCTCTGAAAGTACCGTTCCAGTGTTGATGGCTGTGAAGCCGTGTGAATGTCATTAGGGCTGCGAAGAACAAAAGTTCTCTCTCCCTCCAAATGTATTGCAAGTCGCTCCACAGTGGGCAGAATGGAGACGTGACGAAACTCAAAGATTCGCCAAGCAGCATTCACGGCACCCACCACACGTGCCCGCATGTAGGCACGGATTTCATTCTGCACCACAGCTGTTTGTTGGGTATCTGTACCCGATTCATTCTGGTTGCTAACATTCAGAGCAACTTCTTGTGCTTTGGGCTGCTTAAAAGCATACTTCATGAGATACGCTACCGCTCCTCCACCCTGCGTGCGCTCTACATTGATGTGTGAGCGGTACTTCTTAGTGAGTGTAGGATTGTATGGCACGATTTTGAGATCTTCTTCATTTCTTCTTCGGTAAACAACACGGTTTGTTCCTTCTTCGATGTATGTTTCTTGGACAATCATTGTGCTATCGTACCCAAATCGGCAACGACCTGCACGATTACGACAATATGAAGAGTGGCGGTGGCGGTGCATAGATAAAACGAGGGCGCGCAGTTCGTCATCTTCCCCTGGACTTGGTACTTCGGCTCGAATCAGACTGTCAATGGCATCTACGTTTTCTATTTACACCTCCTTCTAACCATAGCAGGATGTGATGGTGCGGTACGTTTCGTTCTTGAAACTCCAGCTTTGCTGCAAGTCCCAAGCACTTGGACCCAAATAACTGTTCTGAATTCTTTTCGAGGTCTTTCACAATATCGTTGATGTACTGGTTGTAAACTCTGGCAATCAAGTCTGGGCGGTCAAACGGGCGTGGACGATTAGCTGGTGCTGTGAAAGCACTCCGATGAGTCGTATCCATGCCTAAACGCTTCACATCCGCTCGCCATACGTTCATTGTGACGGTGATGAATAGCGAAGGGGGTCCTTTTCTTGCCACAATCGCTTGCACATCTTGTCGTTTACTTTTCCAGTACTTAGAAGAGTTCACTGAGTCATCAGGAAGCAAAATGCGTCCCATAAGCCTGAATTGCGCGTCAGTCATTCCGCCAGTCGATTGATTTTGCGCTTGAACGATTTCCGTCTCTTGAACTATGCGTGCTTGCTGCTGCCGTTCTAGGTATTGAAGTCGCATGTCTTCAATGTTCGTTTGTGTGCGAAGCAACCACATTTGCATTAATGGACCACTATTAAGCAAAAAGTTATCTGAATACAGTCGACGCTTTGCATTTTGTGCCCAAGTAAGCTTCTGAAGATTCCACTGATCGAAACCGAGCCCTAAGCTTTCTTGCGTACCATTTCGTGCTTGCAGATACAAACGCAGGTCAAACGGTTTATGCTCGTCGCCATACGGGTACAGAAGGGGAAATGTACCTCTCTCTGCTAGCATAGAAGACGGTTTCAGCAATTTATACCGCACTCGGGGGTTGCTGTTTGAGTTTACTGCAGCCCCTGCTTGCTCCGTGTCGCCTGTGATAGCTGCGTGTTCTTCCGTAACTGTGCCTTCAGTCAACTGAGGCACCTGGGCCTCGATATGGTACAGACCGCCTGGATCGACTACGAAGGTTCTCATCATGGATGGTCCAGCTCCAGGAGCATCTTCGGACATCGGACCTGCACCTACGTTGTCACCAGACACTGTTGCAGTTCTGGTGCCCTCATATCCGCGCACTATCACTCCCTCGTTCGCAGCTTGCGAGCTTACGTCAACCGTATTTTCTTCTTGTGCCTGCATTTGCTCCGTTGTCAGCATCGCTCGATACCGCTCTCGCACCACATCAGGTTTGGGCTGAATCACCTCGTAAAGTCTCGGAACCATGTGTTTCACGTTGATGTTTTGGATAAACGCTCGCAGGTTTGCTCGTGTATAGTGAGCAGGATCCAGAGAAGGAGGCCCTGCGCCCCAAAGAAAACTATACCGCGTGCTGCTCTGTCTGTGTGCCGGGAGAGCGAGTGCTGCAGTTTTTTCTAGTCTGAGAAACGAAGGGCCACATCCTGTGACATAGGACATGTCCATAAACGCTTGAGTGGTGGCAAAAAGCGTATTCAAGTTTAAGGAGTTCGAGTAGAATGCTCTTGAACGGTATATGCTTCGTATTTCTTCATTAGTATGGCGTCTACGAAATGTGACGCCCCATCCTGAATTTCGTTTCATGCCACAACAGACTCCATGTACCTCTTTTCCTAAAAGCACACACCCACACCACTTGCAACTATGAATTCGTAACGTCCAGTCTTCGTACGGACACGAACCATAGGTGTGTGAAAACTCACCGCATCTTCTGCATCTGCGGGTTCCTACGGTGGACAACGTCTCAAACTCAGGAATGTTTGCACGAGTGGCTGGATCAATCCATGCTTGAGCAGCATCGGAATCCCATGCGTAGTAAACGCGATACAATCCACGATCTGGACGTTCGGCAAACAGCATGACGGTCGAATCAAGCTCTTGGAGCGATTGTTGTTCTTCTGAATGAATAGCAAAAGTAGGAACCTGCTGAAGCTCTGACTCAGCGGATGGTGCGGGAGCTGGAGTGATTTCATCTTCTTCAACTTCCATCGGAGCAGGCATCTCTTCTTCGACATTAGCCCGAGGATGGTTTTCAGTGGTTCTCGTGGTACTTGGAAGTGATCCACCGATGATTGGAGCTGTAATGATTTCATCTTCGTTCAAATCCGCGACGACGACTGGATCTTGCACATGCTGACCAGTTTCGTTTACTTGTACTTCATCTGGAGCATCTTCGACAGTAACCGTTACTCTTTCGGGTCCTTCCACTCCTGCGATTGTCGCGCCTCTGTTTTCTCCAGAACCTCTTCTTCTTCGTCTCCATCTCTCACGCCTCCATAGTTTTGTCTCTCTTCTTCTTCTTTATTCATTTTATTTTGAGCTTGTGCTAGCTCTTCGAATCTACGACAAAGTTTATGTAATATAAAAAACAAACACAACTAAACCGTGTGAAGAAAAACGTTTGATCTTTGGTTGCAGTTTGTTGCTTTGCACCCACCGGGGCTGGTTGCATGCAGCTGTTTTAATTAAAAAAAAAGCTGCAAGACATATTTATTACCCAATGCAACTCATGCGCAGCACAGGCACTCTCGACACACTTCTGTTGAAAATTGACGGACGAAGTGTGCCCAGCCGGTTTTCAAGCCGTATGCCCTTTAACCCGCGTCCGGTTGTTGGGATGGGTTTGCTATTACTCACGGAAATACTCCCTGACACGCAGTGGAGCAAGCGCTTTCCAGCCCCCAGAGGTACGACACGGCGTCCGCCCCAGACCTTATACCAGCAAGGTCTGCTGGTATAAGGTCTGGGAAACCCTCAAGACTTCCTGAATCGCCGTCAAACGATCAGTGTACCACGCAGCACCTGACTTTTCCCAGATCCGTGGTACTCAGTGGGTTACTACGATGGCGGCCTGCACACGAGCTCGGCCTTGCCTAGGTCCCAGGGCTGTGAATCACAGCACTCAGTCTCTTGTCATCATAGTGCTGTGGCCCATGCCTGAAATTTGGAGGGTTTTTTTGTGGTTAGATTCAAGAGCCGAGTTGTCTGACCCGGTTCATCATCATCAGTGCACCATATATGCTGTTTTGGAGCCTGAGGGTCGGAGGTGTATAACGTATTCTGATTGGTCGGCACTTGGGCGGCGCACGGCACTGTAGCAAAGTGCACTCGATAATTATTGGGTGGGAGTGCATTTGCGTGCCACGGGTCAGACGTGTAGGGAGATTTGGCGCGAAGGGGCCCCCCCTCATACTGATGACAATCATTACTAGGGAGGTGATAAATTTATTTACGCTTGGGAGAGACTGGTGAGGTTGCTGCAGGGTGTGTCTACTGCTGGACCAATCCGTTCAATGGTAGAATTCATTTTCGCTGCAGATCGTGGCTACAGCCATCAAGAAGCAATAGACTTTCTTAGTGAAAGCCTTGTAGCTACTGTTCTTGACAATCACAAATGGCCTCTGGATTATCCGTTTATCTTTGGCGATGGGCCTCTGCGAAAACGCCATAAGGTTGAAACAAGTGAGAAAGGCTGTCGTGCCATATACTCTGCTCGACGGATACCAAAGGTGTCGACAAACTCGGGAAAAAGAAGGGGGTGGGGGAGAAGGAGAAGGGGTCGGTTATGTGCCTACCGAATAACGCAGGTTCTCCGGGTGTCCGCGGGGACAGGCGAAGAGGACTGAGCGCTAGCGTTCTGACCCTGGTCAGTAGCGTAAACAGTTTAATTTCACGTAAAACAAATCCTACCGATTAGGAGAAAGAAATATGACTTTTTCTATCAGTCATAAGTAGTAAAGATGCTGTGTGGACGAATGGGCGTATCAATAGTCTAGTTTGTAGACAAAACGACGTATCGATAGTGTAGTGGTACAAGTCATCGATATAAGGCTTTCGATAACACTCGATTCTTTCCTAAACGTCTACAATGCGAAGTATTAACTGTTGAACCGGGATACAACAATTCAAGGTGTCAAGAAGTTGTTTAAGTCTAGAGCACGGCTTATGTTTTGTCAAACCATCGGCAGGATTGTCGGTACCGAGAATCCAGCCGATGTTGCTTATTTCTATGATTTCATACGCTTCACGCGCGGCCGTTATGTCCAGCATGAGACGATTTTCGGTCATTGTTGTCCCCTTAATGATAGATTTGAACACAAAGTCACTGTCTGTCAACATAATCAGCGGAACAGTGTCATTCAACATCGACTGCAGTTCACGCTTCAGCAGATATGCGTAGTCAAAAGCGTCGCAAAAAGCGTATAGTTATGCTCCCGTGGTCGATCGAACACGTCTTTGACTTTTGTAGCTGCTGTAGTGTATAGTGTTGTGCAAACAAGTTTTATCCATCTAACAGATCAAATGGCCAAGTTTTGAGTGCAGCGATGGGGTCCTGCAGAAACAACTGTCAATACACGCTCGTATGTGTACTTTTTCTGGTTAAGACGGTTTGGAAGCAGACATCTCATTGGTGTAGCTCTCGTGCAGCGGATTAGTTCGTTAATTGATTCGATGGCGGCCAAATTGAACAGTGGTCCTGTAATTGGAGCCAGTGAGTTGACGGGGGCCGAAATATCTGGTCTATTTTGGGTTAACCAAGCCAATTATTGCCGCTTTGATCAAAACTCTGGATACATGGCCTTATGCCGTAGGAGCTTGATACGGTTGACGAACTGTGTCTGGTGGAGTTTGTAGCTATTTGCTATCTTCTGGACATTGATTCCGGCAAACTTGAAGTTCTGGTACTCTCTGTCTTTGGAATCGAAGCGAACTTCGGTAAATCTGGACTGGTTATCAAATTCAGGATATCCAGTACTGCTTGTGTCATCTACATATTCCCCAGTTACGCCAGTAAGCTTGTTATTCACTGTTTTGAAGAACAAGGACAAGTCTCCCGCTGTTGGGGTCATTGACGAATCGTGGCGTAAGTGCCTGGTGAATGTAGAGTTCCAGTAATCACCTGAGTCGCTTAGCCCGTAGATTGGCTTCAATAGTTTCAAAAGCTGATTCTCCGAAAGTCGAAATTCCGCTGCTGGTTTTACGTATATGTCGCGCAAAAGCTGGTGGGCTGACTGAAAATAGGCCTACAAACGTCCTGTGACCAGAGAGGGAAACCAAATAGTGCGGCAATGGCGACGAGGACACGGATGGAAGACTGCTTCAGTGTGGTACCCGTTTGTACCAGAAGATGTTTTTCGAAATCAGTGTGACCTTTGGCAATGAAACGCGCTTTGTTAACTTCATTATCCGTATCCTTGTTCCCAATAGAAAGAGCAAAATGAACATAAAGGACGCTGTGCGACAATGTCGGATCCAATTCTTCGCGGAAGACGATTTCGTATACGCCACGTCGTTTGTAAGAAATGTACATGAGGTCTAGGGCTATTTCTTGGTTCAAACGGATGTCAGCCTCCGGAATTGAAACACGGAAGCGAAAGGGAGAGGCGGAGAACTTCCGGTATGATTTGAATTTTTGAGCAATGTCCTGGAGTATCCTTTGGGTATCCGTCGTGGTGTCTTTTGATTTAGCACGTTTTAAGAGGTTATAGAGCTTTTGGGCACTTGGATGGAAAATGTTTTCATGGAACTTGGATAGTTGGGCTCTCGTAAACAAGACTGCAGAGTTCTTCCAAAACAAAAACATGTGACCGTTCTTCCGTAATTGAGAAACGGAACTCTTTGTACTGTGATTCACAAGCTCATTATTCACGTTGTTTAAATAGACACCACAGCGATCAAGGAAGTCGAGTCGAATCAGGCACGGTGTGTCGGCGTCAACGACATCGATCGAAAAGGAGTGGAATGCGTTTGTGGGTAAGGGTACTCTGACGTGCAGCTGCCCTAGGCTGTTTTGATTTCCGTCGCCGAATTTGAAGGCATACGGTGACGGACAAAACGTGCAGGGGAGCATTGCGATAGTAACGATGTGTACATTGGTATGAAATCACGGATATCTGGGGGTTCCTTGGGCCTTTCATTGGAGATCGTGCGGCCGAGTCGATCTCCATCCAAAAACCTTCATCCGCGCTGCATGGCATGTCGTGTACATGCAGGAGTGGTGAAGTGGTTGGGGTTGGGAGTTCACGACTGGTTAGCGCGTTGGATATATAAGCCGCACTTGAGTTGGCGTTTGCTGTACCTTCATTAATTCCAGCTTCACCGATTGGGCTTTGTTCTGGGTCGGGTGAGTGATCCTAAACAAGGAGCGATTCCTTCAGCTGTTCCACTGTTGCATAGGCGTCATCGTCGAGTTCAGTGAAGATGATTCTCTTGGACCGAGATTGTTTGTACCATTGTTTCGCTAGCTGTTTGTTTCGGTGAATACGGGCTTCATTGCGGGGTTTAGGACACGTGAAAAGCCTGCAACCTTTCTGCTGACAATTCCAACAGACCTTGAGTATCATGGGAACTTCGGTGTGTTGCGGCTGGACTCGTCCTTGGTTGTAAGGTCTAGTTTCAAACCTCGAGGGTATGACTGTTGAACGGCTGGTCGATTGTCTGGCGTAACGTCCTTGTCCGACAAAGTGAACTGAAGGATCATAATCTGGTGGTCCTTCGACTACGTTTGCAGTGGAAAGAGATGACTAAAGGCAATATCAGCCGAAGATGCCCATTGCGTCTTCTACGCTGTTTGCGCACGGTTTTGTCCTGCCGTGAACTGGCGTTGGTTTCTTTCAGCACTGAATAACTCCGACATCAAGTCTATGTATGATAGATGCTTGGAATTGACTTTTGATAAGATGTTTTGGGACAATGAAATGCCTTGAACTGCGCCGCGAAGGAAGTTGCGCTTGCGTCTGTCCGTTCTGTCTTCCTGGTGAGCCATTGGTGCAAGGAGATCAATTTCTTTCACGAGAAGGTCCAAAGCTTCACGTTCAGAAACATTTTCCGTCACGAAGTCAGTTAGATGGAGGTCCTCTAGTTTTGCAGACATATCTTCCCTGGTCTTCTCCGAAGCGTAGCGAGCATTGAATACTGCTACAACAACGCCCAGTTTTGAATCAAGCCCTTTACTTCTCCCTTGAAAAAGTGCAGCGCGTCTCCAGCGAGAGAAAAATGCGGGTACTGAATTCTTAGATCATCGTTAATCTTCTTCAGATTACAGTAGTCCATGCAGGAAGAAACATGATCATTCCAATCCTTTTCAAGATCGCCTTTGAATTTGCCGCGCTTTTCTCGGTAACGGCTGGTGAAAAACGTTACGCGCTTTTTCTCATGTTTATCATCTGCTACTCCCACATTTCGGTCTGTAGAACCTCTATCGACATTGATAGGTTGTGGAAATTGAAGCTGGAACGATATTTGTGCTGCCAAAGGTGAACCGCTTCCTCCAGGTGAGTAAAGAATCGCATCTCCGTTTCGAACGGCGTCCAAGTAGTCCATAGCACGCTTAGGTTGCACGGCAAACTCCTTATCATTCCAAATAGCTGTTATAACTTGCCCATCAACCTTCCAGTATCAGATGTCTGAGGAACATCAATGTCTCGTTGTTCCAAGAACACACGAATTCGTTTGTAGATCTCGTAGTTGCTAACTATATCCGGGTTGACAAGCTGCATGGCTCCAATGTCTTCACGAATTGCCTCAAGAAGATTTTCACCGCTCAGCGGAGGAACAGTCTGCATGAAGCTTAAGAACGAGTTTGCAAGACCTCTTTGCAAGTTGTTGTGAAGGGAAATTGTTCCACACGGTTTTGCGGGGTCGGCAGACATGATGATTGATGCCGTTTGTTTTAATTCGCGAATGTCCACACACTCAGGGAAAAGAGCGGGGGGGGGGTCGGTTATGTGCCTACCGAATAACGCAGGTTCTCCGTGTGTCCGCGGAGACAGGCGAAGAGGACTGAGCGCTAGCGTACTGACCGTGGTCAGTACCGTATATTGTTCAATGTCGCGTAAAACAAATCCTACCGATTAGGAGAAAAAACTATGAATCTGTCTATCAGTCATAAGTAGGAAAGATGCTGCGTAGACGAATGGGCGTATCGATAGTTTAGTTCGTAGACAAAAGGAAGTATCGATATTGTAGTGGTACAAGTCATCGATATAAGGATTTTGATAACAAAAGAAAGAATCTGTGCGCCCATTAAAAGGTGTCGTGTATCGCGAAATCTAAAGTGGACGTGTGGAATCTGTATATCATAATAATGATACTTTGTTTAAGGCGTCGAAGTTTACTTTGGTACCAAAAACTAGGCACAAGCATATAAATAGGCGTGAGCAGGTCGAAGAACTTAATCGAGTATTTGAGAGGAAGGAGCATCACAATAAGTGTTCGGAAACCAACAATACAGGAGGGTCCTATTTATCGCGCTTGAAGGTAGCACAGGTGATGACCGACGTTGAGGAAGTGACTTTATTGCAATCAGAAGACCCTGGGTGGTTCTTAGCCAGGGCCTTCCAATTCACATTGTGAGATAGCGCCGAAAGGCGTGTAAGTTTCCTATAGGCGCGACCCGTGTGGAGTCCGTACGCGGGGCGTGCGTGTCAAACGAGGCCGGTCGGGGAACGGTGACGCGTGGAGACGAGCGCCAGCACCGGGCGGGCGTAGGGAGACTGGGCGGTTGGGAACGTCAGGCGGGATCGAGGTACGCGCGAAGAGTCCGAACGGCTTGTAAACCTGTAGATATCCCGTACGGAATAACGCTTCAGGTCTGCTATAGAAACGATACTTAGATTGGGACGGTGGTGCTTACCCTTTACTGTTTGGAGGGTGGCGGGGAGCGGAGGTGCATAAGTAGTGTGCACCTCCGAGCTGCAACCCGCATTAGAGTCCGTAGTGGCACATGCACCCATGTGGCGAAAATATCACGAGGTGGGGCGCGCCAACTATCTACAACTATGCTACGTGGTAACCTACTGTACATGTCCGTCCGGCGTGCCATCTTCGCACACGTGTGCAACCAGGCCACTTGCAATCATTCCTGACCACGCCCTTCTTACCTGACAACCCGCTCGGATCCACCATACTACAGACCCCCCTCCTAGAGTGCGCGACGTCCTCGGAGTGCCAATATCCTAGGAAATAGCTGGTTGAGTGCCAACCGAGCGGACGCGGCGTGGCGTCTGCAAACCGACACGAAACGCTCTAGAAGCGACTGGTCGCGTTATACGGGCCCGTTCGGAAGTCCATATCGTACCACAGCAGCTTGAAAATACACGCCATACCACAGCCGTTCGGGAGTGCACGTCATATCACGCCCGTCGGCGAGCGATCGTCGGCGGCGTATTTAAGCACTTCTCTTCGCCGGGCGGAGCAACGCGTAGACTCCAGAGAGGACCGGTACGGCGGCTGCGAAGAGTACGCACTGTAGTATCCACTCTAACGGAGAGAGCAGACACCTGTGACAGCGTTCGGACTGCCGATGGGTCGCTTGCGGCGAAGTGAAAGGGGTGGTAGAGCTACAACACCAGCGAGCTGGAAGTGGGGTGTAAGACCACTACTCGCCGGCGATGGTGAACAGTGCAACTATAAAACGTTGATGGGACGTAGGTACGAGACGGCTCGTGAAGTGGTTGGGGGCTGACTATCTACTATAGCTCGTCCGGATCTCCGGTTAAGGAATCCTAAGCGAGGAACAGAATAGTCATGATGCCCATGTTGTCTCCTTTACTTGGAGTCGGCGCTCACCTCTGGTACACCATATACTGTGTGCCAGGGTGAGTGCCCAAATAAAAATATAAATAATACCCAGTGGTCAGCCACTTAGCCAAACCACTGTATGGGTATGGTCCCTAATGGACGTCTAGCTACAAAGGGTAGTAAAACCAGCCACGTGGATCGCCACTACATGCGCCGTTGCAAGCCAGTCCACTCGTGATACCACTTGTTCCACTAAGACATTCTGCCTCTAGGCATCCTATGCGGGATGCCGTTTCATATCACAAGTTTGATGACATCACTCACTTATGAGTTCCAACCGCGACTTTGCGGAAAATCATCATATCGGATTCCCCCACATAGTAGAATACTACACGGACTCAGGAGGCTGCGTCCTTCCGTTCGGTTCGACAATGGACGACAACAACGGGGCTGTCAACCACGACCGGGAGGAGAGCGTGGGGCGCCAGCCGACGCCGGTCCTCGCGGACATACCGGTACCGTGACGGGCACCTGTAACTGCACACGATGCAGCTTCCGCGGGGCGTTTGTTCGGTTCCCAGGGTGGCAGTTACGCGATCTG
Organism: Agarophyton chilense; assembly: GCA_030374765.1. Lineage (NCBI taxonomy): Eukaryota > Rhodophyta > Florideophyceae > Gracilariales > Gracilariaceae > Agarophyton > Agarophyton chilense. Next base: position 421,660 of record JARGXX010000095.1, on the reverse strand, counting down.
GGACGCCCGACCGACAGGAATTCCGCCGGCGTCGGCGGGGAATCCTTCCGTGCCTTCGTTTCTTCCGTTCGGTGCGATACAGCCGCAAATGGTAGGGCGTGTGGGTGCGGGCGTGCTGGTACCCCCGTTCGGATATCCAGCGCCTGGCGCAGGCTTACCCGGTGTGTTTCGAAACCCGCTCCATGGGTAGGAGCACGACCACCGCTGGCGACGCCCGCAGGGCCGTAGGTGTGGGCCGGCCGGGAAAGAACCTCCGTTTTCGGTTGAGACGCTGATCTCGGGGGACGAATGGAGCAGATGTTCGGACTCGCGGCGGTTCGGCGCAATACCGACGCAGCGAACGTTCTTCGAACGAACCGGCCGGAATCCGAAGCGGACGCGCCACGAGGCGTGGGGCGCGCGTTGGAGGCATCTTACGCGAATAACCGGTTGGGAGGGCGACGAGACGGTGGGCAGCTGTGACATGCCGTTTCTCCGTTGTCCGGAAGAGTATGACTACCAAGGTCGTATGCGCGACTTCGTCACGCGCTTGCTGTCTGACGAGGGTATTCCCGACCCGCACGGTAACCTTTTGGGGCTCGTGATGTTTTCCCTTCCATGCGACGGGCTCTACTTTCTGAACCGACGCCGATGGGGTGATCATGTCGCGACCGAAGCGCGAATCCGGTCGGGCTTGGGTGGTTTCATGCACGGGTGGCTCAACGTGAAGTTCTTCGACGTTCCGGTGTGCAGGTATCCGCATCGGTCGGCGACGAGGAGCGTGATGCCCTATGAACGCTGCAGGAAGCCTGCCGGGCGAATGATGAAGAGCCTCCCGATTCGGTCGTCGAAGCCTTAAAGATGGCGGCTGAGGTGTGAGTACCCCGCGTGGATGCGTTCACCAGCCTGTTGAGCGCGGAGATGGTCAGTACTGTCGACTTAATGTCATATGTCAGCGCGGTCTGCGCTGAACTCCTCCAGCACCGCGTCAATACCTTCGGGGACATAATAACCCGACCCGGTGGCGCCACGGTATCTCAGCTCATTGGGCATCTGGACCTGTCAATGGGGCGTGCGAATGACGCCGCCCATGAGTTGCTGCAGAGAATCCGAGCGGCGATACGGTCCGGGTCATTTTCCGCAGCGCCTGGGGTTTCCGGCGTCCCGGCGGCTGACGTCGTGGCGGGCGCATCGGTTCCGGACCGGGCGGGGAATCCTGAGGACCCGTCGACGGTGGGGACGGCGGCGCAGGCCGCTGCGGCGCCGCGGGGGGACGAAGAAACCGGAGAGCCGACTCCTGGTCGGGGTCCAACGAACGAGGCCTCCGTACAGGCCCGGCCTCTGTCCTCTCTGGGTCGTACCGTTCGGGGTGTCGCGCACAGTAGTGCGGTTAGTGCCCTCTTTCAGCCGTCTGGGCGTCGTTCGGGCTCCCCGTCGCCAGTACCAGGTCCTGGGAACGCCGGCAGGGGTGCTTTGAGAGGCCAGCGGGGAGGCAGCCGCGGTGGGCGTCGTAGAGTCAGGGACTTTGCGTTTCTTCCGGTGAGTTCCCGTATCTCGAAAGCGTCTTCTCCGCCCGGAAAACGAGGAATGTGAGTCATTCCTTCCTGCGGTTGAACCTGAGTAAACGATTTTAACATCTCCGTCATGCCTCACGGCGCGGGACACGGTGCTGCGACACGTGCGAGATTGCGGTGTCTGAGCGCGCGTCGCCACGCGCGTGCACCACGTGCGTGTCCCACCGGTGGGCGCCGGTTGGCGGGTTTGCAGACTTAGAGTGCACGTGCCGATACAGCAATGCCCGGCTAGGTCGGTATCCGATTCGGTATACAGTAACGCGTGTAGTGCGCCTTTGTGTCAACTCAAAGAATCACAAGTCTTTTGGCCGTGCGGAGAGTCCAAATCGGCCATTTTCAGAGCCTGGAAGGCTTCGTTTTTGAGATATCGGCCAGGACATTTTTCTGCGTTTTTGATGCCATACGGAGTGGTAATTTCCGCGTCGGATTTTTTTGATTATCCTTGTAGGTAACCGCTCGGTCCGGCGTGGAGCGCAGCGCGTATACGCTTGCCGCGGTTATGCAGGCGGGCACCGCGGGGGCAGGCGGGCACCCGGTGGCGTGTTGTAATCGGTGTACGCGTGTTGCCCGGCCCCCGGCGGGCCGCGGTGCCGGAGTTACCCAGTCTACAAGAGTGTTTGTCGCTGTGGTGATGGTCGATGTCCATGCCCGGTTGTGTTGGGGTGCGGTGCTGATGGAGTCGCACGGAGTCACTCCTTCCTTCTTTTTGCCGCGAGATGGCTCCACACACGCTGTGGACTACCGATCGGAGGTCAACTGCGAGATTCGGCCGGAGGCCATGTCCGATTTCGGAATGCCTCCTGTCGTTCGGCTTTGGCGCTTCCATTATTGGCTAATAAAGTGTTGCGGAAGATTGTTCGGAGCTTCCCAAGAGTCTTCCGCGGCATTGCAACCGTACCAGCGTACGCGATAAACAAGGCCTTGCGGAGGGTCGTCGGCCAGACCATGGTCAAGCATTTGCTCGACAATTCCAATGCTGTCCGGTTGGGTAGTGTTGGCCGAGTCGGGTTGTGAAGGCTCCGTTCGGTGATTATTTCCAGCGGAGGACGAGGTAGTGTCCGTCACGGCTTCCTCGGCGAACGGGTCGTCCGTATCAAAAGTTACCGTGCGGGCGCGTTCTGTGGTGACCGGGGCCGGTTCTGTCCGAACAGGGACGCGACTGACGCGGTCGATGCTGACGGTATCGTGAATCTCGTCAACATCAATCGTGACTGTGCTGTCCGTCGCGGAGATGGCTTTGTAGTTCCCCGCCGTCCTCGGTAACAGTTTGCGCGAGGTACGTTTGTGCTCTTCGAGCACGCCACCGGTCGGCGTTGTCGTAGAACGGTCGAGGAAAACCTCATCCCCGGCCGCAAATGACTCCAACTTCCGCACGGCTTATCAAAGTCCTCCTTGTAACGGCGCTGTGCGTTCATCAGCCGATTCCGTGCGGATTGAAGCGTTGCCTTAAGCAGCCGCAATGTGTAACGCTTCATCTGCCCCGGCGTAGGTTGGGCCGGTGTGGCAGCATCTGTAGCGGAACTAGGCTCGTCGAGCACCACGTTTGGAGGTACTCGGGTAAGAGTAAGGTCGAACGGCGTTGTGCCCGTACTTCAGTGAATCTGTAGATTGTAACCGTACGTAAGTGGTTGCACGTACGCGTGCCAGTTAGACTGGTGATCCGCAACGTAGTGCCTTAGCCGCTGAACCAGCGTCCTACTAAACCGTTCGGCTTGACCATTGGTCTGCGGGTGGTACGCCGTTGTCGTGACGTGTTTCGTGCCAAACGCCCGGCAAATTTCCTCGAAGAACTTCGAGACAAACTGAGGTCGGTTATCGGTGAGCAAGTAGTTGGGAATTCCGTACGGGTAAGCCCAATTCTCTAGGAACGTCCGGGCAACCCCGGGGCGATTGTGGACCGTAGCGGAACTGCTCTGCAGAGCTTTGTGAACCGGTCGGTGATGCCGAGGATGTACTCATGTCCAGTGACTGACTTCGGAAATGGACCGACAATGTCAATTGCCACGAACTCAAGTGGCAAGAGCTTAAGCCGCTTCTGTGAACGGTTTTGTGTGCCGCGCATTGCAGCGCACGAGTGGCAATCCCAAGCGGCTTGATAAACATTATTAGCCATCTTCGGCCAGTAGAAGTCCGTTCGGAGAGTGTTTTACATTCGAGTCCCGCCCGGGTGTCCTTCCAAACGCGGGTAATGCGAAAGACAGAGGACGCGCGGAACTAGCGAGCGGGGTACCGCCTTCTGTAGGGCTCCTTCCAGCGGGGAGCGACGGACGAGAACTCTGTAACGGTTGATGTCGAAGAGGGTAATCCCGTTACCCACGTCCTTCCACACGGATTTGCAGTACTCGTCCTCCGCCTGCGCTCGGATGAGCTCTTCCAAAGTGACCGGTCGGACGTTTGTCTCCTCCTCCACGATGGCCATGACCTCGAGGCAGCCGATCGGGTTCTGACCATCGTGCCAGTCAAGGACAGTTTCTGTCTTGACCTCACCGTCAACGGTGATGTCCGCGACGAGGTCGTCGTTCTCTTCCGCGCGGTCTGCAAGAAGTAGGCATGGGACCTCCTCGTCCAGGGGAGTGGTGTCTTTTCCGTCCGTCAGGATTCGCGACAGCGCGTCAGCGGCCTGGTGTTTTATGCCCGGCCGGTGGACTATGTCGAAGTCATACTCCATGAGACGAAGTCGCCAACGAGCTAGCCGTCGAGATGCGTCCGCCAGGTTGAGTATCCACCTCAAAGCGTGGTGGTCCGTAAGGAGAGTAAAGCGGGCTCCCTCGAGATACGGTCGGAGATGCAGTATTGCCCACACGACAGCGAGGCATTCCCGTTCGGTTGTGGAATATGACCGCTCGGCTTTATTCAGCGAGCGGCTCCAGTATCCGATCGGAAGTAAACCACCGTTAGGTTGCTTTTGTAGTAAGACACAACCGACTTTCTTGTCGCAGGCGTCGGTGTCCAGGACGTACGGCATATCTTGACGCTGGATAGCCAGAATTGGGGGTCGTATAAACCGTTGGCGGAGTTCCTCAAAGGCCTCGTGTTCCGGATCGGTCAGGGCCTCGAAGTAGAACGGTTGGTTTTTTTCGAGCTTGCGGTTCAGCGCGGCCGCAATTCGGGCAAAGCTTTCAACAAAACATCGGAAAACGTTGCACAGTCCGAAGAACGAACGGAGTTCGGTTTGGTTAGTGCGAGGTTTGGCCGCTCGGATAGCGTCCTGGGTCCTTGTGGAGACCTGCAGCTTGTCCGGACGGATAACGAGACCCAGATAATCGACAGTACCGCTGAAGAATTGGCACTTATCCAAATGGAGAGTGATACCGGCCGATCGGAGTAATGAAAGAATGGTCCGAACATGGTCGAAATGCTCCGAAACCGTGCGGGAGTAGCTGATAACGTCATCAAGATAGACCAAGGCATATTGCCACTTGACGCGGGACAGTATGATGTTCAAGGCCCGTTGCAATGTGGTGGGGGCGTTCTTCAAACCGAACGGCATTCGAACATACCTGTACAGTTCCATTTGGGACGTCAACGTCGTTTTATCCCGGTCGGCTTCATCCACTTTGGTCTGCCAATACCCGCTGTTTGCGTCCAAGGTGGAGAATATTTTCGCTTCTCCAAGAGAATCGATGCATTCGTCCATTCTCGGTAGTGGGTAAGTATCCCGAACGGTGATCTCGTTTAGTCGGCGGTAGTCCACACAGAAGCGTAGACTCCCGTCTTTCTTCTGAGCAAACACGAACGGGCTCGCCCATTCGGCCGAGAAAGGCTCAATTACGCCAAGCTTCAACTTCTTGGTGACCTCCTTACGTTCCAGTTCGCGACGCGCCGGACCCGCACTGTATGGCATCTGGTAGATCGGCTTCGTACCAGGTTTCAATTGGATCCTGTGCTTTGCTGACGCGATACGGCCTAGATGGCCGTTCCACATGTCCCGAAACGGTTTGAGGAGCTCGATAACCCTTTCCCGTTCGGACTCGAATTCGGGAGACAACTGGACCTTTGCGATCCAGACGTTCTCTGCATCAGGCGTTGGCTCCTGTCCGGTGGGCTTCGACACATCTTAAACGGAAAGAGATGCGTCATTGGGGCCCCCCTCTTCAGTTTCGTCGCTCCGAGACGGAAAGTCGGGTGTTATTAATGCGACGGGGGAAGGTAAAGCCAGGCCGATGATTTTGCCTTTGTGAAGGCGTACCGGGCGGTCGGAATAGTTAGCCACCTGAACGTAGAAGGCCACGTCCGGTCGGATTCTCATTACCCCGCCAGCCAAGAGGGTTAATTCCTCTTTATGAGCCGAGGGGTGATGTCCTTGGATAAAAATGAGGCCAGCGGCCCGGGATGTTACCAGTACATGGGATTCCGACATCGGTGGTATAGAAACCGGACGGGCAGCACGAATCTTGTTCTACGGAGTCTCCCGAACGGTAGTTGGGGCAGGTAGCATGGGTGTCCTGGACGGTGTTGAGCTTTGCCCGGACGCGGATTGAATCGCCACAGGGGGCGAGTGGCGTAGTACAAGAATCCGTTTCGGAGGTAGTATCGCCAAAACGTACTTGTCTAGGAAAGACGTGCCGAGTATGCAGCTGGCAGCCAGATTGCTGGCTACCATAAACTGAACCCGGACGGTCAACGCGCCAGGCAGGACAAGGAGGGGTACGACCCCCAATATGTCCATTCGGTTGCGGGACGCATCCGTAATGTTATCTACCGAACGGGGTTGCAAGTGTCCTCGCCAGTGGGGAGGAAGGTGCCAGTACACCGGTAAGTGGAAACATTACCGATCGGGAGAAGCCGACGGAGAAATTCACTTTATAGTGCAAACTGTTTAACAACATTACTGGCGCGGCCGGATCGGTTTCATCCAAAGCGTCCGCAGGGTATTGCTCCACCAGGTCGGAGGGAATACCCGTGTAATCTGTCTCGGTGAGGCTTTTCGGCCTAGGAGAGTCGTGCGCCTCTACACGCTCTCCTCGGCGTTTTCCTGTTCCGTGACGGGCTGAGCTAGGGGTTCGTTCTTCATGACCATAACCGGTCGGGATGAGCTAGCGCGGAATGGAGTAGCCCGTGCGGAAGTGCCCGAGCGTACGCAAGTAGAAACCCGAGCGGAGCCATTAGGACCGTCACGGTTGCAGTGTCCCTCTTCACGACGGAGTTGGTAATTTTTCTCCCATGCGGCAAGTAAGGCTTCCCGGACGTCCGGAGGTACCATCTGACAGCAATTTGGTTCCCGTGAGAAACAAATCCGGCACGTACGGTTCATGAATCGTCCGGGCGGCGCTGTACCAATCGGAGGCATCTGAAGGGTACCTGGGGTCATAGCGTGTGCCGTACGGTAAGTGCCCGAGTTGGAAAATGTTGAAGACGACGGTGTCGTCAGGGCCGACGGGGCGGAGATTCCACGCCCAAAGGCGAGAATCGCTTCGCCATCTTCCGTGTCGGTATCAAAGGAATCCGTCGGGGTTCCCACGCTCAAGACTTTCCGTGCGGAACTTCGGGGAGTGATCAGCTTCGTGCCGGGCGGCGTCTCGGTCCGGACGGACTGGCGTCTAGCCGAGCGGTGGGTGTACCCGTAGGACTCGGCGTATCGGGCGAGTGCGTCGTATCCGATGTGCGGATGAGACGTGAGGTGATTTCTCACCTTCGCCCGCATAGCGGGAAGCAATACCTCCACGAAGATAGACGTCAACCTCCGGTCGGGAAAGACATTGCCGCAACGAAGGGCCTTCGTCCAAATCTTCTGGGAGTATTCCATTTCGGACATCCCAGAGGACTGGTGGTACAGAGTAACCTCCTAGTAGGCGTCGGCAATGACTTCATCCGTGGCGTACGTAGTCAATAGAAAGTTGACAACTTCCGAGTAGGTACGGAGCATTTTGCAGCGCCGCACGTCAACGGCGCCCGTTTCTCCAAAGAGGCGAGACTGGATCAACGCGTGAGCCGATCCGGTCAGGTAGAATTGGAAGCACCAAAGTGCTGCTCTCTCGGACAGTCCGTTGTGGTTGCAGGCGGTTTTAAACCGCTGCAAAAAGTTCAGAAATGAAATAGCATCAGCTCCGGAGAAGGAATGTTCCTTCATCTGGACATTAAACTTCTTTTGGTAGCGCGCGATTCCCCGCGCTACCTTCGACTTGTACTTCCGACTACGGTCGTTGAGCCGGTACGTACGGTATTCCACCACCTTGGTGAAAAGTTCGTTCAGGGGCTTGATGCGCCTGGGTGCAGACGTCTCCGAACGGGGACGATAACGATCGGAGCGTCTTTTGCGAGCAGAACGGTCTGAGTCAGAGTCACTGTCAGTACGGGAAACGACATCCGAACTATCCGAGCGGTCAGAATCAGTGTCCGAATCGGAGAGGCGTCGTTTCTGTCTACGACGACGGCTCTTCCGTGCGCGACTGTGGCGATCCGAATCGGAGTTACAGTCAGCCCTACCGCCTTTCTTACGGAGGCCTCTTCCCACGTCATCAGAGGAAGAGTTGTCTGAACGTCCGTTCGGATCATCTCGGTGTGATTTAACCGGACGGACTGGGACCATGGGGGCACTCTGCTGTCCCCCTTCATGTGGTTCCAGAATCCGTTCGGGTTCGTGATCCGGGGCTACGTCCGGGCGGACCATTGAAAACTTTGGGAGGGGTGGCAACGTCGCCGTTGCCGTATAAACTGCCGGTCGGTCTTTCTTATTCCTTTTCTAAACCCGATCGGTGTCAATTGCTGCAGCACCTCCTCGACGGTCTCGAGGATCATCGGGGAGATGATTTCGGAGAGCAACTCCGGTAGGCGCTCGTGCAGATAGCGCTCAACCCGAACGGGAACGCGGGACTCGATCTCTGTCTTGACCTTATAGTGCCAATACGGTTCGAGTTCCTTCCACAGTTCTGTAAGCGCCCGCGGAGGGCTATTCGGAGGGTCCTGTCCGATCGGAGCGGGGGACTGCTGGGCAGTCCCTGCAACGGCCGAACTGACTGGGGTGCTTTCGTACCGTGCAGATGAGGAGGCGGAAAGCCCAGGGGGCCTCGAGGGTTTTCGGACGAGAACCTCGGGGTTCACCAGGCGGAATTACAGGGCAGGTGCAGTGCTGCGGATGCTCCGGCGGCCAACCGAAGCGATGTCCGAAGCGGTCTGCAGGGGTGGCTCGCCAGACGGAGCCAATTATTTTTCGACATCAACCCGTGCAGTCGACTCCACGTTTGCGTCACGAGACTGCATCGCGTGAATCCTTTCCAGATCTGATCTAACCCGTTCGGTAAACACGAATCCCACTTCTAAGTCGGGAGACCAATGTGAGATAGCGCCGAAAGGCGTTTAAGTTTCCTAGAGGCGCGACCCCTTGCGGAGTCCGTAAGCGGGGCGTGCGTGTCACACGAGGCCGGTCGGGGAACGGTGACGCGTGGAGACGAGCGCCAGCACCGGGCGGTCGTAGGGAGACTGGGCGGTTAGGAACGTCAGGCGGGATCGAGGTACGCGCGAAGAGCCCGAACGGCTTGTAAACCTGTAGATATCCCGTACGGAATAACGCTTCAGGTATGCTATAGAAACGATACTTAGATTGGGATGGTGGTGCTTACCCTTTACTGTTTGGAGGGTGGCGGGGAGCGGAGGTGCATAAGTAGTGTGCACCTCCGAGCTGCAACCCGCATTACAGTCCGTAGTGGCGCCTGCACCCACGTGGCGAAAATATCACGAGGTGGGGTGCGCCAACTATCTACAACTATGCTACGTGGTAACCTACTGCACATGTCCGTCCGGCGTGCCATCTTCGCACACGTGTGCAACCAGGCCACTTTCAATCATTCTTGACCACGCCGTTCTTACCTGACAACCCGCTCGGATCCACTATACTACACACATCTCGAACAACGAATAACTTTATTTGCGCCCTTGCAGAAAATTTTGAAGTCAGTGTTCGTGCCCTTTCCGAGATAGTGCGTGGAGAACCTACTAGTTATGGTGGGACAAAAAATTCTGAGAACTCTACAGAAGCTGTAACACATTTGGAGCTGCGATTGAGAGCTTCGTGTCACGTTCTAAACATGCGAACCTCTTCCGCTCTGACGCAAAATGATTACGAATATATGCAAGCATTTCTGTTATCTTCAAGAGCAACGGCGCTAACTTCCAAGACAAAGGCCGACTTAATGAAAGAAATGAGTAGGATCGGGCGTTCGCTTTCTAGTTCACTTCAAAAATCGCAAGTCGTCGAGAAAATTATACATCTTCAAGCCGATGTTAAAAAGGTAGAAGTTGTCCAGGAAGACAATACAACTGAATCATTAAGTCCAGAGCAGTGTGAAGGAGCAAAGATTACGGTTGGGTCTTGTAAGCCGCCAGAGCCTGACGTATCTTACAGACGCCATGTGGACTGGCCGACCTCAGCTGGACCTATCTAGAGAACAATTTTATTTTCTTTAGTGTGATGGAATAGCCTTACGGGGCTAGGGAGATCTCAGCGTCTCGCCATTGGTATTTACTTGGCTCGAGTGACGCTTCTCTCTTAGAATCGGTGTAACGCAATGACTGTTGGGTCAGCGTACGGGTCTCGACCGGTGGTAGCGTGGTAGAGCGGGTCCTAAGGTTCGAATCCTTGACGGCGGCACTCCCAGAGTACTTAGTGCAATGGGCGGGCGTTTACTGCGTAGTCATACAGGTTGGAGCTACGGAAACGATGGCTTGAAGACCAAAGGGTGGAACTAATATACCAACGGGGGTTATTTATTATCATAACGGTGCCTACCGTACTCTAAGGGAGAAGCGTCACTCGAGCCAAGTAAATAATACTGGCGAGGCGCTGAGACCTCCTTGGCACTATAATGATAATCTATTACACTAATTAAAAAAAAATAATAATCTACATGAGTCCACCTGAGGTCGACACGTCCACTTGTCGCCTGTAAGATACCTCAGGGCCCGGCGGCTTACAGGGCTCAACCGCTATCACCGCTCCTTCACATATCTCCCTCCTTAGAATTAGACCGTCACGGGGAAGTCCAAATTGCCTCACACCTTCCTGGGGGTCTGGCTCTAACTGGACCTATGGGTGAACCTCCGATCTTGCCTTCGGGGTCCGAACGTCTTGATACTCAGCGTCCTAATGGCCTGGACACGAGCGGTGCCGTGCCCGACATGTCGGCGTCTTATGACCAATCCGGCGGTTAGTTGCTCTCGTTACCAGTGGGCACGACGGGGCATTGCATTGCCACCATCCTCGGGGGTACCAGAGCGTAAGAGCTCACCTTTGGCGCCAGGTTGGCAATTAGTTTACCTAAGGTACTGTACGCACACCGGCGGGGGTTTCCTTTCCGCTTTCTTTATGCTTCGGTATTCCTCTGGCCACCCTACCCGTGTTGTCCGCCGTGAATCACGGTGCGCACTTCGCCCATTCAAGGTCACGTAAGTCATCCTGCCCGATTCGGTTTCATCTTTCCTTCTTCCCGTTGCGGTATTCCTCCATTGGTCGCGCGCGATGCCGCGATCGCCTTGTAAGCCCGTCGGATGCCATTCTCCCTCCGGACTGTGTCGCTTCCGTCTGGTTTCCTTTCCATTTCCCGGCGGACCAACCAGTGCGCAGTGGCACCATGGCTTCGAATAACCAAGCGGGGAGCTTCTCTGGATACCAAGTAGCTTAAGAGCTCCCCGGGGGCCGCTATGACCATACCATCGGACGAAATCCGCGGGCAGTGCGTCATGCCATTCTGCAATCGCGTTGGTATTACTGCCTCGATGGAGATTTCGACAGTCCTGAGGAAAGCTCACTCCTGGGCGCGTCGCTCGGTGTGCTACGCCGCGGTTGTCCACCAGGGTCAGGATATGAAAACTGCTACGGTCAATATCCGGTAGCAGAATACGCAGGTGATGTCCCAGCGGGTTACTGCCGACTTGGATGCCCGGTATGGTCTAAATTTGAGCGACCGGGGGGCTTCCGATGGTGACAATAGTTCCTCAGGAGAATACCCGCCGAAGAAGCGTGCTTGACTCGCTGGGGCCGGTTCTGCTGGTCCATTTGGCTCCTCGGGTGACCCTAATCCTGGTTTCGCTCCTGCAGGTTCCAATGAGGACGACGGAGTTACTCCTGCGCCGCCCCAGTGAGTCCTTTTGGTGTTGGGAGCGCTTCCGGGAACCTAGGGGTCATGCCAAGGGCTGTTAGGCCTCTGTTAGCTACTCGAATAAGTTAGATAAAGTAGTGCTTGTGCTTTCCCATGGTCTTTCTTGTATCTCAAATGGGCGTGCCCCTGGATGGCATCCAATCTTGAGAGCGTCTCGAGTCTTCCCCAGGTGTCTCCGAAGGACTGAACTTGTTCCCTGATACGGGAGCTACGACGAACCGTCGTGCTCCGGCGAACCGTCGTGTCGGGAGGCGGTTCGGGAGGGGTTTTGGGATTATTCGGACCGATGGTTGGATTATTCTGACCAATGGTTGCCCCCTCCTGAAGGTCGCGCTCCGAGTGGCTGATTCTGCGCAAATTGCAGGCCATAAAATTAGCCGGAATCGTTTGAGGCTCTGGCCAAGTATATTCCTCAGGTGTGTAGTCGAACTAACGGACGCGATAGCGCATAGTTCCATCTTCTCCGCGACCGGCGGAGATGATGCACTCAATCACATATTCCGGTTGATGTTCATCCTCCGGAAGGAGAGTGTGGTCCAGAGGGGCGAATCCATCGGAGTCGGTTGGGAGCGATGGGTCATAGTAGTTGGCATTAACCATCGTGTCCGTGGGGCTAGTCGAGTCCTCGGGAACTGCCTTAGGGGGTGTGGAGAATTGATAGTCGACATGAGGTCGTGGTGCTTCCGTTGGGCCAGGGGGCTGGGACGTTTGTGGCCCGGAGGACCTGGGGGCTCGTGTCACGCGGTCAATAGACATGGTGTCCTGTAGGCCGTCAATGAGTAACGTGATGGTGTGTTCATTGGCCTTAAGGACTTTTTATGGTCCCGTAGAGCGGGGTAAGAGCTTCCGTGTAGTGTCCTCGAGTTCCTCACTGTCCTTCGGTGGCCGGTCCAGGTAAACCAGTTCTTCTTTCCCAAAGGTCGGTGTGTTCCAAACGGCTTTGTCGAAATTGATCTTGTAGCGCCATCGGGCTTTTGTTAGTACAGTTCTGAACGATTAGAGAATGCGGTCAATGCGTCGGCGCGAGTAGCACTTCGCCTGGGTAGGAGTCATCCCTTCGGTTATGTTGTGGGGTATGATAGACTCCTTAAAGTCAACAGCTATCGGCGTCTGCGCTCTCGTTAGCGTTAAGTCAAAAGGCGTTGTCCCTGTGGAAGAGTGCACCTGCGTGTTGTAGGCATAAACAAATGGCTCAACGTAGTCGTCCCAGTCCTATTGGTGCTCCGAAACGTAGTGCACCAATCGGTCCAGAAGGGTGCGGTTGAAGCGTTCGGCTTAGTCATTGGTTTGCAGGTGGTACGCAGTGGTGGTCACATGTTTGATTCCTAAGGGAGCACAAACGTGTGAGAAGAATTTGGATACAAACTGGCTGCCGTTATCCGTAAGGAGGTAGAGTGGCATGCCAGATGGATATACCGAGTGGGACAAGACGGCCGTGGCGACATCCCTGGCCGTTGTATTCCCTAGGGGTAGGGCTCGGGTAAGTTTGGTAAACCTATCGGTTATAACCAAAAAAACCGTTTCCCATGGGACGACTTAGGAAACGGCCCAAGTATATCCATTGCGACAAATTCCATCGGACCTGCGGCCGGGAAGAGCTTCAATTTGGCTTGATGGTTGGGGCGATACCCTCGGATCTGTGCGCTCGATGCGCAGTTCCGTGCGGTTTGCCATAGATCCTGCGCCATTAGTGGCCAGTAGAAGAACTTTCTTAGGGTCTGGTACATTCGTCGGACTCCAGGGTGACCAGGCAAGCGGGGGAAACGGGCGAGGTACAGGAATCGCGCCTTTAGCGAAGTTGGTATTACCCGTTGGAGTGCGCCATCCAACGTTGAGCGGCGACATAGTAGTCCAAATCAGCCATAGTCTAATAGGCATCCTGGGGTTCCTACCAATTGGGCTGTTTCCTTGCAGTACTCGTCTTCGACCTGCGCGTGTAGGAGTTCCTCAATAGTTATAGGGAGGAGTTCTTTTTCCTCCGGGGCTATCGCATTAACTTGAGGTGGTGGCGAATTGGAAGGTACTGTCTCCCAGTCCAATAGGTATACTTCGTTCTCCTTTACCTCAGGGTCTTCTGATTACACGTTACCCATAAGGTCATCTGTTTCCGTATAGTCCTGAGGTCCATCGTCTGTAAAGGGGGTGGGCATTAGCTCGTCCAATGAAGTGTCATCAGTTCCGTCGGTAATGATTCGCGAGAGGGCATCTGCTGCCTGGTGCTTGGTGCCTGGCCTATAAGTTATCTCATAGTCATAGTCGGAGAGCCTGAGGCGCCACCTAGCGAGGCGACTCGATGCATCGGTCATGTTGAGTAACCAGCGGTGTGAATTATGGTCTGTCCTAATGGTAAACCTGGTTCCCTCGAGGTACGGACGGAGTGTCAATACAGACCATACGATGGCTAGACATTCCTTTTCGGTCGTACTGTAGTTTCGCTCCGCGCTGGTGAGCGTTCTGCTCCAGGTGATGTTTGCCAGTCCACGTGACGTCTGTAAGATCTCTCAGGTCCCGGCGACTTGCAAAGCCCACCGTTATCATTGCTCATTAACATTCCTCTAGAATGTGCCAGTCCGGCATTACATTGAATAGTTGCCAATCTTGAATGCCATGAAGATTTGCCAAACTGAAATGTAATGTGACGTTGGTCAGGGTATTCTGAAACAAAAGAGATTCATTACAAGAAATTTCTATATAAGGGCTCAGCCCGTCGCCTCCGACTAAACTAGGCACGAACCATAACAGACCTTGAGACTCCTCTGGAATTACCTCCAAATACACTTACATCTCTCTGTCACTCCTTTCCATCAACCTTCTCATCCTCCAGCCACGCCTCTAATATAATTAGAGCAACGCTCTCTTCATTTGACCCACACTTACGTTAACACATTTCTCGAAGCAAACGTTGCGTATGAAGCTTGAGAGCCCGTTGATTTGATAGACCACGTACAGTCGTTAAGTCGTCATTCTTAGTGAGTCCTGTTTCTTTGATGAGACATTTTTTGGTTGCCGGTTATCTTGGTTTATTGGTCTTGATGATTTTCTCCCGAAAACGGCGATTTCGGGGTCACTTTGACTGTTCTAAGCCTACATTTAAGCCTGTATGGAAGTTATTCGTATCATTTGATCTCTATAGTGTTTTTTCTTACGCGCTACTAAGCTAGGCTGGTACTTTCGCACTTTGGTTTGTTTGGTTGTTTTGGTCCTAGGATTTGTGATAACCCGCACCGTATTGTTTTGTTCATTCAAAAATGGCGTGTACAAAATAAATTCTCCGTCTGAAGGAGTTAGTTGTTGCTATAGTTTTAAAAACCGTACTTCATCTTCATCTTTCAAAAAGAAAGAGTTATATCTCCAGTGAAATTCGGGACAAAATTTGTAGATCTGCAGAAATAAAAGTGTAAAAGCGTTTTACGAGACAGAAATGACTCTATTTTTGAGTTTGCCTATTTCAATGTCAAGCATTGGCAGTTTTTGCTCATATTAGTTGTCGCAGCTCCAGTCAATAAATTTCAATGACAATATCGAAGAAAATGTTATTTCACTTTGGAATCTACATTTTTTCAGGACAGGTATAAGTGGGTCTTATTCGAGATAAAAAGTCTTAAGATTTCTTATGTTTACAGTAAATCGAGGATATTCTTAGTCATGTTCACAGTACGTTTTATCGTAAGTCTGAGTGGGGAACCATGGTTTTGTATGATGCAGTACAATTTGTGGAAGGAAATGGGACAACACATCATAGCTTTAAGTCCAAATAAAACTCGGTTTGTGTTCAAGACAAAAAAATACACAAGAATAACTTTTTACTGTATCACAGATTTGTATGTTCTATTCGGTGGCGATTTTCCCCGGCATTTCACAGGCGGCCAGCACTGCCAACGTGGAGACAGTTTTCTTCTCACAACCGTGATCCGAATTGGTCGGGTGCGCTCAAAACTTGCATGGAAGCATTCGAAGGGTAGAAACCTTGTACTAGGAAGTCTTTGGAAATGTAGGTGGCGCAGGTATACACAGGTTCCCTTGCATTGCTGTAATCCGAAAACTCACAAAAACATAAATGTGCACAGCAATGAAACTGAGTCCTCAGTCCACTTTATGACATTGTTGGCACCTAAGACTCTGCGGCACTTGAACACATACGAATCACCGGTTTTCCTTGGTAAATATATCACAGCCGTTCCTCGTTGAGACAAGGTTGAGCGTCCATCCAGGCTTCTGCAACGCGAAACGCTGGGTCTAAGATACTCTTATTCATCGAATAGACAACCAGCTTGCAGTGTGTATGTTCCTGGCCCACACTATGGATACGTCTACTTTTCGTTACTATGAACTCAAAATCGCCGCGAAACGCCTTCCAGGTCGAATGCTTCGGATTGACCCCATAGCAGTGGTTTTCTCGAAGGATGGCTCAAGTTCAGAGTGGACGGAATTGGGTCGCACCGAGAAGAGGTTAAATGAATGGAACCCCAAATTCTCTAATCCCATAGTCTTACCCGCCGACAACGACAACCAACGTCGAGTTGATCTGAGAGTCGATTTCTATAATAAAGAAGTCAAAGATGGGCGATTCTTAGGTGCAGCCGAAGTAAACATTTTTTCCCTCATCTTCGCCAAAGGACAGCCGGTTGAACTCGAGTTAAAGACACCGGATGCAACAAAAGGGAGTCCGCGGGTATTCCTAACGGCCTTGGAAGGGTTTAGAACCGAATCAGAACCATCGTCTGTTAAACTGAGCTTCCAACTCATGCAGACGAACTTCTATGGAGTGAGCATGCGAGTGTTTTACGAAATTTCAAGGGCGGGGGAGGGTTTATGGCACCCGGTGTTCAAGAGCTCCCACATCCTCCTTGACCAGCAGGGTTGGGGCCAATTCCCAACACATGAAATTTCCATGCGCGACTTGACAATGGACGTCGAAAGTCAAGGGATACTCATCAGCCTCTATCGCTACCGGCGCATTGGAACGCGTAAACTTCTGGGTCACTTCCAAACTTCAGTCAAGGAATTGACGAGAACAAGTGCAGGTGATTTCATTCCATTCTCAGCAAATCCAAACGAGGACATTTTGTCGGCGGACGTGCAAGTTCTTCATACACAGAAAAATGGTCTTCTATACGAATTCGGTCTGAAGCTTATCAATGTTCAGTGGAATGCCACTAACCTTTTAGAGAACCGTGTCAAGTAGACGTTTGGGCGTGGAAGGTGTTGGTTGTATCTTATCGCTCCAAAAACATAGTCCTGCATTGTAGAAATCAATTTGTTGTTCAATCGAAAATCATAATCTTGCATTTTTAAATTAACTTGCTCTTCAAGACGATGGCTTCTACTAGTGTCCAGAAGTTAAAAGATCGGGATCTTCTAATTCTTTACCCGCTTCTGCAAGTATGCGCTCAACTCTTTGTTTCTTTTGCACGTTTGAACTAGACTTGCCGGAAACTTCGGAAACATCCTTCATATTTGAATCGATTGTCGTACTCGCATCAAGGGGATATCCGGATTCGACCAAATCCCGGGGAGGGTCAGCCAGGTCTTCGTCGTAAATCTTTTTGCTTCCGCTTACCGGAGGAGCGAGGAAAGGGTTGTCCAAGACGGCAGCAGCCGCGGCGGCCAACAATGAAGTGGTATCATTGTCTTTCCTCTGAGAATCTTTGAGTTGCGCCAAGGATTTTTCAACTGCTCTTCGCGTTTCACCAACATCTAAAGCATCTTTTTTTCTTCCGTTCGCAGTATACACGGGAGTTGCGATGTAGGTGTGCGGACTTGGGAAAGGCGGCATCCATGTCTCGACATAGCTCTTCATTGCTGAATCATTAGATTCCTCAGTATTCACATACAGATCGTCTGGCTTGGACGCGACTGGTACGGAAGCAGGGAACGATGGAACCTTGTACGGAAACGGAACCTCTGTATACATAGCATACTTTACAAGATCCTTGACTCCGGACCGGGTGTGGTGTGAGAGCCACTCCACAGCGTGTAGCACATCCATTACGTTGGACAAGGTTCGGCCGTTGTGTGCAGTGAACCTTGTAGACGTGTTGCTCAGGCGCTCAATGAAAGCCTTTGCTATGTCAGCTAAAGAATCAGCAACGCTATTGGTGACGGATATTGTAGAAGCAGATACGGGTTGCTTTTTCGGTGCGTGTTTCGTGAGACTTTTCTTCGAAGAAACATTTTCAGCAGTTGCATACACAATTTGGGCACACGCAACGCGCATGAGATGATGCGTGAAAGCGTCCACTCCTTCGGCCATTGTTATTGCCACGGCTCGGAATAGGAAGCACCCTTATTGACTGCTTGCCGGCCCGGCTTTGCCTCAAAAGCAGCGCTTGTCGCACAAAGCATGCCCCCATGCAGACGATGGCTGGCGCACTACGAATCGAAAAAAGGATTTTTTCGCTTTTTCGATTCGAAGCGCACCAGCCATCTTGAAGAGCGTTCTCGCCAGAACACGGTTGCAAGGATTCCGTTGCAGAGTGCACACATCAAGAGTGAAGTTCAAACACTCTCTATCTCTCTTCTATAGATTTCAAGAGCGGACCGTGAAGATTAAGATATCGCTGTAGAGCATGGGGTAGACCAGCTAGTGCTTCACGTTGCACTCTGAGCACATTTTGCCCTTGATATGATACTCGGGCTTGAGACGAACAAGCTGTTTGGACCCCGCAAGACGCACGGCATGAGGCATTGCCGGTAAAATAGGGTCCAAACATTCCGCAATAGCCTTTGGACTACCAGGAAGATTAACTACAAGAGAAGTACCAGACACACCAGCAGTTTGTCTAGAAAGAATGGCAGTAGGAACTTTTTGCACAGAAACGGCTCTCATGAGTTCACCAAAACCGGGAAGAAGCTTTTGACAAACAGCTTCTGTAGCCTCTGGAGTGACATCTCTAGGGGCTGGTCCCGTGCCACCGGTTGTTAAAACCAGGCAACATTGGTCTGCCAACGATCTGATCGCGTCTCGAATTTGCTCGAATTCGTCTGGCACGATTTGTGGCACGATGTCATAGGGGGATAGAAAGTGATCGTTGATGTACGACTCAACGGCTGGGCCCCCCCTGTCCTCGTATCCACCATTATACGCTCGGTCGGAGACTGTCAACACACCTATCTTCGGAGTTGTCAAAGATGATTCTGACATAGTAGAGGTAAACGACGCGGCCTGCGAACGAAGGGGTGTTTACAATCGATGATACTTAGGCGGGGTGACTTCGGGCGCGAAGACAAAGCTGCTCTCAAGCTAGAGGTGCGGAAGTTGTGAAGATTTGTGTCGACTCGTATGTTACGTTGTTGCTTTTCAGCATAGAGGGGATCTGTGGGATGGTAACATATCTGGCTGGCTGTGGAGGGATGAGGTTCTGCATTGTGATTATGCCTGAAAGGCCACCTGGCACGAGCTGACTGGACGGAGAAGTTTCAAACGTGTAAAACGAAATGAGAATCCAAGGTGTTGGTCATTCGGCGGTCAAAAAGACATAGCGCCACGCCCCAGTTTTCTGTGGGACAACTTTCACCGCTTTGCATCCGCTGCACAACTGTTGGTCATCTCGTATCCGTTTACTACAAGAGTTGAGCTTCGGACAGGTTCATTTGGCTGTAACATCTTCTCTCTTGTTACCTTCGACTGCTGTATCCCGTGAGGACCCATCCATCATGTCCTCTCGCCGCCTTTTTTCGCTGGTATCCCAGTTACGCCGACAAATCTGCACGGCTGTGCAAGCTACAGCTGTTGAGTCAACAGCCGTGGAGACGCGTACTCCGATCGAAAGGCCAATGGTTGTGAAACCACGCCCGATTTACCTTGACATGCAATCCACAACTCCAGTAGATCCCCGTGTGGCAGACACAATGATCCCCCATCTAACCACCCACTACGGAAATCCGCACTCTCGAACGCATGCGTATGGCTGGGAAGCAGAACGAGCTGTGGAAGCTGCACGTGAACAGGTCGCGTCCTTGATTGGCGCTGATCCACGCGAGATTATTTTCACATCGGGAGCTACCGAGAGCAATAACATGGTCGTCAAAGGCGTTGCCATGTTCTATAAGTCTAGAAAGAAGCATGTGATCACCACTCAGACAGAACACAAGTGCGTTTTAGACAGTTGTCGATGGCTACAACAGCGCGGATTTGACGTTACATATCTCCCTGTCAAGTCTGATGGTCTTTTAGATCTGGACGAACTAAGAAACGCAATTCGTCCCGATACATCGCTTGTCAGCGTTATGGCAGTCAATAACGAGATCGGCGTTGTGCAACCGCTGCAGCAAATTGGCGAACTATGCAGAGAAAAGGGCGTGTTTTTCCATACAGACGCAGCCCAGATGGTTGGTAAACTACCCATGGATGTAAACGAAATGAACATTGACCTAATGTCAATATCTGCCCATAAGATTTACGGACCAAAAGGAATTGGCGCTCTTTATTTGCGGAGAAGGCCGCGGGTTCGTATTGAACCGCAGATGAGCGGTGGTGGCCAGGAAAGAGGTCTGCGATCCGGAACGTTACCCACGGCTTTAGTTGTCGGTATGGGGGAAGCAGCCAAAATAAGTCAGAAAGAAATGGATTATGATTTAGAGCGAATGAAGGGTCTAGGAATTCGCCTCTACGACGGAGTCGTAAGCAGAGTTCCTAATGTTGTTTTGAATGGAAGCAAGGAGCATCGCTTTCCTGGGAATATTAATCTGAGCTTTGCTTACGTGGAAGGTGAAAGTTTGCTCATGGCGTTGAAAGACGTAGCTGTTAGTAGCGGAAGCGCGTGCACCAGTGCAAGTCTGGAGCCTAGTTATGTTCTTCGCGCTCTGGGTGTGGACGATGAGATGGCACACACGAGCATCAGATTTGGAATTGGCAGATTTACAACTGAAAGGGAGGTAGACTACGCTATAAATTTGGCAGAGAAGCACGTGAAGAGGTTACGAGAGATGAGCCCTCTGTGGGAAATGGTACAAGAAGGTATAGACCTCAAATCAATTAAGTGGACTCAAGAACATTAGCTTGCGCAAAGATGCCTTTCCAATTTATACATCGGACACCATAGTACCGTCTCGTCTCGCAGGCTCCAAGGTGTCAAGATCCCTCGAACCGATTTCAGTTTTCTCCCATTTCAAGTATTACGAGCTTCTGTTTGCTACCAAGATCCCCAAGTCCTGAGTATGACTATTTTGAATACATCACACCGTAAAGTCCCCCCCAACAACCCTTCAGTGATGCAGTCTTCCGCGTCAAGTATTGCTACCTGTAATTTTACGCGAAACAATTGTTACCCTACGAAAGGCCTCGATCATTTATGAGCGAGAGTGATTCCCTTCTGCACGATAGCTCAGAATTGAATGCCATAAAAGGTCAGTGTGAACGAGTATAGTCCATCAACAGCTATACTTCAGTTCTACAAAACCCGAGTACCTCTCTTCCCTGATACCAGAAAATCTTTTGCCTCGTTAACTTTAGTGGCAACGAATGTACTCCCCCCATTGTCTGGATGATTGAGTCTCATCAGCCGTCGATGTGCCTCCCGAATTTGTTCCTTTGACGCTCCTTCTCGCAAGCCGAGGATTTGGAAAGCTTCTTTCCGTGTCAATTCCCCTGCAAAGCCGCCAGCCATTGAGCGCGGGAACCGAACAGCGCCCGCCGCGCCTTGTCGTGCTATGAAGTTCCGCCAAGAAAGAAGCATGTACCGGGATGCCCAAGCAGCCCCTGCAACCGCCATTCCAGCAATTACCGGTGTTGCCATCTGGAGTGTCTACACCAACGCTCTCTCTCTGTTATCTGAACTCTTAGACCGCCTTCTCAGAAGATGCGGCGTTCTAGCAAGTATCTGGCCTGTTCTGCTCGAATCTGACTCGCAATTGCGAATAAAGGGGGCAATCCCGTCGAAGTGTTCCAGAAACCGTTCTTGGAGGGCGCTGCAGGCGGCGGCGCTATGTTGTGATGGTTCCAAACATAATTTCATTTATTTTGTAAATAATTTCCTTCTTTGAAGATTTTATAAAAAGATTGCTAGCTCGAAGTTTGCATCACACATTGCCCGACTTCGATACCGCTTTTGCTGAGCATGTGGTCAACCCATCGGCCTCCTTGATTACTGAGAACGTTGTTTCTTCCTATTTGCCCTCGATCCGTAGAAACAATCACAAGAAAGATGCTGCACACTGCGGCAAGGAGCGCTATGCGCTTCGGCGCTTCGAAAGCGCTGCGCGGACTTGCTACGAAGACCGATCTTCTCCCTCCTCTCAAAGTTGCCGTCACAGGAGCTGCCGGACAAATTGGGTATGCTCTTGTTATGCGCATCGCGAGGTATGTTAAAATCCGTTCTCGTTGCAACTGAACGAAGTTTTTCGTTTTGCTAAAGGAGTATTGCGATCGACAGCGCTGTCGTTGATGATGACCCTTCCGATTTGTAACGGGGGCATCCCACACCATACTCTTCTTGATTCCATCGAGTTCATCCTCCATTTTCGATCAGTTTTGAAGAAACAATTGTATTCTTCGAGCCACCACGATTTTTACTTTTCGTTATGCGTGAGCTGAAGATTATATTGTTAAAGAGTCAAAATGAACCGTATCTAACATATAATCTCTGTCCCGTTCTTCTTTTGGTAATGTTTGTGGCCTCGCAGTGGGGAAATGTTGGGTACAGATCAGCTTTTAGAGTTAAACCTCATCGAGACCGAAGCAGGAATGTCCCCTCTACGGGGAGTTATGATGGAACTAGAAGATGGAGCATTCCCCTTGCTTTCTAAGGTCACTGCGACTACAGATCTGCGAAAAGGCTTTGGAGATGCCTCATTCGCCATGCTCATCGGAGCCCAGCCACGTACCAAAGGCATGGAACGCTCCGACTTGATGGCAGCCAATGCAAAGATTTTCGCCGAGCAAGGAAAGGCCCTGAATGAATCTGCGGCGGAAAATGCCAAAGTGCTTGTGGTCGGTAATCCTGCCAACACGAACGCGCTCATTGCATCCGAGAATGCTCCGGATATGTGGCCAGAACAATTTATTGCAATGACTCGTCTCGACCAGTCTCGAGCAAAAGCTTTATTGGCCGAAAAAGCCGGTGTACCTGTCAAGGACGTTGACCGTGTGATCATCTGGGGAAATCATTCGGCCACCCAGTATCCAGACATTTCCCACGCGCGCATTGGTGGCAAATGGGCAAAGTCAATTGTCACTGATGAGAAGTGGATAACGGAAGACTTCATCCCGCGTGTCCAGAAACGAGGCGCTGAGGTTATTGGTGCCCGAGGTGCTTCGTCAGCAGCATCGGCCGCATCAGCTGCTCTTGACACGATCAGAGATTTGCACCAAGGTTCCGACGAAGAGTGGCTTTCAAACGGAATCGTATCTGATGGAAGTTATGGAATAACCAAAGGCATTTGGTACTCAGTTCCAACCGTTTGCAAGGGAGATTCTCACTTCCGACGTGTTCAGCGCCTGCCGATTGATGAGTTCTCTGCGAAGATGATGAG
Source organism: Agarophyton chilense (assembly GCA_030374765.1). NCBI lineage: Eukaryota > Rhodophyta > Florideophyceae > Gracilariales > Gracilariaceae > Agarophyton > Agarophyton chilense. Next base: position 398,541 of record JARGXX010000095.1, on the reverse strand, counting down.
GAAGACAGAGAAGGAGCTGCTTGAGGAGCGTGATTCTGTTCGCCACTTGCTACCAGGACATAAGGCGAAGCCTGTATCTTGGAACGTTTTGGAATCGCTGCAGGAGTCTTTTACCGCTGGGGATATGGCGAAGGTGGACAAGATAGCTGCAGACCTGCCTGAATCCATTCAAAAGAGCGTGAATGAGGCAAAGGCTGCGGCGTAATTCTATTTGGTTATGGTTCAGATCGGTTGTAGTGTGCGGTTTGACAGGTTGATTAAAAGGGCTATTCGTCTCACCACGCCATGATTATACTGTGTGCTTTGGCTTTGTATAAAGGTTCTGATGTGGTATAGAATGTTAATGTTTAGCGCGCTACATAACGAGAAGGATGAAGAAAAAACACCGTAGCGATGGAAAAAGGAAGCGCGATTTCGTATTTTACAGGGCGTACAGTATTTACTGGTACATGTCTGAAGAGCGGGACTGCTTCCCTCGTCTCCATTCAAGAAATCCGATTTTCGAAAAACAGCGGTTCTTGTACATGAGCGTGGTTTGAGCAGTTTGCCATCAGCAAACGACCAAAATTGTACATGAGGGAACAAGTTTTTGACCTTTAGAGCTGGAAAATTATGTGACAGGACCGTGGTTAACCAAACCATCTTGACAAGCGGCGCTTCGACCATTAAATGATGTGTGTGAGGGTTTCTCCAAAGAGGTAAAACTGGTATTGGGATGAGGAGAAGATGGTATGCGCTCGCGAACGGCTAGACACACGGTAGGTTTTGGAAAGCCCCTGAGCTCAACGCTGCTCGCCAAATTATCGATGTGCCACATCATGACTTGGGTGACACTACTGCAGGTGAAGAGATATTTTTCGCTGTCTTCAATGAAGGAAGCATCCCAAATCCAGCCTGGACGACCTGTGAATTCGCGGACCGGCATGACAGAATGCTCCTCTGTTTCACTCATGGAAACAGCTTTGTTTGAGGCTCGATCGGTGAGAATGTCAGACATCTTGAAGATTTTGATACCTGATTGCATGGCACATACAAGAAGATCACCACTGCGACTGAGCTTTACGCGGGGAATGTAGGAATTGCTGGCGCGAATTGTTAGTGGAGTAATTGGTTTAGATGAAGAATTTGGTCGGGCAATATCGTGGGCAAGCACGCTTCGGGTGTCGTAGATGAACACAAACCCATCAAAATTGGCCATGACTAGAGTTGAGTAGTCGTGGCTGAGTTCGATGCATTGTAAATTTCGACGATTTGGGTGTGGAATATGCTCGCTTCTCAATGAGGCAGTGTGATGATTCCAAACACGTAAACGACCAATAAAGTCGACGGTGAAAAACACATCGAGCGGTGGGTAATATGTAGCATCGTGAATTGCAACAGTAGTGCCATCGTCTTTGTTGTTGACGATTTTGGCGGGCAGCGAAAATTTTGAAGAGGCTGCCGAGCGCATGGGGTGACGAAGAGGGTGGGCATGAAAGCTGGGGTACGGTGATTGAGCGGCGGCAGCAAGTTTAGGGAGCCATGTCTGCAAGGTGCCATCCTCGGAAGCGGAGTACACAAACGCGTTGTGATTGGGTTCAAACCCAACAGCTGTAACAGCTTCGAGATGTCCTTGAAAAACAGCGAATGTATTAGGGGAAGTATGGCTGGTTGTTACATCGTACACGGCGACACTGGGAGAACCTGCAACGGCCAGAAATAACGGGGAAGCGTGAGGAACGGGCGCAGAACCTGAGAAGGCGACTCGCAAAACCTGCTGATCATAGAATTGTAACATTCGAACAGGCTCCTTGTGAAGCGAGTCAAAGAGACGGATGTTGGTATCGTAGCCACCAACAGCCAGAAGGAAGGGATTCATAGCGAGGCGACATGGATCGAACGCTGCGCGACGGACGGAGAAGGGGGGTGAATAGGAATGCGGACTCGGGGGGGGGAACGCGTGAGTGAAGGAGGCTACGAGGAGAGGGGGAGGGGAGGCGTATATGTGGAAGAGTTGGGGGGGGGGGGGGATAAGTTGCGCCACTCAATGGAGAGGGAGGCGTTCAAGGCGGCGGGTACATATGGACCAACCGCTTGGCGTGAGATACCGGTGCGGTGGTTGACAGACGGAGCTCAGTGGAGCAGCAGTGTATGAGCAAATGGGCACTGGTGCGCGGAGCTGGACGCTGAGTGTACCTGTAGCGCGTGACACAGCGCGGGCCGGGTAACGCCGGTGCCGGCAGCAATTACACGAATACAACGTGAACGCGCAGAGACACCACCCTTGGTAGGTAGATGCCGTCGAAGAGCACAACGGCGCTTGTCGAAGACGCTCCCGCCAAATGACACAACATCGCACGCCGCCAGCCGCCGACAGTTGCCAGCAACACACAAGTTACGTACACGCCCGCCAGCGTAGCTGTCTCATCCCGAACTTGTTCCGTCTAGCTAGACACCTTTCACTTGCTCCCTGCTCCCTGCTTCCTGCTCCCTGCTCCCTGCTCCGTCCCACCTGCTCAATTCTTCCCGAATCTTCGTCGCCACTCGAAAGCGCTGTCGCGCCATTGCGAGCGTCCACGGCCAACTCGTCAAACACGCCCCCACTCGTGCCCCTTTGCGCGCTGTACTCGCCGCTTTCGTCTCAAACCCACCACCCACCGATTCCGACTTTGGCGTGCGCTTCTTGTCAGCGATATCATGGGTGGTCGACGTGAAGCGAATCAGAAAGCTAAGACGCACTGGCTCTCCATGCTAGCCTCAGAAAAAAGGTTACACATGACGCACGCTGTTCGGGCGCAGCGGCGCGAACGCCGACGCCAAATTCGTGTTGAAGATGCCTCTTTGGCCGAAGCATTGGTAAGTACACGCAACGCAAAAATGCTCTTTCGAAAACTGTGTACACATGGTCCATTCTAACCGCTCTGAAACAGAATGCGGTGTCTGTGGGCACCGAAGCAAGAGGCAAGGCACCGACCGTCGGCGCGCCACTCATTCAGAAAAGGGACGTTCAAATGAAGGTCAAGATGGCGCGCCCGAGAATCCGCAAGCCGTGCAAGAAATGTCAACAGCGTCTCAACAAAATTCGTGCCAGACTGGCAAAACGAGCGTCATCCAGGATGAACATTGATAGCGAACCAAAACAAAGCGCCAAAGGCAACGCGGATGGCAGCTCCACTGCGATGGGCACTGCCACTAATGCTGTGGGCGCTGACGGCGCATCATCAAAGTAACAGCAACAAAGAACAGTGTGTTGTTTTATGTTCTTTACCACACAACAAAACTGACTAGAGACCAGAGTACTCGGCTACCAAGCGTGTAGACGCATTTATCAACGGAACTCAAGTCGTCGACTCTTGTAAAGTGACCATTTGAATCTCTTGGTATACAACATAAAGAAAAACAGAATGGAGAAGGCGCCCACCCACTCCATTCCCATCTTCTTTCTCTGATCGTGTTCGGGTTCGGCGGCCCAGGCCATGAAGGTGGACACGTCCTTGGCCATCTGGCTGGTTGTGGCTTCGGTGCCGTCCTCGTACTCGACGGCTCCGTCGTACAAAGCCCTAGCCATGGCGATCTGGCCGCCGGGGAAGTAGGGATTATAGTACAACCCCTCACGGACATTGATCCCCTCGGGAGCGTCACGATAGCCCGTGAGCAGCGCCCAGAGGTAATTCTCGCCGCCATGGCGCGCCTTGACAATAAGACTGAGATCAGGCGGCAAGGCGCCGTTATTGGCGTATCGCGCGGCCTCCTCATTGGGGTAGGGCGCAGGCAGAGTATCGGACAGACGACCTGGGCGAGAAAACATGAGTCCCTCTTCGTTGGGGCCGTCGTCGACCTCGATATCCTCGGCCATCTCCTTGACCTCGGCCTCGGTGTAGGCGACGCCGACGAGATTTCGGAAGGCGATGCGGTTCATGGAGTGACACGAGGAGCACACGTTGCGATACACCTCGTAGCCACGACGAATGGAGGCGGCGTCGAAGGAGGCAAGCATGGAGGAGTGCGGCCACTTGATGTGCGGCGCATGCAACGCCTCGTCATCGGCGAGAAGGAGCGGCAGACGCGGTCGCGCGACGAACAGCGTAGCGGCGGCGGCAGCGGATGAAGCAGCAGCGGCGGCAGCGGCAGCCGTCGCGCGCGGCAGCGATCCGCGGAAGGCGCGCGAAGCCATGACGGACGGATGGGACAGCGGCGCGTTGTAGAGTAGAGTGTTCTCTTGAGAGTGTTCTCTTGCTACGAAGATGTCTCTAGCTACACTACCTAGCTAGTAGCTAGAAACTAACACCGCCATCACAAGGGGCAGCTCGGTTGCGCGCGCAATGCAGCACAGCCGAACGGGGGGTGGGTTCGTGAGCGCGGCTTACATCACTGTAAGTTGGTGTTACTGGGGACGCGGAACGAATTACGAATTGGGGGGGGGGGGGGGGGCATTACTGGAGCGCGGGGCGAATTGCGAATTGGCGGGGGACGGCGCGCCTTTTTAGCGTTTAGCGCACTTGTGCTACGCGCGGGTAGAGCGGACGTACGACGGGGGGCGCGCGTACGATGAAGCCGCCGGGCGCCGCGCCGCGCCACGCGCCGCCGCCGCAACTTCCGCCGCCGCCGCCTCCGCCTCTGCCGCCGCCGCCGCTGCCGCCGCCGCCTTGGGCCGCGGCGTCGTTCCGGCGCTGGAAGTGGGACGCATCTGTGGTGGTGGCGGCGGCTGCGACCACGGCCGCGCCGCCGCCGTCGCCGACCACGCCGCTGACTTGCGCGGCTGACCGCCCCGCGTTGGCCACCGCGTGCGCAGCCTTCCACGCGCTGGCGCCTTTTCTGTCCGCTTCCGAGGCTGCTTCGCTGCAGCACGCCTTTCGCGCTCACCCCCCGCTCCACTGCCTCCACCTCGTTGTCAGCATGACTCACGTCGTTGTAGCGCGCCATCGTGCGCTTCGCGCTCCCGCTCTCAATGGCGCCGTCGTTCCCCCTTCCGCCTCCTCCCCCGCTCTCGTTCCCGTTCTCTCGCCCTCACCCGCGCCCGCGCCGCGGGAGGCAGTGTGGGGCAGCGCGTTGGGTGTGTCGCCGCCGTGCGAGCGCGCGTCGCCGGCGCCCTTCGAGCTGGTATCGGGCGCAAGCGCGCAGTGCCAACTTCCGTTCGGGCTGTCGGCCGCGCCGCCGCTATCGCCGCTACCGCCACCGCTGCCACTGTCGTCGACGCCGTCACCGTCGCCTTCGCCACATCCGTCGTCGTCGCCCCTCTCGCGCTGGGATGCGTGGTCCTCCACCTCTCCACTACCAACCGCCCCCTTCGTCGCCAATCGTCGCATGTAGCAGCGTTGTGTGCGCTGTCAGCCGCATACCGCTCTCCGTCTTCGGTCGCGTCGTGCCGCTTCGCGCTCGTTGCCGCCAATCAACACGCGCCCAAATTCCGTTTGCGCTGTCGCCAACCGCCGCCCACGCGCGCGTGCATGGCTGTAAGCGCTTGTACAACATTATTCCTCCTCCCGCTCTGTCTACGCTGCTACCTTCGTAACTGTACCTTTTTTTTTGGTACACAGCCCCCTGTATCTCCACCAAACCCCATTTCCCCTCCCACCGCCGATCTCTTCCCCCCTCGCACCGCCTGCAGTCTACCCTTTGCAGTCTACTCCACCATGATTCCGCGTTCACTGCCGCCCTCTCCCTCACTCACTCCCTCATCATGGCGTCATCTCTCCTCTATTCCCCCTCGCTGCTCGCCCCTCTTCTTCTTCTTCTTCTTCTTCTCTCCACACTCGCTCCCATTCATGCCCGCTATATTGACGCCCTAACCTATGAAACTTTCACCGCATCCCTATCTTCCCACCCGCTCCTGCTCTTCCTCACCGTCTCCTGGTGCGACCACTGCCGCGCCCTCTCACCCGAAATCAGTGCCATCGCGAAAGCCGTGCGAGACAATCCCGCCGTGCTCGTGGCGCGCGCCGATGCCGATCAGGAGCCGGCCATAGCCCAAAAGCTCAGTGTCACCGGCTTCCCCACCATCCTATTCTTCCCGCGCGGTTTCGATTTGCACGACAAAATCTCACACCCTGCACACTTTTCGGACTGGCGATGGGCGGAGCTCATAGCCGAATTTGTCAATAATCACACCAACTCCTCCCCCATCATTCACTTCGCTCCGCGTGATAAATTTCTCAAGTGGCGAAAAAAGCATCCGTATAACCTCGGCTCGAGCGCTTCTCATGACCCGCACCACGATCTCAATCAGCAAGAGCGTCAAGCTATTTATGACGATGGCATCACCAAAATGGGCATTCGCGAACCAACTGTCTTAACAGTCCACAATTTTGATTCGTTCGTGTACGCAAACCCCGCCCATCGCCTCATGGTATTGTTCTACGAAAACGACGACCCTTTTCTAAGGGACATTCTCATCCAGTGGCGACAGGCTAGCAGCGCGTTTACCGGCGCTGATAATGTCACCATTGCCTTTGCAGACGTGACGGCCGATCACTCTTTGATTCGTCGCTTTCAACTGCCTGGCACTCCGTCCTGCCTGTATTTCTCGTCTTGCGATGAAGCTGATATGCCGCGCTGCAAAACCCCTATTTCATGTGATGACGACTTTGAGGACACCGAAAATATCATCCAGTTCATTTCTGACCGTGTCATGTATGAGATTGGAATTGAACCGCAGGACGATGAGAAAGAAGCTACTACATACACGGTATCCGAAGAAGAATACCAGGAGATGAAAGCGAATGGTGTCTTGTTTGCCAATGAGGAAGAGCATGCCGAGCAGATTAGACAGATTTACGAACAGCGACGCAAGAGCAAACAACAGTCTACAGAGAGTGCCAAAGATGAATTGTGATGCGTGCTGGGCCACTCTTGGCGCTTTCTTATCATCGACACTGCGCTTTTTCCTTTGTACCACTTGGTTATCAGAGTTGTACTTTTGTTATTAAATCTAACGTTTGGTTTTAGTCTTTAACTAGTGTGAGACCAAAGAGCCTTACTTTATTGAGATTGGTCGTGTGACATTCTTGTCTCTTCACAAGTTGGCTACGCAAGTAACTAGCCAAGAAGATTCCAAGACCACACCTTTCTCAGCTCGGAAAACCCTTTCAGCGCAGAGTAGCCCATCCCGTGTAGCTTGCGATGTAGGCAAATGTTCCTTGAGAACGGCGAGTATATGTTTCCAATGAACAGGTCTGCTTGCGAACCGAGAGTCCACTCGAGTATTTTCAGCGACTCCTCAGACTTGAACAAAGTCTGATACTCTTCGTCACTAAGAGTGCCGAACATGATGTCTCTTGGAACCTCTGACATACAATTGTAAATCTGTGAGCAATCATGAATGGTTTCGAATTCCTCCCTTAGTAGACTGATTACCTTGTTGACATTCTTGCCCTGCTTGGCGGAGATTATGTAGAGCGTTCCACTGATCGCTTGATTGTTTCTCAGCGAGTCCACAATTTGACGCGCGTACCGCTCGATTTCTTCGTCCTCGCGTTCCTTTTGGTGCTCGAGAACGTCATTCACATGTATGACGGTTAGAGGCCTGGTGCTTTTCGCCACATACCGATTTGCAATGTCCACGAAGGGTTTTCTGGGAGAAATGCGGTGTCGAATTGTGTACCACCATGGCATGAACTTCTCGGTGCAAAAGTGAAGAAAATGAATTCGGTCGAGGAATATAAACCTTGTTTTCCCGTCACTTGACAGGTGCATTGTCCCACCATAACGGTCGCATCTCTGACTCGTGTTTTCGGGGTCGATTGAAGGCATGGCGAGCGCAACCTGAGTGGTCTCCAAGTGCCCAAAAACCTTTAAGCGCGCCTCGTACTCCTCTTGAGAAAGTTTTGGAAAAGGAATAGATCCAGTTTCCTCGGCCTTCAACTGTTGATACTCATTGGTTCTCATAAACTCGGCCAAGGTCATTACGGGCTGTAACCTTTTCACGGCTGAAATGTCAAAGAAGTCACCCAACAGAGATTTGTTGGAGCTCAGGGAAGATTCCTTAGAAGGAAACTGCGGAACCACTGCGACTGAGCTTGTATTTTGCGCCAGCGCGAGCAACGTAGCGATTGTTGTCAGTTGGTGATCCACAGACTCCCACCAATGCAAGTTCGTAAATATAAATGTCTTGGGGGCGCCTGCTCCGGTGTCGAATCCGAGGGGCTGCTGGGCCAACCTAGTAGACAAGAACGGAAGAACAAATCCATGACAGAAAGTAGTTGAACAGAGCACTAGGAGGATGAAGTAAAACGGGTATGAACCCGAGCTTCGGAGGCTCATCATGTATGAGCTTTTTTTCCGTGTAAAACTAAACTTATTGTTGACGAGTGCTGTTCAGGACCACCGTGCTGGGATCGTCGCCCATAGATGTGAGCGTCCCCACTTAATATGCATTTCACGGATAACCACTCCCCCGCCCCAGTTCTCCTTCCACTTTCGACAAGGACGCCGCGCAGGCATGAGAAACAATCACATATGCATGGTAATTTTCGTGTTCACTCTACGATGCAAAGAAATTGAAACAAATATGCATTCCAGAGTATTTCAGAAGCCTGGAGAGGTTGAAATGTTATGACAAAGATGACGGGGGAGAGAGGGGCAGCAAAAGATTGCAACCCGTTCACTTTTTATCTCTCATGCCCATATGCACATGAACGCGCCGACTGCAACAACGTTCGATGACGGAAACTTTGAAGCGGGCGTCATGTTCTCAGTGGATTCTATTTCCAGTAGAACCCGGCGGCGCCTCCCCGAAGTCTTTGGTCTTTTCTCACAATGTACATGTTGTGATGTACGAAGGGTATTTGTTCTGATCTTTCATGCGAACTGGCGAATAATTCCAGCGGGAATTTTGACGAACGGTTGCTACACATACTTTCTGCAGCATTTCTTTACTTTCCACACCAGCGCATGGCGTTCTTGGCGAACTGAAACAGTCAGAAAGTGGTCGAATGCTTACACTCCACATTTTATCTACATGGTTTCTCTGTCTTGAATGCTGTCAACTACGATGGTGCATGGAGAGAAGAAAGCCATGATTTACGAACGCTAGAGAAGACGGAGGTCGGCAGCGACACCGGTCCAACGGGCGCCGTCGAAGGTAGCCATCTGAACTGCGGTAGAGAGCGTCTGTCAATTTGTCGGGGTTGTCTTGGATCGACGCCTGAGAAACCGATGACAGTAGTGCGAGTACAAACAAGAGCTCAACAACCAAGGTTGTCGCTGAAAACGCATCATAGGCAGGTTGAGGCAGGGATTACTTAGAACATGACCGCGAACGCATCTTTTGTTCGGACGCTACACGGTTCGTTTACCCCGCAAAGTTGAGACAAATACACCCTCGATACAATAATGAGACGGTTTAGCAGTGATCCCGCCCAGGACGAGAGGTGCAGCCGAAAGAGACTCGGATGTACCTTTCACTGTCGACAGCAGCGCCTTTCTCGTTGCCGTTGGAATATTCAGGTCAAGATTGCATATGATTTATTCGAAAAGAAGTCCTGACGAGGAACTTTGAGTGCTCGTTCTCGTTGAGTCAGCACTTTAATCACGACGAGATTGTGTGCTCGTTCTGGTCTCACAATTTGTTTCGGAACCTGTGAAAGAGAACACAAGTGCGCAGTAGCGTGACAATGTGAGGTGCTCGATGGTCATGAAACACTGGTTGGCATGTTTTTCGCGTGAAACTAAGAACGGTGGGATTTGAATGAATTATATCGAAAACCGAGCGCAGATAATGGGGCACGAAATGGACGAAATCGGTCCCGAGCCGTAGGCAAGCAGTGGACGAAGAAGGACCGCGGAGTCAGCACTACAGAATCGTTGTTGTGCGAAAAGAGCAAGGTTCGGTAGATCAAAGTGAAGGAGGGAGAAGAATTGGCAGTGTGCACGTGAGCAAAGGTGACGTTTTGTGTCTCTTACAGGCTATTGTACATGAAGACGACTGCGGACGCTTGTACTGCATCAATCCACGACAGCAAAGGGACAATGCGCTGTTGCAAATGGTCACTAATTGAAACAGAAGCATAAGCTGCATTGCAGCGATATGCACACGATGTACAATGGACGATAGGCCAAGGCGCGAAGAACAGAAAACAGTTGTAGATTTGACGACAGTTACAAGTAGTGTGTGGATGTGTGAGCTCTATTGGGAGGTATTGTTGATCTACATAATTAGGTGCATCGAAAACCATAAAACAAAACAAGTAGTACAAGGTTGAACGGCGAGCAATACAACGTTGAGCAAGCAAACGATACATGGAAAAAGAGCAGGCAACAGGCACACGACAAAGATCAGCCCAACAAAAACCTGAGGCCGTCAAGCTTTGGAGTCTTATTAGACGCAAAAGGATTCCTGCCGTTGGGCAATACAATGTGCTCCGCGCCCACGCTGACGCCACCGGCCGACAAGAAGGAGTCGCGGCGCCTAAGCACGTGCTGCACCGGCAAGCTGTGGGCGCTGATGGAGCCGAAACTGTCGACGACTGAGTTTGCCTCACCGTTGAGCAAGCGATCGTCGGCGGCGTCGACGGCGCTGCGCGCATGCTCTGCGGTGCGCGGCGGCAGCACTGCGTGGTTTTCGCTCGCACGCTGTCTCCAATCCAGGATGCGGCGCACGGTATCTGCGCTGGCCGGCGGCAGCACGGGCAGCGAGGGGGCACGGACGCGTGCCCCCGGTGCGTCGGGAACGACAGCGCACGCAGCGTCGGGGGGTGCAGCGTCGGCGGGTGCGGCGTCGGCGGGTGCAGCGTCGGCGGGTGCAGCGTCGGCGGGGGTAGCGTCGGCGGCAGCAGCGGTTGCTTCGGCGGCCTCGGCGGCACGTCGACGCCAATTGACGTGCGGTTGCGGCTCGCGCGAAGCGTCGGCGCGCCCACGGGCAAGCTTTGACGGGGACTTTGAGCAGCGCTGCTGCAAGAGGCGCTGGATGGTCTTCTTTGCGGCAGCAAGCTGCGATTCGAGTTGGTGGTTCTTGGCGAGCGCCTCGTCGGCGCGCACTGCGCGCTCGGCAATGCCTTGCAGCGCGTTGACTCGGTCGGTCATGTCACGCAGCTGGCGCTGCGCCTCACGCAGACGTGCCTCGGCGTCAGACGCGCGGTCGGAGCCGGAGCCGGGGCCGGGGCCGGGGTCGGGGCCGGGGTCGGAGGCAGGCTGGTGAGGATGTTGTTGACGCACGGCATGCACGGTGCGGCGAGCGCGGGTGAGGGCGGCGGAGGCGGCGACGGCGGCGACGGCGGCGGGATCAAGATCGGCGGCGGTGGAGAGGCGCGATTCGAGGAGCTGGATGAGCTCGACGAGGGTGTGAAGCTGGGCATCGCGATCGTCTGCGAGCGAGGACGCAAACGACGCGACGCTCTTGACATCGTCGTCGTCCAAAAGCGAGGGCGTGGTGCAGGCGACAGGCGAAGCAAGCTTTGCAGCGGCCATCTCGGCGGCGGCGGTAAGATGGTCCAAGGCAGGGTGGTGCGGCAGCACGCGTCTAAGCGCGGCAGCAGCAGAGGCGACGTCGTCGATGAGAGTGGCGGCGGCGGCGCGCGCAGTGAGCAAGGCGGTGTTGAGACGACGCGCAGCGGCAGGAGCAGCAGCCGCGCGCGCCACGGCGGTGTCGCGCTCGCGACGCGCGTAGCGCGCCTTGACGAGCGCCTTCCCGAGCTGCTGCTTGAGCGCGAGCAGCGCGGCATCGCGCTCGGCGACGGCGGTCTGGAGCGCGCGCGCACGCGCGCGAAGCGCGTCGGAATCGCCGGACGGTAGCAGCGCGCGACGGCGAGCGGTCTTTGCGGCTGCGACGGCAGCGACGGCGGCGGCGGCGGCGGCGTCGGCGGCGGGAGGCGGGGCGCGCGGCGGACGCGGCGCGGATAGTGCGCTCACGAGCGTGGACACTTCGCGGCGCGTGGTGGCCGCGGCTTGCAGCACGCGGCGCGTGCGCGCTGCGGACGCATCGCGCGATGGCAGCGGCGGCGGCAGCGGCGGCAGCGACGTCGGCGGCGAAGACGTAGGCGGCGAGGACGTCGGCGGCGAAGAGGGCGGCGAAGAGGGCGTCGCGGAGCGCATGGCGACCGCGTCGCGCGCGCGTGCGCGTGCGACGCTGCTGACGGTGACGCGCCCGACGGCGCCCTCCAAAAGGCCGCACCGATGTGCTGTCAACAAAATACACAGCGTCTCCGACGTACAGTTTGATTCAATTTTAATACGCTCTTGTTTCGCTAAACAACTCCTCATGCAATTCTGGTAGACACAAGTGACAGAATGCAGTTATCTAATTGTCCACATTTTAAAGCGACAAAAAACTTTAATCCGACAATGCCAAAAGCGCATAAAACATGTGGGCGCCATCTTTGGTGTGACGCTGTGGGCTAGTCGTTACAGTAAACTTCGGCGTAATAAGGCCTTTTCTGTTACTGAATGGCCCAGATAGATGAAATGAGATATAAATATTTTGAAATAATCTTCTTCAACTTCTTAAACTTCTTAAACCAACGCAACCAAAGCCTTATGTCAATAGTCACTAGGGGTCAGACATCTTGGCTCCCTGTCAGACACGCCGGATGTGTAACAATTTCTTCACCCTTCCCACTTCTGTGCTATCCACAAAAAGGCGTGTAAAATCTCTACAAAACTTCCTGAAAAGAGTTAATAACAAAAGGATAAGTTTTTTTCTCTATACCGAAAGCTGGCCTTTTGCGGGAAAGGTTACGCGGCACCATCTGCAGCCGCGTCTCGTCTAATACTAGATCCCAGATCTACACCAAGTCTTTACGACCGTCACAGACTTTTCACTCTTTGGAGGCTCTCTAGACAGACCCAGTACCGTTAGTACACACATACCGCCTCCCCTCCCACGCCGAGGGTATTTCAACTAGTGCAGTAGGCTTACAGGGTGTGATCCACCCAGCAGCTAACACCTCACTGGACCCCTGTACTGCGGCATACGCCTCAAAAGTTTTTTTATAATGTATGGGGTTGCTCTTCCAGCGACAGTCGCCTTACCAGACCCCAGGCGGCAAACGCCTCACCTTATGATAAAGTTGAAGGGCTCTAAGCCAAACTAAAATAGTGTGTTTGGGTGTTCCTTTTAGTTTACGTCGTCCGAGAGAGAACTCGGAGACATCAGAGCACTTTTTTATAGAGATCTAGAACCTCCAAAAAGGAGCTGAAACGCATTCCTAATAGATAGTTACTACTATGTGCTTCTGGTTTACTCTAAGCACTGCTTACTGCTTGCAGTGTTTAAAGCAGCACACTAACTAAAAAAATATAACAACTATATTATTTGTTCCTAATGTTCCATTATGGCTTTCGACGCCAGCGGTAAACTACAGAGAGCAGGTCCTGCTGGCACTCCGTAAACGTGTATTCCAGCAATGCTGGAACACTGTACTCTTTACGGTACCAACAAAATACCCATCTTTTTGCCTCAGCACGAAAACCAAGACCCATCCATGAAGATACATCTCCTCTCACTATATAAGACTTTAGTGTTCCCTTTGCATGATGTCGAATTCAAAAGGCGCGCGCATTCTACCATACACCAATGCTCTACTCTTTAAGAGCAAATTCTAGTCCCCGTCTGAACTGTCATTACTAGCTGTGCTCGAGCACAACATGAACTGTAATCTTGAGACTCTCATATTGGCCATATTCGAACGATTTGAGCACAATGTCTCTTCGCAGGCCCTCGCCGCGAAATACTCTGTCTCAGTTGGTTTTTTGCGTCGAGCGTTCGCCTCATGGTCTCATACCTATCTAGACACGCAACTGCATCAGCCTGGAGACATACATTTCCATCTGTTATTCCAGGGTCGGCCGATAACTTTGAAACAAAGCGATGAACTGAATCTAACGAAATCCATCCTTTACTTTGCAGAGAATAATACTCCCCTCTCAAGGCTAGGAGTAAAAGATCTAGAAAAAGATTACTTTTCTATACAGTCGGCCTGTCGCCAAAAGGAAATCACCTTTACAGAAAATCGTCCGTCTGTGGGGTAGATAACATTGTTCATGGCACGAAACAATCTGAAGCTGCAACACGTCCAAATGATCGATGATAAACGATTTAACGCTGTAACCACGCGCATTTTGACAGAACATATTGCCAAAGTAACGGCCGCAGTTCAGCGTTATAACATCAAGAGCGCAAGGCATATATTAAACACAGATCAATCGGGATCTTCTTTTGCGAAGATGAAGGGCAGAAGCCTCCAGAATAGAATTGGAGCGAAAAAAGCGAAACTGGTGCAGAAGTCCCTGACGACGAAGGGTAACTTAAAGCGCGCAATCTTTATGCCCTTCGTCTCAGCGGACGGAAGTTCGTACAAACCTGTAATAATATTTCCAGGTTAGTTAGCTCATTATCGGAGGGGACAAAGACAGGTTCAATCGCTGCATGCCGTTTTGTTTGAATTTTATTTGTTTAAACGATATCCCTTTGGCGCTGATACCGAAATTGCTTACCAATGGGCGAAGAACTTTGTCGCAGAAGCCGAGATTCTTCGTCCAATACACACGCAAATTCCACTTCTTCTAGATGGATAGTGGGCCCATGTCCAGTATAAGACCCTGAAACTCTTCAAGGAGAATAAAGTAGTCGTAATCTCCCTCCCAGTACACACATCACACGTAACTCAACCTTTGGATGTAACGGTCTTTAACTCCGTTAAGTCCTTCTTACAACAGGAACTGCACCGCGCAGAACGGCAGAAGTCAAAACTAAATGCCTTCGATGTTGGTCAGTATATCCACAACGCCTACTCTCGCTCGCATACAACGACCAACATTGGTTCTGGGTTATTCAAAACTGGCATTTGGGACCCAGATTTATTGGCTGCCAATTTTCTTTTTCTACACAACTACATGACAGACAGGAATAGGGACAGATTAGTGCGGTGACGGTGAAGGAATTGTTAATTAGTTTTTTCAGACAAAGCCGTACCTTATTGCGTGACGCAAGCGTGGAATAAGATGGGTATATTCGTATCAACACGACCTCTGGGTCCCACCTCACCAGTGATGCGGTCTTGAGTGCACTCAAACTGCGTGAGGACGCCCGCCAACGAATGAACCTGAGGAGCAAAGAAAGAAGCCAAGAATTCAGTGCCTAAAAAGAACTCATGGAGCATATTCGGCGACTGATTCGGTTGGGACCAGAACGTAGAATTCGACGCGTGCTGTTACAGGAGACTCGGAGTGAGCGCCGTATGTGTCGCCGAGCAAGGGCGGCAATGGTGGTGATGACTGTTGGAGTGACGGCAATGTTTGAAAGCGTGGTTGGGGTTGGGTCGCCCTCCTGAATCGTGCCAGAGGGCGCAAATATCTTGTCGAATTAAAAACTGGTTGATTTTGGCTCACTGAAGCATGTTTTGTTTTTGAGCTTCTATCGGAGGTTGTTGCCGAAACTTCCTCGGGTTGCTCTCACAGTCAATGGTTTGTTTGTGCTAATCAGGTAGAGCCTGGTTGGAAGGAATTTGGTTGGGTGGTTCGAAAGATATGGCCGTCACAGGAGAACTACTTTAACAAATTCTCTTTTCTTGTCGATTTAATGTGTGCACGGTTAGTGTGGGGTCATCTGAGTAAGACCGTATTGACGAAGAGACAAATAGATGACCTGAAACAAGTTTTAAAGTTACAGTGTAGGTACAAGTAATTCGAGTGTAATATAGAAAGAAAAATTAGCCACCATGCGTTTCATCTGCACCGATGTTTCGGTTCAAGGCCCCATTGCGTTTTGATGTCACATTTGCTGCAAAACACATACCACAGGCCAACCCAACCGTTTCCCATTCTGTGGCCGTGCAACCTCGCCACTTCTACAGAGTATCTCTAATTCTCAATCAAACCAGAAAACAAGACGACGTCCTAATGTCGCTCTCAGAATCATCAAGAAAGCAAAACGCTCACTCCCACGAAAATGCTCTAAATTATTGGAAGGTGGACTTCGACTGCTTCCCCGATACATAAGTGCATTACAAACCGCATTCTAAGAAGGAGTGGAAGCTGGTCGAAACCGATTTTAACCACTGGACTGCAAAAACTGAGCCCCCTACACGTAGTCTGGAGATTCTTAAGTAAAAGTTTGACAAGATTGCTTACGTCCAAAAATGTACGGCAGATCCAAAAATCGTGCGACAAGAGCGAAGATCTAAAGTCATATATCGCGATATACAGTCCAAAGCGCCCTCAAAAGTTCTGGGGAAACCATAAAACAGCATCAACCCTACTACACAAAACGACCAGAGTTCATGTGACCAGCATAAGGTAATTGGTTTAGGTAATCGGCGTTTGCAGTAAAAGATTAGAAGCAGACCTAAACAAAAATCGAGACATTGGAGCACAGAAGCCAACTTTGTTGCAACCAACAAGAGCTGTAATGAAGCAAAAAAATCAGATTGACTTACTTTTGGAGCGCAAACTACGAATAGATGTCGTCGGGCACATGAAAATATTGTCTTCCAGCATGCTGTCTGTGGCTAACGTCATGAAGAAATCTCAGATGTTTACAGTAAATCCAGCCACAGCAGATCTTCAACACATAATTCTCCAACAATTAGCACCCTTTCTGCGGCCTTCGATCTCTTCAACCGCTAAAGGAAACGTACCCGAAACTCATGATGACCCTAACGCAACCGACCCTGTGGCCAACCTGTTTTGTGCATTTGCCTCTCCTTCACACATTATTACAAATCATGTCAGCCCGAATCTGGTTGTGGTCAAGTAATCGAGTCCTAAAACTCATGAGATGACAGCACAGTTCGAAGATGCGCAGATGGTGCAATGAATCAGATGAACTAAGCGCATTAGATGTGTCAAAAGATCGCGGGGTGCTTGAAACCCCCTTTTAGCAGTTTGTATTCTTGACGGGTAAAAATTTTGCAAGATAATATCTATTGCGTCTCCTTCTTTGGACCTTGACACTTATTTTTCAGTAGCTTTGCAAGCTCGCACAAACCTTCCATTTGTAACGGTCATGTTACAAGCGAATGCGCTGTCAATCAACAAACGACACCCATTTGGAGTCATTTCCTTTGAAAGTTGAGACCAATAGAGACCAGAAACGTCGGAAAGTTTGGAATCAACCCACGCCCCAAGATAGCTAATGGCAGCATGAATTAGTTCTCTGCGAAAGTTCCAAACGAAGAGGTTTACCAATTTAACTCCTTCCATAAACCCGTGAAAACCCGCAACCTGTACCCGGCTCTCTTCTGGTGGAGAACATTCAAACCGTGCGCCATCGGTGACGCCAAACTCGCCATGCAAAAAGTTTTATGTTAACGGGTGTGCTTTTGACAAAAGGTTTGCGGATGATGTCTTCTCGGACGGAGATGGTCATTCTATGCGCGCCCGTCGTATAAGATTTGACTGCATGACGTCCTACAACACACTCATTCCCAGATTCAACCAGTCACTAACAGTAGATAGAACGATTCCAAAGAAAGAGCACAGATAATACATGGAATCACCGGTACAAAGATACCAAAGTACCGTGCCCAACACTTCCAAAGAAGAAAGAAGTAGTTTCCGTCCTTGTCTGCTGTTGGTTTTTCAGTAAGATGAGGATGAAAAGCGAGTATTGAGAATATATTGGAAATGATCAAGAAACGTTGAACTCAGAGTCGGTTTAGTAATATTCAACGCCGTCACAGAATCTTCTTCCCCTCCACAGGACAACAGTTGTTACTATATCGTCGACATTTGGCTCCGTATGGGTCGTATCAATGCACAGCGATGTTAATTTCTGGTTTTGAATATTCGGCGGCGTGAGGGTGGTAGTCGGAACACGAAAGGCATCATCCTGAAAACAGGGGCGGTCAAGGCATAAGAGAGTAGTAACCATATTAAGATAGAATTATCTGGGATCTTCATGGAGTTCAAGACGATATGTGAATAAAGAAGGCAAAGGGTTCGAAGCTTACCGTCAATTTACGATTGTCACTTTAGAGCATGGTTCAGAACCGCGGTCTAAATTGATAATTTTCAGTTGCTTACCATACGTTTTGGGCCGCACCTATTGGTAAGTATGTGACACTCTGTCAATGTGGTCTTTCTCGGATGATCCCAGTCTTTAGGACCACTGGTCTCATATGAGGCCATAATTACAACATTGATAGATTTTGTAAACTTTATCAATATTCCTAAATTTTCGGGCCTACCTGTTTTCGACAATCTCTTCATCTCTGGCGTCAACCTCCCACACCACGTAAGATCGTCCACAACTATTTCAAAACACCATCTTCACTCCGGTCTGTCACAATATCTGTAACATTTCAACATCTAATGATTCTCTTTTTTTGGTCGGTAACCGAGTCCACACCCGTACACACTTCGTTCAATCATAGAGCATCTTTACACGCTTTATTAGCACGAAATGGAAGACTAAATTTGCCAGTGGAAGTATGACAAAATTGAAGTTGTTCTCAACAATAATCGTCGACACACTTTTGTCACTATCGACTTTGACCTATCTGTAAGAGAGAAGCTGTGAACTCTAAAAACTTGCAATTTCAAATCTGGTGATCATGTGAAGATTCAAAACAGTGCTCCAGAAACCGTCCAACTCAACAGACAGGTAAATGGTTCTACTTTTATTAATGAAGTTCCGAACAATGGCGAACAGCCCGCCATCACGGATGGGTACGATATTCACACTATGACTGCGTCCAGCTTTTCTAATGTGACAAACAGTAGCACGAAAGACAG
The DNA here is from genome assembly GCA_030374765.1 of Agarophyton chilense. Taxonomy (NCBI): domain Eukaryota; phylum Rhodophyta; class Florideophyceae; order Gracilariales; family Gracilariaceae; genus Agarophyton; species Agarophyton chilense. Next base: position 379,896 of record JARGXX010000095.1, on the reverse strand, counting down.
TTTTGTGGAGGTTCATTCAACCAAGTGAGCAACGGAGTATTTGTCCTTGACTCTGAATGGTCCAGTGCAAATTCATCAATGGAAAGTAACGGGATCGGTAGGAGGTTTCATCTCGGCCATAAACACTACTTCAGGACTCTCTCTGCACAGTTTCTTTATGTGGATGTTCCCTGTCGCTCATTTGAAACAAATTTTCGTTCTACAAACTTCCGAGTGCGAGAAAAAGGTCTAAAGCAGGCTACTGGAGGTATAATTTTGAATTTTTTTGGTTTGATGGATTTGATAACACTGTTTGAATATTCAAATAGAAGATCTCTATAGTCTAAAGAAACTTCTTCTAAATTTATTGACTTTGCACAGCTCCAAAAAATCATGTCAAGCAACCGGTTTGAACATATAAACCAATTAATCGTATTCAGTAGATCTAAAAGCGATCAAAATTCCGAAGAAGCCAGATGGTCATGCATTTCTGACTTCTTGAATGCTTTCAACGACCATCGAAAAGCTTTCGTCACTATGTCACGCACACTTTGCGTGGATGAAAGTATGTCACGCTGGTATGGACTCGGCGGAAATTGGATTGGAATCGGATTTCTATACTACACTGCTTTAGATAAAAAACCTGAAAATGGTTGTGAATTGGAGACAGTTTGCTGCAAAAGGAGTGCAATAATTCTCAAAATAGAACTAACCATTGCCTCTACGGAATGTCCAGCTCTAGGATTCTGAACATGTACACGGAACAGCTGTTCTAATGATATTGGTGGAAATTGGTTTACCACTGATCCCATTGTTTGTGCTGATTCTTATTTTGCATGTTTTGAGACCGCTGAAGAACTTTTCAAAAGAGGAATGAGATTCGTTGGAGTTGTGAAAACGGCCACCAAAAGGTTCTCAAATAAACATCGTTCCGAACTTACGATGACGTCAAGATGCCAGCACGTTTCAATTGTGGCAAACCTTCCTGGATTAGAGCGAAAGTTGATGCTTGTGCTCTGGATGGACCGTGAGAGGAGATATTTCATCAGCACATGTAGCAGTACCCAACCAGAAACTCCTACTTTTCGTGAAAGATGGAGGACCACAAATGAAATAACCAGGAAAATTCCTCTTTTACTCACAATTCCAGAAGTTTGGGAAAAGTACTATTCCAGTTCTTCAAGAATTGACAGACATAATAAATCTTGGAAAGATGAATTGAATATAGAAAAGGAGTTTGAAGTGAAAGAATGGTCTTTTAGATTGAATACTTATTTGTTGTCAAGGCCATTGCCAACAAAAAAGGATTCAATCTAAAAAAATAATAAAAGTAGAGTTTAAGGCATTGACCACGCCCACTGTGCGTGGTCGATGCCTGGAATCTGTACAAGGTTGCATATAGAAACACAATGACTCTCAAACCGCATGATTTCTATTGCAACCTTCCAGGCGGGTTAATACAGAACAACTGGGATACTATCCAAACTATGAAAAGAACCGCGAAGGAAGAAGATGAAACAGACAGCCCATCTCTGGCTAGAACTGGAATTCAATTAATGGAGACAAACCGGAAGCGCAGGTAGATAGATGGTTCTATAACATCTTCAACATATCAAGTAGGATGCAAAGTATGCAAACCTATATACAATTCTAAATACGTTTGTTAGGAATGCAAAAAGAACGCTGAAATAGATGTTTATATATATGTCACAATGGGACTGCGCGTGATTGTTTTGTAGATCATCTGCATGACATTCATAACATTTCCTGCACCACTTCGTCAAAAAGGGTGATGTGGGTTTGACAAAATGCATTTTTAGGTCTTTTACAGGCAATTTTTAAAAGTGTAAAGCAAAAATTCAATTTACTGTTAGCCCCCTACTATTTCAATCCGCATTGTTCGACTTGCTAGATATATTATGGTCTTCGACAAAACTATCCCTGGAACAGATTTCACCGTATTCTGTCTGATATTCAAGAAGACAAAAATGCGTTCTTAGGCCATAATGAAATTTAGAATTAGTCGAGCTCCCGGAGGAGTTGTTGAGATACAATAAACTTAGCAAGGTTTAAACCATGTTTTAATCAGTCTCCGAGTGGTCTGGAAACCACTGAGCTGGTGTTACTGAAGAAAAAAGGCCAAAGAAAGTACTTTAAAGAAGTAAGAACATGATTAAAAATTAGCATTTTACTTGGAAAATAGAAAGTGCCGCTATAGTATCGAAACCAGCATGTTTTACTAATTTTTTGGAAAATAGAACTGGCCTCATATGAGGTCAATTCTCCGGGCGTGTGGACACTAGTGTAATTGGTAGTTTGCTAGTGAAAATGATCAACTTGAGAGCATTCACAAAGAGACTGTTTGGCTTAAATCATTGTTTATCTATGTTAAGCTTTCCCGGAATCAATAAAATACTTACTACCAGGTGGTTTTCAAACACATATATGATTACGGTGACATCTCTTCTTATTGATCTATCTATTGAATTTCGGCAAGTACGTAGAGTATGAATTAAATCCTTCGAGTCGTGTACTAGACTGACATCTATATCGATAGGCAGTAGTGTCTTGTACGCATCAGCAATTCTCTCGCCGTCACTTTTAGCTTCATTGGCAGCCAAACTCTCAGCTGCACCAATATATTTTACCACTCTCTTAAATTTGTGACTGCACCAGCAGATCGTATGAAAAATAGATCCGATTTCATAACCTCCAAATAGTATCCCAAAAAAAACACTAGTTGTTTATGTTAAACCCGACAACTAACTTCAGAGAACACAAACACTGACAGGATATGTTGTTTCTTCTCAAGTGGTATTATGTACTTTTGGGACAATAATGTGATGACATGGTGCAACAACAAAACACATATGGTGAATACGTTTGTTCGAAGTGGTTTTCTGACTAAATTATGTACAAGAGAAGTCAAACACTACACAAAGAGTCGAGCAGCGCACATCATCGGTCATGATCTGATAATCTATGTTAGTACACTGTTAGCAGGAAGTGCCAAAAGGCTGTATTCAAGTGGATATAAAGGGGAAACAGTAAGTAGGTAGAGAAAAAAAAAGCGGTTTGAGGGAGATAAACGATAGTGGAGACAAAAGAAAGTCTCTTAGCGCCTTTGTGCTCAATTTTGTGGCTGCAGAGTAGAACCCTTTCAACTATCATTCATCAATCAACAATGCCACTTCAAAAGACTCCAACAATTATGGGTCCAGACAGGGGCTCTACTCGAAACAAACGGCATGATCTACTCAATTCTCAGTTCCTTTCCCCAAGCACGGACAAATTCAAACGGAAGAATAAAGTGAACCTCTGGGCTACCACGGCGCGCGCATAATTGCGACCCTTACTAGGGTAATGCCATATTGGCAACGGCGCATGTGGTGGCGATCCACGTGGAGGGCTTTACTACCCTTTGTAGCTAGACGTCCATTAGGGACTATACCCATACAGTGGTTTGCCTTGACCACTGGGTATTACTTATATATTTATTTGGGCACTCACACTGGTACACAGTATATAGTGTACCAGAGGTGAGCGCCGACTCCAAGTAAAGGAGACAATATGGGCATCATGACTATTCTGTTCCTCGCTTAGGATTCCTTAACCGGAGATCCGGACGAGCTATAATAGATAGTCAGCCCCCAACCACTTCACGAGCCGTCTCGTAACTACGTTCCATCAACGTTTTACAGTTGCACTGTTCACCCTCGCTGGCGAGTAGTGGCCTTGCACCCCACTTCTAGCTCGCTGGTGTTGTAGCTCTACTACCCCTTTTACTTCGCCGCAAGCGACCCATCGGCAGTCCGAACGCTGTCGCAGGTGTCTGCTCTCTCCGTTAGAGCGGATACTACAAGTGGTCTCTCGACTTAGAACCACTGTGCTCAGCTGCTTTGAACAATTCGTTCCTGGAACGTGGAATCGATATTGATACTTGGAAGAAGTGGAATGACTACATTTATTGTTTATCAAACCACCTCCGGCAATTGCGGATTTCATCGTGGTTGAACACGTGGTCGAGAAGTCGAAGACACCATTTGGTTCGCACCTGGACTCAGGTTTGGTCTAGTATGCCGAAGACCCGAAGCCAGTCGAGTACTGGTCGCTCCAGTCCTACGGGACCACCCCCAAAACCGAGGCTCGCCTCATCTGTTGAAGCCCGAGAGCGGCTGTATCGTCAGGCGATGTCGCGCTCACGCTCGGTGAATGATGAACGAGATCTCTCGGATGTACCGGCCCCTGTGGCAGCGGCAGTCACGCCCACCACAGAAGCCGTAGTTGACCCTGAGGTCGTCGGACCTCAAGAAGAGGATGATTTGCGCAGGGAAGTGCGTCGTCTCAAGTCTGAGTCAAGCGCTTCGCGTGTGCGCATGGTTGCGTTGGAATCGCAGATCGCTGCTCTTATCGCTGATGTCGAACAATTACGCAGTGCGCATCAAGCACTCGTTCGTCAAGACGATGGGAAGCAGGTCTCCGCATCAGTGAAAACACTACTTGAGGATTTGAACCATCTACTGGAGAGGTACGGGAATACGCCCGAGGCGCTACCTGGCTTAATCGTGGATGTAGAGGAAGTCCTCACTCGAGTTAACCCTCTTTTAGAACGCCTGGAGGCGGCAGTTCATGCGCAGACTGCTGCTAAACCAGTCGTGCTGGAAGAGGAAGGAGCTCCTTTGGAGAAAGCTCGTTTGAAGAAGTCGGAGTCACGACGTAAGAAGCGGAAGTCCGCACGTGATTCGAGCGATGAATCGTCAAGTACGGAGGGTTTCAGTTCCAGTACTGATGATTCTGATGATTCAGATACGTCAGATGACGACGACAGTGATGATGGTCATCGAAGGTCCCGATCTCGGAAGAAGAACACGTCTTCGTAGTTAATGAGAAAAAAGGCTCACTTTACAGAGGATTGAAGGTGCTCCCGTGCACGAATCCGCTTTATCGGAAGGTCCTGAATTACAGGTACTACCATCTGAAGGTGAAGAGCAAGAAGCGCTCAGGACGCGAAACCGCGAAGGTGAAGGATCACATCAAAAGATTGAAGATCGGCCTTAATGATTTAACATTTGATGGGAAAACCCCCATTCTCGTTATCAAGTTTCTCACTCGATTCGTTGCCGAATCAGACACTCTAGAGATGGGTGAACCACAGGCATTTGTGTCTTTACCACACTTCCTGAAGGGTTTTGCTTTAGAGCAATATCGTTCCGTATGCGGATCATTGACAGACGATGAAGGCGGCGCTACCTCATGGCCAGAGGCGGTGCAGTATTTGCTGCGCAGTTACGCGACTTCAAACGCGATCCGTCAGGCGATCCTGGACCTAAGGGATGTGACCCAAAAGCCTGAGGAGGGCGAAGCTGAGTACAGCTCAAGGCTTAACAAAGCTTCAGTCCGCTGTGGAAATGTTCACTCGACGGAGGACAAGATTACCTTGTACATCGACGGGCTGGACCCGAGCATCAAGTCGTTGGTAGCTCGATATCGAGAGAAGCATGGAAGAGTCTCCTTTTTGGAGTTAGTTCAGTTTGCGAAAGCTGAAGGAGACGCGGCCAGAGCACGTGGTAGCCCCCGTCGTTCAATGGCTTTTGGAACTGCAATGGGTAAGGAGAAGATCTCCGCCAGAGTTAATCAGCGCAGCAAACTGCTACATGTGGAATCTTAAGTACACTCACGAGATTCGTCGTTGGCACCCAAAGGGAGTGATTCGAATGAGAAGGCGGTCCATTTAATGGAATATACGGACTCTTCTGTACCTACAGTGGATCTCCCACACTCGGAGTCTCAGGACCAGGAAGCCCTAATGGCTATAGAAGGCCGTCGCCCTATGTACCGTCCCTACACGGTGCCACCACAAGGAGGTTTTAAGAACGGGAAACCCGGATGGGTGGATACTCGCACGGCATACCGTTCACAACCTATGTTGACCAACCGTCGTGACGGTTTGATATGTTATTCATGTTATGGAAAACACCATTTGAGTGCAGAATGCACGCTTCCTGCAAAGGATCTGAGTCGTATCATGACGAATTATGAAGCACTCTCAGAAGAGGAAAGGAGCCGCGTACCGGCGGGCATGTATTGGAAAGCCAAAAGTGGGTTTTCTCAGACACCAATGCGCCGGACGGACAAGCCGGTTGCTCATAATGCTGAAGTGTCACAACCCGGAACCCGGTAGGAAGAGGCGCCTTTGAGGCGAATCAGCCGGTGCAACCGGAAAACTAAGTGAGGAAGCCCCTAGGGGGTCGGCACTAGTCGATCCCGTAGTGCTGACCAGGGAAAGCTCGCCTCCCTGCTCCCGCGCTTGAAAGCCCAAGATTCCCTTGAGGCCTCCCAAATTTCTGCCGTACGGAATCAATCCGCCGGACGGAAAAGGAGTACAGTTTGACTGTGAGTTACATCGTCCTTGGAGACGTTATACTTGTCCGTAAAAACGGGAAAGTTACCTCATGGTAGTGTCTAAAAGAAACTATAAGGTCTATGCCGACATCGGCTCTGACAGGAATCTGTTATCTCGTCGATTGACTATCCTGGACACAGGTGCTGGTCCGAACTTTATACGGGAATTGGAGCTCGCTCCTGCTGACTTAGAACGTATTCGATACGGTCCTTTACCGGACATCCGGGATGCCAACAAAAATGCTGTGAAGACACTGGGAACAGTTCGACTCGTGGTGCGTTTGGGACGCTTTGTAGTCCTAGTCGACTTCATAGTCTGTAAGAAGTTAGCTGCACCAGTGGTACTGCGATGTGATTATTGCGACAAGTTTGTCGAAGCCATTCGCTCGCCAAGAAAACTAGTGGAACTAGATTATAGATCAATGGTACCAATTGTTCGCAAGCCATTGCGTCGTTGCTCTGAAGCACCTCCACTTTCTCCGTCTATGGAATACAGGGAATCCCGAGGACGTGTCTCGCCGAGGATTCGAGTAGCGAAGAGTGCTATGCTGAAGGTGCAAACCCAAATTTGGGTTCAAGTAAGAACAGAACGACACTGACTCATGGTAATTCAACCGAATACATGGATGTACGAATCCCGTGGATTGCTAGTCGCTAACGGCATGGTTCAGGTTGATCCTGGTAGCCCCTTTTGGATAATAGTGAGTAACTTCACCGATAACGATTATCAGATACCGAAGAATCAGGTTGTTGCAACAGCTTTGCCTCATCCCACAGTGGTGGTCCCTACTCATATTTCTACTGCTGAAGTATTGGGATTAACCCATGTCCGTGACACAGACGAAGAACTGCAAACTCCCTCTGGAGATCAATTTCAAACGGCAAAGGATCCAGAGAGCCTGTTCGATGAGCTAGACTTAGCACATGTGTCGGAACACTACAGAACGAAGACCAGGTCTATGCTGAAGAAGCATACATCCATGTGGAGTGGAAAACTAGGAGAGATCTCCGCTACGGAACACCACATTGATTTGGTCCCAGGGTCACGACCCATCTCCCAACCACCCTACAGAGCGGAACCGCGAACTCGCCAAATCGAGGAGGAGAATGTCAGCAAAATGATGGAAGAAGGAGTAATCGAAGCAGCTCAATCTGCTTGGGCCTCCCCAGTGGTGCTGGTTCCAAAACCTGATGGTTCCTTACGATTCTGTATCGATTATCGAAAACTGAACGCAGTTAAAGTTCGAGATACATACCCGTTGCCTCGAATGGACGAATGTATTAACAGCTTAGGAGAAGCGAACGTGTTCACCACGTTGGACGCCAACTCTGGCTATTGGCAGGTGCGTGTAGCGGAAGAAGATCAAGATAAAACCGCATTTGCGTGTCACACCGGTCTCTACCGTTTCAAAAGGATGCCCTTTGGCTTAATGAATGCACCGGCTACTTTCCAGCGTACTCTGGACATCTTGCTCTCAAGATACAAGTGGAAGACTTGTTTAGTGTATTTGGACGATGTGATCATCTTTTCCCAGGATGTGGAAAGCCATTTACGGCATGTCGAGGAGATCCTCAAAGCACTACAGAGCGTAGGTATCACCTTGAAGTTCAAGAAATGCGAATGGTTCGCTGGCACCGTCCGGTACTTAGGACGTGTGATCAAGCCCGGACAGCTTGCCATTAAAGAGGCCCAAACAGCGGCTCTCCGCGAAGTACAACCTCCGTCGACACAGAAGAAATTGCGTTCTTTCCTCGGCTTGTGCAACGTCTATCGACGATTCGTGGCGCGATACTCACATATAGCGGCACCGCTCAACGCAAAGCTTCGTAAAGAACAACCAGTACAGCTGGAACAATTTAGACAAGCTGAAGCGGAAGCGTTCGAAACGCTGAAGACAAAGATTATTACAGCCCCAGTCTTGGCGCTACCCATCCCCAACCTCCCATACTCAGTGGATACTGACTCTAGCGAGTACCAAGTAGAGTGTGCCCTTTTTCAAACACACCCTGATGGTGAACGCAACCCCATTGGTTACTGGTCAAGATCGCTGAACACAGCTGAGAAGAAGTATTCAGTTTCAGAAAAGGAATGCCTTGCAGTCGTTTGGGCTCTAACCACATTGCGACCTTATCTCCAAGGAGAACGTTTTACCGTCAACACGGATCATTCGTCTCTACGATGGTTACTGTCCATTACAGACCCGTCTGGTCGTCTCACACGATGGCGCTTACGCCTTTCTGAATTCGATTTCGAAGTGAAGTATAAGAAGGGATTGGCCAATGTCCAAGCTGAAGCGCTATCGCGACTCAAAACACCGGGCGGAACCCAAGGCGAAATCGATGAAGAGATACCTTGCTTCTACATGGAGACCCATCCACCATCTTTTGAAGAAGAGGAACAAGAGACCCTTGATGATTATTCGGATGCAGACCCGTTCCTTGCATTAGCAGACACTGACCCTTCAGTTCAACTCGAGCGAATCTCGTGCACTGAGCTCCTCAATGAGCAACACGACGATATGTTTTGTGCGTCGAAACGCTCTCGTCTTAACGGGATGGAGGAGCTCCTCTTTTCACTCAATTCAAGAGGAATACTGTTAAGACATGTCGAAAAGCATGATCAAATCGTGATTCCACACGTCTTGAAGAGTCGAGTACTCCATCTGGCTCACTACAGCAGGCTGTCTGGTCATCCAGGAAGAACGAAGTTGTTCATGACTCTAAGAAGAGATTTTTACTGGCCTACTTTGGCAATGGACTGCCATGCTACAGTGAGGTTGTGTACAACATGTGCGAAGAATCGCGTTAAGCTTTACAGGAAGCGGAAACCGATGACGTTATTCCAGGCGAAAGCGCCTTTACAATACATCAGTACCGACATCCTAGGGGAATTGATTCGCTCAAGGCGAGGTTATCGCTACCTATCGGTAATCACCGACCGCTTCTCGAAGCTATTGCATACTGTTCCGCTGAAGCGGATAACCGCAACCGTAATCGCACAGGCGTTTATCAAATATTGGGTATTTATATACGGACCACCAGAAGTTCTGTTATCCGATAATGGGAAGAAATTCGTTGCGAAGTTCTTTCAGAATGTTTGCCGCATTATGGCCATTCGAAAGGTGTTTACCACGACCTATCATCCGCAATGCAACGGTCAGGTGGCGCATTTAAACCGCACGCTGATAGCAGCACTACGATACTACATCGCGGACCACCCGAAAGAATGGGACATGTTTACAGATACTCTGTGCTACGCGTACAACACGCAAGTGCATACCTCTACAAAGACGGCACCGTTTGACCTCGTGCTCTCACGTAACCCTCCGGCTTTACCGGTTGCGCTCGACGATGAGACCGAATTGAACGCGCCGACCCCGGCTAAGTACCATCTGAAATCGAGGAATGACCTGAAGGCCAGAGCAAAAGAAGCCGCTAAAGAGTTATCGAAGACACAAGCTCGCTATAAGCGAAACTATGACGCCAGAAGGCGAAGAGGAAATCCGGCAATCCAAGTAGGAGGTCACGTCTTCGTGCGAGTCGAAAGACCTGACAAACAGGAAGAATCGCATCATAAGTTGTTGCCGATAATGGCTGGACCCCACAAAGTGGTGGACCTTGATGAAGACACAGTGGTGATCAAGACAGGTGAGGACAATGAACGTGTATCGCGCGATCGCGTTGAAGTCGCGCCTGACCCGCAAGTGGAAATCCAGGTATCTGGTAGAACTAAGGAGGCAAGTGCGACGGAACGTCAAGGCAAAAGCCCAAGTGACTCTGGGGAGAGCGAACCACCACCAATGGCTCGAGCGGAGGAGAAAGCTCCTGATCTCCCACCGCCGGCGGTTACGTACGCCAATCACGGACAGCTTCCGAAATATTGGGATATGCCCCGTGGCACGCGCACACCCGTAAGTACAGAAATGGAACCTGAATGCAGGAAAGATGTTTTGTTATTTGGCCCCAAGGACTTGGAAACGAGTGCACGCGAAAACGCGCCTTTACCGCTTCAGACTGAACCGTCAGGTGAAGCGCCACTTGCTGTTCCGCCGATATCGGCTCCCATCCCTCGTGGGCAGGAAGAAGAAGAGGTATGGCCTCCTGTCGTGGTGCAAGCACCATCTTCCACCGAACAGCGGTCAGAATCGGATAACCCGAAGGAAGTTCATCCACGATTGGAATTGAGAAGTAGCAAGAAGTACGCTTCTATGGAACCTGGAAAACAGGATAGCTCTTTATCTGAGAAAGGTTCTCAAGGAATGAGTACACTGCCCCTGCGGGCAGAACGACAGTTAGTCGACGAGCAAACGCTTAGCGACGCTGAGACTGCTAACACAGAGACGCTTGGGTCAGCTCTAAGGCATTTCAAACCTGTTAACAGGAGCCTTGCGCCAACAGCGAAAGCATTGGGAAACGCCCAGGAATATGTTATGGATCGCATATGTGAACATGGTGAGCATGAAGTTACTAGAGAATTACTGTATCGAGTCCGTTGGTACGGTTTTCCTCCGGAAGCGGATACGTGGGAATCTATAGCTCATATCCCCCGTTCGCAACTCGTGCGATATCATCGACGCATGCGATTACCACTCCCCAGGGAGATCGACTCCTCGATAGTCGGGCTCATGGGCACATTCCATTTCTAAGTATGGGCTACAAAGGTAGTAAAAACTCGAAAGGCGAGAAGAAAACAAGAAATCATGAAGAGGAAACGTGAAGACACGCAAGCAAAGGACATTTACTGATTATCTACTATGAAAAACTCGAGAAGCGAGAAGAAGGATTGAAGAACTCGAGAAGCGAAAAGAAGAAGTTAAGAACTCGAGAAGCGAGAAGAAGGATTGAAGAACTCGAGAAGCGAAAAGAAGAAGTTAAGAACTCGAGAAGCGAGAAGAGATGAAGACTAGAAGATAAGAAGGGAACGTGAAGACACGAAGTCACCGAAGTTTTATTGGTATCCAGATACCACCGCAAGGGTGTTGACTAGGAGTCTTTTCTAAGATCATCAAAGAGACGTGCGAGCACGCAGGTTCGCAAGAAGTTGTGCGCGATCACCCTCAACTTGGTCCACGGGAAAGCCCGCATCTAAGAGGAACTGCCTCAGCAGATCCAAGCCTGGATCTTCGACCGGCACTGCACTCGGTTGTTGGGTAAACAAATGAAAGTTCTCTTGAGCAACTCCCGCCGCTGCGGATTGATCGACGGAAGTCACTACGCCTACTAGCTCTGGCTCGTCCTCGTAATCGAGTTCAGCCTCAGCTCCCGTGGCTTCCTCATACGATTCCTCTCCGTTATCGGATGGAGTAGCATCGTACTCGTATCCAGTAAGCTGGTTCGGTGGCATGTCACGCGGGTTCTTCCGAGGAAAGCGAGCCTGCTCGGAGGTGATCAACTGTCGCGTCCAGGGGTCGTACCAAACAGAATCTCCAGCACTTGCTGTTCGTCCAGGAGAATGGTCGTGGTGTCTTGCACGGGTTCCGCGAGCGGATTGATCAGCTGGCACTCCAGACCAATCGACACTGTCGATCAAATCCACAAGATGGAGGAAGTCGGCATGGTTCGCACGGGATCCGAGGACAACGGAAAGATCGAGTTCTCTCGCATACTTTCGCGCTGTGGGCGACATGTACCAAACTCTAAAGGTATCATAAGCATCCCACAGGAGGAAGACGGTCATCTTGGCGATAAACTCGGTATAAACCACAGTCCAATATCCCGAGAACGGGTCGTTAACCAACGCGGACCCGATGTAGGAGATCGCCGGTGGGAGCTCCACAGGGCAACCACGAGGGCTCTCGATCGCCGCCCAATGCTCCGGAATACCGATGTAGCGGCCGAAGCGCGCGTTCCTCCAGATGCAGTCAATCTCGATCATTTGATACGGCACCAAAGAGCCCAAACGTGATCGAGTACGACGTTCCCAACGGGGACAATCGCAATAGGGAATGTCACGCTCTCGAAGGAAGCGGAACTCCGCACGTAGAAGAGGTTCCTGAAAGCAGAGAGCTGCATCATGCACACCGCGCACACCGCGGCAACCGCTAACATCGACTTCAACGAGTGTCTTGATATACGAGTAACCTTCACCATTGGTACGGGCTTTCCAGGTATCTAGTTCCCAGTTCAGCGGGAGAAGAACCGTACTGATGAATCGGTGAAGACGCTGGTAAATCAGCTTGGTGAACCGCGTACGGGCTTCGGACATGGTTTCCGTTGAATATCGCGCAATCACGTTGTCTGGCAAAGCAATATGGCTCGCCCAGTCGTCTCTATAAATCGCGTGTTCCGGAATACCGTCAGGGAAGTACCCACCATGTATATACTGTTGTATCAACGCGTCATCGCGTATTTTAACTGGATCAAACCAGGGCGCTTGCGCGAAAAGTTCAACGTTGACGAGAGGATCTCGTCCATAGAAATCCGCAGTGTGCGGGTAGCTCCGCTGAGCACGACGAGAAGGAGCTCGAATCAAACCTGCAGAGGCGACGTAAGCCGCGTTCGGCATGGGAGCCACGGTTGGCTGAGGTAACGGTACCGACCGGAATCCGGTGTACGGGGTGTGGAACGAACGGTATGGACCGAGTTGAGCAGTAGGCTGCGACGCAGAACCAGCAGTGTTGGACGGCGCCCCAGAAGGCACATCCTCAGAGGAGGTCTGGAACGGGTTGGACCCGGCGTTCGGATCCATCGCGAGAGATTGAGCTGAAGAGCGGTGAGGAACAGAATGCTGTTGAGAACTGTAAGAGTTGGTCCGGCGACGAGGAATTCGTGATGACGATGAGTACCCGGAACATCGGTTCGATTGCGTATAAACGCTTCTTGCGTCCCCCATGCTTCGCGCTTAACGAGGGGGATATGTAGTATTCTACTATGTCGGGGAATCCGATAGGCTGGTTTTTCGCGAAGTCGCGGTTGGAACTCATAAGTGAGTGATATCATCAGCATTGTGATATGGAACGGCATCCCGCATAGGATGTCTAGAGGCAGAATGTCTTAGTGGAACACGTGACGCCATGGGTCGAGTGGCTTACCACGGTGCGCGCATAGTTGCGACCCTTCCTAGGGGAATGCCATATTGGCAACGGCGCATGAAGTGGCGATCCACGTGGAGGGCTTTACTACCCTTGGTAGCTAGACGTCCATTAGGGACTATACCCATACAGTGGTTTGGCTAAGTGGCTGACCACTGGGTATTATTTATATATTTATTTGGGCACTCACACTGGTACACAGTATATAGTGTACCAGAGGTGAGCGCCGACTCCAAGTAAAGGAGACAATATGGGCATCATGACTATTCTGTTCATCGCTTAGGATTCCTTAACCGGAGATCCGGACGAGCTATAATAGATAGTCAGCCCCCAACCACTTCACGAGCCGTCTCGTACCTATGTTCCATCAACGTTTTACAGTTGCACTGTTCACCCTCGCTGGCGAGTAGTGGCCTTACACCCCACTTCTAGCTCGCTGGTGTTGTAGCTCTACCACCCCTTTTTTTTCGCCGCAAGCGACCCATCGGCAGTCCGAACGCTGTCGCAGGTGTCTGCTCTCTCCGTTAGAGCGGATAATACAGGAATCATGGAAGGAAAAAGAATGTATCATGAAACAAAAATTCACATGCCGATCCATTCAAAGAGACCATCGATATCAATGTTTCGCTTCGCCTAAAACAGCTCCGATTCAATAGGGCAAGTCGTTATATCTCTAGAAACACCACCTACTTCCCATCCTATACTGATCAAACTTGATGTTTCTCAAGCTGGCATACACGATCTCCTAGGTATAGACGTCCTGGAAAAAAATTGTTGATAGCGGATACAGTTTCAAGTCGCTTAACCAAACGATTATGCATTCGTCATGATGGTGGTTCCGAACAGTAAATCGATAAATAATATATTCCTCTGCATAAAGCCATAAGTGGACATGTGTTCGTTGATTCCGCTCTTCAGAACCGTACTTTCTTCACTAAGTCCTAACTCATGAAGCTACACAAACAGTCTTTACACCCCTCTGCTGAGAAACTGTTCAACCTTATGAAAAAAGGTCCCGTCCGGAAGAAACTAAACAAGAGTCTTTGTCTATTCTAAAGGAACTAACAAAGACAAATGATCCCTGTTAAAGTATTCAAAACGCTCCAACTGGCTCCAGAGTTGCATTTGGTGCCGAGAAAATTCGCTTTAATGAGAGAATCCTTCTAAATATCATGTATTTGGATATAAACACTGTCCTACCGATACTCTTATGTTGGCCAGCTCTATACACTGGACTGCCAAACCGGGTGTTAGTTGACCAGGGAACAGCTTTTTGGTCCTCTTTTCATCAACATATCAGCCCCATGTAATGTCCGTGTTGACAAAACTGGAATAGAAGCACAGTCAAGTCTTGGTATTGGTGAGCGATATCACCAGTCCTTGCAACAGACTTACAGGAAAATCATTGCTCAAGACTCTAGTACGAACCCCGAAATTGCTCTTACTGTTGCAGTCAAAACAATGAATGACACTTTAGGACCTGAGGGAATTTTTCCTTCTGCGCTAATTCTTGGAGAATACCCAAAACTTTGCACTCGGTCTGAGGTAGCTCACAGACGAGCAACGTTGGAAAGTAGTGCAAAGTTTGCTAAGTCGGCAAGAGAAGAAAAGGAAAAGATTATGATAAAGCCCCGTATTGACCGGGCTCTGAAGCTCAGAACATCTTCTGCAGCTAACAAAACGTATAAAACTGGAGACAATGTCCTGATTTGGCCAGGAAGAATCGTAGACAGTTGTATTAAATAATGGATTGGCCCTTTCAGAATGAGCAGTGGCGATGAGACTATGTGACTCGTGTACATCCAAGACGTTCAAGTTGGGGCAGCAAAGCCATTTTCACTTTCACAAGCCAAGAGATACTATGAACCTGAATCTTTGGCGCACTCGTTCTTCATGGCACTGCGACAAAGTCTACATTTCTTCGCTTACACTGATGGTCCCGAAGTTTACCTGAATGAGATTCTAGACAAGAACAAGCGAAGGGCAATGTCACTGGACATGATTCCTGCAAAGCAGAAAGAGATCAAGAACCTCTTGGAGAAGGGAACTTTCAGGTTCATACTGAGAGAGGACTTATCTGGAAATTCAAACGTTCTACCTGGTAAATTTGTACTTTCCATCATGTCTAATGACGATGTAAAGGTGAAGTAAAAAGCTAGATACGTCATCGGTGGTCATCGTGATCGCATGAAAAACATGATGGCGCCTTCAACAACTACCCTGCAACCATCTTCGATCAGATTGGTACCAGCTCTAGCTGACATGTAGAGGTTAGACATCTGGACTTCTGATATTAGTCAAGCGTAACTTCAATGATCGGAACTTATTCTACGCGAAGTATTTATCAGGAATCCGGTTCCAGAGTTTCAACTGGACTATTCAAAATCTCTACAGCTGTTGAAACCTCTATATGATATGTGTGAAGCTGGGGATCTTTGTCACAAAACAACAGACGATCACCATACAAAGGATCTTAGGATGGTACGAACTCGATCGGACCAGGCTCTTTACGTCCTCATGAAGGACGGTATTCTAAAGGGAATATAATGTGTTTGTGTAGATGATCTTCTGCGATGCAGTGACTGTTTCTTCAAGGAAAACTGCAATACAACTAAAACAATATTTTGACATGACGGACGATATGTATTAACCCTGCAACTTCACTAGGTTTCCGCTCCCACGGAAAAGCGATGGAACAGTAATACAAGATCAGCATGTCTATCTTAAGAAGCTCAAAGAAGTTTCCAGTAATTCATCGACCTCTGGATTCCGGTCAATGCGCATAAAACTCGCTTAGCGTTTCAACACGAGGGTAGATTGCCAGTTCAAAATATCACAACTTGCTCAAGTCACAAAGGAATAAATCGAGAAAGAGAAAGTGAAGATTATTAATCAGCTGAACCGGGAGTTCGGTTCGCCAGATCGAACGCGATGTCTCTTCGTATTTCCCACCTCCAACTGGACTCTATACAGAATGTTGGCTTTTCAGACTGGTCTTTCGCCAATAATCGTGATTTGTTTTCGCAGCTTGCCCATATCTGTTTCTAAAGTGACGATACTGGGAAGGTATTTCCCATCTATTCAAGTCCTAAAAATCCTAAAGAGTAACCCGCTAAACTATGGTCGGTGAGGTGTAGCATTTGGAAGGCACTTTGATTCCAATGATCGAAACGTACCAAAGTCGATATACGGTATTCATAAGCTATTCTTGGTACTGTACTCGGTAACGAGATATTATAAGAAGAATAATTCAGGGAAAGATTGGGAATTAGGATTAATTTCATAGCACTGTAGTACTGTACAGTTGTATGGCGTGACCACCAAGTTATTAATTCGTTTATTTTAGAATAATTAGTTTTGTGGCACGCCACAATGCATACACTACAGTAGAGTAGCTATTTTGCCTCCTGGCGCAATAAATGGCGCTTGGCTTCGGGTGAGGAAGGCAGAGGCCGACAACCAACCAACTTACCGGAGCCCCTAGAGCCTCTGTGCTAATCGTATTTGAGCTACAGCTCTTGTTCTGAGGCTATTCTCTGCTCTGCGCTGTGTGACGCTTTTTTTAAGTGTTGTTTTTTGTATTTTTTTAGTTGTTTTGTTATTCTTTTTGTCAGTGCACAAGGATTGTTCAGCCAATCTCGTGTGTCTTACGTACCGCCGTACCTATAATCACATGTCGTAACTACACGCATCGTTCTTTTTCTCACGCTCCCTTGACCATCCTGTTTCACGCCTTTGTTTCTTCTTTCAAGAACAGTCCCTCGCAAGGCGACGCCCGCTTTCTGCAGTGTTTTCGGTGGACAGACACCCGCTACCGAGAAGCACACAGTCTTTCGTGGAATACCACATGAGATGATTTCTTTTAGTGAGCTCTTTGATGTCGAAGAGGGAATGGCCATTGAACGCAGCCGTAATGTCCGAAAAAGGGTCCCATTTTACTTGTTCACCGACAGCAAATCGCTTTTTGATTTTATATCAAAATGATCACGCACATCGGAAAAGCGAACGATATTCGATATCGCTGCTTCCAGAGAAGGATTCAAAGAAAAGGTTATCTCCAACATTGGATTTGTGAGAAGCTCAGAGAATATTGCCAATAATCTCACGAAAAGCATGCAACAGGCATTCCTACGAGTCTTTATCTCGACTGGTGTGCTGAACGTGCGCACAGAGCCATAGATCTTTCGTAACTAGGTCGTTTTTTTCTTGATAGATTAGGAGTCCTGAAGAAGGCAAACTTCAGCAACACACAGCTTTTCTATGTCATCTCCACCACAGGAAACAATTGCTTCTGTACGGAGTTGCATCGATTGCTTCTCTTCGATATCGACTATTTCCCGGCGATTACCATCGATCACAACACAATTCTCGACGTTATTTCCGGCACCCAATCGAATTACACATATTCCATCATTCCGGGTCGCAAGCAATTCTCTCTTGTTTGCAGTGAAAGCTGGATCTGGAACTCTGGAGAAGCTCAAGCCGCCGTGTACACTGTGAAGCAACCGTTGACAGGCGCCATTCCACTTGATTGCCATACCTTTCTTCTTCATCTCTTTTTCCCCGCACAGCGCACCCGTAATATCCATGATCCTTGATACTCCTTTCGAGATAGAAAACGACAAACGAAAGGTCTTTGCACGAATACGGGCAATTTTGATGTCAGTAGGAAAGAAGACCGCCTCCGCATGAGAGCTTTTTACACATGCAATGGTTTCGATTTTTGATGTTGAAAAATGTGGATGCTCCAAACACTATTTGCGAACGATATTTTGTATTATTGTATACGCCTTTTGGCAATTCGCCTTCGTAATTCGCAGTGATGGAGCGATAGAAACTGGGTGGGACTTGTATTGCACAGTTTTGCCTCCAATGCTGTATGTAACATTTATCCAACCACACGTCTGGAGGGAAACGATGCAAATACCAAACATCGATTCAGCCCCGTTTTCCCGTTTTGAGCGTTGGTGGTAGAAAAGAAATACCCCACTGCGAACAATTTACCATTAATGATAGAGAAGTCTCCGCCCATAACCTTTTATACCCGGTGACTTTCTGAAATGTGGTTATGACTTGCCAACGCCACTCTCACAATTTTTGCTTTCTTTGGCTGTATTTTATTTTGGGACAAGACCTCACCCAAAAAGTCTAGTCTACGCCAAGATAGAAAGAAAAAATACTGGCAGATGGCCAAAGTTCGGCGACTGGAAAGACGCTGCGCGATGGGCCAAAGAGCTGCGCGATGGACAAAGATGCTGCGTGATAGGCAAGATGCGGAGTGTTGCTGCAGTACCAAAACGAGAAATAAAGGGATTGCCTGTGGGTTGCATATACCGAACAAAAATCTGTCAGAGAGCTCAATCGACAGTGTTCGAAAACAGGAAAAATCCACCACCCAATTCGTCCTGACTGCCATCTACAGTCGCCAAACGGACCTTTTATCGTAGGCAGTACTTGCAAAAACATTAAGAAACTAGTTTGAGAGCTTCTCAGAACCAGTCCAAACACACAGCTTTCTGGACTTGAAAAAATCCTGAAAAAGATAACGAAATAAAAGTAAAAGCCAAAACAAAGAAACACATTTATATCATTCAATACTTAGTCATTTCACCCTTCTTCTCTACCAATTGGATATTGCGCTCCTGGATGGAGCTCTAAAGTGATTTCATAAACTCTTCGTTCAAATTATTCCAATATTCAATCACATATTCAAAGAGCGTTTCAACATTTTGGAATTGGCGCTCACTGGCGTAAACGCAGCGTGCTTAAAACCCCCAATGTTTTTCCGTAATGTTCAAGTCAGGTGACTTGGCCGGCCACTGTAAAAAATTAAAAATATTATCAGCCAACCACTTCGTAGTATACACATAACGATTTACAGAGGCCCTTCCTGAAAATAAAAACTTTCTCCAATTGTTTCGGCCGCAAATGGTACCAATTTCTTCCGCAACCCGTTGCAGTAATTCGTAGAGTCCATTTTACCAACGGAAACGACCAGATTAAATAAACCATAGTAAGAACAGGCACCCACTAGCATCACAGAATCTACCTCATTTTGCCGTTTTCATCCGAATAAATAGTTTCCTTCCATTTCGTCATAAGAAATACATTTTCTCTCGAGCCCATATAAACCTTTTCTTTCTTTGCATTTATTCATCATTGGTGCTTTTTTCATCTTCACATAGATTAAATTTGGATCATCATGTAACACCTGTTGTATACCTCTGAAATAAACAGGAACAGTGTAACGCAATGACAAGTTAAGTCAGCGTACGGGTCTCGACCGGTGATAGCGTGGTAGGCCGGGTCCTAAGGTTCGAATCCTTGACGGCGGCACTCCCAGGAGTACTTGGTGCAATGGGCTGGCGTTTATTGCGTAGTCCTACAGGTTGGAGCAACGGAAACGATGGCTTGAAGACCAAAGGGTAGACCTATTATACCAAAGAGGGTTCTTTGATATCTTAACGGTGCCTACCGTACTCTAAGCGAGAAGTGTCACTCGAGCCAAGTAAATAGTACTGGCTAGGCGCTGAGATCTCCTTGGCACTGTAGTGATAATCAATTACACTAATTAAAATAAATTAATAATCTACATCAGTCCACCTGAGGTCGACCCGTATATGGGTCACCTGCAAGATCCAGGGCCCGGCGTCTGAGGTCGACCCGTACACATGTCCTCTGCAAGATTCTTCAGGGCCCGGCGGCTTACCGGGCTCAACCGTTATTATCGCTTCTTCACAAACAGAAAGATCAATCAGTAGTTTTCCGGCTGATTTAGACAAGTTTAACGCCGAGCGGAGTAGAGCTCTGTCAGCCGTCAAACTCAATTCTTTGTTTTTAGAGACTTTCTGGCGTTTTTTGTATTTTTCAAGATATTTGAGGAAATTTAAGATCACAATGCGATAGCATCCAATAGTTTCAGCAGTCTTTCTTTAAGAACAACAATGAAATGATGCTGCAAGTATCATTTCTTTTTCTATATTCGTCAAAAAATTTCCACGTCCCATTCTTATGTTTTTGGAATTTGAAGAGGTGGGAAATGTAGAGGAAAATATTTTGAAAGCTTTCTTTTATTCAAAATGCGAGTGCGTTTGTTCAAAGGAAAAAAGAATACTGTAGAGAAATTTTATTAGATTTTAGGGGTGTGTTTTTGTAAATAGTGTTATTGGCAGTGTAGACAAGTAGAAAAGTTTTATTAATGGCATCTAAAGTGTTTCAATTGTTTTTTAAACGGTGCAAGAGATCAGGTTGAGGGAAACACGAAAGAAATAGAGACCATCAACAAAAAGCGGGTTGGCTTTAATTGTATTTTGCGGAACGTATCTCCGATGCATTTTTGAAATAATTATTTTGTTTTAGAAATTTTTCTCCTTTTGATCGCCGACGGATAGTGTTGGCGAGGAAACGGCACCATAGAGTTGAATAAATGTTTCACTGCGCTCCGAAACGCTACAACTGCTGTGAAGCGAGGGATATGTTTGGCTTAAACAAAAAGGCATCCATGGAACTCTTGTAACGGAGAGCGAAGAGATGCGCTCACCCCTAATTATCTATATCTAGCATCTACTCGATTAGCGCGCCGTCTGTTACCAAGGATCTCGTTGTACAGATTGCTCGAGCTGCACTGTTGAATATTGGTGTTTGTCGACATTAATTAAATAATTTGTTGAGTGCAACTGTACTGCGGATGTGCGTTGCTTGCACTTATAGAGAGCTTACGAAAAAAATGAGATCACCTTGTGCGGCAAATATGAGATATTCACGAGTTGTCATTTTTTGCCGAATTTTGCAGACGAGCACGATTACGGGGCTCCGCATGTGATCTCAAATAAGATGCAAATGAGTATTACATGCAAATGTTTCTGTGATACTACACTCTGCGAAATACTGTAACCTCGCCAGGCCAATTGCTCGTTCAGTGTGCAAAACAGCATTTAGCACACAAGTGCTTTCGGCTTTGCACTTCGTCGGAGCAATATTATCGCCTGATACACGCACAATACACGACGCAAACCACATTCACGCTCATCCAACAAAAACAAAACGAAACATATATACCTCAGCGAAAGTTTATAGCAGCAAATATAGTTTAATAGAGTCTGCAAATGCCTAATAGCCAGTTGTTTCACCCTTCTTCTTCACTACAGTAATCAGACGATCTGGAATTGACTTGTACAAGTTCTGCACCAAAAGATCTGGTAGTTGATTCCACACATTTTCCACAGTGTTCGCCAATTCCTCGATCGTCTCAAACTGTTTGTTATCCTTGTAAAAATTCCTAGCAAGCCAAGCCCAGACATATTCTATAACTTTTAAGTCTGGGCTCTTTGCTGGCCAGAACAAAACCTTCACATCATGATCCTTCAACCATTGATTTGTAATATTTGCACGATGTGGACTCGCTCCATCGTGAATAAACGCCCAATGTTCCTCTAGAGTCTTCGCAGCATACGGAAGTAAATCCTTAATCAGAACTTCAGTGTACCTTGCCGCATTAACAGAACCATTAAAGCAAGTTATTGCTCCTGCTCCATAGTAAGAAATGCATCCCCAATTCATCAGCAATCCACCTCCCTGCACACGTTTAGAAAAAATCTCAGGTTCTTTTCTCAAGTCATGCCAGTAGTATGCCAAACCATCAATACCATCAAGATTGAACTTTTTCTCATCCGAAAAATTAATTTTCTTCCACTTGATAGAGTTCCAACACAGCTTCTCTTTGGTCCACATTAGTCTTTTCTTTTTGTGACCACAGTTCATAAATGGTATGGACTTCATCTTCTTGTACTTAAGATACGACACTTCCTGAAGTATCTGTTAAATGCGTCGTATAGATATGTTCAAGTCATATTTTTTTGAACTTCAGTGGCACTAGATTGATGTAGCACGACCTCCCGAATGATTGTTCGTTTGGTTTTGTCGGTAATCTTCTGGTTCCTCGCCTTCCATTTTTTCTGCTGAGACTTTTTTGGCCGCATTAAAAATTGCTGTACGGTAGTGCGGTGTCGTCCCAGTTCGTTGGCCATTTCTTGGTGCGACATGTGCAGCATGAGCTACAATTTGGCCTTTTTCCACATCGGAAAGGAGACGGCCCCGAGGCATTTTGGTTCGAATCGGTGTGTTAAAGGGTGTTCAGAGTCTGACTACAGGTCTACTCTGCGTATATTGGCAGGTATATGAGACTAGAAGTTCAAAAAGCGCGCCATTTGTGTTTATTCTTGGAAATGAAGGTATAAAACTTCGCAGATATATGTAAAGTTCTTTTTTTGTGGTGGGTATTCTGTATCCTACAGCGCGGCAACTACGTTTTCCATATATCAGAGCATTGCTGGCGTTTTTTTCTTTCAGCAGTTGTCAGCAGCGCAAAGAGTGTGTTGAATTGCAAGCTCTATATCAAGAATAATATTTGAGATTACAAAACTTCGCAGACTGTACTGGACACGAACCGCTATAAGGCAAAAAATCATTACCATCGGCAAATCCATACGCCGCCTGCGCTCTGGAAGGCGCAGGATTTTGCTTACCATCGATGGGGAGGTGAACCCCGTTATCACCATCAAGCTACCCCGCTTCTGGTCTGAGACACGACATGACGTTCGCCGCCTTGTTCGTCGCTCGCGTCATGTATTTGCAACACGCTATATCCATAACGCATATAGTGATAGGCAAGCTTTAAGCGATTTTCGCTTCCGTTGTAGCGAAATAGGTAAAGTTGGGAATGTTATCGATTGGCCTGGTGGGCCTACTATTCGCAACGGCTACCGATGTGACGCACTGACAGGCACATGCATCGTCCTCCGACACCGTTTCTTTCCTACCAGGTGATGCGATCTTGAGCCATTGCTTGGCATGAGAGCGTCAGTTTCATATGAGATATTTTACGAGGTGCTTGAGCACTTTATGGACGATCGTAGTCACCTTTCGGAGACGTTCTGAGCCGATCTGATGCTGGAGCGCGTTGCTACCTATGCAGCAGGTTTCAAGGACAAAAGAGCACCGCTTGAAAATCGCAGAGGATTCATAGACTGTACTAATATCCAAATAAGTCGGCCGGGAGGTGCAAGCAGCATGCAGTGTGGAGCAAAACCTGGCGACGGGAAGTGCTCTCAAGGTGTTCGAAGCCTTGCTCCCTGGGGGGGGGGCAGACTCAGAGACAGAGCCCTCCGTTCCACCCGTAATGTGAGGTGTAACTCCCACGGGGGATTCCGGCAGTACTGACGGAGGTGAAGGGTAGAACCGTTGGGTCGGGAATGGGTATGGGTATCCCAAAGAATGGGGGAAAATCCGGCGAAGAGGAAAAACGGGGCAAGGGTCGGGCACTAACAGGCACCGGACCCGAGAACCAGAAAAGGGGCGAAACAACAAAAGAAACCCAATACAGGGGCGAAAACCTGTCCTCGAAAGGAAACACAAAAAGCACGCAACAAGTAAGCAGAACCCCCACGGGGTATCGTGCACGCAGGTCGTCTGAGCGGTCCCAAGGGGGTGGTTGCACGGAACCCAAAAGTGGGCACTCTCCAAGTGGAGTCGTGTCCCTACGCAGGCGTTGCTAACCAGAGCCCGTTTAGGGTTTTAAGGCCGAAACCATGGCGACGAAGAACCTCTAAAGGTATCGAAGACCAACCTTGGTTCCCATTTACTCTGAGCTTCGGACTGTCAGATCTCGTCTCCCTAAGTAGTGCCCACTAACTAAACTCTACTAATTACAGTAGTGCACACCTGCTCAGGGCCATACACGTGGAGATCCCACTGTCAGGGCCCAAAAGTCCAACGTTCTAACAAATATCCGAAAATCGGTGCCAAAATTAAGCCACGTGTAGCACGGGGCCAATCCAACCATGGGCCATCCGAATCTTCCCTTCATAGGCGAACTCTAACCAGAAAACAGTGCCACCTCAGCACACATTAGAGGGGATCATAGTCATAACCCTCGGAGGGTTCAACCCTCATTCTATGAGTTGCATCTTCAAGTATCCCCTAACTGGGCGTTGCTCTACATCTCCCCCTCTTTAAGACGAGGAAGAACATTCCGAGCCGCGGGTGTCTCGCTTTCCGGTAGTTATATATACTTCTCTCCCAATGGGGTCCTTCACCACTTCTGAAAATCGCCACAAAACCGGCACATCGGTACAACTTTCTTCTACTCCTCCGACTTTCGGCGATAAGCAACTTCTCGCAACAGCAGTCTCAACCAGCCCTCTCAAGGGAATGAACCCATACGTCATCAACCCACTCTCGGGGCCGTCGGCCTCCGCGCCGGCGGACAACGAAGCTCCCCAGCAGGGTGGATATTTCTCCGGTTTTGATGCGGCTCCGTCAGGTACCGAACCTTCCGCCTCGGCGAGCAACCGACATCCTTAGGAGGATTTGGACATTAACGCGGTGGCGTGGAACTCCGCTCATGCGATGCCCTTGGTAGCAAACTCCAGAGGTTGGATCTCAAACGAATCCTTTCGAAGGTGGAGTCCCCTTACCGATCCGGTGATATATTCCCGCGCTCCGTGGTTCCATCCGACAGCGGTTCGCGACGATGAGCTCATCGACTCCTACGTGGAGGACGGCTTATTGCCGGGTGGCCTACCTGTCGAGGTTGTACGTTCTCCCGATTGGAGGGCGCGGGTAGCCATAGAGCCTCAGTATCTATACCGCAGTCGCGGGGAGTCCCTGGACAAGGCGCGCGCAGCGATGGCGGCTCTGGCCTACCAGCGATTGGAGAGGTCACGCTTTGACCATCTGGTTCCCCCGGAGTACGGGTTCGATGTCGCCTATTACCGCACGTACGGTGAGGTCTCCTACGGGGATAACCTGGCAGCCTTTCCCGAAGCCGAGTTCCGCGGACCGGGTTTTCCTCTCCGAGAAGATATGCTCCAATGGAGTCCTCCCATCCTTCGGGCTGAATTCAGGTACCTTCACCGGCAGTTTACCCAGTATGGGTTCGATCGACGCGTGCGCTTCGAGCGCCGCTCGCGCTCCCGTTTCGGGTTCTTTGTCCCGTATCCTCACGTGGAACTGGAGCGTATCCGTAACACGGCGAAGGTTGGGCGACTCGTGCCACTTCCAGCTTGGTGGAGTAAGGTCGAGGTCCCCCGAGGGTGCTTTGCTGAACTGCTTCCATGCATCTACTATATCGGGTCTCGTTTGATGCACGACCCGAACTCGGGATACTGGGCCCTCGTTGCAGCCGAGTGGGCAGCCCGCGTAGCGGCGCACCTCCTCTGGGATGCTCATGACCATTTCCGTATCTGGTATATTCCTCCGATGCTACGGACCATCATGCGTCAGATCGACCTGGTCCCAGCGTTGGGTTCGGCCAGCAGCGTGCAGGACCTGTATCCAATCTTGGACGTGATCGACAACACCCAATGGGATCGAGTTCCAGTGGAAAATCAGCCCGCAGGGGAAGGATCCGCGCGAGACAAGTCTCCTGGCCGGTACGATCCGGGCTCCGGTAACTGGGTCTGTTACAATCCCTTCGAAGGGGTTCGCATCAGCGCGGCGCAAGCACGGGCGCTGATTGACTCGCCTCGACCGATGCCGGTGGGACACCCGACGGGGTTCATTTATACCGACGATTACGAGTACAGCCTCCAGTAGACCTGGACGATCCAGCGTTGGAAAACGATATGCCAGCTCCTAGTGGAGTACTCCCTGTGGAGCCATCTGCACCCTTCCAACCAGTGGGAACGACCTCAGCTGCGGCGGCGAATGCATCCGGTGGAGGTCCATCTGCTCCCCCCGGGTGGGGTGTGAACACCCTTGCGCAGGCGCCGGTTGCCACTCCGCAAGCGGATAGTGTGCGACAAGGCCTCGTGAACGCGGGCATTCCGATTCCCCCGGGTATGACGGATGTGAGCCAGATGTTGGCTTTCGCCTCGGCGTACCATCAGGGTCAGAATCCCAACGGTGGGGCGGGTCCCTCCTAGGGCTTTCCGTAGTTCCGCCTTCGGGCAATTGTAGAGTCCATAGCTTGGCGACAATAGTAAACTTCTGATATTTGCATAACTTCTTTTCTTCATCCTTCCTAGGATCTTAACTTCTACTTCATCTTCTTCATTCCTTCTTAGGATCTTCTTCATCTTCGTCTTCATCTTCTTCCCTTCCTAGGGTCCAATCTTCTTCTTAATCTTCTTCTCGACTTCGTGGGTCTTCTTTTCCTTTTTCATCATAAACTGTCCCGATAACCGGTGCTGTGTTCCCTGGTTAACGGCGCTAGGCCGAGGGCCAGTAGACATTCCCTCTCAATACCTGTTCTTCGGGATACTCTCCTCAATTACTCTTCCGAGGTCCAACATCTTCTTCACTTCGAGGTCCCATCCACACCAGTTCCCGTGGTGGCTTACCCGTCTTGGGCACGATCCAGATTTGGAGGCAAGGTTACCCGAGCGCGTCGGTGATAGGATAAAACCTTAGACCTCGGAAGGTGCTCAATGGGTTCCACTGTATCCTCATCAGGCGAGAATCCGTACCATCGGACTTGGTAGCGAACTTCTCCCTCGGGGGTGTAGATGTGACGCACGATGCGATCGATAACGAATTCCTGCGGGTACACTTTTCCCTGTTCGGGCTTTTCTTCCATCTTGGAACGCTCTAGTTCCCTTGAGGGTGTCAAAGTAGGGTTTAGACACACCCCGGTGGGTTATTTTCCGTGTTGCGAGCGGGTCTCAGCACTTCGTCCAAACGGCGCCGAGTGGCCTGTGGGCTACGTTGTAACTTCCGTCTACGGAGTCAAAACGGCCCAGTTTTGAGTTCTCCTTAAAGCTGAGATCTTCCCGATAACAACAGTGTTCTTATATTCCGTGACGGTTCAGAAACCGCGACGCGGTAGCGTCTCCAATCTCAGGGGGTAAGACTTCAACGTCAACCCGAGCTACGGGGACGAAGGTTGCTCCGGCGCAACGCTCCGTGCGACGGATGCGGGTTGCGCGACGGTTGGTCGTCAGAGCCTTTTGATTGGCTCGGTGCCATTCGACGTGTGCCACACAAATGCGCGGGCGCCCCGTGTGGGCTGACCGTTCCTTGTGCGAGAAAATCTGCCTATGCGGATGTGAGGTGGCACTTTCGACACGCGCTAGCACTCTCCTGAGCTGTCCCCGACGGGTTTCACTGATTTCTTTCCCATTCCTGAGGGTTCCAGTGTCTCCATAGGAGTTCCTATTCCCATTCCATAACGGAGAGCCAAATTTGGTCAACCTCGTCGTCGAGATCTTCCCCGTGCGGGTCCGCTGACACAGCTCGGTCCTGAGAAAGCGAGGTTTGAGTGTGCGACACCTCAGTGTCTCGTCCGCGGCGGCGGGTGATCGTCGGCTCTGTAGGCGTTCCGGGTGCGGAGTTCTCCACACGACTCTCCCTAGGCGGGGTTTTGTCATCTTTTCTGACGTCGTGCTCGGCTGGGTTGGCGATGATGTCGCTACCCATACGCTGGGGTTGTGACTTCTCTGTCGGTGGCTCGGTCGGGCTCGCCGTCTCACTGTGAGAACTAGAATCCCTGTTAGGGCGACTGGCTGACGCAGAAACATCGTCCTGCGAAGGAACTAAGTCCTCCTCCCCCTCCTTAGGCGGAGAGCCAGGAGGCTTGATTACCTCCGGTGGGGGAGTAACTCTGTAAGAGTTCGTTGACTGGGCCCTTGAGGGAGCGGGCCCAGGTTCGGGAGTATCCGAAGTTTCCGGTAGGTCGGTTAAACCACGTTCCGGGTGCGGAAGTATAACGGGGCGGGTGTTCAAATCTCCGCCTGACGGGTTAACTTCCGTTGAATCATCCCCTGTGGAGGGCGTTGGTGCCGACACCACTTCCACATTTGGGTTGGGCGCTCGTGTGATGCGGTCCCTGGAGATCCGTTCGTGGCGGTTAGCGATATCCAATACCACCGTGTCCGGGTCTACAGAAACCACACGATAGGGTCCGTCCACAATTGGCGAAAGCTTGTGCCTACGTTCCTTTTCAGGATGGTAGTATTCCTTTCGAAGGAAGACGAAGTCGTCGGGCTCCACCTGAGGTAGAGGTTTGCGAACCCGATTGTCAAAGTCCTTCTTGTAGGCGCGTTGAGCTTTGTCCATTGCTTTCCGGGCTATCGGCACCATCTTTGTAAGCCACTCCTTCCAGGCTTTTCGGTACAATCCCGGTGCCTGGTACGTAGACAGCGTCGGTTGAGCCTCGATGGCAACCAGCGGCGGTGTCCTCAACAGTACCAGTTCGAATGGGGATAACGATGTAACCCGATGTACCTGGGTGTTGTATGCATACGTGATAGCGTCTGTGTACAAGTCCCAATTTTTGGGGTGATCCGCAACATACGATCTCAAAGCGTTGAGTATCGTGCGGTTAGACCTCTCCACCTGGCCATTCCCCTGAGGGTGATACGTAGTAACAAATAAATTCCTTACATCAAGGATTCGACATACATCCTGAAAGAACTTTGATGCGAATTGCCCTCGGTTGTCGGATAAAAACTGCACCGGCGGTCCATATACGAACACCCAATGGGTCACGAACGCTTGCGCGACGGTAGCGGCGGTGATCCGCTTCAGCGGCACAGTTCTCGTTAGCTTAGAGAATCTGTCAGAAATGACAAGCAGATACCGATGACCTCGGAGCGTCCTGATAAACTCCCCTAGGATGTCTATGGCCACGAATTCGAGTGGAGCCCGTGCCAGGAACAGCGTGAACTTCTTAGAGTGCTTCCGAAGTTTGACGTCATTCTTGGCGCAATTGGCGCAGGCCCGTCTGACGGCGTAACAATCGAATGCCATTGCCGGCCAGTAAAAGTCCCTTCTCAACGTGAGGTACAGTTTTCTTCCCCCGGGATGGGCGCCAAACTTCACATAGTGAGTGAGGTGTAATACCCTCTGTTGTAGGGTGTGCGGCACCACTATCCTCGGGCGAGGTCCAACGGTCCTGATTAGGTATACCTGATCGTCCTCCTCGAAAGGTAACTGAAATCCTCCGCTGAGGCCAGCCCGAATCCGTGTACAGAATGGGTCGAGCTGTTAATCGCGTATCATCTCCTCTGGAGAGATAGGTATAAAAGAGCCGGTCGGCGAATCCAGACTCTCGTTGACGAGTATATCGTCACAAACATCATCCGTCAGCGGTTGAGCTCCTCCCTCGAGGTCCGATACCATAAAACATGGGATGTCATCGTCCTCGTAGGGTTCCGTTTCCGCTGTGGTTCCCAAGCGGGGGAATCGGAGAAGTTTTTGATGACACACGAAAGCCGTTTTGTCTCGATCTTCCTCCCTAATAGGGACTTGCCAGTAACCCGAATTTGCGTCGAGGGTAGAGAAAACAGTAGCGCTCCTAAGGGAGTCGATGTATTCGTCCATCCAAGGGATCGGGTACACATCCTTAATGGTTACCTCGTTCAGGCGTCTGTAATCGATGCAGAAACGCCACGATCCATCCGGTTTCGGAACTAACACCACTGGTGAGGCCCAAGCGGACTGGGCAGGTTCAATTACGCCCGCTTTAAGCATCTTCTCCACCTGAGATTTCTCCTCTTCCCGAGCTTTCGGTCCAGCCCTGTAAGGGTGTTGGGCAATAGGGCCAGTGTTCGGTAACAAGTCGATGCGGTGTTCTGTAATCCCAATAGTTCCAAGGGAACCATCCCACATGGAGGTAAATTCACGAAGCATGTGCCTCAGCTTCTCCCGATGAAATGCGGGTACATGTTTGAGATCCCATTTCTCCTATTCCTGAACAGGATCCGTCTGGTCTGCTTCTGTGATAGTGGCCGTAACCTCCTGAGGTTTAAAGTGTTCAGCGTGTGGAGCTGCAGTCGTATGCTCACCATCTTCCGCGATTTCGGCAGTGTCCTCCCCCTCCTTAGGGTCCGCCACACCAAGAACCTCTGCGATAGAGATCTTTGTAGGTACGACCGCATGCGGGTGTGGAAGAACAGAACCCAGGATCTGGTGTTTGACCAAATGCTGCGTTGTCTTTCCAAATTTGGCTACCTAAACCTTGAAAGGTTTATCCGGTTCCACGGAGACAACCCCATTCGCAAGGGCGAGTTGACGCCGCGTATACAGAGACGGGTTCGGTTGTACCACATGCACACCAATTTGCTTGGTAACAACTGTGACCCAAACCAGGGTTTCTGGCGGGATAGCCACTGACTTCGCAACCTTTACCCGTGTAGACACCGGGTCCTTCTTCACAGATTCCTGCGCGACAGGGAGAGGAACGCGTGTTCGCGCTGCTCCCTGTAAGGGTTTACGAACGATTGGGATCGTAGATCCATCTTCGAGTTCCACAGTTCTATTCCGAGGACGGATGGCTTCCACGAAGCGGTCGCAAAAGTCACAACCCAGTATGACTGGTGCTGCAAGTGACTTGCATACAATAAACTCTACCTAAACGAGATAGGAGCCTAACCTCACCATGAGGGAAATTGTACCCAGTGTCCGTAGCGGGTTGTTGTTCGCATCGGCGATATCCAAACGTGGACCGGTACAAACTTGAACCCGGAGCAGCGGGGGTAACAATTCAACATGAATTAAGTTAGGAGCGGCTCCTGTATCCAGGACAGATATTTGACGAACCATAAACTGGTTGGACAGGCCGAAGTCGGCGAATGCTTTATAATTCCGCTTGGCCATTACCATAACTCGATCCGGAATACGGAGATTACGGGACCGTATCCACGGGCGACGGAGGACACTAAAGTATCCCGAGTTAACGTCGGTGTCAGCCGTTCTCCTTGAAAGGATAGTCACAGCTGGGGAGCGAAGCTGGAGCGCCTCGGCCGTCTTCAACTCCGGCTTAGAAGACGCCCCTCCCGCAGGGGAGACTCCCAAGTTTAGTTTTTCGAAGCGGATCCCACCGAATTCGGTGCAGCTGCCTCGAAGGGGACCGGTTGTTCCCCGTTCGCGGGTACATGTTCTGTATCCCTGTCAGAAAGGTGAGCTCGGAGTATCCTTTGTTCCTCATAGGACCTACTCGGGACTCGAGATTTCTCCTCAGGGGTCAGAGCCTCGTACTGAGCGATAATTCGTGAACCCTCCCGCAGGGGAAATGTGCAGTCTGGTGCTTTGTGACCACGGAGGTAACACAAATAGCAAATCAGCTCTGCCGGGTTCGGTTGTGGACGTGAATCCACGCGACGTGGTGCCGTATCCCTCCATCCGGGGCGAGAGAACCGAGCAGCGGTATTCGCAAAAGGTAGCGATGCGGCCGGCACCCTCCGTCCTTGGGTATAGAGCGCAGGGTCTTCATCCGTAGTCGGAGCGGATGTCGACGGCAACTCAGAGGTACCCATAGATTCGGGGTTACTTCCCAAGAAGTGAATGTTATCATTGACCCCCACAGGTGCAGGGTCTCCTGCGAGTGACAAAGACGAGTTACCTCCATCGGCGAGGAGTGCACGTGTGGGCCGACTCTTTCGGTTCTGCCGGGCACGGAGAGTATCCCCCTCAGCCTGGGCGTACTGAACCAGTTCCAAGTAGGTCAGCTTGCGCTTCTCTTCCCGATGTCGGGCAACCAATGCCCTTATCCAGGGGTCCAAACCATCCACAAACATGGAGCATCTCTCGTAGACGGGGAATACATTCCCGCATCGGTGAAACGCTTTATTCAAGCGAGTTGAATACACCGTTTCGGTTT
The DNA here is from genome assembly GCA_030374765.1 of Agarophyton chilense. Lineage (NCBI taxonomy): Eukaryota > Rhodophyta > Florideophyceae > Gracilariales > Gracilariaceae > Agarophyton > Agarophyton chilense. The sequence goes on along the minus strand of JARGXX010000095.1, from coordinate 347,886 downwards.
CCATCGGCTTCTGCCGCGTATCCCTTAATGCAAGGATTGCTTCCTGAATCGCATTTCCAGTAGCGTATGACCTCAAGAGGTACTGCACCGCTTCGGGCCAGCACGTGACTCCCCCTTCCGAGGCTCAGGATGATCCACGGACGGAGTTGAACTGGTCTTCAGCCATCCCCTTTAAGAAATAGGGTAATGCAAGATACGCTTGCGCTTCACTCATACCGAGGATGTCAGCCTCCTGGACGAACCTCGCAAGGAAATCGAGCACCAGAATTGGGTCTGTTCCTGTGACCTCCCTTTTCTGTAGGGTGATGCTCAGCCTTTTGATGTAGTCCTTGACCTTACCCGTTCCGCAGGATGTTCGATCTCCCGAAGGGTTATCCAACCGGTAATAGCGGTACGATAGCAGCTTCCGATAGAGAGGATTCTTCGGCTTCAGCTCCCTTAATCCAAGGTGTTTCCTACCCTTCTTCCGGGTACGGATTGCCCCTTGAGAGGTGTAAGTAGCCTTCGACCGAGTCGCCCAGGATGGCCGGCGTCCATCTTCACTATCCGAAGATTCGGAGGACGAACTCGATGACGAGCGATTGGGATCGGAATCCGATAAATCTTCTTGGAGGTGAACCCTCTTCTTGGACTTGCGGCGGTCCCGTTTAGCGGAGCGGTGTTCTTCGTCTTCCGAAACGTCGGGTTTATCCTTCGAGGCTTCTGTGTCTCCGTCCATATGGATAATGGCCTCGAAGGTGTCCAGCCGAGCTCGGAAGCGTTCCGCTTGCACGCGGTGTTCCTCGACGAGGCTCCGATACTCCTGGACAAAGACCCCAGTGGTACCAAAGCTTTCCAAAAGGGAGTTCACATCCCTCCTCAGGGTACGAAGGTCATCGGCAACTCCCCGCACCTGGGCGTCCTCCACCTTGTGGCGGAGGGTAGTAACCTCCTGAAGGAGCTCGACGTGAGCCGCGTTGGCGATATCGATTCGAGTCTCCAGGCGCTGTAATTCAGGGTCGGCCCGACTTCGGGGTGCTGCTGAGGGGGTCTTCACCACTGGAGCTGGTCCCACAGCCACGACCTCTCGAGGACCTGAAACCACTGAGGGTGCTCTCCGAGTGTCCGGATCGATACCGGATTCGTTCCGATCTTCGGGAATTGAGCTCCTCGACCTAGGCGGGGCCGGGGGCACTGAATCCGCTTGACGGTTCGATCCAGTCCTGGAACCACGGGTAGGCGGCGACATGCTGCAGACACGACACCGACGATTTGGGGTAACGATGAAATTCGATCACGAGATTCCCGGAGAACGGATGACGTAACACAAAACAAAAATAAAAACCAATTCCACCCTTTCCAAAGGAGACCACTACAACAAATCTTTACGACGGTGCTTCCTCTTCCAAGAGATATTCTAACACGTGGATGACCAACCCAAAAGTCCGAGAACGGGTTCTAAGTCGGGAGACCACTAGTGGAGCAAAACCCGGCGACAGGAAGTGCTCTCAAGGTGTTCGAAGCCTTGCTCCCTGGGGGAGGCAGACTCAGAGACAGAGCCCTCCGTTCCACCCGTAGTGCGGGGTGTAACTCCAACGGAGGATTACGGCAGTATCGACGGAGTTGAGGGGTAGAAACCGTTGGGTCGGGAATGGGTATGGGTATCCCAAAGAATGGGGGAAAATCCGGCGAAGAGGAAAAACGGGGCAAGGGTCGGGCACTAACAGGCACCGGACCCGAGAACCAGAAAAGGGGCGAAACAACAAAAGAAACCCAATACAGGGGCGAAAACCTGTCCTCGAAAGGAAACACAAAAAGCACGCAACAAGTAAGCAGAACCCCCACGGGGTATCGTGCACGCAGGTCGTCTGAGCGGTCCCAAGGGGGTGGTTGCACGGAACCCAAACGTGGGCACTCTCCAAGTGGAGTCGTGTCCCTACGCAGGCGTTGCTAACCAGAGCCCGTTCAGGGTTGTAAGGCCGAAACGATGGCGACGAAGAACCTCTAAAGGTATCGAAGACCAACCTTGGTTTCCATTTACTCTGTGCTTCGGACTGTCAGATCTCATCTCCCTAAGTAGGGCCCACTAACTAAACTCTACAGTAGTGCACACCTGCTCAGGGCCATACACGTGGAGATCCAACTGTCAGGGCCCAAAATTCCAACGTTCTAACAAATATCCGAAAATCGGTGCCAAAATTAAGCCACGTGTATCACGGGGCCAATCCAACGATGGGCCATCCGAATTTTCACTTCATAGGCGAACTCTAACCAGAAAACAGTGCCACCTCAGCACACCTTAGAGGGGATCATAGTCATAACCCTCGGAGGGTTTAACCCTCATTCTATGAGTTGCATCTTCAAGTATCCCCTAACTGGGCGTTGCTCTACATGCAGCGCTCATGCTATCCTGGACACATGCGCCATCACTGCTTACTATACCAAACATAAAATTACCCTTGATGGCCTTCTCTTTCATTTAAATGGACCAAAATTGGGACGGCATCATGACATGAAGCTCTATAGACAAAGTGGTATGGATGAAAGCCTGCAAGCAGCATGAAAATAGGCGGACGACAGTACTGCCTGTACGGAAATGCTGTTCATGTAAAACGAGCCTTGATTCAGGTTGCATATGATAGAACAGGAGCTATAAATGCGGAATTAGTGTACATCGGAGAAATGAGTGCGGTTAGAGAAGCAGTGGAGTCAACATATAAAGATTAGAAGCACATATAGCCGCAGCAAGATTTCAAACGGCAGTTAAGAGTTCGCAAATCGCCAATTGCGCTTGTTGACAAGGCAGCAGCACTCTTGTGAAACAGTGAAACATAGGAGTTGCATTTACCGTGGCAGTGGGCAGATAAGTGGCTACTTCATATGTGCACAGCCAAAAATGACGAGGTATATGAACGTTAAGTATAGAAAGCCGCCTGCCTGCCTCTTGCGAGCGGCGGCAAGTTTTCTCTCCTGCAGAGCCTCTTATGTGCTCCTCGCGTTCCAACTCCAGTCGCTCCTCCTCCAGTTCTATCCTCTTTTCTTTTAACTCGATTCACCGGGACTCTTCTACCTGTACAGCATCTTGACGACTTATATGAAGCTCTTCCGGTTGTATCTCGAACCCGAGTTTCTTCTCCTCGATTTTGAGTCTCTTCTCCTCGAACGCTTTTCGAGTCGCAATATGTTCATTTATGAGATAACCACTTTCCTCGTCCAAACCCGACGTAAAGTTGCGCTTCCGACCATACCGTGAGTTTGGAGTACTACAACGATAACAACCGCTCCAAAAGACCTTTGACGAATCCCCATTTTGCGCCTGCGATGTGGATAGAACTCGTTGAAGTATCTCTTTCTAGGCTGTTTTCAAGTGTTTGTTGAACTCTTTTCGCTAGTTTCTCTACATCCTATGGTGCTCATTTTATTCGTCTTAAGCGAGCATAATATCATCAAGCAGCGTCTTTGGATCTCCTCTAACCTCAATAGTGCCTAACGCGGTCTTTTTTTGTTGGAATGCTTTGCGATGGTAGTTTAAAATCTTATCAAACCTATCGTTTAAAAGATTCTAGATGGGTTCGGCTAAGATGTTGAACAAATGGAAAGGGAGAGCACTTGAAGACGGATAGAGTTTCTTCAAAGTGAAAATGCTTTTTTACATGCAGAGAAAGGTCCGCATTAACTGCGGAACCATTTTTTTAGTAGTGTGACGTCTAATGCATTAGAAAACCTAATTAAGCGCTTCTTGCTCAGCGGCGAATTGGTTGAAAGGGCACTTGATCTGCGGTTGCAGCTTGTGATGGCACCAAAATTGGTACCGGGCTCCTTCGGTGTTTAGTTGGGCTCCGGAGAGGCCATGCTTCCCGGTGCAAGCGGGCTATGCGGCGTGACGATGGATGTCGGGTATGAAGTCTCTTGCACTTCCGCAATGTTTCGGGCATGCAATTTTGCGGGAGCGCCACCTCTCAAAATGACATTGTCTTGAGGGGGCGCTTGGCGAGTGTTTTTTTAAATTTCGCTTACTCGCCTCCGGAGTGAAAAATAAAATGGCTTCGCTCGCATTTTGCATCTTACAGGGCACAGGTATTACTACGTGTCACGAAATTTGGCGGTGAAGCGAAGCCTTGTTTTTCGTAGACTCTTGTGAATGTCATGTCCGTCGATCAGAAAAGAACACAACGCGGGTGGCAACAACCCAAGGGGACACACGTAAATAGTAATGCTCTCGAGAGTACCAGCCCTACAGAGGGCAGAAATAGTGTGTCAAAGACGCGGCAAGAGAAGAAACAAATGCAATTGATAGGTAGAACGTGAACCCAAATAGATGACGACAAGGTGGCAGGCAAAAAACAAAGATATAAAAGTGATACGAGGATAGAAAAGGTAAAGGCCTACGCCACAGGTTGAAACTTTTATTGATGAGGTGGGGTGAGTCGAGGTGACTTGACCAGAGTTGGTCGGAGCCGACCGGAGGCCGCCTTTTATAGAAGATTTTCCGGCCGGCCGGCGCGCGAATTCGCGCGCCGCCCGATACACGACTATGTTCTGGAACCTTATTGACGCAGAACGCACTTGTGTTGCGCAACAAGCGTGCAGTATCTAATAATTTGTATTTCTACTCTGAAATAAACAGATTATTTCTTTATATCCATCCTTCCATTCAGCCTACGTGCAACGCGCTTTAATTTGCCATCGATGTTGCACGTGCCACGTACCCGCGCCAAAACCGCCACCACACACCCCCGGACTCAGCGATCGCTACGCCAGGCGATCGGCATTGGTGCGTCAGAGGCCGATCCCGGTTCGTGCTCCATGAGAAACATGAAAGGGATTTCCATACGGTCGATATGAGGAGTGTAGGCGATCCTGGACACCGGAACACGAGGGGTCAGAAATATCTTCGTTTCTTCTAGATACAACTGAGAATCGGGGAGGTACCCATACTGCGCGACTGCATAATGGTACAGAAATACCGTAAAGCGGATGTCTAAAACGGTTCCTACTCCGGTGTGGACCCTGTCAGCCATTTCCATAGGAAGATTTCCATCAGAGCCAGTGAGGTACGGCGCATATATCCTGAACAGTGCGACGTATAGTTGGAACAGATTCCAAACGACTTTCTCTAACCGAGGTGGTGGGAGACGAAGTGGAGCCATCCAATCTTGTATAGTTGAGCCGGCGACGATGTGCTGACTGAGGTTATGCCTTGAGACCAGCTGATCAAAATCGACTCTCATAGGAAGCAACGTAATATTTTGCTGCACTGGATGGTTCTCTGCATACTTGTCCTCGTCCAATGTCATGACAACATCATCAAGAAGATGTCCAGGTCTCCTAGTGTAAGGCTTGAGGCGTCTGGCGTGCACACCCTGTCGAGTGTATCGTTGGTTCGGTGAGACCAGAACATATTTAGGATGCATGGCCTTTACCACGCGGCACGGCCCATAGAATTTGGACTGGAAAGCAGGCCACTTCACATTCGGATTCAATGCTTTTCCATGGATAACCAAAACTTCATCTTCTCCCTTGAAATGATGGTTATATTTTGTATCATCTTCTCTTTGCGGCTGCTTGTCAACTCTCGCTGCACGAGTGATATTCCCAGCCATAACTTCATGTCTCCGACTGTCTGGCGTGGAGTGGTCGATGAGTGGAAGCGGGTCTTCAATTTGCATTCTAGGCGGTATTCCATACAAAAGCTCAAACGGTGAAGCTCCTCCAATCATCTTGCGGCGCCTGTAGCCAAAAAGAACATCCTCCAAAACCTCATCCCAATCCTTTTTCTTGTCAAATACCATTTTACCAATTGCTTTCTTGATTGTACCCACCATGCGCTCCGCCCTACCATTCGACATAGAGGCGTATGCCAGAACTGGTCGAAGAGAGATTCCCTTTGGCTGCATGAATTTCTTGACAATTTCTGCTTTGAACGCAGTGAAATTATCCGATACTATGGTCAACGGTGGTCGAAATGAAGCAACAATTTGAGACTGAACGAAATCCAACACAACTGAAGCCGTTTGATACTTGGTAGCTATGGCGATCGGCCATCCAGTTAGGTGTCCGACGCCAATCAATATGAAACGTTTTCCTAGCTTAGACCGAGGCAGTGGACCAGCAAAGCCCATGGAAAACGTTGCGAAAAGACTTGTCAGAGGAGCCCTCTGATTCGATCGATAATGAAGCAATGGAGAAATGCGCTGGCAGCCTTCACAACTTCGAACGTATCCAACTATATCAGAGAACATCTGGGGCCACCAAAACCGATCACGAATAAAGTTCTTAGTAGATTCGAGACCCCAGTGCCCAATATCATCATGAAATGATTTCAGAATTCCTCGACGCTCTTATTCAGGGGGGACAATTCGTAGTCCATTCTTCGTGCGGCGAAAGAGCTGAGATTCCCAGACATATAATTTTTTTGGCGTTTCTCTTCAGAGTAGCTCGCTGTTTCGGATCACGCTCCCCCAAAGACAGGTTGGTGAGATAGCGCCCGATGTCCGCACAAAAAGGATCAAGATTGCCGAAAATGTTTTCTTCACTATTGTTTTCAGCAAAATTGCAGTCCAAAACTTCCGGCGCCTCTCCTTTCGCATATCTTGAGAGATAATCTGCCGCTGCATTTGCCTTTCCGGGCCGATAGACGATCTCAAACTCATACTCGGCCAAAAGATCGAGCCATCGGGCCAGGCGTCCATGAATATCTTTCTTCTTGAACGCGTAGCTAAGTGCCTGATGATCCGTAACGAGCTGGAATGGCTTTGCTCCAAGAAGGTAGAAACGAAACTTTTTCAAAGCAAAAACAACTGCCAGAGCCTCTTTCTCACATACAGAATAGTTTCGCTCAGCTGCATTCATGGTTCGGCTGGCATACTGAATTGGGTGAAACATCCCGTCTTCCTTCTTCTGTGCCAATACGGCTCCAAGGGCCAAGCAAGATGCGTCCGTCTCCACTTAAAATGGAGATTCAAAGTCTGGAAAGGCCAGCACCGGCGGTGATGCGAGCTTCTTTTTCAATGCCAAGAAAGCTTCCATCATTTCTGGGGTGAAGGCCAACTTTTGCTTCCCGGATGTAGCCGCATGGAGCGGAGTGGAGGTCTTCGCAAAGTCTTTGATGAACCGGCGGTAGTAGCTGGCCAATCCAAGGAAACTTCGGAGTTCTGTGGTCGTGGTCGGGACTTGAGCTTCTTGGATCAAAGAAATCTTGTTCATATCCACTGAGACTCCTGACTCATCAATGATGTGACCCAAAAGCGAGATACGAGGGCGTGCAAACTCACACTTCGAAATCTTGATCTTCAAGCCATAGCTGGAAATGATCTTGATTACTTCAGAGACGTGCTGAACATGTTCCCCCAATGTTCTAGAAAATATTACAACATCATCAATATAAACCCGAGCGAAGGGGATTTTCCCGAGAACCGAGTCCATCATTCTCTGAAACGTGGCTGGGGCATTCATCAATCCAAAAGGCATGACTTCAAACTGAAAAGTTCCCTGGCTGCAGATGAAAGTGGTCATTTCTTTGCATTTTGCGGACATTCGAATCTGCCAATAACCAGAAAACAAGTCCAATGTAGTAAAGGAGCAATATCCACCTAAATCGTCAAAGATCTGATCCATATGTGGGAGTGGCCAGCGGTCCGGCTTCATGTTCTCGTTCAGAGTGCCATAGTCCACGCAAAATTTCGGGTTCCCATCCTTCTTCATGGCTATTACGACCGGAAAGGCCCATGCAGAAGAGCAGGGGCGGATGATCCCGGCTTCCAACATGCGGTCCACTTCCTTCCGAACCACGTCATTGTACTTTGGCGGCAACCTTCTGACGCGAAATTGAATGGGCTTATCAATTGTTACTTCGAAATCATGCATAATCGGAACGTCAGAAGGGCGCAAGTCGTGCAAAGACCATGCGATCTCATTTGAGTCCAAAAGAATCTCGCCAATTTTCATCTGAGGGGATTCGGTGAGATGAATCAACTTCGACAGGACTTTATCACGCGATCCAAGTGTGGAGAGTGCGCGATCCAATAAGCGGCCAACTGATTCTGATTCGCTCTGATTGCTTCTGTCAGCTGACTTCTGCAAATGTGAAGATCTGCAAAAGGGTTCGTGGGGAATACGATTGCAACTAAGACAGTGGCGTACGAAGCCATGAGAGTCTACTTCTTCTACGTCTGTCTCCTCCCCGTTTTCCTGTTGTCCATTCTGTCTGTTCTCTTCATCGATTTGCGGGTTTGAACCATCTAAAAATGCTTCATTTACAATATCTGGTGGCTCTTGAACAACGTATTCATCTTGCAGGAGCTCTTCCTCGAACTCAAGAAGATATCCTCCGTCTTCGTCATCATTAATAAGTCCCCTACGTCCTGGTGTTAGTATCGAAGGGTCGATCGGGGGTTCATATTCGTGCCGCCTAAGGCGGACTCTAATGTCAACATGTTCTCTTCCGGCTGTTTCATCTTGAGGATGAATCACAATGATCTCGTCGCGTATAGGGATTGTGAGGATAGGGTCGCGGTAAAGCGGGATTCCAACTCCTCCAGCCTCTTCGTCATCTTCACCATCTTCATCGTCTTCATCATCATCTTCATCTTCTTCATCATCATCCGACTTACTGTCGTCACTTGCTTCGACTACTTCTCGTTCAGGGCTGACGCTGACTGCCGTCTGCGCACTTTGGAAAGAGGACGTATTGGGGCCGCTATCCTCGTCACTAGAGGCGTTTTCCTCGGCATCTTCAAATCTGCGGTCATCATCTCGAACGGGTGACTGAGCCTGGGAGGCAACTTCGTAACTATCATCCGACTGGACTCGAAAAGCCGGACCATTCGGGACCAAAGCTCGTATGGGGATTCGGATGAGGATGGGGCCTGTGACGTCATCATTTTGAGGCTCTGCCACACCGTCATTGTCTTGACCTGTACTCTCTTCTGGATCGGGAGGGTTGTCCTGTGTGGGCGCTTCTTCATCAATTGCAACGAGGGTGACATCTGCGTTTATTTCCGCTGATTGGTCCATGATTATCTCGACAAAGTCTGCGTCTCCCACCTCCACCGAATCGGATGGAACCGCATCTGAGTCAGATGTGAAGTCTATGCTATCAGTGTCAGAAAGTAGGGCGTAGGATTCCAGCCCAGCGCGATCGAGGTCTAGTCCCAGTGTAATTGACTTGTCATCGTAATTCATTGAAACTTCTTGCGCGCCAAGATCGATGCATGCATGTAACTTCTCTAATGTTGGACAGCCAATTATGACGTCAAATGGCGGCTTCTGAATGACAAGAAAGTCAAGCGGAACCCTCACGTTGTCAAATCGAACGGGCACCTCAGTCAACATGCCGACCACGACAGCTATGCTTCCGTCGGTGACTTTGATCTTTCTGTCTGTCGCTTTCGGCTCCAAGGACAACACATCAGCTAATTCTGCGGACATAATGTTAGGTATGGCTCCAGAGTCTAATAATGCTTGGGTTGTAGTGCCATAGACCTTGATTGACACCACCTTTAGTCTGCGCTCATCCTTGGGTACCTGGGCTGCAGTAACCCTTCGACGAGAATGTTTTCCTGAAATAATTTTACGGATGTCTTTCTTCGCCACGTCAGCATCTCCGCGGATCAGTTGTCCAAAGGTCAGTCCAGATGGCGCATTGGCTAATTCTTCCAGAACGTTGTACTTCCCTGTGCGCTACTCAAGCATCAATTTACTCGAGGGCTTCTTCGAAGACGTTTTCCTTGCTTTCTCTGAGCGCTTGCCTCTACCAGTGACGTCACCCTGGGGCCTGACTGTCCTAGACTGTGGGTTGGAATTCAAAAGGGAGCGGATTCCCATCCGATCTTCCGTTCTGATCTGTTTCGGGAGGGGAGTGTAGAGCAACGCCCAGTTAGGGGATACTTGAAGATGCAACTCATAGAATGAGGATTGAACCCTCCGAGGGTTATGATTATGATCCCCTCTAAGGTGTGCTGAGGTGGCACTGTTTTCTGGTTAGAGTTCGCCTATGAAGTGAAAATTCGGATGGCCCATGGTTGGATTGGCCCCGTGATACACGTGGCTTAATTTTGGCACCGATTTTCGGATATTTGTTAGAACGTTGGACTTTTGGGACCTGACAGTTGGATCTCCACGTGTATGGCCCTGAGCAGGTGTGCACTACTGTAGAGTTTAGTTAGTAGGCCCTACTTAGGGAGATGAGATCTGACAGTCCGAAGCTCAGAGTAAATGGAAACCAAGGTTGGTCTTCGATACCTTTAGAGGTTCTTCGTCGCCATCGTTTCGGCCTTACAACCCGGAACGGGCTCTGGTTAGCAACGCCTGCGTAGGGACACGACTCCACTTGGAGAGTGCCCACGTTTGGGTTCCGTGCAACCACCCCCTTGGGACCGCTCAGACGACCTGCGTGCACGATACCCCGTGGGGGTTCTGCTTACTTGTTGCGTGCTTTTTGTGTTTCCTTTCGAGGACAGGTTTTCGCCCCTGTATTGGGTTTCTTTTGTTGTTTCGCCCCTTTTCTGGTTCTCGGGTCCGGTGCCTGTTAGTGCCCGACCCTCGCCCCGTTTTTCCTCTTCGCCGGATTTTCCCCCATTCTTTGGCATACCCATACCCATTCCCGATCCAACGGTTTCTACCCCTCACCTCCGTCGGTACTGCCGGAATCCCCCGTGGGAGTTACACCCCACACTACGGGTGGAACGGAGGGCTCTGTCTCTGAGTCTGCCTCCTCCAGGGAGCAAGGCTTCGAACACCTTGAGAGCACTTCCCGTCGCCGGGTTTTGTTCCACAAGTGGTCTCCCGACTTAGAATCCGTTCTCGGACTTTTGGGCTGGTCATCCACGTGTTGGAATATCTCTTGGAAGAGGAAGCACCGTCGTGAAGATTTGTTTTAGTGGTCCCCTTTGGAAAGGGTGGAATTGGTTTTTATTTTTGTTTTGTGTTACGTCATCCGTTCTCCGGGAATCTCGTGATTGAATTTCATCGTTTCCCCGAATCGTCGGTGTCGTGTCTGCTGCATGTCGCCGCCTACCCGTGGTTCCAGGACTGGATCGAACCGTCAAGCGGATTCAGTGCCCCCGGCCCCGCCTAGGCCGAGGAGCTCAATTTCTGAAGGTCGGAACGATTCCGGTATCGATCCGGACACTCGGAGAGCACCCTCAGTGGTTTCAGGTCCTCGAGAGGTCGTGGCTGTGGGCCCAGCTCCAGTGGTGGAGACCCCCTCAGCAGCACCCGGAAGTCGGGCCGACCCTGAATTACAGCGCCTGGAGACTCGAATGGATATCGCCAACGCGGCTCACGTTGAGCTCCTTCAGGAGGTTACTACCCTCCGCCGCAAGGTGGAGGACGCCCAGGTGCGGGGAGTCGCCGATGACCTTCGTACCCTGAGGAGGGATGTGAACTCCCTTTTAGAAAGCTTTTGTACCCCTGGGGTCTTTATCCAGGAGTAACGGAGCCTCGTGGAGGAACACCGCGTGCAAGCGGAACGCTTCCGAGCTCGGCTGGACACCCTCGAGGCCATTATCCGTATGGACGGAGACAAAGAAGCCTCGAAGGATAAACCCGACGTTTTGGAAGACGAAGAACACCGCTCCGCTAAACGGGACCGCCGCAACTCCAAGAAGAGGGTTCAACTCCAAGAGGATTTATCGGATTCCGATCCCAATCGCTCGTCATCGAGTTCGTCCTCCGAATCTTCGGATAGTGAAGATGGGCGCCGGTCATCCCGGGCGACTCGGTCGAAGGCTACTTACACCTCTCAAGGGGCAATCCGTACCCGGACGAAGGGTAGGAAACACCTTGGATTAAGGGAGCTGAAGCCGACGAATCCTCTCTATCGTAAGCTGCTATCGTACCGCTATTACCTACATCAAAAGGCTGAGAATCACCCTACAGAAGAGGGAGTTCACAGGAACAGACCCAATTCTGGTGCTCGATTTCCTTGCGAGGTTCGTCCAGGAGGCTGACATCCTCGGTATGAGTGAAGCACAAGCGTATCTTGCATTACCCTATTTCTTAAAGGGGATGGCTGAAGACCAGTTCAACTCCGTCCGTGGATCATCCCGAGCCTCGGAAGGGGGAGTCACGTGCTGGCCCGAAGCGGTGCAGTACCTCTTGAGGTCATACGCTACTGGAAATGCGATTCAGGAAGCATTCCTTGCATTAAGGGATACGCGGCAGAAGCCGATGGAAACCGAAACGGTGTATTCAACTCGCTTGAATAAAGCGTTTCACCGATGCGGGAATGTATTCCCCGTCTACGAGAGATGCTCCATGTTTGTGGATGGTTTGGACCCCTCGATAAGGGCATTGGTTGCCCGACATCGGGAAGAGAAGCGCAAGCTGACCTACTTGGAACTGGTTCAGTACGCCCAGGCTGAGGGGGATACTCTCCGTGCCCGGCAGAACCGAAACAGTCGGCCGACACGTGCACTCCTCGCCGATGGAGGTAACTCGTCTTTGTCACTCGCAGGAGGCCCTGCCCCTGTGGGGGTCAATGGTAACATTCACTTCATGGGAAGTAACCCCAAATCTATGGGTACGTCTGAGTTGCCGTCGACATCCGCTCCGACTACGGATGAAGACCCTGCGCTCTATACCCAAGGACGAAGGGTGCCGGCCGCATCGCTACCTTTTGCGAATACCGCTGCTCGGTTCTCTCGCCCCGGATGGAGGGATACAGCACCATGTCGCGTGGATTCACGTCCACAACCGAACCCGGCAGAGCTGATTTGCTATTTGTGTTACCTCCGTGGTCACAAAGCACCAGACTGCACATTTCCCCTGCGGGAGGGTTCACGAATTATCGCTCAGTACGAGACTCTGACCCCTGAGGAGAAAGCTCGAGTTTCGAGTAGGTCCTATGAAGAACAAAGAATACTCCGAGCTCACCTTGCTGACAGGGATACAGAACATGTACCCGCGAACGGGGAACAACCAGTCCCCTTCGAGGCAGCTGCACCGAATTCGGTGGGGTCCGCTTCGAAAAACTAAACTTGGGAGTCTCCCCTGCGAGAGGGGCGTCTCCTAAGCCGGAGTTGAAGACGCCCGAGGCGCTCCAGCTTCGCTCCCCAGCTGTGACTATCCTTTCAAGGAAAACGGCTGACACCGACGTTAACTCGGGATACTTTAGTGTCGTCCGTCGCCCGTGGATACGGTCCCGTAATCTCCGTATTCCGGATCGAGTTATGGTAATGGCCAAGCGGAATTATAAAGTATTCGCCGACTTCGGCCTGTCCAACCAGTTTATGGTTCGTCAAATATCTGTCCTGGATACAGGAGCCGCTCCTAACTTAATTCATGTTGAATTGTTACCCCCGCTGCTCCGGGTTCAAGTTCGTACCGGTCCACGTTTGGATATCGCCGATGCGAACAACAACCCGCTACGGACACTGGGTACAATTTCCCTCATGGTGAGGTTAGGCTCCTATCTCGTTCAGCTAGAGTTTATCGTATGCAAGTCACTTGCAGCACCGGTCACACTGGGTTGTGACTTTTGCGACCGCTTCGTGGAAGCCATCCGTCCTCGGAATAGAACTGTGGAACTCGAAGATGGATCTACGATCCCAATCGTTCGTAAACCCTTACAGGGAGCAGCGCGAACACGCGTTCCTCTCCCTGTCGCGCAGAAATCTGCGAAAAAGGACCCGGTGTCTACACGGGTAAAGGTTGCGAAGTCAGTGGCTATCCCGCCAGAAACCCAGGTTTGGGTCACAGTTGTTACCAAGCAAATTGGTGTGCATGTGGTACAACCGAACCCGTCTCTGTATACGCGGCGTCAACTCGCCCTTGCGAATGGGGTTGTCTCCGTGGAACCGGATAAACCTTTCAAGGTTTTGGTAGCCAACTTTGGAAAGACAACGCAGCATTTGGTCAAACACCAGGTCCTGGGTTCTGTTCTTCCACACCCGCATGCGGTCGTACCTACAAAGATCTCTATCGCAGAGGTCCTTGGTGTGGCGGACCCTAAGGAGGGGGAGGACACTGCCGAAATCGCGGAAGACGGTGAGCATACGACTGCAGCTCCACACGCTGAACGCTTTAAACCTCAGGAGGTTACGGCCCCTATCACAGGAGCAGACCAGACGGATCCTGTTCAGGAATTGGAGAAATGGGATCTCAACCATGTACCCGCATCTCATCGGGAGAAGCTGAGGCACATGCTTCGTGAATTTACCCCCATGTGGGATGGTTCCCTTGGAACTATTGGGATTACAGAACACCGCATCGACTTGTTACCGAACACTCGGCCTATTGCCCAACACCCTTACAGGGCTGGACCGAAAGCTCGGGAAGAGGAGAAATCTCAGGTGGAGAAGATGCTTAAAGCGGGCGTAATGGAACCTGCCCAGTCCGCTTGGGCCTCACCCGTGGTGTTAGTTCCGAAACCGGATGGATCGTGGCGTTTCTGCATCGATTACAGACGCCTAAACGAGGTAACCATTAAGGATGTGTACCCGATCCCTGGGATGGACGAATACATCGACTCCCTTGGGAGCGCTACTGTTTTCTCTACCCTCGACGCCAATTCAGGCTACTGGCAAGTCTCTGTTAGGGAGGAAGATCGAGACAAAACGGCTTTCGTGTGTCATCAAGGACTTTTCCGATTCCGGAGGATGCCTTTTGGGTTGACAAATGCCCCCGCAACGTTTCAACGGGCGATAGACATTCTGTTGGCTCCCTTCAAGTGGAGGACGTGTCTAGTGTATTTAGACGACATTATTGTCTTCTCCAACAACCTGGATGACCACCTCGAACACGTCAGGGACGTAATGAAGATACTCCGCGACGCGGGAATCACCTTGAAACTCAAGAAGTGCGAGTTTTTCACCGATTCGGTTAAGTATCTGGGTCTTATCATCCGTCCCGGACAGCTTTCAATCGATGAAGTACGAGTGAAATCCTTGAAGGAAGCAAAACACCCGAAAACTCAAACGGAGTTGCGATCCTTCTTAGGTCTGTGTGACGTGTATCGCCGATTCGTCCCGAACTTTGCGGATATTGCCACCCCCCTCAACAGGCTCCTGACGAAGGGACAACCAGTTGAACTGAAACCTTTTGGCGACGCAGAAGCGTCTGCCTTCACGGCACTGGTGAATGCCATAACATCACCGCCAATCTTGGCTCTACCCAATCCTGGGCTCCCTTACGAAGTGGACACCGATGCTAGTGCAAACCAAGTAGGGTGTGCACTGTTCCAATCCTCTGAGGATGGTGAACGTCACCCTATTGGGTACTGGTCACGTTCCCTGAATGTCCATGAAAGGAACTACTCGGTCTCCGAGAAAGAATGTTTAGCCGTTGTGTGGGCCTTAGCTACACTTCGCCCCTATCTGATGGGTACTCGTTTCAAAGTCCATACGGACCACGCATGCTTGCGTTGGCTCCTGGAGATCTCCGAACCCTCGGGCCGCCTTATGCGCTGGCGTCTCCGACTGTCGGAATTTGACTTTGAGATCCTGTACAAGGAAGGGAAGCTGAACACTTAGGCTGATGCACTATCCCGCTTGGAAACCACAGCGGAAACTTCGGATGCTCCCGAACCTGGGCCCGCTCCCTCAAGGGCCAAGTCAACGAACTCTTACAGAGTTGCTCCCCCACCGGAGGTAATCAAGCCTCCTGGCTCTCCGCCTAAGGAGGGGGAGGAGGACTTAGTTCCTTCGCAGGACGATGTTTCGGCGTCAGCCAGTCGCCCTAACAGGGAATCTAGTTCTCACAGTGAGACGGCGAGCCCGACCGAGCCGGCGACAGAGAGGTCACAACCCCAGCGTATGGGTAGCGACATCACCGCCGACCCAGCCGAGCACGACGTCAGAAAAGATGACGAAAACCCGCCTAGGGAGAGTCGTGTGGAGAACTCCGCACCCGGAACGCATACAGAGCTGACGATCACCCGCCGCCGCGGACGAGACACTGAGGTGTCGCACACTCAAACCCCGCTTTCTCGGGATCGAGCTGTGTCAGCGTACCCGCACGGGGAAGATCTCGACGACGAGGTTGCCCAAATTTGGCTCTCCGTTATGGAATGGGAATAGGAACTCCTATGGAGACACTGGAACCCTCAGGAATGGGAAAGAAATGAGTGAGACCCGTCGGGGACAGCTCAGGAGAGTGCTAGCGCGTGTCGGAAGAGCCACCTCACATCCGCTTGCGGAGTGGAAACCGGCGCCCGCGCATTTATGTGGCACACGTCGAATGGCACCGAGCCAATCAAAAGGCTCTGACGACCAACCGTCGCGCAAACCGCCTCACCGAGCCAATCAAAAGGCGCTGACGACCAACCGTCGCGCAAACCGCCTCCGTCGCACGGCGCGTTGCACAAGAGCAACCTTCGTCCCCGTAGCTCGGGTTGACGTTGAAGTCTTACCCCCCTGAGATTGGAGACGCTACCGCGTCGCGGTTTCTCAGCCGTCACGGAATCCAAGAACACCGTTGTTATCGGGAAGATCTCAGCTTTAAGAAGAATCCAAAACTGGGCCGTTTTGACTCCGTAGACCAGAAGTTACAACGTAGCCCACAGGCCACTCGGCGCCGTTTGGACGAAGTGCTGAGACCCGCTCGCAACACGGAAAAGAACCCACCGGGGTGTGTCTAGACCCTACGTTGACACCCTCAAGGGAACTAGAGCGTTCCAAGATGGAAGAGAACCCCGAACAGGGAAAAGGGTACCCGCAGGAATTCGTTATCGATCGCATCTTGCGTCACATCTACACCCCCGAGGGAGAAGTCCGCTACCACGTCCGATGGTACGGATTCTCGCCTGATGAGGATACAGTGGAACCCATTGAGCACCTTCCGAGGTCTAAGGTTTTATCCTATCACCGACGCGCTCGGGTAACCTTGCCTCCAAGTCTGGATCGTGCCCAAGTCGGGTAAGCCACCACGGAAACTGTTATGGATGGGACCTCAAAGTGAGGAAGATGTTGGACCTCTGAAGAGGAATTGAGGAGAGTATCCCGAAGAACACGTATTGAGAGGAAAGGTCTACTGGCCCTCGGCCTAGCGCCTTTAACCGGGGAACACAACACCGGTTATCGGGTCAGTTTATGATGAAAAAGGAAAAGAAGACCCACGAAGTGGAGAATAAGATTAAGAAGAAGATTGGACCGTAGGAAGGGAAGAAGATGAAGACGAAGATGAAGAAGATCCTAAGAAAGAATGAAGAAGATGAAGTAGAAGTTAAGATCCTAGGAAGGAAGAAGAAAAGAAGTTATGCAAATATCAGAAGTTTACTATTGTCGCCAAGCTATGGACTCCACAATTGCCCGAAGGCGGAACTACGGAAAGCCCGAGGAGGGACCCACCCCACCGTTGGGATTCTGACCCTGATGGTACGCCGAGGCGAAAGCCAACATCTGGCTCACATCCGTCATACCCGGGGGAATCGGAATGCCTGCGTTCACGAGGCCTTGTCGCACACTATCCGCTTGTGGAGTGGCAACCGGCGCCTGCGCAAGGGTGTTCACACCCCACCCGGGGGGAGCAGATGGACCGCCACCGGATGCATTCGCCGCCGCAGCTGAGGTCGTTCCCACTGGTTGGAAGGGTGCAGATGGCACCACAAGGAGTACTCCACTAGGAGCTGGCACGTCGTTATCCAACGCTGGATCGTCCAGGTCTACTGGAGGCTCGTACTCGTAATCGTCGGTATAAATGAACCCCGTCGGGTGTCCCACCGGCATCGGTCGAGGCGAGTCAATCAGCGCCCGTGCTTGCGCCGCGCTGATGCGAACCCCTTCGAAGGGATTGTAACAGACCCAGTTACCGGAGCCCGGATCGTACCGGCCAGGAGACTTGTCTCGCGCGGATCCTTCCCCTGCAGGCTGATTTTCCACTGGAACTCGATCCCATTGGGTGTTGTCGATCACGTCCAAGATTGGATACAGGTCCTGCACGCTGCTGGCCGAACCCAACGCTGGGACCAGGTCAATCTGACGCATGATGGTCCGTAGCATCGGAGGAATATACCAGATACGGAAATGGTCATGAGCATCCCAGAGGAGGTGCGCCGCTACGCGGGCTGCCCACTCGGCTGCAACGAGGGCCCAGTATCCCGAGTTCGGGTCGTGCATCAAACGAGACCCGATATAGTAGATGCATGGGGGCAGTTCAGCAAAGCACCCTCGGGGGACCTCGACCTTACTCCACCAAGCTGGAAGTGGCACGAATCGCCCAACCTTCGCCGTGTTACGGATACGCTCCAGTTCCACGTGAGGATACGGGACAAGGAACCCGAAACGGGAGCGCGAGCGGCGCTCGAAGCGCACGCGTCGATCGAACCCATACTGGGTAAACTGCCGTTGAAGGTACCTGAATTCAGCCCGAAGGATGGGACGACTCCATTGGAGCATATCTTCTCGGAGAGGAAAACCCGGTCCGCGGAACTCGGCTTCAGGAAAGGCTGCCAGGTTATCCCCGTAGGAGACCTCACCGTACGTGCGGTAATAGGCGACATCGAACCCGTACTCCGGGGGAACCAGATGGTCAAAGCGTGACCTCTCCAATCGCTGGTAGGCCAGAGCCGCCATCGCTGCGCGCGCCTTGTCCAGGGACTCCCCGCGACTGCGGTATAGATACTGAGGCTCTATGGCTACCCGCGCCCTCCAATCGGGAGAACGTACAACCTCGACAGGTAGGCCACCCGGCAATAAGCCGTCCTCCACGTAGGAGTCGATGAGCTCATCGTCGCGAACCGCTGTCGGATGGAACCACGGAGCGCGGGAATATATCACCGGATCGGTAAGGGGACTCCACCTTCGAAAGGATTCGTTTGAGATCCAACCTCTGGAGTTTGCTACCAAGGGCATCGCATGAGCGGAGTTCCACGCCACCGCGTTAATGTCCAAATCCTCCTAAGGATGTCGGTTGCTCGCCGAGGCGGAAGGTTCGGTACCTGACGGAGCCGCATCAAAACCGGAGAAATATCCACCCTGCTGGGGAGCTTCGTTGTCCGCCGGCGCGGAGGCCGACGGCCCCGAGAGTGGGTTGATGACGTATGGGTTCATTCCCTTGAGAGGGCTGGTTGAGACTGCTGTTGCGAGAAGTTGCTTATCGCCGAAAGTCGGAGGAGTAGAAGAAAGTTGTACCGATGTGCCGGTTTTGTGGCGATCCTCAGAAGTGGTGAAGGACCCCATTGGGAGAGAAGTATATATAGTGACCGGAAAGCGAGACACCCGCGGCTCGGAATGTTCTTCCTCGTCTTAAGGAGGGGGAGATGTAGAGCAACGCCCAGTTAGGGGATACTTGAAGATGCAACTCATAGAATGAGGGTTGAACCCTCCGAGGGTTATGACTATGATCCCCTCTAATGTGTGCTGAGGTGGCACTGTTTTCTGGTTAGAGTTCGCCTATGAAGGGAAAATTCGGATGGCCCATGGTTGGATTGACCCCGTGATACACGTGGCTTAATTTTGGCACCGATTTTCGGATATTTGTTAAAACGTTGGACTTTTGGGCCCTGACAGTGGGATCTCCACGTGTATGGCCCTGAGCAGGTGTGCACTACTGTAGAGTTTAGTTAGTGGGCCCTACTTAGGGAGATGAGATCTGAAAGTCCGAAGCTCAGAGTAAATGGAAACCAAGGTTGGTCTTCGATACCTTTAGAGGTTCTTCGTCGCCATCGTTTCGGCCTTACAACCCGGAACGGGCTCTGGTTAGCAACGCCTGCGTAGGGACACGACTCCACTTGGAGAGTGCCCACGTTTGGGTTCCGTGCAACCACCCCCTTGGGACCGCTCAGACGACCTGCGTGCACGATACCCCGTGGGGGTTCTGCTTACTTGTTGCGTGCTTTTTGTGTTTCCTTTCGAGGACAGGTTTTCGCCCCTGTATTGGGTTTCTTTTGTTGTTTCGCCCCTTTTCTGGTTCTCGGGTCCGGTGCCTGTTAGTGCCCGACCCTCGCCCCGTTTTTCCTCTTCGCCGGATTTTCCCCCATTCTTTGGGATACCCATACCCATTCAAGATCCAACGGTTTCTACCCCTCACCTCCGTCGGTACCGCCGGAATCCCCCGTGGGAGTTACACCCCACACTACGGGTGGAACGGAGGGCTCTGTCTCTGAGTCTGCCTCCCCCAGGGAGCAAGGCTTCGAACACCTTGAGAGCACTTCCTGTCGCCGGGTTTTGCTCCACAGAGGGGCTTCCGGAGTTTTGCTTCTAGAGATCACTTTCTTTGGTGGGGGACTCATGTTGAATGGGTGATGATCTCCCAAGATCTTCTTTCTAGAAACAAATTCTTTCACAAGCGACTTCAGAGTTCTATAATCGGAAGCTCCACGGAACACCACGAATTGAGCGAGATCCGCGTACTGAATGACAGCGTTTCTCAGCAGTCCAAATCGAGCCTTCTCGTTGAATCCGGCTCTCTCGAACGAATCGTCCATGCTTTTAATCGATCCCAACAGATCATCGTATGACAAGCGTGCACTAACCGCTTTTCTGATATGTTCCTTGGGCTCTTCCGGTACTCCAAATCGATCCAAGAACACTTTCTTCACGATCCCATAATCTTTTGCATCCTCCGTCAAGTCTCCCTCCGAGGCAAACGTCTCATAGTAGAACTCAAATGCAGCACCCTCCAGGAATCCGAGAAATTCAAGAGCGCGGTTTTCGTCAGATTTTCCACGAGCTGCGACATTCTCATAAAAGAAAAGAAACTTGCGAATATCAACGCCAGATCCATCAA
This sequence comes from Agarophyton chilense, assembly GCA_030374765.1. Taxonomy (NCBI): domain Eukaryota; phylum Rhodophyta; class Florideophyceae; order Gracilariales; family Gracilariaceae; genus Agarophyton; species Agarophyton chilense. The sequence goes on along the minus strand of JARGXX010000095.1, from coordinate 327,240 downwards.
AGTGGCTCAATCCAGGAACATCAGGGGAGCTCGGGCCTCCTCGAGAGTACCATGTGAACGTCATGTCCGTAGATCAGAAAAGGACACAACGCGGGTGGCAACAACCCAAAAGGACACAAGTAAATAGTAATGCTCTCGAGAGTACCAGCCCTACAGAGGGCTGAAATAGTGTGTCAAAGACGCGGCAAGAGAAGAAACAAATGCAATTGATAGGTAGAACGTGAACCCAAATAGATGACGACAAGGTGGCAGGCAAAAACAAAGATATAAAAGTGATACGAGGATAGAAAAGGTAAAGGCCTACGCCACGGGTTGAAACTTATATTGATGAGGTGGGGTGAGTCGAGGTGACTTGACCAGAGTTGGTCGGAGCCGGCCGGAGGCTGCCTTTTATAGACGATTTTCCGGCCGGCCGGCGCGCGAATTCGCGCGCCGCCCGATACACGACTATGTTCTGGAACCTTATCGACGCAGAACGCACTTGTGTTGCGCAACAAGCGTGCAGTATCTAATAATTTGTATTTCTACTCTGAAACAAACAGATTATTTCTTTATATCCATCCTTCCATTCAGCCTACGTGCAACGCGCTTTAATTTGCCAGCGATGTTGCACGTGCCACGCACCCGCGCCAAAACCGCCACCACAACTCTCATGTTTGATTATTTGGCTGTTTGACCTCTTTTACAGAAGGGGTGTCTACGTAGAGTAGGGGTCATTTAGGGGTTGTGACTCCTCTTGGGAGTTTTTGGTTCTGGGGGATTTTCAATTATTTTTACGCTGTGTCATTCGGCAGGTAATGTACATGAAGCGGCACGCGTTTCACACGTGCGACTTACGCGTCACAGCAGTCTTGCGTAGGTAGACAGCTTTGGGAACTGGCGAAACACTACCTTGGCTTGGGTATACAGTAACGGATTTGTTCTTGTCTCGCAGACTGTAGGCCCTCAATGTCGAGCACCTTCGAAAGAATTATCTGATGCGATTGTTGGGAAAAGCTTAATGGCAATCCTATGACATGCCTTGCGCGCCCATTTCTACATGCTTAGCTAGAGCGAAGGGCGAGGGATATCATTGGCCCACCAATCATGACGATCACCACTCATCTTTCTGTCCCGCTCACGAATGTCTTAAGATTTGCGTTTGAATTGCTCATCGTCAATCCACTAGCAGCTCTCACGATTGCAGTCATCTTCAAGGCAGTTTCAAATGTTCAACTACGAAAGGGATGCTTAAAACTCGCACCGGGCATTGTCTACAGAGTACTAGAAGCCATTCTTCCCGACTTGCGTAGTTTCAAGTTTGTGAAGGTCAGCAATGGCGCACTACACGCACGATCCCGTCTTGGTATGCTGTTCATTATCAACTTACTAGTGGTGTTTTTCGTGAAGGCTTCTGAGCTGGCTATCGAATTCAGTTTTGATTCTGCGAATGTTGTCGCACGGGCACCAGCCCAGTTTAATATTACTGGTTCCAATTCAAACTTGAATGCCGGATTGCCTAGAAGCTCTTCCACTCTAGAGTCTGAGATTGTGTCATTCACGGCACTTGAGTGCACAACGTTCTCAGGGTCGTCCATTGATCAAGGTGTCGTGATCACAGAAGGAGAAAGGCTCTCATGCAATCGCGATGCGGAACCTGAAGACCTTGTTCTTTCGGAGCCTTTGGACAGGGTGTGTTTCGGGGATGCTGGTATTCTAGGCGGCCAATGCAGGCGTCTTCCTTCCGGTTCTGACTTTGATACCCTCAGAATGCTTCCCGACAGAGAAGACCTCATAATTATCGGAGGTGGCGTATGGGTCCTGGACAATGTCAGACGAGTCATTGTTCCCCGTCCTTCGGATGACGAACAGTTCACAGATTTCGTTGATTTCGGCTGGTTTGAGGCAGACCTGCTCCCTGCTACCAGCCCAGATCCATCGGGAGCATTCGGAGAAAACAAATTTGTGGCAGTGGGAGGAGATGTAGCATCATCCATCAAGTTGCGAGCTTATCCGAAAGACTATATTCTGACTGACTTTTGGCCGGAGCCGGAGGCATGGGACAAGCAAGATATCACGTTGGTTCAGTTCGAGCTGGAGGACGGCCTTTTGACAATGTCGGTTGTGAATCCCACCACTGATATGGGATCACCGGGTATCCTGAATGCGACGCTTGATGGCAGAGCGGTGCACACACTCTTCATCCGACCGTCGGATGAATGGTTGTGGGAGCCTGGGTGGAAGTTTAGGGACATACCGGATTACTTCCATGTGCTGAGGTCCTTGATGTTGAGGCAATCGTTATCAGGTGAACCAGAGAGTTTCCAGGCGGCGTCGTTGGATAGAAAGACGGAACGCAAGCTCATGTACTCGGGATTGCGCTATTTTGAACGCAACAAGCTGAGGATAAGCGGAGAGGGGTTTGTGGCCTCCAGAAGAGCGGGCTCACGGAGATTTGAAAAGACGGTGACTGTGGTAGAGGAGTATGGGTTAATTTTGTTGGGTGCGGTAGTGGTGGTGTTAGTGTTTTTGTGGGTGTCGGTAAAAGTGGCATGCAGGTCGGTGACAAGCTTTGATGGAAGCTTCCGGGACATGGTGGCTCGGTTGGTGGACAGCGAACTGCATCGTGCACAATGCTTGAAACCTAGAAGCGACGAGCTTGTGCTCGGGGTGACGAGGTCTGAAGCGGGTGAGCTGCATTTCGGCGCGGTCGGTGGAGGGCTTGTGGTGACTCCCGAGGGGTTGAAGTTTGCTCACGGAAGCGGTGGGGTGCGACGTCGGGGCTTAAGGTAGCTAGTAGGCTCTTTTGTTGGTGGTGAACAAGAACAAATGAAAAAGATTGTTACTGTATGATTTACGCAAAAATAAGGGGATGTTTGTCGAGCGGCTCGGCGCGGGCGGGTTAGTAATTGCTAACCGTGGGTTACAGTTGGCGAAGGATCGACAATGATGGAACAACGAATCGGTGGTAGAGCATGATGCACCGATGGCATCTCGGTACGCTAAACTACCTTTCGTCGCTAAACGATACACACCAAGAGTAGCAACGGCAGCGCACAGCGGCGCGCGATGCACAGTCGCAAACGTCATCAAGGACGGTTCATCGACGGTGGGAGGAGCGTCGCACGCCTCCCAACCGCACAAAGGCCAGCATGTGCAACAGCCTCTGCACGGCGTTGAGCGGTTTGGCAGCGGCCGCCTGCTCGGCCGTGTACCTCGGTTGCGCGAATGACACACTAAGTTCCTTGTCCCTAAGGCCGGCCAATTCGTCCCTTTCCGCTCGTCGCTCCGCCACCACGTTGGGCGGGCGCCTGGGCGCGCTGGGCGCGCTGGGCGCGCTGGGCGCGCTGGGCGCGACCTGTTTGCGCTTGGACTCCTTCTTGGCGGCGGTTTTGGTCGCTTTCTTTCGCTGCGCCTTCTTTTTCTTGGCGGCGGCGTCAGTGCGACCGCCTCTGGTGACTCTGACGGGCTCCTCCGGTACGAGCACGAACTTTTGGCGCTGCTCCTCGGACATGGCTTGCGGGGCGACGATGGTGACGGGCAGAATTGACGTGCGCGCGGGGTCCAGCACGGTGGGCACCACGTTGCGTGGTGGCTCGTGTACGGGGTGGGCGTTGGTGGGCGCGACGTGGCGCGATATGTAGGCGGCGTCAGCGGACTTTGATGCTCGCACGCGCGCGCCGTCTGGCGCGATGGCGGCGGCGGCGGCGGTGGCGACTCGCGGAATGGGATCGGCGGAGCATGAGGGTCGGGGTGAGGGTGAGGGTGAGGATGCGGATGAAGACGAGAGCGAGGGTGGGTCGGGGTTGTGACTGTGACGCAGGTTGGCGGCGTGCGATGGGGCTTTGTGGCAGCTGTTTGGCAGCACAGGAGGCTTGGCGGACGTGGATTGGTTAAGGGGGTCGGGCGAAACGTTTGAGGACTCGGCAACGCTGTCGTCGTCCGAGATAGCAAAGTCATGCAGGACGGTATCGGGGGACGGAAAGCGGCGCTTGGGGTCGCGTGCGCGACGGCGGCGCTTGCGAACAATCTTGGGGCGCGGCTTGGTGGCAGCGGCGGCGGCGGCAAGCGACACGGACTCGTCGTCGCTGGTGAGCGAGTCGAGCAGCGAACAGCGCGCAGGGAAGTGAAAACGGGCGGGAAAGTGATTGCCAAGTGAGCCGAAGGAGCCGGAGCGGGCGGCGGCGGGAATACGACGATAGCGTAGACGAGTGTCGGCCATCTCCGGCTGTTTGGGCAGCTGCGGCACGATGGAGGAGGCGCGCTCGTGCGGACGACGCAGCGTGTACACCTGATACGGATCGTCATCCGGGTCGGACTGCGGCGCGGCTGCGCGCAGCTCGTCGACAGGCGCCATGACGCGGCGCGCGCGCGCAAACTGCGGAAGAAGGGGGAGGAAAGAAAGACGCGCTCTGAGAAAGGGAGGGGGGGGGGGGGGGCGCAACAAAAGTAGCGTTGGCTGGCACGCACACGACTCGACGGGCGGGGGGTCGTCAGCGGCGACGAATAAAGTAAAGGGGAGCGCGAGCTGAGGCCAATTCAGTTGCGTAGCTCAGAGCCGTTCACTGGCGCGCTGGGGCGCTTGCGTCACAGGCGCCAAAGCGCCAATTTACTTGGCGGCGCGCGGCGCGCGCGCTGAAGTGTACTTGGCGCGAGCGCCGCGTGGGACGTTGTGCGTCGGGCCGCTCGCTCATCGCGTGGCGCCCCCCGCCATTAACGGCGCCGCCGCGCCCGCCCATCGTCGTCGCCGGCGCTGCACTCATCGCCGTGCCGTCGCCCAACTCGCCGCCGCAGGATGCGCGCTCTGCGCCCGTCCTTCTGCCGCGCCACACCGTTTAGAGCGCGTCCGCGCCACGAGCGCGTCCGAGCGCGTTCGCGCCACGCGCCGTCCACATTCCACGGCTGTAAGTGGCGCGACTGTAAGCCGCGCTGACTTGGCAGCCGCTTTGCGCCAGTTTTGCTTTCCGACTGCCTGGCGCACAACGCCGCTTGACACAGCAGCTGTTGGCGCGCGCGTCGTGCGCCAGCGTCTTGTTATTGGCCCGTGGCTGCCTGCGGCGCCGCCGTTTTCGTTCCACGCCGCACGCTCTTGCTTGCCCTGCGTTTCGCTCCGCTGCTTTCGCTTCGCTGCTTTCGCTTGGCGTGAGTTTTCGCTTTGCATCCACCGACTTGTCGCCACTTCCCGTCTGCTTTCGCATCCGCCTTCCGCGCTTGTTCGTGTCGCACCTTGTCTTGTCTTGTCTTGGTCATCGCCCGTCCCCGTCGTCGACCGTCCACCGTTGACCGCCCCGACCGCCGACTTTACTTTTGTTTCTTCCGGCTCGCTCGAGCCCCCTTCACCGTATCCACCATTCCCGCCTCCCGACTTGTTCACGCGTCGCCCTACATCGCGCCCGTCGCCATGGCGACGTCGGCCTCCAAACCGCCGCGTCTCACCGAGACCGCCTCCATGATTCTGTCCTGGCTGCGCACGGCCGTGCCTTCCATCCTCCACAACGCCGGTCATCCCACCACGCGCCCCGCAAACGAGCGTCCCGCCCAAGCCCTAGCCGCCGTCCTTAGCGACGCCGTCGTGCTCGCCGACATTCTCTCCTTTCTGGATCCCATGCGTCTCCCGCCTGCCGCCGTCATGCGATCCACCGCCCGCGCCGCCATGTCCTCCCCGCTTCCCGTGTCGCCCACCGAGTCAATCGCCAACATCGACGCCCGACAGCGTCACGTACAATACAGGAACAACACACGTCGCGTCGTCGACGCCCTCAAGAACATGCTTCCCGACGTGCGTCGACATGCCCTCGTCGCCCACCACCCACCCCCCGGCGCCGTCGACACTTATGCGCCGCGCGTAGCCGACACTTTGCCCGAAACCGACATTTGGCCGGCGCTTCATCTTGCCCAACTCGTCATTGCTTGTGCTGTGTATGGTCCACGTCACCACCACTTTCGCCATTCGCTGTGGCGCTTCCCCACCGAAATTGTTCGTACCACCTTCCACGCCTCCATGGCCTCCGTCGCCCGCGCCGTCTGTCTGCCGCCCCCCGAGGTTTTGTACAAGGCTGGACCCCCGCCGTCGCCCACCGTCATGTCTCCCCACGCTCTGCCGCCCCCGATGGCCCACTACAGCCCCCATCTCAGCCCGCTTCCGCTCCAGCCAATGTCTCCCTCCTGCACTTCTTCATCCGCCCACATGCTCTCTCCGGCCTACATTGCCACGCCGCAGCCGCTCGTTGCTTCCCATGCCCTTCCAACACCCCCTAGTCCACACTATGCCTATTCTCCGCGCACGCCGGTCCACGGCCCACCATTCAGCCCTCAGCATTATGCCGCCGCCCCGCCGCCGCACGTATCGTCGTCCATGCCCATTTCCCCCACCCCACACCGTCCACCTCCTCCACTCGCCGCTCCCGCCCGCCCAACCAACGCTTCCTCCCGCGCTGATGCCCACTTCAAGTCAGTCACCACCACCACCACCGCATCGCGTGCGGGGAGCTCCGCGAGAAACCCGTCGACACACTCACAACCGCTCGTGCGCATAGCCGAACGCAATGTCCCCGATGCCCCGGCGTCCCCGCTGGACGCCACCGCCCTGCACCTGTCCACTGAGGACGGAATCGGTGTGCGAAAGTTCTCGTTGGTCACTCAGGACAGCGGCACGCGTTCGAGGGAGATTTCCCCGCTTCCGGCCTTTCAGGGATCATTTAGCAATGTTCAAAGCCGTTCCACCGCTTCTGAGTTTGACGACTTTCGAAACATGTCCGCAGTCACGGAGCAAGGGGAGTCCGTTGGCGTCGCGGACATGTCGAAGAGCTCGCCGCTCCAAGCCCAGTCCGCCCCCGCCGACACCACCGCCGTGGACTGCGAGAATCAAAGCGGCGGCAAGTCCTCAGACGAATTTTTCACCCCGAATGAGAGCCTCTCTGAAACTGACAGTCAGAGGCAATCAGTTGTATCTCACGAGTTCTTCGCCATCACAGCATCGGTTCCTTCTGGAGCGCCGCCAGCCATAGAAACATCCGAGCATTACTCGGAATCAAAGGTAGATGAAGTGGTTCGAAAGGCAATATCCACTTCTATCACGCAGCAAACTTCACGCCCTCAACTTCTTCTGCCAACCGTCTCCTCAAATTCCGTGGACCACGGCGCTGAGAGAGACGATGATGCACGCTTGAACCGCGACTCGACGCGCACATCATCTTTTGACTTTACGAATCCGGCCCTGAACCTCAGTCCTGCCTTTGCGGACGCGCCGTCGCCATTCAACCAGTGGCAAGTGCCTCGATCCAAAGCTATGGGTCACGACATTCTCTCGCCGCAGACTCTGTTTTCTCCCCCAAAGATGCCAACCAGACTCGGCCGCGCCACGGCTAGAGCTCAAGTTGCACCTCGGCCGGCCCCAAAGCTGTTCCGTTCCGGTAGTTCATCTCCCCAGCTCTCTGTGTCCTCCACTGGGACGAGGTCGTATGGAGGTGCTGAAGGAGGCAGCTCGGCACCCAAGCGACCAGGTACCTCTGATTCTTCCAAGCGCGGTGCGGGACCCTCTCGGCCATCATCGAATTCGTCCGGTTCTCGGCGATCTGGATCGCTTGAACGCCAACCCAGAGCGGAGGTGGAGGCTGAACCTCTGGTTTCGGCGATGAAGTCCACTTCAAGCTTTTCGTTGCCGCCATCGACATCTGAATCATCCGATCATCGTCGGGGAAGTAGTAAGAGCAGCTCCCCTGTACCAACTTTGGTCAGAGATTCGCGAGAATCAGATCTTGGCGATGAAAATGATAGTTTGCTTGGTCGTGATCCCATGGCCACTCCTCAAAACGTCCAACTAGAACCGCTTGATGACGAATTTGATATCTCTGCCTTTGAGGAGGCGCTGTCGGACCGAGCATTATTCCAGCGAGTGGAAGAGGTGCTGGTGAAGACCACGGACTATCGAGCTTCGCAGGCGGCCATGAGTCCTGACACGGGCAGTGACACGAATATCACCTTTGATGAAATGGGCTATCCTGAAAGGAGGCCAATTCGTACAAGGGAACGCCGCCAAGCTAGTCGGGGTTCAAGCGCTACACAGTCACCGATTCCCAGCTCGAGACACTCACCGGTTCCCAGCCCCAAGACGCCGATCCGTACTGCGAGGACCAGTGGTACCAATCCGCCCGCCAGTCAACCAAAGCCTGCAAAAGCGCGACCGTCGGCCGTTGTTAGTGCCGCCTCATCAACGGTGGCGACACCTGAAATCAAGCCGTCTGCCGCATTGCCGCCTCTCGGTCCTGACGTGTCATCTCCTGCAATTCGCCCAAGCTCTCGGAAACCACCAATGTATTCAACACCAGTTATCCCCACTGAAAGACGTCGTGGAGTACCGCCAACTCCTCCGTCCCCTCCGTCTATAGAATCCTTGATTAAGAAGTTTAGCGACCAGACTCCGCCTCCAGAATCCGTTGACTCAGGAAGCCGGCCGATCAGTACTATGGAACCTTCAGCGGGCCTCTTCCAGAAATTGATATCTGTGTGGCAAAATTCTGATGAGGAGGGCCGTGAACACGGTTCAGTTCGCTCCAATATTCTCGATGGAGGATTGACGCCCAAATCGATGCTACTGCAGCCGTCTGGGTCGGGATCGCAGGAATCAACCTTACCATCTGGAGATACCGAACTAGGACTTGGACGAGGTTCCGCATCTACGGATAGTTCGAGAGGTCGACGGCCAAGAGGGGTCCGACTCCCTGACAAGCCACATCACATTAGTGTTGAAAACCTACTGTCACCAGATGAGGAGATACATTCGAAACTTCAAGAGCTTCGTGAAGGAACATCGGTTGCATCTTATGGTGACTCTTACCCGGATGATAAAGAGAAGTCGTGGGTGGAGGAAGCTCGAGCTAGCGTAGAGTGCAGTCGGGAAGGAATCTTGGGGGGAGAGACGTCAGCGACACATCTCTTAAGCCGATCCGGTTCTGTAAACCAAGCGTCGAGTAGTATTGAGGGATCAAGGAGAATCACACAAGATGCGAAGGAGGGTACAGCTACGGCATCAGGAACTGAATCAAGTCAAGTCCATACTGGTTCGACCGCGATTAATACAGATGGACATCACGTCAGAGTGGACAAGCGCCGTCTGGATTGGCTGACACGGGAGCTTCTGGCAGCACGGGATTCAATCTCCAGAAAAGAACTTCAAATGACGTTTGCGGAGACTCAACGCGTCGAGCAACAGGAAATTCTGCTTCTGGAGAAGCAAGATGCCGAGTCAGTTGTTGAGGCTATGAAAAGGATTCTTGCTGAGCGCGAGGAAGAGCTTAAAGAAGCTCGAAACAGACTGAGTACTACAATTCAAAATGTCTCAACACAAGATCGTTCGTCTCTGGCTTCGAAGACATCCATGGGAGGTGCCGGTGAGAATCTAGGTCAACTGATCAGAGATGGTCATGCAAAGCTGCAAACTCGAATAGGAGAAGCGGAACTAAAGCAACAGAAGGGAACAGATTTGATTTCAAATGAGATGCAAAGCTTGTGGTCCGAAGTTCAACGGGCAATGCTGGAAAAAATGGTCGAAATGACAGAGAAGAGGGACATGGAGCTCGAGCTTCTCCGTAAGGAACTAGAGAGCAGGGAGATGCAAGTTCAGAATCTGCAAGTAACAAGCTCTCAGCTGGTGGAGAGAAACCGCGAGTGCGAGGCTGAAGCGTCCGAAATGAGATTAGAGAATCTAAAATCCACGCATCGCTACGAGCTGGAAATGTCTCACGTTACAGCACAGGTCGAGCTTGTGAATGAGTTCTCCAAGAAGCTACATGACAACTTCAGGGAAACAGAGAATCTCCGCCAACAGGTTCTACATTATCAGGATAAACTATCCCATATCACAAGCACTACGGGCGTCAGTCAGAGACAAATCAAAGAGTTGCGTGAAGCCGTCACTCGAGCGAACGATGAATGTGCGAGACTTCGACGGGAGGCGGAATTGGCCAAGAAGAAGGGGTGGGAGGCCATCCGCCGCGCCGAGGAACTTGAGGATCTGAGGATCAAAGATGAAGCTGCCCAAGTTGCAGGTCGATATCCTGAAAGGCGTGACGGGTCAGAATCGGGCTCTTATAGAAGTTCAGAGGCTGGCCGGGCACCCAGGCATCATGGAGGCCCCGGCGGTCGGTATCATGGATTGAACAGGACAAGAGGAGCAGTCAGCAGTCCTACGCCAGCGCAGAAAGCATGGTTGGTCATAAAGGATAAGATTGGAGGTATTGTTGCAAATAGGGACATGGGTGCATCCAGGAGACGTGGCCATCTTAACCCTGCACGTAGGGATGCGTCCAGGACAGCGACCGGTAGTCAAACTTCTCAAACACGTTCGAGGAATTCCAATCGTGATGAAGATGTAATTTCTCGGTCTACGCGGTCTAGGACTTCAAATGGTTCGGGTTCCTCTGCAAGGGGTGGAACTCCAAGATCTAATACCCGAAGAACACCACCGTCTCAAGGCTCTAATCCGTATATGCACAGCTCCCCACATAGTCGAGGGGAGGGTCAAAGCATCCGCGCGGTGGGTTTCTGATCGGATAGGCAAAGGATGAACCAATGTGTATGTCTTGATTTTGTGAGCACTCACTAGCGGTGCTGATTGAGTAATGAGTCTTGCGTTTTGCCAATGTTGTTGAAGTCCTTTTCTTTTTGGAGGGAATTTGAGTTTGACGGAAGTGCTACCTGGATGGTTAATGGACGTCAAAAAGATAGGGGTTTCCTGGTCGGTTAGACAAGAATTCTTATACAAAGCAAGGGCTCAAATGGATGTTTTTGAGTGAGTGTAAACCTTTTAGTAAAGCAGTTTTTCTAGCACACAATGCACTGGATGCGAGCGACGCCATGCGACACAAACTAGCCTGCCAGTGTCGTCTCCTTTTCGGTTTGAGTACGCTATCCTAGCGTTACGGCAGTGTAACGGCCATGATATCAAAAGATGCGAAGACACTAATGTCTACTAGTAGCGAAGGATCTATTTCTTTTAGTGCGCAAAATTACGAAGGCAAGAGCGGAACTAATCATACTCTGACATCATGGATGTGGCGTGTGGTGTGTTCATGAACATCTAGAACTGGAGTTCTACTCTTACTGACAGAAAGCATTAGTTCTTCTAGTGTCGTGGTCGGTCTTTAGTAGAGAATGCTTTGGCGTCCCGAGCGGTCTATCGGAGCTTTGCCGTGGACAAGGGCTCCAGCAACCCCAGTAGCAGGAGATAGCAATGGGCGGGGTGGGAGTAAAAGCTACAGCGACGATCAGCGTTCCAGACGGCAATCGAGGAGGCGAGTGAAATCCCGAAAACCGTTTTGGTAAATTTACTTTATTCAAACAAAACCTCAACAACCAATTCCTGAGGGCCGTTCTTAACAAGCGTGGATTCAAAGTGAATCCACGCGTGAAAGACGGGTGGCACCATATCATTGGTGAAAGAAAACTTTTGACTTTTGCACAAAAAGAGTAGTTTCTTTTCTTATACAGTGTTCCCCCTCACATATCATCTCTCACTGGAAGCATACCCCCGCAGGCAGCATCCTTTTGAATGCAACCGTCAAAAAAATGTGAGCCGGAATCGTGATGTAATGCATACCTACTTGCATACCGTGCCGGGGTTAACACCTGTTTTCTATTATATTTTTGAATGTATTCCCCCGCCGGATGCATACAAATTCAAATTTGAAGCTATCCGTCCCCGTCTCCGGATTGAAATTCAAATTTAAACGTTGAATACTGCACCAGAAAGAACATCGTCCCTACCATTCGGCACGCACCACGCAATGGCTACACACCAAACACCGCCCTCCTACATTCCTCTCACGAAACAGCGTCATAGTATGGGTCAGCCACTTACTGTGCAGCAGAAACAGCGCATCATTCCTTAAAATGACCGTCGACGCGCCCTGAAAAAATCAAACACACAGCGTGCGCTGTCTATTTACGCCCAACCCACTTTTTGCATTCAGAAAGCACCCGACCAGACTATCATATCTCGGCTATTTTCATCCAGATCGGAGTTTGTCAACCTGCTACCAACAGCCAGCCCAAGTTTTAAAAGCCCTCGCACTCCCGGCGCGCCCCGACTTGAAGCAGAACCGTATTCTTCGCTATCCGATCGCGCCTGTCGTACAATCATCTCTGGGGTATGCAACTGTCTTGTCTCCGGAGCGTTGTGACGCTCAACCGTAGAGAGCGTTTTGACGCTCAACCTTAGAAGGTACACGTAGTAAACCTCGATGGTAATAGGGCACCGTAAAAACCCGCAGGAACAAACGGCGGGGCAACTAGCCTATACCGTGTAGGTGAACGATGGTAGGCGTAGACGAGCGGGAAAGACTGTGTGGTAGTTCAGAAGCGATGAACCAAAAGGTATAGTCGTCACCCAGGTGATGTTTGTCTTTATCAGATTAGGATGGGGGAGGTGCAGTTCCCTATATGCAGTGGACTGCACTCCGCAGATTACCCGGGAGGTGCCAGCAAGGCACGGTCTCTGACCTAGAGTCAGAGACCTGGCCATTACTGGCTACAGTGCCTGGTGGCCACTCAACTACTGTATTAAAATACACATAATTACAATTACTATCACTAACAACTACTCAACCAGAATGTACATGTCAACACTACACGTGGCTGGCAACACCTAGATGGTAGCTCGCCCGGACCTACATGGCCGATGATTCCTCGCACCCATCACCTACAAAGTCAGCATAATGTATCTGACATTTCAAAGGTCAGCCCTTCGCCACTATACGACAGATCCCCTTCCTACCGGCAAGGCAGGCCCCGTGTCTCCCTTCATCACACCATGGAGTTTTAGCGAGCGACAGCGGCGCAGGCATCGGAGTAGTTTCTGGGCGCGGCGCTGGGTCCCTTGAGGTTCAGAACTCGGCACCAGAATCGGTTGGGGGAGGGCGCGCGACGACGTTGGCGCACGAATTGAGCGACAACCACTCAGGTAAGGACTGTCATGAGGGCGATGCAGTGTACTTGGCACGCCCTCGGACACCTTTTCGGTAGTGGCCCTGTTTGCTTGCGATTCTGCTTCTGCATCGCCCACTGTCTAACCAAGTTGGTATCGCATCCTTCCCCGTTACTCCAACTTCATTCCCGTCATAGGTCTCTGCGCAGCGCCGTTCCGCCTGGTCGTTCCCACGGCTCGACAACCCGTCAGGTAGTACTGCCCTTAATTGGCGCCGTCGCGACCGTAACCGTACTGTCCGGCTTTTCCCTGACGGTTTCCTGGCTTCTCGACCTTTCAGGTTTCGTCTACCTTGTAAGGATTGACTCGCGGCGCCGGTGGGGCCTGAGCCTGCGTCGATACAACCATTGAGGTGTTGGCCTGGGTCCGTGGTGGAACCTTCCGGTTGTGAGACCTTATTTGTGTTGAGCGGCCCCGTTGGTAAGCACGCGACCTTTTTCCGGTTTTGCATTCCGGTGTACCCTCAAGGTAATGACAGGATCGCGCCACCTCCACGCACGCGTTCGAACCCATTCGGTACCACGTCGGTGCACCTCACGCCGCCTCGTGGATTCGTCACCGATACCTCGAAGGGGTGGTTCGTCCCCACAAGCAGCACCAGCGCTCGAGAGACGTGAGATGCCGGTTACCATTGAGGTCGAAGAAGTCGGAGATTCCGAGAGGATTGAAACCACTGCAGTTATGCCTTTAAGGTCGGGTTGGTCCCGTTCCACGATACATAAAAGGTCTGGGCCCGCTCGCGACCGCAAACCGGCTACTGTTGTACCCGAATGATCAGTGTCGGTACTACCGGAAAGGTTGGATCCGTTGGCCGTCTGTTCAGAACGGACCGAGGAGGCTCTACTTTAGAAGGATGTATACCCGCTGGTATTCACCGCGGCGGTGGAGGTCGAGTCATCACCTCGTTCGTCGGGTCGAGCTACGGCCTTCCCAACCATGTCAGGTAGCGGCCCATCTCGTGGCCGTGGACGCGGTGGTATTACGAAGAGGGTAACTAGCTCGACCTCGCGAACGCCTACCAACATTGGGTTTCGCAGTATGCCTGTCCCTGCGACTGAGTTCTCCCCTGGGACTCCGACTGACCCGCACCAACGCAGTGGTGGACTTCCTTCGACGAACCAAACCAATCGGGCTCACAATCTCGCGTTTGGTGCGGCGAACCGGACGACGAGTCAGTATGGACCTTTTGGTATTACTTTCGACCAGGTGACGAACAATGACCTGTTAAAGCACGATTGGCCTGTGGCGGTAGGGAATTCGTCGTTGCCGGCGGCTCTTACCTGACCACAATTGGATACCTACTTGGGTTTGTCCCGTTGGGACTGCGAGCGCCTTCGCTCCGTTCCCTTGCTCTTGAAGAAACGGGACCAAGAGTCTCAACCTCGTCAGGGTCGACTGGGATGTTTCCAGAGTCGGCAGCGTCATACACCTTTGAGGTATTTCATCCTGCCGATATATCCGAACTACTTGCCGTATGTGCGCTTCGAACCGGAGCTGGATTATTACCGTCGATTGGTGGTACAAGTGTGCCAGTACCCGTCTATTCCGGAGACTTACCTTCCGGTTTCACCTGACTTGGTTTCCCTGAATCGGCCTTTCACCACTATCAATTGGGCTGATCGTAGTAGGTGGGGCGAGGATGCAGCGACGGAGAGTCGCGTTCGCACTCGCAACTCGTACACTCGCGTTATGCATATGTTTCATAACTTCGAGTACTTCTCACAACCTACGAAGGACAGACGCGATTGGTACGTGCTTTGACCAGAGTGGTGGGAGTCCTATGAGGTTCCGTTATCACTGAGCGTGCCCACTCCGCCGGTTTTGGCGTACTTCGGGAGTCAGGTTTCCAGGAACCTAGAGCAGTATTGCCTCATTTGGTCAATCGCCCTCTCGGAGTTGACCGTATTGGTTGCCATCCTGGCTCTGGAGGCCGCTCGTTACGGTATCGATTGCGATTGTCGCAATCCCGATTCTGACATATACCGAGATGGTGTTCAACCTGTAGGTCGCACTTTCTTCATACCTCTGAGGGTTGCCCAGGATATTTCCCGATTTGGTTACGAGAACATCGTGGAGGGGACCGATTATACCGTAAAGGATTTGGACTCGTATCTCGAGCAGAGCAAGAAGTACCACTGGGATTCCCATCAAGGTTGGGAGGCTTTCGATCCTGCAACTTGGAAGATTGTGCCTCGCCACGCCCAATACTATCCCGGGGAGCCTCCTGTTTATGGAGCTCCCGCGAGCCCCTAACCTCATCACGGTACTGTGGAGACACCAGTTGGTCGTTATGCTGGTCCCTTCCCGTCCGAGCCCTTACCTCAAGGTCGTAAGTCGCCTATTCCTACGGGTGTGACTCCTACTCAACCGAGCTCCTCGCGGGTTGCTAGTCCGGTTCGACCTCTGTTGGCGGGTATTGCTCGTCCTCCGCCTCAACCTATGATGGATTCTCCGGCCGTGGTCGGTTTGCTGGCTCGAATTCGCCAGTCTTGCGTCACCAACTTTCAGAGGGCTGGCCCTACCTCCGTGGTTGCTGCATAAACGCTCCTTGAAGGTTTGCTGCCGCGCCATGCGCAATACATGAAGGCGCTGAACCAACTTTGTGAGTTCCGGAATCAGTTCCAGTTAGACATGTACCAGCTGGGCCCCCGTCAGGTTGCCAATCTGGCAGGCGTTTCTGCTGCTGCGCCATCTGATCTTTTGACGGATCCCCTTCTAGGTGCAAAATTGAACCCTGCGGTTTCGTAATCTGCTCCGGCGGGTCCGTTCGTTCATCCTCTTTTGGTTTCGACTCCTCTCCCCAGTGGTGGGGCTACCGCTCCTTCGCTACCTCTGAGGTTGATGGCTCCTAGCATTTCCGCGGGTTTTTCTCCGTGGGTAGTCAATAACCCGGGTATTCCTGATTCCATTGCTCCTAAACCGACAGGTCCTTCTTAAAGTAAATTGTTGTCTCTTCTTGTCTCCTCTACTGTTACAGTTGGTTGTTCTTTCGTGTCCTCCCTTGTAGGTAATCTGAAACGCATATGCGTCCACCTTCTGCGGAAAACGGCGTCTTTTCTGCCCCTTTCTTAGGCCTGAGTACCACGAAGGTCTAAGGTTAGCCGTCTGCAGGCATCGGCTTCTTGCGACGGCGCCAATACCTGATAAGGAAGTGTGGGGGTATTGTGGCTGGGGATTCGAGGGTGTCCCCTTCTGATCTCCAGCCATACCATCTGACGGTGTACTTCAGACCATTGTAGGTTCGCGTGTGGCCCACAAGACGGTAAACGGTAAATTACTCTGAGGTTTGGTCCTGATCTCTCTCGGGGGAACGCCACCTCGAGGGTTCATATGCTCCGAGTTGGAAAGTTCGTGTGTGGAAGCCGGGTCGGGAGCTTCCGCTGTTACCGTGTGAGGTTACACTTCCGTTCCTATTAGAGGTTTGTCATCCGGATCATCGCTTTGTTGGTCATCGTTCACCTCAATTGGGGCGGGGTCCTCCGAGGGTCGAGTACGCAGGGCTACAGCTCTGGGCTTTCGAGCTGAGGTGTCCGCCTCCATGCGATGTTGAACCGTTTCAGGGGCTACCGTGATACGGTCAATTGATATCATATTCGGTATTCCGTCCTGGTCAACCGTAACGGTGTGGTATGGTGCGTTCAATACCTTATAACGTCCCAATGATTTGGGTAGAAGCTTCGAATTGATATCTCTATCAATAACTTCATCGTCCGCTTCATCACCCGGTCGTGGTCTTTTACATGAAGATGGGTTGTCTATGAAGACATACTGTCCCGACGAAACAGAGACCACTTTGGTTACCCTACGGTCACAATCGGCCTTGTACTGCTTCTGGGCTGCAGTGAGGCGGCTCTCTGCGTGTTTGAGAGCCCTCCTCAACCTCACAAGGGTATTTCGCTTGACTTGGGCAGGGTTCAGTGTGCCAGCTACAGTGCTGGTGGTATGATCTCCCTGCACTACAATACCTGGGGGGTGTCGCGAAAGAACCAAATCAAAGGGAGTGGTCTGCGTTGACCAGTGTACCTGAAGGTTATAGGAGTAGGTGAGCGGTTGTACCAGCTCATCCCACCCAGTTTGGTGCTTTTCCGTATGGTGTCGTAGCCTTGATACCAATGTGTGGTTAAAGCGCTCGACCTGTCCGTTCGTCTGCGTGTAGTAGGCAGTAGTGAAATAGTTCTTGATACCCAAGATGTTAGAGACTGCTTCGAAGAACTTCGATGCCAAGTTTGAACCATTATCGGTAAGTAGGTACAGTGGTGCACCATACCGGTAGACCCAATTGTTGAGGAACGCGATCGCCAGCACGGTTGACTTCGTCTCCTTTAAAGGTATCGTTCTCGTGAGCTTCGAGAACCTGTCGGTGATCACTAGAATGCGCTGATACCCGTTTTTGGTCTTGGGAAGTGGTCCCAGAAGGTCTATAGCTGAAGAGCAACGTCCTCCAGGGAGGTTTTTCGGGACTTAAGTATTCTCCGGAGCCTCCGGCGTGCAACCTCGTTATGAGTAGGAGAAATCCGTTTTCACGGCGATGGCCGGAACGCCGGTGATGCACCGGCGGGACCGGGTGCCATACACGTGGCCGCAGCGCCCGCGCGACACGTGGCCGCCAGATTGGCCCCTTTTATTAGACGGACATTTAGCTATTTAGGATAGACTTTATTTATTCTATTCTACGGTGACTACAGTACTGAGGCCGCCGGCCTCGCGGCCGCCGGTCCAGTAAAGTCTGCCCAACAAGGGTGATCTTGGTCTTCCAGATCTTGGCTCTGGGTCGAACCGCCTGCGCGGATATACAACTCCTTACGGAGGGATTTCCCGTGGTGCACGGCTTCCCAACCCCCTTGGACGTTCAAGCAGCCTTCGTGTGTTGGGTATCTATTCCCACTTTCGTGGTTCCGCCCGTTTATATGGTTTGCTACACCCGGCAGTGCCGGCTATTCCTGAGTCCCCTCTTGCGACTCGTGGTCAACCTCGCCCTCTTGCCTCCGTTTTCATTTTACTTCCCTTTTCCTCCCCTTCATTGGGCAATTCCCGCTCTTGCGGCTCGCACTGACACCTATCGTGCTCGCCACTCTCGTGGGTTTTGCCTCCTCAGAGGATACGCAATCACCGCTTCTGCGGATATTCTCGGCTTCTTTCAGCCTCCCTGCGCCGTCGCGACGGTTTGGCTCCGGCTTACACCCGTCATTGCGCGCCGATCCCTGGGAGGGCTCTACCGCGCCAGTTACCTCGTGAGAAGAAGATCCGAACGTCTTCGTAGGTTTTCCCCCTTGGGGGCATTGTCCTACAAATTGGTCTCCCGACTTAGAAGTCAAGACCGCTTGTGTCCTCTCTGAGGTTGTTTTGCGTTTAACGGGTTTTCTCCGGTCTCACCGGTTTGCTTTCTATTCTTCCGTCGAGACGGTGTGGCCAATGCCAAGGAAACCGCCTAGCATGGAGCCTCCTGCAACACGCAGCCGTTCCCGCCAGAGCGGTGATGCCAGGGGCACTGATGTTCCACAGGCCCTGGCTCCAACACCGGCTTCCCGGGAGATACCGGTCACCGTCACTGAAGACCCGCAGCCCGATTCCGGGTTAACGACCGTCGCAACGGTGGTTTCTCCGCCTCCGCGGTTGGTCGACCAAGCGCGGATTGTACGCTTGGAAGAGCAGCTCCGCTCCCTGCGGGCTGCTCATAATACCCTCTCGAGGGAATTCACCTTTTTACGAGGAAGCCTCGCTAACCCCCCTACAAGTGAGTTAGCCGAGGATCTCCGCGTATTGCGGTCGGACGTCAATACACTACTCGAGTGTTTTGGCGCTCCGTCTTCCTTCGCAGAAGGTCTCGAGAATCGCTTCGAGCGTCTCCGAAGCCGACTTGAGTCGGTCGAGAGGACGTTAACCTCGCCCGCGAACGCAGCTAGACCGGTTGTCTCTCATCGAGAGACCCAGTCGCAGAACCGGAAGAGCCGAAAGAACCGGGATTCTAACCGTAAGCACGGACACCCGTCCGACTCATCATCTGATTCGGACGGTAAACCGAGTGACTCGGAGAGTTCCGATTCGTCGGTGAGCTATGACCCACAGGATCGTTATGGGCGCTCGTCCCGCTCAAAGCGGTCCTCTGCCACCTACGGGGCCATCCGGTCGCGCCCCAAGGGTCGGCGACATCCGGGCCTCAAACCCTTGAAGCCCACCAACCCTCTGTACAGGACACTCCTGTCCTACCGGTATTACCGTCTAGAAGATTCCTCTTTAGGTCGGACACCGCGTGACACGGGTAAAGTGAAAGACTGCATCAAGCGGATGCAGCTTTCACTTCGTAACCAGTCGTTTACTGGGGATGATCCAATTCTGGTCTTGGATTTCCTACACCGCTTTGTAGCGGAAGCCGATATACTCGGAATGAACGAAGGACAAGCCTACTTGGCGCTACCCTACTTTCTACGGGGTGTCTCTGAAGATCAGTTTTTGTCGGTTAAGGGCTCGTCGCGAGCCTCCGAAGGAGGTGTGACCTGCTGGCCCGAGGCCGTGCAGTACCTCCTGCGTTCCTACGCAACCAACTCCGCGATACAAGCGGCGATACTCGCTTTGCGAGACACTCGACAACGCCCCGGCGAGCTCGAGACCGATTACTCGGTACGCCTGAATAAGGCTTTCCACCGTTGTGGTAATGTATACCCCGCTGGGGAACGCTGTACGATGTTCATTGATGGCTTGGATCCAGCCATCAAGACTCTTGTCGCCCGTTACAGGGAAAAAGAGCCGAAGGTGACCTACCTTGAACTCGTACAGTTTGCCCGCGCAGAGGGAGATGCACTACGCGCACGCAATCCGGGAACCCGGTCGAAGGCCGCTAAAGCATTGCTGCTTGAGTCAGACTCTTCTTCACCGTCATTTGCGACGGATGGCATCCCCAAACAGGGTTATGACAATTTGAATGTCATCCATCACGATGGTGTATCTATTCCGACAACGGAATTACCGTCTACGACGGATGGCTCGGTTGACTCAACCGCAAGGGACACGGAGAACGGGCAGGTCTTTTATCTTAATGACCGCCGCACTCCGGCCCCCCGTATGCCGTACTCGAACGGAATGACACGAAGTCAGCGCCCTGGATGGGTTGGAAACCGGGAGCCCGGAAGATACACCGATGCTCGGAATGCCGTACCGCGAAACGCGGGAGTGACGTTGGTGTGCCACTTGTGCTACCAGCGCGGGCACACCTCCCCGCAATGCCTTTTATCGCTACGCGATATGGCGCGAGTGGTGGATAATTACGAAGCCCTCTCCCCGCAGGAGAAGGGCTCCGTGCCACTCACGTCATATCTCCGCGCGAAGACGGACTTCTCCAACGCATTGGCTCACACTCCGAATTCTCGGTACAAACCGGCTCAGCCAGCACGCGCCGCACCAGCGCCAAACCACGCTGGTGGATCTCCACCCGCTCCTGCGGTAGCTACCGTGCAACGGAATCATGCACTCGTTGCCGAGGAAGTCGGGCCTTCGCCCGACCAGGACCCTGTACAGGGAAAAGAATAGAGGGAGTCTCCCCTTCGGGAGAGGCGTCCTCAGAGTTGAGGCTGACGACGCCCGAGGCGCAGATGCCTCGCTCCCCGGTGAAAATCCTGACAAGGAAGGACACCGCAGACGCGGACTCTAAACACCTCGGTGTGTTGCGTCGACCGTGGATACGGATTAGAAATAACCGGATCCCGGATAGAGTCTTGGTAATGGCCAACCGTAACTACAAGGTTTACGCTGACCTTGGTCTGCACACGCAGTTTATGGTGAGACATCTCACTGTCCTGGATACAGGTGCTGGGCCGAACTTTATTGTGGAATCGGTTTTACCCCCGCCATTGCGGTCACTCATCCGTTCTCAAACGGTACCCGACGTGTCGGACGCCAATAACAACCCGTTGAAAACGGCTGGTGTGATCGACCTGGTCGTCAGGCTAGGGCGGATGGTGGTTAAACTAACTTTTATTGTGTGCCACTCGCTGGCCGCGCCAGTTATACTGGGATGTGACTACTGCGACAGGTTTGTCGACGCCATCCGCCCACGCCTTAAGCAGGTGGAACTTGAGGACGGATCGACCGTCCCCATTGTTCGTCAACAGCTGAAGCGGGCATCGAGGAAACATGTTCCTCTACCTGCTGCGCAGGAACCCACACCGGCGAACCGGAATTCTACGAAACTACGCGTTGCCTCGTCAGTCACCATATCCCCGGAGAGCCAGGTTATGGTTTCAGTCAATTCCCGTCAACACGGTCTTCGGGTTGTTCAGCCCTTGCCCTCGTTGTACGAGAAACTTCAGTTAACCGTTGCGAACGGAATCGTGCAAGTCACGCCGAATTCCCCTTTCAGGGTGTTGGTTGCCAATCTGGAAAAGGCTCCCCAGACGCTGGCAAAGAACCAAGTCGTTGGGTCTGTGACGCCGCACCCGCTCGCGATGCTCCCTACAAAGGTGACGGCTGCCGAAGTACTCGGAATAACTCCCTCTACCGAAGATGATCTCCCGGTATCCGGTGCAGAAACCTCCGGGGAGGCACAGCAGTTGGCGCTCGATAAAACCGTCAAGACGGATGCATTTCCGACCTCGTCGGTTCCCACACCTGGCACCAGGGCACAGCCCACGAGCTACGATAAGATAGACCCGATCAAGGCCCTCGAAGACCTGGACCTGAGTCATGTACCGGTCTCACACCGGGACCGCTTACGTGGAATGCTACGCGAGTTTACCACAATGTGGGACGGCTCACTGGGTGAGATCAATACAACCGAACATCGGATAGACTTGCTACCGGACGCACGTCCGGTTGCACAACCCCCTTACAGGGCGGGACCGAAAGCTCGGGAGGAGGAAGAATTTCAGGTGGACAAGATGCTCCGTGCTGGAGTCATCGAGCCCGCCCAATCTCCTTGGGCTTCACCGGTGGTGCTGGCCCTCAAGGCTGACGGCACGTGGCGGTTTTGCGTTGACTACCGCCGCCTCAATGCCGTCACCGTGAGGGACACCTACCCGATTCCGCGCATGGACGAGTGTATAGACTCGCTCGGGGACGCTACCGTGTTTACGGCTCTGGATGCTAACTGGGGCTACTGGCAAGTCCCAGTCCGGGAAGAGGACCGAGACAAAATCGCGTTTGTTTGCCACTCGGGTTCCTACCGCTTCAAGCGGATGCCGTTTGGTTGAACCAATGCACCGGCCACCTTTCAAAGGGCGATAGACATACTGATGTCGCGTTTCAAGTGGCGCACGTGCCTTGTCTACTTGGACGACATCATTGTCTTTTCCAGAAACCTCGACGATCACCTGACCCACGTGCGGGACGTGATGACCGTACTGCGAAACGCAGGAATAACCCTCAAGTTGAGGAAGTGCGAGTTCTTCACCGGTACGGTGAAGTATCTCGGGCACGTCATCCGTCAAGGACGGTTAATGATCGAACAAGTTCGTATCAAGTCGCTCTGCGAGGCGAAGGAGCCCCGTGTACTCAAACGGAGCTCCGATCCTTTTTAGGTCTGGTCAACGTCTATCGACAGTTTATACCGAGTTTCTCGGATATCGCCGCTCCGCTAAACGCGCTACTGCGGAAGGGCCAGCCACCGAAGCTTGCGCCATTTACCACCGATCAGTCGGAATCTTTTCGCTCCTTGATTAAGGCAGTTACGACAGCTCCCATCCTATCCTTGCCCAAACCTGGGCTTTCCTACTCCATCAACACTGACGCAAGCGACCACCAGGTGGGTTGCGCACTGTTCCGAGCCACCCCCGAGGGGGAACGCAAACCAATTGGCTATTGGTCCGGCACGCTGAACGTCCACGAGCGCAACTACTCGGTCTCCGAGAAGGAGTGCCTCGCAGTGGTCTGGGCGCTATCCACTCTGCGCCCATACCTCATGGGCGTTCATTTCACCGTGTACACGGACCATGCCTCGTTGAGGTGGCTGCTGAACATCGCAGATCCTTCTGGCCGCCTAATGCGGTGGCGCCTCCGTTTAGTGGAATTCGACTTCGAGGTCGTCTACAAAAAGGGTGTCCAGAACACCCAAGCAGACGCCCTCTCTCGATTACCTACGACAGGTGAAGCACTTGCCGACCCGGAGGTCGACGAGATCCCGTGCTTTACCTTGGAAAGGGAAACACCGACGGAGTCGGATTGGCCCGAAACCGGGGAAGACACCATGGAAATGGATGAGCTACTCGCAGCGCGCGAGAATGAAACACCCGTACCCGGGACCTTTGTACCCATCTCCACCGAGGAGATGATCCGAGAACATTTCGGCGACCCGTTCTGCACGCGCATACGGGCCCGCCTAAATGGTGGAGAGGACCTCCCGTTCGAGGTAAACGACATCGGTTACCTCGTCTGGACGGTGGACCACCGATCCCAGATCGTGGTCCCCCACACCCTGCAAACCAGGGTGCTCCACCTCTCACACTACCCGACCCTCGGGGGACACTCCGGTGGGAGAAAACTTTATCTAACCCTGCGAAGGGACTTTTATTGGCCCGCTATGGCGGTTGATTGCTACGCTACGGTGCAGTTCTGCACCCAATGCGCAAATAACCAGGTGAAACTCCGGAAGCACTCCAAACGGATGAAGCTTTTCCCCGCAAGGGCGACCCTCGAGTTTGTCGCAATCGACATTTTCGGGCCTCTACTCAAGACGCGCAAGGGAAACAAGTTCCTCTTGGTTATCACTGACCGCTTTTCGAAGCTGGTGCGCACCGTACCTTTACGGAAGATCACCGCTTTCACGGTTGCGAACGCCTTCGTTACGCACTGGGCGTTCGTTTATGGCCCTCCGATAGAGGTTCTATCCGATAACGGTAAGCTGTTCGCCTCTAAGTTCTTTCAGGACGTCTGCCGCATCCTCGACGTCAAGAACCTGTTTACTACCACCTACCACCCGCAAACAAAAAGGCAGGTGGAACGCTTCAACCGCACCCTACTCGCGTCGCTACGCTCCTACGTATCCGATCACCCAATGACGTTAGACATTTATTCTGATGCTATCACCTATGCCTACAACACGCAGGTCCACCGGACAACCGGTCTGACTCCCTTCGAGCTTGTGCTCTCCAGGACACCCCCGCCAGTGGCGGTCGAACCCCAACACAGGGTCAACTCTTTCCCATCCGTGGGCCAATACCGCCTCAAGTAGAAGAACTGGATTACCAAGCTCGTACCGGTAGCCCGGAAGTCCATGGAACGTGCCCAGGCCGCCTACAAGCGGGACTTTGATAACCGCTTACGCGGACCACTACCGGCACCGCCCAAGCCGGGAACCTACGTGTTCGTTCGCCGGGAGTACTACAACCCCCGGACCGACAAGCGTCACAAGCTCTCGCCTGTCGCTGAAGATCCGTTCCGGGTCGTGTCCTCCCTCCCCGGCACCGTTGTGGTGGACAAGAACGGCGACAACGAACGTCTTTCACAAGACCGCGTCGTAGCCGCCCCACCGCCGCAGGCGGAAACCGCATCAGCCCCCGTCGAAACGGCCTCGGATACCACGGGTACAACGGTGGCACCACGCCCCGCCGTGGTACCGCACCCCTCACGGGGTCTCTCCGATATACCGACTTTATCGGAACCACCGGCCATGCCGGAAACACCTGGCCCTCGCGGCCAGCTACCCTTACGGGCGCCGCGCAGCGGTATTTATACCCGCCATGCGGTTAGCCCACCATCACCCGTCACTCCGTCTAAGGAGGGGGAGGGGACCCGCTCAATCGCGGAAGCATCGCCGTCGCAACGGAAGTTTAACCGGACACCCCGGGCAAGGCCCCCGAGCGGGCATCCAGCATCGTCGCCGGACAGTACTCCGCTCCCGCGGGACGCGGCGGTCAACCCGACCGCCATGCAGCCCCGCAAGGGGAACCAAGGCGCTCGAAGACCCGAAGCCGGGAAGCGAGACCCTACGGACGCTCCGCATCGCGTGGAAGCAACTAAGGGCTCCCCGCGCATTCGCGGTCGCACAACGAGCGTTTCGGTCGATACCGGTACTCCGGCGGGCGCTGCGCAAGCAGGTCTAGCGAGCCACACCGTTGAGAACGGTACGAACCCCATGGGGGAAAAGGGGCGCGACGACAAGTCGAAAACCGCCTCCCTTGCCGAACAATCGGAGCCAACCGTCCACGACGGCCCAACCACCCGTTCTCAAGGTCACGTGACCCGGGCGGGAGATCGGACCAATGGGCACCAGGCATCCCGGTCATTGGCTGATAGCCACCCCGCGGAGGCGGACCGCCGGGACGGTGAACCACCCACCGCCCGCGGCGCACTGCACGGCGGAAACTGCCCACCAATGGGAACGCCGCATGCCGCAAATCAAGCGGAGGCCTCCGGCGAACCGTCACCAAGACGGAAGGACCCCCGCAAACTCGCGGTAAGAGCGGACTTCAGGGAAGCCCCTACCGCCCAGCGGAAACACAACCCGGCCGCGCCGGCAACTTCCGCGAAGCGGTACGGCAGCCTCGGCAACCTGGCAACAATCGCAGAGCGGAATGACAAACCGGGTGACCCGGAACAGGCGACGACGAGCCCAGCACCACGCGGCGCTGAGGCTCGGGTCACCACCACCCGGCAAGGCCGGCAAGTTTACGTGCAGGAGTACGTCCTCGACCGAATCGTCGGACATAGCTACGATGGGCACGGGGTGCTCCAGTACCGGACCCGCTGGTACGGATAGGGGCCGGAGTGGGACACCCCGGAGCGCATCGAGCACCTCCCGCGCTCTGCGGTAGTGCGATACCACCGCCTTGCGGGGACCGCACTCCCAGCCACGCTGGTAAACGGCCAAGAGGGATAAACCGTGAACACGGAATGGAATGGCTGATGGCGCCACGCGCCATCTCCGTCCATGCCCCAACGCGGGGAAGGAAGCAACCGCTCACGCTATCCCAACCTCGTTGGTGGTCGTGCCAGTTACCTGGTCCGCGCGCGAAGCGCCCACCGTTAAACACGGGACTCCCAGCTAGGCTGGTTCCCTGCAACGCCGGAACCCCGGTTGAAGGCCGGTACCCCGGAAAGAAAGAAGTGGACTTGGGAAAGGGCGTCGGAAAGGCGATCCTCTTCTTTTTATTTCTCACTACTGGCAAGGGCGCCCTAGTGGCGCCGCCCTACGTTCTACCGGAAGCTCCGGTCATTCCTCCGCACGAGGTGGACCTCCGCCCAGGCGGTTGGCTAAGGCATCCCGCATGGCGGCCACATCACCCGAGATCTCGGAAGGGCGAAGCCCCACCTCCCGAAGGAAGCGCGCGATGACCTCGCCCCGCTCCGCACCAGCGACGGTTGCGGGCGGGCCCGCCACCGATGGAGTCGGATAGGAATCCGTTCGCACGGCATCAGCAGCCCCGGATGGAGCCGCACCACCGTATTCAACGGACTCCTCACCGGCCTCGCCGGACCCGTCATCCTCCATCGGAGCGTAACCCGGATCCTCCGGTTCGTTGTCGACCATCGGGTCACCATCCGCATAGTCGCGGTAATAGTCGCTCCAGTCGACATACCCTCGCGGGTTGTCGGCCGGGACTTCACGCGGCGCATGCCGGTTGGCTTCCGCTTCCTCGCGGCTGATCTCGTGGTACTCCCAGGGGTCGAAGTAGACGAAATCCCCCGCTAGCGCGGTATTCCTCCCGAGTCCGGGGCCAGACCCGCGACGCGGTTGAATGCGTTGGGAGTTCTCCAGCGGGACCTCATCCCACTGGACCCCCTCCACAAAGTCGAGGAGGCCCAGCATCTCTTCTTCGTTCGCCTCGCCCCCGAGGGGGATGCGCATGTCCAAACGACGGATCGCAGCCCGCACACGCGGTGGCACGTACCACAATCGGTATTGGTCGTACGCCTCAGCGAGGATAAAAGCCGCAGTGCGGACGGCCCATTCGCTTACCACGACGGACCACCACCCCGACTGGGGATCGTTCAAGAACGACGACCCTACATAGGTGAATACTGGGGGCAGCTCAACGAAGCAACCCCAGCACGCCTCCAAGGAGGACCACCAGTCTGGGAGACTGACGTACCGACCACGTCGGTGAGCAGGCGCGATGCGCTCAATCTCCGTGTTCTGGTACGGTACGAAATACCCGGTCCGGGCCCGCCAACGCCGCTCATCGCGGATGAAGTTCTGAAGGAAGTTCGAGCGCGACTGCCGCGGTTGGTAGCGGAACTCTGCCCGAAGAATCGGTCGTGCCCAGCAAAGGGCTTCTTGCCGAGCGATCGGTGTGCCCCTCCAAGCTAGGGTTTCCAATCCGTTAAGACGGTCACAGTACGACATTTCCCCGCGAGTGCGGTAAAGGTGGACGTCGAATTCCACCTCTGGCGGTATCGGGAACTCGAAAGGCGCCCGATGGTGCCTGAGATAAGCGATCCGCACAAGCGCGGTTTGAGCCTCCGCAGAAGATTCAACGCGTCGGCGGAGTAGGTGGTGTACAGGGATGGCGATACGATTACGCCAATCCCAGGACAGGGTCACCACGCCGGGCAGGTCGCCCGGGAGCATCTCCGAATTATCGGTGTAGGATTGGATCAAATCCTCGTCGCGGACAGCCAATGGGTGAAACCAAGGCGCATACCGCAACCTCGCGGAGCCATGCCGAGTTCTCGGATTTGCACCCACAAGGGCGTCGTAGGTCGGCCACTGCAGTGGGTCCGCCTGTCCGCGAAAGCGGGCGCCAATACGGCGGTCTTCGTACGCGAAGTTGACGGCCGGAGTTCGGTTGGTAACATCCCCCGGGTGGGGCGCGGACCGGAAGCCGGTGGAACCGCCAAGGGCGGGAGTCGCGGATGTGTTATGACGGTCGGGGTTGGACATGGTGCGTGTTGGTGTGCTGTGGTTGGAATCGGATGCGGAGGGCGTGCGTGGGATCCTTGGTGAAGGTGTGTTGGTTTCCGGAGACCCGGTGTCGGACGCGCTCTTATCATGACGAGCTGCCATGCCGACTTCCTCTTCGAGGTGTTCGCCCTGTCTTAAGGGGGGGATATGAAGAGCAACGTCCTCCAGGCAGGTTTTTCGGGACTTAAGTTTTTTCCGGAGCCTTCGGCGTGCAACCTCGTTATGAGTAAGAGTAATCCGTTTTCACGGCGATGGCCAGAACGCCGGTGATGCACCGGCGGGACCGGGTGCCATACACGTGGCCGCAGCGCCCGCGCGACACGTGGCCGCCAGATTGGCCCCTTTTATTAGACGGACATTTAGCTATTTAGGATAGACTTTATATATTCTATTCTACGGTGACGACAGTACTTAGGCCGCCGGCCTCGCGGCCGCCGGTCCAGTAAAGTCTGCCCAACAAGGGTGATCTTGGTCTTCCAGATCTTGGCTCTGGGTCGAACCGCCTGCGCGGATATACAACTCCTTACGGAGGGATTTCCCGTGGTGCACGGCTTCCCAACCCCCTTGGACGTTCAAGCAGCCTTCGTGTGTTGGGTATCTATTCCCACTTTCGTGTTTCCGCCCGTTTATACGGTTTGCTACACCCGGAAGTGCCGGCTATTCCCGAGTCCCCTCTTGCGACTCGTGGTCAACCTCGCCCTCTTGCCTCCGTTCCCATTTTACTTCCCTTTTCCTCCCCTTCATTGGGCAATTCCCGCTCTTGCGGCTCGCACTGACACCTGTCGTGCTCGCCACTCTCGTGGGTTTTGCCTCCTCAGAGGATACGCAATCACCGCTTCTGCGGATATTCTCGGCTTCTTTCAGCCTCCCTGCGCCGTCGCGACGGTTCGGCTCCGGCTTACACCCGGCATTGCGCGCCGATCCCTGGGAGGGCTCTACCGCGCCGGTTACCTCGTGAGAGAAAGATCCGGACGTCTTCGTAGGTTTTCCCCCTCGGGGGCATTGTCCTACAACGCTACTTTACTGTATCGAACATAAACAGAAACAAATAGAAACATAAGGAGTGGTTTTTTTTACCAAAGTGATTGAGAAGCAGTAACTCAGAATACGTAATTAAAATAGAACAGAAAGTTTTTATGACCGATATAATCAAACGTTCTGTCAATAGATACACAAAATTAACTTAAAAACATATTTTTCATTTTTTTCATACCTTGTAGTTCTTTATACAGTCTTAAGTGGTTTGAAAAACGATTATGACCCCTGAAAAAAAGGTATCATTGATGCCCTTTGAAAGAAAGTTTTTCTTTCAACATAATCACCAAGAAGAGGATGTGAAGCGGAAAAGATGTTGCAGCTTATCTCGAGAATAGAAAATAACACGGAAAAAACTACAAAACAAAAAATAATTGTAACTTATCTAAAACATCTCATCGTATTTTTCTCCACGAAGCTGCAGAATAACAGTATTCTACATCATAACTGAAAAATATCTATTTACCTGAGAGTACTCGGCGTGTGCAACAGGTACTGAATGAGTCTACGACTATGAAGTACATGAAGATAAAAAGAACCAGAATTGAGGCTGATACATGTTCAGGAAAGGTTAGAGTGGGCACAAAATTTTCTCGGATTGCCAATGTTTAATAGTCTAAGGTTATATTTTCTGATGTAAACAATTGAAGCTGGATAGTCCAGATGGTCATCACTACTACTGGTATGATCTAAGAAAAGAAGAAAAAGTCTTGTCTAGACGACGGGCTGTTAGGAGAGAAGTTATGGTTTGGGGTGCGTTTTGCGAAGATGGTTACAGTAACTTAGCTGTTTCGATTAGAACTCAAAATTTCAAAACGTTTTGCAATACTTTGGAAAACTTTTTGCTTCGACTATATTCTAAGGTCTATAATGAAAGCTGGATTTTTAAACTGTTCTAAATAGGCAAAAGAGTGGTTCAGATATAAAACTATTGAAGTAATGAAGTGGTTTGGATGCAGTTCTGATTTGAACTCTATCAAGATTGTATGGGGGTTTTATTTTGTGCGTTCTACGTAAATGCAAGGAAATTTACTGCTGGACAATCCCTAAAACGCGCTATTATTGAAGAATGGGAAAAATTGGGTCGATATCTGAGGTATAATTTGCTAAAAGGTATGGAGAGAAGTTGTTTACAGGTATTACAAGGAGATGGGAAGAAGACGAGTTCTTAAGCGTATTATGAATGAAACCAGGTTTGTTGTTCTATGCTAATTTTGCACTCTACAGTAGATGTCGGGCACGTGTGGCGCGCATGCGCGCCACACGTGTCGACGTAGTGCATAGCGAGCTCGCCGCCGCTCGCGCGCGATATTTTAGAGGCGTGAGAGCGGCGGCGGCTCTTAAGTGAAAAGGAGGGAAGAGGGGGAGAAGAAAGAAAGGGTACTCTTGCCCACACAGTCAAGCGCTCAGTAGATTTTGCTTGCTATTTTGAAAAAACAGGAGCGTTTTTAAAAGATGGAACCAGTTTTGATGCTTGTTTTATTTGGTTTCTACGCAGGCTACGTTCCATTTAAAACACTCAACAAGAAGTCAAATGACATAAAGAATGTGGGGGTGTTCTATTCTAATTTCGGTCACTGTACACTTTCGACTGCTAGGTTGCACCACGTGTCGTTCGTGTGTGCGGTCTGACAGTGCACAGTCATCAATGTACACAGAGTATACAACAGTTTCAAGCAATTCAAACTCTCGAGTTGAAGTGAAATGCTGCGCATTCATTGGTTGGGAGTCAATCATTTTGTGCATATGAAACGTCGTGTATTTTCCACTTGAGCCACCGTATTAGTGCCCTATTTGGCTCGTCGCCATGACGCTGCAGAATTTCGAAATTCTCAATCGCCCGGATTTGCGTATAAATACCGCTGCTGCCGCCGGCGCCCGTACTGCCGATTTGGGTAGATACGCTCGTCACTCCGGAAGGGATCCGCTGCCCTGCGAAGGGGCTGCTGGCGGCCGCTGCTTCTTATCACTTCGCGGACACTACCTGGCAAGAATCATGGCATTGTCCTAGTGTTCACCCTGTGGCGCGCTCATGCCGTGTCCGTGAGAAGCTTCGGTTGATTCGAAGTGCACGTCTAACAATCCTCCCCATACCACTCATGTACCGGATCGAAGCATGGAAGAGGTTGTACATGATCACCCCGAAATGAACCTCTAACATGTCCTGATGGACCTTGTGGCACACCGCCGCCCCTTCGCCCTCTCTGGTTGACTTCCAAGGGCGTGACAACTGCCACGTTACCACTCGAGCTCGGCTCTCACAGCCACTCGCCGGGCGGGTTGAAGACGACCGGCACCATATGTCTTACCGTTTCTTCCCTCTCCGCCTCCCCAGTCTGCGAATTCAAATTTTTAACAGAAAAAGCTCCTGGTCCAGCCGCGAGTTGGCTCTCTTCCTTCCTGTCAGCTACCTGGCCAACAACCGTTCTGCAAGCTCAACCCCGCACTCATGAGCGTGACTGTCGAAATGAACTCTGGGTGAAACTTTTGAGGTTGCCCTTCCAGCACCACCGCAAAGTTTCACCCAAAGTTCGATCCTGGTTGTCACTCGATCGATGATTGGTCATATCAACACAGTGTACACGTTGGCGTCCACAGCGTAAGGAGAGTAGGGAATGTCTCCCAGTTGCGAACAAAACGGACATCTTGTCTGCTGAATCTCCTCTTGGCAGGCAGACCGCTCTGATCTGATCCGCTCTGCTCTGCCTGACGTCGACTAGCAAAAGACTGGTCATTATATTACGGAACATTGCCTCTATCACGTAAATTGTCAAAACTTACTTGGTGTGGTGTGTGGCCCTCAGCGCGGAGGGATCTCCATTGGTGCCCCATATAATATGGTCATCTGACCCGGTAACCACTTGAGCTCCATCCGCGCTGAACGCCACTCACTACACCGTGTCAGGATGACTCTGAGAAGCACATCTTACGCCTTTCTGATTGACAGAACTGTCTCTTCGACCGAACATCCGTCCACTCCCCCCACTTCTCCCACCCGAACCGATGGACTGCGGAATGTGCTGTTTGCCACCTTGGCCCGGATCGTTATAGTCTGGCACCCGAAGGTACGTTAAGGGAATGTACAGCAGAACTAATGGAAATGCATTACTTTTATCAAAAACCGAGTGCAGGGAGCAGATTTTTTGTAAAACATGGCTGTTGCACAGCTGCCCAGGCTTGCCCTCTCCACATCAACGCAGTTATGGCGAGCACACTGGGGCATCCTTCCTTCCATTACAATGCCCCGGAAAAAAGCATATTGTACTCTACTTGTACCGCGCCTGAGCAGTGAATGATGGTGTCACAGCACGTGACGTCCGCAGCTTCTGTTTTGAAGGACAGGAGGACGTACCCGAATCACACTGCAACGAGTGTGATCACGCTGAGGAATCGCAATCGTTACAGTACGACGAGTTGCGAATATAACATGGAATCTTTTTGGCTAGGAGTAGTGCCTCGCATGCGAGGTATGGAGTTGGTGAAATGGCTGAGAACAAATGTGTGGAACGCATACATGTCGTGAAGAATCTTGTGGCCGCGAGGGGGGTGTAATTAGTTTGTGACGGATGACAAGAACTTAACCAGTGGAGAGAAAATGAAACCGTAGATATTGGGAAATGGGATAAAACCACTCTTGTCATGTATAAATAAATATCTCATGGTTTTGTGCTGCTTGAGCACGTTGGGCACACAGATGCCCGCGTGCATGTAAAGGAATCTACAAAAGCACGATAGAATTTCTTTGCTCATAAGACGACACATGTCATTTCAGCTTTACAAGCCGAAAATTTATCACGAGTCACGGATAACTGCATTTCTTCAGCGACGGCTAGACTTCAAAAACGGTCGGCCCCGTCCTTGCGTTCAGATCAACCGCGAACCCGCTTAAACTGCAGGTACGGTACATATCTGGAAAAGAAAGATCCTCCTTTTGTGCTTGGGGCATTGTACCGAAAACCAAACATCTCCCACATCACATAGTTGCAGGAAATTGGAGTCATGAAGAGCATGGTTAGTCTCGCTTGACGCGTTTTAAATATTCAAGTGGTGCAGGTTCCTGTGGAAGGGATGGAACTCCAAAGTCTCATTCTCGAAGAATCTACGGAGGATGACTCATCTTGACCCACATAATGCTCGGTACTTTAGAGGGGTGGGGTTCAGGATTCACTGGCGTCTTGCCGATGCCAATTAGATCATTTCTGATGTGGAGAAATCGAGGCTGAGGATTCTGTTCTTGTGCAGGAGTGGTTAAAATTCCGACCAGACGAGGTGTTTCTGTCAATCCGACAAGAATTCGTGTACAACGTGAGGGGGATTGACTCAGTAGAACTTTTGATGTGAGTGTAAAACTTTAGTACAATCTTACTATAAGTCAAGTGATCCGGCTTGATGCAAGATAAGTAACAAACTAGCATGCTAGGGTCTCCATTCCGTTTGAATCGGTCATTTTCTTTCGCCTCGGAATACGGGTATCTAACATCACCGAGTCAACCTTGAGAAACGGAAGTGGTGGACTCTCCACACCAGACTGTCTCCGAGGTTTTGGCTTTTCTCCGTCCTCGTCGTCGCTTTGGTCAGCTTCGCATTCACCGCGCTTCTCATCTTCTTTGGCCTCGATCGTTTCGAGGTCGCCAAATCTTTGTCGTTTCGTCGGCCTTCGTCTCTCCTGAGTGGGCTTTTTCATGGACCTTTTTTGGCCGACTACCTCGTCACCTACTCGTTGCTCCGATTCGTCATCGCCAACGTACTGGGTCGCGCTTTCGTTTTCGCTGAGACCGCCATCCAACTCATTGTCTCCCCCAATCTCATTATTCTCCGATTCTTCAGCTTCAGAGGTGGCTGGCAAGCTCTCATTACGACGCGTCATCTCTTTCTGTTTTGAAGCCTGAGTCCCTTCGCCTTTGTCATAGTGAATTGGAGGCAACACGCTTCGAAATCTGGGGATGGGAACAGGAGAAGAAGTTGGCCTCTTCTCGCCAGCAGTTCGTACCTTTCCGTCTCGGGTCCAGCCTGTCTTCGCACCATTCTTCTTGTGAGGAGTGAAACGTTTTGTAATGTTTCTTTCCAGTTCGGAAAGGTCACTCTCATCATCGTCACTAGTTTCCGCCGCCGTTGCTTTCCTCTTCACGCCTCGAGGTTGCGGATATTGCGCGACTTTCTCTTCAATTGGTGCTACCACAGGGCTGCTCTGTTCAATTTTGTCGTCGAATTGTTCTTTGTCGAAGCTGTTCGGCACTGATGTAGCTTCAGGTTGGGTACCTTCGCATGTTGCAGAAGCAGAAGCAGGAGCAGGGGCAGGGGCAGAGGCAGGGGCAGGAGCAGGGGCGGGAGCAGGGTCAGCGTCGGTACGGTTCGCAACAGCATGGGCTTCGCTCATTTCAACCACGACTGGATTGACAACATTATCCTCGTGGCGTTCCTCAGGCTCCATGGGCCTTGTGGGAGGGCGGACAGAGTCATCGGCCTCCGGCTCCGGCCTGTTGAACAGACTCTTGGTCGCCTGTTCTAGTTGCTTATCTTCCTCAGATCCTTTTGGGGCGATGTAGAGAATTGGGTATTCCACGACCAGAGCGCTGTACAAGGATTCGCGCAATGTGTTACTTGTGTCGACGGGAATGAAACCGCGCGTGTCCAATTCGAGTTCGCCAAGATCGACGCGACCATGAACCATCTTCCGGCGCTTGTACTTTGGAAAATCGGGAAGACTGGATGGTTGTGCTCTTCTAGCTCCGAGACTGACCTCATTCTTGATGTAAGCATTGAGCTGGGTTACCGGCAGCCCAGAGTAGTGAAGATAAGGATCCACGGCGCCGTTCATCCTGGGCTCCTTTCGAATGTCAAGTGATTTGATGGCGCGCTCGAGCACGTCGTTCATGTTTACCTCCTCATCGAGATCATGAATACTGACGAGCCTTGTTCCGCCATCGGTGCCAGAAAACTGCACGTCGACACGCCAGACCATGATCTTGTCGAAGGGGCGCGGGAAGCCGTCGTAGGTTGTCACACCATCGTTCTCCCTGGAGTTTGCATAATCAACAGGGCGGACAAATGTAGTATTGACCCTGTGACGATAGAAAACATTTGGCATGAAGCGCAGATCAATGCCACGCATGGAAGCCTGGCGTCCCAAGACGCGTTGCTTGTGTTTGGGAATGGGATCGGGCAATTTGCTGTTGGGGGCGCGTGGGTTGTAAAAATGTTTGACGCGATTGCGACTGGCTTGATCCTTGTTTCGTTTAGCTTCCTCGAGCAAGGCGTAGTCACTGATTAAATTGTGTTCGTCATAGTTACGTTTCGGGACTGGGGCGGTCTTGTCTCGCACGCCGGAGCAGTTGTAGTGCTGCTTGTGGTCCTTGACACACGCAAGCGAGCACGAGCAGCGCAAGCAGGCCGGACATCGATACTGCGAAACCTGAACTTTTCCGACGCGGGCGCACGCATCGCACTGGTGTTGGCGACGCATGTTGTTGACGACGAAGTGGGAGAGAGGGGAATTGGAGGGGATGGGTCGGCGGAAGCGGGTGGTTGTGGGTACACAACGGGGCGCTCAGCGACAAGGCGGGGGCTGGGAATGAAGGGACGCAGATGAGGAAGAAAGTAGAAGAACAGGGGAATGGGCAGAACGCGGGCACGCCGAGCACCACGAAGATGGACAATGGAAGCACGAGTTTGATAAGGGACGGTGACACCGCATCGACACAGACGACGGCCCCCGAGGGCAAGCACGCGTTGCTATTCAGGGGGGCGGGGGCATGTGCAAAGTACATTTTTTGCAAATTTGTTTAATGTCTGTCTGCTCTCAAGAATGTACACGCGTCGTGTGGAGAGGCGGCATTGACTTTGTTGGTTCATTGCGTGGCGCACTTTACGGGGTGGTGCGCGGGGATGGGCATATTTTGCTGCATGCTGTCTGTCTCTCCCCCAGCGCGAGTCACCCACCCCACACGACAAGCGCTCACGTTTCGTGGCGGACAGGAGACGCCGCCGACGCGCGATGCTCAACGCTCTCGCCATCCCCGACGCGCGCGTGGTTGCGACGGTAGATCTCGACGCCGACGGCGTCCAGCGCGGCGGGCAGTGCGACGTGCGGTTTCTTCACGCACACGCGCACCGAATGCGCGGCGGGCAGCCGCACGAACAGCTCATCGGCAATGCTGTGCGCAACAGCTTCCACCAGGTGTCGCGGCTCGCCTTCAACAACGCCACGCGCCACGTCGAACACAGTCACGTAGTTGAGTGTGCGTCCAAAGTCATCGTGCGCGCCGGCCGCGCGCACGTCGGCAAACACATCCACGTCCACCACGAACAACTGTCCCAGCGTCCTCTCCGCTCGCAGCACGCCGTGCCGTCCAAACAGCCTGAGTCCGCGCACAAACAGCCGATCGCGCATGATGGCGTCCCGGCGCGCCAGGCCTCGCGTCCTTTTCGCCGTTGCTGTCTTCGCCGTCGTCCACCGATGCCGTCAATCTCAGTTGCATCGCCACGGCGCACACGTGGCGACTTGTACGGCTGAAATGCGCCGCAGACAATATCTGCAATGGCACAATACACGTTGCGCGCGTGCTGATGCGCGGATCAATCACATACCGCGACGCGCTCGCCGCTGTCATTTCCATCCTCGTCACCATCGCCACCGCCACCACCACCACCCACCACCGTCACCACCGCTATTTTCACCGACCCCCCCGCCTCGCCGCGCCATGCACGCCGCCGACACGCCCGCGCCGAAGCAGCCACTGTCGGAGCGCGACGTGCGCGACGCTGCCACCCGTCTGGCGCGCTCGCCCATGTTCCATCGCTGCGACCCGCCGCAGCTGCTCGAGCTGGCGCGCCGCATGCAAAAGCTCGTCTTTCGTCGTGGCGATCTCATCGTCACCCAGAATCGTCCCGCCGACCGTATGCTCGTCCTAGCCGATGGATATGTCCGCCGCCTCGCCACCGGTCCCGACGGCGTTGAGCGCCAGTTGCACGCCGTCGATGCCAATACAGTTGCCGAGCTTCAAGTCACCGCCGCTGCCCCGTTGAATGCGTCTGCCAAGTGTGTCACACACTCCTGCACTGCCTACGCCATCAGTCGCGACGCCTTTCGTTCGCACTTGAATCGCACCCCGCACTTGAGCACCCAGGTTATTGAATCGCTTTCCGATCACGTCCTCTCCAACCCACGCCGCTTTCGCACCCCGCTCATGTCGCAGCGCGCCAACGAGATCAATCTCAGTGCCGTTGCCGTCGCCTCCGTCGTCGAGTCCTACTACCGATCCGCGCTCAACGCCATTCTCAATCGCCGCCTCAGTGGCATATCCGCTCCTCTCTTCCCCAACATGCACGTGCAGGTGCCGGCTCGTGTGTTGTACATCACCGGCTTTAAGAGTTTGCGTGCAATACTGGATCGAGACATTGACCCAGATGCGTACCAAACCCACCCTGCTAGAGTCGCTGTTAGATTTTGCAAAACCATTGCACCAGGAGTGATCATGACCCCCATCTCAAGCATCTTGGAGGCTTCCAACGTCGGCCACGTCAACTCTCAACCTCTGTTACGCAGAAGCTTGCACGGTTCCGTTCCGCGTCTTGCCAGAGAAGTAGTGTTTGGCGTTGGTCTCAACCAGCTCTCCGACTACATGGAAGAGAGATATCGTTCAGTTGCACCAAACGCACTGGCCGCTAACATGGCCGGTTCGCTCACCGCGGGTGTTGTTGCGGGCTATCTCTCGCATGTGCCGCACAATCTCAGCACGTATAGGCTGCTCAACCCTCACAAATCCTACTCTGAGTTGTTTGAGTTGTTTGTCAACAAATCTGTGCCAGAGCATCTAATCCCCAACGCGCTGCCGCCTTCTGTTGTACCGTTTACCAAGACGCTGTTAGCCTGCCTGCTTCCCCGAGGCGTGCTGATCCGAACTGTTCAGATATGTGGGTCGTTTGCCATTCTAAACGGAATCATATCACTTATAGAAGCAGAAAGTAGAAACCGCGTGGCGAGAGTGATCGAATCTGTCACTGAAGAAACTGCTGCAGAAGAAGGTGTCAAGGTAGCCCGCTCTCAATCGGAGTAAGGCACGCTTTGATCGCTTTGCAGGGCACATTTTTCGATCGTTCCTTTTGTAAAAGCTGCACCTTGACGGAAACGTTACCGATACGAGCACAGAGACACAGTTAGCTATAATGTTGCAGCTTCGTTGTCAACATCGTGCAAGGAACCGATGATCAAGTGCACAGCTTGCTCAAAATTCAACAAGAACTCGTTGTGCTCTTTGTTTGATCGAATGGAATCATCAAAAGAAGCATGCGCACCGTTGATGAGCACTTGCGCAATTTGCTGCCAGCCAAGCTTGCAATGGACGCGCGCTCGAACAATCTCCTCGTCAACATGAGCTCTGTTGTTCACCGTTCCACTCAGGAGCATGTTGTCACAGTTGAAAGCAGCCACCTTCACGCCACGTTTTAGGAGTCGCCCGATAGGGTGCAAGTCAAAACGGTCGGCTTCAATCTTATACCCCCCGCTGCAATTCGCCGTCACACAAGTCTCGAGAAAAGCAGAACGCATGGCCTGACACAAATCGTCACTACTATTGTCGAGAGCAAGCCCATGACCTATGCGCTCTGCGCCGATTTCCAAGGCCAATCTGATGTTTTCGTCGGCTCCGTTGAAGGTGCACTCGCCTGCATGAATAGTCAATGGCACACCCGAGCAGCGAGCCGCATGCAACTGTTTTTCGAGGAGCCGAAGCGGATATGAGCGCTCATCGCCGGCAACATCCAGGCCGATGACACCGCGATGCAACCATTTCTCAGCAAGCTGACAAACCTCCCGCACCTTGTCATCATCATGAGATCGCAGAGCACACAAAATGACACCGCCTTTCAAGCCATGTGGCAGACGGGACGCGGCGTCCGCACGTGCCTGACCAAAGCCGTTGACCACGGCGGCAACGGCGTCATCAGCCGAGAGCCCTTCTTCCATGTGCAGAAGAGGACAGAAGCGAATTTCAGCGACCCACACATTGCGGTCCACAAGTGCAACAACGAGTTGTCGGGTGGCGACAGTGAGTTCGTCGGTAGTTTGCAGAAATTGATTGCAAAAGTCAAACTGCGACCAATTGGAATTGGCGCGTTGCACGAAGGCACCGTTTGCTACATCGTGCATCTTGGAAGCGACGAGGAAGTTGCGCAGTTGTGCAGCTTCGCAAGGCAGTTGCACGGCGCGCGCAGCCGCCCTTTGCTCGATAAAGCTTTCAGATATGGAGCCGTCCAAGTGCAGATGCAACTGCACCTTGGGCAGTTTGCTGGCCACCTGTCTCACGCGCTGGAGGCGCTTCGGGTCACAACGTTCCATGATTGCTTGAGGAGCCAGCTTCTGTAGCTAGAAGGGCAATACAAAGGAATATAGTTTACCTTTACCGTTTTCGCCGTGCATTGGCGTGGGCGGGAGCACGAAGGGCGTGCTAGCATATTGCAAACCATCAATAACGGTATCTTCGGTAGATATGAAACTTACCGACGGTATCAGGCAAGCGTGGATGGTTGGTGCGAGGCACAAACGGCGTGAGCTCCGATCTGGCGGAGTGAGAGTCTCTGGTTGGCGACGCTGCAAGAAAGCTGCAAGCAGCGCAGCCAATCAGTGGGCGCGAGCATGCACACAGCGAGTTGCGCTGCGCCGCCAAGTGCAGCAGCTGGCGCCAGATTGCAGTGAGGTATCTCATGTGTCATCCAGCCCCGTTGTCCCAAAGGCGCGCACGCGCACTACCAACGGTACCTTCGTACTTGCATCTCGAGTGCATCGGCTCGAATCTTCATTCCGACCACGCCGTGCGCACCTCCTTGCCTCTTCATCTCGCTCCTTCATCTCGCTCCTTCATCTCGCTCCTTCGTCTCGCTTCTCCGCTTGTTGCTACCATGTCGCTCGCTTCCCGCCTCCCCGCGCTGTTGCGCCTGCGCATGGCGCCCGCTCCCGCGGTAGCTCGTCTTACCACCATTGCATGCTCGTCGCAGCCGTTGCACGCACCCGAGCCAGCCGCCGCCACCAATGCAGATCCCCGCCCCCACCATGCGGTGATCTCCCTGGCCGGTCGTGACCGCATCGGCATCGTCAACGCCTTCACCAACGTCGTCGACAAATACAAGGCCAACATTGAGGAGTCGAAGATGGCCATTTTGGGCGGCGACTTTGCCATGATTGTATACGTCAGCATGGAAAAGAACGCTGATGCTGTTAATTTGGAGAGATTGTTGCACGAAGAGTTGCCCAACTTTTCCATCACGCTGCGCACTACCACGGCCCCAGCCGACGAGCATCCGAAGGAGCCCATGTGGAAAATCTCCGTCGAGGCTCCGGACCAGCCTGGCATTGCCTCCGCGGTATCGCAGGCACTTGCTACGCACGGCGGCCATGTGCACGAGATGGAAACCGAGACTAGCACTGCTCCGTTCGCAGGCTACGCGCTCTTCATTCTGAACGGCCGTGTGAGCATGGCCGACACCGAGCTGGACAAGATCTCAGACGCTCTCACGCTTGTAGAAGAAAAGTATGGAGCCTCTATCACTCTGGACCAAATCTCAAGGGCGTAGCTATCTTGGTACACATGCTCAGCTGCCGTTGCTTAATAGTGTTATATTCCCTTTTGTCAAAGTGCACCACCTGTCTCTTGGCACCCGTCACATGTAGACTGCTTTTGGAATCATGATGCCCTCCAACACTATTCGCTACATTTGCGTATACATGCCATCGCTTGTGCCTTTAAACATGTCAGCTTGTGTTATATCTTGTTGTGGTGTTCGTTTTGTAAAGCTCAGTCCTATTCTATTTCACTACCACTTTTGTGCAATTAGATTAGCGTTCATAGCATATCCTGAGGGGACACCAATGCTGCCGGTCCGTTTCCCATCACCATGACATGTTTCAAGATGTTTTCATTTTGACATATGAATCGCTCCAGTAGAGATCTCATAGGGCGCCCTTGTGACGCCAGTATGGCAGAATTCACATTGTCAGCAACCTTTTCCCGCCGACTTTGTTTTGTGAGATGACCTGTGGGACTTTCGGCCGGGTTTCCGTACGCTAGTAAGAGGTAGACATCACGCAAAATATCAGCGTACGGCAGTGCCTTGTCCGTGGCGGTGACGGAATCGTCGCTGTCCTGGGCTGATTTGATGTACTCCTTGTCTCTGAAAACGGATAACTCTCGTCGGCCATACTCTACAGTTTCTTCCAGACTGGCGCCGCTCACAATCATCTCGATGAATTTTTGTGTGAGCAGCAGGAATCGGACGTTTAGTTGGGCGGTGAGCACTTGGGGGAACTGCTTTTCCAAATCGTGTATGGCGGCATCAATTTGACCGTGCAATACTTTGTCGCACACAGCTTGGCGTTTGAGCATGGAGTCGCGCTCTCGTTGGTAAATCTGTTCACGGCCGGCGTCTTTTGCAAAGGCGGCGGCGGTGTGAGAGTAGCCGTTGTGCATGAGGTACATGAGAACTGTATCTGTGAGAATAGTGTAGTCTTGCGGCAGTGGCTTGGACATGA
The DNA here is from genome assembly GCA_030374765.1 of Agarophyton chilense. Lineage (NCBI taxonomy): Eukaryota > Rhodophyta > Florideophyceae > Gracilariales > Gracilariaceae > Agarophyton > Agarophyton chilense. Next base: position 285,891 of record JARGXX010000095.1, on the reverse strand, counting down.
TGGTGGCGAGAATGTTGTCGCGTTGGCGGCGTGCATAGGTTTCAATGTCAAATACAAAGGTCTTGTGGCCAAAATTGGCGCTGACGCTGCCGTTCATAGACTGCATGCCGACGGTGGGATAGAGGACGCCGGTGAGATTGGTGAAGGCAGGGCCCAAGTTCTTGCCGTTGCGGGTAAAGAAGACGACGTTATCGACGAGGTTCCAGCAACAGCCGATGACATCTCCGGTGCCGTACTTGGGTCCATAAGCGTTTCCGGCGATACCTGTTTGGCGGAAGAGAAGACCGTCGTCTCCGTGGTAGGCGTAGCTACCGGACTCCCAGCCAGGCATCTTGCCGAGGCGGACCTTGCGGTTGCAGAGACCGACGCCGATGCGACCGGTATCGCCCTGATCGACGATGGAGATCTCAAAGTAGTAGAGAGCGATGCCGGCGGGGGGGATGGGCTGGGCGGTGCGAATGGAGGCGGCATCCTTCTCCTCCCTGCCGGGGCCGTTGTAGGTGACGACGAGGCCTGCGTGGGAACATTGCAAATGGTCTGCCTTGTCGTCGTCGGAAAAAGACAGGGGCTGCAAGTATTGGCGGGCGGCATGTACTGTGCCCACGCCGTTGACGCAGAGCGGAGTGTCAGCGGCACGGCGCCTGAAACGATGCAACGGCACGGCCTGTTCGAGCGAGTAGATGGGAGGGCGCATAGTCCTTCGACGCTTTCGACGCTTCATCAACGAGCCGACGGACGGGCGCGGCAGTTAGGGGGGGTGGGTGGGAGGGGTGATGAGACACACAGCACACAGACGGAGACGTACGACGGCCACGCGCACTCGCGCACGCGCACACACACGCACACAAGGCACGCGGTGGGTGGTGGCAGCGGCGGGCGGCGGGGCACGGGGCGGGGGGGGGGGCGGGGGGGGCGACGACAAGGGCGCGTGGAAGCGAAAGTGTGACGCGTTGCTGTTGCGCGTTTGCTCCACAGCTGGGCGCTCTCGCTCGAGGCTCGTGCGCGCTGGCTGGCTGCTGTGATGTCTCCCGTTCTGCCCCGTGCAGTCGTCAGATAACGCTCGGTCGTTTGTACCGCCCCCTCGCATGCCATGCTCCGCACCCGCTGTCCAGCGCGACGCCCTGTCCACGCGAGCCATCTGTCCACGAGACCATTTGTCCACGCGTACTACTTGTTCACGAGAACAACCTGTACACATGCGACACTTGTCCACGCGAGCGACAGGGGGAGGGGCGCAAGCGCGACGGACGGTCGTGGCGATCGCGCCCCGCCGTCACCGCGCCGCCATTTCGCACCCGGGCCCAACCCCAACGCCCCTCCCTCAAACTCCCCCCTTCGATGCCCGCCGATTGTCCGCACAACCGCCCCACCTCGCCCGCGCCACGCTTGGTGCGCGATCAGCCGTCGTCCGCGCTGCGTCCGTCCCACGGCGTGATATCATCGCCCGTCGTTCGCATGAGCTCGTCCCCGCCGTCCGCATCGCCGCCGTCCGCCGTCGCGGCGCCCGCCGTCGCGGCGCCCGCCGCTGCTCTGCCGCGTCTGGCCGCCGCCGCCGCCGTCGCGCTGCTGGCCGTTGCTGCTGAGTGCGTGCGTCGCGTGCGACGTGGCGCCGTGCGAAAGGCGCCTCCGCGCCCGCTGGAGAGGCCGCATGATGTGCTTTTTGGCAAAGTTCCGAACGTTCATCATGGCGACGGTGCGCTTATTGATCCGCCTGAGCTTGTCACCGATCCTTTCTTTTGGATGCGCGATGATGATAGGAAGCATCCTCTTGTGTTGGACCACCTGCGACAGGAGAATGCCTACACCAACTATATGACCTTGTCCAATCGTCCTTTTGTGCGTCGCATCTATAAGGAGCTCTTGTCCCATTTTATCGAGACTGATTCCTCCGTCCCAGTCAAGGACGGCCAGTATGTGTACTACACAAGGACCGTCAAGGGAAAGAGCTACCCGTACTACTGTCGCAAGCCCATCGTCAATGCCGCTTACGGCCCCGAACAGCTCATGCTTGACGTCAACAAGTTGGCCAGCGGAAACAAGCACTGCTCCGTTGCCGTTTGTTCCGTCAGTCCTCAGGCCGACATAATGGCTTACGTCGTCGACTTTTCGGGCTACGAGACTTTTGACATCTACTTCAAGCACCTCGAAACAGGAAAAATACTGCACGACGACACCATTCGAAATACCGCCGGCAACTTCGAGTGGGGCCGTGACAATTCTTCTGTGTACTACACTACCTTTGACGATTCTCATCGCCCGTACAAGCTATGGCGCCATCAAATGCGTACAGCTCAGTCCTCGCCTGCGAAAACCACAAATGACGCATGTCTTTACACCGAGAACGACGCTGAGTTCTACCTGCAGTTTGAGAAATCGCTGTCGAAGCGCTTCCTGCTCGTGGGCTCCTCAGCCAGCACTGTGTCGGAGCATCGTTTTCTTGACTTGGACAACCCGGGCTCTGATATCAAATTGTTCCGCGAACGAGAATCTGGCGTGTTGTACGATGTGTCCCATGCCACCAACGATTTCTTCTATGTCATTGCCAACATAGAAGGCGCCACTAACTTTAAACTCATGCGCACCACCGCTAGCGTCCCTCATGTCTGGACTGAATTCCTTCGCTACGAAAAAAATCGCAAGATCAATTCCGTGTTGTCTTTCAAAACTTTTGCCGTACTCTCTGGCAGAGAACACGGTTATGAGCAGCTGTGGGTGCTTCCAGAGCACAATCCTCAGAAGATGCATCTTGTCGACTCGGAAGAGACAGCACACGTCATCGACATCGGCTACAACTGCGAGTACGACGCCACGTCCTTCCGCTACATTTATTCTTCCCTCACCACTCCCAAACGCGACTACGAGTACGATGTCAAGTCAAAACAAAGCACCTCTCTCAAGGAAGATAAAGTGCCTGGTTATAACAAGCTACTGTACAAGACTGAACGCTTAGAAGCTATCAGCCCAGACGGAACGGCAATACCAATTTCCCTAGTCTATAATTCCAAAGCAATATCAGAGAATGGACCAAACAAGCTGCACCTGTATGGGTATGGTTCATACGAGATTTCCATTGATCCCTCCTTTTCTATGACAAGGCTTCCAATGCTTGATCGAGGTGTGGTTTACGCAATTGCGCACATTCGCGGCGGCGGAGAGTATGGGAGGGAATGGTACGAAGCCGCCAGGTTCGAAACCAAGAGAAAGACATTTGAGGATTTCTGCGCGTGTGCTGAGCATCTTATTGACACCGGTAGAACCACGCCCAGATTTTTGTCCATTGAGGGTCGCTCTGCTGGAGGGCTTTTGATTGGTGCTGTGCTAAATATGCGCCCAGAGCTGTTCAAGGCAGCGATCGCAGGAGTCCCTTTTGTGGATGTATTGAACACAATGTCAGACCCGTCGATTCCCCTGACAACGGGAGAGTGGCAAGAATGGGGCAATCCACATTGCAGAAAGTACTTTGATGCTATCAAAGAGTACTGTCCATACACAAATGTCGGTCCGAAGCCGTACCCAGCCGTGCTCATTCTCGCCGGACTGTATGACCCCCGTGTCATGTATTCTGAGCCAGCGAAATGGGCTGCCAAGCTGAGGAAGTATACCACGAGAACTGATCCTATTCTGCTGAAAGTGGACATGTCAAGCGGACATTTTTCTGCATCAAACAGATACAGTTATCTTTCGGAGAAGGCTTTTGATACGGCGTGGGTGCTGCGGCAGCTGGATGCGCCAGAGAATCCCACTTGTTCGTAGTCGTGAAGACCCTTGGGGCGTGCTGTATGTGCTGGTTGGGTGGTGATAGCTTGCACACCGTGAACGACATGCAAGACGGAGATGTAGAGCACGAGAAGGTCCAACTTCTGAAATCCAGTAAATCACTGAACTTCTACGAATGAAAACATTATGTGCATAAAGTGCCATTTCTTTCCGCTCCGCCACAATTCCTAATCCCCGCTGGCATCGCAAGCCTGGTCGTAGTCGGTTCTCATGACGCGGAACGCCGCATCTCCCCGGCAGAAGCGTTTGCGATTCTGCCGGCACCAGTGACTGTGGCACGCAGAAAAATGCTGACTTGTCCACGGCGCATGTTCGAAGCACGGCGCAGAAAAGCACAATCATAAAAACGCTGCCTGGGGCGACTTTGTTTTGGCGCGAACCTCTCGTGCCGACAAGCCTCTGCAATCCGCCACCAAATGCATCCTACGTTCCCCCCTACGTTCCTGCCCCCTACGTTCCTCTCCCTGCGTGAACTGTTCCGCAGTTGAACGAACCCCGTCCTTCCACAATTGCGCGCATTATGGCGTCCGTTTCCGCAGTGTGCAAGTCCGCCGTTCGACAACCTTCCTCCGAACCACCCATATTTATCGACCACTACATCTTTCTCGTGCCCAGTGTGCTCTTCACGCCGCGTGCCGCTCAACGCATCCTCGAACGGTTGCGCGAGCGGGGCGGTGACGGGCAGGTGCTAGAATCCGCCGAGAGAGGATTTTGTTCAGTCAACTCTCTCTCTCAAACTCTCTCGAGGCCAACCTGTCAACAGTTTGTAGTAGCTGATGGTGCTATTCTCTCAAAGTATGCGCATTTGTGTGATCTGCCGGTCCGTCCGACTCGCTGGCTCAGTGACAGTCTGCGTGATCTTCGAGTAAAATCCCCTGAGCTGTATCCGGGGGCCACGCCGTCTACTCAGACTTGTCTGTCGATCCAGTCATTGCCCACTTCTGGTTCAAAACGTAACTTCAACCTCACGGAATTTCGCGCGGAAGTCAACCTTTCCGCCAATTCTCAGTCCGCGAAACGCAGAAAGACATCAGATGACTCGGAAAACTCTTCTTCTGTGAAGTTATCGAAATCCGTAGTTGTTAGAAATCTGTTGCCACTCTTCCAGGATGCCGAAAAAGAAACGACGGATAAGCTTCACCCCCATTCAGAGAGTTCCACAATTTGCTCTGGTTCCCACAGTCGATGGGCATGTGAGATTCGGCCCATGCTCATGGCATCTGATTTCCCCATGAACTGCATGATTTGTGAGCTGCTGGGGATCGTTCAGGAGGCTTATGCGCTCAAGAAGGACCATTTTCGATCACTAGGATACCAAAAGGCGATTGCTAGGATTCGAACTTTCTCGCATGAAATACTAACGGTTGATGACGTTCAGTCATTGAGCTCTGAGATTTCCATCGGTGCAAGAATACAAAGAAAGATTATAGAGATCATAACCACAAGAAGATTGCTACAAGCTGAGGCTGTTTTGAACAACCCTCAAAATATAGCCGTCAAAACACTATGCGGGGTGTGGGGAGTAGGTCCAGTGAAGGCCATGGGTCTCATCGCAAAAGGAATAACTACCATAACACAGCTCCGCAAAGCCTCGGGTGAAAACAAAAGCTTGTTGGATGCAAATCAAGAGATTGGTTTAAAACACTATGAAGATCTTTTGCATCGCATTCCCAGAAACCACGTTCGTGAATTGGAGCTTTATGTCCGAAAAGTAGTAAAGGAAATAGATACTTCACTGAACATCACAGTAGCTGGAAGTTATCTGAGAGAAAAGCAATCCTGTGGCGATGTGGATATTATGGTTGTCGGCTCCTCTGAAATATTAAAGAGGGCATTTCCACAGGTTATCGAACGCATGAAGAAGAAGGGTGTTCTAACTGATGATCTTATTCATGGACCTGGTAAATATTTCGGCATCTTCAAGTTTCCAGGTCGTCGACATGGGCGAATTGATTTGTTTGCAGTACCCCATGAACAATACCCTTATGCACTTCTGACCTATACCGGCAGTGCCGTTTTCAACAGGTAGGTTGATTTCTTTGTTAATTATTTGCGTCTTTTGAGTCTAACAATCCACCTGGAAATTCTGTGGGATGTATTTTTGCATTATCTGTTAACCATATCGATCAGATCTATGAGGGCTAAAGCGCGAAAATATGGCTACAGCCTCAGCCACAGAGGAATGGAAAAAGTCTGTAGAACTAAGCATCTTCGAAGTCAACTGGTATGTATGTATACGCGCTCATTGAAGTATGAAGGAAGAATACTAACATTGATAAGTCAAACATTCATTTCTTTGCAATGTAGGAACCTTCTATTCAGGTCCAAAAGGAAGAAGATATTTTCCGACTTCTGGATATTCCATACGTTCCTCCTCCAGCACGAAGCATCTCCTAATTTTGACGTTGTGGCTCGTTGGCAATTCTCTTTTTTGCTTCTTTTTTTGCTTTTTTCACATTGTAATACTTTGTTCAAACTTTGTCAATGTGTCTATCTGAGGATTTCACGACCTTATGCTCTTCTTAACTGTTATGTTGATTCAGCATTAGTGCTGATAAGTGCTAGGTTTTGTAGACGAGGGCGGATGGTCATTGACGAAGTGGTTAAGGTAGAGAGTGAAGGTAGGGCATACCACCGGAAGGTAGGAACGACACGGTAGGATAGGATGGTAGGTTTACCAGATAGGTAGAGAGAATGGTTCCTGTGTGTTACTTTCCAAAAACCGGGGGTCTGGGGGAGCAGACCTCCATATACAGTAATAGAAAGACGGGTAAGTTATTCTTTGTTCCAAGTTGTCCTGGCCTGGAAGGATATGTCTAATTCTGCTTGATGGGCTTGACAACATCTTGCTCCACACCATAACCGTAAGAGAACTTTTACAGGGCATCTGGAAACTCTTCGAAGGTAGAGAGTACTCGATTCGCCCCCATCCCAGGAAGTGCCTCCTCTTTTCAAAGTCGGTCAGATGTTTTTGTGTTACTGTCAGACCTGAATATGAAGTCACCCCCCAACAAGGCGGTTGGTTGGCTTGTGTAGCTTCAAATCACTGGCATCACTATGTCCAGATCTTGGTCTTTGCGGAAAGTGAAACGCAGCGCCTGCCCTGGGGCGTCCTCAACAAGAGTTTCACCCAGCTCTACTACCACTTCTGCATACAACTGGTTTTCATCCATCGTTGTCGGATTGGAAGTATGGATGACGAATGCATAGTCAGCATCAACTACCTTTTGGCGTAAGACCCCCAAATCGGCATCGTCCAAATCCAGGTGAAGTTTCTGCCGGGCAAGATGTGCATCTCATTCCAGAAGCTTCGTGAGAACGAGCGTGATACAAATCGGTGATGTGATGGTCTCACCCAAATAAGACAGGTTTATTTGTTGCTTCACAGATAGCTTGTGCTTGATCTTTATTGTTGGTTAGGTGTAAAAGGTAGAGTCTCTGACCTTTCGTGCATTCAGCAGAACAGGTGCACACAGAAGGTCTCAGAACGACCAGCTGTCCGTAGGGTAGGGTGTCCTTGGCAGGGGAGGGTGGGGAACAGAAAAGGCAGCAGGGCTGCACAAGCAAGGGCTTGACGGCGGTTGCCGCTCGCTGATGGCGACGGTGCTACACTATTTAAAGGAGGGCGGCCGAGGCGCCCTGCTTAAGCAAGGTAAGAGCACACCCTCGCTGGCAGTCGCCCTTAGTCTTTATAAAAAAACCCTCTGCTGCGTTCTTGGATATATAAAAATTCTCATCCAGCGGGAGTTAAGCTACCCTTCGGTACATCCATTCACACCGCCCATTGCGGATCCGCGAAGATGTATCACAGGCCAACAGGCACACATCCCGCGTCAGTATGATGGCGTCACCACCAACTTCGTCGAAAACGTCTACTACAGATGACGATGACGACCTCACCGATTACGTTCGTGCAATACTGCTCAATGAACGCTTGGATCATGTACTCATGGTACGCAAAGACGACAGCTGGGATTTTCCGTATTTCGTTTACGAAGGCACATTAAGCTTCGAGGTACACCGCTTCTAGAGAGACTTGCAGAACGCTCTAAGCATTAAATCAGACCGCGAGACAGGCTTTACCACCGTTTTCGAACTGCTCGGTCCCTTCGCTAGTGCAGAAGAAGACAATGGCAACGGATCCGGGTATCTGCAGCTCATAATCGTCGAGTATCAAGGCTCCCAGTGCGATCTGGACGACAGACTCCCCGCACACACTGCGTGGAAAGATGTAGCGTTTGTCTCCAAGCTACTTGATTGCCCCACTGGTGAGGATAAGAAGGATTCGTTGGACGAAGTCGTCAAGCTGCTCCATGCGCCAGGAGAACGCCTTCTCTCGTTGCACGAACCAAGGCATCGATTCGGGTGGTTCGAGCGCGCCTCTCGTTTGTTGAGCACCGCAGCGGAAGATGCCGGATACGGGACGCCTAAAAGTATAACTCAGAAGCTGATGGGCCCTACCTCCACTCTTTTGAGCGCAGATTGTGAAAACGGCGTTTGCTTCCTGAAGTCTCCTTTGCCGATCTCAAGGGAGGGGAATATAACGTTAACACTATCCAAACTGTTCCCGAGCATCACACCCGTCGTGCTGGTGATTGACACAGAGCTGAATGCATTTGTGACGCGCGGCTTTCAGCATGTCAAGCTTTCAAAAGCTGACATGCTTGGCATCAGCCTAGAGGCGGGCCGAATGCAACTGTCGTCACTGGATTTCATTGCGGAGCTGCGGTCTGCTGGGTGCGACTTGCGCGGCCCCCGGCAGCTGGCGAGTAAGGTCGGAGGATGGCTCACCGACACCGTTGTGCGACGGGCGTTTGGAGGATGGATCGACGAGCTGGAAGAGTACATTCCGACTATCATGCAGATGTGTGAGGAGCTGGCACAGTGCAAACTGCCTAGGACACTGGTGCACGGCGACCTTTACCCGCACAACGCAACGCTTCGAGAAGTTGGTGCGGAAGATGACGAGAAAGCTTACATGTTATTCGACTGGGAGTACGCCTATGTGGGGCACCCGTTCTGCGATTTAAGCACGATTGTGGAGAAAATGAATGTTGGCGAGATCGAGCGGTATCTGGCGTTGTGGTTGTGCATGTCAGGCTGACAGTGGTACTTGCGTCAGAGGCCCGCTTGGGCCGCACTTGTAGACCACATAGGTAGTTAGAATTTTACTTAAGCTCGTAGTGAGCTCGCTAATGATCTGACCCATGTGGGAGACAAGACCCAAGGAATAAAGAAGATAAGCAGTTAAGGTAACACGATTGTTCGTGCCCGGCTGCGTACAGAGGCTGTTGTCAGCTCTGGTCTTCTACATCCTTGTTCTTACAACTTATCCTACGACCTTCCAGGTTTTCTATCGATACCGTGCCGGATCGCGCTTACCGCCGTGCCAACCCAAAGGACCCGCCAGCGAAGAGATTGTCAGTGGTCGCTATACGACTGCATGGGGGGGCTTAAGAAGAGCTTAAGAGTTGGTTGTAAGCTGTGTTGGTGCATTCGAATGTGGAAGTTGTTTGACTACATTCGCAGTTCGGATTCTCAAAGAAATATGTGGTTGTCGCTTCATGCTAGGGACTGCTTTGATGAACTACGCAACGCGTCATACGAGTCCTTAAACACTTAACAGAGCTGTGCAAGTCCTGTGTTACTGTCAAACAAGCATTACAGTGAACGAACAGTTTTTAATACAGACGACGACGACTACGAAGTAAAGGAGAGAGTTAAGGTCTTCCACATACAGGTTATGGCCCACACGCCAAGCTAAGAACCCTCCCCGCACACTCAAACCTTCCACACAACGAATCCCCCAACCTCCAGATTAGCTTCAGACAAGGGCGAGAACTTCGACAAGACCACCACATACAAACGCTCTTCACTAACGCGATCACTAAAGCCAACGACAACCACACTCCTCAAGACACAACACAACAGCTACACCACACTATCACCACACATGCAACAATGGACCAAGGAAAACAACCTCAAATTCCTTCACTCGACACAAAAAACTACACATTATGGTAACTTGCGTTGAAAACATACGCAATTACAATCGACGCAATCCTACACCTCCAAAGCCACCCAGCTCTCTCAGTAGATAAAGAATCTTTGAAGACTCATCATTAACAGCAACGCCGCATTATTTCAGCAATTCTCAGCAGTGTCTCCATAGACATACTAGGACTACTCCTCGCTCCCGAAGAAGACTCATAACCCTACGATCTCACGCAAAAGATCATGGCACATATCAACGAGTCCACTAAAGAAGACCGTCGTTTCTCAAGACAGAAACGAAAAACGTAGAAATACAGAATCCAGCCGACATTTATAAGGACCTCAAAACACACCTTGCAATCAGAAAAAAGACGGTAGCAGCCCGTTACCTGAACATCATTGAAGAGGATACAACTGTCGACTTCATCATCGCAAGAATAAAGAAGCAAGCAGTACTCACACCAATCATAGGAAAAATCCTATCAAACAAATCTACAACAATTCGAAACTTCAAAAGAGTATACAAATCCCTCTACAGTCTGTATCAAGCCTCCCTTTCCAGCTCAGCGCCCACGAACAGACATAATCAAATTACCGGGGACTATGGACAATCGAACATGAACTATCTCCAACGATGAAACTATCGACGCCCACCAAACCCCATGAGATTAGTACCCTTCAACCAAATCTGTTCCCACCACGAAGAGTTAGGCGTATGCTGCAACCACACGGACGTTCAATGCCGAGACCCGGAACACCCAAAGAATCAATCCACCAAACCACAAGCTCACTTCTTTCAATTAGGAGCAGCACCCCCACAAAATCTTTATCTTCCCCCACCACACAACATGTACTTGGCCATTCAGACTAATCCCCAACCATAACCTCATCAAGTGGATGTACTATCCGAAACAGACACAGAAGCCACCCGTACGTTTTTCCTCGACAGCGGCCGACATTCCACACACATAACCCACCCATTGTCTTCTATTCAACCACTTCAAAACAAAACAACCTATCACAATCCGCTCCTCACCAGCAGACCAGGTGCACCCACAGTGGAACCATCCACCTCAGAACCAACCGGAATAAATTAATACAAACCTAAGCAGTTGTAGGAAAATGCTTGGAGCGGAGACACCACGAAGATGTTCGGGATCTTCCTCTCTTGAGAGACACGCCTCAGGCGGAGGAGACGCGTCTCAGTGGAGCACAGAAACAGAGCCACTCTGGAAAGGCATGACGGAGTCGGGTGTAAGACCGAGGCCAATCCGGCGGGATATACCTAGAGTGTTTAGGTGAGCACGGCACAGTCCGGGGTGTGACCAATTCTAGGCTGAGCGGTACCACGGCGATTGTCGGAAAAGGAGCGAGGAAACACTCGTATGAGGGGGGCTATCGGGGTGAGTGAGGCGGCCACTCACGAGAGCCAAAAAGGAGAACAAGAGGAAAACGGGGGCCAAACCCTATACAGGGGCGAAACTACGACAAGTGTCGGCGATTAAATATGAACCCACGGTGGTTGTAGCACTTTGGTCGACAGAGGGGTGAATGAACTAACGTGCAACGGGCGCTCATGCAGTATGCGGTGAAGACGCTCCGAAGGCAAAAACTTCGGAGCCAAGACTCCCTCCTTGGGATCTCCCAACAGGGTGTTTACTGGGGAGCAGTGCTCAACCTCCTCAGTAGTGTGGCGCGCGGCCCCTGACAGTGATCGCGCGCCCAAAAAATAGACACTAAATTGCGATAGCGTAGCTAAATAAATACTAAAAAATACTAAATAATACTAACCATTAGGTAGAATCCGGGCCACGTGTGGCACGCCTCGTACTCGAGCGTCGGCATCCGTGCAGTCCACGTGTTCCACCAGTGTGCACCTCCGGTCCTAACCGGCCGTCGGCACGCAATAGCGGTATAGATTGTCATAGGCCAAGCTAGTCCTCAAGCGAGCGAAACCTCTAAGTTCTGGAAAGAAACCCCCTTGAAGGGCATTGTCCTTCATATCCCCCTCCTTAGATGACGAACACGCCGTCGACATGGCGGGGAGGCAACGGTCCAACCGGCATAAAAGCGAGCCGCATGACGCGTCCAGCGACCATTCGACTGTCGAAGGCCGAGCTGCACAACCGAACGACAAACGCACGAACGCGGTAACCACTCCTCGAACCTCGAGCGTTCTTCCGCATCGTAAGCCAACTTCCAGCGAACACATCCCGATACCTCGGCGACCAGTACTCCTGATGAACGGTGGTAACAATCACCGCCGGGGTTACTTCTCCGGTTTCCATTCGGCTCTCCTTCCGCGGGGGAGTGCCTCGTCAACCGCGCCGAGCCAATCCCGGGGTCCCGTTGAAGCTTCAAGCCACATCACTCCTGCAGAGGACACGTGGCCCAGTTACGACGAACTCGTCTGGTTAAACCCGCGTCAACATGCGGCGATTCTCCGGAGAGCTCCGTGGTTCCATCCGACAGCGGTCTTCGACGAAGAACTCGTGGCGTCGTATGCTGATGGCAATGCGTGTCTCCCGGGCGAGCTGTTGGCTTTGATCACCACTTCGTGGGAATGGCGACGCCGTGTGGCGGTTCCCATTCACGCGATTCTGCGGCGAAGGCGCCAGTCGGCGGAAGAGGCGCATTATACCTTCGTCCGCATCGGCTACTCACGGATCAACCGGGCAAACTTTCAATACCCCATCCCCGACGAATTCGGCTTTGACCTACGGATGTACCGGACGCAGGGTGAGATCGGCTATTGTGACCGCCTTGCGGCGTAGGAAACTTACGCATGGCACGGTCAACCGAGAGCGCGTCAAGAAGCGATCTGCTGGGTCCGTCCGATCATTCGTGCCGAGTTCCGTCACCTTCGTCGTGAGTCCCGGTATCGGTGGTTACAGAACTTCATCCGCGAGGAGTGTCGGGGCAGATCCCGCTTTGGGTTCTTTGTCCCTTATCAGAACACGGAGATAAAACGGATTAGTCCCTTCTATCAGTTCGGGCGATACGTTCCCCTGCCTGGGTGGTGGTTCTCCGTCGAGGTGTGCCGGGGATGTTACGTGGAGTTGCCTCCAGTCGTTTCCTATCTGGGCTCGTACCTCATCGAGGATCCACACTCTGGCTTATGGTCCGTGGTCCTAACCGAATGGGCAGTCTGCGCCGCGGCGTACGTCTTGTGGGAAGCCTACGACCAGTGTCGACTGTGGTATCTTCCTCCGGCAGAGCGGCCGTGGTCAAGAAGCCGGTGGGGCTGATCGGTCTCTGGGGCGTCGCACGCCGTTGGCGGGAGATTTCATCTTCGTTAACCCATGGCAGCAGCAAGAGATCTCCAAGGAGGAGGCGTCGGCACTCCGGATGGCTCTGCGAGGCATACCATACGGGCACCCCGTGGGGTTTGTCAACTCGGATGACTTCTACTACGCCTATGGCGGTAATGATCTCCCGGAGGAGGCGGGCGAATACCGTGGGGACGAGGTCATGGAAGACGTGAGAGACTCCGATGGTGCCGATACTACGGTGCAGCCGGCGCAAGGAGCGACTCACGCAGGTGCGGTCATCGATCCAGTAGCGGCGGCGTTGCCAGACGAACCGGAAGTTATCGAGGTTCCCATACTCCCAGAGGCGGTCGTGATCTCCCAGTTCCTTCGGGGTGTTGGACTGAACTCGCAAGCGGCGAGCGGCGACATCGGTGCGATGAGAGACGCCCTCGTGGCACGCCTGACCGGCGGGAGTAACTCCGCTAGCGATTCGGTTGGCGCGCACGGCAATCCGGGTTCTTCCAACTAATCCCTTGTGATCTTGCTTAGTATATCCCGCTCTGCGGTAGTGTGTGCAGCAACTTCGAAATTAGTAAACTGCTTCCGTCTATGACGTATTTGCTTTCTTTCTTCTCTTCCACTTCTTCTGAGTGTCCTTTTCCAGGTCTTCTGCATCTTCTTCTTCTTCCAAGGGTCCTTATCCAGATCTTCTGTTCCTTTATCCCCATCGGGTGCTTTCTTATCCCACTTGGGCTCGGTCTTTGGTAGCCGGCAAAGCCGTGACAGTACGAAGATGATACTGTACCATCTTTGACCGAGGTAGGTGCTCTATCGGTTCGTCTGATTCCCATTCGGGGCCGTACCCGTACCAACGGACCAAGTATTGGATATACCCCTTTGGGTAGTAAGAGTGCTCCAAAATGCGTCCGACCACGAACTCCTGTCGGTACACTTCCCGGCCATCCCGTATGGCGGTGTCGCTATTTACGGGTGGTACCCGTCCTGAGCCAGGGGGTACCGAAGTGATCACGCGTTGGGCGACTTGGCTCCGGTCGGGCCGTGTAGCGCGCAAGGCAGTCCTTGGCTGAGTAGAATGTCGATCCGACTTCGGCGGTTCATTTTCTCCAAGTGCCGAGCTTGTTTCGGCGCTTCCCACTCCGGTTGGAGGGCCCAAACCAGCGGGTAGCCCGGGTGTTCGTTACGCTGATCGGCGTAGTGAAGCTCGCTTCGGCGGTGAGATTCGCTGGGGCGGTGGCGCATTGTCGCACCTCTCTGTCCCACGGCGAGGTTCCGTGTAGTCACGTGAGCGTTCCAATGGGTGGCTGTCCGGCGTCGGCGCCGTGGATGTATCCGCCTCCCTGTGTGGGGTACTTGGCGGTGCGTCGTCCACTCGTACTGTATCAGGCTGCAGTGCGTCGAGCGCATTTGCATTCCGTATTGCACGTGTGGTGACACCTCGGTGAGTGTTGGTGGCGTTATCCACAGCTGCGTTCTGAGGCTTGGATAGCCACTGCGTCGAGTCGTGCAGGACGTCGATATCAGGCACCCCTGATGGGCGAAGAAGACACGTGACGGTGTGGCGTTTCCAGCGACGGTATCGACCGGATTACGATGGCTGTCGGCCGCCTCCCCCTCCTTAGACAATGCACCGAGGTTGCTGTCCGTCGGGTGGACTGGGGAGGAGCGACGGATGCGCGATAAGATTCCTTGCGGGTTGGGCGTCACGGGTAGTGGAAGGTCAGACAAACCCCGAGATGGGTGTGCTAACGCGTAGGGACGCGGGTGGACCTGGGGTAAGGGGGTCGTAAATCCGTTTCAACGGGAGCAGTCACACCAGTAGGTTGGGATGTTAACGGCGGAGGAGCCGATACCACTCGATCGTGGGAGATGCGTTCGTGATTACCAGCGAGGTCAACAACGACAGTGTCGGAAGCCACCGAAATAACCCGAAAAGGGCCGTCGGCAACGGGTGACAGCTTGTGGCGTTTCTCCTTCTCTGGGTTCCAATACTCCTTGCGGATGAATACATAACGGTCGGGGGCGAGACGTGGCGGCGAGCGAGGGGCTTTGATATCAAATTCACGCTTGTAAGCGGCCTGGGCTCGGCCCATTGAACGCCGTGCGGCGGGAACGAGCTTCGTGAGCCAAGTTTTCCACGCTTCGCGGTAAGCAGTCGGTGACCGAAAGGTATCCGGCGTGGGCTGTGGTTCCAGCGCCACGGGCGGTGGGGTACGGGACAGTACCAGCTCGAAGTGCGTTAATCCAGTTTTCCTGTGCACTTGCGTATTGTTCGCAAAGATGAGTGCATCAGTGAAGAAGTCCCAATCTTTGGGGTGGTCTGCAACGTATGAACGGAGTGTCGTAAGTAATGTCTGGTTGAAACGTTCGGCCTGCGCATTAGTTTGGGGGTGGTAAGTGGTCTTGAACAGGATTTTAATGTCCAAGGTGCGACATACATCCTCGAAGAAACGAGAGGCGAACTGTCTCCCGTTATCGAAGAGGAGGTTGAAAGGTGGACCGTAGACGAAGACCCAGTGTAGGACGAAGGCTTGAGCCACGCTCATAGCGGAGATCTTCCGTAGCGGTACGGTCCGGACCAGCTTGGAGAAGCGATTCGTAATTACGAGTAAGAACTTGTAATTCCGCTTAGTGGTAAGAAAGGGACCGAGTATATCGATGGCCACAAACTCCAATAGAGCGCGAGCTGGAAACAGCTTCAACTTCGTCGCGTGACGGCGGAGCTTGACACGGTTCCGAGCGCAATCGGTACAAAACCGCACCGTTGCGTAGCAGTCCACTGCCATGGCAGGTCAGTAGAAGGTACGGCGTAGGGTTAGGTAAAGTTTCCGTCCCCCGACGTTGCCACTCAGTTTGGAGTAGTGCGACGACCGCAAGACTCTCGACTGGAGGTTATGTGGTGCCACGATTTGTGGGTGCGATCCGACGGTCCGTACAGGTTATCCGGCGTCATTCACCTGGAAGGGGAGAGTACCTCCTCCATTGAGTTGAGCGCGGACCTTCGCGCAGAACGGGTCAACGAATTGCTCCCGTATCATCTCCTCTGTAGTAATAGGCACGAAGTTCCCTGGTAAGGGTTTCTCAGAATCGTCCGAGAGAAGAAAGTCGTCCAATTTGGAACGGGAATCTGAAGAGTCCGTGTCTCGTTCCTCGTCCTGGATGGTAGCGTCGTCGCCATTCACTGCAAAGCAGGGTATTTCAGCGTCTTTGACGGGTAGTGCTTCGCCAGTAGTGACCAGTCGGGAGAGAGCATCGGCTTGGGTGTTGCACGATTCTTTTCAGTACTGCACTTCAAAGACAAATTCCGCTAGACGGAGACGCCAACGCATCAAGCGGCCTGAAGGCTCCGAAATGGAGAGTAGCCATCGAAGTGATGCGTGGTCCGTAAAAACGGTGAAATGATTACCCATGAGATAGGGGCGCAACGTTTATAATGCCCACACTACTGCAAGGCATTCCTTCTCCGAGACGGAGTAAATTTTCTCGTGGACGTTTAGCGATCGGGACCAGTACCCTACGGGGCTTCCTTCCCCATTGGGTGCAGTTTGAAACAGTGCACAGCCTACTTGGTAGTCGCTGGCGTCCGTATCTACGGTAAAGGGCCTTCCAGGCTTGGGAAACGAGAGGATCGGGGCGGAGACGACAGAATCCTTAAGAGAGTTGAAAGATTCCGTTTGAACGGGGGTTAAGGGTTCCAGTTTCGGTGGTTGGCCTTTCCGCAAAAGCGCGTTTAACGGTGCAGCCTTGTCCGCAAAGTGCGGGATGAATCGTCGGTAGAAGTTTGCGAGTCCCAGAAAGGAACGAAGCTCGGTTTGCGTCCGCGGTTCTTTAGCCTCTTTGAGTGACTTAACATGAGTCTCCTCGATTGTAACACGTCCTGGACGGATAAAATGGCCGAGATACTTCACGGTGTCCCTAAAGAAGTCACATTTCTTCAACTTAAGATTGACACCCGCATCCTCGAAGCGTGGTCATGATATCCCTCACATGAGTGAGATGTTTGTACAGATTATCTGAGAGATAGAGCAGGCAGGTACGCCATTTGAATCGGTCCAATAGGATGTCAATGGCTCGCTGGAAAGTAGCGGGGGCGTTGGTAAGACCAAAAGGCATCCGTTTGAAACGGTAGAGACCGGAGTGACACGCCCAACCGGTTTTATCCTGGTCTTGCTTCGTTACCGGAACTTGCCAGTATCCCCAATTGGCGTCCAGGATTGTAAAGAGGGTGGCGGTGCCCAGCGAGTCAATGTACTCGTCCATTCTTGGGATTGGATACACGTCCTTGACGGAAACGGCATTCAACCGACGGTAGTCGACGCAAAACCTCCAGGAACCATCATGCTTTGGAGCCAGTACTACTGGAGAAGCCCACGGCGACTGAGCCGGATCAATGACTCCTGCTCGAAGCATTTTATCCACTTGTGCCTTTTCCTCCGCGCTTGCGGCGGGTCCGGCACGGTATGGGTGCTGAGAGATGGGTCGGGTGTCCGATAGCAAATCAATCCGGTGTTCCGTAGTGGCAATCTCACCAAGGGAGCTGTCCCACATAGTGGTGAAGTCCCTTAAAAGTTCTCGCAATCGATGGCGGTATGACTCCGGGACGTGGGTGAGATCCAGGTCCTCGAGTTCTTGGACTGGATCGGGGCGGTCACCACTCGTTGAAACGGGCTGCGTCCCTGATGTTACAGGTTGAACCCCGGGTACCAGTGATGAAACGGGTTTCGGGCTGTCCCCCTCCTTAGAGTGAACGAGTCCGAGAACGTCAGCTGCGGTCAGCTTTGTCGGCACCATGGCGATGGGGTGCGGCATGACGGACCCTATCACTTAGTTCTTCACCAGATACTGGGGTACAGTCCCTAGATTGGCGATCAGCACGTGAAACGGTTGGTTTGGCTCCACATGGACGATTCCATTCGCAATTGCGAGGCTGTGCCTGTCATACAGTGACGACAATTGTTGCAAGACACGGAGTCCGTGTTGACGGGAAGTTACTTTCACCATCATTTGGGACTTAGGCGGAACGCACAACGACGCTGCGACGCGGAGCTTATTAGATTCACGGTTATCCGGTCCAGGTTCCTGTGCTGCCGGTAACGGGACATGCTTCTTCGAGGCACGCCTAAGCGGACGACAAACGATCGGAGTGGACGATACATCCGCCATCTCGACACGCCGTTGGCGGGGGATGATCGCTTCCACGAAGCGGTCGCAAAAGTCGCAACCCAAGATGACTGGGGCGGCTAGTTTCTGACATACGACGAAGTCGAGTTTCACCACGCAAGCACCAACGCGGACTACCAGTTCTATGAACCCCACCGTATCCAACGGTTTGTTGTTCGCGTCAGCGACCTCCGGGACGTGGTCACGGCGGATCCTAGACTGCAAAGCAGGCGGTAACACTTCCTCCACGACAAAGTTCGGACCGGCACCGGTGTCTAAGAGGGTAAGGTGTCGCACCATAAACTGGGGTGAAAGGCCAAGGTCAGCATAGACCTTGTAGTTTCTCTTGGCCATCACCAGAACTCTATCCGGGAACCGGTTATGGGTAACACGTTTCCACGGACGACGCAGAACACTAAAGTGTTCCGAGTTCACGTCATTGACAGCCTCTTTCCTTGAAAGGATTTTGACCGAAGAGCGAGGCTTGGACGCCTCGGGCGCCGTCGACCTCGACTCTGAGGGCGCCCCTCCTTGAGAGGAGACTCTCACATTTAGTGTTTCTGGGCCTGCTCCGCCAGAGGCGGCTGCTCAGGACGTGGAGCAGGCAACGCCGGGGCATCAGGTCCAGAAGGTTCCGCAGAAGCGGTGGGGTGACCGACTACGTCGGTGACACGGGAATCCAGTGCAGCTACGACCCGAGCTCGGAAAAGCGACACGTGACGTGGAACATCCGTTCGAGCACGGATATACGATGCAATCGGAACAGCTGCTTTGTTCTCCAGGGATAGGGCCTCGTAATTGACTACGATCTGTGCCCATTCTCTGAGGGACAACACACATTGTGGAGAAGTATGGCCTGATTTGTAGCAGAGAGGACAAATCAGACCAGAAGCCGGTGTTGGATGGCGAGGCTCGGCGAACTTCACCGCGGGGCGGGTATCTCTCCAACCAGGACGCGAAAAGCGGACATTACCACTCTCGTGTGGGACGCGTGGCGCACGGACGCGACCATTATCCGCATAGAGTATCGTGTCATCCTCAATCACGTATTTTGATTCGTCCAAGGTTGAGGGTAACTCCGTTGTCGGGATGAAATGGACGTCGCTATGGGCTAGCTGCACGTTATCATAATCCCTTCGAGAGGCCTGTTCGTCGATCATCGAAGCTGACGGGGTACCCGGTTGTAACATCAACGCTTTTGCGGACCTAAGCCTGGATCCAGGAGTGCGTGCGCGCAGGGCTTCACCTTCTGCGCGAGCGAACTGCACTAGTTCCAAATACGTGGCTTTAGGTCTATCTTCTCGACGTCGAGCAACAAGAGTCCGGATCGCTGGGTCCAAACCATCGACAAACATGGTACAACGCTCTTCAGCGGGGTAAACGTTGCCACAGCGGTGGAAGGCCTTGTTATGGCGCGACGAATAATCGGTTTCCGACTCGCCTGGACGTTGGCGAGTGTCCCGCAGGGCGCGTATCGCCTGCTGAATGGCAAAGTTAGTAGCATATGACCTCAGGAGGTACTAAACTGCTTCGGGCCAGCAGGCTACCTCTCCTTCGGAGGCACGTGATGAACCTCTGACAGAGTGATACTGGTCTTCAGCAAGCCCACGTAAGAAGTACGGTAAGGTAATGTAGGCCTGTCCCTCGTTCATGCCAAGGATGTCAGCTTCCGCGACAAAGCGTGCCAAGAAATCCAACACCAATTTTGGGTCTTCTCCAGAAAACAACTGGTTGCGAAGTGAGAGCTGCATTCGCTTAATGCAGTCCTTCACTCTTCCCATACCACGGGGTGTACGATCCAAAGAGGAGTCCTCCAAACGGTAGTACCTGTATGATAAGAGCTTCTTAAAGAGAGCGAATTGGTCGGTTTCAGCTCCTTCAAACCTGTGTGCTTCCTTCCCTTCGTGCGGGCGCGGATCACACCATGGGTGGCTGTTGACCGCTTAGAGCGTGAGGAATGCTCACGGCGAACTACTTCCACCGATGAATCGGAAGAGTCGGACTCCGAGGATGAGGAGTCTGACGGTTCGGGATCCGTGTTCCTTCGCTTCTTTCGAGCCTGGCGGTTCTCTTCTTTACATCCCTTGTGGGATACTGTAACAGGCTCGGCCGGATCATCCCCCGACATTAGGGTTTGTTACAACGTCTCGAAACGGCTTCGGACGCGCGAGAACTTGTCCGCGACGTCCTTGACAAAAGCCGAGGGTCCACCAAGGGACTCTAGAATCGAGTTCACATCCGCACGAAGGACACGGAGGTCCTCAGAAAAATCCTGCGTAGCAGTGTCATTTACCTTATTGCGAAGGGAATCGAACTCCTCTGCAAGGATGACTTGAGCTTCCCGCATAGAGCGGAGTTGCTCTTCCACAGCTGCAAGGCTGGGATGGGGGGTGACATCCATAGCAGGGGAGAGCATCTGGGCGGCGGCAGATGCCGGTCCTGCTCCACTTGCTGGGGGTGTCGAATCAGAGACAGGAGGTCTCGAGGTCCTTCCACCTGGCACGCCAGTCGATCCACCGGTATGAAACCGTGAACGGACCGGGATACGGGATGGTTGCGATGGTTCCGGTGCACCGGTTTGACTCAACGTCCTCGGACGGTCTTTAGACGACATGAGATTAGAATCCGTTACACGTGAGTATCCAAACCCGATCGGCTAGTGGGGCCAAGAAACTTTCTCAAAGAGGGCAACTGAGATCTACCTCAATTTGTGAGTCCTCTTTCCGATTAATCGTGACTGAGTGTGCCCGACTCAAACTTCTAAGTCGGGAGACCAGTTTGTAGGACAACACTTGGAGCAAAGACACCACGAAAATGTTTGGGATCTTCCTCGCTTGAGAGACACGCATCAGGCGGAGGAGACGCGTCCCAGTGGAGGACAGAAACAGAGCCACTCTGGAAAGGCCCGACGGAGTCGGGTGTAAGACCGAGGCCAATCCGGCGGGATATACCTAGAGTGTTTAGGTGAGCACGGCACAGCCCGGGGTGAGACCAATCCTATGCGGAGCGGTACCACGGTGATTGTCGGAAAAGAAGCGAGGAAATACTCGTATGAGGGGGGCTAGCGAGGTGAGTGAGGCGGCCACTCACGAGAGCCAAAAAGAAGTACAAGAGGAAAACGGGGGCGAAACCCTACACAGGGGCGAGACTACGACAAGCGTCGGCGATTAAATTTGAAACCACGGTGGTGGTAGCACTCTTGTCGACAGAGGGGTGGATGAACTAACTTGCGACGGGCGCTCACGCAGTATGCGGTGAAGACGCGCCAAAGGCGAAAAGTTCAGAGCCAAGACTCCCTTCTTGGGATCTCCAAGAGGGTGTTTACTGGGGAGCAGTGCTCAACCTCCTAGGTAGTGTGGCGCACGGTCCCTGACAGTGGGCGCGCGCCCGAAAAATAGACACTAAATAGCGATAGCGTAGCTAAATAAATACTAAAAATTACTAAATAATACTAACCATTAGGTAGAATCCGAGCCACGTGTGGCACGCCTCGTACTCGAGCGTCGGCATCCGTGCAGTCCACGTGTTCCACCAGTGTGCATTTCCGGTCCTAACCGGCCGTCAGCACGCAATAGCGGTATAGCTTGTCATAGACCAAGCTAGTCCTCAAGCGAGCGAGACCTCTAAGTCCTGGGAAGAAATCCCCTTGAAAGGCGTTGTCCTTCAAATGCTACACTTTTTAGCAAATTATACCTAAGAAGTCGACCCAATTATTCCCATTCATTAATAATAGTGCTTTTAAGGGGTTATAAATCAGTAAATTGCCTTTCGTTTGCGTTAACGGCAAAAGATAAAACCCCGCATTTATTATTGATATCTTTTAAATCAGGACTGCGTGCAGGCCACTTCATTTCTACATTATTTTAAGATCCAAAACACTCTTTTGTGTATTTTGAACAGTGTATAGCAACATTTTTCTGCTTCAAAATCCAGCTTCCACTCTAAATCTTTGATGTTAGGTGAAGCAAATATTTTTCCAAAGTATTGCAGTACTTTTTGGAAACTGGATTCGCAATAAAAAAAGCTAAGTTACTGCAATCATCTTCGCAAAACACACCAAAAACTATATCTCCTCCCCCACAAGCTTTTCGCTTTGAAAACACTTTTTCTTCTTTCTTAGATCATGCCAGTAGTAGTAAAAACTATTTCGACTATCCAAGTTAAATTTTTCATGAGAAAAGATAACCTTAGACCATTGAAAAATCGAAAACCCGTGAAATTTCCGGGCCCACTCTAGCCTTCCGTTAACACTTCTCGGAATCAATTACGGTCCGTTTTTATGTTAATATACTTCAAATTGGTGGATTCACTCAATACCTGTTGCAAAAGCCGAGTAGTCACAGGCAAAGTGAGAAAATGTTTTAGTTGTGATGCAGAATACTGTTCTTTGGTTTCCTTTTGGAGAAGAAGACGATAATATTTCTAAGATAACTTACAATCGTTCTTTGTGTTGCGGTTATTTCATTATTCTTTTCTTTTCTGGAAATAAGCTGCCACAACTTTTTGACATCGTTTCGTCTTCTTGGCAATTTTGCTGAAAGAAAAAGTTTTGGTAAAAAGAGGATCAATGGCATCGTTTTCTTCGGGAGTCAGGCACGGTTTTCTATCCATTCAAGGCTGCGTGGAGAACTAGAAGTTAAGAAGATGCAAACTATGCTTTTAAGTTAGTTTTCTTTCTCTATTGACAGAACGTTTGAATATAACGGTCATGAAAAACTTTTTGTTCTATTCCAATTTCGTGGTCTGAGTTACCGTTTCTTATTCACATGGGTAAAAAACCACTCGTTTGGTTTCTTTTTTTCCCGTTTTTGTGTGATACAGTAGAGAAGCGTGTGGCTAAATATGAATGGATGAAGCTCCAAACTGACCGAGAAAATGGAAAAACATGGGGGTGTTCTATTCTAATTTCGGTCACTGTAAGACCTAAGAGGCTTCGTGAAGTGTAAACTGCCAGTAGCCGTGAAAAAAATCGAAGGTGGCGAAGATTTGTGATCCTTTGAGTTTCAGAAGTTCTTGTTCAATGTTTGTCATAGATAACTGGTGCTTGATGGTAAATTTGTTAACTGGATGGAGGTCAACTGTGACTCTGAATCGAGCTGGTCCTGGTTTTGGAACAATCAAAGGTGTACTAGCCCATGATGAGGTTGGGTTTGCGTAAGTCATCCTAGCTCGAACGAGATCCTCCTTGAAATTCGGCAGAAGGGTTTGCTGTTCTTGGGAATATTTGCGCAGTCGCACAAGTACATGATTGGCGTCTGGGAGCAGTTCGAATTTCAATGGCGGGATGTTCGCCGAGGTTCCAGCGGAGATAGAGACACAGAAAATGTCCTTGTGTTCGTGTTGCATGCTTTCTAGTTCTGTCAGTTGTTTGGTTTCCATGCCATTCTGCCTTGCAATTTCTACCATACTGCCTGCAACGGCTTTCAATGTTCTTATGTCGATCTCTGTCAACGGAATCGAGTGGAGAGAAATCAAGAAATGGATCTTCTCTTGTCTTGTAGCGTGAAAAATGACTCTTGGGCGTTATGAGTTGAAGTTGTGTTTCGATTGAGGCGTGATGTCAGCGTCGCACTGCTTTCGAGTCCCTGCAACATTC
The DNA here is from genome assembly GCA_030374765.1 of Agarophyton chilense. NCBI lineage: Eukaryota > Rhodophyta > Florideophyceae > Gracilariales > Gracilariaceae > Agarophyton > Agarophyton chilense. Next base: position 262,095 of record JARGXX010000095.1, on the reverse strand, counting down.
AGCCGACTAACGTAGCTTTCTTCTGAATCTACTGTCGGGTTTTCAACATCCGAGCAGTATGCAGCATTGAAGGTAAATTTGTTGTTGTCTAATAGCGTGTCGAGTTCTTTAAACATGATCGTCGGCTGCGTGTCATCCGTCTTGTCGCTATGGTCAGGCGTTTCGTGCGGGTCAGACATTGCAATCCAACAATGAAACACCAAAGATAAACTATTGTAGTAAATTCATTGACCACTGTGGAAAACCACGCGAGTTGTTTCCTAGAAAATGGTGAGATTTGATGCCTCTAGTTTACTTGGAGGCGAAGTTGTCGGTGTTTAAGTACCGCAACAAGCTTTCCTGAATCAGAACACACCCAGATCTAGAACACACTTACTACTGTTCTCCTTGTTTACGTGTTCTATTTGACGAAACCTCTTTGAGTTCTGTCTGGAGAAGAAGAGCCTATAACGGCTACATTTGGGATCGAGTGCTTTTTTTTATAGAATGGCTCACGCGTCTTCTGTACAGCGCAATTGCAGTTAGAAGTTAGCTGCTGCACCGATTATTCTATTTTAGCCCACTTATGCTTTTAAAGCGTCCATGGTGCAGAAGAGAGACAATATCAGTGTACCAAAGGTGCTAGCTTTGTCTAAACTGCTTGCACAGGTTGTGAAGCGTTCGGTAATCGTACGGACTTAGTAGTGATCAAGGACCTATTGCTGGACGGAAGGTCCATGGGATGCCGCTTAAACTCTTATACAATCTAGCTTAAATACTGAGTGAATACGTATGATGTTCTTGCAATCTTTCCTTGGTAATCATTGTAAGGATTTTATACAACCACTTGTCGATAGTGAAGAAATCAGAAATATGAAGATATCGTCGCACATTTGGAGTGTATAACCGCGAGCCAGTCAAGTTAGCGAAGGTAACCCCGGGCGACACTTGATGTGAGTTTATGGTTGCGAATCGTTTTAAAAAAATAAAAAAGAGAGGCTAACTTTGACAAAATAAGGCCGCATTTATCGGCAAGCTTTTCAGCTGCAAAGGACCCTCAATTACATTTAATTATACTTTGAAATTAGGCTTATGGTATCACGCACACAAGATCGCGCCTACATTCATGAGCCCAGAAAAAGGGTCGCTGCTCCGAGTCTTGACTGATTCATACTATAGTTTTTGCACGCTGTGAATTGGATGCAATGCAAAATTTACTCCACCAGATAGGTCCAAGTCCTCGGAGAATACGCTGGATTTTCTTGGTGGTTTTAACAGTCACAGATTGAATTATGAGAATAATTGGAGACTGGATTTTACGTTTACGTTAATATAGGTATTGTTGGTTTTTTTGAAGTACGCGTCATATTGTTGTAAAGAGCGCGCTCTTGTTATTCAGATGCGACAAACTGCAGATGGGGAAAGAATGGGACGAAGAAATGAGTTGAACTCTACAAGCGCAGAGTGGACGAAGAAGTTATTTTTGGCGGCATCATCGAGGAAGATGTATTCAAAATAGTGTATTCAAATTAGGAGCTGTTATCGCAGATTACCAGGAGCTTCGTTACCGATGTTGACGAGTGTACAGTAGGTACAGTAATCTATCTGCTGTTGAAGCAGTATGGTAAGTTAGTAGCCGGGTGTACCAATGCGGCGTATACATAGTACAGTAGCATATGCGTAGGATACTGAAATACTCTGGCAGCATCGTTCCTTTCACCGATTGGTCACGGGCACCCGTGAGCGTCACAGAGAGTGCTCCCTGCGTGACAGAACCGTACGGTGTAGTGTAGGCAGCCAAGTTTACGGCAGAGTAAACCATAGATAAATCGATAGATAAATCGAAAGGAAGGCACTCGTTCACCGCAACTTGGTATACCGGGATACCGGATTGCGTTGTAGTGAATAGAAGTTTTGGGGACGTTTGGTATATGAGCATGTGCTACCAAGGGTGGGTTACAATGCGGAGAAAAGTTCACTGCACGACAAGGGGTGCAAATTGTGGTGAGATAGCGAAGCTGACATGTGAGTCTCGCCAGTGAGCGCTCAATAAGCGGTTGTATGCACAAAGGTGTTGCGTTTCCGTATGACTCGACGGCAAATAGATTTGCTCGGGTACGGTTCGGGACTCGAGGAAGTGCGGTTTCGAGCGCCGATTTGTTCACTCGGTTGTGGATGGCAACGTAGTAATAACTTTTTGTGTGTTGGAACATGTGAAATTGGTTAAGAATGATTCAAGGGTACGTTGAGAGGTTATGATTTAGGGCAAGTGGGTTAAATTTGGGCTGTACTGGAAAAGTGATAGGGAATTGTGCAGTGCGCATTTGCTTGATTTGGATTTGAAATGTTTGTTTTGTTGTTGAAGCATTGGGGGTGTTGATGTAGCGCGTGGTACGTGGCAAAGGAAGCGCGCGAGCGCGACGGAGCTCCGACCGCAGAAGGTTGATAGCTTTGACGGTACAGGGCGTGCACGCTAGCTGCTACGTCGTTGAGTATCGTGACAGTGGCGCATGCATTGATTTGTGGTGGTGATGGACGATTGTAGACGGACGATGGTAGCGAGAGTGGCTAAAGTCACAAACTGCACGAAGAAATAATGTTTTACGCGATCGAACAACACGTGGTGTGCTGGGCAGCGTTGTTTTGAGGCCTCAACAAAAACAGCATGAGCGGGGCGAGGAGGAAAAACATACAGCACGTTGTGGCGGTGCGACAGTGCCGAGGTACAGGGCTGTGTTTGGTGGGGCGCAGTACACGAGTAGGGTACAGTTTGGAACGCATGCAGAGCAAGCGCGCGCGGGTTGCGATGGGGAAGGTAAGGGAGAGGTCGGTTGCTGTCGAAGGCGCAGTGGATTCGACGAAGGTACATACAGCATGACGAAGGAGAAACAAGTGAGGGAATGAATTGAGAGCGCGTGGCAACGCGCCACGAAGGCGAAATGCCACTTGGCTGTAAACCAGCGCAGTACGAGCATGCGTCTCCACGTGGAGCGTCGCGTCGCGCGCAGCAGCGCGGCCACGTAGAGCGTATGCACGCGTCGCACACGCGCTCGCGCTCGCGCTGTTCATTGCAAGCCGCGAGCGCCGCCATCGTCGCGTACATTTACTTTGGCCTTGTTCCCTGTCGTCTTCGACAGCGTCGCAGTCTTTGACACGACTCGTACGACTGCGCCACGATGCTCAAGTGCGTGTCTCCGGCGTGTGTTGCGCTTTTGGTGGCGCTGTGGGCGATGCTGGCGACGGGTTGCGCCGCCAAGGGTGCGGAGACGATGGTGACGTTCACCGCCACCGACATTTCGTCCATTTCGCTGTACGGCCCGTCCGCGGTGTACCGCCCGCAATGGTGTCCGACGTCCGTGTCGTTTGCGGCGCGCGCGCGCGCCCTGCCAGAGCTGGCCGACAACAAGATCGGCGTGTTCACGTCCGATGTGTGGATGGACGGACAGCCGTGCACTTCCCCCACGTCCATGCTGCAGTTCACGCCCATCGGGCGGCCGCAGCACCTCCCGCCGCAATGTAAGTCAGCCCCACGTCTTCCACACCAATGCGCCTCACTCGGAATCTGACTGAACCGATGCGCGACAGGGGCGTTTGAAGATTCTGCGCGGAGCGGAAAGCCGGTCAACATGACGTGCGGACAGAACACGTACGGGGTGCGCTACGGCTATCTGAACGACGTCAAGACGGAGTCGGGCTTTCTGGACGAGCGCGTGGTGTATCTGGACTTTGCCGTGATTCCCAACACGCTGCCGTTCGCCTTCTGCTCGTACGCGGCGCGTCGTAGCGATGCGCAGCGCCCCGCGCACTTCGCGCCCTTCCCCACGCTACCGACGTGGAGCCGCGTGCGCAGCCTTAACCAGCTGCAGCAGCTACCACCGCCGTCGCCGCCGCCGCTGGAGCAGCCGCCGGAACCCAGCGGCGAGGCGCTGCTACCCGCCGAGGCCCCCGTCCCAACGCCCGACTGGCAGTCGCTATAGTCCTTCCTCCCTCCTCCCTCCTCCCTCCTCCCTCTTGTACAGATAAACATCTCGAGAAGCGCGCTACGCGCCGTCACTCGCGCAGCAGTTGCGGCGCATACGCGCGCAGCAGCACCACCGTGGCCACCGCCGCCACCGCCGCGAACAGCACCGTGCCCAGCGCCGCGCCCACGCAGTAGAACAGACGGTTCTGTCGCTGTGCGGCGCTTCGCGCGCGCCATCCGCACAAAGGCACCAGCGCCAGCACGCAGAACGCCGTCGACAACACGCACCCCCCCACAAAGTACACCACCCGTTTTGATGCGCCGTCAGCTTTCCTCTCGCCGTCGCCGTCGCCGCGCCGCCGCCCGTTGTCGCTCACTTGCGTGCGCGCCGTCCACTCCGCCGCGTCTGCCCCGCCCGTCACCCCGCCTTCCTCCGCGTCCGTCACCGCGGGCGCGCGCGCTGGCGCGGGCGGCGGCGGTCGGCCGGGCGCGCGCGTGGCGCGAAGCATGTCGAACGAACCATCGTTGAAGTGCGCGCCCGCGTCGGGCGGGTCCGGCGCGGGCGGCACGTCAACCTCGTCCAGCGCGTCGTGCAAGTGCTCCATGTGGAAACGAAACGCCGCCTCTGCAAACCGTCGTCGCGTCGTCGTCGCGTCGCCGTCGTAGGTACAAACGCTCCCTCCCCGCGCCCGTTGCGGGCCGCGCTCCATTTGTTCTGAGCCTCGTGTGTCCGCGGCGCCATGTTTGCTGCGTGCACGCTGCGACTTGCTTGAGGCCGTGGGCGAGCGGAGATCTTGTCTGTGTTTGGTGAGCTGCCGACTTGCGCACCGCTGCGCGCAGAACAAACCCCCGCCTTGTTCGCTCGTTCAACGTCTACCAGGCCCCGCTCCGTCACTGCCGGTGCCTCATCGTGACAACGCGTCCCCACACGCACCATCTTTTTCTCTTCTTCACGCACCACGGCGCTACAAAGCAAGTGTCATCTACTCGTGTGTTTTAAAATGGACCACTTCCGTGGCACCAACCCTCAACCCATTTTAGCTTACTCCATTGGCAGCACCCCACACATGTTGCCGACATATTCGGTGTGGGCACAACCAAACGCTCTCTTGCTAGCCATGCGCCTAGCTGCTTCCCGGAGGCGCACGTCATCACCCAAGTCCGCGATACCTGCACACTGTCCACAGTCAGAATACATGCGTGCGCCGCAACCGTCATCAACTATTCCATCGGGCCCTCCATGGCGGACGCACCCTTTGAAACAAAACGTTTCTCTCAACGATCGTCTACCAACGGTACCAGAGTGCATCTACGCCTGTCCCGGGAACACCTGTTACCCCATTTACCAGTCAGTCGCCTAAAGCTTCAAGTGTTTCACATGTACGCACATCGCACTCAATAAACATGTACAGCACAATCTAAACACCAGGACGCGCCATGTGCGTATGATTTGAATAGTGCTTTTTTTTTTTTGCTCTGCGACCGTTTCGGTGAACTTTAAATCACACAAGTTTAACCGTGGTTTGCCTTCAAACAATTCAGATAGACCTCAAGCTCGCCATGATAAATACCCTGTCACAACTAGGGGCTTGATCTTGAGACAAGCTGCTTTCCACTCAAAAACAAAAATGCCCACACTGCGGGGTCCTTTCTTTCAACTGCTTGGCCGGTATGACGAACCAAGGGCGGCAGAAGCACTCTCTCGCTCTCTTCGTTACAGGTGCATTAAGCTTGTCCCCACGCAGAGTACAACACAGAGAACAACACAGAGAACAACAGCAAGGCGATTGCACACCATCTCCAAAAGCAGTTGTTTCAGTTCATACACCGTAGAACAAAAATGGCTCACTTCTCCTCCACATTGAATGTGCCATGTGTTTTTGACATCATGAACAACATTAAATTCCGCGCGGAGAACGACAGTGGTGCTTTGGAAAATTACCTTTGGGAGGAGTTTAGTGAACTGTCTACGATTGCAATGCTCAATGATTTTTCGTGATGGCCCTGAAAGGTCCGCTAAACATGATCATAGGTATTGAACAACCAACCGTTCTGTTGTGAATAGATCGCGAACGAGCGACCTACTACTGTACTTAAAAGACCCTGCGCGTTCGGAGCATGAGTTTCACCGGTTTCTATACGCCCTTCTTTGCTAGTCGGGGGGGGTCTGGGGTTACCTTTCACTTTCTCCATACCTCCAACATGCTTCAGGTTACAGACTTGAGGCGCACATCATTGCGAAGGCATTCAACATAACTTGTGCCGCATCTCTCCACCTTCCGAGTTCCTGAAATGGTGATCGATGTTTGCGTTGTTTACAGTATTATTACAGTCTTTTTGCCAACAGGTACACGTATTGTCACTCTGAAGTCAGCCTCAATAACCGGCGGGTTTGACCGATTTTTCGAATCTGAATGAGATCTCACAGCGCAAAGATGCGCACCATGATATCCCGAGAAATGCAGACCAGACGTTCGAGGGACGCAGCCTCATCGCGCCGCCATCGTCACAACCTGCGCACAAGGCCGCCGCCTCAACGTTCCGCAGCCCGCCCAACTTCTCGCTCCGAAATGGTCAAAGTCGCCTTTGTATCTTCTTTCTGCCCCGCTTTGGCCCGCACGAATCGCCTTGCGCCACCATGCCGCGATGCCACTCCTCTCCACCGCCCCGCTGACTGCCGCCGCCGCCTGCGCATGAATGTCGACCCAGAGAGCACCAACCGGGAATCACAGGCTGCAAAAAACGCGTCTACTGTCGATGCGCCGTCCTTCGATACAGACGTCTTCTCCAAGTTCGTCGATTCCGCACAGGAGAAGATCGATGAAGTTCAGCAATCAATCCAAGATATCGACACAAGCAAACTGTTCGACGAGTCAAAGCAGGCTTCGCTCAGTCTTGTCGACAACTTCCTAGCGGGAGATTGGCTCAATCGTGGCGAATTGTACGGTGCAATTCAATTGGCGTTTGTGGTCTTTCTTCTGCGTGGCGGCGGCCTTCTCGACTTGTTTGTCAATTTCCTCGCAGGCCCAGCGCTCTTTGCCGTCGGTGCAGCAATCTCTGCAAAGGCGGTGTTTGATCTTGGCCCGAAGCAACTCTCCATTTGGCCCTCTCCAGTCCCGGCAGGCGAACTCAAAACCGATGGGTTGTACGAATACGTCAGACATCCCATGTATGCAGGCGTTCTTCTTGCCAGCGCTGGATTCGCTGTCATCACCTTGTCTCCCTCCCGACTTGCGCTTACGATTGCATTCGGTATATTCTTACTGAAGAAGATAGATGTGGAGGAACAGTTCCTGAAGGATGCGTATCCGGGCTACCAGCAATACATGGAAGAGGTTGTCTTCAAGCTCATACCAACCCTCTTTTAAAGTCGGGTGATTACGATTTCTTGAGGGTGTGTGCTCTCCTGTATGTAAAGTCATACCTTACACGACCTGTAGATTTGGCTACATTCAACAGTTCAGCACGATTAGCGTCACAGCTTTTATGGCGATATCCGAAACGAGATGAAATCGACACTTTTCCCCTAGATTCAGCCCACCGTACTTTGAACGCCCCGCGTTGAATGGTATCATCCCTCTCAATCTTTTTGCAAGTTGCATTTTGCCGCCACTCCGGTCACCTTGATTTATCAAGAACAGGACACAAGCAGTTGCGTCGCTGCTCCCCAAAGATTCTCGATTTTTGGTTACTGGCTATTCTGTTTTAGGGAATGTTCTCAACCCTCGGAGAAGAAAGCTGAGACCACTTTCAGAGTCGTCAGCGGAGCTAGAGCGTCATGTTGCACAAGAATAGCTCATAGCGAAGCTTTGATGGTGCAGCTTTTGTTACTTCCTGGTCTTGTGTTTCTACTGCTACAGTGAAGGAATCATATCGTACCTGGACTGATCAACCTCGAAAAGATCCTAAAAAGCATTTTGGATTATGTCTGTTGTTCAGCAGAATACTGAATACACTTTGGTCAGGAGTGTTGACACAGATTTTCCCCGGACTCAATATGCTACAGAAAGCACTGCAAATCGATCATTAATTCATATCAAAGAGCACACTCACAAGTGCTTTTCGAAGTGGCTCGATGGATGAAACTCTGCATGATGCTCGAAGGGTAACAATTTGGGCCAGGGGCCAACTTTGGGAATCACAGCAGTGATTCGTCGATTGTTTTGGATGCCAAAGGTGTAATGCGTCATTCGCATGACGGCAAGACAAGAGGCGGGGGTCGCACAAGGAGCTGGATTTGGAAATCCCATATGTGCTCTGAGCAAGTCGAAGCGAGATTTACATACGTCTACACAACAGCTGCGAAATGGTGCTATGCGGGTCAATGGCAATTCGAGCATGCAAGAGTGCTGCGACGGTTGCAGCTATGAGGGAATATCGTTAACGCCGACCTTCTGTATTCATCATCGTCCCTCTTACCAGGTTCAAAGCTTTTGCTGCGGGGGGGACGACCGAGGGCAAGCGGCAGTGGGTTTCAATTCAATTCAATTTTGTTCGAACTTTGCACCATGCAGACAACCAGTAACTATGAGCGCTAGCTGCATGTATGAAGACCGCATGGCTTATCGCGCTATGAGTCACACAGGAGGCGAACTGTAGTCTGCGTTGGTCACTGCAAATTTGCACATGTTGGCACTTTAACCTTTAACTCTATCCGCCGCCCCTCCCAGAGCACAATATCGTCCACAAAGCTCTCGACGCAAGTTTGTTTACATAGTGTAGATAATCTTAAGCGGAACGTCGAGGCGGCAACTGGCAGGGAGAAAGACCTACGAGAGAAAAGCCATTCAACGAGCGTTCTTCAGCGGGCTCTCTCTCACGTCAAGCCGTAACAGCGAGGTTGCAACAGGTACGGCAAGCACACCATCACGCCACGCACGCGCCAAAACGGTGCGCACGCGTCCTACAGCGGCATGACGCGCGCCTTCAATGGCCACAACCGTCGCATTTGCCATCCAATCAGCCTGCGCGCCGCGTCGTTCGACTGCGTGCCCAAGCGCCGCCCCATTGCCCCAATTCCCAAACATCTACCCCCACGTTTCTCATTACACTACATCCTTTCCACTCTCTCCATGCCTCTCCCCTCTAACCTACCTCTTCCGCGCCACTGCCCCTCCCGCTTCCCACGCCGATCGTCGGCAGTGTCTTTTGTGCGACCAAGTGTGTCGCCAACATGTCCATCACGGAGACTTTCCTACCGCGCCACATTCTCTTCAACGCTGCCTTGTACACCGGCGCCGCGCTTGTGTATACCGTTGTCATCTTCTCCCTGGAGACTTCTCGTCCAGGTGAATATGTTTTCTACGATTCTGATAAGTCCAAATGGCGCTCTATTTACAACAACATCTGTATTATATCGTGGCCTATCCTCCTTTTTGGCGCTCTGATTCTACTCGCCGTCCGGGTCGGGGCGAATGTTCGACGTCGACGTCGCAAGCGTTCGAAGAAGAAGAAGAAGAAGAATCGTTCCTCTTCCAAGAATTCTCTGTCCGACCGCAACACAAGCAACAACAGCCTTGAAGAGCCACGTCTCCCTCCATCAACCACCCCACCCGCCGTGCCGTTACGCCTCGAAAGTGCCCATCGCGATTCCACGCCAAGCCTTTTACAAGACACCCCTTCAGAGAAAGGCGAGGAGGACCCACCTATTGTACGTGCCAAGTCCTCTCGAAAAGCGAAGAGAGCCAAATCGGGCACTTTTCATGTCCCTAAGGGTTATGTTTCCGTCACTCGTACGCAGAGGTTGTTCGCAGCGTTCGGGTTTTTGTGGGTGGCCGTGGGCCTTGCTTTGACTGCAGCTGCAGCTGCCATCGTGTTCGTCGGACAGAGGGAGCGTTTTCGTCAGGTCGCGACAAGGCTGGGCAACAAGCAGGAGGACTGGAAAACATGGGTCATCCCCATTTGCACCGGTGGTATACTTGTCGTTTTATATGGCACCTTGGCTATTACTACCTTGACCAAGTTTTTTTCCACTCTCACAGCTCGCACCTCCATGCCCACACGAGGCACTGCGGCTTCTGAGGGATCTGTCAGAGAGGTTGAGGATCTTGATCTCCTGTATGAGAGCGGCAAGGAGTTATCAGACGATGACCGGGACGATGCAAATGAGCGTAGTCTTGCAAGCGTTATTACTCCCGCTGTCACCTCTAGCCAGAATAGGATGATCGGAACCATGGTTCTGCCCAATTCTCCGGATCAGAGCACCATCGACCGATTAATGCGTCAATTACGAGATATGGGCTTCCGAAACCCCGATCAAAACATGGCTGCATTGCAAGCTTCTTCCTTTGATCTCGAAAAGGCCAGTGATAAGCTTGTTAACACTGCGACTTAATGCATATACCTAACATGCTCCATGTAATTTACCAAACCGCTTGAGCGAGCGGAACACCTGTTTGCACAAATCGATGTGGTCGTATGTGTCTGTGTGTGAAAACCGTGCGAAGGGAGTGGCGTGTATATTTGGACCGACTTTTCATCTGTGATTTCTTTGATATCTTTGTGTTCCCTCTCCTCTCGCCCTCTATGAGTATCGATATGCTAACCCTGAAACATTTCAGCAGACATTTTGTTCTCGTTTGTTTCGCTACGGTTCACTCGCTACACATTTGCATATGCCCTAGACAGCTTCGCAGACTCGTTTGACGGCAGACAGTGCTGGAGACGGCAAACTATTTACATATGCTCTGGTCCATCTTAATTCCAGTCTTCAGAACGAATCTACTGCAAGCGCCTTCGTAGATAAGCTAATCGTTTCCCTATGACACTATCGTATTGGAGGTTCGGCGACATACAACCATGTCTGCACATGCATTGCTGCCGAAAGGTGAAGCACCAAGATTGTCGTAGTTGCCAGATACGAACAACAGGTAAAACTTGAACCCTGAAACTCCTAGGTGCTTCTGAGCACAGACGCTTGGGAATTTGCGACATAGGCACGCCGAAATACGAGTAGAACACTCCTTTACCCCGCCATAGTTGGCTTTTCCGGACGAAGAAATCACACATCGGCGACGGGTACGTGCTCGCAAGCCCTGGGCGAAGTTCCGTTCGAGTCTGTCACGAGACAAACGGGAAGACAAAAGTTAGTTGGTGTTGTCTTTCAGAACGTGGTCCATGTCGGTTAAAGGCTCTCTTCGCTGAGTACAACCAAAATGGCGTTGTACCGACGTCCGGGGCGCTTTAAGTGCAAGACCGGTATTGTGGCTTGCCTCTTTCGTCTAGATCGACAAATGACTCCACCAATTAGAAGCGATAGTTGCGATGCGGACAGGTGGTATAACGTTTGCGTGGCACATTGCTATGAGCCACCTCTCGCGATCTCGTATCTGTTAATGAAGCAAGGTTTGTGGATCTCATTAATGAAAGCAGGGTTGTAAATCACTGAAACCAATTATTGTAAAAACCGAGCAGCATCTCGAGACCACGAAGACGATGTTATGAGCAAAGGTACTGGGACAAGTCCGAACTGAAAACTACTCCCAAAAGGAAAAGCGGAGATGTTCAAACGCTCTCAAATGGAGAGCCTATAACAGGTCTCAAGACGCGGGAAAATGGCCATGCTTGCTCCACTCGTAGGATATACAAAATAGAGTGTTGGAAAAGTGCGAGTGGTTCCTGACGCTTACGTTGAGAGCATACCCCATAGTTGCCCAAAGAGCATAGAGAAAATAGCCGAATGGTGCACCGAATACGACAGTTGCGCAAGACCTGGAATAATTCGTGGACCATGCATCTAATCTGCGCTCCGTCTGCATCTCAAATTGAGAATGAAGGTTATGGTTTGTTGTTTCACACGACTTGGCAAACAGAGAGCAACACCGACTGACTGCTAAAGGCGGAGGGTACAAGTATGGTGAGCGATATATATCAATGTACGTGTGGGGACCGTTCGAATTGAGTTTACCATTCAAATTTCTGGCGACAAAAAGAACTGTATATTTCAAAAAAGATTTGCTGAGCATTATTCTTACAAAAGGGCCGATATTTGCCTTGTCCGTGAAAACCTTCTAAAAGGGCTCTGCCTCCAGCATGGGTTGTGTGTACACGTTGATTCATTTAAAAAAAGCAGAATGAGGGCTATTCTCAGGTGTATGCTGTATCCATGCTAAATGCTAAATTTCAAGTCTTCTTTCAACTGCACGCAAGCCGCCATGCTCTTTGGTGAGCAACAAAAACAGACACGCACTTCAGCGTCACACACGTGTGGTGCATGCGAAAAGAAAAGCGCGCTGATTGGCGCGCTGAAGATATTCGGACGGTCAACCTGCCTCGCTCGCTGCGCGCGCTAGCGCGGGAGCGCGCCAGTGCCGTCACTGGCGCACAGGTCGCCCGCACAGCCGTTGCGAGTTGCCGAGCCCCGCAACCTCCGCTACGCATGCCTCTTCCTCGCCTCGAGTCCCTATCGCCCGCCCGCCCTCTTGTCTCCTTCGTCGTGTCTCGTACCATTCACCAGACACCCTCGCGCACGTCATCATGCGTGGTTTCTTCAACCGTCCCGTCTCTCGCCAGCAGCGCCCGCGCAATCGACACCGTTCTCGTTCTCGTTCCCGTTCCCGTTCACGACCGCGTGCCTCACGCACAACCCGAGCCCCTCCCCCTCGCTCTCTCAGTCCCACGCGTCGCCCCACTCGCTCCCGTTCCCGCTCCCGGTCACGCTCCGTATCATCCGGCTCCCCACCGGACTCTCTCTCCGGCGGTTCCAGTTACTCGCACATCGGCTTTCGGTCACCCCCGCCACACCCATTCATGCGACGGTCACTCTCGTTCACCGGACTTCATGACGACCCCTTTCCAGGTTTGCACCCTTCTGAGTTCTATCCGCTACCTCGAAGGCGACGCTCACGCTCGCGCTCCCGTTCGCGTTCGCCTCGCGCAAGGCATCCGATGCGGTCTGCTTCCGCCGATCGCATCCCGTTTGACCCGTTTGAGCCGCGTTTCCCCTTCGAGCGTCGGAGAGCCTTCGATGATTTTCCGCTAAGGTTTGATCGAAACCCCATAGATGAACCCCCCCTAGATGAGTTCGAACCACCCTTTCCCCCTCGCCATCGCCGTCGCTCACATTTCTTCGAAGACTTTGGCGCTCCTCAGTTTCCAGACCAACCCCCCCGTTTCTCTATGGATCGTGCCATGCGCTTCCCAGCGCGCACCCCGAACATTGTATTCATGCAGCCGAGAAGCTTCTTGTTCAACGTCGGCTCTGCGGCGGAAAGTCGTGTACCCTGGTTGCAAATAATGGATGAGTTCGATGGGAGACGTGTTTTATACGCAACCGGAAATTGCATGCAACGAGCATCCCAGGTGAGACTTCATGATGACTATTCTGGAGAACTCCTTCGTTTGACTCCGCGAAAGAGCTCATCAAAGAGCAGGCGATATGCTTCCTTGCGTGTTTTCACCCTCAACAAATATCGTGACCCCGTCATGACCGCCGTGTCCATGCGTGACGCTATTGGCCCGGCAAATCCCCACGGAGCAGCTCCAGTTCCGCCTCCGTTTTCGTATTCAGCACCCAATGCAAATCCCTATTATCCTCCTCAAGGTGCATATCCTTATCCTGCCCCATATCCTATGCCCCCGTACGGAGTGCCTCCTGCAGGTTACCCAGGTATGCAGGCTGGTGCTACGAATCCTATCCAACCGGATAATAGTGAGCCTCAGACGGGAGCCGGCGCAGGTGCTGATCCCTACTCCGCCCCGTGGAGTGCCCCTCAGCAGCAGCCACAGGGAGCAGTTCCTGTTTACCCACAACCCGATCAATCACGGCAGCCACAGCAGGAGTACCCAGGTCCGCAACCTCAATATCAACAGTGGCAGGGAATGTACTATCAACCAAACGCAGCCTATCCCGACCAGACCTATCCGCAAGGTGAATACAAGCCTGGCGCGCATCCCAATTACGCGTATGGGTTTGGGCACCAGAATAATTCTGGTCGCCCGCCTTTTCAAGCCTGGGATTCATCGGATCAGACAAGTGTTGTAGCAGAATTCTTTGGTGGGCAGAAAAGTATGGATGACATACGAAGATCTCGTAGAGATGGTCGTCGCAGGCATCCTTTATTCCGACTCATTCGCAGCGCGGGAGGAGAGAAGGAATGGATTCAAACCGCAACGAGTCGAGAACTGGCCAGTATAACATATTCTAGCCCAGGAGCTGACGGATTTGCCGTCGAAGGAAGCAGCTATCGCGTAGTTCTACAGCCTGGTGTGGATTTAGCGATGATCACTTCCGCAATCGTTAGCCGAATTATCATGTGGGCCGGCAGCGATGAAATGCTTTAAGTTGCGTCACTCGTTTCTCTCCCGGGCATGACTGATCTATGTTTCGGTGCTTCCTGATTGCGTTCATCTGCGCCCAAGTCTGAGAGAGATTGTACAATAGGTTTTGATGCCGATGTGGTCGCAGATCGTCCTTTTTCTGGTTGCCTCCTTTTGTCTAGGCTGGTGCCTCTTCTCCTGTTCCAATATCGTGATCAGTAGAAAATGTCAGACCGTGGCGTTCTAGTTCTCTCAGCACCCGTCTGAAAATGTTATCCTCCAAGACTGCGGCACTGTCCGGAATGTCGATACATGCATACACCGCAAGCCCACAACGCTTTGACAGTTTCTGAGCAAATCCGTGACTTGTGGATGAGATATGATCGGTTGTTGCGAATACAGTACTGGCAGGCGGTAGTGCCTCATCGTTGACACAGAGACCCATGCATATGGCTAGACAACTTAGCGACCCGAGAGATCCATCTGTGGTGGGCTGGACCCACACCATGACGGAGTCTTTCATATAAGTTATTTGATAGCGCATTCGTAGATCGGCTAGTTGGTCCGTAAATGCTGTCACTTCCATTATAGTCTTTGTTGAAGTGCTTGGGTCTTCCTAGGTCGAGCCGAGTGAAGGGCAATCTCCGGAACACCTAGTCTCGAATCGGATGTAGGATGATGTAGTCTTCAAGCCCTTGGCGCAGTTCTTTCAAAGATCCAAAAACCGAAATATTTGAGTTCCCTTTAAAACGCATCTCTACCACAGTCCGTGAGAATTCGAGCAAAAGGCACCTCATTTGGAAAAATGCGTTCTTAAGCCCTGAGAGCAGTTCAAGAATGTGAATGGAAGGCACTGACTTTTCTCTTTTATTTGGCGCTTCACAGACATCTTACGCTCGATCTTTATTTTTGGTCAGGTGTGAAAGGTAGAAAGTCTCTGTCCTTTCGTGAACCCAGCAGAACTGAGGTGCACACAGAAGGTCTCAGAAAGACCGGCTTCCCCCATCCCAAATATGATTGCTCCGTGATCATAAGCTCTGATGCCAAACGGCAGTATGTTATGTCTTCGAAATTCTTCTTGACGGCTTGTCAGCAATGTTCATGTTTGATAGTATGTGAATAAATGAGGGCCATATGCTGTATGTTAGGCATACGGCAGATAAGCGTCTACACCGCAACAAAATAGGAGTGGAAAAAGACCTTCCTTTTTCCATATCACAGCGTGTTACGTTGATATCCGTGAAGAGAAGAACTTTGGCGTCTCTCACTTTCTTTCGTGCGAGAAATTCTATTGCAATAACAGCTGTTGCTGATTCCAAGACTTTTATATGATCCTTTGTCTTCCATTTCATGGCGCATTCCAACTTCCAATTTGCTTCGATGTGCATCTTGCGCGACAGTTCATTTAGTTTGAATGGACTGCTGCCTTCATTTCGGTGGAGTGCGCAGTTGTTTTGGTATCTTTCCTAGAAGCACAAAGATTTCCAACGTTCGATTGTTGCAAACATTACCGCACCGCCAATAAGTGAGGCGTCAAAGGTAATAAGTATGCGGATTGTTGGTAAATTAAATGGTAAGGTGCGTAGGGGTCCAATTCTGTGAAGCATTTCTATTTTCTTGCGCACTGATGGGTGTATAGCGATGACATCATCTCTCTTGGAGGGCATTGGGACGCGGAAGACGGCGTTCATTATTGAAAGCAGGCGGCGGTTCAGAAGCGTTGGCCAGATGCTGCGGTTAAGAAGGGACTCCCACTCATGGAAGTGAATAGAGTAGGACTGCAAGAGTTCCTCCGCTTGTGTTGCCAGATTAGCAGTTTTGGCCGGCTCCGGTCGCACAACATATTCCACCAAATTCCAGATGCAGCCGATGAACTGTATAGAGTCCCTGACTACTTGTGATATATCAGAAGATTTTGAGTCCTGAATTGGCAGCTTCGCGGCAATGAATGTGTTGCGCACCATGCACTGTAGCGCCAATACGGGCTCGTCATCACTCCCAGCTACGAAGACAGAAATGTCGTCAATAATATGCAGCAGCGCGGCGCAGGACCGCTCGAGGTGACACGGTCCGCTTTTGTGTGTGAGCGGGAGAAGCTGCGCACGTGGGGATGGAGAGAAACGAGATTGTTTAAAAAGATGGAAGACTTACTGCAGCAGTGATGCTGCGAGAGTGTCGGCGATATGTACCGACCACTTGAATCCCATGGGAACGGTTGCCTGGCAGGGCCGCAGCAGGAAATTGGTGTTGGCGCTTGAAATTGATACACGCTCTCGGAGTTTTGAATTAAGCCTTGAAGGGAGCGCAGTGAGACAGATCTTCGGCATGGGAAATAATAGGGATAGATCGGAGGGAAAAGTGATGTTGTGGAACATGTTTTGGATGTCTAAATAGAAACCCGAAAGATTCTCAAATCCTGTTGTGATGCGGTTAAAGATGCTTGGGTCCGGCAGAGGCGTGTGCGGTGGTTCCAGCAGAAGGGCGTTCTGTACGCGGGGCCACGAGATAAGACGGTCTTCCTTTAAGGACTTCGTCACCGAGAACAGGGTCATTTCGAGCATGTCTGCGAGCTCGGAGTACTCCGGGTCTTCATGTTCGACGACGGACCAACGGAGCATGCCAGACGAGACAGCCCTGCTCAATAGCTTCGCCTATTGGGCCTTGGTTGCGTGCAATACAGGCGCGGGGAGCGGCTCTGTCGTGTTCGCGTTTAGCGAAAGCGGAGCTTGCTACGTAGCGTTTCGTGGAAACCGTCTGGATTGGTCTTCGAAAACACCGCGAGAGTGTCTTTGTCGAGCCGCAACATCCATGTGTTTGCCAGATGAGGAGAAGGAGGATCTCGCGGGGCGAAAGTGGTAGGCGTTCGGCGACGGTGCGCTTAAAAACACCACGGCCGAAGGAAGCTTTTGGGTTTTGGAAGAGGTATTCGAGCTCTGAGTGGAGATGGAATGAGGTCCTGGGGGAAGGCATGTGACGAGTGAGCGATTCCTCTACGGCTTCGTTGGATTGAACAGGGGAATTGGGGCTGCAAAGCCGTGCCAATACACACCATTTTGCCCTTGTCTGCGACGAATTGGCTTCGATGTGGATTGGTGGTGAAGTTTGGGCGCTGCTGTTGTGGCCAAGGTAAAGGAATGAAAGCGTGTCGAAGACTTTGTTGGCCTGTTCATTGAGGGAGGAGAAAGAAGAGAGATGAGGAATGGGAAAGATGCGGTGCGTGGTGTAGGACAATGCCCCGAATGGGGAAAACCCACGAAGACGTCCGGATCTTCCTCTCACGAGGTAACCGGCGCGGTAGAGCCCTCCCAGGGATCGGCGCGCAATGCCGTGTGTAAGCCGGAGCCGAACCGTCGCGACGGGCGCAGGGAGGCTGAAAGAAGCCGAGAATATCCGCCGAAGCGGTGCTTGCGTATCCTCTGAGGAAGCAAAACCCACGAGAGTGGCGAGCACGACAGGTGTCAGTGCGAGCCGCAAGAGCGGGAATTGCCCAATGAAGGGGAGGAAAAGGGAAGGAAAATGGGAACGGAGGCAAGAGGGCGAGGTTGACCACGAGTCGAAAGAAGGGACTCGGGAATAGCCGGCACTGTCGGGTGTAGCAAACCGTATACACGGGCGGAATAACAAAAGTGGGAATAGATACCCAACACACGAAGGCTGCTTGAACGTCCAAGGGGGTTGGGAAGCCATGCACCACGGGAAATCTCTTCGTAAGAAGTTTTATATCCGCGCAGGCGGTTCGACCCAGAGCCAAGATTTGGAAGACCAAGATCACCCTTGTTGGGGAGACTTTACTGGACCTACGGCCGCGAGGCCGGCGGCCTAAGTACTGTAGTCACCGTAGAATAGAATAAATAAAGTCTATCCTAAATAGCTAAATGTCCGTCTAACAAAGGGGCCAATCTGGCGGCCACGTGTCGCGCGGGCGCTGCGGCCACGTGTATGGCACCCGGTCCCGCCGGTGCATCACCGGCGTTCCGGCCATCGCCGTAAAAACGGATTACACGTACTCATAACGAGGTTGCACGCCGGAGGCTCCGGAAAAAACTTAAGTCCCGAAAACCTCCCTGGAGGACGTTGCTCTTCACGTGGGCTTTGAATTCAAGGTCGTTAGTTGCGAGCTTGGCGCGGGTTGCTTGGAGATTGTGCTGATTCGCGTGACTTCAGGCCCTTTCCGTTTCGATTCTTGCTCCTTGAGTCGTGAATTGTTTTGATTGCAGTGAAACGCTTCTTCTTTTGGTTCAAGTTCCTGACGATTTCGTCCAGCAGGTGTTGGCAGTAGTGACTTCCATGGAGGAAGCCGTTCACTCGGTCCTGTCCTTTACTTATAGTGGTGCTCCTGTGCACGGTTTGTCTACTGATATCGGAGGGAAACTAATCGATAACGCCCGAGGGTGACGATGCTTACTTGGCCTACCGATCTTACTTGGCCTACCGATAACAGCAGGTTGGCGGAACGGACAGTGCCTTGTGGAACGTTTTCTAGCAGCATTATGGTCTCTTCCCATGCCTCTCGCTTGTCTGCGTAGTCTCCGCGTGACACTGATTCTTCCACGTGCAAAATCGCGAGTAGGCGGCGGAAGGCGACTTCGAGGGAGGGAAGCGTTTCCATGGCTTCCTTCGGCGTATTGAATGTCAGCATGTCCAGGTGGATAATGCGGCCGAGGGTTGAGGCCTCCATCTCGACGGCTTGTGGTTGCCCTGTTGCTGACCTTTTCCAGTGCTGGAACTTACTGGATAGGAAGTTTGGAATATCGGTACCCTGCCCTGTTAGCATGTTGAGCACTGAAGGGCCGAGAAATTTGTCGACGAATAGGCTTTGCGGACGAGGCTCCCTTTCCCGGGTAGCGCAGGACAGTTGCGTGTTCAGCTTCGTCGAGGCCGATAGTGTAATTTTGGGGAACGATGAGTCCCTTCTTCTTCTTTCTTGGGGGCTCATCTTCGTCATCGTCGGAGTGTTCTGCTTCCGCGCGCGGATTGGCGGCCACTTGTGGGCTTGCACAATTGGGCTGTGTGGAGTGCGAGCGGGGGTATATCAGGTATGGGCGTCGCTGCAACTTGAGGTATGGGGTGGTTCTGTCGAAAGGCATCAAACTGCCACCCGATTGCGATGGCGGCAGCCTAAGAGGTATTCTCCGTTGGGACGGTTCTGGGAGAGAGGTTGGGATCCGCTGGAAGTGCAGTGTTCATGAGTTCCAAAAGATGGCCTGGCTGCTCGCGTGACACGTTAAGAACGTCAGCGTTCGACATGTCCATGAGGATCTTTAAACTTTCGGCGGCACTGAAATGTAGCGAAGCTTGTCCGGACGCGATTTCGAGGTCACGGAGGCGGAAAACATCTGCTAAGAGCTGTTCCTTAGTTGCGGAAGTATTCAGGTTTCCTCGAATGGTGAGAGGCGCTGTCTGTGAGATTGAAAGAAACTGAGACTACGAGAGAGATTGCATGAAGTAGAGATGGTCCTTGGACGTCAGAGAGCCGTACGTTGGCGCTTTGGGGTTCGATACAACCGCGGAGGACGACATGATGACGAGGTATGGGTGGGGGTTTGATGCTTCGAGTGGTTGGAGAATGTGTGTTGAACTGTCTCGGAAAGGAAGGATAGAGGGTTGTGGAGAAGGTATTTAAGCCTTGTCGAGCGGATGGGATCAGAATCCTGAAGGGGGTGGAGTGGAACGGCTGCGATCAGTTTGATGTTTGGAGCGTTGAAGAGCCGTTACGGGCCCGATCAATTTGCCCTGCTAAATGGGGGGCAGAAAGGACACCACGCCGGTGGTGGACGGATGCGTTCTCCTGTTGCTTTAGTGCGTTGAGAAAAGATTGTTCGTCGGCTTGAATTTGCGCTTGGGAACTTGGGTGAACGTTCATATTGAGAATCCATGCACGACCGTTGTCTAGATAGTACCTCAGAGAGTTAGGGGACTTCCATCTACCGTTTACGGCTATTTGTTCATTTGTGGTGCCTTTAACGTAGTCCTCAAGGGCTTTCCCGATACGCGCCGAGTGCGTTGTGAACTTTTCGTTGGTGAGCCTGTATTTTCGCGCAGTGGACTTGATGACTTTCAAATAAGGTTGGTACTTCAGGTTTCCCGAGATCATTTGGTCATTTGGACGTGCCTGCTTAAGAGTCTTGAGAAATAGAATGACTTCCGGATTTTGGAGAGGGACAAATTGCAGTTTACCTGTCTTTCGAGACGTTTTGGCGTCTGCAATGTTGATTCCAGCAGTTTCCGGTCCGAATGAGGAAAGTCGGATGTCACCGGGGAAGGCCACATCACTCCAGGATAGTTTTAGTGCTTCGGATACTCTAAGACACGCCGCAAAGCTTAGCAACAACACAGCGGCGGCGTGAACGTAGTGATCTTGGGCTAGGGCCCATGCGAATGCATATGCCATTTGTTTCGTAAGGGAAACGGATGACTGGCATGGTTTAAGATGTTTCCACCCTTTCAGACAGCGTCGGGACATGCCCAATTCATTTGTAAGTCTGGGATACATGATGAGCAGCATGAATACCAGAATAGACATTTCTTGCCTTTGTCCAGCGCGAGGATTCTTTAAGAAGCGCTCTTGGATGTACATGGAGAGGCGTTTGTCCAGAGTGAGAAGTTTTGTGCTAATGGCGGTGCTGGAATGTCGGAAGTTCTCCACCGCTGAGATGTACTTGTTCTGTGTGCTCTCGTTTACGGAGGCTGCAAGCAGTGGGTTTTCTTCGAAGAACCTTTCACCAGAGACCAAGAAACCAATCCTGCTCGATTGGCTCAGTTCAAAGGGGGCGTTGCTGAGTTGTCGAAGAGTGTGGTACAGGTTTCCGCGCTCTCCTGTAGCGTTACTTTCATTCGGTTGTAAATGAGTGCAGTGAAGGATGTTGGAGCGATCTATGTGCTGCTCAATTTTTTCAAACGTGGGGGAGTATAGGACGAATGAGAATGGTTATGCTCTGGGGTGCATTTGATCACCATGAGTGCGGTGGGCGCGTGTGGCGTACTTCTTTCTTATAAGGAGCCCAGCAGGGCTGAGCTGCAATGTCTTTTGAGTGCACAGTGCACGCCATTGTTGTTTGCGAGTGCGGTTCGTTTCATTGACGGGCGGAGCTTTGTGGCTTGGACTCAGGGTTGAACACGCGTCTACTGGTTACGTGCTAGTTTGTGTGCCAGATTTGTTCACCAGCTGTGGGGTGAATACGTGTTGGCGATAGTAGACATGTGGCTTGTGCGGAGCTTTAAGGGCAGAGAGGTGCAGCAAGCAAACAAGCAAGCACAGCGAAGGTGCAAGAGTAATGGGGCTGGCCTTTCTTACCGCCTGCTGATGGCGACAGTGCTAGGGGAGCGGCCAAAACGCGTTTTCTCAGGATCAGTAGCGCACCGTCGCCGGGAATCGAGATGCAGAAGCAAGCAAGCAAAAAAGAAAAGACAGCAAAGCTGCAAGAGTGAGAGCTAGACGGTGGTTTCCGCTCGCTGATGGCGACGGTGCAGAAGGGCGTCCAAAGCCACAGTGCTTAAGGACGAAAGGAGCCCACCGTCGCCGGCGATCGACCGACCACCGCTGCCCTTACAGTCTTCAAATAAATCGTCTTCTGCGTTCCTGGAAATTCCATTACTTCGATCTCGTCGTCGTCTGTTGCTTAAGTGCTGTTCTGTACTGTAATGCTGTTTGACAAATAATGCACATCCTGGCAGCTGCAGTACTGAGGTGCGCGTCAACCCCGGGTCGGAAATTTTCGGATGGATTTCTGTGACAAAAACGGCTGCTAGTATCCCCCGACTACCCGAATAAATCAGAAACGTATCCGTTGGGGAGGGGTTCTTACAGATCCTCGTGCATACTTTGTATGCGTTCTGATCCACTGGACCCGAAAGCATACAAAGTATGCAAGAAAATCTCCAGATTGATGAAACCATCCAACAAAGCACACGTCGCCAGCTGCTGGCAGTGGTATTGCTGGACCTTTCGAGCTGCTGTGCCCGCCGGCGGAGGCTGTGCCCCGGAACGGCTCATAGCAGCTCCATTTTTGTCTTGAAACCGGGACTACAGCGTGCGGTCTTCACCTCCAGTAGATGGGGTGGGAGACCTTCTCCGAGATGGAGCAGATCTTTTACTCCATTTCTTATTATGGGGGACGAGCAACCTGATGTATTCCTTGATATAAGTGCTTCGGATTTGGAGTCTGAGCCAAACTGTCTTGCCAATTTCATGGAACAATGAATTGCCACGAAGAATGAGTTTCACACAGGAACAGAAACTGGTTTTCACGCTCTAATGACAGCAATTGCACTAACACTTTCTGAGCTAGTGAAGCAAGAAACCTCGAATCCCTTTCTATTCCCTAGTATTAAACCGCGATTTGATTTTCCAAGAGTGCATCTAATGTGTCGAACTGCGTTTAACGCACTACGAGAAATAATTGAAAGAAGTAATCATTTAAAGCCCGATATATTTAGAGATAGGACAAAAATACCTATTCCCGTTAAACTAGCAATTAGAATAAGATTTATGTCTGGTGCTAGTTTTCACAATCTCATGTTACTATATGGTGTAAGTGAGATTAGTGTCCGCAGATGCTTCAAGAAGTCTAAAACTGCAGTTCTAGATGACATTTCGCTCTCGGGTTTACCAAATCTTAGAAAGGGTCTGCGTTACTTAGAATTTGGGTTAAAGACCTCGCGAAAATTTTCGAATCCTCTTTCTGGCTGTATTGGTGCTTTTGATTGGCTTTGTGTGATTAAGAAAGCCGCCAAATGAGAAGAATTCCAGTTCTTTTTACTGCAGGAAAGGATACTACTCGATTCCTGTACAGGCTTTGGTCGACTCTGACTACCGCTTTCTTGACTTCTCTGCTCTTGCAGTGGGATCTACTAACGATGCATTGGATTTTTCTATATCTTCTTTAGCGCGCTACTAAGATGAGGGAAATATACCTCGGGGCTAAGAAGAGGTTTCTGATGGGGCGTATACGTTATCTAACTTTTGTATTATCCCGTACCCAGGTAAAGATATTGACGCTTCCAAAGACGAACTAAACATTTTCACTTCATCCATGCGATTTCATGTGGAACAAGCGTTTGGCATTCTGACAGGTCGTTGGAAGACATTTCGAAATGGTGAAATCAATTACGGCGTTGAGGACTGTGTCAACATTAATGTTGTAGGGATGATCCTAAACAAATACGTCATGGATTCAATGACGGGAAATAGTTACATTTACAATCCTTAACAAATTAACGCTCTACACAATGATCGGCACTCAAGTATTCAGTCCATTGCGCCTCCAGATCTAGAAACAGACAGGGAGGTAATTCGGGACAAACTACGTGAAGTACTAGTGGAAAGAGGTTTGCTGCGTCCGACGAGAAACCTTTAGGTTCGATGTGTAAGTTAAATCGGATCAGCGTTCACATATGATGAAGCGTTATTAGCATCCTTCTATATGGTTGCCAGGTTTTTCTTTTCCTACGAACGTTTCTTGCTGACGAGTCTTGTTTTCGGTACTTCGCTTGGCGAGCTGGAACGATGCGGCAACAGACTGTTGTGGCGATGGCAGTTATTGTTAAGCGATCGTCATCCGCGAATAAGCCAAAGCGTCGGGCTAAGAGCAAACAAGTTGGGACAATGTTTACGGTATTACATACCTACTCACAGCTCTTTCGATTTTTGGTGATAGCCCCTTAGTGATAGTGGTGGTGGCGTGTTTCTGGATGCGATTAGAGTTTTTCCAGATCCGGACGATGTTTCGTTATCCAGAAGGCGGCCAAAAGCCAGCACATTCTCCGAAAAGAACAATGAGACGCGCCTAAGGAATCATACGATTGCAAACAATCAGCAATTGAAGCAAACAGAGAGCCAACCGAGAGTAGACAATATGTGTTTAAAACTGGAAGATATACAAAACCAAATCCATGCCCCTCTGTTGAGGATTTGCTAACGAAGAATACGGGTTTAAGTCCCATTGCCTTAGGTATTCGCACAGGGGCAGTTCTCATTGGAGCACAGGCAGCGTTCTGAAAAACGACATGACCGGGGGACAAGGTAACAAAACGCGAACGAGTCTGTAATAATTGAAAGGAGATGCCGAAAGCGTCGCAGCAAGTTCAAGGCGAATGGAGTGCGAAACAGGGATGATAGGACTGTTTTCAATGACAAAAGATTGATGCCAAGTTCCCAACGAAGTCTTTCGTGAAACGCAGAGGGTCAGTAAGCTGAAAGGATTCTAAAACGGCGCCAACAAAGCGATTTGAACGCATGGCGCACCTGGATTGGGATTACGAGGTCCCCCATGCTCAACGCCGATAATTCCTCGGCATGCAGACGTAACGTGCGCAACTTCCGCGGTACGGGCAACGGCAGGGAAGATATTTGGAGCGAAGGCGGACGCAAAGTGGATGCCAGAGTTGGCGGCCAGATTGACGGGATCGACGCCGGTTTATTCGAGCCGCATACGGTTGTATGAGCTCGTAACGTCTGACGTCTGTTGCCAGCGCACCTTGTCGCACATCCTGTTTGCCATCGCGTACATTCGCAGCTGCAGCTGCTGCCACGAGATGTCTATCAAGTTGTAGATGGAACTGCACTCTACAAAGTTTCTTTTGCTTAGAAATGGCTTGTGTTTGCACATGGAGCATAGTTTTGGCGGGATTAACACGTCGGTGCGACTTAAGCTGCGTACGGCAACGGCGCTGCACTCAGTTGCAGAACGATGAGAGAAAGCGTCTGGGTGAACATTTCGGCGGCACGTTGAAAGGATTGGAAGATGCGGTGCTTCTGGGGGGGTGCATGAAAATTGAGATTGGTTTCATTATAAAGGCAGTCGATCAAGTTGCTTGCAACGAGCCAGAGTCATGCAAGTGACAGAGCAAGCCACTTAAGACCGAGATCGCTGTTGGACGGCTTTGCATCGGGCACCTGCTGGAGCGAAAGCATGGAAGACGGTGCGCCAGTGGAGGTGAAGGTGTATGCGGTGGAAAACGAGCGCCAAACACGAGCGTGACGCGCAAGCGCCGGCAAGCGGATCATTGCGGCAGGCGCGCGGCAGAGATGACGACACCACACACAATTTCATTTCGAGTTGCGCCATTCTTTCTCTTGGTAAAGCGAAACGAGGCGATGCGATGTGGATGCGTGAAATGCGAATCGAAAGCTGTGTAGATAGCTCTCTTTTTGGTTAGAATTGGGGGCGGGGGGACCAGGGGGCTTCCGAAGGGCGCTGGGTCAAGCCAGGGCGAGGAGGCGGTAACGTCGTCTACCAGCAGCAACACAGCGCCGTGTGTTTTTAAACCGAAGATTCTTCGCTGGTGGTGGCGCTTGTCGGCGTCGTCGCGCGCGATGGGGCGCCGCTGGAGCACGTCAACCTACGCTTTATAATTTGGCGCCCCGTCCGCACCCTATAAGCATCACCACGCCCCTAAATCCCAAGCAATGCCTTCCTCGCGCGCTGACGACGACAATGGCCACTGGGACCTCGATAATCAGCCCTCCGACCTCTCCAAGGCCTCCTCATTGGCCGCGACCCCACTGGTGGCAACTCCTGGAAGCATTCTCTTGTCAGAGTCCTCACGCAAAGCCGTGGGATAGTACGGCCACAGATTCAAATATTGTACGTCAGCATATGGTTCCCTGCAGTACTACCTTGGTGAAGACAGAAAAAATTGGTATTGCTCCGGAGAATGTATTTCCTTTTTGGGATTGGGTTGGTGGAAGATATTCCGTCTGCTCCTCAGTTTGTGCACTACCATTGAGTCTTGTCTATGGATACAATGTGTTCGAAAAGTTCCTCAGCGGTGCCCGTAGCATCGATAAGCATCATTCAAGCGTTGCCTTTTTCCTTTTCGTCAGATTGTCGTGTTGTACTTCAAGTTCCATGACGATCGCGCTCTCCCTGCCGTGTTTCTTTTCCATGCTCTCTGTGCATACGAATGAAAAGGTCACTTCCCCAATTTCAATGTCGTGTTCGTCACTACTCACGGTGCTGTTATTTACCAATGTACCCCTTTTTTCTTTTCGTTGCTTCGCTAGCAGATCGCTGAGTGCTTCTTGCACTGCTCGAGATTTTTCTTGTTAAGACGTGCAGCCCACTCAGCTTCTTTCTTTCGCAACTCTTCTTGTCGTCTTCTTTCAGCTTCTTTCGCCTCCCTCCTCACGTTTTCAGGCGCCACCGCCCCTTTTTTGCTTGGGAGGCTGCGAGTGCGGCCTCTTCTCCCGCTGCCTTGCGTCGTTTTCCTTCATTCTCACGCTGTCGCTCACTCTCGCGACGTTTTTTCTCCTTCTCACGAGCGATATGTGTTTCATTTTCAATGATCTATGAGCTTATATCATCCGATAGTCTCCTTGCTGTATCGTTCAACCCGCTACCTGGCTAGTTGTACTTCATGCAGTTCTGAAAGATCAAGCGCAAGTCTTTTGCCATAGCTTTGCAATCGAATGCATAGGAATCGTTTTTCTTATCGTGGAGGATATGCTTGTTGCCTTGCATGCTTCTCTTGACGGTTCCCAGGTCCATTGGATGCTTGATTGTATCCAGATAGCCGGTAACATCCTCTAGGCTCCAAAGTGTGAGAACGGGATCGGAAAAGTCCTGACATTCCGGGTATTGCAAGAGTTAGAGTAACATGCTTTCATAGAAAGCCCAATGTGCGATGCTGCGCACAGCACGTGCAGATGTGAGGGATTCGCGTTCGGGGCGCTTACGTTTCTTGTTGGGGCGGTTTGAGGAAGGGGCCATGTCCATTCCCTTCCCCTGCTCAATCAGATCTTCATCGTCTTTTGGCGGGGAGGTTGTGGGAGGAGAAACGACGGGCCTTCTGGTTTCGCGCCATATCGCTCTGGGTGGAAGGAAGAAAAGAAGGTTGAGAAGCTGAGAGAACGATGGGAAAAGTTGCACAAATAAAAGAGGCGGGAGGGGTGGGGATGGCTTTGACAAATCCGCCTGCTGGAATGTGACAAGACATGATGTCTCTCTCGTGCTCAAAAACAAAAGAATGCAAAAGGCCCATCGCACAGAAGTAGGAACAAAATCTTTCGTACAACCTGAATTCGACGCATGCGAAAGGATAATTGTTTCTTGAAGTGTCGTTGTCTCCGGTGTCGTTATAAGGAGCGAAAGTCGTCACAAAACAGGAGAAAGAAACGTACCGTGAAAGGTTCTCGATCGTTCTGGACAAATCCAATCATGGACAACATACGCACAAGTCTCAAGTGCGCTGCGTTAACCGGTACTGACGAAAGGGAAGAAATGAAGAGTCAGCAAAAGATAACGGCTATACATTTACGCTAATGAAAATTCCAGCTCAAACATGATTCTAGTCTTTTTTCTTGGTGACGGGCAGTTCCTGCAACATAAGATCAAGAACAGTTTTAAATGCCCAGTACACATTGTGTAGTTATTCAACATGACAATCATCCTTGTTCGCAACCCTCGCTTTCAGATACCTTTCGTAGGCCTCTTCCATTATTTTACTCAGCTCGTTTATCCGATTCGAGATCTGCAATGTAGACTTCGAAGAATTTCGCAACGCTTGAGTGGAACTTTTGCGAGCTCGTCGGCGTTCTTCAAGATTCTTATCCCTTCCCTCCAGCATTTGCTGTTGTAAAATGATATGCTGCTTCTGCATTGCGTTAAATTCGTTCATCGATGTTCCAAGCTCCGAGAGAGTGCTTTGAATTTTGTTGTCGCTGCCACTGCGGTTCGAAAGCAGTTTGCTCGAAATAGAAAGTTTACCCAAACTTGCTCGCCATTTTACTCCACTCTCGTCTTGAAGCCTCTGTCGGATGCCTAGACTTCCCCCCGCATTATTAGGGATGTTTCGTGAAATGAAGCGCGCGACCACCTTATATGTATCCTCATAGTTGAGGCCAAACACAATAAACGTTAGATATGTACGACTTCCAACAGCTAAAAGGAGATTGAGGCGTTGGTTATTGTGGCAGTATTCTTTGAAAGGGATCTCACAATTATTGCCGCTGACGTCGTACTTAGACAGCGTAAACTTCCATGCGCTTTTACCTTCTCTCATTATCTGACATAAATTATTTCCAGATCTTCGATTTAATGGAGGACAACTCGGATCGGGATAATCAAATGGTGGATCAAAGGAGTAAGTAGGACAAAAATCCAAGTTATTGAACCGATCCGCCAGTAGATTCCAAAGATCAGGGAGTTTCAATCTAGCGTCTTGAGCTTCACCTGACGGTGCCCTCGAACTCCTCTCCACCGTTCGTTTGGACAGAACACCATCTCGCAGCATTAGAAGCAACCTGGCGAAATCTTCCTCCGAGAAATCCATTGAATCTTCTTTCCTGTTCTTCTCAAAATCCTTCAATAGAGATGCCGCTTTAGAAACAACCAGGGTGTTGGAAATTTAACGACCGAATTTAGTATTCTCCGCAACACCAGTAATCGCTCGCAATAGGTCTGTAACACCAGGCGGAGGTTTACACGACAGACAGTCTATTGTGCGCATGTAGTTGCGACAATCATTCAGTGCAATACTAAGTAGAAGCGAAAGTGACATAATATTCCGGCGAACTTCGGTGTGAATGTGGAGCATCAATCGAGCGACGGAAACGGGCTTCGAGCCAGAAAGATTACGCTGAACCTCGCCGTCGACGGTCTGAAGTACCTTGGTCGTCCGAGACGAAAGGTAGTCGTAGGAAAACGCGAGCTCTATTTCCAGACTTTAAAGGTCAAGGGACTGAAATCTTTCTCCATCATGATTGAGCTGAACTGTATCCTCTGCAAGTACCACGTTCGGTTCACCTGCACTTGGTAAAGACTTTTGTGATGGGGGTTTGTATGGTGAGAGAGGAGCAATCTCTTCCTGGACGAGCTGCGGGAACATCTGAAAACGCGATTGAAAAAGAGCGCGAGTAGAAGTTAGTACAAAAAGACATGATTGCAACTGATCGCGAGTAGAAGTTAGTGGAAGAAGAGACGCTGGCGAGGAATGTAGAGGGGTAACGTTCAAAACTGTGCGGACAGGATGCGTAGTCCCAAAGGCAAACGTGTGGTTTTATACTGTCGCAGGAAATAATATCTGCACGTGGCTTGCGAACCGAAACGTTTGGATGGAGTATCCGATAAAGGAAGAATATGCAGTATTTTTCCTATCGTCTCTTACATCCTGACAAACTTCTGCTGGGAGACCGGCGCTTTAGAGGCGCCGATATCCCAGCAATCCGCTCGGGATGCCGAGGACTTTGTAACGGCAGAAACTCAAGATATTTGGATCATGCCTGATTTTTTGCCATGCTCACGAGCGCCCTGATGTGTCAGCCACTCACTACACCTTGAGAGCATATCCACCCTCGTTCAACGCCCTAATTATGCTTGAGAATTGTAGAGGACTTGCTATCTTCACCTGAACAACAATTTTTTGCGCTCGCTTGTTGCTTGTGACTTACTGTTATAATCATGTGCAGTTTGTTAATATCCGTGCAACTCCTGCAAGGCGAAGGCGCAGCACGACACACGCATCATTATGTGTACAATGCAGTTTGCTCCGTAGCTTGCACTGAACCAAATAAAATGTACGGGTGCCGACAGTGGTCACACCCACCGTGAGAAAAGCCGAAGAGAGGGAGGCTCCAGCGCTCCAGTTCCAACACACTTTGACAATGTATGTTTTTAAATTGGGTTTTGTGAAGAAGCAACGATAACGATTAAGCCCTGTAAGCCGCCGGGCCCTGAGGGAACTGACAGATGCCACATGAACTGGACGACATCAGCTGGACTGATTTAGATTATTTATTTATTTTAATAAGTGTAACAGATTAGCATTACATTGCCAGGGAGATCCCAGTGCCTTGCCGGTACTATTTACTTGGCTTGAGTGGCGCTTCTCCCTTAGAGTAAGGTAGGAACCGTTAGGATACTAAATAACCCCCTTTGGTATATTAGTGCCACCCATTGGTCTTCAACCCATCGATTCCGTAGCTCTAACCTGTATGACTGTAGAGCAATCCCAGATGGGGAAATACCTCTCGGGTGTTCGAGTCCCGCTCTCGTGAAGAGGGGTTACTCAGCGAACAAGCCTTCGGGCCACCGATGCGTGGGTGTAAGACCAAGGTGGTTCAGGCAATACCTACGAAGGTGATGAACCCAGAAAAACGGGGAAGAATCAAAGGGGGATCCAAGGACAAGGATATTCCGCGGACAACGGCAAAGTATAGAGCGAAAGTGTGGGGCGAAATAGGACGCACGAGCAAGCTTACAGACCTATGAAAGGGGTATCCACACTGGATAAGCGAAGTAAAGACGGGTAAAACCAAACCTATACAGGGGTGGTGTGCAGACCTAAACACAGGAACACCAAGGAAAGAAAGAAACACATCTATAAAAATGGTACAGTGACGCCTGAGCTTCTCAAGTGGATAGATTAGCCAAACCGGTCGCACATCGTCACGTTAAGAGACAGAGACTCGCGTAGGCGACATAATCTAGAGCCAAGCACTCGGTTACCATTTACTCGGTGGTAGCGACGGCGGTGAAGCCATCGCTTGAGTCTATTCTAGACAGTGAACTACAAGTGTAGACTATAGTAGTGCAAACCAATCCTGGTCCATACACGTATCATGCGTGTGACCCCAGCCTTGCACGTCCATCCGTTTACTACGGTGCTACTGTAGAGACTTAACTAACATACTTTCTAGGGAGTCTAAAATACTAAAAACTAATATTAATCAAAAAATCGTTGACGTGGTCCCCGATATATCGGACGCCATATGAATGGTGCCCCGACCAGTTATACGCGCACGCGTTGCTCTATATCTCCCCCTCCTTAAAGATGGAGTACGGGGGAAACATCGCCATCCGAAGCGACGTACGAACAGGGTAAAAACAGTCCTTCCATCATGGGTGTCACCGATGTTCCGGTTCCTCGTAAGAAGCTCTCATCTGACTCACTCAGCCCGAGTAAGGCCAGCATCTCCTCTTCTGCTAAATCTCAGCCTTCTCAACCCTTTCCAAACGGAATGAATCCCTTTTCGGACAACAACGATCAACTCCCTACTGGTGCGCCGAGCTCCGCGGGATCACAATACCAAAGTGGTTTCCTATCAACTTCGCTTCCTCAGGGTATTTCGCAACCTTGCGTGAACCACCTCGTCGATGCTTCCGTGTGGAATTCCCCTCAAGCGATGCTCGTCTCAGCAAATGAATCTGGTTGGATACCGCGCGAATCGCTGGTGGTTCTAGATCCTTTTCAGGACAATTTCCTCTATTCCAGAGCCCCCTGGTTCCATCCCACTTTGGTTCTCAACATTCAGCTGATCGACTCCTATTTGGAGGATTAGTATCTTCCGGGTGAGCTTCCGGTTCATATTGTCCGTTCTTTCGATTGGAGGACCAGCATCGCGGTTGACCATAATATGCTCCTACGCAGGAGAGATGAAAGTCTCGATGATGCGAGGTCCAGTATGGCGCGTCTGGCCTATCAGCTACTCAAACGTACCTTTGGTGACTCTCCCGTACCGTCGGAGTACAACTTTGATGTTCCCTTCTACCGAACTCGCGGCGAAGTATCCTATGGGGATAACCTAGCTGACTATCCGGAAGCGGAGTACCAAGGTCCTGGTGTTCACACGCTTTCTCCACACATGACGTGTTGGAGCACACCGATTCTCCCAGCGGAATTTCGATATGTATCGAGGCAATCTGAGACATCCTTTTGTCAGATGATCAGCTTCGAGCAAAAAGCTCGTTCCAGACTCTTGTGTTTCGTACCGTATCCGAACGTTGAGGTTGAACGCCTTCATCCGCGTTTCCTTCGGGGGAAGTACGTACCATTTCCCAGATTGTGGAATCAGGTCGAATTACCCCGCGTGTGTTACGCAGAACTTCCTGCGTGCCTTACCTAGATAGGTTCACTGTTGGTAGCCGATGAGCACTCGGGATACTGGAACTTGGTTCTGGCCGAATGAGCGACCCGCATTGCGGTATTCATCCTTTGGGAGGCCTATGATCAGAACCGATTGTGGTATCTTCCGATGGCGCTTCGGTCAACCATTCGAGCACTTAATCTCTACCCAGCGTTGGGCTCTGACGAGAATTGTCGTGAAACTCATTATTTACTGAATGTCATCGACAGTGTCGATTGGGATACTGTCCCTCCTCTGAACCGCGCTCGCGGACAAGCTTCTACGTATGGTCGGTCTCCGGGACGCCGGCATCCAGGTGCTGGTGACTTTGTGTACTACGACCCATAGGAGGGTGTGGTTACAACCGCTGCCCATGCGGGTGTGTTGCGCCAACTGACTCGGTGCATCCCAGCAGGACATCCAACTGGATTTGTATACTCTGACACCGCTCCGATTACCATCGATACCGATGATCCAAACGTGGATAACGAGGATGTTGTGGCCTCTGAAGGGACCGTTCCTATGGTAGTAACCGGTCCGAGTGGCGATACGGATGCACCGGCAGGTTCGAGATTTACGACGCTCGCACTGAGTCCGGTTGATCCGCAAGTTGCGGCGATGCGCCTTCATCTCCAACCCATTGGTGTGGAAGTCCCTCTCAACATAGTTGATATGGGAGAGCTTCTAGCCATTGCGGCGCAGAGCTATCAACCAAATTCTGGTGCCTCCCATAGTGGTGGGGCTGGTCCTTGGACTGGGGCGTAGTTGTCCCAAAGGGAAACAGACTCCCCTACATCTAGTGGATAGGTGACTTGAGTAGTTGTAAACATCATCTTTTCATAATAACTTCTGTGCTTCTCGACTTCTTTGGTTTCTGGAATTCTTCGACTTCTTTGACTTCTCGAATTCTCGACTTCCCGACTTCTTTTCCGTTTCGGTTTACCCAACTTGGGCACAATCCAAGTTTCGAGGTAACGATGTTTGTGTCCTCAGCAGGATCATATCCATACGATTGGATTGGATATCGGTAGTCTCCAATTGGAGTGATTTCGTGACGAATAACGTGATCCACCACAGTCTCCTCTGGGTATGCCTCGGGTATTTCCGTCTTCATGACGTATTCGGGTCTATAGATCCTTTGTAGGACTCAAAACGGTTTAGGAGCAAGCCTCAAGTGAGGGATTCCAACTTTGGAACGTGTTCGGATCACTCATGACTTCGTCGAGAACCGTGGTGACGGCGTAATTGTAACTTTTGCTATAAGCGACCAAGTCGATCTCCTCCTGGTTCTTCGTAAAGCTCTCGTAAATTCAAGTTAGTCCAGAATAGATCCACGGGGATTAGACTTCAAACTGATGAGCGGTGTCTTCCACAAAACAGCGGAGTGTCGTTTGCGATCGACCAATCCGTCATGGCGGGAAATCTCGTGCTTCACACTCCCTGTACAGAGCAGTGGAACACCCAGAGAGTCATAGGGACTCTAATTGGCTTGTAATAAACTTGCCCCGTGCCACGGCACTGAGTTTCAGCGAGGTTGTAGTGTACGGTACCATCCAGGGTATCTTTTCTGCACTGTCACGTCAGAGATCCGTTTGATGACGGTTTGCGGCTGACGCGGGTGTGGCATAACGTCTCGACGTGGTACTGTGTAGTGCGCCGTTGTTTTGCAGCGTTGTGCTGTACAGTACCTGTGACTTCAGCTCTGCAGCAGTACCAACCTGGTTCGATTCATGAAATTCCTTCATCTCTCTTTGCAATGGCAATCCTCTTCTCTTCTACGCTTCTGCGATTCCATTCAGGTGCAGGTTTTCCATCTATGGAGTGGTCAGCCATCGCCAACTTGCGAGTAATTGTATGTCCATCTGTGGGATTCTCCCGGGAATCGCCGGACAATTATCTGTAGCACCTTCTTCTGTAGCCTCCCCTTCCTGAGGCGGGATCACAGAAGTCGTGATTACCTGAGTAGGTGGGTTCAGCCTATTGAAAATAGTCGGGGTTATCCGAGATCCCTTCGTTGATTTGCAAGAGCTTGTAATGACCGTTTCCAAACGCTTTGGTAGGTCAGACAAGCCGCGGGTTATGTATGGGAGAATCTCTGGTCCCAAAGGCGAACTGTCCGTTGAGGATTGCCCATCACCGGAGAAGGTAGTAGGTTGTAGTACGACTTCCGTTGTTAACGGTGGGGCTCTGGTCATTCTATCAAGAGAAAGCCGTTGGTGACGTTTGTCAACTTCCAATACCACTATAGTCTGATCGATTGAGATGACTCGGTAAGGTCCGTCCGCAATCGGTGAGAGTTTGTGCCGTTTATCCTTTTCGGGATTGTAGTATTCCTTACGTACGAATACAAAATGGTTAACCGCTATCTGAGGTAGAGCCTTGCGGATTCGATCATCAAAATTACGCTTATAAGCGGCTTGGGCCTTTTCCATTGCTCTCTGGGAAATTAGCATCATTGTTTTCAACCATTCCTTCCAGGATTCTCGATATAACTTCGGTGAGGGGAACGCGGAGAGCGTCGGTTGAGCCTGAATAGCCATTGGTGGTGGTGTGCGAGATAATACCAACTCATATGGTGAAAGTGAAGTAATTCGATGCACCTGGGTGTTATATGCATACGTTACCGCGTTGGTATACAAATCCCATTGCTTGGGGTGATCCACGACATGGAATCGTAACGCGTTCAGAAATGTACCGTTAAACCGTTCTACCTGACCATTCGTTTGCCGATGATTGGTTGTAGTAAACAGGTTCCTTATTTCGATTATTCGACACACGTCTTGAAAGAATTTGACGTAAACCTTGAGCCATTATCTAAGATCAGATGTACGGGTGGACCGTAGACGAAGATCTAGTGAGTTTCAAAGGCCTGTGCCACAGTATAAGCTGTAATCAGTTTAAGCGGTACTGTCCTGACGAGCTTTGAAAAGCGGTCTGTCATCACCAACAGATATCGATTTCCTCTAGAAGTCCTGATGAGTTCACCTAGAACGTCGATAGACACGAATTCCAAGGGCGCCCGTGCCGGAAATAGCTTCAACTTCTTCGAGTGATTACGTAACTTCACGTCATTTTTCGCGCACTCCGTACAAGAACGGCGTACTTCATAACAGTCAAATGCCATAGCAGGCCAGTAGAAATCTATTCTAAGGATCAAGTACATTTTCTTCCTCCAGGATGGGAACTCAACTTCTAGTAGTGTGAAAGATGGAGTACCCTTTGCTATAAGGAATCGGTAACCACAAGTTGGGGGTTAAATTCGACATTTCGAGCCAGATATCCCTGGTCATCTGTCCCAAAGGGAATTGTTGCTCCTCCATTGAGGCGAAAACGGATCTGTGTACAGAAAGCATCCATTTGTTGTTCTCGGATCATCTCTTCAGGAGATATTGGCACGAATGAACCCGTCAGGGGCTCCGAAGGTTCGGCATCCAGTATATCGTCACATACGTCATCCGATGTTATTTCGGCGCTGCCGTCAGTTTCTCCTACTGCAAAGCAGGAAATCTCGAGATCGTCGATAGGTTTTGTCTCCCCAGAGGATCCCAAGCGGGATAGCGCATCTGCTTGCGTGTTCAGAGTACCCTTCTTGTAAAAAATATCGAAGTCAAACTCCGCCAATCGGAGGCGCCAACGCATGAGGCGTCCCGAGGGTTCGGTTATTTCCATAAGCCAACGATTGGCTGAGTGGTCAGTGTGTACCTTGAAATGGTTACCCATAAGATATGGTCGGAGCGTCTCTAGTGCCCAAACGATCGCGAGACACTCCTTCTATGAGACCGAGTTTTTACGTTCATGAACGTTCAGACTGCTGGATCAGTATCCTATTGGATGTCGTTCACCTTCTGTAGAGGTATGAAATAGTGCACAACCGACTTGGTCTTGGCTCGCATCCGTATCAACTTCAAACGGAAGTCCAAGGGTTGGAAGCACTAATATTGGCGGAGACGTCACAGCTCCACAAGGATATTGAAAGCAGACGCTTGTGCGTCTGCGAATGGTTCCAGTTCAACTGGTCTTCATTTCCGAAGGAGCTCATTTAGAGGAGTCGCAACATCAGCAAATTTCGGAATAAACCTGCGATACATATTACAAAAGCCCAGAAATGATAAGGGTTCCGTTTGATTCGTTGGACATTTCGCTTCCTTCAAGGACTTGACTCCAACTTCATCGATTAATAGCCGTCCAGGTCGGATTATATGTCCAAGATATTTGACCGAATCGGTAAAGAACTTACACTTCTTCGGCTTCAATGTTATTCCTGCGTCGCGCAGTGTCCTCATGACATCCTTAACATGGAAGAGATTCTCGTCCATGTTGTCGGAGAATACGATGAAATCGTCCAAATATATAAAAGTTGTTTTCCACTTAAAGCGGGCTAATAAGATATCTATCGCACGTTGAAATGTTGCAGGGGCATTCGTTAAGCCAAACGGCAATCGGTTGAACCGATACAAGCCTTGATGGCAGACAAAAGCCGTTTTATCACGAGCCTCTTTTCGAACAGGAACTTGCCAATAACCCCAATTCGCATCAAGGGTGGTGAAAACAGTCGCGTTTCCAAGCGGATCGATATATTCATCCATCCGAGGGATCGGGTATACACCTTTCAATTTAAATGCGTTCAAGCGTCGATAATCAATAGAAAATCGCCACGATCCATCTGCTTTCGGAGCTAAGACGACAGGTGACGCCCAAGGCGATTGAGTTGGTTTTATAACGCCTGCGCGTAGCATCTTCTCAACCTGAGTCTGCTCTTCTTGCCGAGCCTTCGGTCCAGCTCTGTAAGGGTGCTGCGCGATCGGCCGAGTATTTGGAAGCAAGTCAATACGGTGTTCCGTGATTCCTATTGTTCCAACGGAACCATCCCACACAGGGGTAAATTCCTTCAACATTTCTCTTAACTTCTCACGATGAGCTTCTGGGACATACTCCAGATCTAAATTTGTCAACTCCTTCATAGGATCAACATCATCTGTCCCAGGCAGCGAAGCCTCCTGTTCCAACCCTTTCGGTTGTGTATCCGAATATTGGAACTCGGGCTCTACACTTGCAGTGTAAGATCATCATCCTCCTCCCCCTCCTTAGGTTCGAGGACTCCGAGAACATCGGTAACCGGTATCTTCGTCGGGACGATAGTTGCTGGGTGTTGGAGTACTGAGCCCAGTGTTTGATTCTTCGTTAACCATTGATTGGTTTTATCGAAGTTGGCCACGAGAACCTTGAAAAGAGTGTCGGGTTCGATTAGAACGAGACAATTTTCCATAGCGAGTTGATGCTTGGTATACAAAGAGGCCAAAGGTTGCACAATATGTAGCCCATGTTGTCGGGATGTCACTGTAATCCATACTTGTGATTCTGTGGGCACCGTAATCGATTTCGCAACCTTGAGACGCGTTGAGCGGGGATCCTTGTCAGGAGATTCCTGGGCAACCGGTAACTTTCGTGACGCCCGCTTCAGCGGTTTCCTTACGATAGGAATCGTGGATCCCTCATCCATCACAACGGTTCTGGTTCTGGGACGAATTGCTTCAACAAATCGATCACAAAAATCACAACCCAGTATCACGGGTGCAGCGAGGGAGTCGCAGACCAAGTCCAACTGAACCAAATAGGTACCCAATCGCACTGCGAGAGATATTTTTCCAATCGTCTGGAGCGGATTATTATTCGCGTCGGCGATATCCATTCCTGGACCATAGAAAAAATTATTCCGAAGTTTCGACGGTATGGTATCAGCATTGATCAAGTTTGGCGCGGCTCTTGTATCCAAAACAGATAACTGCCTAACCATGAACTAGGGTGATAGGCCAAGGTCTGCATACACCTTGCAGTTACGCTTGGCCATCACAAGGACTCTATCCGGAGAACGAGGATTCATAAATCGTATCCACAGACGACGAAGAACAGCCAGGTGTTCCGAGTCAACATCGGTTTTAGCCATATTCCTTGTAAGGATTGAGGACTGGGGAGTGAAGCGGTGACGCCTCGGGCGTCTTCAACATCAACTTAGAAGACTCCCCTCCATCAAGGGAGACTCCCATGTCTAGTTTTCTGGGTTCGAAGCTTCCGAAACAAGCGGTCGACCTCCATCCAGGGAAACTGACGGATTACCACGGTTGGGTACGATGTTCTGGGTCTGCTGACCAGCGTTCGACGTTTCGATTACCGGACGAGGTAGGACCGTTGTCGACGGACCAAAATTAGATTTGGCTCGAAGATACGACCGATTCGGAACTCGGGCTTGATCTGAAGGCGATAGAAACTCGTACTGAGTGACAACAGACGGCATCTCCCTCAAGGTCAACGTGCAACGTGGCGCGATATGACCGATCCGGTAACAGAGATGACAAATAGGTGCACTCAACGCATTAAACGGCGGGCGAACATTCACGTCCGTCCGTGGGTGTGGTTTTGTGTCCCTCCATTCGGGACAAGTTGTACGAATTGCGTTTGTCGCGTGAGCGAAATGAGCTGCGGTAACTCTTGTGCCACCAAATAAGGCTGGGTCAACTTCACAGATTTCAACAGAAGTAGACGGCAAGTCCGTAGTGGCCATCGAATAATTATCATTCCCAATAAAATGGACGTTATCGTGGTCCGTTGAAACGGGTCCTCTGTTTAAGAGTGAAAGAGACGGTGAAGAAACTTCGGCTTGAAGAACCTTGGACAGACCAAGTCCAGTAGGTTGTCGGGCACGGAGTGAATTTCCATCACATTGGGCGTACTGTACCAGTTCCAAGTAGGAAATCATCCGTTTTTCTTTATGGCGTCGCGCAATAAGCGCTCTTATGGCAGGATCACGTCCATCAACAAACATTGTACACCGCTCGGACGCGGAATACACATTAACACATCGGTGAAACGCCTTAATCAAACTAGTTGAATAGACCGCTTCGGTTTCACCAGGCTTCTGATTCGTATCGCGGAGAGCGAGGATTGCATCCTGAATCGCGTTACCAGCGGCTTATGACCTCTAAAGGTATTGAACGGCTTCGGGCCAACAGGTAACTCCTCTTTGCGTGGCTCTTGAGGATCTTCGAACTGAGTTGTGCTGATCTTCAGCCATTCCGTTAAGGAAATACGGTAGGGCAATGTAAGCTTGAGCCTCGTTCATTTGGAGGATGTCAGCTTCCTGAACGAATCTTGCAAGAATGTCAAGTATTAGAATAGGATGTTTACCATTGAATTCCTGCGAACGCAGTGCAAGAAAAATTCTTTTGATACAGTCCTTGACCTTTCCAGTGCCCTGGGGTGTGCGACTCGACAAGGAATCGTCCAGCCAATAATAACGGTACGAAAGTAGCTTGCGGTATAATGGATTCGTCGGCTTCAGATCCTTCAATCCAAGGTGACGGCGACCCTTCTCGCGGTAGCGAATTACTCCTCGGGTTGTGCGGGTAGACTTCAAACGTTTCATCCGAGAATTTCGGTGGTGATTATCTTCTTCTGAGGAGTCAGAGGACGATTACGCAGAGTGACGGTTAGAATCTGAACTAGATGAAACCGAACTATAATTTACCTCCTTTTTGGAATGAAGACGACTTCATTTCTTCTCGAATCCAATCGAATGAACTGACTTGGCAATTTCATCCGCCTTGGCAGCAACTTCTTCATACAATCGGATTGTCAATTCAAGCGTGTCCAAACGACCTTGGAGTCGTTGTACATTAGCGCAGACGTCTTCAATGTTGTCTGTAGATTGCTTTTTAAAAGTTCCGGAACACCCAGACATTCCAAAATGGAGTTACCATCTCTTCGAAGGACCCAAATTTCTCCTGAAACATCCCGAACATGGGCGTCATCCACAATACGACGGAGTTTGATAACCTCTTGTAACAGATAAATATGAGCGATATTTGAAATGTGCAAAGGCGAGTCCATTTTTTGGTACTCAGTCGAGTCAATGATTCGGTTTACCGCTGATGGTGTTTCAACCATTAGTTGTGGTACTGAAGAGGCGACCAATTGAGGTTTAGAAGCGGCTTAGGGCGCTCCACGAGCTTCAATATCAGTTTGATCAGCAATTAATTCCTCCGGGGCGGACATCGGCGAGGGCGGTTCAGCATGTGCTGTACTGCCTGCCGCTCGTGCGGAGCCCTTCGTTGACGTGGGGGCAGGCTGTGACATACTGTAAACAGTGAAACCCCAACTCCATCAAAAACACAACAACCAGTGAAGGCCCGGTTAAAGGTAGGATCAGATCTTAAGGCTTTTTTTGAATCTTGTCTGCATCGTTCGTAATGAAACTTGCAAAAAAGTTTTTTCGTAA
The DNA here is from genome assembly GCA_030374765.1 of Agarophyton chilense. Taxonomy (NCBI): domain Eukaryota; phylum Rhodophyta; class Florideophyceae; order Gracilariales; family Gracilariaceae; genus Agarophyton; species Agarophyton chilense. Next base: position 221,784 of record JARGXX010000095.1, on the reverse strand, counting down.
TGGTTTTTAGAACATATGAAGCATCTCTATCTTCCATTCCGGAACGAAGACATAGATCTTCACCGAAAATGTTTAGCACATCTTTAGATTATATTGAAATCTTGTAAAGAGGTAAATTGAGTGACGTATATTAGGAATTTGCAGTGACGTGAGTTTTTTGTCCATCAGTCTGACGTAATTTTGAGCAAATGAAACAAACAGTTTCAGGGCTACATTTTTTTGAACTTTATCTCTCTATTTCCTCAAACAGGCCCCTAACTTACGACCCTGATTTTTCAAGACAATTGCTGACCTACTAATGGGGTTTTCCCGGCAAGATGAGCATAGCAAGAATAATCCTGTACTTTTTACAGCAAAAGGATTTTGGAAAGGATAGGTTTGGTTATCTGCTCTGCATTAGACTTGTTTGGAACTTGGATTTTGAACCACTTGGCGCAGTATTATTTCCGTTGTACCCATGTTCTCTGAACACCAAATATTTTAGGCTGGAGATATATGATGAGCAAAACAACGGTGGAAATTTTCGACTTTGCGCATTGACCGACGCGACAAAAGATGTTCCGCCGCAAGGTAAGGCTTCAACTTCTGAGTTCGTCGGTTACTGCTGTAGAACAACAACGAAAAAATGGCCATTCGACTGACCCCTCAGTTTTTTTATTCCCAGCATTTCGGGGGATTTCCAAAAATTTCTGGAATCTCACCGTCTGACTAAGCCCCCAAAACCTCAAAACTCACGGTTTGAGCGACCCCTAAAATCGTGGACAATGGACATTTTTTGTTTTTGTCCTTGTCCAGTAGAAACCCCGCACAGACTGTTGGTCGACCTCTGTTCAGAACGGGCCTGAACAGATGTGCCCGAGGTGTGTCGGATGCAATGCTTCGTTTCGCTTTCCAACATCCTGCTCAAGAGAAAAGCTTTTGTCTTGTAAAAGATACATGCCATGTATCGGTTATGGTTTCGGTGCCTCGTGATATGTTTTTTCTGGATGGCCAGCCCTGGATGCGGTAGAGTATGGGATGAACTATGTTCTGAAGGCAGCCAATGCGCTACAATGCTCAATAACTACGCTAATTTGGTGAAGGGCGACGGATGTACTTCGTTCTATACCACTGGAAAATGTTCACGGATCTGCACTTTTTCCCTCAAGTCCCTGATCAACAGAAATTCATGGTCAAAGTGTTCGCAAAGATGTGATTGGTCTTCCGCGATAGTGGACGGAGCGAAGTCCTGGCTGGCTATGTGTCTTGCAAATCCAGCGTCTGATGTATTTGAATCTGAAGAGAATTCTAAGACAACCGTAAATCATAGTTTGCGCAACGAACCATCGACGAAACTTTCGGATAACCTTGGTGGCTCCCTGTCGCTGAAAACAAAAGGCCCAAGATCCTCAATCATCCCTTATGTTATGATTCTTGCAATTGCCACTGGGCTTGCACTATCTTTTCACCCTAAACTCAAACAAAAGGCTCACAATTCTTTTGTTTTGCTTAGTGGAAGACTTCGGCGCTTGAAAGAGAAGTACCAAAATCGAACTGCTACGGGAAGAGGGCCATTGGATCTTGGAACTGATATGAAGGAACTACGAACTTTGCATCGGGGAGCACGAAGACACCTGAAGTCTTTAAGATCAGTGCTTGACTGAAGGGACTCATCTACTGAAACGTCAAATCCCTGATTGCGAAGCCTTTCTGTTGGAAGCAAGTCGCTTGAGGGTAAGATTATCACTTCTCTCTTCAGAAGTATTTTTCAGCAACATGCGATGCGAATTTATTGTGCAAACACAAAAACAGCTCATCTTGAAGGTTTATGATCACCTTGGTCGAAGAGCTTGTGGCAACCTTGGATAATGAGTGACGGAGACATCATAAGCTGTAGATTCTTTACTGTACAAGAGCACATAGGCAATGTAGCATATTATGTGCAAGTACGTTCGGGACGAGTCTTTCTCGCTGAAACCATATTCCGTAGGAGGGCAAAGGTTTCCTTTCTCATTCCTCTCTTCGAGATCGACATCTCTCATGGTCGCCAAGTCGTCAGTTTTCAACTTGTCGTTTTTCGTAGGACCGCAGAACCGAAAAATATGTGGGATTGTTGACGGAAGTGCGGTCTAGGAACCTCGAGATTGGAACTACTGTACACATTTGAGCTTTTCAGCGGCATCTATGAAAGCATTTCTGTAGCCGCAAGCCTCTCATCACGCTCTCTTCCCTGGCAGTCGCGGGCCTCGAGAGCGGAATCTATATCGCTTATTTCCGTTTGCAAAGAAATAGCGCTTTGCAATGTACAGTCCAAGACTTAGTATACCAAGAGAAGCCCAAGCTCCTGTCCATCCCGTCAGAAATCGGAAGCGAGAGTCGTCATCATCTGTGTCAGAATTTTTGTGATCGACTTGCTTTTTAAGGTCAACTGAATGTTCATGATGCAAAGGGGCGTTATTGTCCTCGCGCATCAAAAATGCAGGCGGCTTTTCAACTCCCTGGCCATTTCCCTTTGGCTCGATGTCTTTAGTGATTGGCTTAATGGGTCCTGAGTTCTCCTCTGAAATGGTGTTGTTATCCTCTTTCTCAGGACTCTCTGGGTCTGGCATGCCTTCAGCGATGGCCTGTGCACGCCATACGGTAGCCTCTGCAGCTGTGAGAGAAGCGTTTTGTTCTGCAACTTCGGGACCCTGTTCACTTTCTAGAGTAGTCCAAGTGTGCACGGCAAGCGAAAAGTTGAGCACGGCTCCTGCCCAGTTGTTGGTGATGCGATCGTATGCCGACCTACTTATCGGGTTATGCTTCCGGAAACAATCACCATGCGGTGCTTGAGCATCATAAACATGCCAAGAATACACAAATGGCACTCGCATAGTGCCATACATGTAGTCCATGCTTGTTCCGCATTTGGTCGCGCCCGTAGCGTTTCTCGAATGTCCAGACTTGCATCGGCTGCAGTGAGCAGCGCTCACGCTCTTCATGACATGTGATAGACGTTTTTCCTTCTCGAGAGACAATGCCTCTTGTTTGCAGTCCCAAGGCCACGTCATAGCCGGCGCACCGCTTCGAAGGCTGACATAGCTGGCCGGGCGCAGAAGATATACAAGGTTTCTCAGCGCGCGAGACTCGGGCTCCGAGAAAGGGTGCGTACCGGTGATGGGAGACGCAGCGTCTTCAGAGGCGGCATCAGCACGAGAAAAACGGCGCGAAACGGCGGCACGAAGGGCGGAAACTTTTGTTTTTGTGGCATCACGTTGTTGATACTCTTCGAAGCGCCAGAATGACGGCCAGTTTCTGTCTATTTCAACGTCATTTGCATTGGTGCGGTCGCAGCGACGACCCATTTCAGCGATAGTGCGGCCATCAGGATTTACAACAGGGACCAAGATTAGCTGCAGTTGCGGAGGGAGATGAGGAATAGAGGTTTGATTTGTGCACATTTGGGTGAGGACGCGCAGTGAGATTTCAGAAGTTAGCAAATCACGGCCCTCCTCGCCAAAGACGAAAACGGAGCGCGTGGATGGGGTTGGCTGTGCACGCAAAGAAAAGCGAGCAGACGGGCGGGAGCGGACGGTAAAATATAAAAGGCCGTCGGAGCCGGAGGTAGGCAAGTTAGAGTCAGTGGTTATCGGTTTAGACTTGGGGGGATTTTCAGGTGTGAGAGACTGGCTGGTGTCGATAACAAAAGGAGTGACTGTATAATGATGGCACGACTGAGCTGCGGCGATAAGGGCGTCAAAGAGACGGTCGGTACGATGGTAGAGATTCCAATCCGGAGCGGCGAATTGCAAAGGACGCACGGGGCGATCCTTTCGCAGCTCGCCTTGCGCCTGAATCAAGCTCTCAAATGACAGAACGCTGGGAAGCAGCAGCAAAAGAACGAGCGCGGGAAGACGGTGCATTGCTGCTGCTCAAATGCGGTGTTCGGGGGAATGGGTGTTCACCTGAGACGAGGCGGCATGTTGAGCCACACGCGCGCGGTCGAGACGAGTTGAGGATGACAAGTAAAAATGAAGGCGAAGATCAAGTTTGAGCGTAATGTGCCAGCCGGGTGCAGGCACAACGGCAGTGGCAGCGTGGCGACTGAAAGGGGGAGAAGTTGTAATTCAAAAGGCGGCGGTGCAATTGGCCGGTGTGGGGCGGGGGGCGGCACCGGCCAATGGCGCAGACCCACGTGGCAGCGGTGTCTTAGTGTGCAGGTTCGGTTACTGTCGCCGTTCCATCGCGCTCGCGACGCAGGTCCGCCCGTTCGGTGCCTCGCGCGCACAACGCGCAGTCCGCCCGCACACGCACGCCCTCTACCTGCGAGTCGCCGTCAGTCGCCGCCACTCGCCCCCCCAATTGCCGCGTGCTCCATCTTCCAATGAAGCTGCGAGTGCGCTCCAGTCGCGGAGTGTCCGACCTGCAGGTCGACCCGCAATCCACATTCGGTTCGCTCAAGGCTCAGTTAGGTGCCTCATCGCGTACGTTGCCTTTCCCCGTCACCCACTCCCATTTGTCGTTGCGTTGCTTGCTAACATGCACACTCCCTCCTCTTCCCAATTCTTTTCTTTCTTCGTGCGCAGTGCGCAGCGGCTTCCCACCGAAACCCCTCGCTGCCGATGACGAGCAGCCCGTGTCTGCTGTGCTATCGCACGGAGATGTGCTCGTTGTCCAGTCCAACACGTCCTCCGCGCCGTCTGAGTCGAAACGCAGTCCCTCTATCGCTTCCGACCCGTGTATGCCCTCCACAGCCGTCAAATCATCCATTCCCTCCACATCAATTTTGTCCAACGGAACCCTCGTCATCCGCCAAGTTCCAGACGATAACTCATGCTTGTTCCGCTCTGTGAACGCACTTCTCGGTCGCGCTGCACAACCGCCAGTTTCGCTTCGCACAATCGTTAGAGACGCCGTTGCCGCGCAGCCGGCGCTGTACGGCGAAGCGTTTCTGGGTCGGTCCAACAGTGAGTATCAGCTGTGGATCATGAATGAAAACTCATGGGGCGGCGCCATTGAATTGTCCATCCTCGCCAAGCATTTTAAGCTGGAGCTCGCCGCATTCGATGTGAAGACGATGCGTTTGGATCGGTACGGCGAAGGAAACGGTTATCGCACCGTTGGCTTCCTTCTATACGATGGCATTCATTACAATTACGTGGCGCTTGCGCTTGGCGATGCATCATCATCATTGGAGCTAGATGTGACACAATTTCAAGTACAAGAAAGTATGGTTGTGGACCACGTGAGGAGGGTGGCACAAGCGCAACACAACGCTAGGAAATACACAGATACAGCCAATGCACGCTTCAAGTGCGGGCAGTGCGGCGCCGTATTCAAAGGAGAGCAGCAGGTTGCATTGCATGCCAAGCAGAGCGGTCACTCGCAGTTTTCCGAAAGCTGACAAACGGCCAAATGCAATGGTATACGGAGCAGAAACAAATGAGCGGTGGTGAACAGTGTACAAGTTAGTGCGCTTGATGCATTTTGTGATTGATAAGTTTTCGAGAGCAACGATTAAAGGGAGGGCGAGTGGGATTTAACTGGCGTGTGCTTTGCAAACGGTGTTGTACGTGGTGGTGTTACGGCTAGCGCTTTTCGAGCAGTACGCACCAGTTTTGATGATCATAGTAGGACTGCAAGATGTGAGCGTGAGGAACTTGACTTAATTCGTGCTCAAGTTCGCCCTGACGATACACATGGTAGTAGCGTTGATGCACAGCATGCCAGTCAGCGAGAATGCGGTCGTCGGAAGCGCCTTGCTTCTTGTGGCGCATGTGCCACGGAACAAAGACGTCTTGCGAATCAAAGCGTCGATTGAGCATCTTTGAGGTGTTGCCGCGCTTGGGCTTGATGACAATGGGTCTTTCCAAAGCCCATACGTAGATCAATGCCCTTCCTTTTGGAGCAAGAATGCGCAATGTTTCACGGAGCGCCTGCACGCGACGCTCCTGGGTGGCAAAATGATGCACAACGGCAATGTTGAGTGCGGCGTGGAAGGAGGCATCCTCGAACGGGAGGTACAAGGCATGGGCCACAGCCAGATCGCAGGTGGAGCGTGAGGGGTGGAGGAGGTGCTGCTTGGCGTAGTGCAGAAGAGGGGCGCACATGTCGACGGCGACCATGTGGTGCGTGGAGGGCGCGTTGTGCTGCAGGACGGAGATGTACTTTCCGTTTCCGCAGCCGACGTCGGCGACGAGGGAGAAGGGGGGAAGAGAGGTGAGGAAGTGGTTGACACGCGGCCAGGGCGCATGGCGGGTGGAGGCGAAGTGCGGGGCGATGGAGTGGTAGACGTCGTTGACGTGGCGCTTTTCATACTGAGCGGCGCGGTGTCGGGGGGGGGGTGGAGCGCTTTTGGGGGCGACAGAGACAGAGCGGTTGGAAGGGGGGGGTGGGCTGGTGTGGGGCGCCATGCTGAATGCACGCGACGACGACGACGACGACGACACTGCGCGTCGAAGGAGCCGACAACGATTGGGGGAGCGCCTGCTCTAGCCTAGAGAGAGCTAGCTAGCTAGTTAGCTAGGCTAGATAAATATCAATGCGCGAACGGCGCTCGGCCCCGTGGACACACTGACACGTTGCACACACACACGTTGCACACCTGTCTTCACTCACGCGAGTTGGCCGCTGTCGCTCACATGTGTGAGCCGGTGCCAGTAACGGCGCTAAGTGGTAGCGGCGCTCTAGCACAGTTGGCGGCGGTACGTGCCAACAGGGACGGCGCGTGCCACGCGCGTGTGATGGGCCGCTCCTTCTCAGCATAGAGATTGTTGGCGCGCGCAACGCGCGCGCGCCACCAATTGAAAACAAGTGTTTCGCATGGAAAGCATCTCATTAAAGGCGCGCACACCCTGAAAAGGCGTAATTTATCGAACAGCTACGCCACCGTCGCCTTGCGCGTGATTTGGCTCTTCACATCTCGAGCTTAAAACGTGCCCCCCCCCCCCCCCCCCCTCCTTCGCTCAACATCGCCTTCTCTTCCCACATCTTCCGCTTCCGCACCCCCGTCCATTCTCTCTCGCTTCTCCCACTCGTATCCCTGCTTCTTCGCCACCACTCGCGGTGACGCTGGAGAATGCACACTCCGGGCCACTTGCACGCCCTTTCCACTCCATACATCCCATCCGAAGTCGTTCCCCACATCTCTCAGACTTCATTGGTGTCCCGCAGCTCCTCCCATCCCCAGCCACCACCCACGTCCATTCACCCCAACTCAGTCTCCGCCCCCCTCCTCTCACCGCTCTCAATTCAACTGCATCCACTTGCTTCATCCATCTTCTCGCCACTCTCCGCATACCCGACCACCGCAGCTGCCCCACCACTACCTCCACTTCGCACACTTCCGCCCGCTCTGCCGTCGTTCAAGCCATCATTTCATCATACCCGAGCCTCCCGCTCCACCACCTTTTCGCACTCCTCACTCACCCGCCTCACCTTACCCTCCGGCCCCTCCCCGCAGCCCCGTGCCTACACCGCCTCATCACGCATGGCACCCACTCCAGCGCCCACGCGTCGCCGCCGCGGACGCCGCACCGCAGCAAACTCTAACCTCCAATGCGGTGTATGTCACCAATTTTACTCGCGTCGTGACAATCTTCGCGTGCACCAGCGCGTGCACACTGGCGAACGTCCATTTTCATGTCGCTATTGTATGCAGCCGTTCCGCTGGCAGGGGGCGCTTCGAAACCACGAGGGGATTCACATACGCAACGGTGAAAATCCCATTTCAGATATTTCTCGTGCTGTGCCGCGTGCTGTGCCGCAGTTTGCGTACACGACGCCAAGCCATGGTGGCGCGGGTGGCGCGGGTGGCGTGGATGGAGCGCCGGCCGAGCGTGTGGAAATGGTGCCTGGTGAAGCGGACAGTCGGGAGACGCACTCGGAAATGGCGCTCAGCGCGGGAGCGAACGTAGGGAGTGAGTCGCTGCCGCTGCCGCTTCCGTTACCGGCACTGTACACCACGTCACAAGGAACGGGCTATTGGGCCGACACTGTTCTGGATGACCTCAACCCGCGAGACCGATCGCGAGAATAGTTTGTGTGATTGCATGATTAGTGTATAGCCTGTGATTATCATCAAGGTGGATTGGTAGTATATAACAGGGAGCTAAGCAAGAAAAAAAGAGCCGCAGTACAGCAGTACAGCGCAATCCTTGTATTTTGATTAAGATTCAATAAGTTTCTTACGCGAGTGCGACAGGTAGGTGGTGGTGGGGGAAGGACGCGGCGGTTGACAGCGGCGGTAATTGGCGCGTTACACGTGCATATTTCTCAGCAATAAAGACGCGCGAGACGCATTGCGCGTAAAGAGCGTGTCTGGTGCGCTGTCTGCGCACGTGGGTTTACCTAAAGCTTTCCCTTCTCTGGGGTTGCATACCCAATGTACTTCTCCAACTCGCGTCTTTGCACGGCGGATACAGCTCTGCACCTTTTGTTCTTCTTTACTGTTTCGGACAGCGAGGTTTTTTTTTTTTTTTTGGCGAGGCGCTCCTCGCTCGTCATGTGTGCTTTTCTTTCCTAATCCGCCTTCTTTCTTCCTTCTCTTCCTACACCAACCCCCCATCCGCAACAACAAAACAAAACTAAACTTGAAACGCCATCAGTTTGCCAGCTGCCAACAGTCGGTTACGTTTTCGTCGCCATTTCTAACCTCACCGCAGCCGAATAATCTACACCATCACGATCATTCCTACAGAGTAATCGTTCAAAATGTTGCAATGCCCTCTTTTCTCATCTTGTTACATATTTTTGCCTCGTCTGGCCAATCTCTCTCCTGAGGCAGTTAGGAAATGGTAACAAGTTTACTTGTCCGGCCTTTTCAAGTATGACACGCGAAGCATTCTACAATACAATATGAACAAAATCTACGGGGCACACAGCTCACTTGTCCAGCAAAGCATGCACATGGCCACTGTGAGATGACACTTGTGCATTTCCCCAGCCATGATTGTCCTCACGCGCGGTTTATAAACCCAGCAGCAAATTTAGACCATCCATAATGATTCCCGGTGCCAGAAAGAGCCTACTTTTATCTCAAAAAAGTACTCGTCACGTCGGACAGCTGTCAAGCAACATAGAGGGGCTCACCAACAAACCTTGGTTTAATTCTGTATCAAATTCTTTATACTATTCCGACTAACTGCTGTCGAAAACAAGTCGCACTGCACGAAATGTAATCGTGGAATCACATGAATCACATATCAGAGCGTATCGCTTAGCAGCAGCTCCCTACTGATCTGCACTGCCACTATGGCATTTGTTTGTCGAAACTTTCTGAAGCAATGCTCATGAGGAAAAAAAAGCCAAAAAGAAATTGCATCGAAGAGTGAGAACTCAAGAATCCCCTAAACATGAGCAGCCCAGCAGTGGTAGCGTCTGAGGGCATTTCAACTGCACTACAACATCGGAAATCTATCTTCGACTGCAAACATGAGAGCGACATCAAAGCTCAAAAGCGAAATAGGTGATCCTAGTTGATAGGTAACGTTGGACATCAGGTGGCATAGAGGCATTTCGATGCCCTTCAATGGCCATCAATAATTGTTCTGAAACAAGGTTTACAGTAAGCATAGCAGAACATTCAAACAGTAGCAACGCCCTACCGTTGAGATTCCACCACCCACATGAAGCAGTTCTTCTCAATAATGGCTGAGACCGGGCTAGAGAGGGGAGCCAAAAAGAGCACCAAATCTGCGCGACAGTTTTTGCGCTGACAAAACGAGTCAAACGGAGGGGTGCAACAGTCACGTGATTTTATTTCACCCAGTTGGCACAACAAGCGCTGGTTTCCCTCTGTATGAGACTATGTGCAACGCATTTGTGCGGTGCACAAAGTTCATTCAAAAGCACACGCAAAAAACTTGGGCAAATGCGGCGCATAGCGCCCAACGGTGATTTGATCCGCAAAATATACCCAAACCTGTTTGTGTAGGCACGAGAGCCCCATTCAGCGATTTTCTGATTCTGGGACCAACACTCAAGCCTGCGATGCCTTCCTGTCAAAAAAGGGAGCCCCATTTTCTTCTTTCTTGCGCCAGCATCAACGTGTGAGACCCCCCCCCCCCCGTCCGTCGCCTCACATCCTCGACCGATCTTTCTCTATTTTTGCTCCTGACGGCATGTTGCATGAGTTCGAACATCTGCTCAACAAGTGCAGTCAAGTTGAACTGATCCAAAGCTTGTCATTTCTCCCTTCAAACAGAACGGCTTGTGTTTGCTGCCAGTTGTAGTGACGTGCGAGTGCGATGCCATACGCAGCTCGCAAGTTCGTTTACAGTCATTCCTACCCCATCCCAGTTAATGTGAAACAAGTAAAAACATGTTCATTCCATTCATGTTTCTCAGCACTCTTGATCGTAACAAGAATACAAGTACAATAGCACTGGCTTTTGCAATGAATGAGGTATCCAAAATGGAATTGAACATTTACATACTCTTTTTGACAACATTTGAAAGTGCGTGATGCCCCGATCAAATACAGTACCATTTGCCTATTTTGATTTCCAGTCTAAAAACAATACACCTACAAACTCCAGGTGAGAATTTCTTTCTGTACAACATAGAGTAGCACGAATTCGCTTTGATTGCACCGTAAGATGTGATCAGCGGCAATGTCGGCCATAATTCATTCGGTGGCTTTCGTGGGTCGTTTTCAGTCGCTGGGGCTCCAAACTCAAACCCACAGCGCTGCTCGCCCTCTCTCGCTTTAATATACCCACAATTCTACGCCGGTACGTATACAATATAGGAAAGAAAACAATAGGAATGAAATCAACTCGCATTCCATTAATCTATGTCACCGATGGTCCTTTTCTACAATTCAAATCGATACTTGTGTATGTTTCATTCTTTTTGTCAAACTACGTAGAACCATCCCGCTGGACAGACAAGGATCAATAATGAGTCGGTTTCAATCTCAGATGGATGCCCACTGTTTTCGCAAGTGCAACGGAGAAGAATTCATGCTCTTTTACGCGTGGAATGGACGTCAATTTATCATATGCCAGCAATGGTAGAGAGATTAGTAGTTTTCAGACCATGTGAGTTTTACAAAAAGCGTTGCCCAGTTCAAACCCGCAACCACTTGTGGCGCTTTGTCTGTACAAGCCTTTTTTAAAAAATATATATATTCAAGTAGATCTAAGAAGGGATTGAAGGGTGTGAGATTCTGGGAGCTTTTCAGATCACGGTTTGGCTCCCATTGTGACTATGGTTGCCCAACTCAGCATTCGTTTGTTGCTATCATATTTAAAGAAGGGTGAAGCTTTTCCTACAGCTGTTTGTGTTTGTGGAGTTTTGTTCATGGGGAAGGGCTTGGAGGAAGAGAACCCCATGAGCTACATGGGTCGAGGAGATGTGACGAAAACTGTGTGGTATGAGGCGAGGTGGACCAATGGATGCAGAAGTGTAAATCGGGCAGGCATTGGCGACTGTGCTGATGTACGGTGTAAGTCGGTGGGCGTGTAACAACGTGGTGCAATTAAGACACGTAGGGGGCTGTTGAAAGGCACGCGTGACAGACGTGGTTTGCGCGCAAATGGCGAGAAAGTGACGTGCGCGCAAGCGGTCGCGCGCCAAGCACGTCGCGATATATGTGCCGCCTGCGTGGCGGAGCTGCAGAAGCGCCACGTGTATTCGGGCGTTACACGTTATGTGCTGTGGCAACGCCCAGCGGAGTTGGCACGTGAATTGGGCGCACCCTCCCTCCCCCGCCCCCTTGCTTCTGTCACGCCGTGATGCGCATGTGCACTGCTTTTTGGCGCGCGAGCTCCACAGCTTCCCCGAAATTCCGCTCGCCGCGTCTAAACGCTTCACTTTTCCATGCTGTCCTCTCGCGAGATTCGCTCTCTTTGCTCGTCTCAAGCTTGAAAGCCTCACAACTCGTGTCGTCGAGTTCTTGTGGCCACATGTCCAGCTTCAATGAAAATATCAAATATGTTTACAATGCTTCCGCCTCATTTTTTGTTCAACCCGTGCGAGTGCCACCCAAACATCATTGGTCTCAAGTCGCCCCGTTCCGAGTTCCTGTCGCATTCGAGTTTCGTGCTCAAATCATCTCCCACCCAATTGGTGCGCTCCGTTCCATCCATCCCTTCTCGTCGTACCCCTGTCTTTCAGTCTTTGAGTCTCGTCTCTGTTTTCAACGCAGCTTACGTCACTGCGCTTCATTCAACCTTTGAAAACCCTTACATTCAATTTTATACTTTTCCATTAACAAATTTTTATGGTAGTCTGCCCAACACATGCTGTTCGCACGGCGCAGTCTTATACCACCGTCCCGCACAACATCACTGTACACTGCTCGAGTTTTGTACCGACCCTTTTCACATGTCACACGCTGACACAGAAACGACTCGGAACCAGCCCGCTCTCGGAGCCCACTCACCTGCTTACGTAAGCTCTTATTTGTCTGTACATCTTCACACTGAGGCAAATACCTTTGTAAAAGGACAATCTTCCAAAACAACGCAATGAATGGGACATCGTCTATACAAAAACATACTCTTTTTTTCTTATTCGTGTATTTTTCCCGTTGGGGTTTGGCAGGAACGATATCTTTTGCATGTCAAACATGTTATAATTCCAATTCTCATACGTTTGCGACCTCATCATATCTGTATATTCGGCTCTCACTCTTTAATACAGAATGGATCATCATTTCAAAGCCGTTGTGGACTCAGATAAACGCCACCGGCTCAGCATAATACTTCGTGACTGTTGAGGAGCTAACCGGCCTACAAAGCCGTCACAGATTATTTCTTGCCTTTTAATCTCACAGAGGCACGTCGTTGTATGATTCATATCACATCAGGTCCCTGAAAAATAGGGTGCAACTGCATTGCACGTCATGAAAACAGGAATGAATGGAATTTCCGTCACCAAAAAAAAGCAAGTCAATTCTGAATTACGTTCAACATGTTTATCGTTGCAAACCCTGGGACCTTGTGACTCCCTTCATTTCTTATTCAAGTGCCACTCAATTTATAAAAACAAATCTACTCTAGCCTAAACTGAGCTAATGTTTGGTTTTGGAGACCCAAATATCAAAAGCCTCCATCTCAAGGGTCACTTCTTGTGCTTAGAATTTTTGAATCATCCCACGATCAGCCTGTCTCTCTCTTCATGTGAGCTGGTACTTTAAGTCGTATCGTGTGGGGCTTGCTAAGGACCCCCAACAACTTGTAGCACTTTCTTCTACACTGCAGCCGCCCACTACAGCCGTGGTACGCTTACTAGGCTGCAATACAAGTGCCTTGAAGAACGCACTAGGTTTCTAGAGTTGTTCTCGACCGCAGAAGCGTTTCGTCATCGACAGCTTTGGCCTTGGGCTTTTCTCATATCCCTTCATTCAGTCTTTAGAGATCGTCGGCTTAAGGGCATACCACGACAAGGCGCTTCGCATGTACCACGTTTGCCGCCAGAATAACCGTTGACAACGTCCTTCCACCCAACCCTCATACAATCGGCGAAGTCGGGCAAAAGAACCGGCGCGCAACCAGCATCTTCATCCGGCCCAAGCGTAGTTCCTCCGTGAAACCCCCTGGAAACAACCATGTCCAGAGGCTCCGTTGGAGCTCTTCTATCGAGTGAATTATTCAGGGAAAACGGCGGTTGGATCTTCTTCCGACCACAGGTTCGTGACCTACTGCGTTCGTGCAGCCGGACGGGTGTCTTTTCATGACGTACCACCCAAGTCCGCAAGGGCGACGGGCAAGCTGACCGATTTCTTGGATGAGATTAAAAACCTCCCGTGTCAGACGATCAATCTGGAATTTCCATTCGCTTTCTTTCTGGCTAAAAAAACATTCAAAGGCGGACTACGGACAAGCTTCACTATTGAGTATACCTTTTTCCTCAATAACTGCAATTCCATATCTCTGATGCAGAGTAATTCTTCGCTCCCAAAATTTAAGAATTTCCAGACCCCTGCTTACGATGTTTCTCATACTGTTTCTTCTGGACCTTGCTTTTCTCGGAGATAAGAAAATTCTTTAGATTCATTTCTCACGAACAATAATTCAGAGAGAAATATTTTTTCCTCACAATAATCCATAAATGAAAGATAATGCATGCCAAACGTAGAAGCTAATATTTGTGAAAGCCATGCTTTGAAGTGCTGTCAGAACCAGCTGTAGAGGTGCTGCTATTCTTTGTAGTCGATATAAGCCACATCTAGTGTAATAAAACTGATCCGTCGCCGCATCGCAAACATGCCCTGCATGTCTAAGAAGCTCGGGCGCATAACATAGTGGAGTTCGCATCGGGAACAAGAATATGTGAAAACTGATTCTTTATTTGGATTTTTGTTTTCGTATCACTTCGAAGTCTTTTTGCTCCCAAGCTCTGGAAAAGCATTAGTCTAGAGTGAATTACGTGTCTACCTCGAAAACTAGGGGCGTCTACCACTTCCGGAACACCCCCCTCCTCTTAGGATCATGATGACAACTAACAATTTTTTTCTGACAATTGAGGTGTTGCAATGGTTGGTACATTCGAAATCAAGTGTTGCTTCTTTTGGTTTCGAAAGCTACGCTGCCTAGAAGACGACCATATTTTACGAATGCAGCAGTTTGTCACCTCCTCACAGAAGATTGTTTAAGTGGCTGTTGAGAAACATTCCATTTGCGCACTTGCCTAGTTCTCCCGAGGATATGAAGGTATAGCGAGTATGGCCCATACTGTATCCCCATAGAGAGTGTCCTTGCAACATAATCGTTTTCTCCACACATCTCTGCAACAAATAATTATTTGCCGTTTCAACCATCTTTCAAGTGATATTCCTTCCAAAACAAACAGCATATATCTCTACAGAGCGGTTCTCAGAACCGGCCTTCTCTATCTAGTAGCTAGCTAGAGAACACCAAAACTTTGATCCTCGAAATGAACTAGAGACCATCCAGAATACAGTGCTCTGTAGGCCGTCAATTAAACAAATCGTTTTTCTCTTCTGTACTGTATTGCCCATCGTAGTGTGCGGTCCCCGTTTTTCCTGGCAGTATCCACGTTGGCCATGCCACATCTTTCGTATCCCCCGGCATACTACTCCCCTCGACAGCGTTGCTACTATTCGTGCCTCTTCACATTAAACGGGTTAGTGCCTACCACCTGCGTTCCGGGAAAGATGCTTCCGCACAGCCATTATCGTCCTACGAAACTCTCGACGGCTTCAGGAGTGGACTCTCCACCAAAAATTCTTTGGAGATTGATGGTTTTTCATCGTCCTCGCAGCATACTTTTCCTCTCTAACAGTTTTTTTTCTTCAATACCTATTTCCTTTTCCAACCGCAAACGACCCCGCTATCTACCATGTTCTCCATGATAAGTACGGACTTCCGTGGAGCATTATTCAAAATATGTGGAAGTCAGTGTGAAGGCCATGCGCACCCATGGGATTCCGGACATCGAAGCAAACCCTTGATTCGTAGTGATTCATGTGCAAAATGGACTTTGCAACCGCTTGCGACATTGGGAGGTTGTATTTCTTTCGAGGAGAGATCTGGTCGAGAGCCAAAAATCATCTGGGAGAAACATGTGCACTGGTTGCACCGGTTGCTGAACGAATTCGTTACGGACGAAGAGTTTTCTCAAGGCATGTCGACTGACAGCGCCTGCACTAAATTTGATTTCTATTACTACCTCTACAAACAGGATAACATTGACAACAATACAGCGAAGAGTATTTTCTTCAAATATGCTACACGGTTATGAATACCAATATTACTACTTGGGAATCGCAGAATGAATGGGTAAAGAACATTCCGGTCCAAACAGACATCACGACCATGGCAAATACCATCCTTAAACCAGATATGACCGATATCGCTGGTGTGCACATCAGAAACCGCAGAATTGCGAACGTTATCATCGGCATGGGTAGCATTGTTTTGTATTCTAAGGATTGTACTGTACACACGTTGTAGAGAAGTGGCGCTCAACCTGAAGGATGGAAAACTATATACAAAAAATGGACGAAATGCTTCCTAACAGAGCTGTGAAACAGTTTTTCATTGGGTCAGACACTATAGCCGTGTGTCGAAAGCTTCAAAACATATATGGTGAGGATGGTATCTTGTTCATTGATAGAGACTGTGACGATCGCAGCGTGCTCTGCCTGAAGCAGGCCATGGCAGATCTTATTGTTGTTTCAAAAGCCAAAATTTTTACGTGGATCATCATATTCAAGTTACACTATACTGGTGGCGAGGCTGGGTGAGCCATAAGCTCTTCTGACAGGTATGCTCCTGAGCGATATGTTTCAAAGTGACTGACAGGCACTCATTTCGGAGAACGACTTGACGAGGGTCAATGATTCGCGGCGAAGAGTTCTGTAAGAGTTTCCGTTGTAGCCCTTCACATGTTTGCTGCTGCGTTTGAATTCTTGCCGAGGCAAAAGTATCAGCACTGACGTATGAGCAATCGTTTAGGAATTGATTTAGGGAGCATTTAGGACGTGTTTGGCACCATCCTGTCATGTGGTTGACGATAAGGAGGCTGCAAACGCTGTAAGCTGTGGCAGCCAAGTACAGTACCGCCATCTCGAGAGATGGCTGACCATGGCACTGATTTCTGCTGAATGGCTTCGTGCACGTGCAGGCAGAGACAACCATGGTGTTACCCTTTGCGATTCTGTGGCCACCGCCACCGTGATGCGTGTGCCGATGAGCACGTGTTCCACGATAATTGGGGCACAGCGCTTCCGACTGTCAGGGTGTCTCTGGCCCCTTCTACAAGCAAGCACCACATACTGTATACAATTTCTCAAGTACTGTCGTGGGCCAAACAAACAGAAGAAGAGAGCCAAGCGTCTACTTGTGGCGTCACAGCAATATCTTGTCACATAGCGAGCTTAGTGCGTTTTTCGAGTCTAAGCAATTGAAACGTGCGTCAACTATCACGTTGACATCTCATATCTACTGTGCAATAAAAGAGTTTCTCTTCCAATGTGTTCAATGGCTGCACACCTTGCAACAGACAAAATGTTTGTTTGACCCGAGGCCTCTGCACCAACTGATTTGTTCCCATCATACCCCCCTTACAAACCTGTCCTTGTCTGCTTTTTGAGCAACCTAAACGATTTGTCGTCCACACGCAG
The DNA here is from genome assembly GCA_030374765.1 of Agarophyton chilense. Lineage (NCBI taxonomy): Eukaryota > Rhodophyta > Florideophyceae > Gracilariales > Gracilariaceae > Agarophyton > Agarophyton chilense. Next base: position 204,731 of record JARGXX010000095.1, on the reverse strand, counting down.
CTTCTGAGACATACGTTGCGCGAATCTTGCAGCTATGCGAACGCTGCAAGGCACAGATTTGACCGCAAGTAATAGAAAATGAATAACCTTGAGATAATCACACAACACGCATGAAATCGTTCGCGACTCCGTATCAGTCTGAACCTTTTTTCCTACTTCATCCCCGCACTGGTCCGTTGCTCCTCCATTTGCTTCACTAGTCTCTGAAGTCGGTTTTCTCTTCAGCTGCTTCGTCATAGGCGATATAGGTGATTGAGAAAAGTTGTCTTCTCCAAAATGCATGCCAAAGAAATCTCGAAGCACTTCGGCACCAAGCTGCGCTCAAAACCATGTTCCGCACTGTGGTATGTTTCACTAGTAGGAGCGATTGCTGTTGTTCCACTCATCATATTGCTGCGTCCAAAACAAGTGGAGAACGAACTTGTCTCAAAAGCCGAAAAGTTTCCCAAGTCCATTGTTCTTCCTCATTTACATATTGCAAATCTATCACATTACTCTTTTCACGAAGGTCGAGTCAAGGATGAGCTGATGGAACTTTTGTCTGGCTCAAAAACAGATTCTGTCGTCGTTGTAGGTGTCAGTTACGGGGAAGAAGTGCTTCGTTTTGCCAGAGCCGGTCGGAGGGTGTTCGCATTCGAACCTATGCCTTCCGCTGTTGAAAATCTTCGCAAAGCCGTGACTAGCTCGAGACCTCCTTTGGATGTGCACATTTTTGATATGGCGGCTACTGACGAGACGGATGACTCTGACTCATTCAATGTTACTTACAAAGGAAAGAGTACTGTTGTCCGCACCGATCGCGTCGACAATCATGTTCCCAAGTCTATAGACGTTGCTGTCATGAGTGTAGACATACAAGGTGAAGAGTTTCATGCAATCAAAGGCTCGAGCAGTTTGTTGAGACGTATACGAAGTTTATGGGTGGAGCTCAAGGCGTGCGGTGAGCACAATGTTGAGCTTTTGAAGTATTTGGATGACCACTATGTGCTATTCGACTTTGTGCCATGGGGTAGTGCAGATCAGTCTGATGACGTCAAGGACCGCGAGTCATTTGCAAGTGACAGTTTACGTCCTGGCGGTATAGAGGAGTATAGCAAATGGTTGTGTGAGATGAAAAAGGGTTACAAATGGCTGCAAACTGATGTGCTCGCTGTGAAGAGGGAGATTCTCCTGGGAGAGGGAGGTGACGATTTGCTCCGAAAGATTTCTAATGTCCATCTCCGAGGTTGCTTGAATGGAAAGTGCATACTCCGAGAACTAGAGAACATGAAGGACTAGGACAAGTGATTCTTGTGGTTGTAAGGAAAAACGCCTGGAATTGTAGAAACAAGGGGATAGCGACCTATCCTTGGTAATCCTATCGCATGCCCACTCAAACCAAATGTAGATCGTATCAACACATGCACTCCGCTCTCAAATGTTTGCAAAGCTCTTTACTAATGCTTAAGAAATGTGGTACAGTAGTCTCAAGGGCGAATAGATCCACCCCCCACCCAAATCAAAAAAGATGGGTTCAATCCAACTTTTTTGGAACAGACCTTATTTTAAACTTGCGAGCCATTCCATTTGTATGAGTATCTCTACACCACATGCTATTTCGTAATTTTTTGTGATAGAGTCAAAATCGCATCCCTACCTCACCAATCTATTTCTATTGGGTACAATTCAAATAGAAAAGAAGGCAAGGTTTTGGTAGTGCAGGTCCCGATAGGCACAAATCGTCTGGATTACTTGCAAACTGACCCCCCATAAAAATAATTGAAAATTCTTAAACCAAAAGCCCCTAAGAAGGTTCCCAGCCTCTAAATGGCTACTACTATCGTACAGTCCTATTCATAAGTATACGCACACCCCCGAAACGTCCACCGAACCGTTTAAAAAGACAAAAGCACGTCTTTTGTGACGTGTGGTGGTGTATATTCTCTTTGTTAAATCACTAAAAGCTCGTTTCCTCTCACTGTATATCTATTTTCTGCAGCACATCGCATCAACTGTTTTCCACCCTCGTCATAAATAAAAGCACGATTTGATATTTTACTTACTGTAGAACTAGGCCGTATCAATTCTTTGTTTTACGTCCATTAGCTCTCAAAACAGCCATGCGACGCATTGGCATGCCTTTGCTGAGCTTGTAAAGAACTTGGAGGTCTATTTTCTCCCATTCTTTCAATAAGGCTTCTTTTAAAGCATTTTTCGACTCATATTGTCGATTATCTGCCCTGTAAGCATGAATAATCCATAGATTTTCAATAGGATTCAAGTCAGGAGAATGGACCGGCCACTCCAAAAGCTCAATAGCTTCTTCATTAAACCACGCTTTAGAATACCTTGAAACGTGTATCGGTGCATTGTCTTGCTGAAATAAGAGCTCTTCTGAGTGATACATGTCAATAAATGGTACCAAATGTTCCTTTAACATCTTCGAATATATCTCTGAGTTCATATTTCCTTCAATGAAAACCAAAGGTCCTTTACCAAATATAAAGAAGCAAGCCCATATCATAACCGAAAACCCTCCATTTTTGCGCTTCGAAAAAATCTTTTCATCATGTCTTAGATCATGCCAGGAGTAGCTCCAGCCATCGGGACCATCACCATTAAATTTTTTTTCGTCGCTCCAAACAACCATATCCCACTCTTAAGCATAAAATCTATTGTATTGCATGGCCCATTACAAGCGAGCAATTCTGTGAGATTCAGTGATTAGTGGTGCTGATTTTTTCTTCTTATACTCAAACGTGTTCAGTCTATGGATTGCTCTTGTGACTGTTGAAATCGATACTTCAAGTTGCAAGTCATTTTTTAGACGTTTTGCCGAAGAACTTTGTTTTGAAATTGTTCTTTTTAGTTGTCTTTCATCGTGTTTGGATAATTTTCGTGGCCTCCCGGGTCTTTTCTTTTGAATATTAGATGCATTTCGTTTCAGATATCCGTGGATACTAGATTTGGATCTTCCCAACTGGTTTGCAATTTTCTGCAATGACAAATTAGCGGTGTGAAGCGCTATAATTTGTGCTTTCTCTTCGCTGGTTAGTTCCTTGCCTCTAGGCATTTTTGTGATGCTATATGTTGTTCAGTGTGAACTGTAGAGCAACGTTCTGTTTTATTCTAACAAACCCATGAACATTTGTATTTCATTGAGCGCAGCACTAAGAAGTGCGCGCTTTTTTTTAATCGTGCGTATATTTTTGCACTACGTGTGAAATTGTATTTTGTGTAATGCAAGAGATTTAATAGGAATATAACCAATACAGAAGTACATTTAGTGATACAACTTCCTACGGAAACTTGCTACATCTTCTATGTCTTTGAGAGTGTCTTGGAACCTTTACATATGTGCTAAACACGCCTGTGCGTATATTTTTGAATAGGACTGTAAATATGCCTTCTATGAAAAAGTAGTCGAACGGTGTATCGTAATTGTGGGAGCAGCGCAGTTGAACTTTCGTAGAGCTCGTGCAAAATTAGAATGCCGAACCAAGTACCGACCCCAAAAAGCTATCAATAGAAAAAGTTCATCACTTGAAAACAGCCTACTTTATGCTCTATCTCCAACTATTCTGAACCATTTCTATATCTGTTTCCACTAATGTCATTTTCTCATTAAATCAAAGAGAATGAATCTAAAACCACGCTGCTTTCAAACGTATTCAGCTCTCATCACATAAGTATTGATTCTAATGATCTTTTTTAAGCCAATTTCCATCACTGAAGACTTCGTTTCTTTCTAATTCTCTTTTGAGATCTAACGACCGCCACCGATAGTCAAATTGGCATTTTTCATGCGCCGACAGACATACCGCTGCAATTTGGGGCTTGAAACCACTGTAAAACGTCAAAGTATATAGCAGGGCGCAGTATGGATGTTCAAAACCATAAACCAAAATAACTCAATAAGATACATTGCTGAACACCAAAATCTTTCAAAAAGCTTATTGTACACTCCAAGCAAACTAGTCACTACTAAAAACAACTATGAGCTTGATCATCATCTTTTTGATGATATAAACTGTGAAAGTGCAGCTGAAACAGTACTAGCAGCCGCAAAGAGGCAGCTGCCGTTTTCAGACTGCTTCAAGTCTGTAGCATTCTGGATGCACCCGAGTTCGAGAGCTATAATCGATTACGAAAAGGAATGAGAAGAAGAACTTCATAGAAAGGTGTATGCAGTACTGTACCGTACTTTCTTTGCTTCTTGGCACATTAAAGGGCGCAAAGGCCAGATGAGGACGGGGGAAGGCCAACCAACAACCAACGAAAACGCCATCTTGGTGAGTCCTAGAAATCCTAAAGTGGTTCACCACAAAAGGGCACTTATGGTATCAGTTCTTAACTGTTCTGAGCCACAGCTTTTGTTCCAAGGATACCTACTACTTTTGCGCATTTACCGCCTTTTTATACAGCTTTCTGTGTGTGAGTGTGTGTTCTTTCTTTGTTGTTTTCTCTACTGTTACCTGTTTATTTGTGTTATGTGTTATCAAAAGGGTTGTCGATCCGATCTCGTGTGCATTACGTACCGCTGTATCTGGACATCCGCCTCGTGAATATACGTATTATCCTCATTGTTCAGGCACTCCTGGTTGCTTTCCGTACACTCTATTCTTATCTAAGAACTGTCCGTGGCAAGGCGGCACCCGCTCTTCCCGGCTATTTTTGTGGATACCCACTTCACCGAGACCTCTACAGTCTTCAGTGAAATACCACGAGGCCGCCGAAGTAGAAATCGCAACTGATAATGAGTCTCTCAAATTTGACATGGTCAGAAACGCGCAGAGGGTAGAAAAGGATGGAAAACCGGATAACCCCCTGACGACGCAACTTTGTCATTTTGAGCCCGCCATCGTGAGCTATCCTTCAAAATCCATAATCTCAAAGATAACGCTAAGCTGACAAGAGATAGTTACTGTCACATTAAAACCCTTTTTGATGTTCTAAAGCACTTGAGTGGTGAAAATTCTGGACTTCTCGCCGATCCGTCTGGAATTTGGAATATGGACCGAACAGCTTTTGATGCAACCTGGAGAAAAGCGACTAAATCTTACGGAGCTTCGACTTCCAATCACGGTGGATGCAAAGTAGCCCACAAAACGCAGGGTGTTCATAAGCACATAATAGATGTTAAAGATTGTTCTGCATCTGGTTTAAGAGCACTTTCGTTCTTCATCGTCGCTTGTAAAAAAAAAGATGTCCGGATGGACTGAGCCCCTCCCTTTCGTCTTTATAAAAATTTAGAATGTCTGCAATGTCTTTCAGAGGTCAGACTGGATGCTAAAAGATGCCGTGGTAACCATCTTGGAAACTGGTTCCATGACCAGCCAACTTCTGGAGGAACTCATGAAGCATGTTAACACTTTTGTTCGAAAACATATACCGTCGTTAACATCATACTTACTTTCAATGGATGGGCATTCGTCAAGGAAAGAAATACGCTGGGTTACGGAGTGCGAGAAGAATAACTGCTTGCCCGTAGTTAAACCTGCAAACAAATCCCATACATTGGAAACATGTGATCGTAAAAATAACAAAACCTCCGAGAACTCTATGCGCTTCATTTGAGATGAGGTCTTCCGCTCAGCTGTCCCTGAAACGGGAACTTCAATATTCAACCTTGCATGCGTAGTTTACGCTCACCAAACCATAACAAGCCCTAGCCTCAATTCCTCATTTGAAGTTACGGGACTTTTTTCATTCAATGTAAAATATTCCAACCGTTTCAGATAGGAAACATATTAAGAGTGCAAGGTTAGTGTTGCAGAATGCGAGTCAGTCGCTGGAAGATTTCCATGGGTTCAAAAGCGCAACACAGATCGTGAAGTGTACGAGAAGGGATTACCCATTTTCAATGGCAGCAAAAGTATTAAGGTGAAATTGAAAAACCTTACAGAGCATCTGAAGAATGCTGTAACAGCCTACAACGTGATAATGAACACCATTACCGCAGTTGAAACTGAAAAATACATGTTGGGCTGCGATTATGAACGACCAAAGTCAGTTGCACTGGATTGTGGGGCCCTAGGGAAGTATATTACTGTAATAGATATGGTTCAAAATGTGGGTGAGAAAGAAGCCCAGAAAGAGTTGAAAGCACATCAGGCCGCGTAAGAAGCGAAACCGAAAGAAGCTGAAAAGCAACGAAAGCAGGCCGAGAAGAGTGCGGTGTAGACCGCTTGTGAAGTGGAGCAGCTCTTTTTTCGTGAAGAACGAGAAAACTAAACCAGCCGTTGCGTTCCGAAACCTTGTTACGAAGACAAATGTTCGGGGTGTCAAAAGGAATTTGTTCAAAGTGCTGCTTCAAATGTCAAAGAAACGTCGTCCCAATGCAGTGAATGTTATATAAGCAGCAGCGGAAGGTTTTGGGCTTAGTTGTGAGCCGTGGGGTGATGGCGGAAGGTTGTCCATCGATGACCTTGTGATCGGGTTGTGTTGTTTCGTGGGTTGGGGTCTTTGTTTGGCTTGTGTTGCCGTAATCCATAGTGGTGGAAGCTTGCACGTTGCGTCCTCTACCTGAAAATGAACGAAAAAGCAATGGAAACCCTTTGTGAAGGGCAGAAGCAAAGTGATTGAGATACAACTGGTTCATCGGAAAAGTGTCCATAATTAGCCTTTTCGGAAAGGTGCCACGTTGTCTGTGTGGAGCGCCCATGTTCTTCCTGGCTGCTCCTGGATTTTGTTAATCTTCCCGTGAGCTGGACACACGATCTCCGACAGCAGTCCGTGTTGTCACACTTGTAGCACGTTGTCGAGTTTAGGTTCGACATACCCCTTTTTGGACGCCAAGCCGTGTTGTTAAATCATCACAACTATCGCAGTAAAGCCGACTGCTACCCACAAGCTCCAAAACCGCGCTGCGTCTCTCCCTTTCAACCGTGCTTTTTCTATCCGCTTGCCGCATCAATCGCGGTCTTTTTGAGCGTACCATTTCAACAGTGAACAGTTTCTTGATCCAAAATCGTTGAGGGATGTGAAGAACAAAGGTAAGTACTTTTAGACCAGCACTTAAGCGAGGACAGATACTTTGAGTCCCTCCGTCTTTAGATCGTTGAGGGCTCAATCATCTAATCTGTTACCAGTGCGTTCACGACTACGCCGAGCTCAAGCACAATACTCCTAAGACGACCGCAGGACTTGTAAATTTTTGCCACCGCTGCAAGCGACACACATATTTCTGGGAGATTCTTCGTCACTACACAAAAAGGAAGTTGACAAAATGGTAAAACGATGCCAATAACGGCGTATTCTAGCGAAGGCGGGTGCACACCCCGATTCATCGTGGTAGAAATTGCGAGGCGGGAACTTGTTCACTGCGCAGCACGGTGGATTGCCTCCACTGCAAGGAAAATGAGTGAAAGCGTCTCACGATGCCACATTGCGGCAAATTGATGCAGGACGAGGCGATCGTTCATACTACCAATATGCGATGAAGAATCGCCTTGATCAAGCAATCGGTTCCAACCATCAGCTCCATGCTTTTTCGACTAGGACGGATCAGCCTAAAATCTTTTCATTTCACGACGTGGTGATTATTCTTTGAAGACCAGCTATTCTTCAAACCGATAGCGTCACGCCGTTAAAGGCCTTGCCGCGAAGTTGAACATGGAAGAGGTTCTACAACTTGGTAGAACGGACACGGGGGGTGGGCGTGAACGTTATCTTTTCGAGCACGTCGATGGAAGTAGTATTCTCGTTCGTGCGTTACAGCTCGCCAGTCTTTGCAGTATGGCTATCCTCAACTGGTGCCCTGACAATCCGAATCTTCTGCTTGACCATGTTACCCCTCATCAGTACGGTCCATACGAAGATAGCCGTCAATAAGAATGTCATCCACAACTTTTGCGAGAACCAGTTCAATTCTTTTGTTCTTCTTTCGTAGCAAGAAGATTTGAGGCAAAACCTACCACTGCGTGGAACAGTTTTTCAAAAAACCACATCTCGATGGTCGATTGCCGAATTCTTTCCGACTCCAAAAGACCATAAGTGGTAAATAGTATCTTTTAAACAAAACCTCTCAGCTCCCAGTCGTTCGGGGGAGGAATGTAAATATCTTAATACAGTTTCCCGCTCTGGCGATAGGCACCTTTGATATCGATGCTGGCAAGAGAATACTGAAATATTGTGGTTCTCGGTGGAACCAGCCGAATAATGGGGAACTGTGCAGACGAATATTCCTTTTAAATTGAGTCTTTTTCGCTATCACGGTTTCCACGAGTCACTAGTCTGCACTTCAGCCAAAGTTTCCGTTTTTTTCATCACTTATTACATGAAAGAAGTGTTGGGAGGATAAGAGGTTCGCATCAAAAGGGAGGGATGATCTTTTAGGTTCCTCATACTAATCTTCGTAGAATCCTTTTTCCTTTGGGATAGATTTGTCACTGATTCACTGCGGAAGAAACTGAAGGAGAGATTCATACACATGATGGTCACCAAGTACCTCTTTGGCCTGACAGGGGTTGGTCTGTTCAGCACTTTCCAAATATATTGGGATGTTTGGAGTCCCAATAAATGTCTCTCTAATTTTTTTTTCCGACCGGGGCGGATTTGAAGGCGAACCAATATGCTTGCTAGGATCGTCGACACCCTTGGACTTGCGTCCCGAAATGAGAGTGATCACAGAAGGATGAGGCGACCAGAGCGTGGATTCTTCGTTAAGGATAAACCTGAAGCTTCCACGCTTATCAACAGAATAATCTTCTGGTATGACATTTGGTACGACTTCGCCTGAGTCGAAGCCTTATTCAAAATTTTGCTGAATTTTTTCGCTATTGCTGTTCTCTTTCAGTCTGACTTCCTCCAAGATGGAATAAGACTGTGGATATCGATGTCTCATTTGGTCGAGCTCAAACAAAACTGAGGACTTCGGTACCAGCCTAATATCTTCACAGGCCACATGGATTGTTGGCCCGCGGTGATCATTGCTTGATGAAAGCAAAAGCGAATGTTGTTTAGCTTGTCGTAAGCCAACTTCCGTATTTCTGCTTTCGGTCCCTTCTTGAAGTAATATACCAGAATTTTGCGGCGACAGTGCGACTCTGGTAAAGTATGGGGATTTATAGTTACTAAAAGTGATTGAAGATTCCTGCCAGCGACTTGTTCCCCGGAAGCTTGAGATCTGAAGGAACTTGTTGCTGCGGGAGTCCAAGAATCAAAGGTGTATAACCGCATGCAATTTCTAATCTACTTAGCTTCCTTCCCTCGTACACGGTGTTACTGAGATACGTCGCGCATGATGATACATTTTCGAAGTTGTAAACCTTATTTCGAATGACCGAGAAATAGTTTGCGTTTTTCAAAAGCAGAAGCGAAAACAACTGGAATTCACCATTTTTCGCTTCTAAGATGCCAATTTTATTATGGAGAAGTGTAGAACGAGACTCGAACGAGATTGAATGAGCCCCAAGTAGTCGGCGGAAGATGAAGTTCTTCAACCCCGGGTCCGCAGAGTCCACTGCTGGGGGCCCCTTCTTTTTGATTCAGTCTCGTTCAAATGTTATGGTCACGTGCTTCATTTCCCTTGAGGTCATGAGAGTAGTTACCGAAAAAGCTGATGACACATCCACTTTATCAAGTATCGGTGTACAGTCTATCTCATTGATGAACATGAAGTCAATCTGGACATGGTGATTGAAAGATATCAGAAGCCTTCGAAAAGAACTCTTCCCAGACGCTAGAGGCATTCAGTAGTTTCACATCCAATGCATTTGTCTAGCTCAACTTGCAATGCCTGTTTCATTGCGGGCGTGAGCACTCCATCGTGGCGACAAAATCTCAGCAATATCGTTGAAGGTCAGGCAAGTGTAGCCATAGAGCTTGGATGCAAACTTCTTTGCAACTTTTATGTTAGATAAATACGCCTTCGATACCTTCTCAAATCTGCTCAAGATGAATTTTCTTTGAAACGAGGAAAAAGACTGGATAGTTTTATGGTTGACCAGCACAACTAAAAGCCTTGTACGAACTACATCTTCGGGATCCTCACCGAGACGAGAAGAGTAGATGGGAAAGCAAGGAAGCTTGTTTGACAAAACTCAAACTTTTTTCGGAATCACGAACATGACCTCTTCACGGATTAGGTGGGACTTGTGAAAGATCTGTTTTCCCAGCAACAAGGGCCCATCTCCCTCAGTAAAATAGAATATATTTTTTGTCCTATTTTTATTTATATCAATAATTTGCTAATCCCGAATGGCAAAAACAATCAATTCATCTTCGCTGTTAACTCCATAATCGTGAAAGAACGAATCCCGGTCCAGTTCTCGCAGCGTTAAAGAAAATTGACAAGGTAGAGGCCAGTTTCGCGGCGGCTTCCATTTCTCTGACACTGTGAAGACACCTGACTTCTTTCACGGCGTTCGGGTCTCGAACGATGGGAACCTTATGGTCGGCTCCTCATCCACTGATCAAGGTTCGTTGCCTTTAAAAGGATTGAAGCCTCCCTGAAAAAATCCGTCGTCGCCAACCTTTTTGACTTTCTTAATACAAGCTTTTAGTTTGCGCTTTTTCGCTAGCCAGCTGGGGGATTGGCCTTATTTGTCTCGTCTAAAATGGGCCTCCGAGCCGCACTCGAAGCAGTGCCTTTCAGAAGATCTCTTTTTGGAGGCAGAATATCCTTCAGCAACTTTTTGCAAAGAGCGAGACTTGTTAAAATTGTTCTTCCTCTTCTACTCCTTGTTATTTATTTGAAAACTGGAATCCGAAGGGTCTGATACTATGTCATCTTCCAAAGCGGAACCGACCGGTGCTCCCAGACTTAGCAGTGCCTTCTACAGGTTCTGCTTAAGCATTGACTCCAAATCATTACGACTAAGGTGGGTGTTCGGTGCCTTAGTGGACATCGTTAATGAGCAAAGCACTTTTACAGAATGATCTAAATGGAAAACAGAACGACTTCGAGAAGGAGAACGAATGGTCTTGATGAGATCATTCTCGACTTCTTCTCCGCCCCTTAGAAGCTTGGACACCACATACCGAAGAGTTTCTGTAGTTCGCTTCCAGTTGTCACGAAGAATTTTAACAAGTCTCGTCAGGCATGGGACGCTATTCTTCTATTGAAAAGGTGCCAAATCATTTTTAACCCCTTGCGCACAATCTTCAATCTGCTCGGGGACTTTGGAAGGAACTGAAACGTAGTCACTCGGCTTGCTGACTGTCTTCAATCGATGATTAGCTTCGCCAAAAAACTGCATAACAACATTATTCAGCGTGATTTCCGGAAGATCAAAATTGTTCAGCAACTTAATGGTAACAACTTTTTTTTTAGTTGAGACGACAAGGTTCTTCCAGTGTGCATAAAATGTTCCGAAGCAAGGCTTCGAAAATGATCAACCAAAAACCACAGGTCCTCTTGCTTCCGGCGACAGCAGCTTGTGACCTTGTGGAAAGAATTGATCAGTCGGGTTACCATTTCAGTTGGCTGATCAACTCCAACTAAGTCCACAATTTACTTGACTCCTTTAATTTAGTATTCCTTGTCTTAATTAATATCTTCTTTGAGGTGAGCTTCTTCGGCAATAGAATTCTGAGCAGCAGGGAGGCCACGATCGTACAATGGTCACCCGGGAGTGGCGTAGACAGTTCATATGACTTGCCTGTTTCTTTCTCGGCAGCAGTCTTCATAAATTCCACCCGATTGGAGAAATGAAGACGTCAAAGACAGGTATCTTCATCCACGGAAAACATCGGCGGATGTGACGGAGAATGCATGGATCTAGCAAACAATCCTGGGCCCATAACTATTGTTTTTGTAGGAGCAGCTTTATTCAGATGAGCTGTTGTAGAGCACGTGCGAAATCGGAAAGCGCGACCAAGTACCACGTTGTCCGTGTGGAGCGGCCATGTTCCCACTGGCCGCAGTGGGATTTGCTTAATCATCCTCGAAGCCGGACAAAAGATCTCCGACAGCACTCCGTGTTTTCATATGTGTCGCACGTAGGTGAGTTTAGGTTTCACACGGTGATAACGTTGAACATCAACACAGCGAGCAGGACTATATTCAGAATGTAATGATTCAGTGATGGAGAAAACCGATCTTTTGCTTCCTTTGCTCTTCTCGGCACTCGCCGACGAGCTCGTAGTATACATTTATCGCGGATAGGTTGTCAATTACACAGCAATTTTTATGAGCCTGTTAATAGGCGTCCAAATCACTTGACCCTTTCAAAAAGTCATCTAGTAGTAAGTTGCTTTATCTTCACCAAATTATGGAGGCGGGGTATCATCGGCCTAGAGCTACGGAGGATCTAGTTCCTTTGTTGTTAATCTATATCTTCCCGGAAAGTAATTGTAAATATAATAATGTACAGTAGTGAAGTAACCCGCTAAAATTGTGGCAAGTGTTGATTAAGTCTCTAAATCTACGTCAGCAATCTTGAATTATCAGTATCTTCCGAGTGATTTGAAAAGTAAAACATATTGCATAGACAAAACTGCACCTTCTCTTTTTAAGTACAATAAAAAACAATTCGGCTAGAGCGAAATATTTTTGTGAGCTTTTTTCAAACTATCATATATAGTCTACCCCGTCTCGACGATTACCATCAACTATAACCACGGTATAGGCTAGGTAACCAGCCACTTTGTAACTGCAGTTTTTTTACGTGCCCCAATACTATCAAGGTTTGTTTGGTCTAGCTTCTAAGTTCGAGACCCAGAGCACTATCGAGTCAATAAAACAGCAGGCTCTAGTGATAATTGTACGTCATATATGTCTCCCGACTAAAGAAGTTTTAATAAGTTATGTCGTACTTGCAAGATCCAGATAAGACAACGAGAAAGAAGTGAACGTTTTACGATAGCTTGATTCTAGAGACTCTGGCAAAGAAAGACAGGATACCACTATTAGCCGAACACGACCCAAAAAGTTTACAAGTGACGCAAACGAATTGCCGAGCTACAGATGTTCAAGAAGAGACTCATCGACTCCACTCGTGGTAAAATGCAGCGAAGTAAAAGAAACCACGTAAATTCTGAAATATTTTTTTCAAGAGGATAGACCCGCAAGCGAAGCATCTGCGGCTAAATACACAAAGAGGTCTGACTGTATGTCTGAAGCTCAACTTGAAAATAAGCGAGGAGAGTAAGAAGAATCGATAGAATATACGAGACCGTGCCGAGGAAAACTTTCGGAAAGATTTGGTGTCAACCGTAGTGATTACTACAGTGCATCCTTCGTGAAAGTGGTTTCGTACGACTCATAGTTTTATCGCTTGCGCGTGCATTGAGTTTTGCTCTTATTTTAGAGCATTCTTGCACGACGGACAGTTTGTGCACGCTAGGGGTTCACATGGGCTCCCAGCACTGCTGATAAGTTATATATTTGATTATATGCATTATTTTAAGGTGAGAAGTTTACTGAATTTATCTACACTTTATAGTGGCTGGGCTATTCTTCCTTGCCGCTCTAAAAATATTCCCAATCCTGTTTCTTTTGGCTCTAAGCTTTTTCCGCTTGCGCGTGTTATGACTCTTTTCGGAGTTTGTGCCCTGTAATTCAGGGTAGACTTGCCCACCACACTTCTTCAAGAGAACTATCACCACTGGTGGCGTCTTATTATTAAAAATTACTTATTCTTGCTCCTGCAGTTTTTCTGTATTTCGTTTACTTTGGCTCAAATGCTCTGCAACCTGATCGCCCTGGTGCGTGCTCCTTTTTCCTTTCTCCCCGGTCTCGTGGTTAGTAGTCCTTTTGAAATCAATATCATTGGAATGAATCCTTCCATCCCCCCCCCACTCCCTCCTCTTGTCGTAGCGGTTTGCTTCGGGGTTACACCCCAACTTCGCTGTGCATTCCTGGAGAGGTTCCGTCGCTGTGGTACCCCTCTAGAGGGGAAGATACCGAATGTATTCGTGTTGTTTGGTTTCAAAATGTTGCTCCCCAAGTGGTCCCTCGACTTAGAAAGAATTGCGTGCATCTTCGGTTTTTGGTCCATAAGGTGGTCACCACACTCTTGTAACATTCCTCTTTGACATTAGTTCCCTATTTCTTGGGTTGTTATGTTTTGGGGAAGTGTTTGGTTATCCAAATACCGGTATTGTTTCCAAAGATTTCATGACAGCCGTCGGACGCCAACTTCAACCAAACGCCGAGCTGTTCCCTTCCAGATGTGATTCCCACCGCAGATGTCCGTTTTCAGAAGATATTCCTTCCTGGACCCCTTCCAAAGTTTAACTCCGAACCGAAAAGTAAATACCAGGGCTTCTCAAACAGTCGAATTCAATCGCTGAGGGCTTTCCCAGAAGTATCTACTAATGAAAGAAAACTGGACCCTGTCGTGGATACGCTCGTCTCCGCATATAACGCTACGCCCCAGGAAAAGGAATTTCATATTGAAAACGATGTGGACCTGCGAAAGCAGTTACCTGACAGGCACGAAGCTCATAAGGCCCTCTTGCAAGAGTTTGAAGTCCTGCGTGTCATGTGTGATACCTATTCTTTGAAGGATTTGTGGGAAGGCCTTTTTATTTTTTAGACAGATGTAAAGACAATATTGGAACGTTATGGTGGTTTTTTCGTTTACGTGAACAACTTTTGAACCCGATTCAATCGTGTCAGTTACCGTGTAGAAACATTGAAATAACCCATCTTGATGGATGACAACGTCCCAGCTTAGCCGAGAGCGGTGTCTCAAAATTCGAAACACGAGAAAAAGGGTTAAACCCCCCCAAGACGTACGTCTGTGTTTTCGGGAAGCTATTATTGACTGCTAGGTTTCTACTTTGGGTGTGCTACAATGTCTATGGCTAGCATACAAAAATTAGCAGAATTTTGATGCTAGAATATCTAGCGCAAAAAAAGAGTTCATATGAATGTTGAGGTGAATGTAGAAAACTAGCAAACTTCCACAATAGCATCGGAATACTACCAATAATGGAAGCAAACTTGGGCGATATCTTTCAGTTATCATTCATCCTAGATCACGAATTCTACCGACAATGAAAGGAATATCGATTCTTACCTAGCGCGAGATATTCCATATGGCACAAGTATTGTGGCTAGTGTGAACCGTTCAAATGCACCGCCCATTCACTTAAATGCCCTCTAATCACCATAATCGCTGGTGCATAATACAGCGATAGCATCAGCACTCCAAACGCTCGGGCGACTCGACCGGAAGCGGGTCTCCGGATGTGAAATATGAAGACCCCATTTCATGTCCAGAGACCAGTTTTCCGTCCTATCTCCCGCCCGATTGCCGATCACTGCGCCTCGCTCGATCGCTGATCGCTTCTCCTCGCCCAATCGTCGCGCTTCACTTAACGTCTCGCCAAGCGCGACGCAAACTGATGTGTGCCTCTTTTCTCCGGGTACCGACGGTTCAGGCAGGAATACTGTCCCTAGAGAACTCGACAAGAACCTTTTAAAGCCCTTCCTCTTCGTCCACTACATTTTCCTACATAATTAGATAGACAGCACGCAAATGAAACAACAAGTTAGAACCCTATTACTCGCTTCATGTAAAATGCCTTCCGTAGCATCGAACTTACATGTTCCAAACTTCTGCTCGTTGTTTCGCCCCCACCCTTCTCCATTTTCATCAATAAACAAAAAAAGTCAGATCTTCGTCAAAAACAAAGCCAAACTACATCAGTACCGCATTCACCCCTGCAGCAACCAATTCTCCCACTTGTCGTCCAAGCTTGCCTCCCTGTCCCCTAGCAGCAGCAAACAACGTCAAATGAAATCTCCCTCCCTAACGAATACCAGATAGAATTAGAAATCGAACTTACCCATACTTCTATCATTTCCTATTCATGGAATGTCGGCCGCACTGTCGTAATGATAAACAAATACAAGTCAGATTTTCATGAAAAAAACGAAACCAAATTGCTTCACTGAAGACTTCGCCACCACGCACCAGTGACTTAATGCATCGATGCTAGGCCCCAGCTCGGGCTCCAAGACTTTAAGTTGCCCTTGACTACTTGGAGGCCACAAATGTAAAGCCTTATTACAATGCCTCTAGGTTAGCTCCCTATCATTCCATAAAGTCAACAAGAAAGCCATGATATGGAAGGGGAACCGTTGGTACTAAGGAAAGTTCTTCGTTGCTCTCCATTTAATGAAATTCCTTTTCTTCCTGAAAGCCGACACCTGAAGTGCCGCTTGCACAATAGCATTTGCCCTGACATCTTCATTACACTCCAGGTCCCCGGCTCTTAGCGTGTTGTTGGCAATCATCTTGGCCAAATGCACTACTGCGTTGTGTTTCGCGTGCTTGAATAACTCAAAGTACTTCTCATCACCGATGAACTTTTGGTGAGGAACAATTTCCATACATACAAATGCGGTTGCACACGTTCCCTACAAGAAGTCCATGATCACGTCTTTAGGCTGAGAAAAGCGAGCAATGGGTTCCTTCATCAATTCCCTCGACTTCTGCTCGGGGCGAATCTGACGGTGTACAAATCCATTGTTTTGCCGAATCCTCCAGTACAGTCTCTCTCCCAGGGCCAGATGGGGAGCCTGGTACGATTGCTCAAACATGCCCGAGGAATCTGCTGGCCACATGGTTGAACTTACGGTAGTTCACCATGGTCTTCTGTTCTGAATACGGGATGCCATTCCGAACAGCTCGCACGGCCTGCTCCGCTGCCAGAAAGAGACTGATGTTGTTCCCTCTTGAGAACGCCATCGAGCTTTGAACGATGGCGTAGGAACCACATCGTTGTCTTTTTCACGGTTATGGACGTCTGCATCCTCCTCTCTCTGTCGACGTTTTAGCCCTCGTTCACAATCTTTTGCCATAACAGGAACTGAAAGTTCGAACAGAACATAACCAGGTGCCCACCGGGAGGCACTGTTTTAGAGCAGTCGTGAATCAAGGTCGCCATCTCCTCCTCCGAGATCTTGTCGTATTCCGTATCCCGAATTCCATACCGAGGATAAGTTAGAACAAGTTGAGCCCTTCCATTAGGAGACAGGTTTCCCCCTGGAGGACTTCCATGACCGTCCACCAGCTCTTCAGACCCCATACAGTGAATGGTAAAGTTCTTCTCCATCATGAGCTCGAGAAGCTTTAGAGCTCTCTTAGTGACACGGTCCAGCCCACCATGAGGATAAAGGATGTTAACAGAGGGGTTCACCGCTGCTTGTGGCTGTATATCGGCAACGACCGCAGCAGTGGGCGTTCCAGGAGCGTCACCGCTACCGGTGCCATTGAAATCTTCGGAGCCCGTGAAGGTTTCGAAAATTTTCTTCCCAACTGCCCCTGCACGATCTTCGTCCCACTTTTCCTCCCTGAACCGACGTCTGCATTTCGTACTTCTTCTTCGCCATCTTCATCCCACGATACAATATTTCGCGGTTGTTATATTCTGCAGTGCAGAGGCGTCCTTCACAGTCCGGATACCATTCTCGGACAAAGAACGAAAACGAACGGGAGGCTTGGCGCCCTTGCATTTAAACATTTCTAGCACTGGTCAATCCTCGGTTTCGGTCGGCTCGTACAACTTCTTGTCCAGTACATTCCACTCCACATCCGATACGAAATCACATGCCAGGATATACATATTGTGGTCGACATCCTCGGAAAAGGGCGAAGCCCAAGAAACGACCTCGGAGGCAGAAAATGTCGGCTTCCTTTCTTCTCCGAGAGTGTATTCGGCGGTCTTGGGGCCAAAGCCAATTGTTCGAGATTAAAATGAAATCAGCGTAAAGGTGTCCTTATTTAGAAGCAGACAAGGAAGCAACATCTACTCTGCTTCGCAGAAGCCCAGCACGGAATCAAACACATCCCAGGCCTTGTAAACTTGCTGTATACAGTACGCCATGCGCTTACCGTGAGAGCGAATAGAGAATGTGAAGCTTTCGACATGCTCCACCACCCTCACTCTTCTTATCATAACCTTCCATCATTTGGTTGCCCAACTTGAACGCATGTGCTCAATTTGCTTAACCATAGAGTGGCAAACGAGCTGCTGGAACCTCGTAGAAGGGGTGGTTCGAAACCTTCCCCCCCCCCCACCTTTTTCTTGTAGCTTCTCCGCGGTATAACCTCTGAAAGAAATCGTTGTACAACACCGTTTCCAACATCCCAGTCGCACCACCGCGCCTTGAATAGATATTCCTGTCGTAGAAGTCGCACATACGCCTGTCTTTCCAACCGTTTTGCTTATCAAAGAAAGTCAAATACCGATAAACCTGACGGAAATATTGACTACGGCCCGTCACAGTTCAGCAGAGATAGGCTGTGAGTTCCTCCTCATCGAACGTTGTGTAAGAGGAACCAAAAAATCTCACCAAGAATGCAGCGACGGAAGCGTTGGTGAGACGATTCTGTAGCAAATACTCCACGAAATTGTCGAACTTGACATCGCATTTTGGATCCCAGGGGCCTCTGGAATCGGCGTATGCATCGCGGACTGCCGTGAACACCCTCCATGCGGTAGTAAAAAGTTCAGCGTTCAAGACGGGGATTGGGCATCCACCAGCCTGGAACCGTGAACTTGACGAAGTTGTAGAACTTCATTCCCGAGAAAGGTCCTCCATTAGCACGAGGGCACACGGTTTGTTTCAAGAAGGATTGAAAGGGAACGGCACGGTATAGCGTTTTCAGTTTCAATGGGTGCGGAAGCGGAGGGGAGGAGGTCGAAGCGAGATATGTTTCGTGGCGTTAGACGCCCTTTCGCGGTTTTCGGAGATGTCTCTCGTTAGCAGAGATGCTAGATAGGCTGAAGATGAGGGTTGGAGTGTTCGAAAACCGTAGAGCGGACGACGACGTGGATCAATTAAAGAGTCTTCCTAGTTTTTCCAAGGTGTCAAAGTTGCCGAACGCTCGGGGGCCACTTTTTGACATTGTCGACCGAAAATGTCAAAATTAGTCCCGAGGCGCAGCCAGGGACACCCACAAACTTGCAATTATCAATTGTTCTCACCCAGGTAGGGGACGGATCGCCATTTATTGCGCAAATGAATAGTGCTGGCCAGTGAATTGAGCCCCCGCAGTGGCATGGCGCACTTGGCCAGTGAGCCAGTGGCACCACCCCCTTGCACCCAACGGCTACTTGCCGTGTGGGAGCAGCTGCGCCTCCGGTCCAATTCTGAATTTTTCAGTCGACAATGTGAAAAACTGGTCCCCTAAAACTACCCAAAAATTAACCTTAAGGGGCCAATTTTTTGACATTCTCGGTCGCCAATGTCAAAATTGGTCCCCCCTTGGTTACCAGAAATGACGCGGTAGTACCGAGCATTGGAGAGCGTGTGGAAAGTGCGAACGCAGAGAAAAAGTTCCCGAACCGAAGACAACCTGCTCCCGTCCCGGAAACAATTCGAGCACGCACGAAGTGGGCCATCACGCAGCGTTCATTGCGAATGTCAGTGCGCGTTTTTTTAGCAACCTTCTGGAAGAGTTCTCGCATTTCCGTGGTGGCTCTTGAAATGATATCTACCCAAAAGTCGTTCTGTCCGCTGTCCCCGTGACCGTCTGTGATAGGTTACGCAATTCCGTGGCGCATATCTAAACTACTAATCGATTGTATCAAATGGTTCACGTGATGATGAAGAAGAACGCGATCGGCGACAACAGGAGTCTCAATCGGAGATCTCCACGAGCGAAGGCACCTGTTTGGACAGCTCTGAAGAACACAATACCTACGAAGCGCGGCGGTGCAACGCAGAGGAGGCCGAAACCAGAGGAAGACGTGACTTTGGAGGTGGCCACGCTGAATGGTGTGACGCAGGGCGTTGGAAATGATTACATTGGGGGTGACCATGATGCCAGTGGGCAGGCGACGGGCGAGCTGGTGAAGGAATTGCATGCACAAAATCTGGTCTGGAAGTGGAAGGAGGACCTTTTGGTCGTGTGAAAGGTGTTTATTTAAGAGGAGAAACAAATGGAATACCTCTATCGAATCAAGACGAATGATACCGTGCCTGACACTCTGTGGAATATGCACAGCAACGCTTTCCATTGCTGGGACGTCAATATGATGAAACCGTATAGTCATGAAGCCGCAACTCCTGGACCGAAACCGACCTCCGCTCCGTCTCCATCACCAGCGAGGACATTTTTCACCAAAAAGCTGAAGGGTAGCAGCGCAGCGAAGGCGAAGGCTAAGACGACTATACAACTTACTACCTTGAGTGACGAGGACGACGATGAGATGGTACGCAAGGGACCGTTGCTTCTTAGTTTCAAGATGACCGGCGCAACTGGGAACGCGAAGGTTGTGAAACTGAGCGATCCGAACAAAGCACCGAGCTCGAATAGCATTGTCACTCCGTCGAAACTCTGTTTTAAACCTGCAAGGAGCAATTGGGGAAGTGAGACTCAAATGAAAACTCCGGACACTGCCGTTTCCCGAATACCGAAGGCTTCATCGACTGGTGGCGACGGAGGTGAGAGCCAAGCATTCTATCAGGATGAAGTGGCCGAAGCGATTGTAGAGGCAGGAAGCAGCGCGCCAATGGAAGTAGTGGAAGCGGTGTCCCCACAGCAGCCCCGTGAGAGAGGAGAGGGTAGTGGTGATAGTGAGCTGGAGTTCGTGGGTTCGAGGGTATCGGCTACCGAGGCTGAGGTTGAGTTCTTTGAAAAGGGAGATGAGCTGCATCCCGATGATAGCGACGAAAGTCTACTGGATTCCGGTTGTGACACGAAGTATTACACAAACGATACGTTTTTGGTGGACATTAGTCTCATTAAGGGTCTGGAAAAAGGTGCGTGAGAGTTGGAAGTAGCTCACAGGAAGGATGTCGAAAATCAAATTGAGCTCTGCGGAATTTTGGGGTCTATTGGAAACCTGAGTTTTACGATTCTGGGTCCGAAGAAGGCAGAGGAGGAATGGTTCCAGGGGACTCGAATCGTCTTTGAGTGTACTTTGGTGGACGAATTACATCGCGTGAATGTGTACCTCGAGCAAATGGAAGGGAATGCGACACTTTGGGATCTTTTTCGCCAGCTGAGTGTATCGTTTTGGAGAAGCTTTGATGGGCAGCCAATGACCATGTCTGAGGTGTTATCAATTGGAAATGTGCTGAACGATATGGTTGCTGCGGCAAGAGTGATATCATTTCTAGACAAAATTCATTCCATTCTTTGATATAGGAATACTCTCGAGCAGAACGGGAACTAGGACATAAAGAACGTCACGCGCACAATGCATCGTCGTGTATTGTTGAAGCGCAAGATCATAGGCTCTTCAAACAAGAAGAACGTGTTTCGCTTTGCCGGCATGTGTTTGAGAATGTACGTGGACAATGGCTTTATGTCGAAGATGAAGGAAATGTGCTTTAAGTACCCGGAGCTGGGCATAACGCACCTTTCGAATGACACATTCTTCAACCTCAAGGTCAACGTTATTGCTTTCGCGCTGGAAGTCCTGCAGGAGCAGTATGACGTGCGACAGGCATCGAGAAGGACTCGGATGGGTAGGTTTCAGGACATGAGGTTGCGTTTCTTCAGGTTTTTGAGCAAGCTTATGAACTGTGTCAGGATGTGGCTAAAAAGAAGAGCATAGGCCTCAAGTACGTGCTCAAGAGGCAGCTGGAGATAGGAACCTGAATGTACAGCGTGCGAAAGTACGCGACAAGGCAAAGCGCCCTACCAGAAAAGGCAGCCACTATGCCAATGTGGGAAAGGATAGTATCAAAGAGAATCACAAATCTGAACAAGAAGCTAGAAAGTATGTTCGATGTGAACTTTCGGCCTCCGGCTCCGACCCCTGATCCTTCAATCGTAGCTCCCACCCCGGTGTCTCTTTCAACTGCGCAAGGACAATGCGTCGTCCAGGAAAGCGACAATGCTGAGAGCTTGGCGGCGAGGTCGAGTAAGAAGAAGGCTTAGAAGAACATAAAGGACTTAGGTGCAGCCTCTGCGGGAACCACAACCCGAAAGTGGAAGAGAAACGCAAGAAAATAAAGGGACCTGAGGACGCCAAGGAAACAGTGGAGGATCATGCCGCAAAAAGGCGGAGAACGGATGATGTTCCTTTCTTTGTCCTCAACATCCTGAGGCAAGAGAGAGGATGTCGGTTTCGTCATTTCTTTAGGAAGAATGAATCACTTCTCTTAAGTGACGACGAAGAGGCAGATGAAAACCCGTAACTTCCAAATATGAAGAAATTCGATTATGAAGTACCTCATATTCTCCCAGAAGCTTTGCTGAAGGTCAAGGAGGATAATTAAGTGAGAGACGCGGACTGGGTAAAATACGTGAACATGTTTCCTAGCAGGTGGCCGCTAGCAACTTAGAATACCAATAAGGAGATAAACGCCTGGATGGAAAGGATTCACCTTGGGAAGGACCATGTACCCACCTGCTTCGCCCGAACGATGTACGTGGTGTTCATCACACAGTTTTCTGGCATGAAGCATTCCAGGAGCTGTAAAACGTATGGAAACAGGAGAGGAAAGCGTCCGGAGAGGTTGCCGTGGTACTGAAGGAAGATGACCGTATCAAAATCTGGTAGCGGGCCATAAGCGGGAATTACTACGCAATTGTGTACTTCGCGAAGAAAACTAGCGAACTGTAAAAGGGTGTATTCTGTGTGTTGTAAGGGTTTGGAGTGGATGACGGGATCTAAAGCCAGGTCAATTCGGTGAAAGAACTAATGGATGGTGATGTGAATGAGGAGCTGCTTGGGTTCTTCAAAGAATACTCCAATCGCCATGAAGATCTTCGAGAAGCAGAGAACCGTCAGTACTGGAACCCACTTTTTAACGCGGGGGAGGCAGCTGTTAAAGCGGGCCGACTCACAGGGTTCACCAGGTATATGACGACGCAGAGGGGAATTGCGGACGAGATGAAGTGAGCGACGAAGACTCACTGGGTGGTGAAGAGGCATGCTAGGTTGGATGCGCGCATGGGTCAGATATGTGTGCTTGGGATTGGAAGACAATATGGTGGCGGAGCAAAAGCTGTATGCACCGAAGACGGGAGGTAGGGTGCTGTGTACTGGTCAAAGCTGGCTTACGCAGGAGCTGCACACCGACTTTCAGACGCTGACAATCCTGGAAAATCTGAGAGGTAAGAATCCTGGACACTTCATGATAGCTTCTGGGAAGTATTTATTCCCATTGTGGGTGTGCGAGAAGTCCCACAAGCACTTTTCAACAACAAAGACGGAGCTGGAAGCGGTTTCTAGAGGATATGCGACGACGAAGTTCATAATACCGCCGTTATCTTCCTTCATTGGAAGAGGAGATGTGTCCCATGCGGGGGTAGGGAGCAGAGATGCCATCATGGCGCAGAATGTTTTGTTCGGGTACCACTTGTACATGGTACCGGAGGACTACAACCTGCCATATGCGGATCAACTACAGTCGAATTTCAGACCGAGGTTTGTGGACGATGAAAGAGTTGAGACAAAAGGACAAAAAGGGAAGGAAGGGATCGATACTATCGCCAGGAGTGGGCAGGGAGGAAGAGGGTTCTGGTGATAATGGAGTGCCAGGAGATCGTTTAGGGCAGAGCAATGACTCAGAGAGCAAGAGCGACAGGGATTATGACCCCGATACTGATGGAAATGATAACGAGGACGATGCGATTTATACTCAAGAGGAGGGTGAGAAGTGAAATGAAGATATGGAAGAGGGTAATTAGTGAGAAGTACTTTCCATTAGTGGAGAGCGATGAGCAACTTCATAAACAATGCATTGTTCAAAATGATTTACCTAGGGCGCATTTTCTTTGCTGTGTTCTCCTAGGAAGTTCTCTACATTTCTTTCAGACCTCAAGCTCAGAAATGCGTAAAACTCGTGTGTTTGAATGTTTTCTATCACTCTCACTTGTTTGGTAAGAACAAGATTGATGATAAGATAGATATTGAATATCTATCTTATCATCAATCCAGTTTTCACCCACTTCAAACTACTCCCCACATTTCGTAGTACCCTCCACAAACTCATTCCTCCCATTCTCTTCTTCCTCATCAATCTTTCCTTAACCACGTCCAACACTCGTTGTGGACTTGGTAGAAAGAGGTTGAAGAAAAGAGAAGGGAGTGTACTGGACGAACTCTACGAGTTGCCGCTTTCGGAGAGGGAAACGCCACCTTTGCTCAGATGATTGTTGTTGTAGGAGGTATCGTTGTGATATTAGTTGATTTGGGGGGGGGGGGGGGGGGGAGGGTGTTTGAGCCACACCCCCGTTACTCACATCTAGCGTCAATCATCCAAACATCCATAGTAAACTTGCAGCGTCTTGCGCATTCGTTTTCCATTCATAATTTACAGGGTGTTGTTCTAGAATCGAAAGCAAAGTCCAGCTGGTACTCAAAAAAACTAATAAAAATTGCACCTGCATCCGCCATCCTTCATTTTTCGCAGATTTTTTGCAGGATATCTTGCTGCATACAAAACTAGATGCTACTACTAGCTTTCTGAGAATACAGATGTAGGAAGCAAGACTATTACAATTAGTATTTCTCTGATTCCTCCCGTTGTTGACGAAACTCTGACAATTTGAATGGGTCTATCTCATCAAATTCCACATCTGATGGCAGCCATCAAAGGTACTCGTCTCGTCTTCAAAGATCGTCTGCCATCCAAGACAGATATTGTACCCGTATTAAAGAAGAAAAGGCTCCTGATATTAAGGAACTGAAGTACATAAACCCACTGTACAGGAAACGGTGTCATATCGACATAATCAGCTGGGGGACTCAGAACTGACCCGCACACCCAGAGGCACGGGTAAATTGAAGAACCGCATAAAGCGGATGCAGCTTTCCTCTCATAGCCATTCCATTTCTAAAGATGCCCCTTTCATGTTGTTCGAGTTTCTTTGCACACTTGGTTGTGGAAGCCTCCATACTTTGTGTGAATGACGGTCAAGTTTATATTTCACTACCGTACTTTATACGTGGCCTCGGCGATAATAAATAGAACTTTACAAAATGTTCATCTCCAGCCTCCAAAGGATTGGTAACGTTCTGGAACGAAGCCGTTAAATACTTCTTGAGGTCTATACCACTAATCAATCCATTCATTCTACTATTCTCGTTCATCGTGACACCCTCCAGAAGCCTGAAAAACAGAAACAATGTTCTCAAGACGGCTGAGTAAGGCTTTTCACTGTTGTAGTACTGTTTAGTCTGCTGGAGAGTGCGCCAACCTGTGTATCGATGGAATTGAATGTCGCAATCCGTACCCTGGTCACCCGATACCGAGAAAATCGAAGTAAAAGAACGTACTTTTACATAGTTCAAACCGGGCAAGTGGAATGAGATGCTCTTTGAGCTCGTATCACTGGTCAGAAGTCCCGTTCTGGCAAGGCGTTGATGATGCAACCGAATTCTCCCTCTCTATCGCTGGTCGCGAATGGGCACCCCCAAAAAAAATTTTAAGAACGTGCCACTCCCTCGCAGCGATATCATGTCTGTTCTGACAAGAGGAGTTCCGTCCACCACAAATATCTCCTACGGAATGGCTCAGGGGACACCCTCCTCTTTACAAAACTCTACCCCGCTTTGAAGGGCTTCGTATTCCCTATGCGAAATCGAGTACTCGATATAGTCGTGCAGGATGTAGGGCTACCATTCCCTGCGGTAAAGTTCACAGGTGATCATTCCCGTTTCTCGCCCGCACGGTTTGGACTTTTATGCCACATATGTTTCGAACATGGTCATATTTCACCGAAATGTATTCCGACATTGAGAGATTTTGCCCGAGTGATCGGTATTTATGAAGCATTGGCCTCTCAGGAAAAGTAAATCGCCTTCATGGCTTCGTATCATTCTGCGAAAACGGACATTCCAAAAAAAAATTCCGGATACAAACCGCGGAACGCATTGCCCAACCCAGAACCTCCAACAACCAACCCCGGTCCTTCTCATAAGGACAACTCGTCTGTAAGCTCGATTCTTATGCTTCGGGATTCTAGATCCCTGTCACAGGCGTTACAGGCCCAGGAAAACTGAGTACGGGAGTGTACCCTTTAGAAGAGTCGTTTCCGACTGTGAGCATGTCGACGCCCGAGGCGTTCCCGTCTTGTTCCCAGTTCAAAATCCTTACAATGAAACAGATCGTTTCAGACGTGGTTTATGAACACTTTGTTGTTGTTAAATGACCAATGAGACGGAGTAAGAATAAGCGGTTCACGGTTACAGTCATGGTGACAAAAAAAAGTGCAACTACAAGGTGTATGCTGATCTTGGCTTTTCTACCCAATTCATGGGTATAGTCCTCATGGCTTTGGATATATGTGCTGGCCCGAACTTCATCGTGGAGTTATTTTTGCCTCCGGCTTTGCCGTCTCAGATTCGTCTTGGCAAAATACCCGATGTCGTAGACTCGAATAACAACCGGTTCTCTACGGTGGGAATTATTGACTTTGCCACTTCGGCTCCTTCTTGGTGAAGATTGATTTCGCCTATACAGAGAATTATTGGCCCCCGTAATACTAAAATGCGAAAATTGTGTTGGGTTCATTGATGCAATAAGGGCACTGATAACGCCTGTGGACCCGGAAGATGGTTCCCTGGTTTCAATCGTTCGTCGTACCTTGGGGCCAGACTCGAAGAACATTGAAATCTTTCATGCGGCGCAGGAATCTCCATCCACTTTGCAGAAGTCTACCAAGCTCTGCATGGCCGCGTCGATGCAAATCCCACCGGAATCCCAAATCTGGGCAGCAGTCAACTCCCGTCAACACGGATTTCGGGTTATTCAACCTCTTCCATCGTCCTATGATAAAAATCAACTCACTGCAGGGACTGGCGTTTCTCGGATTGAGTCTAGTACAACTTTCATGGTTCTGGTTATGAATATGGGTGCCACAATCAAAATACAGGTGAGAATTCAGATTATTGGGTTTGTCATGCCTCACCCCACCGCAATGGTCCCTACTATGTTGACCGTGACAGGTACACTCAAACTCATTTACAATTATAAGGAACCAATGGAATCCCTTCATTGCGCTACAATCATTTTTTATACTTTGGTGCCCTAAAATAGCATGCCATGACTACCCTCGCTAATGATGTAAAAATCCACCCAAAATCCAAAACAGCATTACGGAGAATTTCAATTCACCCCTCTTGCACGTGCTCCGTCGATATTTCATCTACCCCGGGTGCCAAGGATATTCATACATCCTAGTGAGTACATTGTACGTCCCACCACGCACGGCAGTGGTTCTTTGCTCTGCTGTGCCTTCTTCTCTCGTGAATCGGCATCCATTGTCACACACATGAATCAAACCTGCGCGGCACACACCCTCTTCGAATCTCATGAGCTGCATTTCACATGGCTAGCATGTTCTCCTGCCTCGGCCTCCTACATGAACTTCACAAAACCGTAAAACACATCGTCACAGGGCTCAGCTATCTCGAGTACCACTAATCGTTGCTGTACGCCTTCTCCTTCATCTGGCGTACGTGCCACAATATCTACAGCCACGCTTTCTTCAACAATGTATGACTTTGCGTCGCCCTCTTTAACGGTGTGATGCGCATATGCCCACCGTTGCCCACAGTACTTATCTACTGATACGTACATAGCCCGCTGGGACATCTCAGTGTGCTGTCCTTCCCTTCCTTGAGTTTTTGCGATGCTCTTATCTAGCTGGCGGACTCCCTCCAACGGATATAAATGTCGGTGTGGCCCTCGGTCTATAATAACTGCCTCCCATTGGAAGCATCGTCCCCAAGGGAGATGGACTCGTCCACCCTCCCACAATTGCGTCACGAGCGGTTTTTGAAAGCTCTCGCGCATCTCCTTCCTAAATCCTTGTGGTATTTGAGCTGCACCCCTTGTCGTATCGTCCAATTCAATTTCATCGATCCCCGACAGCAACCTGCGCAGCCTCATCTCAGCGCATTACCGTTTCATTTCTCCTCCGTTCGACCAAAAACTGTGTAGTGTGTGGAGCCGCTCGAACCCGTCTCGAGTAATGGCTCTCTCCACGGCTGTAAGATGCGAATCGTGATGCATATTTAATGAAAGTTGGTCCTTGAGCGTTGTGTGAACCATTTCCAAACCCCTTTCGAAGCAGTTCCTGGTATGTGCAAAATTTAAAAAGTTATATGGCACAGTTCAAAAGCTCGATGAGCGTTCGGTATGTCCAGAACCTCTGCCCTCTCTCCGCGTGTGCTGTAAAAAGTGGCCGCCGTTTTTATGTACCATTTTGTTTTGCTCTCTTCACTTCTCCCTGACATTGTAGCGCCCCCTTGCGGTTCGTGTAAAAGATGTTCGCCACACCATCAGTCTCCTCCGCTGGCCATGAGTAGATACAGGCTACCAAATCTTTCAAAAGCCGTCGTAGCATGAAAACAGATTCCCCGATCCCCTCGCAAAACTGCTGAAACAAAGGAGCTGCACATATCAGGACACAGAGCAACCCCGGCTTCTTCAATCACGGGACTCCGTCGTTTTGGCCCGAGTTGTCCCATCGCAGAATATTCTCCTGGACGGGAAGAACACTCCAAGTAGTAACTAGTAGCATTTACAATGTGTAGATCCAGTGCGGCTCGGCCACTGTCCGACTCCAACTCCTGGAAACACATGTTCAAGACGTTCTTTGTGAGACCTATGAGGAGGTGGTAAGGGACCACCGCCGCAACCAGACTGAAATAAAACACTGGTACCAGCAAAGGTTGTTGTGTTCTGTAAAATAAGGGCTCCACGCCGACCGCGGCTTCTCAAACAACTCCACAGACGGTTGAGTCCTCGCGCTTGCGCGTGTGGCGCATCGAATTCCAAGTCTTCTCTTAATTACACTATGCGGCCGAGACTTCGTTTTGGCGCGCATCCTCCCTTCGAAACGGACATATCACAGTCTCGTCGAGTAAATCTCGGTGGAATACATTATCTCCGGTTCGGTGTCACCTTTTCTTCTTCCCACCTTGCAAAACGTGCAAAAGACAACCCGCCGTGTGCCCCATCACATCAGCAGTTGCAGAAACAGCGGGGTAATTCCCGAAGTATGCCACAGGATCTATGAAAATTTTAACACGACGTCCGTACAGGTCCAATCCTTGTACTCACTTCACAGCGCCGTTCACCACATCCTCCCATGCGAGATCGAAGACGTCGTTTAGAGATTATCCATGCGGTGTATGCGTAAGAACGTGGACGGCTACAACAGATCTTCCCGCCTCCAACGGCAGATTGAGCGGAATTATGCAGCATCTCCCCACGCACCGTGAGTCAAACATAGACTGGTGTTGCTTGAAGCCGTCAGTACACAAAACTATCCGGTACACCACCTATCTCTCTCCCCTCTTTAGATATCCCAAATTCATCTTTCTTCTGGGCATGGGCCCTCCAGGAAAAGATTTTGTCTCCGACTTCCACCTCGGAATCTGTATTGCATCCGCGGGCGCAATCGGAGCGAATTTTTCTCTATCATCCGGGGTGTAACACCGAGACTCCAACCAGATAAGCCGTTCCGGTGATTGCCATCGTTCGAGGTGAACTAAAGATGCAACGAGCATACATACAACTGCCGAAATTTCACTGCTGCCCTGCAGCCGGAGAATGACATACAGATCGCCGGAGAGTACCTCCATGCTGGACAGATATCTTGATGTGATAATGGTGCACTTTATGCGCCCTGTGACACTTCTACCGCGAAAAGAGGAGAGATCCCCGCGCATACCTCCCCAAATACTTACCTTCCCACCGTTGCGGACGATATCCAGCCTATTTTTCTGGGTCATCTTAGACAATAAACCCCATTTTGGATACATCTCAGCGAATAGAACAGAGAAATCGTGGCCGCGAGCGGCATGGGGTTATCACGCGGTCCCCCAACACAGCTCCGCTGTCTCAATCGTTGTACGTAACCCACAGCGTGAGATCTATTCCAATGACAGCCTCACGACGCTGAACGATAGGGGTACTCTCAATACTGATGAAGTCTTCCTTTCCCTTCCTCCGATTCTTTAACACATCTACATAAAAATGGTACGTGAAAATACCCAGCTTCGCCCGTTTGGATGGCAAGATGACCCTGACGCAATTGCTCGGGTAGATGCTCCTGTTATTTGCCGGGTGTACAAATATTCGAACCCGTGCAGTACAAGGTCCGCCTGGTATACTGCGAACAAACTGAATGCCACTCTGTGGAAAGCATGTCTCTATCAGGTGCGCATCCATCGTTGTTCGGATCGTCTTGTACGTGCGAAGCCGAACAGACTCGTTTTCCGCCTTGAGAGTGGCCGCTAGTATTGAATAATGCGACGCAATGAACCTAGTGCTCCCAACAACAACCAGATACTAAAATCAGTTGTTCCCATGACAGCAAAGTTTTCATTTTCTTGTACAAAATCGCTAACGTCGTCTGGTCTCTACTTTCCTCTTTGCTTCCCGATTCTTGCTGAAATTTTTCTTCATTGCCGTCTTCGAACGGCAGCACCTCAAATTACTGAAACAACATAGAACCGCCTTACTCGAAGGACGTTTCCAGTACTTCTTCTAGTGCAGTACTTACCTCCATACTTAAATCATTGGTTTTCTGTAATCCTTCGTCCAAATCGAAGGGAAGTGCTTAAACAGCGGCTGCTTCCTGTAACTGTCGCCTTCGTCTTAGATCTTCTTTCTTTAATCGTCTTTTTCTTGCGTCAAGATCAAGTTTCGTCTATTCTTGCAGCGGCTAAGTGATTTCCGAAAGTTCATGAAGTCCGTCGCATTTGTTGAAACATGTTTCATGGAACGAAGTCCGCCTTCTCTTTTATAGCCCCATCCGTGCGAAGTTTTCCTTCTCTTGTCTAGTCTCAGCGGCGCTTTATCTGCGATCTTTGGGTGCGCCTTCATGTCTGTGACGGCCTTCCTTGGGCGTGAGGGATCGGCAAATTCCTGGTTATATCGGAGTTGAGCGGTTGCCTTTTAGGGTACCAGTTGAGAGCGTCCACGCTTGAGGGTAAAACTTGAGATGAACGGCGGCTATTCAAGATAGTGGTTTTACGCTGCACGCCGTGTGTGATTCCCAAATTTGAAAAATGAGCGTCAGTGCACACATGCATATAATGATGAAGAAGAGCCACTAGGAAGGTCGTGAAATAGAGTGGTGATTGCGTGGATTCCATAAAGAGCCTGGACCGCACTCTAAATATACTATCAGCCCTCTCAAATCTTCACAAATTGTGCTCATGTAATGCTCAAAGCAAATATAGGGTTACGTTTTCACAAAGTGTGGTAAAAGCGGTTGACCGTCCCTCACACAGACGAATGATCATGCCCAGTATTTGTTACAGTAACCGCATGGCTGGGGTTTCATTTGATCGTTGTTTTGAATCGGATTACTTCCCGTTCAAATGAACCAAACCCTCCCTAAGACATAGTTTCCATCAGGAATATATTGGGACTGGGTTATGGAAGCGACATAGTAACCAATAGGTGCTGAATGTTTCTCACCGTCACTGCCAATAATGGTAGAGCCAAAAATTTTCTCTTGACAGCTCAATGGTAGTTGCGGCCACAGGGATTGCTTCCCAACAGCTGTAGTGAAAGGATTTTTGCTCATGAATGGCCTTCTCCATAATATGCTCAGGTTTGACTGGTGAGAGCATGATAAAGCCGCCAGGACCGTGATCGTTTCTGTGGAAGTTGATGTTGATTATTTGGCCGCCGCGACTGTACAAGGATGCAGGTTTTTCAGGCCAGTTGAAATTCCAATGCGCGCCCTTAATACAATTCAGACTGCACGAACCAGGACAATTTGCATCTGCTATACACCCCAAACGGCAGTAGTAATGTTTCAAATGTCAGCATTCGTATCAATGTTGAAACAGCTTTGGAGTACTTCACACCTGGGGAAAACGATTGAGGTTTACTTATAGTGGAATGGCACAAGGCACTTGGGACTATAGCCATAAGTGTATCACCCGACTTATACTGCATCGGATCCATTTTCGCTCTTCATTTACCTTTAAGTATCCTCTCTTGTGACTAGAAGGGTTTGTGCTTAGCATCCGAGAACTACGATGAAAGAAAAGGCGTTGGTATTGTCTAAGATACTGTCCAAGCCAGTACAACTATGTGTGACTTTCATCAGCCGTCGGGAACTATTCCCGGAAATTCATGATCGATTTCCACGTTGTTACTTTGGGTTAACCTCTCCATGATCAATTGTGACTTTTAACATTGATGGAATCTGGGTCTTTGTCATCAAAATTGATACTCTCTTTTCGAATTGAGTAGAATCGTTCCAATAACAAGAAAGCCGGACCCTCACCGTCACCACTGGTTCCAACAAGGGGTAAAGTCTTCCCTCGATCAATATCCAGGCTAAGCCCACGGAGAACTCGACAATCAGGTCTCCTGGGAGACTCAAAGAAGATATTTTTCATTGAAATCTCTTTTTCGATTTCACAGATGCTGTCCCCATCTGAGCTGCTGGCATCTATTTCGCTCGAACGTTCAATCAATCTTAAAATGTTTGTTGCTCCCAACCTACATGCAACAAGGTCGGGAAGAAACGCAGATGCTCCACCCAACATTTCTGCGCTGAACATAAAATCTAATTAACTTGTACACATTTGTTCATATTCGCAATACCCTTTCTCAACAGAAACTTTCCTCCAGCTTTGTACAAGACATACAAGGTTATGGACTCATAAAACTGCGAAAAGCTGTAGGCAACTCCGTTCAAAGCGCTGCCCTAACACTTTGACACCATAGTCTGGTTGATCTTCAAAATTTAATGGACCGTTAAAAAATCTTCAATCTCGATATATCGCACTTAAGAAGTTATTCACAGCTTATACCGCAAATCAGTTGGATGCTGAAAACAATTTTCGAGTACCGGAATCGATGCCCGCGTAATCCCGTGCTTTTAATTACCCTCCCAGAATACTTACTGGAATAATGGCGAGAATGATGAGAGCGAGACGCCAACAAGTCACAAAAGAAATGATCAAGCCAGCGCATAGAGCCCCAAGAATGTTCATCGCGATACCAAGTAGATCACTTGTGGGGCCTTTCAAATCTGTAGCTTCAGATGAACGTAGCTAATTCAATGATCCCTAAAGGTTTTCTTAAAGATCGAAGTATCCCATCTCCTATGGAAACAAGTAACAAAAAACTAGGCGACATATTTTCGCAATGAGGATTTTTCCTGCAACGTTCAGAGCACTATACTGCAAGAAATTTCTCACTAAACTCATTCCTGCAACAATAAAAAACGCAACCCATCACTTCCGAATTCCGCTCAAACTGTTCCCTCGAAACATGACGTCGATAATCTGCGTGCGTGGAATTTAAGTGACAGTTAGTAAGACGGCTTGGATGATAGAGCCGAAGACACGAAATGCAATTATAGGCACTCCTGGCGTGTTAACCACAAAGCTTTTGAAAAGAGTCCCTTGTCCAGAGGTGGTCTATCGTCTGCATCTTCTGAACGTTGTACGGACTGATAAATGGAGTCCGTGGCAACAGTGAAAGGACTAGAGTCCTCCTTTATAAATGTTGGCGCCGGAAGTCTTTCTTGGTTATCTTTATCATCTGCCAGCATATACTTTTCCTTTTCAAACTTTTGCCTTTGAATATTTGCAGCTCCGTTAAATTTTTGTAAATACCGCTTTCTCGACGAATGAAATCCGAGTGAGTCCCTCTTTCTCGTACCGACCCGTCGTCGATGCAGGAGATGTTTTTTCATCAATATAAGGTTCTTGCGATCTAAATTACAAGATATGATGACTTTGTCCCAATTACGTGGTCCCTGAACTTGCTCAGCTTCGGTTTCGGCAATATTCCCCTCTCAGCGTTCAACTCTACCATACTTGCATTGAAGACCAGCCTCGTTTATTGCACAGCACCAAGCGTTGTATGCATCTTTCACGTTCTCCCACAAAGCTTCCATCCCTGTTGCTAACTCATGGGCTCGAAAAATTACATTTCCGAAGCGAAGATCGCCACGACTGGTGAAATCTTTCATAGCTAGCAGCATAGGGTCCGTCATTGAAATTTTCCGTTTCGGAGGTTCTTTGAGGCATATTTTAGGATTTGTTGTTTGCGCCTTACTTGGTCTGTTGAAGTCTGGTGCCACTAAAATGAGGTCCAGCTCTTAGGAGTAACAGTTGAAATGAAGGCAGTGACAGAAAGTCGCCGTCTCCCCGATGCACGACATTTCCACTGAAGCCATTTGATGGTCTCTGCAATGCCCATTACATCACGATATGTTTCTGAGAGAAGCTTGATCATGAAGAGAAGCTTGACACTGATATTTTGAATCGTACGCACGCTTCATACCTTTCAACAGATCGTCATTGATGAAACCATTGTTCATAAAATCTTTCATTCTTTGGATTCCAGCTTCTGGTGCAAATGTGCATCCGGACATCCGAGTTCCAATAAGCATATCAGTGATGTGTTCTTCAAAATTATCAACACGTTGAGAACCAAGGAAAAGAGATATTGTCTCCTCTTGCTGATGGAGTTCGTTCTTAAGTTGAATTCTGACGCTTGTTAAAATCGAGCTACCCGGACATCGCAATGAAAGCAACGAAAAGTCGTCATATCTAGTAGTTTTAACGCCTTCTTTTACCGTCTTGATCACTTACTAGGATTCACGTCACGAGCAGGGGTCTGTACCATACCTGAAAGACAAAAGCGACATCCACGAGTACAACAACGGCGTATTTCACCTGTCATTCAATCATGAACAGGATCAGTCAATAGAACAAGATGAGTTGATTTCCATCGTTGTGGAAACAAATTGCGTGTCTTGACTTCCGTATGAATATCTCTACACGTAAGATATACTGCACTGGATGGATGAGACTCAATAATTCGCGGTACAGACACAGAGTAAACTTCTTTCGCAAGTGAAGACTGTATTTATTCTCGAGAGATCCTTGGATTCTGTTCGGGTGCTCTCGCTAAACATGCAATAATTTGTTGAAGCATTTCTTCACTGTCCTCTTTACTCATGAAATCTAACAGATCCGCGTAATGATCTGTATTTGCATTAAATGACAAACCACCGGCCAAAACGAGAGAAAGGTCTCCTCGCCACGTTACTGATGTATCTCGTGTGGCCCATGTGCTCGGTATATTCGCTTGTTCCATGTCCTTGACACAGTTGGTAGTACAAGTTAATACTTTAGACTCATACCAATTACATTGGAATCTGACAAGGGTCGCTTTGAATCGACATCGAAAATAAGGAGTTTATACTCCCTTAGAACCTTCTGCATATGTGTTGCAGGTAAATAAAAATGATGACAGAGAAGACCTGGGTGCTTATACAAGCAGCCGTTTAACACAATAGAGCCTGTGCTACTCATTTAAATCAAATAAAGGTCTGGAAAAGCCTGACAAAAGGTACTTTGGTATACTATCAAGGCTATTTGACGGCATCAAAATCATTTCCAAGATATTGATCTGGCATCGACGCATTTCGTACCCCACGAAAGAATATCAAAGACATCAGGGTTCCCAATTCATGACTTACATCTTCTGCCAATAATATTCCTTCTACATAGAACGACTTTAAAAGGGACGCTTTCTACTCTTATGGAAAACTTAACGGGAAGGACTTCGAAGAGGAAGACGGTATTCCGGACTTTGACGCCATCTGTGGAAAGATGGGTTATGATTAGTACATCGCTTGAAAAGCCCCCTTCCTGTTCTTTTCAGTCAGAGCCTCTGATGCCAAGGTTGCAGAGTTCTAAGTACGATGAGAATGACAAATTGGTCGACAATGGAATTTTCTACACTGCCTGCAGTCCCGGTTCCGCTGCCAGTTACGCAACCGGAAAGCCGAGCGTGCCACTTTGGATTCTCGCTCTCGGTGGTACCGCTCTCGTTGCCAGTCTCGCCATGTGAGGCTATCGAATCCTTATCGGCATTGGTAGAAAGATCTCCAAGCAAGAATCAAGTATCAATTGTTTTGATGGAGGTCAAGTCAGTCCTTTTTCTGCGGGGAGAGACAAAAGCCTTCTTTTGAAATCCCCAAACGGTCTTTTTCGGCAGCAGAGCTTTTCGGAAAGCGGAAGAACTGTTCAATTTTTTGAAAACGGCAGTCTTTTACAATACAACACAGAACAAGTTGCCCGGTTGTTTGAAATCATTCGGTGAGATTGGAGATTCGCAAGCGCCTGCACTGCTTTTGCACGATCGGCAGCGGAGATATCAGTTGAAGTTCCGACTCAGAATGCGCGAAACCCCTAACGCATCGCTGAAAAATACATTTTCGCTCCTCCATCTCTACCGGGTGCCGTACAATCGTTGCAATCCGTCGCCAGGCAGCCGCAGCCTGTATAAGTCACTCCGCAGCCGCATCCCGTTCCTCCGTCGTGGCAACTTTGGCCAATCTGCCGCAGCCGGCTACCTTAAAGCCTTTACCACCCACCCTGCAGGTTGGTCAAGCCTTTCCGTTCCCACAATCCCTGTCCCCGTCGTCGAAACCCCACACAATGTGGCCTAAATCTTTTGGTCCGTCCCAAAAACCCGTGGCAACTGTGCCACTTCGATCGATTTTGTTGACGCAACCCATCGCCCCGCTGTTGCAACCGGGAATCTCCCCACTGATGCCACAATCCGTGCCTTCGTCGTCCCAACGGTTCGCAAAGCGGCTGCAGCCTGCCCCCATGCAGCTTGTACCACCAGCCTCGCAAATTTTTAAAATTAAATTCGTGCCCACAACCCCTTTCCCCGTTGTGGAATCCCGTCACGATGCGGCCTGAGTCCCTTGGTGTGTTACAAGAACCCATTGTAACGCGGCCGCTGTAGTATCCGCTCTAACGGAGAGAGCAGACACCTGCGACAGCGTTCGGACTGCCGATGGGTCGCTTGCGGCGAGGGAAAAGGTGTGGTAGAGCTACAACACCAGCCAGCTGGAAGTGGGGTGTAAGGCCACTACTCTCCAGCGAGGGTGAACAGTGCAACTGTAAAACGTTTATGGAACGTACGTACGAGACGGCTCGTGAAGTGGTTGGGGGCTGACTATCTATTATAGCTCGTCCGGATCTCCGGTTGAGGAATCCTAAGCGAGGAACACAATAGTCATGATGCCCATGTTGTCACCTTTACTTGGAGTCGGCGCTCACCTCTGGTACACTATATACTGTGTACCAGGGTGAGTGCCCAAATAAACATATAAATGATACACAGCGGTCAGCCCCTTAGCAAAATCACTGTATGGATACGGTCCCTAATGGCGTCTAGCTACAAAGGGTAGTAAAACCTGCCACGTGGATCACCACTACATGCGCCGTTGCAAGCCAGTCCACTCGTGATACCACGTGTTCCACTAATGTACCCTGCCTCCTGGCATCCTACGCCGTGTGCCGTTTCATATCACAAGTCTGATGATATCACTCACTTATGAGTTCCAACCACGACTTCGCGAAAAATCAGCCTATCGGATTCCCCGACATAGTATAATACGACAGCCGCTTCCATCAGTTCCATCGACGCCACCCATTTTCCCGCTGCCAAATCCGTGGCATCGTCATTACTTTCAGGCGCACGGTCTCCAGAACCGTTCCGGCAATGTCTCTTTACCTTCGACCCGTGTTCGCGACCCGTTTCTATGCGGCTGCAAGCTCAGTATTCCAATGTAACCCCTGATATCGCTTCAGATGCGTTCAGGCAGGATCCCATCACACTCTCCGCGGATTCCCCGTTTATCGCTCCCGCAGCCGCCGGCTATCTCAACAAAGCAACCATCAATGCATCAGTAGGGACACCCGTGAAATTCTATAATGTTAAGGCAGAGAGCGATGAGTCGATGCGTTGCTCTCCCTCACTTCGTACTACACACTTCCGTGCCGCCTACAGGACTCCGCCGAACCGGTTACAGAAATGCTGAAAGGGAAGGCGGCCGCCACATCGAATTGAATCACCTTTCTGGGGCCCACAGTTGGAAAACTCCACCAATCGAAGATATGGGATACTCACAATACGTCGAGGAGGTCCGCCACATCCGGTCGCGTATAAGTCGATTTAGAGATTTGGCGAAGCATGAGGGCCTTCAATTTGCTCGTAACGCTCGGTCTAAGTTTTCTCAAGCCCATTTGTAGTTCAGTATAAAGCATAAAATCTCTTGCACCCGCCTATTTGCTCGCAATGAGCTTGATTCCATCTAAGTCGAGCACACTTGGTTCAGGCACCCGGTCGAGGGGGCAATTTCAACATTGAAAAGCTGCCGCTTCTTCGCATAGGCTATGCATTGATTAGCAGGTTGTGGAATAGGCCACGCCACAGTGGATGATTTATGTATGAGAGCAACTGGAGGTCATGGTGGAACTTGCTTGTGCTGGCAAATTCCTTTGACACTCCGATGAACGGAGCACATGTCAACCTTCTTTCGGAAATGAACCAGACGGCTCCAAACTCGTATATGGAAGAACGTTTTCCAGCCAGGATTGCATCTCCCAAACCCCCCGTGGTGTTCTACTTCCATGATCTCATTGTCAGCAACAAGGACGTTCGGGAACAAAGAATGAGGGTTAGCCTTCTATATCTGGATTTTGGTCTCCTATTTGACTCCCATTTGTGGCATAAAGCTGCACGAGGCCGTCCAGCAGTCACCTTGCGAACGGAGAGGATATAGTGGCTTCGCCCAAGACTCGGTGACGTACCTATTGATCCCGATACAGACCTCATACCAGCCGGTCAGACCACGTTCTCTTGGATGGCCGATCGTATGTCGGATATAGATCGCCTCCTTAGGAGGAACCGAGATAGGGGTGGCGCGAAATGTGTGGGGGTAACAACCACGTGTAAATCGTCGTCGCCCGCGTCCGCGACCGCAGAGTCAGGACTGGGAGCAGGAACAGGAGGACGGTGCGCGTCGAAGGCTCAACGACGACTACGGTGGAAGGCGTGCCACGCTTTGATGGTTGTAAAAACCCGTAGCCTCAGCGGCCTCATACTACGACGCCTTGGCCTATGTGTAGAGTTGTAAGCGTTCTAGCAAATAAAATTTAGTTTTCATGGGACTCCTCACATTTCAAACTCAATTCCGTTAAGCCTCTCATTGGAGCGCGCTCCACCTGCGTCATCCTGGGTCGCAACACTGGCATCATAGGTACTTCTATCGCCCTTCCCCTCTACATACTCGTCCAAGTAAACTTCCGCGGGCTCTGCGCACGTAATTTTTAACAGCCCGCCCTCAATCACACTCCCGGACGGAATCGAAATTCTGAAAACGTCATCTAGCATTGGCTCAAACGCTGCTCTTTCTCTTCTCGAGCCAATAGCAGCTGACGCTTCTCCTTCACTCGCAGATGCGATACAACCGCAGTTTAGAATGTTTCTGCAGCTTCAGGTGTTCAGGGCGCCACGAAAAACGACAACCACATCCTTCAATGCTGCAATAGACTGCCTGGGAGACTCCAACATGTCGCTGATATCTGACGAGCCTTCGAAAGAGGACAGAACTCTAATGAAATATGCTGCCGCATCTACAAGTTTAATAAAAACGCTTCTACGATCTCACCTGGTCGTCGCGATGCTGCCGAAGGTTAGACATACGCCCCAGAAGCCTTAAAAAGACATCGTGCTCTTCCATCAACATGAGCTCCGTCCGGGATCGGACAAACTTTTTGTAGCGACTCTAATTTGTGGCCAACATGTTTGTGTCATTATCAGAGAATACACGTGCTGGGAGAATATCCTCTGGAAAAAGAGCGAACACCGCTTCGGCGCCAACCTTCCAAGACAAGGTAACCTCAGAATTCCCCACCTTGCATTGCTCTTATGGGGACCATTCCACAAAAGGACACCTCAAGTTGTTGAACATTTCGATCAATGCCTGTCTCCAAGCTGTGTTGAGAAGGTGCATCAAGGTGGTGTACAAATAGCTCATCGCGTACAAAGAGTCACCTGCCCTGGTCGGGTGTATCCCATGCGCAATCTACGTCCTAGGGCCGTACTCAATCTTCACCTCCACACGCTTCTCATTACGGTCTTTAGCGAACACCACATGCTGGCGCGATATGTAATCACCACCCACAGCGACATGCTCAACAAACCATGCCCGCATAAACGGGCGCGTCTGTGCATCTCGGGTGCTGTCTTGGTGAACGGAAAACCGCTTGAAAATATCGCACTGAGCGTCCCCAATGCAACAGTACAGGACTCCGAGCCTGAAAACGGATGATGCTGGCCCAAAACCTCGCTGAAACTCCTCCTCAGTTTTATTCTTTTTTAAGGGAAAATAGAATCGTCGTCAGGACCTCTCGCAGTCCACCCGGAGAGAGTGAAGCGGTTGTGCCCTTATCCAT
The DNA here is from genome assembly GCA_030374765.1 of Agarophyton chilense. Taxonomy (NCBI): domain Eukaryota; phylum Rhodophyta; class Florideophyceae; order Gracilariales; family Gracilariaceae; genus Agarophyton; species Agarophyton chilense. The sequence continues at coordinate 164,627 of JARGXX010000095.1, read as the reverse complement.
GATCGCCGCAACGATGCAGTTGGAAAGGCAGCGGAAGAGCGATAATTCATCCAAGGCCGTTCTAATATTGAGAAATCTCTGTTCCCTGGCCTTCTCGTACATTTTCCGGGACTTCCCGTCCTTTTTCTCGGCCTGGACATTCGTAGGCATTTTCATGGACTTCTTTTGTTGCTCTAAGAGTTCCGTTAACCGCTCGAGAAGGACTCTTATTTTCTCAACACTGTCGCGTATACCTCCAATCTCGCTCTCGGCGAGCGAAATCCGGCCGGATCAATCCCGTTAATGGCCAGAATTGATGTCCTCAAAGTCTGTTAGTAGAGCCAGAGACGACTCTGACTGCGTGAAGTCGACCTGACTTACAGGGACTAAGAGGCCGCCGCCGAGAACATCCAAGGCTGTGAAGTTCAAACCCCTAAAACTCTCAACGGTCGCGCAGAAAGACGCGGAAAAATACCAATCTCGCAAAAACCCTCTGGTCTGCACTCTGCCCTGCATCGGCGGGATATGTTTCTTTCAACATCACGCTCGTGTCCAAGGCTTATTTCAGTTCCATCGGAAGTTATCAGAGTTCGTTTATTTCTCGAAAATGACCGCATCGCATAATCGCGAGCCAGGTTGGCGCACTTACATCCGCTTTGCGGCCGGAGTGGCGTCCTGGCGACCGCCATGGTGATTTATGAAGCTGCATATTGATATCAGCAGATGAGATGCAAGGTAGAGTTTCTTCGCAATGGATATCCTTGCTCAGATATAGATAAGGATGAAAACCGCTGTCGGGTAACGTGGGATTTCGAAGATCCCAGAGAGCTGCTGGCTGGCGAGAAAGTTGAAGGTTTCCGGATACCCAAGGGGTCCGCATCGCGGGAGGATGGGCAAGGAGATGTGCAACTTCGGCGGAAAAAAAAGTCCTGGCCAGGCGGGACGCAAGTCATTGGTGGAGAAGTATGTCAAAGAATACGTGATGCACAGGCAGATTTGTTGTTACGCGTTGTTGCCATGGAAGGATAATTGAACACTGCGTGGACATGCCGCCACCTCTAGTAGCTAGAATAGAGCGCGAATGCTGCCCGTGTGCGCGCTAGATTTGATCTGGCCAGGTTATTGCAGCGGCCGCTGCGAAGAGTGAAGAGTTTTCATCAACGGGAAGAGTTTGATACCGTTCTGCAGCGTTTAGAAGCAGTATTGCAGTACACGTGCGACTTCAAATTATTTCAATACGTAGGCCGACATGTTTTTGAGGAATTAGGTACCCATCGTGAAGCATGAGAGGTAATATTTTCAATGTCAATTTGGGATGTAGAGGCTCCTTCCCAACATAAACACGAGGGCCGCATCTCTTTCTCCACGACAGCTTCTATGATAGCATGGCTAGCCATTATATGTGACGCGAACAGAAAGTCGCTCCTGGAGAATGGTGCCAAAATGAAGGCCGGACGGATGATGTGTATGTTGGGAGGCGAGCAGTGGAGCTCTGAAAACCCCGAGGGCGCCTTGCAAATTTTCGTTCGAGGGAGCTGCGCCACGGAAATTGGCGAAAGGGATGGGGCACAACAAAAAGCGGTGGATTTCGAAACTGACGTGTGCGATAACGAAAACAGGCCTTTTGAATGCCAGTCGGCCGAGAAGGAGGGATACCATGGCCTTGGCGGTGGAAACGCCCAAATAATATCGGGATATCTCAAGGCATACAAGCGTTTGCAATGAAGTGCTCATGGGATAGTCATTCAAGTATATTTTGAATTCTATTCTTGCCTCACCACTTTTGTGTTAGTCATACGCTTTTTTTCTTTATACCACTGTCATTTTGGCGGACGCCCTTGCATAAGAAAGCACGTCCCGCATGTTCACCTAACTAGAAATTTTTGTCGTTTTTGTCTTTGTTTGTATATTAAGGTTGGTTGCTGTCTCTTTGATAGCGCTAGGGAGACTCATTCTTTTTAAACTCCTTCAGAAGTTTCGCTGATTCTCAAAGGTTACGCTTAATCCACTGGCTTGTCAAATCGTCGAGCTCTGCATCGAGTTCTCTGGCGACTTCCCTGTTTCCAGTCTCACCCACCATCATAACTGCTGCCTACTGAACAATTGCCAACCCCGCTGCCAACTAATTTATGGCTTTAATAACGCCCAACTAGCTGTTAGGGCAGTCGATAACCCGAGCCACCGTTGCAGATTCCCGGGTGGTTCCGAATGCCTGTTTAGTGACGATCTTCAACTCATGCCGACAATAAATATGGAAAATAAAGTGAAGAGTAGTCCCGACGACTGTGTTTTCACTGAATATTGAAGTCATTTCAAAGCAGGAATCTCAATGGTGGTGGTTTTTGTAAAGATTTGAAAAGATGGCTCGAGTTTTATAACACGATGGCGAATTTTTGCAAGCTGAATGAAACGTAGAAGGTCGAAGCGATGCCTGTAATGTAGTGCCACCATGCGTTATCCTTTTCTCTCGATACCTACCGTGCAGGGAGGATCTATAAAGCCATGTTAAAGAGGTTAATTGACAACTATATCAGCGAGGAAAAGTGAAACAGGACACTGATCTTCTAGAAATAACTCCGTCTTTCGCAGTTAATGCGAGAAACCCCGGAAAAGCGTGAACTAGACGTGTTTCTTTCCTTTTTCCACCGAATGTCACAGCTTCAAAATCAACTAGATCCGGCCTACAGAACTGATAGTTTTCTACGAGATCACATGATCTTTGAAGTTGATACGAACCATGTCACTCAATTCTTTCGAGAAAGAGTCCCGGGTGCTTCACAAGACGCTCGTGGCAGATTTGGTACGTTTCTATCAAGCGAGCCAAGGTCCGCTGGGGCATTTGCGGTGAAGAGCTCAGCTGTGAACGGTGCTCTTTATGCGGCTCACTATAGACTAGGAAACACATACGGCGGTGAAGCAAGAAGGAACTTCAGAGAATACGCCATGAAAAGCAACGGCAGGCGTGGGAAAATCTCATCCAAGTCTTTCAAGGGAAAGAAAGATTGTTACGTTTGTGGTAAAGACCACCTGGCTCGAACGCGGTATATTCCCTCAGAAGCCAAGGCAGCTATCTATCGCATACGGAAACAGAGCCCTTTGGCTTATGTATTAGTTGGCGATATTGCCTATGTGGTTGATCAACTAACGGAAGATAATAATGCAGAACAAGACCAGGCAAGCAAAGACCAAGCACATATGGTCTAATCCACTGAAGAAACCTTTGATGAATCTAACAATGAAGAAGATGGAAAGTGGTACAAGGAAGAAGATGGAATGTCCATCCACAAGGATAAAGAAGTGCTCCTGGGCAATGATGCCCTCATACATGGAAACTCCTACACCAAGGATCTTACTTCGGCCTTGGCTGCTATTAATAATGAACTCTCTCAAGGAGAGTACCACCGCTTCAAAGAAATTCTTCTGGACACCTGCCAAAATCGCTCATCTGTCATTTTCTATTCTCAATATGAGGCATACTGCGAGGAGTTCGGGGTACCCGGCAAGCTCAATCAGGAAGACATAATATTTCTGACAGGTATTGGAGGGACAAAGACGGTAATTGGATCCGTGACAGTCCCCATCCCATTCGAGGATTATAACCTGATCATAGACGTAAAGTTCCAGATCCTCACCGGGAATACTTTAAACTTACTCAGCATGAAGGACATGATTGATAACGGGATGGGTCTGAGCATTAGGAAGCGGCAGGTCACTTACAAGGACGACGTACAACCTGTTGGGTTCAAGAACTATTTTTTATTCCATAAATCGAAGCCAGAGGATATTCAAATCTCCTTGTACACAGAAGATGACCTGAGAAAACATCACAGGGTGTTTGAACATCTAAACGTAACCTCGTTCACAAGCCTACTTGAAAGGACCAGACCCGGAGAGATGTACAAAGACATATGCGCTGCTATCGAAGAGCCTACGAAGGCTTGTGGGACATGCCTCATTCATGCTCCAAGCCCCCGCCGCTTCAAAATCACGATTGGTACTTATGACACGAGGTTTAACCACATGTTGGCCATTGACATTGTGTACATTAAACAGAAACCTGTCATTAACGCTGTTGATGAGGCCACACACTACAATGCGGCCTTGTTTCTTAGGAAATTGACATCAACCGATGTATGGAAGGCGTTCCTCCGCTACTGGTCAAGAGTATATCTAGGTCCACCAGATTTTCTCCGAGTTGATCAGGGCAGTAACTCCGTATCCAAGCAGTTCTGGAACTCTGCTGACACTGATACCATATCTGTCCGTCAAGCACCCATCGAATCTCTGGCTACCAAGTCCCACGACGAGTGGTATCCTGGGTTGCTCCGAGTGGCTCACGTGAAGGTCAGAGAAACTATACTTCCTTCTCAATCAGAGGCGGAATGTCAACAAATGGCCGTGAGGGCAGCTAACGAAACTATAGGACCTGAAGGTCTCTGTCAAACTACCTTAGTATTCCGATCTCTCCCCCGTCCTACTAGGAGAACACCAGCCGAAACGCAACTCGCCAGGGCAAAGGCCATCGAATTAGCAGCGACGGCAGTCCGAAAGGAACGACAAAGCGCAGAGTCGCTTTTCGTTTGAAGCACACAGGCGGAGCGAAAGCTAAAAAGCACAGATCTTAGCTTATGAAGTTACTAGCAGGCTCCCACGTCTACTTTTTCAGGGATACAACAATATGCTGGGAAGGTCCGTTTCCTTTCATTCAGATCAAATGTGAGACTGTAGTGGCACAGATACCTCACGAAAGGCGAATCTTTCGCTCCCACGTTGTGAAGCCTGGTACTAACTCTACTTTCGAACATCCCCGCATTGCAGCTTCTGAGTTAGACAACTGTCAAGGAAATGGTTCTGTCCCGTCACACAATCAAACGAAGGACATTGCATCGGACGAAAGGGAGGAACTATCGGACACCATGCTCTCGGCTGTGTTAGGCAGAACAACGACCAGGGAGCATATCGCAAAGAAGGATAATCAACACAATTTCATCGAATCAAGGATAAAGGAACTTTCTCTCTTGAAGAAAAGGAATATCTTAAAAGTCGTCAGCGTGGAATGCGTCCCAAAATGTGAAAGGATTTTTGGATCTCGTTGGGTTGACTTAGTAAAGATCGTGAAGGGAAAGATATACCAGTAAGTTACACATCAATACGTAAGGATGAATCGAAAAGCGTAGTGAATGATTTGGACTTCGTCCAAAACGGAATTGCTGGATTGTGGAGATCTTGGCAGACTTTTCCGCCAGTGTGGCGAGATTCTGTCAAGAAAGCGCCGTGCCTAACAGTTACATACCGCCGTCGCTGGCCGATGGCGTGATTGATGGTTCTCATCCTACTTTAGTAGTGTTTGTTGTACTAGCTTGTGCCAAGTAAAAGAGAACAATCATCTATTAATATATATTAACCACTTCGTCTTTTCCGACTTTTCCAAGTCAACCAGCCTTACCGAGAGGCCGTCATTGGCTTCGCACGCAGCATTCACAGGGGCCGTCACTGCTATTTCCTGGGCAACCGCAGCACATTCCTTCAAGGACCGGTCGCCGCTTATCAGGTTAAGGATTCGTCTACATCCTGGGCGGCATTGTACCAGACCTTGCCCCATCTTCGCAGTCAGGTGTGAACACTATGCTGTGTTTGAAATCAGTTTACAATGAAAACAGTGGACTCGTGGAGGGTGAACATTTTTTGCAGTTTAGGAATGACGTAGGTGACACTGATTGTGATGATGTGTACACTACATGATAGCCAAGGTGGGGCAGGCGAAACTCGATGACGCAAAATGTTTTGCGTACACTCGACAGCAATCGCAACGCCGCCAAGTCCTTGGTTGCGCCCCCTGGCGATAGGAAGGCACAAGACTTGAGTTGATCAACCGATTCAAGTTGAGCCTTGTTGTGTATGTCAACACTTGCAATTGCCTTTGTTGCGATTAGGTATCGTTGTTTTTAGCCACGGAAATGAAGAATTCTTTTCAACCGGCAGGTGTTTCGAATTGCTCCGACAAGAAGGATACCAACAACAAGCAAGCTATTTCGTCCACTGGATGAAGGAACAAGGGCACTGTACTTACGGAGCGAAGCGGAACCGAGGAATCCTAGGTCTACGAAGAGGTCTACTCTAGGCAAAGCGAGGCACTGACACAGGATTTAATACTGAAGAGCGAGCCGTGAAATCCGACAACGGGGTGAAAAACCCATCTCACGGTCATATTCGCCACGCCGAAGTGAACCCAAAGAGAATCTCAAAAGAATTCATGGCAGATGCTTGGAGCTCCAGGAGCAGGGTGAAAAACCCCACTGTGGAAAGACAAATCCATCATTCCTTTTTTTCACGTTACATTCCATCTAGGACGTTTATTGGTGTAGAGAGAATCCTCCGTATAGATCTTTCTTCACAGTTTGAAGCAGAACAAAAGCAGGGTCTTGAAAAGCAAATCACGCTCACAATATCCTTTCTTTCAATCAAACGTTTTCCTCAAGTTTTTCTTTGGATCCTAATAAGAACGTGTAAAATCATCGAAGGCTTTTACCACCGACGCACTGTTAAAAGGTATTGCTAGCCATCAAAAGTTGCAACACTTCGGCCTGTGGCCGATTGTCGTGCCGTAAAGATCATAAATGCAGAACTTCTCAGGTTCGCCTCTTTCAGCACCGGAGAACGCAAATGCCATACGAGTTCGTGTCGTTCTCAACCCAAATTCGAATCAGAATTCTCTGGAACTTATTCATCTTCTACATACACTTTCTGGCACAAATCCGAACTCCATCGCTCCTATTCTTGATGGACTTGCTCATCACACAGTGAGCCTTCACATGCACAACCAAATGTCCCCCTTACATCAGCTAACCCGCGCTGCTCTGAACATTGATTTGCATGCCCTCACGCAAACCAATGGAAGTCAACACATTGCTCTGGACACTTTCGTATCGTTTCTCATAAATCTAGTATCAGCTAACGCCAATTATATTGAATCTGTGTTCGGGATGATTTTCAAACGAGCCTTCACCATATCAGCTGCTAACGAAGAACTATTGAAGGCAATGCACAGAGTGATTTCATACACTCTTCAAACTTATCCACGCTCAAAAATCTTACTTCTTTCGATTTTACAGTCTAGCTATCCCCACCCTATCCGTCCACCCGTTGAGCACTTATCATATTCCCGAGCAGCTCTAAGACTGGCTTACACTACTGGCCTTTCCCATCCGTTACTTTTAACCTTTACCGAACGCCTTGCAGCTATCGAAGCTCTTGTACCACAGAATGTGTACGCAGATGACTCGTCACAGCTATGTCTAGAAGCTGAGCGACTAGAACTCGTGCTCTTAGAATTCTGCTCGTTTTTCGACAAGGGGGGAAGTTTTGAAGCAGCATTTACAGCTTATCAAGTATTTATTGTTCCACTTGACTGTCCCCGATATACGCCATATTGTCTGATTTATGCCGCCTGCATCAATCCATCTATAACGGCTGTTCATGAAGTTGTGGAAAGATTATGGCAGTCATTCCATGAACCTTCTACTCCTTTTGAACTTCGCCGACATTTTCTGGAGCATTCGGCATCAGTCGTTCTACGAACGAAAACATACGATTCTGATTCCGTCATAAAGTGGATTACGCGCTTAGCAGCATGGATGAATGCCTACATTGACGCTCTGAACGGAAATGAGTACCTTGATGTGGATCTTCACTCTCCGTTTTATACAGCCGTTTCCGTACTAATGAAGATAATGATAGGAAGACGAATCGCATCTATCAACCACGAAGTATTGAGTACAATGCGACTTTACCGAATCCTTTGTAGTGGTTTAAGTGTGGCTACAGTGCTTCCGCATATACTTGTGAAGAAATTCATGGATGAAGTTCTTGATTCATTCGATCTCGACTGCACGCACGTAATACAAGGTAGTCGACATGGCTTTTTGTCTGGTGCCACTCAGCGAGAGACCAAAAATACGTACAACTACAACGACTTTTGTCCGAATGTAATGCTGCCGAAGTTTAAAGCCAAACTGAATCAGTACATAATTTGGTATGAAGATGCCGCCGAAACGGATCATTCTTGAACTAACAGAAAATCACTTTCGTTGCCTCTCTCAAAGATTCCTGGTATCATTTAGCTTATTTAAGAAAGGAAAAGCAGTAAAAACGAATTATTGTTACAGTATGAAAGATTGCGAAATTCGAATGAAAACGTTTGTGTAACACCTATCCCAAGTTTTTCATGACAGTAATTTCATCCGAAATCCATGTTGGTCGGAGATATTGTCAGAATTCGGATCTTGCCCCTGTAATGCAACTGAAAATACCCAGAATGTCCTAAAAATGGTCAAAACAACATCCAAAAACGTCAACTTTTCCTGTCCTGGGATTAACCAGATTATGACCCAAAGATAATAAAAAAAATGCTTCGAAAAATGTCCGGGAAATATAAATATTCAGCATGGCATAGTAGGTCCGAAAAGGCGGCTTTTTCGGACATATGTTGACCTTTTTTGGTACGTTTTCTGAGCATTATCAGCCTTGGTATAATCTACAACAATGTCTCAAAGTGTGACCACATAGTGTTCGGAGTGAACATTAGAGGACTACCAAGGCAGTACCGTAACTCTTCGAGAATAGTACAGACAATGCCAAAAAGCTCACTGTTAGACAGCCGGGACGTGTTCCGTGGAGGCTTTCATTGTCGCTATTGTAGTACAAAATCTATTCTTTGGTAGATCACGCCAGCGTCAAGAACAGATATTGTCCTGCACAAAGCATAAATCATGACCTCTAAGGCCACGAGCATGGCCCCAAACTCCCAAAAAAGACCCATACACTCCCAAACCACGCCCACTTGATATTCGGAAGAAAACCAGAATATGGTAATTACATGGTAGAACTTTTATATGATCCTGGAAAGAGGGCTCGTTCAACGCCAGTAACAATATGCTTCAAAGAGAGAGTAAATTAATCCAGGTATGTTAAAACTGTTAGTGTCGAAAATGAATCGCACAAAAGAAAGTGAAAAAGATATAGTTACGTGCGAAAAGGATCCTCTACATTACGCTCCAGAGTTATCAGAAAGGCGAAAAACACTTGAACGTTCTCTTAGGCTCTTTCTTTGACCCTTGATTGGGCATTTTCCTTGGTACGTTCCTCGCCCCGCTCTTCGGCACGGTGCTCGAGGACATCGGATTTCGGCACCCGAACTTTCTCTCGCTGTCGCAGATAGAAGCCGTCCTCCTCATCCGATTCGAATATCTCATTATCTCGGCTTCAGCAACGCCGTGGCTCTCTTTTATGAAAGTGAATTTCTTCTGTAGAACGAGAAAGGTCTTCCTCACTGCTCTCCTCTCCACTGTCGTAGTTCTCCGCAGACATATTCGAAGTTTTGAAGGAGGAATCTGCCTCTTCGAAACTGCCGTGGTGGACGGGATCCTTCCCAGGGTTTCCTATCGGCTGGCGCAGCTTTGCAATCATGAGAGTCTTGAGAGTCCTCCCCCGAGAATTGGAAAGCTTTTGGGGGTCTTAGAACCTCTTGTCGAGCGATCTTTTCATCTTTCCCGACTGGATGGCTGCGAATCCCTTGGCTGTCCACGACTGTGACAGTCTAAATGTCTACCCCTTGCCCCCTTTCTCTCGGTTCCTACCGGAACATTACAACGAGGGTTGTCCATCTCCTGTCCATACGCAACAACAGTGCCTCTTTGGTGAGTGCCTCCATTGTGTTTGCTCTCTTCACTATCATTTTTTGCACCGGGAGTAGAGACGTTCGGGATAGCCATCGCCTCGCGTGACGTATCTACAATAGAAGTTGCTTGTTCATACTGATGCCCGGCTCTCAAAGTTCGCATTACACCCTTATCAATGACGGTAACCTCCTCCTCCGTGTTATTGGCAGCATTCTCTTCCTTCTCGGCCGCTTTCTTCTTCTCCATGGCCCCCTTTTTTTTAATGCATCCCCAACTGGCTTTTTCTTTCATTGAGTGGCGTCCTTGATGAAATCATTCGAGACCCACCCGCTCTGTGCCGCACTCAAAAGCAGGTAAATGTTTTCAGGCTTTCTGTTAAAAATCAAAATATGTGAAGAGAACTCTATTTTAACAGATTTCTACGTGCGAAATCCACGCTCAAAGTTCAGTTTCTGGCAAGAATATAGACGAATATCGTCCTTTATCCTGTTTGCCAGGTTGAGATTTACAAGAAAGTTAGAGTCAAACAACTCTATGGTCCGACTCATTTGCTTTTGACTCACGCGGTTGAACATTGCGCAAGCAGATACCACAGTACGTGTTGGAATCTCTGGCTGGTCATTAGCTTTCTTCTTTCTTTGGCCCGATGCGGGAGATATGCGAATAAAGTTCCGCGCAAGAATGCTACCATAGATTGTATTCGATAAAACGGCCAGTCCTGCACTTTCTTCTGGCACCTCCGTGACAGGGCCGAATCCATTTGTCTGTGTTCTCGGAATGCTAATTTAGTGTACTAGATAGCTATGTCGGAGCGAAAACTCCTGAAAATTATAATGGAATTACAGTTCGCGCTCGTTCACACCAGTTGCACTTTAAAACTTTAATTTTCTTTTTTGGAAATGTCGTAGCCACTCCCCCAAGAAGCCATAGTGCGAGTCGCAGTTCGATGTTGATTAAAATTTTCGTTCCTTTTATCTTTAATCTCACATTCACAGATGTCAACAGCATCACCGGTCAGTAACCAATTTGGTCAAAACATATTTTCTTCATCAACCGCCTTCCGGCAAATCGGAACCCAGAACTCATTTGGCATCCGGCAAATGCCTCTCCGGAAACATCATCGCAAAAAACTCCAGAGGTACACTGTCTTCTCCTTCTCTCCGCTTACCTCGGCTCACTGAGTCCTCTTCACCTCCGCACTCAATCTTCCCATCCCCCAAACGCTCTATCGGCCCAATCTCCTTCTCCTCCCACACAACAGTCTCCGATTCCCTCTCCTCCTAAATTGAAAGGGGTTTTGTACGCCAGTGTGCTCACCCTGGCAGCCAGAACAGTTTCGATTCGCTGTAATGAAAATCCGAATTTCACACCCCCCCGATTGGCACCTCGTATTTACCGGTCCACACCACGACCACTCCTCCTGGTGCGGGCTAGACGGTACATTACCTCGAGGTACCAAATTACTTGGTGATGACGTTTCCGCTTATTTCTATAACAGATGCTGCCTCCAATGCAGCTGCGGCCGTCACGGCTGCAGCAGGGGCTGAGCTCGTTGTTGTCCAGAATCATAGTGATGACCCGCCACGTTCTCTCGACAACAAGATCCAAGTTACGAAGGCTCTGCTTGTTCTGCCCGTCATGGAGCGATCAAGGAAAGTGTTTCCCGATGCCAATTTCGCAAAGGAGTTGTCTGATGCAAAAAAAGACTTTACTGCTCTACCGGACTCTGCGTTGGGTAATAAGGTTGGCCCTGCTATTTTCTCTCCACTGGCGGCTACACCCCTGCCCCTTGCAGTAGAAAGCACCGCAGATTTCGCGATGCTACCTCTAAATGAGCACGTCGCGATGGAGGAGGAGGAGAACTCGTCCACAGAAGCTGTTTATGACGACGACTTCTAAGACATAGATGGGGGGGGGGATGAGAGAAAATAGCGATCCTGAAAGCGTAATAAGAGTCTAAAGAGGACGGAATCATTGATAGGCTCTGTTGCTGAGAAAAAAACCGGCATTTTGGTCTGGAGGACGGTCTCTCGCTTCAGACATTATGGACAGACCCATGCGCCTCACAATGCTCGCTCGAATAACCCGCGCATCAAAGACTGCTCCTCCGCCCAGGCATATTTCTGGGCTGTCTTGACAAGTTCCAAACTCCAGATTCAGTGAGGGCCAGTGGTGGTTTCCTGTCGGCTCTGGCCTAGTTCTTGCGCAATGGTACTGCAGTATCCAAACTGCCCTTCCTTCTCGCGCAGTTTCCGATGAGAGATATCTACCTTGTATTAAGTCTGACTTTCTTTTTATCGCTTTTCTTCTTTCCCGCATTGGTTCTTAGTTACTTGGCGGCATTTGAGCGCTTTGTATCGCGCGGCGAAACACGTTCCGCCTTGGTACGTATTCTGATTAGCTCTCTGTTTTTAGAGGAGCTTTTTCGAGCGGCGGGCCTGGGGGCAGAATTGTTGAAAAGTTGTTCGAAGCAAGTGGCTCTGTACATTGAAGAGGCAGATTTGTCATCCGCTTGATACATATTGAGTTTGTGTCCAAAATAAACACGCCTCATAATGCGCTTGCTTACGAGCGACAAAAAAGGACCACTATGCGAGGGTGAAGTAGAGCAGCGGATTTCCATGGAAAGTACGGCGGCGGCCGAAGATAAATCCTGGTCTTTAGCTGCGATAGAAAGTCTGACCTCGTGTGCAGTTGCAGTAATAATCTCAGCAAAATTGGAGTCCAATTTCAAACCGCACTTTAAAACTTTGCCATGGAATCTGCTACTAAGCAACAGGGCGCGCAATGCAGTGAGACACCTGTTGACCACTTCACAATCCCCGGCGTGCTCCTGCGGAGCCATGACGACGGCATTGGCGCAGGCGTCGGTGTAAATCATTTTGGCTGCATGACAGGTGATGACTGTAGGTGGGGCTGTGGAGACGTGAATGAGTTCGCAGCCGTACATTTGCACCAGGTCACGGCCAGGAGGGCGTAAATTGGCGAGGGCAATAGCCCTCGAAGAGTGGTATTCTTCGATTACGGCGTTCGAAGCGTGGGAGAAGCGTGGAGTAGGAAATGATAGAGATGGAAGATGGCTAGCAGTATCCAGAAGGGCGAGCGGAGTGGTAGAGGTGTTGGAGGCTTTGGGGCGACCAATGGGAGTCAAATTGGGACGGCAAGATGCGACGCGACCGCATACACGTGGAAGATGTACAAGAGTGGATGGGGTACGTGCAGCGATCGCCACTGTTAGAGGAGCTGGATGAAATCAGCCGCGCGCCGCATGAGACCATCGGAAAAGGGGATGACGATTCGATAGACGAGGGTAGTCTAGACATGTTCGTAGCCGACCGGTCGGACCCTTGAAATACGATTTTTGACGATCGGGCGCTTGCAGAGGTGAAACATATTCACGTCAAAAGCGATCTTCAAAGTAGTCTCCATCGCCACATCGAAAGAGTCGTCATCACTGCTACTGCTACAAGTCTGCCGAGTATGAGTTTGATTCTTCCTCAGAATGCGTCTGTGAAGATTGAGACCACAGCCGCGCAAGGGACAAGGAGGACCACGTGTCTGCGGGTAGCATTCGAATAAATCGGCGGAGAAAATCTCTTAGTCGTTCTCGCAGCGCTAGCTTTGGCGATGAAGACGTGCTTGAGTCCAATTATACCCATTGCAGCTCCTCGTCGAAGAGTCGCTGTGGCGGTCGGAACAGACGTTCGTCCAACGAAAGAGCATCGGATGAACGCTCCTTTTTTTTATAAAGATCGTCAGCGGAGTAGGAAGCACGGGTTGCGCGGCAAGAGCGTCGGCAAGGCGCGCTCATTGTCGAAGAGTATTTATGGCTCTTAGAGCGAATCATCGCCCACGAGAAAACATTCGAGCTCTCAAAAGTGGTCTCGGGATATTGAAGGCGAAAAGCGGCACAAGAGATCCGAAGGCTCGTCAAAAAGAAGGCAAAAAGACTTTGTAACTCCCTCAACCGAACTGTACTACTCACAGTAAGATGTCCGGCCGATCAAGCCGATATACTGATACTGGCTGCCATTCTCGAACTCGGAGGAGGAAAACTGGATTTTGTGGTACTATTAGGGTCAATCAGAAACCGAGGACACCGGCGCTGATGAGAATCCGCGGCTGGAATTAATGAAAGGCGACGGAGGGCTAATGCCAACCCTATGGAATTCTCGAGTAATGGGAGCCGCGACCGGAATCGATGAGCCTGCAGCACGCAGAACAATCGATCAGTGCACTTTTTGTACGAAATATTGAGACGATAGCTCGTGTGTCATTAGTTTTGATGACAAGAAGAAGCTCTAAGGCGAAAAGGAACGGCTTTGTTGCATATTTGCGCTGCCAATGTCGCCGCTTTGGGGCGAGTTTCTCAAAGCTCATTTTGTTTCTTGTACCTATGAGTCACAATAATTGAATTTGCATTGCGCGTTGACTTGTGGTTTTTTTGGAAGATGGCTGGGTATAAGATTTTTCTTTACTATATATACACCATCATCAATTGCCGGAATGTGTAGATAAAAAAGGTGTTGTTTCTGTTTTCCGTGAGTTCTAAAGATACAATGATGTTTTAAAGCCCACCACACTGTTCCGGTTAAGAATGTAAGCCAGAAAATGCCCTCCAAACCTGCGCGAAGAGCTGAAGCGCTGAACCCAAATATCCGCCAACACGGGCACGAGGTGCTTTCTTGTGGCCGTCACGACCTTCAGGATCTCCTCGCCATGGCGCTCCTCCTCACCAATTCGACCGCTCACAAACACGTACACTCCCTCCAATGCCCTCCCGGGCAGGCGGGCGGGGCAACTTATGAGCCTGATGCCGGCCACTTGCACCTATGCATAGCGGTTTGGGTAACCTGTCCAGTGAATGCTCACGTCTCGAGGCACGTGCACGGCGCGCTTCAGCTCGACGGCTATATGAATGGCGCGGTTTTTGGTCTCGTTGAGCGCTAATCTACAGAATTATGCGCCCGTGAATGACACCAAGTTTCCTGTGATGCGTCCCGGATAAATGGAGAGCTTTTCAAGGATACGTTCCTTGATCATGTTGGGCACGAGATCGGTGGGGACGTTGGGCAAGAGAACCTTCTGCTCCACGGTGCGACGCAGTTTGCTGGCGCAGTATTTGTGGGCGACGGCGGCGAATAGCATCAATGAAGCATCTACACATCTCAATGAGGAGAGGCCTTCAGTAGTGGATTGGAGGAATGCGTATTAAGATCACAACATTTACCGCGCTTATATTCATCAGATGTGCTCAGCAAAGACCTTAACTTATATTGAAAATCAGTACTTCTTTGGTGTAGTATTCTACTGTGTCGGGGAATCCGATGGGTTGGTTTTTCGCGAAGTCGCGGTTGGAACTCACAAGTGAGTGATATCATCAGACTTGTGATATGAAACGGCTCACCGCGTAGGATGCCAGGAGGCAGGGTACATTGTTGGAATACGTGGTATCACGAGTGGAGTGGCTTGCAACGGCGCATGTAGTGGCGACCCACGTGGCTGGTTTTACTACCCTTTGTAGCTAGACGTCCATTAGGGACCGTACCCATACAGTGGTTTGGCCAAGTGGCTGACCACTGGGTATTATTTATATCTTTATTTGGGCACTCACCCTGGTACACAGTATATAGTGTACCAGAGGTGAGCGCCGACTCCAAGTAAAGGAGACAACATGGGCATCATGACTATTCTGTTCGTCGCTTAGGATTCCTTAACCGAAGATCCGGACGAGCTATAATAGATAGTCAGCCCCCAACCACTTCACGAGCCGTCTCGTACCTAAGTTCCATCAACGTTTTACAGTTGCACTGTTCACCCTCGCTGGCGAGTAGTGGCCTTACACCCCACTTCCAGCTCGCCGGTGTTGTAGCTCTACCACCCCTTTTCCTTCGCCGCAAGCGACCCATCGGCAGTCCAAACGCTGTCGCACGTGTCTGCTCTCTCCGTTAGAGCGGATACTACAGTGTGGCCAGTGGCAGCAATACTTTGAACCTTGAACCTTGAACATAGCCAGATATATCTGATCTGAAACGTGCAACCCTTCACGTTTATCACTTGAACACTTGAGCCTGTAAACCTTCGGTCGTTCATTTCCCCTGTCGTCGAAGAAATCCAATTGTTGAACAGAAATAGTGTTGGGACGGAGTTTATGTTCTATGACGGAACATAGCGAAAGGTTCTAGTCCATCGGGTATTGTATACTGGAAATCGTTCAGCTGTGAAGATAGTTGGTAGATTAAAAGGCCATAACGAAAAGAGACCCAACCGTTTTTGCAGAATCGAGGGAGTTTGGTCTGCGCCCAACCGACATTACTATTTTCCGAGCAAAATACGACAATCTGATGGAATTCTTACACTGTTTGACCCATCTCGTATTCCTTTGCGCTCGGTTGGAAAAACTGTTCAAACTCTCAAGATACTAGAACTGTTCGAAGGGCAAAGAAGATCTGATGTGCAAAAAGACTCTGGAACTACTGGAGATTCAGTTCTTCTTTCTCTCCCTAATCTACTTCTTTATAACTCTTTTCCCATGGACATACTGCACTTGTCCTACAACATCGGCAAAGATCTGACTCGCGTGTGGCTGACGGCAACAGATCCTTAATCATTGAGCAAATCACCAATAATACAAATTGAAGAGGGGCTTAAGTGTTTCAGAAAAGAAATTCATAGCCATATCAAAAGTCGCCCAAGACCCTAAACTGGGTTTTCATCGTAGAAATCCGCAGAGATTAAGTCGTTCATATTTTCTTAAAGTCTCGTTGTACTTGATGGGCATCTACTGACGACATATCTATCAGATTGGCAAATTTTTGTGGAGATTGTTGACATTTTTGGTGTCCAACGCTAAAAAAAGTGATGTCGACAGATTGAAGCATTTGACGTTTTGTTTCTATCGACCGTTGTAGCGGTTCCAAGACAAAGGCGACCCTCAACGAATTCATTGGTGCAAAAATACGCTTCACTTGCTTCTCCTTCTTGCAGAAGGATTTCTTGAGTATGGTACACCTGTAACATCCTGGAAATAGTGGATGGAGCGATAAATTGGATGGATTTTGGGCTGCATGAACGCCAGGAACCTTGTGGCGGCGTCTCTACTTTAGGATGCAAATTTCGCGGAAGGATAGAAGGCTTTCTTTCTTGTGTCATTACAAAGTGATGAAACTGAATGTTTGCGAGATCTGGTACGTGAAAGTGGGTATGAACTCAGAAGTCAGGGGCATACGTACCGGGTCTGCAGCAGAGAGAATATGAACAATTTTCTTTCTTCGTGTATCAGAGGGTTTCTTTGCGCAAGCACGTTGGTTTGACGTCCTCAAAAGCCCTAGACATTATGAACACCATCGATCGAGTTACTTTTAGATCTCGACTACGTTTTGTTTCTGCCAGACCGCCGCGATGCAGGATACACTGGCAAGAAATCATCCTTGTACTTTTGATGAGATTCAATTGCATTCTAGCGAGAATTGACATGTGGCTACTGAGATGGAGAATGAAAAACTGACTGAAGTGTACTATGGCTGTATAAATATGCTTATTGAGTTTGAAGTAGATACAACAGTTATTGGCCATTCTTCAAGATGGACTCACTGGAAGAAAATGTATGAAGGGCTGTAATAAAATGGGTCGCGGGTCTCAAAATGGGATCCCATCTTCAGGTGTACAAGAACTGTGTCGCATAGTGGCGGAAGGGCTGACCTTTGAGGTTGTCAATATACTATACTGACCTTGTAGGTGATGGATGCGAGGGATCATAGGCCACGCAGCTCCGGCCGAGCTACCATCTAGGTGTTGTCTGCCACGTGTAGTGTTGACATGTATCTTATGGTTGAGTAATTGTTAGTGATAGTAATTGTGATTCTCTGTATTTTAGTACAGTAGTTGAGTGGCCACCTGGCACTGTAGCCAGTGGTGGCCAGGTCTCTGACACTAGGTCAGAGACCGTGCCTTGCTGGCACCTCCCGGGTGATCTGGAGAGTGCAGTCCACTGCATATAGGGAACTGCATCTCCCCCATCCTAATCTGATAAACACAGGTATCACTTGGGTCACGACTATACCTTTTGGTTTATTGTTTCACAACTACCACACAGGCTCTCCCGCGCGTATACGCCTACCATCGTCCACCTACACGGTATAGGCTAGTTGCCCCGCCGTTTGCCCCTGCGGGTTTTCACGGTGCCCTGTTACCATCGAGGTTTACTACGTCTACCTTCTAAGGTTGAGCGTCAACACGCTCCCTACGGTTGAGCGTCACTACGCTCCCGAGACAAGACAGTAGCATAACCCAGAGGTGATTCTACGAAATTTTGGTCTCCCGACTTAGAAAGTATTTTTAGGTTTTGTCGTACCTTCACGGTTCACACGAGATTCCGAGAAGGATTGGACGCTCGTACAGCTATTTGGTTTCAAGAAATCCCGCAAAGCAATACAGGATACCACTATTGGTCACAAATGGAACGACCTAAAAGGAATATGCGTGGTGCGAGCGCCCCGCCAAGCCATAAAGTGTGGAGCAAAACCCGGCGACGGGAAGTGCTCTCAAGGTGTTCGAAACCTTGCTCCCTGGGGGAGGCAGACTCAGAGACAGAGCCCTCCGTTCCACCCGTAGTGTGGGGTGTAACTCCCACGGGGGATTCCGGCAGTACCGACGGAGGTGAGGGGTAGAAACTGTGGATCGGGAATGGGTATGGGTATCCCAAAGAATGGGGGAAAATCCGGCGAAGAGGAAAAACGAGGCGAGGGTCGGGCACTAACAGGAACCGGACCCGAGAACCAGAAAAGGGGCGAAACAACAAAAGAAGCCCAATACAGGGGCGAAAACCTGTCCTCGAAAGGAAACACAAAAAGCACGCAACAAGTAAGCAGAACCCCCACGGGGTATCGTGCACGCAGGTCGTCTGAGCGGTCCCAAGGGGGTGGTTGCACGGAACCCAAACGTGGGCACTCTCCAAGTGGAGTCGTGTCCCTACGCAGGCGTTGCTAACCAGAGCCCGTTCCGGGTTGTAAGGCCGAAACGATGGCGACGAAGAACCTCTAAAGGTATCGAAGACCAACCTTGGTTCCCATTTACTCTGAGCTTCGGACTATCAGATCTCATCTCCCTAAGTAGGGCCCACTAACTAAACTCTACAGTAGTGCACACCTGCTCAGGGCCATACACGTGGATATTCAACTGTCAGGGCCCAAAAGTCCAACGTTCCACAAATATCCGAAAATCGGTGCTAAAATTAAGCCACGTGTATCACGGGGCCAATCGAACCATGGGCCATCCGAATTTTCCCTTATAGGTGAAATATAACCTGAAAACAGTGCCACCTCAGCACACCTTAGAGGGGATCATAATCATAACCCTCGGAGGGTTCAATCCTCATTCTATGAGTTGCATCTTCAAGTATCCCCTGACTGGGCGTTGCTCTACATAAAGGTCTTAAAAAAGTCCCATCGGCTAAACCGATTCTGTAAAACCCCGAGGAATTGCTCCGGCACCCTCGAGACAAAACTGGAAAGGTACGTGGCCCGCCACCAATGGCAACGGAACCTTAAAGGGAATTACCAATTGAGTTTGCAGCGGAGGAGCTATGGCCTCAGCTCGAAGAGCGAGCGAAAGCGCTCGTCACCCTCGCGGTCGAGGATGCATTAACCATGAAGAAGAAGTCGGATACCCGGATGGTTCCGCCCTCAATGGACGTCGATGCATTTACCCGTATTGTGGTTCACTGAGCAGCTCAAGAGCTATCGGAAAGGATACCTGAAATGGTGAAACAGTATCTCTTTACAGATGCTAGGAAGCATTTTTACCGCGCTGTGCAGGACCTTTGGGATTCCGAGGTATTCGCAGAATCCCGACCTACACAGAAGAACATCGCAAAGCGCATACCACAAGGGTCCCAAATGGGTCATTCCACCCATTCCAAACACTTACCGACTGATAGTGAGTACCTACAAGGTCCAAGGCAGAGTCAAGAGGTCCCGGGGAAGGTAGATCCTCAAGACATTTACCTGCCACCAATTACTGGTTTCGTTCAAAAGGATACCCACGGAGGTGGTCCCAAGGACTATTCGTCTGACTCGTGGGATGAGCGACGAAGAAACCGAAAAGGGAAGAAGCGGAGGACGAAGAGGGGAAAGAATCGAGAGGATAATTCAGACCCCGACTCGTCAGACTCTTGTTCCGATACGAGTTCATCGTCAGATGATGACCGTAAAGGTAAGAAGAAGAAGAAAACGAACAGATCGACGAATAAGTCGTCGAAAAAGAACCGAAAGGGTAAAAAGCGATACATTGAGTCGCCCGACTCTGAGTCGGACACCGAAATAGACCTAGAGGTGGACCAACCCTTGAACGATATGTTCACCAAAGCGGTTGACTACAGGACTTATCGGTTGATCAACAAGTCTTCTGAATACACCCAAGGGGTGGCTCAGAAGATTACTAAGCACCACAAGAAGCTCAGCTTCCCAATGGGTGACACAACCTTCACAGATACGGATCTTGCGATAATTGAGTTTCTACGGATATTCAAGCTTGCATGGGACCAAAATCGTTTTTCCGAGGGCGCTGCTATGTGGCTATTTCAGTTTTACATTAAAGGACAAGCATACTACTTGCTGCAGGGTAGGCTCCGCAGCAATACCTTAGCAATGGATGAGGATGGCACAGAGATGTTGGAGTCATTCCCAGAAGTGGTCAATTTCCTTTTGGAAACATACGCCACCGATGAGGCTATCCAAGAGGCTTACTCGGAAGTCCTCGCTTACCATCAAAGGCCTGGGCAAACCGAATCGGAGTTTTGGCTCGCGCTGTGGAATCTGGCAACCCTTTGTGGTAATGTGTTCACTACCTCGAGGTTAAAGTCGCTATTTTCCGACAATGTAGACAAAGCAATCCGTTCCCAAATAAGCAATTACCTGGCCACTAACCGAAAGGTAGACTACAATGGACTGGCTCGATACTCCCAGGGCCTTGGAGATACCCTTCGGCTGGGAAAGAGATCAGCCGTGCCTCCAACCTCGAAGGATAAATCGAAAAGGTCAGTCTTGGAAATTGAAGACACAACAACCTCAGACGGTAGCTCGCACATCGAAGTACCTACAGAAACCGCTATCCACTTGGTAGCGATCCAGGGGCGGTTCTCGAAACCGTCGACGGTAGGGAATTGGTCGTCAACGCGTACACCAAACTCGGTTCAATCGCCGCCAAGTTCGGTGAGCTCGCATAGGATGCCAGGAGCGAGCTCCCATAACTCGCCACCCACATCCTACGCCACTGCTCCTACCAACCAGGTTTCGAAACCCCCTCAACGGTAACGCAAGACCCTCAAACTGGAGGCCTCGTTTGCTGGTTTTGTCTCGCGACAGACCATTTGGCAAACAATTGCGCTGACTTACCTCCTAGGATGAGAGACCAGTTGATTAAGGCTCGCATGCAGAATCACCAACGCCTCTATGGGTCTTCAACGCAAGCACAAAATGAGTTCCAACCCCGTCCACCGGTACAGGTCAATACCATTGAGGAAATACCAAACTTGGACTCAACCCCTCCCGTCCAGGAAGAAAACACCGAACGGTTGGCGTAATTGCCGAACCCAACCTGCAAGTGGAAGGCCAATCCATACCTAGAACCTTGAAGGTGGAAGAGAACACGTCACAACCAGTTCCGGTTTGTCATATGAAGTACAATAACTATAGAGTACGTGCTTCAATGTGTTTCTCCGATCGCCTTGCGGTTCCGGTCACCTGCGTGTTGGATACGGGGGCCACCCTAAACGTGCTGAACTCCCGCGTCATACCTGAGGCGGTACTTCGGAACTTGAGCCGCCCTCCCGACAACAACCGGCTGGTGGATGCAAATGAGCGCCCATTAAACCTTCGAGGTATGCTCACCACTGTGGTGCAGCTCGGACACCTCAAGGTAAGACTGCAATTCTTTGTTGTCGACCGTTTACCGACAGATTGCCTACTAGGTACGAACTTCATTGACAGACATGTTAAAGCAATCCTTCCTGGGTCCCATACCGTCGCCCTACGTCAGGGGGACGAATTGCCATTTTAGGTAATACGGAAACCAAACGCGGATGGTTCGTCAAACCGAAGAAGAGGATATCCACCGAAACGGTCTCCAACAAAGTGCGCATTACCAAACAGGTTGTTATCCCGCCAATGCACCAAATATTGGTACCGGTGTCGTGTGCGACCCCCGGGCTAGTCATATTACAAAACCATCCGAGGTTAGCACATCAACACCTCACCTTGATGGCCAACGGGATTGTCGACAACATCCCAAATCAACCCTTTAAGGTGTGTCTCAGCAACTTCAGCAGTCATGACGTGAAGTTGCCGAAAAATACCAACGTTGGCATCGCACTACCGGCACCACAAGGGGTCTTCACCGTAGCTCACACTGATCTCGGCGAAGTCGCCTTCGATAAGGAAGGGGGGGTGCGCAAATGCGTCCACAACCACAAAGGTATCGATAAATACCAACTTGGAAGCGAAAGTGACCGATAAGGCATCGGTAGACAAAGAAGAGAAACCGGACCCTGAGAGGCAATGGAAAGATACAGTCCAGATCGGTGAGGAAAACGGCCAACTGCGGGGCAGTATTATCGACCTTCGGGAGGAGTTTGAAACTATGCGGTCAGGCCATCTGGGCCAAAATTAAGGCCACGTAGCATCGCATCGAGCTCCTCCCTGATTCGAAGCCAATTTACCAGCAACCATACCGAGCAGGTCCGAAGGCGAGAGAGATAGAACTCAAAGAAGTGGATCGAATGCCTCAAGAAGGGGTAATTGAACCAGCCAACTCAGATTGGGCTAGTCCCGTGGTTCTGGTTCAGAAGAAAGGGGATAACCGTATGAGGTTTTTTGTGGACTACAGCAGGCTAAATAGCGTGACCATCAGGGATTCCTACCCGATACCTAGAATGGATGAGTGCATCGACTCCTTGGGAGATGCACAGATATTTACCACGTTGGATGCCAATTGTGGTTATTGGCAGGTACCCGTAGGTGAGGAAGATCGATACAAAACGACCTTGACGTGCCATGAAGGTTTGTTTCGCTTCACGCGGATGTCTTTCGGGTTACGCAACGCTCCAGCCCCCTTTCAAAGGGCGCTGGACATCATCCTCTCGAAGGGTAAATGGACAACCGCCTTGGTATACATCGATGATGTAATCGTCTATTCCAGATCGGTAGAAGAGCACTTTGCACACGTACCCACCGTACTAACCCTCCTATATGAGGCGGGGGTGACGCTGAAGCTACGTAAATGCGTCTTCTTTACCAGAACGGTTGAATACCTGGGACACATCATAGGCCCTGGTACCCTAGAGGTTGCGCCAAGCAACAATACAGCCGTACAGGAGGTCAAGTTGCCACGATCCCAGACAGACGTACGATCCTTTATAGGTTTATGTAACGTCTATCGTCGCTTCGTGAAGGGATTAGCAAAAATAGCGGCTCCCCTCAACAAGGAGCTCTAGAAATGTGAACCTGAACGGTTTGAGAATCCATCGAATGAAGATATGGACACCTTTGAGGAACTGAAACGAGCGATGTTGTCGCCGCCAATCTTAGAGATACCGAAAACAGGTCTACCATACACGCTGGATACAGATGCATCCCATGCCCAAATTGGTTGTTGTCGCATGCAGGAGCAGCACAACGGAGACAAATTACCAATAGGATACTGGAGCAGCGCTATGACTGAGGGGGAGCAGAACTACACGGTAACCGAGAAGGAATGGTTAGCAGTAGTTTGGAGCATGTTGATACTCCGTCCATGCCTTTATGGTAAGCGCTTTACGTTGCGCACGGACCACGACGCCTTGAGGTGGATCCTCGGACTCGCAGATGCGTCTGGTAGACTTGCCCGTTGGAGGTTGAGACCGTCTGAGTTTGAATACAACGTACAGTACCGTCCAGGTATCAAGCACAACATAGCTGACGCTATGTCACGCTTACACACCTCAGGGTTAGAGACAGAACCTGTGGACGATGATATCCCCTGCTTTTTGGTGTCATCAAACCAAAATGGTACCGGCGAACACCTAGAAGGGTGTTGGAAACTACCTGAAGAAGGTGCTTTGCGGAACACCGACATGGCAACGCAGATACTGACCCTAGAGGAAACGAACGTCATGCCCGTAACCCGAGAGGATTTTCTACGAGAACAGGCCCAGGATTCGTACTGCAGAACCCTAGCTGACCAAATTCGTTTCAGAGTATCACCGTTCTATGTGGACCATAATGGGTACATCGTGAGAACGTAAACCTTGGATGGTAGCCTTCAAAACGTGGTTCCGAAGTCACTTCGCCCGAAAGTCTTTTATCTGGCGCACTACCCGCGACTATCGGGACACCCCGGTGCCACCAGGATGTATTACACCTTGAGGCAACAGTTCTAATGGTCTCATATGGCCCATGATGTCTATACCTTTGTAGGTTAATGCGAATCTTGTGTTCGAACCCGCGGTGGTATTCGAAAGCAGCGAAAGTATCTCAAGCTGATTCCAGCAGCGGGTCCGCTGGAGTTTGTTGCGATAGACCTTCTAGGACCACTTCCTAGGACCTAGAATGGGTATCATCACATTCTATTGATCACCGACAGGTTCTCAAAGCTCACGAGAGCGATATCTTTAAAGGAGACGAAGTCAACTACGCTGGAGATCGCGTTCCTCAACAATTGGATCTACCCGTATGGCGCACCACTGTACCTACTACCCGATAATGGTTCAAACTTGGCATCGAAGTTCTTCGAAGCAGTCTGTAACCTCTTGAGTATTAAGCACTATTTCACTACGGCCTACCACCCGCAGACGAACGGACAGGTCGAGCGCTTTAACCACACATTGGAATCAAGGCTACGACACTATATGGAAGAGCACCATACGGAAGAGCGCCAAACCGGGTGTGATGAGCTGTTGCAACTGCTCATCTACTCCTATAACCTTCAGGTACACCGGTCAACTCACACCACTCCCTTTGATTTGGTTCTTTCGCGACAACTCCCAGGTATTGTAGTGCAGGTAGATCATACCACCAGCACTGCAGCTGGCACACTAACCCCAGCCTAATTCAAGCGAAATACCCTTGTGAGGTTGAGGAGGGCTCTCAAACATGCAGAGAGCCGCCTCACTGCAGCCCAGAAGCGGTACAAGGTCGACTTTGACCGTAGGGTAACCAAAGTTGTCTCTGTATCGTCTGGACAATATGTATACATAGACAACCCACCTTTATGTAAAAGACCACGACCGGGTGATGAAGCAGACGAAGAAGCTATTGATAGAGATATAAATTCGAAGCTCCTCCCCAAATCATTGGGACCTTATACGGTGTTGAACGCATCAGACTACACCGTTACGGTTGACCAGGACGGAATACCGAATACGATATCAATTGACCGTATTACGGTAGCACCTGAAACGGTTCAACATCGCATGGAGGCAGGCACGTCAGCCCGAGAGCCCAGAGTGGTAGCTCTGCGCACCCGACTCTCGGAGGACCCCACCCCAATTGAGGTGAATGATGAATTACAACTGGATGATCTGGACTACATCCTTCTAACAGGGACGGAAATGGAACCTCACACGGTAACAGCGGAAGCTCCCGACCCGGCTCCCACGCACGAAGCTCCCAACTCGGAACATATGAACCCTCGAGGTGGCGTTCTCCCGAAAGATCAAAACCAAACCTCAGAAGAATTTCCCGTTGAACGTCTTGTGAACCACACGCTAACCTACAATTGTCTGAAGTACACCGTCAGATGTTGCGGCTGGGGCTCATAAGGGGACACCCTCGAACCCCCAGCCGCAATACCCCCACACTTCCGTATCAGGTATTGGAGCCGTCGCAAGGAGCTGAGGCCTGCAGACGGCTAACCTTAGACTTTCGTGGTACTCAGGCCTAAGGAAGGGGGGGAAGATAAGTCGTTTTCAGCAGAAGGTGGACGCATATGCGTCAGATTGCCTACAAGGGAGGACACGAAAGAACAACCGATTGGAACAGTAGAGGAGACAAGAAGAGACAAAAAATTACTTTAAAAAGGACCTATCGGTTTAGGAGCAATGGAATCAGGAATACCCGGGTTATTGACTACCCACGGAGGAAAACCCGCGGAAATGCTAGGAGCCATCGACCTAACAGGTGGCGAAGGAGCGGAAGCCCTGCCACTGGGGAGAGGAGTCGAAATCCAAAGAGGATGAACGAACGGAACCGCCAGATCAGGTTGCAAAACCGCAGGGTTGAAGTTGGCACCTAGAAGAGGATCCTTCAAAGGATCAGATGGCGCAGCAGCAGAGACGCTCGCCAGATTGGCAATCTGACGAGTGGCCAGTTGGTAGATGTCCAACTGGAACTGATTCCGTATCTCACCAATTTGGTTCAGTGCCTTCATGTATTGCGCATGGCGCGGCAGCAAAGCTTCAAGGAGCGTTAATGCAGCAACCACGGAGGTAGGCCCAGCCCTTTGAAAGTTGGTGACGCAAGACTGGCGATTTCGAGCCACCAAACCGACCACGGCCGGAGAATCTATTAAAGGTTGAGGCGGAGGACGAGCAATACCCGCCAACAGAGGTCGAACCGGACCAGCAACCCGCGAGGAGCTCAGTTGAGTACGAGTCACACCCGTAGGGATACGCGACTTACGACCTTGAGGGAACGGCTCGGACGGGAAGGGACCAGCAAAACGACCAGCTGGTGTCTCCACAGTACCGTGATAAGGCTCGGGGTACGCAGGAGCTCCATAAACAGGAGGCTCTCCAGGATAATATTGGGCGTGGCGAGGCACAATCTCCCAAGTTTCGGGATCGAAAGCCTCCCAACCTTGATGGGAATCCCAATGGTAATTCTTGCTCTGCTCGAGATACGAGTCCAAATCCTTCACGTTATAATCGGTCCCCTACACGATGTTCTCGTACCCAAATCGGAAAATATCCAGGGCAACCCTCCGACGTATGAAGAAGATGCGACCTACAGGTTGAACATCATCTCGGTATATGTCAGAGTCGGGATTGCGAAAATCCCAATCTATACCCTAACGGGCGGGCTCCAGAGCCAGGATGGCAACCAACATGGTCCACTCCGAGAGGGCAATCGACCAAAAGAGGTAATACCGCTCTAGGTTCGGGGAAATTTGTCTCCCAAAGTACGCCAAAACCGGCGGAGTGGGCACGCTCGGCGATAACGGAACCTCATAGGACTCCCACCACTCTGATCGAAGCACGTACCAATCGCGTCTGCCCTTTGTAGGTTGTGAGAAGTACTCGACGTTATGAAACATATGCATAACGCGAGTGTACGAGTTGCGAGTGCGAACGCGACTCTCCGTCGCTGCATCCTCGCCCCACCTACTACGGTTAGCCCAATTGATAGTGGTGGAAGGCCGATTCAGGGAAACCAAGTCAGGTGCAACCGGAAGGTAAGCCTACGGAATAGACGGGTACTGGCACACTTGCACCACCAATCAACGGTAATAATCCAGCTCCGGTTCGATGCGCACATACGGCAAGTAGCTCGGATATATCGGTGGGATGAAATATCTCAAAGGTGTATGATGCTGCCGACCCTAGTAACATTCCAGTCGACACTGACGAGGTTGAGACTCTTGGTCCCGTTTCTTCAAAAGCAATGAAACGGAGCGAAGGCGCTCGCAGTTCCAACGGGACAAACCCGAGTAGGTATCGAATTGTTGTCTGGTGAGAGCTGCCGGCAATGACGAATTCCCCACCGACACAGGCCAATCGTGCTTCAACAGGTCATTCTTTGTCACCTGGTCGAAGGTAACACCAAAAGGTCCATACTGACTCGTCGTCCGGTTCGCCGCACCAAACGCGAGATTGTGAGCCCAATTGGTTTGTTTTGTCAGAGGAAGTCCACCACTGCGTTGGTACGGATCAGCCGGAGTCCCAGGGGAGAACTGTGTCGCAGGGACGGGCAGGCTGCGAAAACCAATGCTGGTAGGCGTTCGAGAAGTCGAGCGAGTCACCCTCTTGGTCATACCACCGCCTCCACGGCCACGCGATGGGCCGCTACCTGACATGTTTGGGGAGGCCGTAGCTCGACCCGACAAACGAGGTGATGACTCGACCTCCACCGCCGCGGTGAACACCAGCGGGTATTCGTCCTTGTAAAGTGGAGCCTCCTCGGTCCGTTCTGAGGAGACGGCCAACGAATCCAACCTTTCCCGTAGTACTGACACTGACCTTTCGTAAACAAGAGTGGCCGGCGTGCGGTCGCGAGCGGGTCCAGACCTTTGAGGTATCGTGGAACGGGACCAATCCGACCTTAAGGGCATAACGGCAGGGGTATCAATTCCCTCGGAATCGCCAACTTCTTCAACCTCAATGATAACCGGCATCTCACGTCTCTCGAGCGCTGGTGCTGCTTGTGGGGACGATTCACCCCTTCAAGGTATTGGTGACGAATCCACGATGTGGCGCGAGGGGCACCGACGTGGCAACGAATGGGCTCGACTGCGTGCGTGGAGGTGGCGCGATCCTGTCATCGCCTTGAGGGTAAACCGGAATGCAAAACTGGAAAAGGGTCGCGTAATTACCGACGGGGTCGCTCAAAACCAATAAGGTCTCAAAACCGGAAGCTTCCACCACGGAGCCAGGCCAATATCTCAATGGTTGTATCGACGCAGGCTCAGGCCCCACTGGCGCCACGATTTAATCCTTACAAGGTAGACGAAACCTGAAAGGTCGAGAAGCCAGGAAACCTTTAGGGAAAGCCGGACAGCACGGTTACAATCGTGACGCCGCCAATTAAGGGCAGCAATACCTGAAGGGTTGTCGAGTCGTGGGAAAGACCGTTCGGGACGACGCGCGCATGGACCTAAAAGGGAACTGAATTATGAGTACCTGGGAAGGGTGAGATACGAACTTGGTTAGACAGGTGGCTATGCGGAAGCAGAATCACAAGCAAGCAGAGCCACTACCGAAAGGGTGTCCGCCAGCGCTAGTTACACTGCATCGCCCTCATGACCGTCTCTACCGCAATGGTTGTCGCTCAATTCGTGCGTCGACGTCGTCATGCGCCCTCTCCAACCGATACTGGCGACGAGTTCTGAACCTCAAGGGATCGCGCGTTGCGAACAGACTCCGCTCTGATGCCCGCGCCGCTGTCGCTTGATACAAATCTATGGTTTGATGGAAGGAGACACGGGGCGTGCCTCACGGGTAGGAAGGGGGTCTGTCATATAGTGGCAGAAGGTTTGACCCTTGAGGTTTTCAATATCCTACACTGACCTTGTAAATGATGGAGGCCAGGAATCATCGGTTGTGCAGCTCCGGCCGAGCTACCATTTAGGTGTTGTCAGCCACGTGTATTGTTGACATGTAACTTATGGTTGAGTAATTGTTAGTGATAGTAATTGTGATTCTCTGTTTTTTAGTACAGTAGTTGAGTGGCCACCTGGCACTGTAGCCAGTGGTTGCCAGGTTTCTGACACTAGGTCAAAGACCGTGCCTTGCTGGCACCTCCCGGGTGATCAGGAGAGTGCAGTCCACTGCATACAAGGAACTGCATCTCCCCCATCCTAATCTGATAAAGATAGGCACCACTTGGGTCACGACTATACCTTTTGGTTTATTGTTTCTCAACTACCACACAGGCTTTCCCGCGCGTACACGCCTGCCATCGTCCACCTACACGGTATAGGCTAGTTGCCTCGCCATTTGCCCCTGCGGGTTTTCACGGTGCCCTGTTACCATCGAGGTTTACTACGTCTACCTTCTAAGGTTGAGCGTCACCACGCTCCCGAGACAAGACAGTAGCATACCCCAGAGGTGATTGTACGACAAACTGCCTGTCCGCCAATGCTTTCGGGTCAAAAACTGTGGAGGACTTTTCCATCATTTCCAGATTAATCAGTGTTGTGAATCAGAGTGCTCCTTCGCAACAATTTCGTAGTGAAGGCCGGCGAGAATTCTATTCCATATATGAAATTTTATCATTAAATTGTCTTCTAATGAAAAAAACGGCAGTGGACGATTTGAACCGCGTGCTGTGTGGACTTAGGGGTTAGAGATGAAGGCTCTAACTGTGTTTCTAAGGGGTCTTAGATGTGGATGGTACGTCAGAACCTTTGCGATGAGGTTGGCTCTAACGAGAACGAACGACCGGGTGAAAACTGCCAGAAAAATGTCGTTCTAAGCAGTTTTCTTCCAGCTGTGGAAATGTCAAGCATCTGCAAAGGGTGGCAGCGTAGGCAATAGAACTTGAGAGACTGGGAGTTATGGAAGAAAGAGAGAACGTTTCGGCAACGAATATTGTACAAAACATGAAGCTTAATGCTAGAATAACGGGGCAAGTAGAGGTTGAGGTGCGTCACAGGCTGCCAGAGTGAAAAATGAGAACAAATGGATATCGTATTGTGGCATATAGCAATATGCCTATGGCCCCATTTTGGAGAATCTGAGAGCGTATGGATGTCAAGGTGCATCAAGCGCTGTTAATTCGCTCTATTGATCTGCCACAATCTGAGCTCAAGTGTATGCCAGTCGTGAATGAAGGTTTACATTGTTGGCGCAGCAATTTAAAGAACGGCGGTACTATTTGAGGTCATCGTGGGCGTGTGACGAATTCTTCTATACAGGTTGGGTCCTGCAGGGAAATTGGAAAGCAAACTGAGGCTAAAATGCGACAAAATCTCTCACGGCAATCAAAATGATTTCGAAGCAGATTCAAAAGATCTGTAAAGCACACAGATGACACAAACAACCACATAAAAATCTTCGATTTGACTCACCGAAAATTTGCCGCTTTTGAAGTCAGAACCAATCAGTTTTGAGACCATATGAATGTTGAATTGGTCAATAAAGCATCCAATTGCCAAAACAGTTTGTAGAATGTCGTACAATCACCTCTGGGGTATGCCACTGTCTTGTCTCGGGAGCGTAGTGACGCTCAACCGTAGGGAGCGTGGTGACGCTCAACCTTAGAAGGTAGACGTAGTAAAACTCGATGGTAACAGGGCACCGTGAAAACCCGCAGGGGCAAATGGCGAGGCAACTAGCCTACACCGTGTAGGTGGACGATGGCAGGCGTGTACGCGCGGGAAAGCCTGTGTGGTAGTTGAGAAACAATAAACCAAAAGGTATAGTCGTGACCCAAGTGGTGCCTATCTTTATCAGATTAGGATGGGGGAGATGCAGTTCCTTGTATGCAGTGGACTGCACTCTCCTGATCACCCGGGAGGTGCCAGCAAGGCACGGTCTTTGACCTAGTGTCAGAAACCTGGCAACCACTGGCTACAGTGCCAGGTGGCCACTCAACTACTGTACTAAAAAACAGAGAATCACAATTACTATCACTAACAATTACTCAACCATAAGTTACATGTCAACAATACACGTGGCTGACAACACCTAAATGGTAGCTCGGCCGGAGCTGCACAACCGATGATTCCTGGCCTCCATCATTTACAAGGTCAGTGTAGGATATTGAAAACCTCAAGGGTCAAACCTTCTGCCACTATATGACAGACCCCCTTCCTACCCGTGAGGCACGCCCCGTGTCTCCTTCCATCAAACCATAGATTTGTATCAAGCGACAGCGGCGCGGGCATCAGAGCGGAGTCTGTTCGCAACGCGCGATCCCTTGAGGTTCAGAACTCGTCGCCAGTATCGGTTGGAGAGGGCGCATGACGACGTCGACGCACGAATTGAGCGACAACCATTGCGGTAGAGACGGTCATGAGGGCGATGCAGTGTAACTAGCGCTGGCGGACACCCTTTCGGTAGTGGCTCTGCTTGCTTGTGATTCTGCTTCCGCATAGCCACCTGTCTAACCAAGTTCGTATCTCACCCTTCCCAGGTACTCATAATTCAGTTCCCTTTTAGGTCCATGCGCGCGTCGTCCCGAACGGTCTTTCCCACGACTCGACAACCCTTCAGGTATTGCTGCCCTTAATTGGCGGCGTCACGATTGTAACCGTGCTGTCCGGCTTTCCCTAAAGGTTTCCTGGCTTCTCGACCTTTCAGGTTTCGTCTACCTTGTAAGGATTAAATCGTGGCGCCAGTGGGGCCTGAGCCTGCGTCGATACAACCATTGAGATATTGGCCTGGCTCCGTGGTGGAAGCTTCCGGTTTTGAGACCTTATTGGTTTTGAGCGACCCCGTCGGTAATTACGCGACCCTTTTCCAGTTTTGCATTCCGGTTTACCCTCAAGGCGATGACAGGATCGCGCCACCTCCACGCACGCAGTCGAGCCCATTCGTTGCCACGTCGGTGCCCCTCGCGCCACATCGTGGATTCGTCACCAATACCTTGAAGGGGTGAATCGTCCCCACAAGCAGCACCAGCGCTCGAGAGACGTGAGATGCCGGTTATCATTGAGGTTGAAGAAGTTGGCGATTCCGAGGGAATTAATACCCCTGCCGTTATGCCCTTAAGGTCGGATTGGTCCCGTTCCACGATACCTCAAAGGTCTGGACCCGCTCGCGACCGCACGCCGGCCACTCTTGTTTACGAAAGGTCAGTGTCAGTACTACGGGAAAGGTTGGATTCGTTGGCCGTCTCCTCAGAACGGACCGAGGAGGCTCCACTTTACAAGGACGAATACCCGCTGGTGTTCACCGCGGCGGTGGAGGTCGAGTCATCACCTCGTTTGTCGGGTCGAGCTACGGCCTCCCCAAACATGTCAGGTAGCGGCCCATCGCGTGGCCGTGGAGGCGGTGGTATGACCAAGAGGGTGACTCGCTCGACTTCTCGAACGCCTACCAGCATTGGTTTTCGCAGCCTGCCCGTCCCTGCGACACAGTTCTCCCCTGGGACTCCGGCTGATCCGTACCAACGCAGTGGTGGACTTCCTCTGACAAAACAAACCAATTGGGCTCACAATCTCGCGTTTGGTGCGGCGAACCGGACGACGAGTCAGTATGGACCTTTTGGTGTTACCTTCGACCAGGTGACAAAGAATGACCTGTTGAAGCACGATTGGCCTGTGTCGGTGGGGAATTCGTCATTGCCGGCAGCTCTCACCAGACAACAATTCGATACCTACTCGGGTTTGTCCCGTTGGAACTGCGAGCGCCTTCGCTCCGTTTCATTGCTTTTGAAGAAACGGGACCAAGAGTCTCAACCTCGTCAGTGTCGACTGGAATGTTACTAGGGTCGGCAGCATCATACACCTTTGAGATATTTCATCCCACCGATATATCCGAGCTACTTGCCGTATGTGCGCATCGAACCGGAGCTGGATTATTACCGTTGATTGGTGGTGCAAGTGTGCCAGTACCCGTCTATTCCGTAGGCTTACCTTCCGGTTGCACCTGACTTGGTTTCCCTGAATCGGCCTTCCACCACTATCAATTGGGCTAACCGTAGTAGGTGGGGCGAGGATGCAGCGACGGAGAGTCGCGTTCGCACTCGCAACTCGTACACTCGCGTTATGCATATGTTTCATAACGTCGAGTACTTCTCACAACCTACAAAGGGCAGACGCGATTGGTACGTGCTTCGATCAGAGTGGTGGGAGTCCTATGAGGTTCCGTTATCGCCGAGCGTGCCCACTCCGCCGGTTTTGGCGTACTTTGGGAGACAAATTTCCCCGAACCTAGAGCGGTATTACCTCTTTTGGTCGATTGCCCTCTCGGAGTGGACCATGTTGGTTGCCATCCTGGCTCTGGAGCCCGCCCGTTAGGGTATAGATTGGGATTTTCGCAATCCCGACTCTGACATATACCGAGATGATGTTCAACCTGTAGGTCGCATCTTCTTCATACGTCGGAGGGTTGCCCTGGATATTTTCCGATTTGGGTACGAGAACATCGTGTAGGGGACCGATTATAACGTGAAGGATTTGGACTCGTATCTCGAGCAGAGCAAGAATTACCATTGGGATTCCCATCAAGGTTGGGAGGCTTTCGATCCCGAAACTTGGGAGATTGTGCCTCGCCACGCCCAATATTATCCTGGAGAGCCTCCTGTTTATGGAGCTCCTGCGTACCCCGAGCCTTATCACGGTACTGTGGAGACACCAGCTGGTCGTTTTGCTGGTCCCTTCCCGTCCGAGCCGTTCCCTCAAGGTCGTAAGTCGCGTATCCCTACGGGTGTGACTCGTACTCAACTGAGCTCCTCGCGGGTTGCTGGTCCGGTTCGACCTCTGTTGGCGGGTATTGCTCGTCCTCCGCCTCAACCTTTAATAGATTCTCCGGCCGTGGTCGGTTTGGTGGCTCGAAATCGCCAGTCTTGCGTCACCAACTTTCAAAGGGCTGGGCCTACCTCCGTGGTTGCTGCATTAACGCTCCTTGAAGCTTTGCTGCCGCGCCATGCGCAATACATGAAGGCACTGAACCAAATTGGTGAGATACGGAATCAGTTCCAGTTGGACATGTACCAACTGGCCACTCGTCAGATTGCCAATCTGGCGAGCGTCTCTGCTGCTGCGCCATCTGATCCTTTGAAGGATCCTCTTCTAGGTGCCAACTTCAACCCTGCGGTTTTGCAACCTGATCTGGCGGTTCCGTTCGTTCATCCTCTTTGGATTTCGACTCCTCTCCCCAGTGGCAGGGCTTCCGCTCCTTCGCCACCTGTTAGGTCGATGGCTCCTAGCATTTCCGCGGGTTTTCCTCCGTGGGTAGTCAATAACCCGGGTATTCCTGATTCCATTGCTCCTAAACCGATAGGTCCTTTTTAAAGTAATTTTTTGTCTCTTCTTGTCTCCTCTACTGTTCCA
This sequence comes from Agarophyton chilense, assembly GCA_030374765.1. Lineage (NCBI taxonomy): Eukaryota > Rhodophyta > Florideophyceae > Gracilariales > Gracilariaceae > Agarophyton > Agarophyton chilense. The sequence goes on along the minus strand of JARGXX010000095.1, from coordinate 130,284 downwards.
ATCGGTTGTTCTTTCGTGTCCTCCCTTGTAGGCAATCTGACGCATATGCGTCCACCTTCTGCTGAAAACGACTTATCTTCCCCCCCCTTCCTTAGGCCTGAGTACCACGAAAGTCTAAGGTTAGCCGTCTGCAGGCCTCAGCTCCTTGCGACGGCTCCAATACCTGATACGGAAGTGTGGGGGTATTGCGGCTGGGGGTTCGAGGGTGTCCCCTTATGAGCCCCAGCCGCAACATCTGACGGTGTACTTCAGACAATTGTAGGTTAGCGTGTGGTTCACAAGACGGTCAACGGGAAATTCTTCTGAGGTTTGGTTTTGATCTTTCGGGAGAACGCCACCTCGAGGGTTCATATGTTCCGAGTTGGGAGCTTCGTGCGTGGGAGCCGGGTCGGGAGCTTCCGCTGTTACCGTGTGAGGTTCCATTTCCGTCCCTGTTAGAAGGATGTAGTCCAGATCATCCAGTTGTAATTCATCATTCACCTCAATTGGGGTGGGGTCCTCCGAGAGTCGGGTGTGCAGAGCTACCACTCTGGGCTCTCGGGCTGACGTGCCTGCCTCCATGCGATGTTGAACCGTTTCAGGTGCTACCGTAATACGGTCAATTGATATCGTATTCGGTATTCCGTCCTGGTCAACCGTAACGGTGTAGTCTGATGCGTTCAACACCGTATAAGGTCCCAATGATTTGGGGAGGAGCTTCGAATTTATATCTCTATCAATAGCTTCTTCGTCTGCTTCATCACCCGGTCGTGGTCTTTTACATAAAGGTGGGTTGTCTATGTAGACATATTGTCCAGACGATACAGAGACAACTTTGGTTACCCTACGGTCAAAGTCGACCTTGTACCGCTTCTGGGCTGCAGTGAGGCGGCTCTCTGCATGTTTGAGAGCCCTCCTCAACCTCACAAGGGTATTTCGCTTGAATTAGGCTGGGGTTAGTGTGCCAGCTGCAGTGCTGGTGGTATGATCTACCTGCACTACAATACCTGGGGGTTGTCGCGAAAGAACCAAATCAAAGGGAGTGGTGTGAGTTGACCGGTGTACCTGAAGGTTATAGGAGTAGATGAGCAGTTGCAACAGCTCATCACACCCGGTTTGGCGCTCTTCCGTATGGTGCTCTTCCATATAGTGTCGTAGCCTTGATTCCAATGTGTGGTTAAAGCGCTCGACCTGTCCGTTCGTCTGCGGGTGGTAGGCCGTAGTGAAATAGTGCTTAATACTCAAGAGGTTACAGACTGCTTCGAAGAACTTCGATGCCAAGTTTGAACCATTATCGGGTAGTAGGTACAGTGGTGCGCCATACGGGTAGATCCAATTGTTGAGGAACGCGATCTCCAGCGTAGTTGACTTCGTCTCCTTTAAAGATATCGCTCTCGTGAGCTTTGAGAACCTGTCGGTGATCAATAGAATGTGATGATACCCATTCTAGGTCCTAGGAAGTGGTCCTAGAAGGTCTATCGCAACAAACTCCAGCGGACCCGCTGCTGGAAACAGCTTGAGATACTTTCGCTGCTTTCGAATACCACCGCGGGTTCGAACACAAGATTCGCATTAACCTACAAAGGTATAGACATCATGGGCCATATGAGACCATTAGAACTGTTGCCTCAAGGTGTAATACATCCTGGTGGCACCGGGGTGTCCCGATAGTCGCGGGTAGTGCGCCAGATAAAAGACTTTCGGGCGAAGTGACTTCGGAACCACGTTTTGAAGGCTACCATCCAAGGTTTACGTTCTCACGATGTACCCATTATGGTCCACATAGAACGGTGATACTCTGAAACGAATTTGGTCAGCTAGGGTTCTGCAGTACGAATCCTGGGCCTGTTCTCGTAGAAAATCCTCTCGGGTTACGGGCATGACGTTCGTTTCCTCTAGGGTCAGTATCTGCGTTGCCATGTCGGTGTTCCGCAAAGCACCTTCTTCAGGTAGTTTCCAACACCCTTCTAGGTGTTCGCCGGTACCATTTTGGTTTGATGACACCAAAAAGCAGGGGATATCATCGTCCACAGGTTCTGTCTCTAACCCTGAGGTGTGTAAGCGTGACATAGCGTCAGCTATGTTGTGCTTGATACCTGGACGGTACTGTACGTTGTATTCAAACTCAGACGGTCTCAACCTCCAACGGGCAAGTCTACCAGACGCATCTGCGAGTCCGAGGATCCACCTCAAGGCGTCGTGGTCCGTGCGCAACGTAAAGCGCTTACCATAAAGGCATGGACGGAGTATCAACATGCTCCAAACTACTGCTAACCATTCCTTCTCGGTTACCGTGTAGTTCTGCTCCCCCTCAGTCATAGCGCGGCTCCAGTATCCTATTGGTAATTTGTCTCAGTTGTGCTGCTCCTGCATGAGACAACAACCAATTTGGGCGTGGGATGCATCTGTATCCAGCGTGTATGGTAGACCTGTTTTCGGTAACTCTAAGATTGGCGGCGACAACATCGCTCGTTTCAGTTCCTCAAAGGTGTCCATTTCTTCATTCGATGGATTCTCAAACCGTTCAGGTTCACATTTATGGAGCTTCTTGTTGAGGGGAGCCGCTATTTTCGCTAATCCCTTCACGAAGCGACGATAGACGTTACATAAACCTATAAAGGATCGTACGTCTGTCTGGGATCGTGGCAACTTGACCTCCTGTACGGCTGTATTGTTGCTTGGCGCAACCTCTAGGGTACCAGGGCCTATGATGTGTCCCAGGTATTCAACCGTTCTGGTAAAGAAGACGCATTTACGTAGCTTCAGCGTCACCCCCGCCTCATATAGGAGGGTTAGTACGGTGGGTACGTGTGCAAAGTGCTCTTCTACCGATCTGGAATAGACGATTACATCATCGATGTATACCAAGGCGGTTGTCCATTTACCCTTCGAGAGGATGATGTCCAGCGCCCTTTGAAAGGGGGCTGGAGCGTTGCGTAACCCGAAAGACATCCGCGTGAAGCGAAACAAACCTTCATGGCACGTCAAGGTCGTTTTGTATCGATCTTCCTCACCTACGGGTACCTGCCAATAACCACAATTGGCATCCAACGTGGTAAATATCTGTGCATCTCCCAAGGAGTCGATGCACTCATCCATTCTAGGTATCGGGTAGGAATCCCTGATGGTCACGCTATTTAGCCTGCTGTAGTCCACAAAAAACCTCATACGGTTATCCCCTTTCTTCTGAACCAGAACCACGGGACTAGCCCAATCTGAGTTGGCTGGTTCAATTACCCCTTCTTGAGGCATTCGATCCACTTCTTTGAGTTCTATCTCTCTCGCCTTCGGACCTGCTCGGTATGGTTGCTGGTAAATTGGCTTCGAATCAGGGAGGAGCTCGATGCGATGCTACGTGGCCTTAATTTTGGCCCAGATGGCCTGACCGCATAGTTTCAAACTCCTCCCGAAGGTCGATAATACTGCCCCGCAGTTGGCCGTTTTCCTCACCGATCTGGACTGTATCTTTCCATTGCCTCTCAGGGTCCGGTTTCTCTTCTTTGTCTACCGATGCCTTATCGGTCACTTTCGCTTCCAAGTTGGTATTTATCGATACCTTTGTGGTTGTGGACGCATTTGCGCACCCCCCCTTCCTTATCGAAGGCGACTTCGCCGAGATCAGTGTGAGCTACGGTGAAGACCCCTTGTGGTGCCGGTAGTGCGATGCCAACGTTGGTATTTTTCGGCAACTTCACGTCATGACTGCTGAAGTTGCTGAGACACACCTTAAAGGGTTGATTTGGGATGTTGTCGACAATCCCGTTGGCCATCAAGGTGAGGTGTTGATGTGCTAACCTCGGATGGTTTTGTAATATGACTAGCCCGGGGGTCGCACACGACACCGGTACCAATATTTGGTGCATTGGCGGGATAACAACCTGTTTGGTAATGCGCACTTTGTTGGAGACCGTTTCGGTGGATATCCTCTTTTTCGGTTTGACGAACCATCCGCGTTTGGTTTCCGTATTACCTAAAATGGCAATTCGTCCCCCTGACGTAGGGCGACGGTATGGGACCCAGGAAGGATTGCTTTGACATGTCTGTCAATGAAGTTCGTACCTAGTAGGCAATCTGTCGGTAAACGGTCGACAACAAAGAATTGCAGTCTTACCTTGAGGTGTCCGAGCTGCACCACAGTGGTGAGCATACCTCGAAGGTTTAATGGGCGCTCATTTGCATCCACCAGCCGGTTGTTGTCGGGAGGGCGGCTCAAGTTCCGAAGTACCGCCTCAGGTATGACGCGGGAGTTCAGCACGTTTAGGGTGGCCCCCGTATCCAACACGCAGGTGACCGGAACCGCAAGGCGATCGGAGAAACACATTGAAGCACGTACTCTATAGTTATTGTACTTCATATGACAAACCGGAACTGGTTGTGACGTGTTCTCTTCCACCTTCAAGGTTCTAGGTATGGATTGGCCTTCCACTTGCAGGTTGGGTTCGGCAACTACGCCAACCGTTCGGTGTTTTCTTCCTGGACGGGAGGGGTTGAGTCCAAGTTTGGTATTTCCTCAATGGTATTGACCTGTACCGGTGGACGGGGTTGGAACTCATTTTGTGCTTGCGTTGAAGACCCATAGAGGCGTTGGTGAGTCTGCATGCGAGCCTTAATCAACTGGTCTCTCATCCTAGGAGGTAAGTCAGCGCAATTGTTTGCCAAATGGTCTGTCGCGAGACAAAACCAGCAAACGAGGCCTCCAGTTTGAGGGTCTTGCGTTACCGTTGAGGGGGTTTCGAAACCTGGTTGGTAGGAGCAGTGGCGTAGGATGTGGGTGGCGAGTTATGGGAGCTCGCTCCTGGCATCCTATGCGAGCTCACCGAACTTGGCGGCGATTGAACCGAGTTTGGTGTACGCGTTGACGACCAATTCCCTACCGTCGACGGTTTCGAGAACCGCCCCTGGATCGCTACCAAGTGGATAGCGGTTCCTGTAGGTACTTCGATGTGCGAGCTACCGTCTGAGGTTGTTGTGTCTTCAATTTCCAAGACTGACCTTTTCGATTTATCCTTCGAGGTTGGAGGCACGGCTGATCTCTTTCCCAGCCGAAGGGTATCTCCAAGGCCCTGGGAGTATCGAGCCAGTCCATTGTAGTCTACCTTTCGGTTAGTGGCCAGGTAATTGCGTATTTGGGAACGGATTGCTTTGTCTACATTGTCGGCAAATAGCGACTTTAACCTCGAGGTAGTGAACACATTACCACAAAGGGTTGCCAGATTCCACAGCGCGAGCCAAAACTCCGATTCGGTTTGCCCAGGCCTTTGATGGTAAGCGAGGACTTCCGAGTAAGCCTCTTGGATAGCCTTATCGGTGGCGTATGTTTCTAAAAGGAAATTGACCACTTCTGGGAATGACTCCAACATCTCTGTGCCATCCTCATCCATTGCTAAGGTATTGCCGCGGAGCCTACCCTGCAGCAAGTAGTATGCTTGTCCTTTAATGTAAAACTGAAATAGCCACATAGCAGCGCCCTCGGAAAAACGATTTTGGTCCCATGCAAGCTTGAATATCCGTAGAAACTCAATTATCGCAATAGGATCCGTATCTGTGAAGGTTGTGTCACCCATTGGGAAGCTGAGCTTCTTGTGGTGCTTAGTAATCTTCTGAGCCACCCCTTGGGTGTATTCAGAAGACTTGTTGATCAACCGATAAGTCCTGTAGTCAACCGCTTTGGTGAACATATCGTTCAAGGGTTGGTCCACCTCTAGGTCTATTTCGGTGTCCGACTCAGAGTCAGGCGACTCATTGTATCGCTTTTTACCCTTTCGGTTCTTTTTCGACGACTTCTTCGTCGATCTGTTCGTTTTCTTCTTCTTCTTACCTTTACGGTCATCATCTGACGATGAACTCGTATCGGAACAAGAGTCTGACGAGTCGGGGTCTGAATTATCCTCTCGATTCTTTCCCCTCTTCGTCCTCCGCTTCTTCCCTTTTCGGTTTCTTCGTCGCTCATCCCACGAGTCAGACGAATAGTCCTTGGGACCACCTCCGTGGGTATCCTTTTGAACGAAACCAGTAATTGGTGGCAGGTAAATGTCTTGAGGATCTACCTTCCCCGGGACCTCTTGACTCTGCCTTGGACCTTGTAGGTACTCACTATCAGTCGGTAAGTGTTTGGAATGGGTGGAATGACCCATTTGGAACCCTTGTGGTATGCGCTTTGCGATGTTCTTCTGTGTAGGTCGGGATTCTGCGAATACCTCGGAATCCCAAAGGTCCTGCACAGCGCGGTAAAAATGCTTCCTAGCATCTGTAAAGAGATACTGTTTCACCATTTCAGGTATCCTTTCCGATAGCTCTTGAGCTGCTCAGTGAACCACAATACGGGTAAACGCATCGACGTCCATTGAGGGCGGAACCATCCGGGTATCCGACTTCTTCTTCATGGTTAATGCATCCTCGACCGCGAGGGTGACGAGCGCTTTCGCTCACTCTTCGAGCTGAGGCCATAGCTCCTCCGCTGCAAACTCAATTGGTAATTCCCTTTAAGGTTCCGTTGCCATTGGTGGCGGGCCACGTACCTTTCCAGTTTTGTCTTGAGGGTGCCGGAGCAATTCCTCGGGGTTTTACAGAATCGGTTTAGCCGATGGGACTTTTTTAAGACCTTTATGTAGAGCAACGCCCAGTCAGGGGATACTTGAAGATGCAACTCATAGAATGAGGATTGAACCCTCCGAGGGTTATGATTATGATCCCCTCTAAGGTGTGCTGAGGTGGCACTGTTTTCAGGTTATATTTCACCTATAAGGGAAAATTCGGATGGCCCATGGTTCGATTGGCCCCGTGATACACGTGGCTTAATTTTAGCACCGATTTTCGGATATTTGTGGAACGTTGGACTTTTGGGCCCTGACAGTTGAATATCCACGTGTATGGCCCTGAGCAGGTGTGCACTACTGTAGAGTTTAGTTAGTGGGCCCTACTTAGGGAGATGAGATCTGATAGTCCGAAGCTCAGAGTAAATGGGAACCAAGGTTGGTCTTCGATACCTTTAGAGGTTCTTCGTCGCCATCGTTTCGGCCTTACAACCCGGAACGGGCTCTGGTTAGCAACGCCTGCGTAGGGACACGACTCCACTTGGAGAGTGCCCACGTTTGGGTTCCGTGCAACCACCCCCTTGGGACCGCTCAGACGACCTGCGTGCACGATACCCCGTGGGGGTTGTGCTTACTTGTTGCGTGCTTTTTGTGTTTCCTTTCGAGGACAGGTTTTCGCCCCTGTATTGGGTTTCTTTTGTTGTTTCGCCCCTTTTCTGGTTCTCGGGTCCGGTTTCTGTTAGTGCCCGACCCTCGCCTCGTTTTTCCTCTTCGCCGGATTTTCCCCCATTCTTTGGGATACCCATACCCATTCCCGATCCACGGTTTCTACCCCTCACCTCCGTCGGTACTGCCGGAATCCCCCGTGGGAGTTACACCCCACACTACGGGTGGAACGGAGGGCTCTGTCTCTGAGTCTGCCTCCCCCAGGGAGCAAGGTTTCGAACACCTTGAGAGCACTTCCCGTCGCCGGGTTTTGCTCCACACTTTATGGCTTGGCGGGGCGCTCGCACCACGCATATTCCTTTTAGGTCGTTCCATTTGTGACCAATAGTGGTATCCTGTATTGCTTTGCGGGATTTCTTGAAACCAAATAGCTGTACGAGCGTCCAATCCTTCTCGGAATCTCGTGTGAACCGTGAAGGTACGACAAAACCTAAAAATACTTTCTAAGTCGGGAGACCAAAATGTCGTAGAATCACCTCTGGGTTATGCTACTGTCTTGTCTCGGGAGCGTAGTGACGCTCAACCGTAGGGAGCGTGTTAACGCTCAACCTTAGAAGGTAGACGTAGTAAACCTCGATGGTAACAGGGCACCGTGAAAACCCGCAGGGGCAAACGGCGGGGCAACTAGCCTATACCGTGTAGGTGGACGATGGTAGGCGTATACGCGCGGGAAAGCTTGTGTGGTAGTTGTGAAACAATAAACCAAAAGGTATAGTCGTGACCCAAGTGATACCTGTGTTTATCAGATTAGTATGGGGGAGATGCAGTTCCCTATATGCAGTGGACTGCACTCTCCAGATCACCCGGGAGGTGCCAGCAAGGCACGGTCTCTGACCTAGTGTCAGAGACCTGGCCACCACTGGCTACAGTGCCAGGTGGCCACTCAACTACTGTACTAAAATACAGAGAATCACAATTACTATCACTAACAATTACTCAACCATAAGATACATGTCAACACTACACGTGGCAGACAACACCTAGATGGTAGCTCGGCCGGAGCTGCGTGGCCGATGATCCCTCGCATCCATCACCTACAAGGTCAGTATAGTATATTGACAACCTCAAGGGTCAAACCTTTTGCCACTATACGACATAGAATAGTTTTATTGGAAAATGAGGCAAGTGCGAAGTTTTGCACAAATCGAAGGCACACTCCATCTGCACTGAAGTTGTAATTCATTTATTATAGGGACGAACATGGCTTGAAGAGCGTTCCCAGGCAGCATAAAAATCTGTGAGGCATTAAATGCAATACAGGAAACTGATTAGGTAAAAGCCGCTACACAAAAAAACTCATGTCAGCCAAATGTATTCGTTGAATAGTCTAGGCGTCGACAGGATATGTTGTGTTTGTACTAATGAATGATTGAGAATACGGTTGACAGTGGTAGCGGTATCAGATAACGATCAGAGGTAGTTTATCAAAATGGGGAGAACCTCTGTGACGGTCCACTTCTCAAGAACAAGTGCAGTGTTCTGTCTTATATATCAGATGGTCTATTGCATGTCAGTACTCACACAGATTCATTGTTGCATGGACAGTTTCTCACAGCCGGTTACTTGACCAGTACTTCACGTCCATTGAAAGTGAGTCTCTGTAACTCAACATTCACATTGATTCTCTTTTCTTTTTGAACCTCAACCTGTAGAGTATTTGCTTTCTTTTGTCTCTGACTCAGTAAATCCGAGTGCTAGCTTTCCAGAGTACAATGTCAGGTTCAGCGTCTCGCAAAGAGGGCTGTTTGGTTTTGTCAGCGGATCAGCAATGTTCAGCTTTCCTGGTATCCACGATATTTTGTTGACGTTGTGTGTTTCAAATTCATACCTGATAACACTCACATCTCCTCTTATAGATTTGTCAATCGAGTTTCGGCATGTGGACAATGATGTAAATAGATCTTTGGAATCAAGCACCAATATCACTTCTATTTCCATTGTTAGCAGCTGTCTGTAGGCATCAGCGATTCGTTTGGCGTCATCAATTGCTTCTCCAGCAGCCAATATTTCTGCAGCGCCGATTGATTTCACTGGTCGCTTAGATTTGTGACTACACCAAGAGATGGTGTGAAAAATAGCCCCTTCTTGACATTGCCCAAGTAGCAGGCCAATACAAAAACCAAGCTGGCCATGATCAACCAGTCGACTAGCATCAGAAAACGCGAGGACTGACATTTGGTATGAGCTCTTGTCTCGGGGTCTTGTGTATTGTATAGTTGTCCCCAGTTTTTTCAGTAGTCGTAAAATGTTAATCTGTGAGATTAGCCTATGGACTGTTCCTTGCGGTATCTTTTGCTGTAAATAGCTCGCATAAAAGGCACACAGCGGCGAAGCTGCTATACCAAGCCATCCAAGTGAACTGCTGACAGATCGGAAGCTTTTTTCTTCAATCGCAGTCATTTTCTCATTGATTTCTCTTCGTCTCTGTCTGCTTATAGGGAATGACTCCAACAACTGCAGTTTAGCATCTGCATTGACATGAATAGTGAAATCATCTTCCTGAGAAATTTGTAGTCCATAAAACAGAAATGTGCCAGGACCATAACATATCGTACCGAGTTCATACGAGGCTTGAATTTTCTGGATTGTTTCCTCAACTAAATCCCTCGGACCTCCAAGAAGGACATCGTCAACGATTTTGACAGCGACTAAAATTAGTTTTCCAGTCATATCAGTCTTAAGGAACATTTGCGGGATAAAAAGTATTTGAACGAATCCGAAAGACTTCAAAAGATTGTCACTGAGCTCTTGCCACTTGGCGTTGGCATTTACCAAGCCATAGGCCGCAGTTAGCAATAGCCATAGGTGATTCTTGTCCAAACTTTCTCTGGGAGGAATAACATAAACATCTCTTTCAGCTTTTCCAGTCTGGAGGAACGCGCTCTTAAAATCGATTTTAGCTATACACCACTTGAAGATAGTTGCCAGTGACAAAAGTATTCGTATCCCAGCAGGTGAACACGTCGCTGAATCTGTTTTCAGGTCATTTTTCTCGCGATCCATGTTTCCGTGTGGGGCTATGCGTGCTTTCATCTGAAGGGTGTTGTCATCATTATTCTTAATCTTGTATATGACATGGCTAGAGATTATGTTGGCATTCCGTGGGATATCTGATTTGTGTACCACGTTAACTGTCTCTTTGAACTTCTTCTCTTCTTTCTCATAAGCATTAATCAGTGGGAATGACGTGAAACCTTGAGCTTGAAAAAATTGAAAATCTTTCAATCCGAAATGATTCTTGTAGTGTTGGAGAACTTCTTGCTCAGAGCTTGTAATCTTCAGTGGAATCACAGAGTTTGCTTCTAGGATGTCGGTGTTATTGTATCTCCAGGTCTCTTGTTCAAGATCTAGTGTCTCAGTCTCACCGTCATCATAATTAACAGTGACCTTGTTATCATCTGCAGCTCCAATTGTTCCAGGGTAATACACATTGTCTAGAGGCCAAAATACCTCGATGTTGTCCCCACTCGAGGGAAGGGCATTATAACTATCACCTGTTCCATTCTGAAACGTTTGATCAACATAGGGTTCAATATTTTCTTCTTTGCATGCCTTGGAGTGACCATATTTTGGAGAAGTAACTGTAGGGGGGGTGGATAAAACCGTTTCAATACACTCATCAACGTTCCATTCCAATATGTCAATTGCTTCTTGTATCATTGATGCAATGCTGTCTTCTTTGAGGGCAGGGCGAACATCTTCGATAGCAGCTGTTAAATTTTTTCCGCGCTTCCCGGGTACTGATATTATTCCGGTAGCTTTGTCAAACGAAAGAATCACTTTCGGAGCAGACCATTTACCTCGTTTGGCATTTTGCTCTTTGATAAATATCTGCACCTGATCACCAACTGCCAAGGGAATGTCAGTGATTGTTTTGGACCTTAAAATCAATGTAAGCTTCCTTTTTGCAATGAGATCTTCATGAGCTTCTAGTATATCGTCCGGGATGGGAAGAGGGAATGCCCCATTCAGGACTGGTCTTGTGTATCCTTTTGCCATCTCTTGTGCAGAGCATATATAATTCCCGTATAAATCATTGGAAATCCTTAGAGCTTGTTGAACAATTTGTTTTTCTGTGTCTGACGAACAATCAGTAGCTGAGTGCTTAAGACGAAGGTATATATCTCGTATTATTCTATGCTTTGATTCGATTACATTCTTGTTGTGCCGTCTCGGAGGAATTGGTCTCGCTTCAATACCGTAGTTGTGTAGGTAAGAGGTAAATTCTGTCGCTTTGAAAGCCGGGTCAAACAAAACACTTTGAGGGACCCAAAACGGTGTTACCCATAGTAGCTCAAAAATACGAATGGCCTCAGCCATAGACGTGTTAGGAACTACGTCACCAGTGGAGTATCTAGATTTGGAGTCCATGATATGAAAGACGCAGTTCGCTTCCAAAAAGAAGTGATCAATACACACAACGTCATTGAACTCTCTGTTCACGGTGCTCAAGGACACCTTACGTGTGGCTCTTGGCTCAGAGGTACATAAACAGTGCTCGCATTTTTCCAGTATCAGTGACAAATACTTCTGCACATCGGGGCTCCATAGTTTGTTTCTTTCCAATAATATCTTGATATCCGAATAAGAAGAATGACCACAAACATGCTGATGCACTTTGTCAACCAATTTCTTGAGCTCTTTCCAAGGCCTGCTGGAGTTCTCTCCATCAAACTGAGCAGCCGCACAGAATAGCTCTGTTGAATTATTTTGTTTCGGAGTATAACATTTTGGTACAAATACATTGAACGGTATGTAGCTGTGGTACGAGCTATCCTCAAGAGCAATCGAATCTTGCGAACCAGGAAGAACTAACCTGTTTGCATCAACGTGTAAGATGTTACATTTCCGGGTAACATTTCTTCCTATGACCCACTGCGAGGATCCCTGAATCACAAGGTGCGTAACAGATGCAGTGTTTCCCATATCCGTCCTTACATTAAATTTGACAGATCCAAGTATGCGTCGCTGTTCACTGGCATGCTGGCCGGAGCCATACTGCCACACGCTTCCTTGTTGTATGCCCTCGGGTAGTGGTTCGAATGTCCCGTTCCACCCAGGCAAAACGGTAGGCTGTAGCATTTTGAATTCAGTGATACCAATTCCGCTATACGGTGCACCATCATCTAACAACGGGCCAATAATAGGTTCTGGAGCTTCATAGGCTGGAGCGAGATAATGCAGGTTTGCCATGTTGAACGTTATCGTTTTCTTTTGGTTCTCAGACGGAGTTGACTGCTTCTCTTGCGTCTCACTAGACATGGTCCCAGGTTTCAAGGACCCATCGGCATTGTGATCAACAGCCCAATGTCCGTACTTGTGACATTTCCGACACTTACTTTTGCTCTTCAGATCCAGAAGCGCATCAGGGGACAGTTTTCGGCGTGGATGCCTATTGAATCCATTGATTGAATTGGTTGATAAGGTTTCCATCGGCTCTGTAGTTGTGTGATCACACTGACGAAGCACAGATGCAACTTTTTCGTAGGATACGGCTTGTAGAAATGCTTCCGTGTCAGCATTAGTAGCAATCGAATCATTGGTAGCAACAGCAGCAAGCACCGATACTCGTTGCCCATTTTCAACACCAGAGTTTGCAAGTAACATGAATGCATTCATTGCCTCCGGCAATTTGCAACTACCAAATGTAGCAGTCAGTTTGGATACTTGAGCTGCAAAGCGTGCCTCGAAGTTTAGATAGCTCTCATTACCGCGGCGACGAGTGTTTAGCATTGTCATGAACGCTTGATAAACCTCACTAACCACAGAGAGAGAATCACGTTTGTAAATTGCATTCACGATAACCTTATGTCCATCAACGGCTCGAATATCTTCAGCGGATATCGCTTTGCAAAGATCCTTGGCTCTACCGTAGAGCTGTGACTGTAGCATAATTCCCCTTAGCGCACTTGGAATCTTATTAGAATTTGAATCTGGTAGCATATCATGGAACGAATTCCATAAATCAACGGAAGAGGCATATTCTTCCTGGTTTCCAAGACCATCAGTCCAAGGGACACTTTTGAGGTCCCAAGAAAATCTTGGCCGCGTTGGTAGCCCCTTCGGTAACGTAGAATCTGGGTCTGGGCCCATAACAATGAATAATTGAGAATACGGTTGACAGTGGTAGCGGTATCAGATAACGATCAGAGGTAGTTTATCAAAATGGGGAGAACCTCTGTGACGGTCCACTTCTCAAGAACAAGTGCAGTGTTCTGTCTTATATATCAGATGGTCTATTGCATGTCAGTACTCACACAGATTCATTGTTGCATGGACAGTTTCTCACAGCCGGTTACTTGACCAGTACTTCACGTCCATTGAAAGTGAGTCTCTGTAACTCAACATTCACAGTACTGACAGTAATGGATCTGTCAAGAAAGCTTCTGAAGAATAAGAAAAGTTTGATAGTCGTAAACATTTGGTAGCGATCTGGAATAAAAAAAAATTAATGGAAAGGTGTCAAAAGTTGTGTTGTTTAATATTATTAAAAAGGATACCCTTAAGTATAGAGGAAAAGAATAAAGTTTTGTTATCACTTCTGTTCCACTAGTGTTGTTAAGATTTTACACGCGTGTTTGTGGTTAACGCAGAAATGGGAGGGTTTATGGAATTGTTTTACACCCGGAGAGTCGGACCGGAAGTCCTGGAGTTCGACCCCATAGTGACTACTGACAAAGTCTTTGGTTGCATTGGTTCAAGAAGAGCAAGAAGTTTATCCCTGAAAAATTATATCCTATTCATCTATCTGGGCCATTTCGTATAGGAAAAGGCTTATTTCCGCCGGAGTTGACTGTAAAGCTTGGCCCACAGTCTTATTCTGATTTCGCGGACTGTACTGTAGTAGCCAAAACCTACTGCGTTTCACCTTTTTATGCTTTTTCTTATTGTAATGCTTTTTGACATGCCAAGCGCTTACAAAAGCATGTGAGCGCGGCGTGCCAGCAGCGGACGCAGGCTCGCCACTACGGCGTCAGGCACGTCGTCCACCACGTTGGGCGCATCTCCGTCGACGCCACCGTCACCATCGACGGCGCCAGCGTCGCCGTCGCAAACTCCCTCACGCGCACAGAAAGCGTCCCAAAAGCTGTGAGCGTCCTCAGCATCGCCCCTCGCCAACAGCACGACCGCGCGAGAGAACGCCGCCAAAAGTGCCCTCCGGCGCGCCCACGCGCGCACAGCGCGCGCGCCATCATCCTCACTGTGGGCGCATGGCGCAGCTAGTTTGGCTGCGGCAGTGGCGGCAGCGCCAAATTCCTCATCAGCAACGACAAAACGCGCCTGCGCCGCGTGCACAACGGCGCAGTTAAGGAAAACGACGACGCGTGCAGCAAGCGCCACGGGGCCGTGCGCGAGCGTCAGCACGTCGCGCATGGCGTGGCGCAGATGTTCGGCGGCGGTGGACGGGTCGTTTTCGCGCACGGCGGCTTCCGCAGCGGCCAGCGCGGCGAGTGCGCGCGCGGGGGCGCCGCGCTGATCTGGAGCGTGCTCGTTGGCGATGCACAGCGCGGCGCGCAGACGACCGCGGCGCAGCAGCCAGACGGCGGTTTCCGGTGGCGGCAGCGGCGGCAGCGGTGGGGGTGGTGGTGGTGGTGGTGGTGATGGTCGTGCGGCGGCGTGGTGTTGGTGGTGGGTGGGGGTGGGGGTGGAGGTGGCCAGAAGGGCGCGCGCGTGCTGCTCGCGCAGGGCGGCGGGTGACGGGGAGCGGGGCAACAGGTGGACACAAGAGGGCGAAGGCATGGGGCGCGAGTCGGGAAGGGCAAGCGCAATGGCCAGCAGGCGACGCTCCTCGTCGAAGGCGGCCAGACGGTTGAAGGCGGCGGCGGCTGCGACCAGGGCGGCGCGACGACGCGCGTCGGTTGCCAAAACGCTCTGCCACAAGAGAACGGCGCGCGAATGGCGGGCGCGACGCGCGGCGCAACGCGCCATGAGCGCCGTGCAGTCGGTGGTGCGATACGGACGGGCGGCCAACGCGGCCAGACGTGCCTCGGCGGCGTCGGCGTCGGCGTCGGCGTCGGCGTCGGCGTCGGCGTCTTGGTGGTGGGGGGAGAAGTGGTTGTGGTCAGTGGTGGCGGGGGACATCAGTGGCAAGAGCGCGGCCAGGTAGGCGCTGGGGGCGTGGCGCAGCTGGGCGGCGGCGCGTTGGCGGAGGGCGCGTGCGGCGCGCGGCAGGTCGCGCGCCACGGCGGCGCGCAGCGCGACGACGTAGCGCAGTCGCACGCATGCACCCGGCGCCAAGTTGGGGCCCGCGGCGGCGCGCTGCAGCTCGCGCAGCGCGAACGCCAGCGACACCGTGGCGCCGTCGTCGTCGTCGTCGTCGTCGTCGTCGTCGTCGTCGTCGTCGTCATCGCCATTGCCATTGGACGCAGCGTCGCGCAGCACACGGCGCGCCAGCGCGAGCTCGCAGCACGCGGCGCCGACGTCGGCCATGGCGGCGACGGCGCGCCGCTGCACGCGCGGCAGCGCGGCGGCCGGACCGCACAAGAGACGCGCCAGTCGGGCGTCGTCGACGCGCGTCGGTAGCGTCATGGGCAGCGCGTGTGCGGCCAGATCGTGCAGCGCGGCGCGCAGCGCGCGTACTGGCGGCGTCGACGCGGCGCGTGCGTCGATGCGCGCGCGCAGCGCGTGGTTGTGCAGCGCCGCCAGCCGCGCCGTGCGCGCGTGCAGCCGCAGCGCCAGCGGCGCGGCGGCCGCCACTCGCGGCGGCGGCGGCGGCGGTGGCAACGGCGGCGGGTCGGGGGAGCTGGAGGCGACGGGGATGGCGATGGCGATGGCGATGGCGACGGCGACGGCGTGCTCGTCGGCGGCCAGCAGCGCGCGCGACAGCGCGGCGGCGCGCGGCGTGGCGGCGCGCGCGGCGCGCAGCTGGCCGTGCGCCAGCGCGAAGCTGCCGCGGCGCGCCAGAGCCGCCGCCGCCGCCCACTGCGCGTCGCGCCCCGCCGCCGTCGCCGCCATCGTCGCCATCGTCGCCATCGACGCCATCGACGCTTTCGGCGCGTCTTCGTCTACCAAGCGCCGCCGCATATGCGCACCGCCGCCCTCACTTGTCCCACCACTGCTGCTCGCCGCCCGTGCCACGCCCCCCCGCTGTGCGCGCTGGCACTCGTGGCGCAGCTGGCACTCGTGGCGCAGCTGGCACTCGTGGCGCGGCCGGCACTCGTGGCGCGGCTGGCACATTGCAGCAGCTCATGGCACTGGCGCTCGCGCGCGCGCGTGCGCGCCGCGTAAGCCGCTCATCTCTCGCCCGCACGCACACACACACACACACACACACGGGAGCTGTGAATCTATCTACAACGTTCTGCGCACGTCCGCCTCCACCTCACTCGGTAGCAGCAGCCTTGCCCCGTCTTCTTCCTGTGGCGCCATGACTCGCCCGCCGCAGCCGTCGTCGCCCTCGCCCTCATCGTCGTCGTCGTCGTCGTCGTCGTCGTCGTCGTCGTCGTCGTCGTCGTCGTCGTCGTCGTCGCCCTCATCGTCGTCGTCGCTGTCGGGGCCACCGACTCTGCCAACGCCACCGCCGCCCACCGCGCCGTCGCGCGTGGAGGAGCTGTCGCCGCGCGCCGCGCTGGCGCTGCTGCGCGCCTCGCCACCGCCCGCGCTGTTGGACGCGCGCCCGCCCGCCCTCTTCGAGCTTGAGCACGTGGCGGGAGCGCAGCGCCACCTAGCGCCGTCATCGCCGCGCATCGTGCTGGTGTACGACAGCGGCACGCCACACGTACCGCCGCCGCCGCTGCTTCCCACCACGCCAGCGCTTCGCGCGCTGCATCTTCTACAGCTGACGCGCCCCACCGGCGCGCTACACGTGCTGGTGGCGGGCGGTCTGCCCGCCGTGGCTGCCGTCGACGCCACGCTCATTGTACGCGCCGACCGTGCGGCGTTGCGCGCCGCCGCTGCCGCCGCTTGTCTGCCTCATGCGCGCGCCGCCGCCGCCGGCGGTCGCATTGCTGCACGCGCCATGGCGCACCTGCGCGCAGCGTGCGACCCGCCGCGTGCAGTGCTACCGTGGCTGTGGCTGGGCGGCGCGCGCTTTGCATCACGCCCCTTCATCGTGGCGCGTGGCGTGTCACACGTGCTTTCGTTATGCGAAGCGCGCGAGTTCGACGTCGCCGCCTTGGCGCCTTGTAACGTGCTTCATCTGCGCGTGTGCGTGCGCGACGTGCAAAGCGCCAACGTACGTCAGCATTTTGAACGCTGCATCGCGTTTCTCACGCACGTCAAGGCCACCCACGGCGTCGCCTTGGTGCATTGCGTCGCGGGTGTGTCGCGTAGCGTGTGCGTTGTGTTGGCGTTCCTCGTGTGGCAGGGCTACTCGTTGGCGCGCGCTTGGTCGCTTGTGCGCGAACGACGCCGAGGCGCTGCGCCGAATGGTGCCTTTTGGGAACAGTTGCGCGCGTGGGAGGCCGAGGTGGCGCATCTGCGCGCGTGCGACGAGTGCATGCGTCCCTTCAAGGAGCGTGTGCAGCGACTGCGTCGCGAGGAGATGCAGCGCATGCAGCCGTTGCTCTGGCTACCAGCCGACGACAAATCTCTACGTGCGTGCGCCGCCTCTTCTCCGCTGTAGTGCCTTTTGTGTGTAGTATCGCTAGCAACTTGGTCTCTGCTTGTAGTCTGCTTGTATGTAATCGCCCTGTACATTTATTGTGTCATCACGCAACCATCTCCGCTTTTCTTCTTGTCTAGTGCCGCTGCCGCTGCCGCTGCCGCTGCAACTGCGGCGTGCGCGCGAGATGCAACCGCGAGCGTGCGCCACCGTGCGCGCCGTGGCGCGTGGCCACGTGGCCGCGCGCACGGCCGTACACGTCGCATCGCGCCGAATGGCTTACTGCTTCTCCTCTTTGTAATGCTATCTATTTACAGAGCATCTCTCTGTATCTTTCTGTCTCTCCCCCTTCTTCTCCCACTCCCTCCTTTTCCCTCCTTTTCCCTCCTTTTCCCTCCTTTTCCCTCCTTCTCCTTCTCCCTCCCACCTTCTCCTTCTCCCTCCCTCTCCCTCCCTCTCCCTCCCTCTCCCTCTCTGCGCAGGCCAATGACCTCAGCGCCGAGCGCGCGTGCGCTGCTGCGTCACGTGCGCGTGTGCCGCGACGCCCAACGCGCCCACGCCCTGCTCCCCGTCTCATACGTCAACGTGCCCGAGCTGCGCGCGCACTTTCCGCGCTACCCCGTTGTGCCGGCCGTCGTGTTGCTGCGCGCCATGGTGCAGCTAGCCGCGGCGCTGCGTGCCTCCGACGTTGAGAACAACGCCCACGCTGCCGCTACCGCCGCCGCACCGCAGGAGCCACGCTTGGCCGAGGTGCGCTCGGCCGCCTTCCGCTCCACGCTGCGCCCGCACCACCGCCACGCCGCCATCACCGTGCGCGCCCTGGGCCGTCACCGCTTCGAGGGCGTTGTCAGCCGCCACGCCGACGCCGTCGTCGTCGCGGAAGCCACCTTTCAACTGCTGCCCTGACTGCTTCTTTACCTTTACCTTGTGTACCTCCACTACCATTACTATCTTAAGTCGCTCCGCGCTCGCCAGCATCAGCAGCATGTCAGTGGTTTGGGTGTAGCTTACCGCGCGCTTCCATTTCCACTCTCGCCTTGTCTGCAAACACATACTCAAGCTCAAACACAAACACACACACATAAACACACACACACACACACACACACACACACACACACACACTCTCTCTCTCTCTCTCTCTCTCTCTCTCTCACACACACACACACACACACACTCTCTCTCTCTCTCTCTCTCTCTCTCTCTCTCACACACACACACACACACACACACGTACACAGAGAAACACACAAACGCCGTCAGTCGTCAAAGTCTCATATCGCAACAAAACATATTCCACAAACACAAACACATCCGCTCGGCACGCGCACACGCACGCGCTCGCGCTCGCGCTCGCGCTCACGCTCGTACACACACTCTCAAGCCCCCTCCAGCCCCTACTCGCCATCGAACCCATTGCTCCTATACTCATTCCGCCTGCGAAAACCGCGCGCTGTAGTCCGCGTCCTTCACAAACGCCGCCACAATCTTCTTGCCGCCAAACCACCGCCCGCTCAGATCGTTCCGCGCCTTGACCGCCTCCTCCACCCGGCTGAACCGCACGTAAACAATGCCATGCGACTCCGTCTCCACGTGCAAATGAACCACCTTTCCGTACTTTCGCACGCACTCATCGCGAACCTCCTCCAACAGCTCCTTCTCGAAGCCCGCCTCCTCGTTGCTCGCATCGAACATATTGGACAGCACAATCGATCGCGTCGCCTCGCCGCAGCTCTTGAGCTTTTGCACGTCGCCACGCATCTTGCTGCCCAGCGTCTCACCACGAGATAGCTGCTGCATCAGCATCACGCGCTGCGCACTGTTCATGGCCAGCCCGCCGGAGCGTCCTTCGTCGATTTCGCCACTCACGTCCACCAGCGGCAGCGGCACGCGACCCACAAACGGCTGCGGCCGCGCCGATGCTGCATCGCCGCCGCGCCAATCGTCCTGTGTCGCCGCGAGCGCCACAGTCAACTTGTTGAACGCAAGCGACAGTCCATTCGCCTCCAGTGCGTGCCGCGCTTGCTGCGCGCTTCCAAACTCGATGAATGCAACGCCCTTGCTTCGCCCACTGGCATCGCGCTGAAACTGCACCGATCCAACAGCGCCGTACTTGTCGAACACAGCCTTCACATCCGCCTCGTTGAGCTCAGGAGCGATGGAGCCGACGCACACGCGCCGCGCACCGACAGTTGCGCCGCTGTGAGCGTCGCGTAGCAGATCGCCAGCGTGCGCGCGCGGCACGCGCGGCACGGGCAGCTCGTTCGGGTTGAGCAGTCGCTTGAGCTGCTCGACGGACACCAGCTGCTGTAGCGGCGCCGCAGTAGCGCCGGCAGGCGGCGATGTCAAGGCGGGGTCTGCGTCGACGGCGCGAATGGGCCGGCGCGCCGACCAGCCAATGGTGCTGCAGCGTGGGAGCCCGCTCGACGGAGGCGCGTCATACGCGGCAGCGGCAGCGGCAGCGGCGGTGTTGGGACGCGCAAGCGAGCGACGGCGAAGATCGGCGCGTGCGAGCGCGTCATCGGCGGCAGATGTGACGCGAGTAGGCGCGGCGGACGCCGGGGCGGCGATGCGACGCACCGAGATGGGGAAGCCGCACAGAAGGGTGCCCGTCATGTCGACGGCGCGCTGCGCGGCACGCTCGTCGTAAAACTCGACGTAGCCGGCGCTCTTGTGTGCGCTAGAGTAGCGATCCATGACAAGACGCACGTCGCGCACGCGACCGGCGTCGCGGAAACAGTGGTATACGTCTGCGGCCGTGACGCGCTTGGCTAGCTGCCACACGAAGATAGTGCGCGCGTCGCGCTCGCCGGCGGCGGCGGCCGCAACGGCCGCTACGCGCGGCCTCTTGCGACGCGGTGATCGCGGGGCGCGCGCGGCGCGGGAGCGGCGCGGCGGCGGCGTGCGCGTGTGGCGGCGACGGCGGCGACGGCGGTACGGCAGCGGTGGCAGCGGCGGCGGTGGGGAGAGCGCGGGGCGACGACGACGGCGACGCGGCGTGGGACTGGGACTGGGACTGCGGCTGCGGCTGCGGCTGCGGCTGCGGCTTCGGCTTCGACTGCGGCTTCGACTGCGGCTTAGACTGCGGCTTCGACTGCGGCTGCGACTGCGTCGGCGGCCGCGACCACGACCGCGACTCGGAGTGCGACTGCGATGGCGACTACGGCTGTACGAGCTGTCGGAGTGCGAGTAGCGCGCGGGGCGACGCGGGCCGCGGCTGCGACTGGTGGCGCTGGAGGATGAGCGACTGTGGTGGTAGCTGTCGTAGCTATCGTAGCTGCTGGGCGTGGGCGAGCGGCGCCGGTGGCGGCGGCGCGGCGCCGAGCGCGACGCCCTGTCGCGCGAGCGCGCGCGCCGCGCGTCGCCGTTGCCGTCGCCGTCGCCGTCGCCGTCGGAGAGATGCTGCTCGGCGGTGAGCATTGCGTGCCAGCCGCAGGCTACGGCCGCTGCCGAGCGCGCGTCTTCGTTGACAGCCGCCTGCCCAACAAAAAGGCGCCGTCGCCCCGCAGCGCCGCCTGTAATTGACGCCCTCAATTACTGCGCCCGCGCAGTGCACAATTGCCGTCGCCCGCTACTGAACCCAACCTCATCTACGTACCTTACCCAAACAGTCTATCTACACCCTCCCCCTCCCCCTCCCCCTCCCCCTCCCCCTCCCCACCCGCTCCGATGCAGTGCGCCTCCCCAAACTGCCGCAAAGAAGCAGCTCTTCGCTGCCCCACCTGCGTCAAGCTCGAAATCGATCTCGTCGCAGACAGCTACTTCTGCACGCAAGATTGCTTCCGCGCCTCATGGCCCTCTCACAAGCTGCTCCACCAAAAGGGCCTCGCGGTCCCACGCGGCATGGACCCGTCCGCCAAGCGCCGTCGCGCCGCCTTCGAAAGCTACCATTACACGGGCGATCTGCGCGCCGCAGAGCTTGTGCTGCCCATGCGAAAGGTGCCACCGTCCATCCCGGCCCCGGACTACGCCCTGCACGGCATCCCGCGCTCCGAGGAGAAGTTTAACCGAACCAGCACCTCCTTCAGCATCCTGGACGACGCCGCCATCGTCGCAATGCGCAAAGTCTGCCGTCTGGCCCGACAAGTGCTGGACATCGCAATCAATGCTGCCAAAGTCGGTGTCACTACCGAGCAAATTGACCAAATCGTCCACGCCGCCTGCATCGAGAGGGACTCGTACCCCAGTCCGCTAAACTACTACGGCTTTCCGAAATCGTGCTGCACCAGCGTCAACGAGGTCATCTGTCACGGCATTCCGGACCAGCGCCCGCTTCAAGACGGCGACATTCTCAACATTGACATCACCCTCTATCACGGCGGCTACCACGGCGACCTCAACGAAACAGTATGCATTGGCAACGTCAGCCAGCGACACAAGCACCTCATACGCACTGCCCACGACTCCATGTGGGCCGCTATAAAACGAATCAAACCGGGCATCCTGTTTCGCGAGTTTGGAGCCCACATTGAAAAGGTCGCGCGCGCAAACTCCCATTCCGTTGTTCGCAACTATTGCGGACACGGCATTGGCCAGCAGTTTCACACAGCCCCAAACGTCCCTCACTTCAAGAAAAATAAGGCTGTCGGAATGTGCAAGCCGGGCATGTGCTTCACCATCGAGCCTATGATAAACGCCGGTGCATGGCGAGACGATCTCTGGCCGGACAACTGGACCGCAGTTACCGTCGACGGCAGTTGGTCCGCCCAATTCGAGCACACTGTTCTCGTCACGGAAGATTCATTCGAGGTGCTGACTGCTCGCCTTCCGGACGGCCCAAAGTTCTGGTGGGAGCTGGACAGCTGAACACGTCCCTTCGTGCACTTTGGCAAGCTACGTGCGGTGCCATCGCGGCTGGCGCTGTTTGGCCTGCCCCATATGAACCCTGTTGTTCTCACAACGGACCAACTTCTAACCGCTCCGATTTCCTGACCCAAAACAGTTGTGGTGGAAGCTGTGCAATTGAATGCATGTGTTTTGCCTCACAGATCTTTCTATGCTACCAACACACAACCGCACTCTTCACACACACATAACAAATAATCGCTAGTTCGTGTGTGTTGTGTTCCTGTAGTAAAGGGCGGCCGTCGCCGTTGGCGATTTCCATGCAGAATATATATTTACATATACATGTTATCACACTAGCTAGCTCCCTGACGCTCGCAGACGATGAGACAACATGCCGAAGCTTAAATGGACTGTGTCACCCGCCATTCACCTTCCACACCCTTTACGTACAACAAAGAGAGCACAGCAGAGCTTTATCACACGGCTCGAGTTCAGATATGAGACTTGTGCCCCAATATCACAATCCGAAGAGTGCAAGCATCAGTTTGGTCCAGTCGAATAGTACGAGTTACGTCGAAGCGAGAGCGAGGGTATCGGGGCACGAGACTGAACAATTGCGTCACGAGTCGTGGGCAAAGGCCTCAATTCTTAGTCGAAATACATAACCTATCTGACAAGGAGAAACAACCCCCTAAACCCCTCTACGCAGGGCCACCCAAACTTCGACTTGGAACCAGTTCCCACGCAGGCTTTTCCTGCAAATAATGCTAGGGGAACACAACGCCACCCCCTTCGAATCCCACGGCAGATCGCATTGCACACGCGCAGGGGACTGTCCACAAAGTGAGCAACGGTGCGTTGAATCAGATGAGCGTCATAGATATATACTGTATACATTTATGATTCATATCACATCAGCCCAGGCGGGGTGAACCCCCACCACAGCGCCCCTCAAAACGTGACACACTGACACACACTGGCGCGATGCAATTCTTGTACACATGCGTAATTCACATGCGTCAGCAACGAAAGCTGTTTGATTTTGTTTTTTTTCTTTGGATGAGCTTTTCTACAGCTCCCTGCGTGTCGTGTACCTCTGAATGACCACGTGCCCTGTTGGAAATGGAGCAGTGGAAAGCGCGGTGTCAACAAGCTTACGCCTTTTGTACTTGTCCCCTATCGCGATTCTTGCAACTGAGCTACGAACAAGTCCCTATTCCGAGCCACGCGTCCAGGAATAGCAGACCTCCGCGGCAACAGAGCACCTCTCCTGCAAAACGGGTAGAGCGCTATCTGGGTAAAGCGCTCTCGGGGATAAGCCCCCTTCGCTGCGCATCCTCACCAGTATGTTTTGCGGGAGCTGTCATCAAGAGTCCGGCCGCTGCGGATCGTCCAGTCTGTCGAACCCAGTTGTGTGCAAGACAATATCAAATGAACATGTGTATCTGTTTACGGATAGTTTTTCTTTTTAAAGTGTATATGTATATTTGTGTGTATGTGTAGGTGATTAAAAATGTATGTAAACGAAGGTACATCCGAAAGCGATGGTCAAGGCGACTCAACGCAGACTACTGAGTATTACTAGATCCGTTTCGTTCTGGTGTAGATCCACCACTGAACCAGGCGAGAAGGCCGTCCAGAAAATTGGTAGTATGTCCATTTCCGTCTGCACTATTGCTCGGCAACGGAGAATCGTTGCCATCACTGGAAATGCCAGTGCGACCACGACTGTTACTCGCACCCGAATCGGGGGTAACGTGGCTGGAAAAGCCAGAAACGTCTTCGCGATAAAGATCTTGTTGGCCTCTCTTTGCCGAGACACGCATGTCGGCGTGGCGGTCCTTGCACTCAAAGGAGTCGTCCACGCGCTTTTCGGCAAGCAAGGCACTTATTCGGTGCACTTCTTCCAGCGCGCGAGTGGCGTTGGGACGATCGGAAGGCTGAAGCGAAAGACAGGAGCGAATAAACAGTTTTGTGTCGTTGGAAACTCTCCCCCACTCGGGAGTATTGAACGAAAGCGAGGTGTTTGCAATCTGTTGCAAAACCTCCCTCTCCGTACGTCCGGTGTACGGGTTTCTGTGGGCGATCATGGAGTAGAGCACAATGCCCACGCTCCAAATATCGCACAGCTCCGGAACATAAGCTGTCTCGGTGACGATTTCCGGGGCGGCATAGCGAACGGTGCCGCACTTCTCCGAGCTAAGTTTCTCCTTGTCCGAGGCGCTGGGGTCGCGCGCACTGGCCAAACCAAAGTCAATAAGCTTGACTGACGCAAGTTTGCCTTCCGAGTAGAAGGGCTTTTCCGTAAACATGATGTTCTCCGGCTTGACGTCGCGATGGGCGTAGCCGAGCGAATGCATATAACTCAAGGCATCCAGCAGCTGAGCACTAATTTGCAGAGCAAGAGGCTCTGGAAAGCCCTGTCGCTCTCTCTTGAGCGCCGTGTACAAGTCATTGCCCCTCAAAAGTTCCATGGCCAGGTAGATGCCGGCCGTGTCCTCAAATACCTCGTACAGCGAGGCAATGTTTGGATGTTGCAAGCTACGGTGAATGGCAATCTCCCTGGTGAGATAGTGCTGGGCGCGACGAGTGAGTCCCTTCTTCGACACGACCTTGAGAGCCAACTCCTTGCTTGGAAGGAAGGCAGCGGCCGGGGAAGCAGGTAAGACCTCGGCGCGAAACACGGTAGCGGTCCCGCCCGACCCGAGCATCTTGTTGAGCGAAAAGTCATTGAGGGCCAGTGGGCGCCTCTCGGTGGGCACAGTGATATTAGCCGAGTTGATATGCACGCCGGACTCGGAAGCGCGGCGGCGATGGCGACGCAACGAACGGGGAGCATTGGCGGCGGTTATGACAGAAGAGGACTGGTGCGGGGGTGAAGCGGTGGCCAGCTCTGCGAGAGACGCGATGGAGGAAGAGGCGATGGGAGATGCGCCGCGCAGACGCTTTGCTCTTCGGGCGCGACCAGACGGGTCACGACGGCCGATTCGGTCTGACAGGGAGGCGAGGGTGGGGTTGGTCGGGCGCGACTCCGGGATGGACGGGCTGATATGGCGATCATGTTTCCGGCGGGTCGGGGCAGGCAAGGTGAGCGCGGCGGTGGCGTCGGCGGGGGGTTTAGGTGCGGAGGGCGCGTCTGTTTGTGGGGTGAGGGGCGAGGGGAATTGGGAGGGCAGCGGAGAGGGCATCGGCTGCGGTTGGAGCTCGGAGGCGGAAAGTCGCCGGCTGGGGCGTAGCTGGTTGAATTGGTTAGAACCTTGAGTTAGGGGACTTTCGGAGGGGTGGGGCTGTGGCGAGTGCATTTTGACGAACGGGCGGGGGGGGAGTTTGGAGAGCGGGAGGGCGTCTGTTAAAGAGGGCGGTGGTAGGCGGGGGGGCGGGACAGAAACGAGGCGGGACGGGGCGTTGGTGTGGATTGCAATGCAGTCGGCAGGAGTCATGCGCGGGGGGTGACGAGCGTCATAGCGGTAGGTGAGGGGGACAGTGCGGCGGTGGTGGGGAAGGGTGGGGGTGGGGGAGGTTGAAGAAGGTGGGACGCGGGGGGGGGGGGGGGGGGTGGAGGGGCGGAAGGGGCGGACGCGTTGTGAATAAATTGCAGGCTGCTGAGGAGAGCGGGCGATGAAACGAACGCGCGGGGGGGCAGCTAATAAAAAGCGGCGCGCGAGCGAAAACGGGCACAGACGCGTCACGGCGGCATGCAGGCAGCGCGCGCGGCGCGGCGAGCGCGGCACAGAGCACGTGGAAGGCGCACTCACACCAAAACGACTCTCCATTGGCCAATCGACACGCGCAGCACGTGGGCGCGCTTTCCAGCAGACACGTCAAAGCGCACGTTTGACACACGTCTCCACATCACCTTTACACGTGGCCAGCGAGGCCCGGTGGCGGCTCCATGCGCGCTGTTGTGTGGCCGCGAGCGCGCGTGTGGCGCGTGTGGCGCGTGTGGCGCGTGCACGCGCATGTGCGGTGTGGCGCGCCCGCGCCCGTGGCTCTGCCCTTTGTTGGACGAGCGCGCGCAGATGTGCTTTTCGCGGGAGACGCCGCCGCCCACCCGCTGCGGACGCGTCAGCGCGCCTTGTTGCGGCGCGACGCCTCCACCGCTGCGCGCGCCCCATCTTTGGCCGCCGCCGCCGCCACCGCCGCCTGTGTGCCGCCTTGATGTGGCCGTCGCGCGCCGTCGTCGCTTGTCACCGCCGCTGCGTTCCACTCCCAGTCTCCACGCCCGCCTACCCCATCACCGTCTTCCCTGCTTCGTGTCCAAATGCTCCCGTACTTGCGCTGCTAGTGTCTGTACGACCGGGGGAAATGTTCGAAATTGATTTTTTAGAGTGCAAGCACTGTTTTTGCATCCGAAATATAAATTCTATGTTACTTGGTTCCTCTAGATTTATTCTTACGCGTAAAAGAAATTCCATGAAGCGGAGATTTTTATAAAAAGCTGATATAAAGACTATACTGCTTCGAGGTCAAAACACGAAAAACATCCGGTCAAAACTACTAAAAATCAGCACAGAAATTTACAGTTTGGTCTCATATGAGGCCAGCGGTCGTATAGACAAGTGTCTATACGTCCCCAAACCCATCGCCACCCAAAACTGTAAGCTTGTAGTCGCCCCATCGTCCAACCCACCACGGATAGCTCCGTCCAGTAACCCAGTGAACGCCTTCTCGCGCCCTGCCTTCTCCCAATCTCGTGCTCCATTTCACGTCGCGCCCTTACATGCTTTAAACAGCTTGTCTTTTGCTTGTGCAAGTACCGATCACGTTCGGCATCATAGTCGCGAGTCACAGCCGCTTACCCACGGCACATCACCAATCTACACAGGTTACATATCTCGCCACCAATCCACTCTCAGTCCCGTCCCGCCATCGCCTCAACCCGCCGTATCTGTCCATCGCCGTGTCATCCACTCTCATCTATCTATACCTTCGTGCCTGCTTGCAGTACACCTCTAGCTAGTATACGTGCACGTCAACCGCTCAAACGTCCCAACTTCATATTCCTTCCGCCACTCTGTCCTCTGTGTTGTCCAGCTTTCTCTCCGGAGATGCACTTAGATACACTATCTTATTCTTGCATCCCCATCACCTACTGTCGTCATCGAACCGCCGTTTCAGCTGCAGAAGTTTCGACCCCGACCTTTTAATTCTTCTACGCAACCCTTTCTCGCAGTCACTCTACCAGAGAAAGAGGAAACCGTGGTCTACACGCTTTATTGCCACCAACCAAACACAATCCCATATTCATCCAACTTCAGTTCAGAGATCTGTTGTCAATAAAATCTCACTCAGCAAAGCTGCGTATGACCCATTCTTGCACACTATCTCATTTTCTTTCCTTTCCCAGCTCAACGCTCTGTACCGCAGTATAACACTCATCTGTCCGATGGCTTGTCTGTCACACAACCATCCCACCACACACAAGTGCGTGCGGCCACGATGATGCGGACGCAAGCGACTGAAAAATCTTTTTCCGTTTCTTACTCTGCGACAACACTGATTATTTTCATTAGCGACTCAGATCAACTGGTGTGGAGGGGCTCCAACTTCAGCACGCCCAGGGCTTGCTATGGTAGAGAATTCCAACTTCAATTGCAAATTGTCAAGAGTACAATATGGAAGAGCACCTTTGCTCACATGCTGTATTGTATGTGTAGCCGTCCTGGCGATCAGCAGTTGCCACTTGTTCGGCTTCCATCTCGTCCGTTTCAGGCGAAGACGAACACCTCCCCGTCCACGCAATCTCAACGTGGACAGGGTACCCGTATGATGGACACTACAACACGTAGTGAAGGTTGCAAACACACTCACTGATACACTCTCCGTATTCAACTCGTTTAGCAAGGGATGGTGTCTGCACGCACCAAATGCGACAACCAAGCCATTCTTCCAAGCAATCTCGCTCGCACCCTCTGACTTCATACTCGCTCCCAATCCCAGTCCAATAGTAATTGTTTTCTGGTATAGTCACGCTCGGAGATGGGCGTAAAACACGCCGTAGTGTCCACAGAAGCATCTATTAACGCACGCCTCTCGATTATAGTTGCAGTTCTGAAAGCTCCACGAGCTGCAGTTGCATAGTCAGGCCTGGTGCTTGATAACCGGTACATTCTTTTGACCTGTTCATAAGCGTAACAATCACCTCGAGATAGCTCCTGGATCCCAGCCATCTTTATGCACCTTTCAAGGTCCTTGTCGGTGAAATGACACATGGTGTTTGTGTATCCGGCAGCGGTAATGGAAGTGGACATCGCATCGTGGCATACGCTTGTGTACTCGCGCCTAAGACAGTCGTCGTACCCAGGGCTGAGGTGACCCAAATTTAATGTGTTTATTCCGACATGCCTGTTTCGCAACTTCCCTGCTTTGATAGATATAGTCACTGTACTCTGTATTTCCATCGGTACGAATATAAAAATGATTGCACTCTGAAGAGTAGAATCCATCTGTAGGCAATAAATACGGAAAGAAGATCGCACATAGTATAAACCAGGAGGTCATCTTGGGGAACATTGTGGAATTCTAAGGATGGCTATGACTGATGAATCTGTGCGTCAGCAACCGGCAAAGCTAAACCTTATGTGCCAATTGAGCGACTGCATGCCAGGTAGCAGTTACCAGGAAAGCTTCACAGAGGCACACCATAGACGTATCTCACATGCACTCGTGGTACACATCTAAAAAGCCGTTGTCGTGTACAGCACCACTTCATAATGCGCTTTTTCTTGGGAAAGGGTAGGATTGCTAACCCTTTTGCTTGTAGTACGGATAGGTTAGTCTAGCTGAAACTCGATAAAGATGTACGAGTTGCCATCAGTAGACGAAGAGACCACCAGAACTTCTACGGCCGACTACTCTCCAGCCTATGCGCTACAGCCGTTAAGTACATCATCGTCAACAATATCATGCACGGCGCAACTGCTATAAGAAAGAAATCTGGCTGGATAGTTAGTCATTGTGCACCGCGAAAGTAATGATCCACGATACATATTTGGTTGTAGAGTAAGCGTGTCTATAGAATAAGCTTGTCGGTAGAATATGTTTGGCAAGCTCCGTGGATCATCGTTTAGAATCGATCCCGACGACTCGAGACGTAATCATTATCTGGACCTAATTAAGGTCTTCGACTGTAGGTGATCACGCTCCTTGGGATTGATTTCAGAAAGCTTTCATACGTTTCAAAGGTTGTGCCGTGAGTTTCTGGATCGTGTCGATGCAATACTCCTGATTAGGAATTTCAAGTACAGATGAGAACGCTCTATGGTATGTACGAAGGGTAGGATTTAGGCTAACGCAACCGTAAACAGAAAAGAGAATATCAATTGGTTTCCTTGTGTTTTTTCGTGTGAGAGTTATTTCGCCCTCTACTCTGTATTGGGTGCATCCCAGAAATCCCAGAATCCCAGAGTTCCAGAGCGATACCGAATAGGAAACGAACACGTTGGCCTGGCTGCCTTCCAGATTTCGGAATCTGGACTAGGTAAGGGGCACGCTAACCACAGTTTCAGACGCTTGTTGTGGTAAGTTTCACGTAACTCAACAGATTCTTTTACTCTCCAACAGAATGTAGCCCACAATCAATATCTAACAAACAGTTGTCGCACCCCGTCAATATCGAAAAAGATAAACGACCCAAGTGCTACCATTACAATGTTTCTTATCCAAGAAAGTGTTTGTGTGGCGTTGCTTACTTTCATTCTATTAATTTTCCAAAGAAAAAAACTGCAAGCATTACCTCGAAGAAGATGCACGACCAAAAATAAGTTCCATTGATCCGGAATTCTGAGACCCCAAATCCATACAACGCCGTGGCGTAAGTGCCTGCTTTGCGGCACAAAAGAAGATTTTGTGGTAGCGATTAGTCTTTCAAGATCTTCATTTTTCAAGAATTTGCTTCCGAGGTTCAAATCAACCCGGCACCAAATAAAGAAAGGGTCTCCTTTTCAAACGTTTTACGTCGCAAAGAACCGTAAACCATTTTTGCACTATAAAGATTTGCTTGGCCTCGCATTGTGGCACATGAAAACAGGAGATGTGGAATATTCATTGTGTCCGATATTTGAAATCACGCCTACATCTCTTTCAAAATAGCTTGAATTTGCGCTGGACGTGCTATGGGCTGTTGTGCGCGATAGAAACCACGCTGATTTTTGCATCGAGGGGCCAACCGAAGACGAAATGAAAGAGTCTTGCGCTCTTCTCCAGAAACACAGACGTCATGGGTATGCGCTTCGAGGTGTTTTGGGTGTGAGTGATGGTGCACGTATGCTCTGCGTGGACTTCAACGAACCCGAAATTCAGAATGCATTCTATAAGGGTATGACACAAAACGAGGAGGCTACAAACCTGCTTGTCTGGAAATTCAAGGGAGAGATAATTCACGCTTGTCTCAATTACCCTGGAAACTGGCACGACAGCAAGCTCGCATACGTTTCAGGACTGTATTGGTCCTCACTGATTGAAGACTGCCACACGCCTGCTATTTACGCCGTCCTAAGAGATAGTGCCTTCGTTAATAATACCCGCCTTACAAACGGATAACTAGTTCGTGCCCTGAAGCCAAACGAAATGAAGTCTATGCCAGTGTCTTCGAGTTGTGTTGCCATAGAGCTTGGATTTCAACGCCTCTACCCCCACCGAGCGACAAAGCGCTGAATGGGCGGTCTGAGGCCTGAAGGCTCCCTTTCATAGATTGAGCAAGAAACTACCTGCCAGCCATTACAAACGCGGTCGCATGCTCAGCATCGCCTGTCATTTAGTGAATTATCGAACGCAAACCGTTGGACATAACCAAATTGCTACGGTGTACGGTGCGCCGTGTAGAGCAACGCCCAGTTAGGGGATTCTTGAAGATACAACTCATAGAATGAGGATTGAACCCTCTGAGGGTTATGATTATGATCCCCTCTAAGGTGTGCTGAGGTGGCACTGTTTTCTGGTTATAATTCGCCTATAAGGGAAAATTCGGATGGCCCATGGTTGGATTGGCCCCGTGATACACGTGGCTTAATTTTGGCACCGATTTTCGGATATTTGTAGAACGTTGGACTTTTGGGCCCTGACAGTTGGATCTCCACGTGTATGGCCCTGAGCAGGTGTGCACTACTGTAGAGTTTGGTTAGTGGGCCCTACTTAGGGAGGCGAGATCTGACAGTCCGATCTCAGAGTAAATGACAACCAAGGTTGGTCTTCGATACCTTTAGAGGTTCTTCGTCGCCATCGTTTCGGCCTTACAACCCGGAACGGGCTCTGGTTAGCAACGCCTGCGTAGGGACACGACTCCACTTGGAGAGTGCCCACGTTTGGGTTCCGTGCAACCACCCCCTTGGGACCGCTCAGACGACCTGCGTGCACGATACCCCGTGGGGGTTCTGCTTACTTGTTGCGTGCTTTTTGTGTTTCCTTTCGAGGACAGGTTTTCGCCCCTGTATTGGGTTTCTTTTGTTGTTTCGCCCATTTTCTGGTTCTCGGGTCCGGTGCCTGTTAGTGCCCGACCCTCGCCCCGTTTTTCCTCTTCGCCGGATTTTCCCCCATTCTCTGGGATACCCATACCCATTCCCGATCCACGGTTTCTACCCCTCACCTCCGTTGGTACTGCCGGAATCCCCCGTGGGAGTTACACCCCACACTACGGGTGGAACGGAGGGCTCTGTCTCTGAGTCTGCCTCCCCCAGGGAGCAAGGCTTCGAACACCTTGAGAGCACTTCCCGTCGCCGGGTTTTGCTCCACACGCCGCACACGATTTAGTTTAATATCGAGTACCAAGAAGTGCACAAGTTCACCGTTGAGTTGCAACCTATCAATGGCATCCAAGCTGATCAAATATAACCATCTGTTTCTCAAACCGACTATATATGATTCAACCCGTCCTTGGTTCTCAATGAATCTCAGAGCGGTTATTGTGGTGAGACGCAGCAGATATGTCTCCCAAACCGTGCATGTATTCGCGCTCAAGGTTTTTATCACAGGTATTCTTGATTTTTTTGCTGTTCCCAGTCCACGACAAGTTCCTTCACCAGTAGCTACACGTTTCAGACCCATTCTGGCAATAAGATAGAATACCGTCAAGTTTCTTGTGGAGGTATATAAGACTGGTGCTGGCGTCCGATCGAGGCAGAACGTGATCGAGAACAATCAAAGGCAGATGTCCGGAATTGTGGAGCAAAACCCGGCGACGGGAAGTGCTCTCAAGGTGTTCGAAGCCTTGCTCCCTGGGGGAGGCAGACTCAGAGACAGAGCCCTCCGTTCCACCCGTAGTGTGGGGTGTAACTCCCACGGGGGATTCCGGCAGTACCAACGGAGGTGAGGGGTAGAAACCGTGGATCGGGAATGGGTATGGGTATCCCAGAGAATGGGGGAAAATCCGGCGAAGAGGAAAAACGGGGCGAGGGTCGGGCACTAACAGGCACCGGACCCGAGAACCAGAAAATGGGCGAAACAACAAAAGAAACCCAATACAGGGGCGAAAACCTGTCCTCGAAAGGAAACACAAAAAGCACGCAACAAGTAAGCAGAACCCCCACGGGGTATCGTGCACGCAGGTCGTCTGAGCGGTCCCAAGGGGGTGGTTGCACTGAACCCAAACGTGGGCACTCTCCAAGTGGAGTCGTGTCCCTACGCAGGTGTTGCTAAGCAGAGCCCGTCCCGGGTTGTAAGGCCGAAACGATGGCGACGAAGAACCTCTAAAGGTATCGAAGACCAACCTTGGTTGCCATTTACTTTGAGCTTCGGACTGTCAGATCTCGCCTCTCTAAGTAGGGCCCACTAACTAAATTCTACAGTAGTGCACACCTGCTCAGGGCCATACACGTGGAGATCCAACTGTCAGGGCCCAAAAGTCCAACGTTCTACAAATATCCGAAAATCGGTGCCAAAATTAAGCCACGTGTATCACGGGGCCAATCCAACCATGGGCCATCCGAATTTTCCCTTATAGGCGAAATATAACCAGAAAACAGTGCCACCTCAGCACACCGTAGAGGGGATCATAATCATAACCCTCGGAGGGTTCAATCCTCATTTTATGAGTTGCATCTTCAAGGATCCCCTAACTGGGCGTTGCTCTACATCTCCCCCTCCTTAAGACGAGGAAGAACATTCCGAGCCGCGGGTGTCTAACTCTCCGATCACTATACATACTTCTTTCCCAATGGGGTCCTTCACCACTTCTGAGGATCGCCACAAAACCGGCACATCGGCACAACTTTCTTCTACTCCTCCGACTTTCGGCGATACGCAACTCCTCGCAGCAGCGGTTTCGACTAGCCCTCTCAAGGGAATGATCCCATACGTCATCAACCCACTCTCGGGGCCATCGGCCTCCGCGCCGGCGGACAACGAAGCTCCCCAGCAGGGTGGAGATTTCTCCGATGCTACGGACCATCATGCGTCAGATCGACCTTGTCCCAGCATTGGGTTCGGCCAGCAACGTGCAGGACCTGTATCCAATCTTGGACGTGATCGACAACACCCAATGGGATCGAGTTCCAGTGGCAAATCAACCCGCAGGGGAAGGATCCGCGCGAGACAAGTCTCCTGGCCGGTACGATCCGGGCTCCGGTAACTGGGTCTATTACAATCGCTTCGAAGGGGTTCGCATCCGCGCGGCGCAAGCACGGGCGCTGATTGACTCGCCTCGACCGATGCCGGTTGGACACCCGACGGGGTTCATTTATACCGACGATTACAAGTACGAGCCTCCAGTAGACCTGGACGATCCAGTGTTGGATAACGAAGTGCCAGCTCCTAGTGGAGTACTCCCTGTGGAGCCATTTGCACCCTTCCAACCAGTGGGAACGACCTCAGCTGCGGCGGCGAATGCATCCGGTGGCGGTCCATCTGCTCCCCCCGGGTGGGGTGTGAACACCCTTGCGCAGGCGCCGGTTGCCACTCCGCAAGCGGATAGTGTGCGACAAGGCCTCGTGAACGCAGGCATTCCGATTCCCCCGGGTATGATGGATGTGAGCCATATGTTGGCTTTCGCCTCGGCGTACCATCAGGGTCAGAATCCCAACGGTGGGGCGGGTCCCTCCTCGGGCTTTCCGTAGTTCCGCCTTCGGGCAATTGTGGAGTCCATAGCTTGGCGACAATAGTAAACTTCTGATATTTGCATAACTTCTTTTCTTCTTCCTTCCTAGGATCTTAACTTCTACTTCATCTTCTTCCTTCTTAGGATCTTCTTCATCTTCGTCTTCATCTTCTTCCCTTCCTAGGGTCCAATCTTCTTCTTAATCTTCTTCTCCACTTTGTGGGTCTTCTTTTCCTTTTTTCATCATAAACTGTCCCGATAACCGGTGTTGTGTTCCCCGGTTAACGGCGCTAGGCCGAGGGCCAGTAGACATTCCCTCTCAATACGTGTTCTTCGGGTTACTCTCCTCAATTCCTCTTCAGAGGTCCAACATCTTCCTCACTTCGAGGTCGCATCCACAACAGTTCCCGTGGTGGCTTACCCGACTTGGGCACGATCCAGACTTGGAGGCAAGGTTACCCGAGCGCGTCGGTGATAGGATAAAACCTTAGACCTCGGAAGGTGCTCAATGGGTTCCGCTGTATCCTCATCAGGCGAGAATCCGTACCATCGGACTTGGTAGCGAACTTCTCCCTCGGGGGTGTATATGTGACGCACGATGCGATCGATAACGAATTCCTGCGGGTACACTTTTCCCTGTTCGGGCTTCTCTTTCATCTTGGAACGCTCTAGTTCCCTTGAGGGTGTCAACGTAGGGTCTAGACACACCCCGGTGGGTTCTTTTCCGTGTTGCGATCGGGTCTCAGCACTTCGTCCAAACGGCGCCGAGTGGCCTGTGGGCTACGGAGTCAAAACGGCCCACTTTTGGGTTCTTCTTAAAGCTGAGATCTTCCCGATAACAACGGTGTTCTTAGATTCCATGACGGTTGAGAAACCGCGACGCGGTAGCGTCTCCAGTCTCAGAAGGGTAAGACTTCAACGTCAACCCGAGCTACGGGGACGAAGGTTGCTCTGGTGCAACGCGCCGTGCGACGGAGGCGGTTTGCGCGACGGTTGGTCGTCAGAGCCTTTTGATTGGCTCAGTGAGGCGGGTTGCGCGACGGTTGGTCGTCAAAGCCTTTTGATTGGCTCAGTGAGGCGGGATGCGCGACGGTTGGTCGTCAGAGCCTTTTGATTGGCTCAGTGCCATTCGACGTGCGCCACATAAATGCGCGGGCGCCGGTTGCCACTCCGCAAGCGGATATGAGGTGGCACTTTAGGCACGCGCTAGCACTCTCCTGAGCTGTCCCCGACGGGTCTCACTCATTTCTTTCCCATTCCTGAGGGTTCCAGTGTCTCCATAGGAGTTCCTATTCCCATTCCATAACGGAGAGCCAAATTTGGTCAACCTCGTCGTCGAGATCTTCCGCGTGCGGGTCCGCTGACACAGCTCGTTCCCGAGAAAGCGGGGTTTGAGTGTGCGACACCTCAGTGTCTCTTCCGCGGCGGCGGGTGATCGTCGGCTCTATAGGCGTTCCGGGTGCGGAGTTCTCCACACGACTCTCCCTAGGCGGGTTTTAGTCATCTTTTCTGACGTCGTGCTCGGCTGGGTCGGCGGTGATGTCGCTACCCATACGCTGGGGTTGTGACTTCTCTGTCGCCGGCTCGGTCGGGCTCGCCGTCTCACTGTGAGAACTGGATTCCCTGTTAGGGCGACTGGCTGACGCCGAAACATCGTTCTGCGAAGGAACTAAGTCCTCCTCCCCCTCCTTAGGCGGAGAGTCAGGAGGCTTGACTACCTCCGGTGGGGGAGTAACTCTGTAAGAGTTCGTTGGCTGGGCCCTTGAGGGAGCGGGCCCAGGTTCGGGAGTATCCGAAGTTTAGTTTTTCGAAGCGGACCCCACCGAATTCGGTGCAGCTGCCTCGAAGGGGACCGGTTGTTCCCCGTTCGCGGGTACAAGTTCTGTATCCCTGTCAGCAAGGTGAGCTCGGAGTATCCTTTGTTCGTCATAGGACCTACTCGGGACTCGAGCTTTCTCCTCAGGGGTCAGAGCCTCGTACTGAGCGATAATTTGTGAACCCTCCCGCAGGGGAAATGTGCAGTCTGGTGCTTTGTGACCATGGAGGTAACACAAATAGCAAATCAGCTCTGCCGGGTTCGGTTGTGGACGTGAATCCACGCGACGTGGTGCTGTATCCTTCCATCTGGGGCGGGAGAACCGAGCAGCGGTATTCGCAAAAGGTAGCGATGCAGCTGGCACCCTCCGTCCTTTGGTATAGAGTGCAGGGTCTTCATCCGTAGTCGGAGCGGATGTCGACGGCAACTCAGATGTACCCATAGATTCGGGGTTACTTCCCATGAAGTGAATGCTATCATTGCCCCCACAGGGGTAGGGCCTCCTGGGAGTGACAAAGACGAGTTACCTCCATCGGCGAGGAGTGCACTTGTCGGCCGACTCTTTCGGTTCTGCCGGGCACGGAGAGTATCCCCCTCAGCCTGGGCGTACTGAACCAATTCCAAGTAGGTCAGCTTGCGCTTCTCTTCCCGATGTCGGGCAACCAATGCCCTTATCGAGGGGTCCAAACCATCCGCAAACATGGAGCATCTCTCGTAGGCGGGGAATACATTCCCGCATCGATGAAACGCTTTATTCAAGCGAGTTGAATACACCGTTTCAGTTTCCATCGGCTTCTGCCGCGTATCCTTTAATGCAAGGATTGCTTCCTGAATCGCATTTCCAGTAGCGTATGACCTCAAGAGGTACTGCACCGCTTCGGGCCAGCACGCGACTCCCCCTTCCGAGGCTCGGGATGATCCACGGACGGAGTTGAAGTGGTCTTCAGCCATCCCCTTTAAGAAATAGGGTAATGCAAGATACGCTTGCGCTTCACTCATACCAAGGATGTCAGCCTCCTGGACGAACCTCGCAAGGAAATCGAGCACCAGAATTGGGTCTGTTCCTGTGAACTCCCTCTTCTGTAGGGTGATGCTCAGCCTTTTGATGTAGTCCTCGACCTTACCCGTTCCGCGGGATGTTCGATCTCCCGAAGGGTTACCCAACCGGTAATAGCGGTACGATAGCAGCTTCCGATAGAGAGGATTCGTCGGCTTCAGCTCCCTTAATCCAAGTTGTTTCCTACCCTTCTTCCGGGTACGGATTGCCCCTTGAGAGGTGTAAGTAGCCTTCGACCGAGTCGCCCGGGATGACCGGCGTTCATCTCCACTATCCGAAGATTCGGAGGACGAACTCGATGGCGAGCGATTGGGATCTGAATCCGATAAATCCTCTTGGAGGTGAACGCTCTTCTTGGACTTGCGGCGGTCCCGTTTAGCGGAGCGGTGTTCTTCGTCTTCCGAAACGTCGGGTTTATCCTTCGAGGCTTCTGCATCTCCGTCCATACGGATAATGGCCTCGAGGGTGTCCAGCCGAGCTCGGAAGCGTTCCGCTTGCACGCGGTGTTCCTCCACGAGTCTCCGGTACTCCTGGATAAACACCCCAGGGGTACCAAAGCTTTCCAAAAGGGAGTTCACATCCCTCCTCAGGGTACGAAGGTCATCGGCGACTCCCCGCACCTGGGCGTCCTCCACTTTGAGGCGGAGGGTAGTAACCTCCTGAAGGAGCTCGATGTGAGCCGCGTTGGCGATATCAATTCGAGTCTCCAGGCGCTGTAATTCAGGGTCGGCCCGACTTCGGGGTGCTGCTGAAGGGGTCTCCACCACTGGAGCCGGGCCCACAGCTACGACCTCTCGAGGACCTGAAACCACTGAGGGTGCTCTCCGAGTGTCCGGATCGATACCGGAATCGTTCCGACCTTCGGGAATAGAGCTCCTCGGCCTAGGCGGGGCCGGGGGCACTGAATCCGCTTGACGGTTCGATCCAGTCCTGGAACCACGGGTAGGCGGCTTCATGCTGCAGACACGACACCGACGATTCGGGGTAACGATGAAATTCGATCACGAGATTCCCGGAGAACGGATGACGTATCACAAAACAAAAATAAAAACCAACTCCACCCTTTCCCAAGGGGACCACTACAACAAATCTTCACGACGGTGCTTCTTCTTCCAAGAGATATTCCAACACGTGGATGACCAACCCAAAAGTCCGAGAACGGATTCTAAGTCTGGAGACCACTTGTGGAGCAAAACCCGGCGACGGGAAGTGCTCTCAAGGTGTTCGAAGCCTTGCTCCCTGGGGGAGGCAGACTCAGAGACAGAGCCCTCCGTTCCACCCGTAGTGTGGGATGTAACTCCCACGGAGGATTCCGGCAGGACCGACGGAGGTGAAGGGTAGAAACCGTTGGATCGGGAATGGGTATGGGTATCCCAGAGAATGGGGGAAAATCCGGCGAAGAGGAAAAACGGGGCGAGGGTCGGGCACTAACAGGCACCGGACCCGAGAACCAGAAAATGGGCAAAACAACAAAAGAAACCCAATACAGGGGCGGAAACCTGTCCTCGAAAGGAAACACAAAAAAGCACGCAACAAGTAAGCAGAACCCCCACGGGGTATCGTGCACGCAGGTCGTCTGAGCGGTCCCAAGGGGGTGGTTGCACGGAACCCAAACGTGGGCACTCTCCAAGTGGAGTCGTGTCCCTACGCAGGCGTTGCTAACCAGAGCCCGTTCCGGGTTGTAAGGCCGAAACGATGGCGACGAAGAACCTCTAAAGGTATCGAAGACCAACCTTGGTTGTCATTTACTCTGAGCTCGGACTGTCAGATCTCGCCTCCCTAAGTAGGGCCCACTAACCAAACTCTACAGTAGTGCACACCTGCTCAGGGCCATACACGTGGAGATCCCACTGCCAGGGCCCAAAAGTCCAACGTTCCACAAATATCCGAAAATCGGTGCCAAAATTAAGCCACGTGTATCACGGGGCCAATCCAACCATGGGCCATCCGAATTTTCCCTTAT
Organism: Agarophyton chilense; assembly: GCA_030374765.1. Taxonomy (NCBI): domain Eukaryota; phylum Rhodophyta; class Florideophyceae; order Gracilariales; family Gracilariaceae; genus Agarophyton; species Agarophyton chilense. Next base: position 90,851 of record JARGXX010000095.1, on the reverse strand, counting down.
AGGCAAAATACAACCAGAAAACAGTGCCACCTCAGCACACCTTAGAGGGGATCATAATCATGACCCTCGGAGGGTTCAATCCTCATTCTATGAGTTGCATCTTCAAGTATCACCTGACTGGTTGTTGCTCTACAAAATCTACCGAAAAGCAGGCCTCAGTACACCGCAAATGCAAGTCTGATCGAGACTAGAAAAACGCGATAGAAGGTGCCAAAAATGAATATATTGGTGTTTTGGCATGCTGAAAAATCAATGAATTTTTTGATGTCTGTGTCTGAGTTGAAAACAGGGCCGGCCAGACAAAAAATTGTAAAAATTATGCTGTGGCGCAGGTCAAGCAGCCAGACATGTATTTTGATTAAATCTACCGAATAGCAGGCCTCAGTACACCGCAAATGCAAGTCTGATCGAGACTAGAAAAACGCGATAGAAGGTGCCGAAAATGGAGGTTGTCCGAGACAAAACGGGTGTCTGAGACAAAACGGGTGTCTGAGACAAAACGGGTGTCTGAGACACCACGGGTGTGTATGAACTTGTGACAGTTGCCATACCAAACTCATCTCTGGGCACTGGGCTACACGTTGCACGGGCCTGTAACGCGGCTAAACACGTAGAAAGACGTGTGAGGGAGAATCTTAGAGAAATCCAAAGTGTACAGTTGAACATGGTGATGATCTGATCTAATTTTCGAAAAGCTTCGGATTTGGGTGTGTTTGGGAGGGGTTTTACAATCTGAGAAAAGGTCTTTGCCGTGTGTGCGGTAGACGGCAGATGACTAGCTCGTGATTCACCGAACTGTGGACATGCACAAGTACGGCTGAGGAGAGTGTGTTGGATGTGAATGATGTGTAAGAGTGCTGAAGAGGGACCGAGTTGGACACAAAAACCGTGTGATGATTGGCGTTTTAGCATGCCGAAAAATGTTTGAATGACTTGCAGTCCCTTGAGAAAAGAGGTGGGTTTAGGGAAAAATGCACCATTACGGGGTTTTATATTTGCAGTAAGGAAAACAATCTTCAATATAATGGTGTTTTAGTAAGCTGAAAAGGCATTGAATTCTAAACCCCTTGACTCTATATATATTACAGGTTGAAAGTGTGGGCTGGCGCTTGATAAAACGGGGTTGCCAGTAACGCTTGGTAATTACATACACCAAGCGCCACGCGCTGCATTCGACGTATGTGCGATTTTGACCCCCTGGATGGAAAACGTTGTGCTGGAGATCGCGTATGACACATTGGCACGCTCAAAAAATCGTGGCTAATTGCGCTCAGGCGCTTCGTTCGGGTAACGTAGCGCGCGACTTGCCAGATGTGGGGGCGCAGCACCCATTTTCGCAATATTTGCTTTTGAAAAAATCATAGATTTTAGGCGTGCTGGGCTTTCTGCCAAATCCTGCGTTTGCACATGTTTTATTGTAACATTTTTGCTGCACAACGTGGAGGGGTGCGTCGAGTGTGGCACTCAAAGGCGCTTGGTTTCAGCCACATCTCCGCTGCACAGTCGAGCTGTGTTGTAAGCTGGATAATGTGCGAAAATTTTATCAAAAGAAAGGGTTAGGGTATGCGTTTGCGCTTGGTTCTGTGGCGATTTCGTGGAGGCAGTTGGCACATTGTCAGGCGTTTTGTATGTGCGTTTTTTGCGTCGTGTACGCGGCTAAAAAAGGTGCGTTTGCGCTTGGTTCTAGGATGGTTTTCATATCCGGCAACACTGGGGGTCGATATTCGTTGGTATTGTCAAGTTCAATGTAGGTTGAGTGTGGTGAGTAGTAGGTCAGGCGAGTGCTGGCGCCACACTCTCAGCTAAAGAAGACGCGTGCAGTGCGTTTAGTGATGTAGGGATGACGTATGCTTAACGATGCCAGGTAGGGTCTTATGACGTTAAGGTTTGTCCAACAGTGCCATCGCCACAAAGTAGCTATCGGTCAGGGCCTACGGGAGTTTACGTTTTCGTAGAGGAAACCATTGTGTACGGGCTTTTACAGGTTTCAGGGGTTTAGGGGTTCAGGGGTTCTAGGGGAAGCTTTGCCTTTCTGGGATTTTGAATTTACGGAGAGGAAAACATTGATTAGAGGCTTTAGGGTTCTTTCTACTATAACTATAGGGGTGGTTTTTCGGTATTAGTGCGGTTTCCGTATTCTTTTACGCGGTTTTAGGAATTTGGAATTAGTTTCTCGAAGGAGAACGCGAAACCGGGAAATGTGTTTAACGAGGTTTTTTGTGTTTTCTATGTTTTGTAGAGAGCATTTTTTGGTTTTAGGGGTTTTCAAGGTTTTAATATTGGGTTTAAAAGGGTTACCATGGTTTTCATGGTTTTCAGGGGTTTTAGGATAGAAGCAATTGTGTTTTCCCGGTTTTATAGGTTTTCATAAGGATTGACGAAACTCGAAAATGTGTTTTTGAGGTTTAAAGGGGTTTTATTTGGGTTTTTAGGGGTTTATCGGATTTATGGTTTAACAAATACCCGGTTTAATCGGTTTAAAGGGGTTTCATCGGGGTTTTCAGGGGTGTATCGGTTTTACGGAATGAGAAATACCTGGGTTTACGGGATTTTACTCTTTTTCCTCGGTTGTTTCCTGTTTTATACAGGATTCAGAAGATGGACATCATCTTTGTCAGATTTGAGGTTGATTTTTTGTGGCAACCATCCTCAAATTGGGAATGGAGGAGTGTATCCTCCATTCTAGACAACACGTGGCACACGTAGCGAACTCTTCCGTGGACACACATTACACGTTCACTACACGCTGGACACCAATGACACGTTGTCCACCGCTCTCGCTCTGTGATACCTGTTTGTTTACACATACCGATGTTTAGGGGTTTGTGCATAGGATATTGGGATACCGCAAGACCGCAGTTTAGATTAAATTGGACCGCTGGTCGATGGTTGACCAAGCGAAATCCGCTGGCGTAGCACAGTGTGCACTGGCCCTGCACACTGTGCTACGCCGCCGGAGATCGTGGGTTCAATTCTCGTCACACTGCATGACTCTCACTGGCCATGGGCGTCATGCAGTGTTTACAAAGGAGTTCATCACAATCGCTGCTGTATTTTGTTTTTCATTCTTGCCCAAAATTGCCGAGGGCTTTCTAAACTACTACGACTTGAAATTGGAATCTGTTCTTTTATATGAGTCTAGTCGTTCCAGAATAGCCACCAGCTTTTTCTACTATACTACTAATGGTTTTTTGTAGCAGAAAGATGTCAGAGTGGGCTGATGAGCAAAAAATACCTAAGCACTACGCGCACAACTCCATGTTTTTTTCTTCGCGTTATAATCGCTTGCAATGGCAACACAACAACGAGTTGCAGAAATCGGGACTTTGGTTCTCGCCTCAGAAGAAGACGTAGGGGTTTTAGGACTTCATGCAGATGTTGTCAGTTTAGTTTCAATGGGGTCTGACGATTTTTAGAATGAAACGAGATCGCCAACACCTCAAGCGTCATACAGCACGGATCTAGCGTGACACATGTTTCGGCAATGCGTGAATATATGCATGATCCTCAAAGATGGAGGAGTTACTTATCTTGCGCAGTCCTTCCCTTGATTGTATACAGTGCAGCACAGACAAACTCCCTGTCTTCTCCACATGATCAGATATTCATTCCAAACTGCAAATATGAGATCAGTTTTGGCGAATACATCTCTCAAGTGGTACCTCCACTGCCTACATACTGGAAGAGAAATTAAAGGGCCCCCCCATGAGATCCATCAGTTCCCGCGCAAGTTGGCGATATTGGAATTGAAATTAAAGAGGTACAAACCTGACGCGCGTACATACACTTTGGCATGAACTGAAAAGGTAGAAGCATCAATGCCGTCGTCGTCCTGTATAAACTGTGAATTTGGTTTCTGTAAGGAACAAGCGAGAAGTCCAGTTTGTGTACCCTGTGCTCCCTGCGCACAGTCCATGCTCTCATCTTCGCAGAAAAGGAGTATTTCAGAGCCAGCTCGTGTTCCTCAGGGTAGTAGTCGAGTCTTTTCTCGTTTGTACCTTGTCCCCAACCCGGGATGAGTGTTTTCGGCTTCTGTTGCATTTCCTCTCTTTTTTTATTATCCGGTTCTTACGTCTTCTGAACCCTACAGTTGCGTTCTGCATTCCAAACTCTTCACGTTTTTAGGCAGTATTTGAGCGATGACGAACGCGGCCGGGTTTTTTAACACTGTCTACGGAATCTCGTCCGACACAGAATCTCCCGAACCACAATATAAGCTTTCACGACGTGAAGGCCAGTGGGCAACACACGAAAGACACCGCCAAAAACAATCGAGAAGAGACGAAAATGAAGACCAAGGCCCTCGAAATAAAAAGAACCAGGCAACGCCACCCGATGATCTGTCTTCCTCCCTTGGATCCCCGTCTGATTCAGTTCCAAATCCAAGCACTGTGGCAAGGAAAAATAGAAAGAACCGATTGACGTCTGCGGGTCCCGTGTTGCCGCCTACGCAACAGGTGTAAAAAGCTCTCCATGCTCCACGAAGCGACAATGAAGACGAAGGCCCTCGAAAGAAAAAGAAAAAGGCAACCCCACCAGGCACTTTGTCTTCCTCACTTGCATCCCAGTCTGAGTTAGAACCCAATCCTAGCAATATGACAAGGAGTAATAGAAAGAACCGATTGAAGTCGGTGGTTCCCGAGCTTCCATCTACAACAAAGATGAGAAACCCCCACCATGCTCCATATTTCGATCACGATGAGATGCAGAGAGCATGGGAAGATAAAGGGGAGTATCATGAAGATGTCCACTATCTACCGCCACGTGATTCCGGCGAACAGCCGCCTGCATTCGAGAAACCCGTGAGAGATACAACAAATGACGGGAAAGTTCTTGTTTCGTCAAAAGAAAAGCCCCAGCGCTTGAGCTTTAGTGACTCCGAAGAGCACGGAGAAGGGGAAAATGAGGATGAAACGGGGCTCTCGAACCACATCGACGGAAGAACTGTTGATATTATTGGAGAAGAGGAAGGAGTGAAAGCAGAAAACACAGATGATGGTGAAGAATTAAAACCCATGGATTTAACAGGTCTTCTCGAAGATCAAGAGAGAGAGCTGGATCAGATGAATGATGCATATTGGCACTCCCGAGCAGATATCTACCGTTCGAAATTCAATTCCAGACGTGCTTATGGATACGGGAAGGTAGACGAGGTCAACGCCCCCGATCTGATGATCACACACAAGGATCCAGGGCAACAATTATCATCCAAAGAAAAGTGGCACATGATGATTCGTGATACGCTCCTTCGTGACCCAGAATTTTTCACGAGCCCCACCGCTCTGCTGAAGGAGAAATGTCCTAGGGTCGGGAAGGGCCTCACAGCCTACGCAGGTCTCAGAATTACACCTGAAAACTGTGAGGACCTGAAAGAGATCTATTCCCTGAAATACAAAACACGCGAACTGATGAATGTTTCTAGTGGGACCAGTTTTATGTTGGTGAAGTCAATCACCGGGCAGTTTATGCGCTGGTGTATTTCTGCTTGTGTGATGCGCCGATCTTCGGGATGGCGGAAGAACTCGTTGTTTTCATGTGTTTCAAATGAGAACCTTATGAAGTGTTTCATCAACCACTTCATTTCCATGGCATCCTGCTGCACTGTGGCTTCAAAGTGCAACACACTCCTCAATGTGTGCAGGTTTGCCAGAATGAGGTACGTAACGAATGCGGAAAAGATTTCTGACTTGGAAAGGGTTATGATGTTTTTGAGTACAACCTTCAACGCCGCTAAAACACGTCCCCGAAAGGAATCTCGAATGAAGCAGGCGGCTGAGAAACGCGTTCAAAATCATACGATTGTCACTGAAGATAATATCAAGCGCGGGGTTCGGCTTGCGCGAGGTCGTCTCTCAGATATTTGTAACAATTTTGCAGCCGATGTCAATGGCAAGGGCCATGAGAAGAGCGTGCAGAAGATGCAAAAGAACCAAGGGCTCCTCTACAAATGGTGCATCAACTTTCTAGCTCTCCTTGCTTTGTGCGGTGGAGGACAACGGCCACAGGCATACGCAAAACTTCAGTGTCCGACTAAGAAAAAGCTCAAGGAAATGGGGAGGGCTGGTGGCAATGGCGGAAATACAGTCGGTATCAACACACTTTCAGAGAAGACGGCCAGAGCGCTAGACATTCCGAATGTTAACTTTCCCTGCATGATTGTGTCATACCTTCGATTCCACGTCAAAGTAGTACTACCAATTCTTCTACATCGCAGTAGAAACGATCAGTTGATATCTAAGACTGGTCAGCCACTTCTCTTGCATTCACGGTACGGGGACTTTCTTACCACAGCCAATGTTTCAAATTCCATCAAGATGTTCATGCGCGAAATAGATCCCGATCTGAAATCAGTTACTGCAATGACATTGCGCGCCAGCTACGCCACATCAATGCTGCATCAGTTTCGTTCTGGATCGCTTGGTAAATCCATGTCTGAGGAAAAGTTTTTGGGATTGGTTGCAAAGCAAATGAACACATCAGTTGAGCAATTGCGCTGTACGTATGCTGTTTGCTACTCCACTGACTTCAAGGAAACCATGGACCTTATCTCAAAGCATTTTTGCATTGTTCTCAATGAAGAAGATGACGACAAACCAGTGAAGCGCGAAGTAAGTGAGGCAGGTACTCCAGAGAAAGACAACGTGATAAGGGGAAATATTGGACGTGACAGTGATGATGATGATGATGATGAACTCTCCAGTGGTGGGTTTCAACTCTTTGAAGACGATGAGGAGGAGATTTAGGAAAAAGTTCGATAGAAATGCTCTGTTCAGAAAGGGTCGCAACGGAGAGTTCTGCGCTTGATACATTTCCGAGCCATGATATAGAAAACGCGGTGAGAAAGTAGGGAATAACGTAAATGATGCGCACTACTGTGATCTCTCGGAGACGCATTGTTCAGAGGGAAAGAAACAAACTCTATAGAATGGATAAGTGGAATGTATTCACTCGATAATCCGTCTGCAACAAGAGGTAAAATGTTGAACGCCGATCCGTTGTCGAAATTCACAGCCTTGCATTTTATGTCTTGGAATCTGAAAAGAGAGACAGATAGAACATACGACCGTACCATGAACCTTGGGCCATTAGATCGACCTGCTTTTCTTCATACGATTCACCAGATCCTCGGCATTCTTCATGCATGCTTCCCACTCCATCTTCATCTCATTATCTTCAACCCTGTGTACTAGATACCCACCTTCTTGTATGATTTGGCTCCATCTTGGTGCCAACTCAGAAATTTCTTCACCCTGAATTCTTTGCACTTTGCTTACTCTCCGAATCAGGCGCTCGCAGCTTGGAAGTGGTTGGCCATTTGCAGGAGGTGAGACCTTCCTCTGCTTGTCTTGTGCTCTTTCAAGTCCTGGAGCCACCGTAGAAATGATTTGTTCAACTTTGCTTCGTATAGTGGGCTCATCGTCAAGCTCTTCTCTCACTTTCTTCATCTCTGGCTCATTCAAAAGTCGGCGAATACTCGTTTTCTTCTTCAAATCCTCTTCATTGTCAATGGCCTTGATGGCTCTCTCTGACATACTGCGTACAAGAAACTCAGGCTCAGATGTCGACATACACTGCTTACTGTCTAAGCGTTGTTGTTGGAGAGAACGGATCCAGGAACATTTTTCGAAATGTTTGTCACTATTTGCGAGTACAGGGCCTTCATCAAAGTGCTCTTTGCATGGGTCTGGCTTTCCGATGGTTGGAGGTCCGTTGGCGGATTGTGCCTGGATAATATCATTCGTTTCTGAAAGAGGCAGTGTTCGCACAGGTGCGTTGTCGTCATCCCAAAGGTAAACATTGCTTTTGATTGGTTTTGGTGATTGTTTGTCGTATGCTATGCAAAGTAGTTTGAGACGCGCCTGGATGTCATGACTGTACTGTGTAAACGTGTACTTCGAATAACACATCTTCATATATTGTTCAACGTGTGTCACAGAACCACCTAGGAAGATACTGAAGTTTCTAGCGACCAAAGAAACATGGTAGGTAGCGTAGAATCCACATTCCAGGCGCTTCTGAAGAGCTTTTCTAAGACTGAAGACTGAAATAAAACGGCTCAACGTAGAACTGGATACACAGCGCTTTCCAGGATAGCTTGCTACCAGATAGTGGATCAAATTTGAGTCTAGACCCTTGTGAGGGGAACTGCTCCCCATACTATCCAAGCAAGACACATGCGTCTTCCTTTCTCTTTCTGGCACTGGTTCACTTGAGCTCCCATCCTCGTGTTCAAGGTCGTACAGTAGTCGCAAGAGATTAGCAACGACGGCTATAGACCAGTGATTGCTGCCACAAATCATGACGACGGTGATATTCGAGTCCCAGACAATCTCGTGAGCATTCTGTTTTGTATTATTGTGTTCCTGCACTTTTCGAATCAGTTCATCCAACTCAGGGCTGCCTTCGATGAAAACACTGTCCCACCAGCCGCTAACTAGAACAGAAGGCAAGAGGTACACCTCCGAAATTGATTCCATAGTCCAGTTGTTAAGAAAATTCAAAATGTTTACATACCCAAGGAGAGAAGAACAAAAAGTGAGAAGTACCGTGCTCGTTACATGAGAGGAGTGCTGGTGGGTTACGACAAGGGAACCTGTTACAGATTGTATCTACCAGAAGCATCGAAGATCATTGTCTCAAAGGATGTATCGTTCAATGAATCTGTCGTAGGTTGGAACAGGAAGGTGATGAACTGTCAAGAGCTTGACTTGTCTACAGTCGGCTCTATCATTGAAGAATTGATTCCATCGGAGGAGAACATCACAGGTTCTGAGGTAGAAGTGTCCCACGGTGATGAAATGACAATTGCGGAAGATAGAAGAGGCAATAAAAATAAGGATGAGAAACAAGAGGCCAAAGAAGAGGATGTTTTCGTTGATGCTGAACAAGATTTTACTTAGGACCCGGAGGAAGTCACTCACTATCCTGCGGAGCTACGACGATCTACTAGAACTCGTGAACGGACGTCGTGCTACACGCCGGACACTGCGCTTGCATTGATTGCACAGAGCGTGCTGATTGATTCGACGGCTTATGACCCCAGCACTCATGAAGAGGCTATGCGTGCTCCGGATGCAAAGAACTGGGTTCAATCAATGGAAGAAGAGATGGGCAACATGAAGAAACGAGAAGTATGGAAACGTGTCCCGCGCCCGGCAAACTGCACTCCGATTGACAACCGATGGATCTTCTTCAAGAGAAGTGATGAAAACGGTCAAGTAACCCGGTACAGGGCTCATTCGGTCGCGCGCAGTTTCTCTCAGCAAAAGGGAATTGAGTACGGCTAGTTGTTTGGGCCAGTAGCCAAGTATGATACCATCCGCACACTACTATCCATGGCAGTAGAACAAGATCTTCTCATGATACAGTTTGACGTCCAAACTGCTTTTCTCTACGGCGATCTAGAAGAGGAGTTGTACATGACGCAGCCCAAGGGGTTTGTCATCCAGGGAAAAGAAAGTCATGTGCTACGCTTGCTGAAGGAAATCTACGGCACAGAACAAGCTTCACGTGCCTGGAGGAAGAAGTTTCTTTCTATGATGGACCAAATCGGATATATTCAATCACAAAACGATCCAAGTTTGTTCTTTTATGGCAACGGATCGAGAAGAGTTTGTATTGTGATGTATGTAGATGATGGTTTGGTTACTGGGAAAAAAAGAAGTGACATCCAGCAGTTCATGAAGAAGTTGCAAACTTTCGTGAAAATAAGAATCACTGAGAACCCCAAGAAGTTTCTTGTTAAGATTATCGAACGCGAGGCTACGAAGAACCAGATTTGCATTCATAAAAAGCCCATGATACTGGAGCTCTTGAAGCGCTTCCGAATGTCTCATGCAGCCGATGCGTACGTCTCTTTGCAACACTCTAACTTTCTGGCGAGGAAAACAGAAGGGGGAGAAGCTCTACCCTACAGGGAAGTAGTCGGATCACTGATGCACTTGGCCAACAAAGTTCGACCTGACATTTTATTTTCTGTTTCCTACTTGGCCCGTTGTATGCAGACCTACAATAGGGAGCATTGGAATGCTGCAAAGAATCTTGAAGTACTTGAAGACTGCAGTTGATGCAGAGATTGTATACAAGAAAGGCAAAGGTGTACTGGTAGGGTATTCAGATGCGGATTTTGCTGGTGATCGTTTAGACCGCAAGTCGACTAGCGGGTACGTTTTCAAGTTCTGTGGGGGAGCCATTGCATGGCGTTCGAAGAAACAGACTCTAGTCGCGCAGTCTACACTTGATGCAGAGTACGTTGCGATGTCATTTGCAGTGCGCGAAGGTTAATGACTACGAAGACTTTTTCTTGAGATTTATGGCGTGGCAGAAACACCTTTGACAATCTTTGGGGATAACGAGGGAATGTTGAAAATCAGCAAGGAGGAGACCATCATCGAGACGAGCAAACATATCGACGTGAAGTATCATTTTGTGCGCAAGGCTGTTTAGGATGGCTACGTCTGTTTGAAGTACTTGAACACTGCGCAAATGACAGCTGATGTTTTCACCAAAGCGCTACCGAAAGAAAGGCACATGCTTATTTGTAATCTAGCGGGAATGATTGTCAGGAGATTGGAACGAAAGGGAGTGTTGGAGAATCGATCGTTACAATTGGACAAGAACGGATACAGTTTTTAGGAACTGTATCGGAATAGTGGCGCAGCGTTTGTAACCAAAACGATAGGAACTAGATACAAATTTTGAAAAGCCTATGACCAGTGATTTGAAGCTGGAGGATTGTTTGGCTGTCTATAAAGGGCAGCCTGAACAAACAGTAAACCCTGGGAACTACTTAGATCGGTAGAACCTTGAAAAAGATGATGATGTATATATCGATGAAAAATCATTGAGAGCTTCAAAATTTGTCCATGGGGCTGCTTTAAAAATCGTGCTGAGGCAAAGAGCAAAACATGAATGTTTTAGTTCTCTATTACGAATTCTTGAAGAGCTAAAACGTTTTCGACATGAGCTTTGGAAGCATAATTACGTCTTTATGCGGTTCTCATTGTCGTTTATGTATCAGTTTTCATGGAGAACCTGGAGTTGAAGAATAACTGGTGTAAAGGCTTTTTGAAGATAAGAAGCCTGCTTTTCATGCTTTCCATAGACGTGCCTTGATACTTTTAGGTATGACTTTTTCATACAAATTGGTACTTTATCAAACAACATGAACGACGTATGCAAATAACAATGATTTTGAGTACATATAAAGTTTTAATTGTCCTCCTAACGGAAATTGGTTTAATAAAATATGTTATTAATCTTCGTGACACTATGGTGAAGTAATTACTATGGTTCTTTCCCGCAGCTCCCTGCGCTCGTCGCCAAGACGACGAGCGCAGTGCCGCGACAACGTGCCGGTGGAGATCGCGTTTTCGGATCGCTCAGATCGTGCCGTTGAACAACGTGGTCCGAAGCACTATGTTTGTCACTTTCGAGTTCCAAACAGTGCTTCAGTCCGTCCACCAGCCGTAAGCAGGCGCACTTCACAGTTGAAGTGACACGTTCACGGCGTGGGGAAAAATATCGATATTTTCCCCATATTACCCTCAAAGTCATGCGACAACTCTAAGCTGGCCTTCTGCATATCATTCGACGTTAACACCTTATATCCTTACCTTGTATTTCAAGAGAATCAAGAGTTGAATAATGCGATTCGACGTTTACATCTTTTATTCTTTTTGTGCCCTCTCACTCGATGGAACTTGAATCGTTCCGGAAGCTTTCCCTATGCGCACAATACAAATGAGTGAGGGTTGACACGTTATGAAGCAAGACAGCAGTTTGGTAGGTAATTTATTGATATCTTTCCACTCACCACGTTGTATATCTCAACAAAAAGATGTTGCAAGCAGCGCTATCATTGTTTAGGTTAGACTTGTGATATTGGGTCACAAGTCCGTCTTTTCCGTCTTGATGAAGCAAAGCGAGATACATTTCAAATCAAGCCCGAGATGAACTTGAAACTCGTATAAAAGGAGGACGAAACTCAAAGAAATTGCCGACTTGCACAGAAACTCCATCCGCGATTCTTGGAACCAATGTTGCTTTCTTGAACGAGACATCGCTTGTTGGATAGTCTGAATTCAAGTACTGCTGCCTTGCTTTTCAGTTCAGGATGCCGGAAGCTGAGATATTCAGTGTTTCGGCGCAAGCTGAATTTGTGAAAAACCTTGGTAAGCATGTAGCTTCTGAAGCCAAACAGTTTGGTATGCATGGAGATCAGGAAGCGTTGAATCCTTTGAATTCCATCGATACGATTGCTGTATCTTTGCGCGAGGCCGGAGTGGATCAGGATTATATCAGGGCAGTAGAGAGCATCAAACACGATGCTGATATTCAAGAAGCTCTCCGGATCTTTCAAGATTCTTTAGATGGAAAAGACAATATACACAGAATCGCAGATATGGTACCTCAAACTAGTTCTGATGGAGGTGGTGGGCTCTTTCCAACTTTCTCAGGAACTGTTTCCGAAGATGGAGAAACTGACGTCATCCGCTTCAGTAACTATCTGTCGGGGGCTGGTACTACTGTGGGTGGATTTTTGGCAGATCTCCCGCAGAATATGTCGGATATGGCCAATGGAATCACAAATGCCTCGTTTTTCAGATATGCTAAGCTTCAGGGAAAGCTTGAGGTTCTAAGCGGAGATCTTTCGAAAGTCGTCGAGGAAAATGAGAACTACATTCGTTCATATGGGTATAACCCTGAAGATGGTCGCCGTAAGCGCAAAGGCTATACCGTCGATCTAAGTTCTTCTGTAGCAGACTCTTCTAAGAAGACTGTGCGAGTGGATTACGAGAGTCGTCAAGAAGGGTTACTTCGCAAAACGTTCTTGACCAACGCCAGTCTTCAGTATCAGACGTCCCGTCACAAAGGTAGACTGCGAGCTCAGAAGCTTTTCGGAAAGATAGGTAAGGGAGTTCAGGGCGCGACGAGCGGGTTTGGAGTTGCTCTTGGAGGAGTTGATATCGCAGCAGGAGATGAAATGATCCAAAACGCTCAACGTCGCTATCAGAGCGGAGAAATTTCAAAGAGCCAGTATGATAAAGATATGAGAGATGCCCGCTTCCGAATATCGCAAGGGGCTTTTGGAATTGGTGACGGATTGAACAGTGTTCGGCAACTAGTAATGGACAAAGTAGGAGACCAGGCGAAGAACCTGGCTAAGGGCGCAAGAATGGGTCTCCGTTTTGCTTCCGTTGTTGGAGGTGCGTTTTCCATCGGAATGGGAGTTACTTCCATAGCCAAAAACGCTATCGCTGCTCATGATGCTCAAGAGAGCGGAAACGCTGGAAGAGCGGCAATTTACGGTATCATGGCTGGATTGGACTGTGTTTCAGTAGCTCTCGATGCTGTAAGCATGGTGCTCGATTTCATTCCGGGTATTGGCACTGCTCTCTCCTTCGTAGTTGACCTGGCAAACACTATTGTTGGTCTCGTGAATATGGTAATTGGATTCTTTGCTGATATGGTAGATACCAGAACACCCGAAGAAAGACTCAAAGCGTCTTTCGATACACATATTGAAAGTCCTGCATTTCAAAAGTACCTTAACAACCAGGCACAAATGTACACGGAAGAAGGCTACGATTTGTTCACGCTCATGGTTGACGCAGCAGCACTGGGATTGGAAGAGGAAGGGGCTGAGGCGACAGAAGTTAAAGATACAATTGTGCGCAAACTGAGTGAGAAGGCCTTGCAAGATGGAAAAGATCCTCAGCTTCGCGTTGCATTGGTCGACATTTCAACACTTGGAGAAGTACTTGAAGGGCGCTTGAATGACGACAAGATCCTTGCTGGGGCTGGGAAAGATACTTTGTACGGATATGCAGGTGATGACATATTGTTCGGCGAGGCAGGTGAGGACACTATCTACGGTGGCCCTGGAAACGATTACCTGAACGGAGGAACTTCACGAGACAAGCTTATAGGTGGTACCGGAGACGATTTATTGAGCTATGAACCAGGAATCGACACCCTTGCCAGAGGTGGTGAGGATACAGATACTCTAGAGATCTCAGCAGGCTTTTTCGCTTCTAGCACTGCAGACAACCAGAAAGCATTGGTTTTTGAAAGAGATACCCGTCATCGAGTGTACGTCAATTTAACGAATCAGTCCAGTGAAAAGGGCCATGGAGGCGTCAACCTTGGGGCATTGCTGAACAACATTGACCTTCTTTCGAATCGGATGCATAAGCCTGCCTTCAGCTCCAATTCCGCTGAGGCAATTAGGCTCGTGAATGTGCTTTATGCAACAAGTGGAAAGGCAGTTGTCTCCAAACAAGATTTGGAGGGTACCTATTTCTGGTATCTGGCGAACAAGGAAGGACGGGACTATCTCACAGACGGGCGGTTCTTGTACTCATGTGAAGAAGATGTTTCCAATGAAAATCGTGTGATACACAGAGCCGTTTATGACATATCCGGTATCAGCAGGGATGAAGCAGTCCTGTATACGAAGGATGATAACAAGCATGCGTACATGGCTTACAAAACAAAACCTCTCGAATCTATGTTCGCGTTCGCCTTCAATACGCAAAGCGATATCTGTGGAATTGAACGAGTTTGCGAGAATCTGTACGATGTACGGGCCCCAGAGCCAATAGACGTGAACTGCAATGTTATCGGCGATAGCAAAACTAGGTTGATTGATGTTGCATGTGGCGATAATGAGTACGTCTACACTGGAGATGGTGATACGGTGGTTCTATTCACCTTGTCTAACTCCCCTCAATGGGAGATATGCAAGTTCATCGTGGGAGGATCAGGAAGCAATACGTTGGTCATTAACGGAGGCAGTAGGAATACGTCACGTCCAAATTTCAACTCTGCTTCCTATCAATGCATCTTACTTGACCATGATATTGATTTGGGGAATGCCAATCGGTTCCCCAATGACGCTAATAACCATTCTTGGCCTCGAAACAATGAGAAAAAGGTGGATCGAGGCGTATTCATCAAGAATATGGAGACCATACAGTTCTCTAATTTCCCATCTGACATGAACACGTTCCACGCAGATTGCACCAACCTCTCGAGCGGTCACCGTTTCATCCTGGATGATCATCGTGGATATTTGCGGTTTGTGGGCAGTTCTGGAGATGACAATCTGATGGTCAAACGTCTCACAGGAACTGATAATATCATCGACGGTCACTTGAGACGAAATATGCTCTCGTTGGAAGTCTTTGAACCCTCAATTTCACTTGCTATTGACATTGACGTACCGCCAAATCACTTTTCAGGCAGCCTCACTGGATCTAACTTCAGTGTAGCTGTAAGGAACATCCAAAGTGTTCAAGGACACGCACTCACCAGAATTATTGACGGACACAGCGTGGAAGACAATCTTCTGATTGCCAATGGAGGGAAATGTAAAGTGAATGGGCGAGGAGGAAACAACACAATTATTTCTATGCGAGGCCACCACACACTGAATTCTGGTTCAGGCCAGGGAGCCTATGAGCTCTATGGTCCTTCAATTGAAGACTTTGTCGTAATAACAATCTCGAACCGAAAAGAAGAGGGAATTACTGCCCAGTCCGCCAAGGGAACTTGGAGCGGTTCACAGCTTACGATTGATTTGCTCCCTAACGATCCAACCGGAATAATCATTTCTCAAGTCAGTCTTATTGACAGAAATGGTCAAGTTGTCGAAGGCAAAGGGCGCATCTGGACGGATAGGAACAAACGCAAGATCTATTACGAACCTGGTAGTGCGTTCAGATCCATGGAGCGCGGCAAGTCTGAAAGCCTTCGCGTTAAGTATGTAACTGAAGGGAATACAGCAGTAATCCACGAAAGCACAACTGGGAATCGCCTGAAGCTCCATAGTTTGTCGAACAAGTCTGAACTACGAGTACGAGTTTCGACAGATGGCGACCTACAGTTCAGCGACAATATCAATCGGCTTGTATTCACAGACAAACATTTCGGGGATCTCTTTAAAGCTGGGGTTACAAACTTGAACTCTTTAGTAATTGACTTTACAGCCCGATTCCCGATAATTCAGTTTAGTGGAACTGATACCGACAATGCTGAGATATCGAAAACCAAAGTCTTTGACTTCTTAATTACCAAGCTTCGTGAACTGAAAGTTAGTTCGAATGAATTCGGTAACTTGTACGACACTGGAACCGTGACAGGAAATCTTTTCGATGTTCATGGTGGAGACAACTTTGTTTATGGCAAACGCAGAAAGGTGACCTACAAATCCGGAAACGGAGACGACATATTTGATCTGACTCAACTGGGTACGGCAAGTGATGGCAGCATGCCATACACAACAGTGAAGACAGGAGCCGGGGATGATTTAGTTGCCATAGGTAGTTCAACCCATGATGTGCACATTCACTTCATTGAAGATGGAGCGACTACGAAACAAGGCACAAAAACATTGGTCTTCCGTGATGTGCGTCCCAACGACCTGGCAGTTGTTCAGAGCGGTTCGCAGTGGACCTTTTCACATGGAACGACACCCTTGGTCCTAGCCGACTGTGCACCCGACCTTATTATGTGCAGTTCGAATTCTGAGCACATTCTAATTGATGATGTGTCTGAGTATTTGTCGCAAAGGGAAATGGGCGGCGACTACTACTATCGTCGTGTCTACAATGATAAGCTTGAGCAAAAGCTTCTTCTCACCGACTTCAACCGTGAAGATATCACTTTGGACATTAGTGTTGATGTCAGTGGGTTGGTATTCAGAATGAAGGCTGACAACGAAGTGATATACACTTTCCAACTCGGAGTGGCCACAACAACTACATTTGACGCACGAAACATTGTGCAAGCTTTTCAACTTGAGTTCAAGAAGGGTATCTTCTTCGAGACCTGCACTCTCGAAGCACCACAAATGCGAACCTTGGTCATGGACATCTTGCGTTCTTCTGATAGACACCGCATCACCGGTTCCCGTGAATTCGATCACGTAGTTCATGCCTCGACTGTGTCCAGTCCGCACACCATTCCTACCGGAGATGCCTTAGTGTACGCTGATGAAGAAGGAAGTACGATATACGCAAACGAGGGAAACAATGTTATCAAAATCAGCGCGTCAAACCTAGTCGTGAACACTGGTCGTACACAGAATACTATTGACGGGCACGATATTGTTCAGATGAGCGCAAATCTCCGCGATGTAACAGTACAATTCAAGGGCCAAGGTGACTCCTATTCGGTTGGACGGAAGTACATGATTATGGAGGGGCTTTCGTGCGACAGTATCTCTCTGGGGGATGCAAATGGAAACCCATTGCAACACTACTCCAGTGAATCTGAGCCATTTGTCATTAAGTCTGGTAGTATGGTAGTGGCGAAATTCGACTCTGCTCCTTTCCACTTTCTATTTAGAAGTGGTGACCAATATGAAGTTGTGGAAAGTGCATCATACTTTTTACGAATGAAAGGGGAAGGTTCTTGGAAGCAACGATACGTTCTTAATAAGGACATGAAAGCTGTGTTCCTCGCCGAAGATTTCGATTCTACTGATCTCTTCCTTTCGGTGTCCCGCGGGTACAGTTATGTCAGAGTGGTCTTCAAGACAAGTCAGATTTACAACGTTGATCAGTTCCGCGTTGGTAAGATCGGATACTCTACTATTGCTAAAGCCGAACTGGCTTCATTGATTGCCGTGCGCATGTCGGGAGGCTTGCGCTTTCGTGATCGTGCAATACCTTCGAGTGGAGTAGTGACTTTTTTGCAGGAAGTCTTGGCGAAGCCGGAAACTCTGACCAACAGAATTGTACTTTCCTCTGGAAGCGCTACATCATCCGTTGAGGACCTGCTCGCAGATGAAGATCCGTTTGAAAAGTTCGTGGACGCGATTAAGAAATGCATCCAGACAGTTTCCATAGAAAACATTTGGGACTAGACTGGCTCGATAAATAAGTATGGGACTCTCTGTTGATGTTTTTAAAGGACGGAGTACGTTCATCTCGATCGAAAATTTGTACTGGTGTGAATATCGGAACAAGGGGATGTATTTTGCTCTGCGCGGATAGATCCAGTAGAATAGTTTGGGACTTATGGCGATCTCGCGTTATTAGACTGTCGTGTACCTGTCCAGACAAACGTTCTGTTACACGACTCGATAGTGCATTTGTTTCTACAGTGTTCGGCAGGTTTTCTGTAATAAACTACCCCAAACGGTATCTTGCCACGTGATGAATAGTTTGGTCAAAAACGCAGAGGAACCACATTGGCAGGTGTCGCACGTGCTCCATTGCGCTCTTGGTTCTCCATTGTTTGTCAGCACCGTCGAACTTAAGCCATCAGAAATGGTTCCTGAGGCTTTGCGAAAAAGCTTCGGTTCGGATCAGCCTTCTACTTATAGCGACAAACCCGCAACCTCGCAACCCTAAACCCGTAGCTGAAGATTGGTTTCCAACACAGTACCAAGCCAATTCTTCTTCAACTGCATTCGATTCTAGAACAACTTGACTTTATTTCTGGTGTTTCAAGGTACGCAAATGCAAGCTACGGGTGTGGTGACGTACCTAACTAATAACAGAGTACAATACAATGAATAATTGTTATCGATCTCCTAGCTTGATATGGTGCCAGTTTTTTTATGAAAGAACGCAATAAACTCCTATTTATTGCATGATTTGGGTATTGGTGCTTTCCGAGTCGTCTCTCTGTTGTGCTAGAAAAACTCTCGGAAAGCTTGGGGCAGAGAGGCAACGTACCTCAGCTGGACGGGTGCTAAGAGTGAGCGACCCTCTTTGCTTCCAGCAACCCCGGGTGTGGATGGGTGGGTAAGAAAGAGACAAGCTTATCTGTGGAGGAAGATGTGGTATAGATATGCAAAACGGACACAACGACAGCAGAGAGAAAGATTGAAACGAATGCAGTGGTGGGTACTGTACAAGGATCAAGCAGAAGGATCGCTGACACTGTTGTATCAGGGTCGTTCCAATACTTTTTTTTAGTGTATGGGCTATAATATATGGAAATGCGCCCGTGACTTGGCGACCCCTGAGTGGTCATATCCGAGTCATGCGTTGACATATTTTGTGTCTCCCATTCCCCTCTCTGCAAGTTATATAGCGTACACTGTATGAAATACGCCTTGTGTTGCCTTCCTCGATCGCAAACAATTCCCTCTCTGTCGTATATCAACCGATGGACAATCTCACGAACGAAAGCGAACCTCCCTTACCAGCACTGCAGTCCTATTCTCAGACCGTTCCCTCACAAAGTGAATATGCAAACGCCACATGGCTTGCAAATTAAGCGCAAACCAACCTTTGCGGTTGAAGTATGTAGATGAATTCGGGACTTCCGAAGATGAAGGTTCTGTAATTTTTATGGCAATGCCATCTAAAGCCCCACAACACATGTCCACAGCACTTTCTTCTTTTCTCGAGAAGCCTTTGGCTACCTTTTTGAGCCATGTTTCATCCTTGTAAAGAAAAGATATTTGTAAGATACATCTCAATGTATTTATTGTATCATTGATATAATGATACACTGCGGAACTTGACAAGTTATGTTTCATTCCTATGTCAAGGTAGGAACCTCCAGCTAACCATCTAAGTGTAACCGATAGACGTAGAAGTGGGGAACTCTTTCTAAACTTGGTCTTGGACTTTAAAGCAAGTTGATCTGCAATTAACATGAACGAAAACTGTGACATTCTGTACAGACATCTAAATATTCGGGGAGTTGTGCCGGGCAAAACTGCTGAAAAGGAGAGTATCTGTCGAGGAATTGTATGCTTACCACGCCCATATGAGCTAGAATTTTCTTCAAGAACTGCATATACCGCATCGGCTACGCCAGTTTTAGTCTTCTGGCGCCTTGAAAGGACAGCAGCGACGCCTTCTGAGAGATGTTTTGGTTCCATCGTCGGCTACGATGTCGTTCTTGATCTCAGAAACGTCTTCGGGATCTGCGAGAAACGTAGTGAAAGACAATCGTACAGGATCAAGAACGACTTCACTGCAGAAGATGGGGCACTACGCGTGGCTAAACATTCCCTAACAGTGAACCATATGCTACGTTATCGGAAAAGTATTGGAAAGCCAAATAGCATATGAATGTTTTTGCAAACGTTCATATTTTACTGTCCATTCACTAAAAAAAAGTATTGGAACGGCCCTCAGTTGCGTAAACGTGTCCGCATTCGTTACTACCTCATTCCAGGTCATGTTGATAGTGTATACGTTGCTTTCATCTATGAAACCATGCATTGGCGTCACCATGCGCATAAAATGATAAAACATCTTCTCGTTCCTTGAAAGTTCATCCTTTTTACCGCCAATTGTTGGCGTTCGGCCCATGTAATTGTGATATCTGAATTGTAGAGATACTTGTCATGTCATTGACATGACAAGTATCTCTACAGACGACAGTTTTGCTCCCCGCTAAGTTGTGTCAGCCCTTTTGAGCTTTCGACACGTTAGGGGCAGACCTGCTCAAATGGCTTGCCGCTCATGTTTTCTGTCGCGATCGCGATGCAAAGTTGTGACGCTCATCTTGAGAAGCCATTGCCCCCGGTGAGCCTATGGGTGCCAGAGAAGAATCTTCTTCGTCGTCTGGTGAGTATCAGAGAGCCCGTCTCTGTTTGACTGAATTTCTGCCCTCCCAGATTGGAGCCCACCACACCCCGGATTTGCTGGCTGCAAACGAAAAAAATCTCAATCTGTTTCGGCCAGCGAGGATCTCATTCCTCAGTTCTAAGCTCCCCCAGGGTCACCTCAACACTGCGAGGTGATACCTGGAGAAGTACAAATGTCCGAATTCATCAATAAAGTTCACTTTACTGAGTTCTAAACACTTGTTCTGGCACCACTTGGAGTTGCGTCACGATAAAACTCATTACAACTGTACTTTTCCTTCGAGTATATCAAAGTTTATCGGTCATGAAGACATCTATCTTAATTGTTTGGGCTGGCTCTTTACAGCTTCTTGCCCTTGCCGAGATGGTCTTCCAAAAAAGCTATGATTCTATCACCCACCGCAATCCGCATTCCATCGAAACTGAGCGAAAGAGCATTGTGCGGATGGAAGTGCGGAAATGCAGGCACCCACGCAAACTCATGGTCCGCATCAGCTTTTTGAAGCAGTACAAGAAAGCCAGGCAATCCATCATGCTTGTACCGCACGCCACCCACCACAATTAGGATAGCACCCAAAGTAGACACAAGGATTGTAGGTCGCGTCCCAATCCGGGACACAGTAGACACCTACGATCAGTATTTAACACTGCTCTAAGTTACAACTCTGTAAACAGTGGTGTCGAACTCACAACACTATAACTTTGATCTTTCATTGACGCCAACCGCTGCGGCATCAGCACAATGCTCTTCATCATATTGCGCGAACACTAACAAAGTCGGTGGCAAGCTTTCAAAATGCGCAACAGCGTCATGTTCAAACGCGATATCTTATCCCGACATCGGAAAGATTGCGCCAAACGGAGGGTTCAATCCAAGTCCTATTTTCACTGTAATGCCTGGTCTGGCAGAATGTCCACCCATTGCAATTCTGTGCGGATCGATATTGAAGTCACCCGCATTCTTAGAGATGAAAACAAGAGCCTTGTTAACGTCCTTCAATCCAGCAATAGCCGCCTTCCACAAGAACATTTTATGTTCTTCACTCTCGTGGGAAAGTGGTTCTGGTCCAATGGCTAGGCGTGCACGCGTCGTTGCTATAACTAGGTCCGGCATGATAAAGTTGTCAATATTTTTGTGAATATGAGGATCACCAGGTTTGAGCTGCGGTTCTGGATTGTCTAACGCGAGACGATACTCTACGGCAAACACCACATATCCAAATGGAGCTAAGAGACGGGCATAATCCTCCGGTCTGAATGTACGGCACGTCTCGCTTGTAGGGGGGTTGCATTCGACCACCACAATGGTATGCGCCACCATGCAAATGAATGACGGCAGAGAGCGGCCGACCGGTGACTTTGATTGGGCGGTACACATCGAACTTGAGGACCTTCCTCGTCTCTTCACCTTCCGGCGCTACTGTCACCTCCGCGAAAGCAACATTTCGCCTGTATTGATAGCCGAACAGTTTCACGGTTTCTCAGTCCGCATTCTATCTGGGAGATGCCATGAGGAGAAGGTCGTAGAAAGATGATTGCTGACTTTATTTTGAGGGCTTAGCTTGACGGTTGAGCTTGAGCTTGAGCTTGGACGGTTGAGCTTGACGGTTGAGCTTGAAGGATGGGTTTTCGGAAGCAGGCGTGAGGAAATTGGTGTGGTTTTTCGGAGGACGACTTGTCGAATCTTTCTCCTCGACCTCTCAAAACAAATATATCTACCTGGCACACGGGTCCACGTCAATCACGTCCACAGTCTTTTTCAGGTGTGTTCAAGCAGCACAGCCGTTCAGATATCGAGATGCACTTGATCAACATTCGAAATTTTCTTTGTCACGAACGAGTTGAGCCAAGAAGAGAAGCGCTTCCCGCCAGTCGTTCTCAACAGCGATAGGCACTATGCTAGCATATCTCAGCCAATTTGGCTTCTCCCCACGATTTAACATCGATGGATGGGCGTACTAGTAGCCACGACATATGCAAATGCAACCGGTCGATGTTGTTGATCAAGGGCGGTACGAGCGCGCGCATATTCCCAAGCCTAACTCATAGCTCGCCATCAAAACCGATTTGTTTTGCTTTCCGAAGCAAATGCGGTTTCCCTTGGGCTTTCGTATCTTGACACATGTCTTACAGCTTACAGTGAACTGATTTGAATCGGACCTGGCCCGGTGTACGTGCAAAACGAACGAGTGAAACGCGTGTCGCTTCGTGTATATGAACGTAGGCGACGCGCATCGGTTTTACAGTTTCACTCGACTAATATAGTAATTAAGCTATTATTTGAAAGTAACGCTGTAGAAAGAAGATTTATTTAGAGCCACAATTCTGTACGAAACGCAAATGCGTTCCGCGTCGAGTAAGGTGCGTAATTAGAACAGACTGGCCGGTACCGGACAGGAGGCCGCTCAAATTCTTTCTTCGACTCTTTTCCGAATTGTCCTTAAAAGGCCGACCTCGGTCGGCTCGAAGTAGCTATGGTTTAGTCGGCTCGACAAGGGCGACTCATCTCACCCCCCTTTATCATCATAATTAATTCTTAGCACATTTTTTGCCTCTCTAACCATCAAATGTCCTTCTCTTTTCTATCTTTACTTGGGGATTTAATACTCTTTGTACTACGACTGCGCCGGTTTTTTCTGCGAACACATCACTCACGTGAGAATGATTAGCACCTCTTGTTTTAAATAAAACCGCGTGATGCGGCGTGAGAATCACACTTTACAAAAAATTGGTATTCTTTCATGAATAAGTGACCTTCACTGCTCTTTTGGTATTCTGCGCAAGTATTGACTTTTGTCTGTCCTGTATATAGTTTAAACGTCTGCAATTTCTTTGAGCGAATACTAAACTTTGAAGGGTTTCGATTCGGAACTGGAAGCCGTAGGTTTCCCCAAGGAAGCCACACCTCCTACAAATTCTTCACTTTCTATCGAACTGTAGTGCAACGCCAAGGGCAGCGGAAACACACGAAGATGTCTGAATCTTCCTCCAAGGAGGGTGGCACGGCGAGGGAGCCTCTCCGGAGTGAACACGACTAAGTAGGGGTGTAAGGCCGAGGTTCACCGGCACGCCAAGCGGGGAGAGTGCGGGATGCTAGAAGGGAGCAGAGCAGGTATGAGCTGTATTCCACGGGAGTGGGCAAGTCTCGAGATCGAGTAATGCACCGACAGGAGTGGGGGTAAACCCGGTAAGCCGGCGCGCGGCACACGCGCGAGCGGCACGAATAACCAACCACAAAGCAAAAGGGGGAGCTACCACGAGAGTGGGTAAGCGATAAAGGAGGGACCACCCAGTGGGGACGATCGGAGGCATGGGCCACGAGAGCCAAAAGAAATATGTAGCAAACCCAATACTGGGGCGAGAACACGGCAGTGGTATGAAAGATATACACGCTAACAGCGGTGAGTCTCCTATTGACGCAGGGTGGATAAGTCTATCGTTAGTAACGCGGCTTCACCTCCGTAGAGTGTGGAAGACTCGCGAAAGCGGAAAAAGACTTAGAGCCAAGAACCCTGGTTGGGGAGGTTTACTGAGTGTCAGGGCGAGATCGCCCTGGCACTATATAGTGTAGAATACTGTAAAGAGCTCCCTAACCTAGTGTAATAAAGCTAAATAAATAGAGAAATATCCAGTTATGCTGTGCCAACCTGTGCTGGGCCACCTGTAGTACACGTGGGTAAGTCACACCCGAATCGGGGCCACGGCGCACGGCCGCCGGTGCACTTCGCGTACAACGCGTATACACCTGGCTACGCCAGCCCACTAGTAGCGGTATTACTCATAGATCTCAAAAGTATCGCCCGAGGCGGAAAAACAACCAAGTTCTGGAAAACGGCCCTCCCGAGGGTTGCACTTCAAAATGCTCTAAGCATTCTTTCAGAACTGGCAAACCGTTTTGTTGTCAAATTTATATGTAGAACTGCAGTACGAAGAGGAAGTGTCCTCTCATAAATATCCAGCCCTTGTATGGAGGCAACGTAGCTACTGTTCCGCGGTGTGAGGTTGTGTGCTTCTTTCAACTCTTTAAAGCGAATGTATAACTTGGGACGGTTCCTCAAGTCTGTGACTATGGTTGAAACGGCGAGAAGTATCTCCTTTATCCACGGCAGTGCACCGATGTCCTGCATCAAAAGATTCGCTAAGTGCGTTTGGCCTTGATAGGGAGTCGGGTAATTGTACTTCTCAGTCATTTTTTCTTTGGCTTTCACACAGCAGCTCGTTTTTTCGCTTGTTATCGCGCAGATGCGCTTCATCTTACCAAAGTTCGACATAGTGGTTGCCACAACTTCAGTATAGAGGGAGGCTTTTTAGGATTGCCCCCCAGTGTATATAGAGAGGAGAAAGAACGTGTGTCGAGATCTCTCCAAGCCGGTGATTGAAAGCAAGACGTTTACAACGCACTCCGAATTTGAATCAGTCCACCCATCGAAAATAAGCGTCCCGTAGCACTGCGATTGTGCAGCACAAATAGAACCTTTCACGCGATCTCGAACCGATTTGTAGTAAGCGTCAAGGTTCTTTCCAGAAATCTTAGCGACCGTAGGTAGCTGTTCTGCTAAAGCAGGATTCGAGAGCCTTATTATTTGATACAATTCATCTTCTCCCTCTTTTCTGCTTAACACGGAGAAGAGAAGCATGTGATTGACCACAAAAGAGGTGAGAAGCTCGTTGAGATTGGAACGCTTCTGATTAGAATCCAAACTCTCCTCACTCAGATTATTGGATTTTTGGGGTTCTATCTACCCTTCAACATCTGATTGTGGAGTCGGATCTGAGATTTCGCTCGTTTTCAGACGTTTTCGGTTCTTTGATGGCGTGGCAGGTACACCGAGGCACATCGAATGACTTCTGAGTCTCCTATAGTAATTTGCCCAAACGGGATCCTGTACCAGTCTTTTTTTCAAGTGTCTGCTAGCTGCATCGCACTTCAGAAGATGTCTACTCAATTGGGCGGCATTGATTTTCAATACATCAGATTCAAAGGAGCAGCACCGGCACGTTGCGCGTTCCCGGACGGCGTTCAAGTTGTTTGTGTAAGATTCAACATTAAAGCACTGCTCAGTCCACCATCTTTTTCTTTCGTCCTACTCGTGTCGTATAGTGGCGAAAGGGCTGACCTTTGAGGTTGTCAATATACTACACTGAACTTGTAGGTGATGGATACGAGGGATCTTCGGCCATGCAGCTCCGGGCGAGCTACCATCTAGGTGTTGTCAGCCACGTGTAGTGTTGATATGTAACTTCTGGTTGAGTAATTGTTAGTACTTGTAATTGTATTTATATTTATTTTAGTACAGTAGCGGAGTGGCCACCTGGCACTGTAGCCAGTCCTGGCCAGATCTCTGACACTAGGTCAGAGAACGCGCCTTGCTGGCACCTCGCGGGTGATCTGAAGAGTGCAGTCCACTGCATACAGGGAACTGCACCTCCCCCATCCTAATCTGATAAAGACAGGCACCACTTGGTTCACGACTATACCTTTTGGTTCATCGTTTCTCAAACTACCACACAGGCTTTCCCGCACGTCGACCCCTACCATCGTTCACACACACGGTATAGGCTAGTTGCCCCGCCGTTTGCGCCTGCGGGTTTTCACGGTGCACTGTTACCATCGAGGGTTATTACATCTACCTTCTAAGTTTGAGCGACACCACGCTCCCTACGGTTGAGCGTCACCACGATCCCGAGACAGGACAGTAGCATACCCAAGAGGTGATTGTACGACATCCAGATTGCTTGAATAGGGAAATGAGCATTCCGAGTTTTTTGAGTTCGAAGAAATTTCCGTCATGCAGTTTGCAGAAAGAATCTTGACCGGAAGTGAAGGACAATGCCCTTCAAGGGGGTTTCTTCGCAGGACTTAGAGAATTCGCTCGCTTGAGACTAGCTTGGTCTATGACAAGCTATACCGCTATTGCGTGCTGACGGCCGGTTAGGACCGGAAGTGCACACTGGTGGAACACGTGGTCGGGATGGATGCCGACGCTCGAGTGCGAGGCGTGCCCCACGTGGCCCGGATTGTACCTAATGGTTAGTATTATTTAGTAATTTTAGTATTTATTTAGCTACGCTATCGCTATTTAGTGTCTATTTTTCGGGCGCGCGCCCACTGCCAGGGGCCGCGCGCCCCACTACTTAGGAGGTTGAGCACTGCTCCCCAGTAAAGACCCTCTTGGGAGATCCCAAGGAGGGAGTCTTGGCTCTGAACGTTTCGCCTTCGGCACGTCTTTACCGCATACTGCGTGAGCGCCCGTTGCACGTTAGTTCATCCACCCCTCTGTCGACCAGAGTGCTACCACCACCGTGGGTTCATATTTAGTCGCCGACACTTGTCGTAGTCTCGCCCCTGTATAGGGTTTCGCCCCAGTTTTCCTCTTGTTCTCCTTTTTGGCTTTCGTGAGTGGCCGCCTCACTCACCCCGCTCGTCCCCCTCATACGAGTGTTTCCTCACTTCTTTTCCGACAATCGCCGTGATACCGCTCCGTCTAGGATTGGTCACTCCCCGGACTGTGCCGTGCTCACCTAAACACTCTAGGTATATCCCGCCGGACTGGCCTCGGTCTTACACCCGACTACGTCGTGCCTTTCCAGTGTGGCTCTGTTTCTGTGCTCCGCTGGGACGCATCTCCTCCACCTGAGGCGTGTCTCTCAAGAGAAGAAGATCCCGAACATCTTCGTGGTGTCTCCGCTCCAAGCGTTGTCCTACAGGAAGTTTAGTAGAACTGCAGGGGTCAAGAAGGCATCTGCTACAGATCGCAGAAGGGAATAAAGGGAGCAAAGATTGGGACGTAGTGTTGTACCTGCGACATGCAATGTGAAAGTACGACGATAGGCGTTCTTACCTTGGTGTTTTGGCACCACAGAGAAAAGTTGTTCTGGCGACCCCCAGAACACCCGGATACCTTAAATTCGGAAGAGAAGAAGCACAACGGGGCAAGCCTGAGGCGTACAATGGCCATTGAAGTCGCATTTTCGCCGCAAGGTTCGGAACAACCGAGAAGGAAGTTGGAAGCACCGCCCAGACCGGAAAGATATAGGGAAACCAGACGACTGGCTTTGAGAACCCCGGAGGTCGATGAGACGACAGTACGAGATGACATGATTCCGAACGCTTCAGCGAACGCTACGGAACCTGGTGACCGGAGTGTCACCCCGAAGGAGGAGTCTTCAACTGAGGAGATGCAATACATCATCGAACGCATTCTAGATCATGGATGGCATGCAAAGGAAAACAGTTTACTGTTTAAAAGGTGTTGGTACGGGTATCAACACGAAGACGATACATGGGAGCCCATACACAATCTACCACGATCACACGTGCTCGCGTACTGCCGAAGTGCTAAACTGGATGTCCCAGACAATATTGATAACGCTCTCATCGGTTTGGTTGCGTCAGGAGAGCCTGATCGAATCTGACCCCTAACTCCAGGAAGAAGAAGAATGAAGTGGAGGTCTGCAAAAAGTTGGAAGTGAAGCCAGAAGAGGAGAGGCCTCGCAGAAAGAAGAAGAAGCAAAGAAGTTGCAGAAGGTCAAAGTGTTTTGTTTTGGTTATCTCAAGAGTATCGGTAATCTGTTTGTTACAGTGCGCTCAGGCAAGAAGTTAGGGATTCGGGTTATCCGAGTTGATACCCATCGAGGAGTGCGAGAGATTCATCATCCGCTATTGATTTCCTTGAACAAGGTGGGGAGCAATCCCAGCGTCTTCGAAGAACTGCCTCAGATTGCCAAGCTCAGCATCGTGGGAAGCCACTGCGGGTCAAACAGGCCCAAGCACAGCGTTCTGCATCGCTGCAGGGACCACTGGCTCTATGCCGTAGTTCTCACCTAAAGCGGGATCCTAGAGGATGACCTCTTCTGGCTCTTCTTCGTAATCGATTTCGTGCATCTCGTCAACGAGTGCGTCTGAATTTTGAGCAGTTGGCTCGTGTATGTAGCCAGTCGGCTGAATTGGAGGCATTGCTGGCGGAGTTTCCCGCAGAACTTTGGCGTGATCGCCGTCGATATGCTGGTTAGTCCAGGGGTCGTACCAGACAAAGTCACCGCCGGGACCGGTTCTTCCCGGTGAATAGTCGCGCCGAGGATGTCCTCTAGCTTTCTGTTTAGAAGGAACAAGGGTCCAGTCAATCTGGTCAATGACTTTCATCAGGTGCAAAAATTCTTAGTGATTGCCACGATAGCCCAGGACGGTTGATAGATCGAGTTCTCTTGCAATTTGTCGAGCAATCGGGCTCATACACCGCAAAAGATATGAGCCGAACACACCCCAAAGGATGAACACGGCCATCTTCGCGATGAATTCACTGTATATGACTACCCAAACACCGGAAAACGAATCATTCGCCAGTATGGAATCTGCGTAGGTGATTGAAGAATTGAGCTCCACAAAGACAGCCACGAGGACTCTCAATCTCATGTCAGTGTCGAGGAATCGGCACTTAGCGCCCGACGCGCGAGATATACCGAATTCGGTATATTTCGAGCATCTGGTATGGAACCAAGTATCCCAGTCGAGATCTGGTACGGCGTTCCCACCTGGCGAATTCCCAATACGGATTATCCCGTTTGCAGAGATAGCGGAAGTCCGCGCGTAATTGAGGACTGTCGGAACAGAGGGCCACGTTGGATACTCCACGAACACCGCGCCACTTTTGGACATCCAAAGCCACTAGGTTCTCGACATACGAGTAGGCCTCGCCATTGTTTCTGGCACACCAGGTATCGACTTGCCCATCCTCATTGAGAGGCACAGAGCCGATAATGCGACGTAGTCGCTGGTACACCAGACGGGTGAATCGTTCGCGCGCATCGAGCAAGCTCTCGTTTCCGAAGCGACTGTTCGCACTGTTTGGAAGGGTGCAATGGCTCAGCAAATCTGTTTTAAACAAGGGATGCCATCGGATACCATCGAGAAGGCGACCGGCGACCACCTACTGATTCATCAGAGCCTCGCCGCGGACCGCCGCAGGGAAAAACCAAGGCGCTCGCGCATATAATGCAGAGTGCTGCAGGGGTTTTCGTTCGACGAAGTCCGCGTAATGTGGGAACCTCTGTACGGAGGAGGACGCAGGTTGCAGAACAGCTGCTGTGGAAGAAAGGTATGCAGGACCAGGACTGGAAGCCGATTGCGGCAAAGGGGCAGTTAGGGTGATTGGAGCGGAACCTCTGGGCGTTGCAGAAGTCTGCTGAATCGGGGAGTTGTCGAGATCTTCATAGGACGTAGGTGGATTGACCACGTAAGACGGAAGGTTGCTCATCACGAGATGTCAGATACAAGAAAAGTTTGAAGGATGGAATAGCGAGATGATCGAAAGGTGGATTGGGAAAACACATGGTTGTGATACGAAAATAAGAATCGAAATGTTCGAAAAGCGCGCTGGGATTGCTTTTACATACAATGCGTCGCGGGTGCTCCGCTCTTAACGGGGGGGATATGTAGCATTCTGGATGCACCTGAGTTCGACCGTTCGAAATACTACAAAGTCGCGATACGGCATTCATAAGCTATCGCTTGGGCTAAACTCGATTACGAGAAGTGTCGAGAAGAATTACTTCATGGAAAGGTTTTGACTGGAGAAATTAAATTGAGAAGTACTGTTTTTAGTGTACACTGTAAGGTGCCATCACCAAAATTCTATACTTGGTATTATTTAGATAATTATGTAGTAGCACGCCACTTGTATGCCATACTGCACAGTACTTGCTTTGCTTCTTGGCATAATAAAGGGTGCAAGGCCCAGGTGAGGACGGCGAAGGCCAACCGACAACCAACAAACCCAAAAACACCAGCTTGGTGAGTCCTAAAAATCCTAATGTAGTTTACCGCAAAAGGGCACCTATAGTATCAGTTCTTAACCGTTCTGAGCTATACCTCTTGTTACGAGGATACCCTCTACTGTTGCGCATTTACAGCTCTCTTTCTACAGCTTTCTGTGTGTGTGTGTGTGTGTGTGTTGTTTCTTTGTTGTTTTCATTACTGTTACCTGGCGAATTGTGTTGTCACAAAGGTTGTCGAGCCGATCTCGTGTGCATTACGCACCGCCGCATCTTGACATCCGCCTCGAGAATACACGTATTATCGCCATTGTTCAGGCACACCTGGCTGCTTTCCGCACACTCTCTTCTTATCTAAGAACCGTCACTCGCAAGGCGACACCCGCTCGGCGCGGTTATTTCTGTGGATACCCACTGCACCGAGACCTCTGCAGTGTTCAGTGGACTACCACAGACAAATATACAAGGAGGTAACGGTATCTAATTCAGCCACTGAAGTTTTGCTTGGATCGCAGGCTGAAGTTTGACAAAGGAAACGATCTCAGACGCCCGAACAACCAACACCTCCAATAATTCCAAGACTAGTAGAAGACACATCTTAACGAATGACATGCGAAAAAGTTCAGCAGATTCCATGGAAAGCGTTCGTTGCATACCGGCAAACAGTATTGACGCAAAAAAAACCCTGGCAAAACCGGCTCAATTTATTTTTTAATTGAATTTTTCAAGTAGTCATAACTGCATGGTAATAAAAGTGCCTTCATGCAGTAAAATAGTTTTAATTAGATTTCCGATAAAGTGTTCAAATAATTTCCAAATGATTTTCAAATGCACCCAAGACAATGACCAGCGATTTCCACAACATTGAATATGAATTGAAAGCTGTACGACTTATGACTTTAACTAAGGAGCTAACGAGCTTCACATGAGCATTACATCGTTCTGCAAGGCACATACAGCAGATTTAATTACAAAACAAAAAGCAGTTGCGCAACATTCGCTGCAGAAGAATAGAAAACTTAACGAAGAAGAAAGGAGGACTGCATTAATGAGCTCAGTGTACCAGTGTGCACACTGACCGCGGAGAGGCTCGCCCACTGCCCTTACTAACCACTCATCCTAGACTGGCACGCTACTGTCTGGCGACCAAGACAGAGGGCCGCCATTCGCGCCCAGTCCAACGCAACACATTTCATAGGTGTGGCCGCAGAGGGGCTCATCCACAGACGTTCCGCCTTACGATTTCGAGATTCTCACACTCCCGCTGTTCCGTCTTACACCCCTGCTGTTCCGTTTTTCAACCCCGATACGTCACGACAACTATCTTCGGAACTTGAGAGAACCCATCCCCCTGCCACCCTGTGTGCTGGCGGATAGGTTATTCACTGCTTCACCCGTACCACATCCGCAGCATCCTGTCCTTGAACACCACACAATAAGGGCTCAACCCGTTCACCAGCAGCCGCAGAGGCCATGGTGCATGCCCAAGTGGTAGATCGCCGATGAGCGTGGGTCTGCGTGGCCCCACTGCCGATCCCCGTAGATTTTGGCCAAGCACGTATCGCCTGGGCCGCCTGTCGCCCGTGGGGGGCTCTACCACCGCCCTCTCGCCGAAGCCATCCCCCCTCACCACCCTGTCGCCGGTAACAGCAGAGGCTGCCTCGTTTTCGACTCGCGTGGTGTCTTCCAGTACGAGTGGTTGGAAACTGGTCATAATGGCAGGCATTGCCTTGCATGCATCGCTGCGTTGCGGTTTTACGCTTAGGTTGGCTGCAAACGTGGTTTCGCAACACCAGCTTCGCTACTGAAACGAGAAGCGTGCTGGAAGGGCGTGTCGCACTCATGTGTGGAGCTGCGCGGCCAATGTTCCGTAACCTTTCTAGTGAAAGAGGTGTTGGGTTTCATTTGCGGTCTACGGCATTCCATGAGAAAGGCAGGGTTTCAAGTCCACTTCCATTTCTTCTTCCGAGCGCATATATCCTCAGTTTCATCTGCATGAGCTGCAAACGCAGGGCTCAGACCAATGGCCAACTTGCTCCTCGTCGCTCTATTCTCAAATGCCTCAGACGCCTTCATGTCACAGCAGATGTCTACATCTTTTGAGTGTTGTGGGTTCTACTGCACGTCAATTTGCGACTTTTAGTTTCTCAGACTGAATTCGAAACACTTGTGGAGTTCTTCTTCGGTGACTTCCATTGAACCTGCCCTTTCTTCGAAGACAGTGCCCCTCCTGGTTAGCTCCCTCGGTGAAAATTGCGATTGTTCTTCATAATGTTGGTAATCACAGAGCTGATTCCGGCGCACTTGTGGCAGGGGGTCAGCCAAATCTGCAGGCGTAGGCTCCTGCGTCAAAGCAAGAGAGAATAGCACTCGAAATCAACACGGAGCACTTCTGAGAACGTTCATTTGTCTTTCACGATCATGAAGTTCAAGAGGTCGGAGAGATGACATGAGCGATGAACGACATATGACGGATAGTACAACGTGGAAACCAGATTAAACTTTGAAACCATAGAGAACTTCTTGTCAAGTTGCACCGTGAGTGGTTTTCCATCGAAAGAACATTCACATTCATGAGCAGAATTAAAGTTGGCAACAAGAAACGGAAAGAAGACTCGATGGCAATCCCAAGAACTATTCGTGGGCCCCACAAGAAAAGGCCAGAGTTTCTACGGGCGTTTGTAACATTTCGAACCGCAACTGGCTTTCGGGCGATAAAGCGCCAGCAACAACTTGCGTTGTGACGAAGTCTCCTTTTGTAGCGACGAGGTGGCGCAGCTGTGGCGAACCGGGCACCAGATGTTGCACGACGACCCAATCCTGTGATTACTGCTGACGGCGCTCATGGCCTTGGCGGTGTCACCCAACACTTCTTCTGGCGTTGTGCTCGCGTCAGCGTCGTACTCGTGACCGAAGCGAGGACATGATCGGCGACCGGCGAGATCAATGCTCACAACAGCTCTGCAAATCACTCAATTGAATGCAGAACACCTCGCTTCGACTAAGAATCTGTACAGGTACCCGTAGTCGCGCCCATTATTTTCTGCGACAGCCTCCACTTCCTTCTTCTGCGCACCACCCACACAGCTCTATTTGACCTCAGTTTCATTTGATCATGAGATGAGGAATATATTGAATCAAAAAAAAAAACGAAACCTGAAATGAACCAAAGCCTAACTTGATAATATAACTCACAGGCCATACAGTACGAGAGGTTGGCTGAGTAGCGCGGAATGTGTAACGATGTAGTGATTTCCATAAGAGTACAAGACGGAGAACGTATTTGAGCTTCAGAATATGGTAAGCAATAAATACATGTCCAGTGTCACAGTATTCATTCAACGGAAAGCTTTCGATTAGTTTTTGAGAGAGCTACGAAAGAAAAGTAAGAACGAAATTGGTTGCCGTGGAGCACAGTTCCCAGATGTACTCGGTCCTAACATAGTGCATGTATTGAAATGAAAACCTGAGGTAGAAAAACGATGATCATTAGCCAGCAGTACATGTTTTGGTGCTTTTGTGAAACAAGCTTATACAAGAAGAAGGATACCTGTACAAATCGGGAAGTATACTGTTCATATTCATCCCACGAACAATGACACAATACCTGGAAACACAGAATGTAGAGTTGAAGACTAGCATCAAATCAGAGCAAAGAACCCGTAGACAGAATGAACTGAGGTGAAAGTCAAAGATTGATTTGGTGAAGAACTGAATCCCTCGGAGCAGGGCGTACTGAAAAGGTCGTGACTCACTGGAGACATAAGAGAGCTGGATAGCTTAACAGTATCTGTATCCCTGATCTGAAGGATCAGCAGAAAAACGAAATAGGAGTTTAACAAACCAGCATCGCATGCAACATGTATTCTAGAAAGTTCATGAAACCAAGACTCACCTTCCAAAAGCATTCCGCACAACCTCTTTGAAACACAACGGTGGTTCATCGAACGCAGATGAAAGCCAATGCTCATAATTCGAACTCTGGTGACAACCTGAACCGGAATCAACGGGAAGTTGGCGTGAGGGATCACGGCAATTGTTAAACGAGAGGAAACTCACAGACACAGAATCGTGAATATAGTCGTACGAGAATGGTATTCCTTGCACCATACACTCCCACTGAAGAAATTTTTGCCGAGATTAAAGTAGCCCAGAATGAAAAGTTTGAAAAAGCTGTCGATGTAAACTTTTAGGTCTTGGTTCCGTCTACAGCCTTCAGATGTTTTGAAAAAGATACCAAAGACTGTAGGGAATGAATATATCTCTGTATACCACCACACGGAGAGAAACTAAGTAGTTGCGAAAAGGAGGTGTTCAAAACAAATGCATCAATAACAACGTTGGATATGCATAGTTGGACGTGCAAAGTGCTCAACGCTTCGGCGTTGCAACGAGATCGTGAATTCATGATAGTTGTGGCGGAGATGGATTCCAAATCACATTGAGATCGCATTTCCAACGATACAAGAACATTATAGCACAGATGTGAAGCTCCACAAGAAGAAAGTTAGCTCTCAGTCAACAGACCGTGATGTAAGAAAATATACCTTGATACTTGAAATCTCACCTAAGAATCGATCCAGGGGTAGCCAAAGGATATGGGGGTGCAGCAGTACGATTTTCTGCGCCTCCCCAGAGAAGGTAGAGCAGCAGTCTGGGAGAAGTAAGATAATAGGGCAGCTCGTGGCCTACGCGCACGTGTAAGAAATCGTAGAAGCTCAACTTCTTGGTTCGTGTTTCCATTGAAGCGCGAGGGAGTTTTGGATAGGAATTCTAAAAATTTTCCAGGTTTCAAAAGAAAGTGCATCCCGCGAAAGTTGTAGATATCATAGGTCTGACCAAGTCCTTGGAGAAGATAAATATTTGACAGAGAGGTTTATGTTGTTGGTTTCGTAAGGTAATGAGAATTCGGTAGTGCATCAACAAAGTAGGTTCGTTTCTCCTTTCTCTTCTTTTTCTGCACGATCTGTTTTAAAACCGATATCTGGTTCGACAACGCAGATACATCCTCTATCGAAAGTCCACGGAACACTTGTCCTTCGCTTTGATAACCTCTTGCAAATATCTGTCCTTGCTTGCCCTTTTTCAATTTCTTTGTTGCCCATTGAATCAGGCAAAGGAGATTGTTCTCCCCTAAAAACACATGCTCAAAGAAAAGCAAAAATTTCCCGTAGTACACAAAGACCTCGTTTTCCTCGGATCCCTGAAAGTGTGCGGCACAAAAGCAAGAGGATCTAGTGCTCTCATGCAACTGACGCATAAAACTGCAGCTGTATCTGGTGACGTACTAGTCATTTGCTTTTTCATCAAGAAGTCGTTCCGATGCTTTAACACCGTCATGTCTCCCAATCTCCAAAGTAATTGTGGCTCGGGATGCTACGGCGTCCCCCAGACCTTTTCCACTTCTTTCAAAGTAGCTCAGTAACAGCCCTTGGGTGCTATGATTGATGGATTTTGAAATGGAAGAATACTTGAAATACTTCTGAGGGTGACAGAGTGTAAATCCTACGACTTCGGGAGCTGAACTTTTTCGCATAAGACTCTGTCTTCGACGTACATTAGCTTTAAGGAGAGGAATTTCAAGGCCATATCTATGACAGTAAAGTTTCACCGCCTCCTTCAGATTCACGTTCTCGACGACAGACGAAGCAAACCTGTACGTAGAGTTACAGCTACTATTTATACAGCCAACAAAGTTCTCGATACTCCATTGTGACACTAGCGCAAGAGGTCCACAAGATCTGACAGATTCCTCAAAGTGCAGGAGAAGATGATGTACATATTTGCAGAGGTGTTGTCTTCCTGGTTTGTACTGGAAGTGAGATTGCTCAAAGTGGTGGAAATTTCGGCGAGCAAGCGACCCTACCCTAGCTACGTCCTTTTGGGACAAAATCCACTTGGAAAGAATCTGGCAGAGATCCACGAAAAGCTTCCATCCCGTCAAAAGATTCGAAGGAAGAATGCCGACAAGGACTACGAGGCTCAGTTGAATCACAAATGCCTTCCATTCTGTTTCTTTCCACATCTTGCAGTCTTCCAGACCTCTTGGGCATCTGAATCGATCATCAAAACAACGCCCTGCGTTGAGCAACCTCTCATTCAGTGTTTTAAGATTGTTTTTGTTTTGCAGGGCGAACATCGGAGAGCGTTCCTTTGTCTTCTCACCGAGCCAAATGGATACCACGTCTAGGGCAATGTTTTCAAACAAAACATGCATAGTTTCAATTGGGAAACTTCTGAATGGAGAGATGAGCGGCATACGCTCTATCAAAGGGCTGATAGAAGCAGATTGAACCCCGATATCTTTCCATCGGAGATTGATTTCGAGCTTTTTCAAGTGCTCAGACTGATTCTGTAAGTCTTTCATTGACGTAAGAAACTTTTCTGGGTCATGAGTAGGCAATAACCTTGGATGCCACATTTTCTTTCTTTCGCTTTACTCTGTCGTTTGGGAAAACTTCAGTGGGGTAGTAGACATGATTTCGTTTGGTATCAAAGGTAGCTTTGATCGTGCAGAACCTGCAAGGTACGAGAGCATTGTAGCCACGGAGGTTCGTCAAATTGGTAAACGCAGCCAGGTCTCCTTGAACGAAGAGAAGGTGAACCTGTATTTCGCGCTCGACACCGTCCCACATTTTCACGTTTTTGCCTCTCGCCAAGTCCTCTAACTCCATTAAAAGTGGTCGCAAGAAAGATACAAGATTCTCTGGTGCGTTTGGACCAGGTATTGCAGACACTGGAAGCATGTTACTAACCTTCAAACGTTCGGAGGGTGGCAGATTAAGAATCAAAAGTACGACAGGCCCATAGCTATACTCACTGTTTTTGAATGCAGATACTCCATCAGTCGACAAAGATAGAAAAATGTCGTGCTTAACCATATCCGTACCACAAAGCTCTACCACTGCCTCTTGGAAAATCTTCCCAGAAACAAAGTCGTCGAAGTGTTTCTTTGACGGGTCTTGACTTTTGCTTCTTTCCAACGCATTCTGAAAGTAACAAAACAGCACAGGACCCCACATATTACTCATTACTTGGGCGCGAAGAGGATCCCATATTGTAATGTAGCAGTATTGCGACGCAGGTGCTGGATGCACTAGACACCGCTTATGTTGACAGGAACGTTCGGTTCCGTGATCAGTAGTATGTATCGCTTCATGCTCTTCTGACCAAAACGGCAGGAGATCAAACTGTAAGAATGACTCAAGGACTAAGGCCTTTCGTAATCCGTCCCAAGATGCAAAAGAGGCATCTTGATCACGCAACATATCATTCATCACGGAAACAGAATTTCTTCCATATTTCAAAGCAAAAGCCACGACGAAAGAATGATTCTCCATAAACTCAAGGAGCCGGTATTCTGGAAAGCTTTTCATGGCCTTCCTATCGTCTGATTGGTTTTGTAAAGGAAAGATTTCAGTTTCGTTGACGTCATTTGACGTTTCCACCTCTGGGGCTTTCATGATTGGCACACTTCCTGACCTATATGAATCCGAACGTATGGAGCACGAGTACGATAACTCTGGTTGGCCACTGCCGAATCTATTGAACTGCATGGCTGCGGCATGTCATCCAAATGGCACTTCTGAGTATCAGAGATTGATCTTCGGAGGTTGCTAATATGTCCCTGTTCGAATTGTTTTGTAGTCGAACGTTTCAAACTGTCCTGAGCAATCTGGGCCGGTGGCGTTCATGAAGTGCGAGAGGAACTCAAACTGTTTTCAGAAGAAGAGGTGGATGTGCTGATACTATTAGCTCTCTGTGGTGGTGGAATCGCTCGTGGCGCTCGGCTTTTCAATTGGGACTCCAGTCGAAGAGATTCGCGGTAGTGCCAGAAAGCGGTCAGGCGACTAATGACTTTCCCGAAATTACACCGACAAGGACTTAGCTCTGAGAAACGGTAGCCAGTAGAAGACATCTGTTCACAATTTGAACCGGTTGGAAC
Source organism: Agarophyton chilense (assembly GCA_030374765.1). Classification (NCBI taxonomy): domain Eukaryota; phylum Rhodophyta; class Florideophyceae; order Gracilariales; family Gracilariaceae; genus Agarophyton; species Agarophyton chilense. The sequence continues at coordinate 52,572 of JARGXX010000095.1, read as the reverse complement.
GGTGATGAGAGAATAGGGTCGATGCACGATTGAAAAGAAAATTTAATAGAGTTCATTCACATAGCGTTCACGAGCACGCGATCGAAAGTCAGGAAACTTTCCCACTTTTCGGTTCGGTGATTCCAGCATGGTCGTGATCTGCACTTTTCAGTTCGGTAGTACTGCTCTTCAGTTGATTTCCATGATCTTGTCGTCAAATCCTCGAAGTCGCCATCTCCAAAAAACCCGAGAGTATCTCACTAGGGATATCAGCAGATCTCTATTTGGACTTCCTAACTTTCTCAACTCAATTTCATTCTTCTTTCTAACACCATGCCACGTGAATTTCTTAAGCATCCTCACGAAAATGGATGCCGAGAAAAAGTTTACGTCTTAGAGGCGTTGGAACAAGCGATTGAAGATTTTAACTCCCACTCACGATCTGGAGAAGAAACTATCCCACATCTGCCTTGCTCCGGAAGAGCCTATTCGTATCGCGTGTGGAATGCTGCCAGTGTGAAGCTTTAAGCGTCTGATGTTCTCCATCGATACTATGGAAAGTACACTCTGCAAGAGATTGAGCAACTGTTCTCTAAGAGGAAGCATGAACTCCAAACCGAGTTGAGACGCATGATGGGAGCACTCGCTGGTCGAATTGAGCATCTGCACACAACAACGTGCCTGTGGGGTGCGCATGAAGCAATCAAGACAAAGCTGGTAAACAAAAAGTTCGCCACGGTGAGGTCTGAACGAGACCGCCGTAGAGAGAAAGACATCAGGAATGGTATCGAAGCGGAACCCAGTGCGCGTGATATTGATAAGAGAGAAACAAACAGAGCACGAGTGGAACGAATGATTGCTGCTCAGAAGGAGAAAGCTAAGCATCGCAGAAACTCTTCCAGCATGCATTTGAACTTGTTGAATGAGGATGAGCCCTCTGCGTCGCACGGAGAGCATGAGAGTTCTGTTGTTTCATTTCCGCGTCATGAAGTTACGGAGGGGCATATGAAGCGCCGTCTTCAGAAACCCATTCGTGATGATCGATCTACGAAACAGCAGAGACGTAAAAGGCACAAGCAGACAAGAAAGATTGGGAGTCGCCAACTTGAAAGTTCAAATTCAATCTCTACTTCTGTGTCAGATCGGTTTTACCTTAGAGGTAATCCAGTATTGTCTGATAACTCCAGTGATGAAGGCACAGATGATGAAAATCAGTCCTCGGTTAGAGAAATTGTAACTCTTAAGACGCCTATCAGTACTGTGAAGAAAGCTATTAGTGCTGAAGGGGAAGAACACCACAGCACCGAAACAAGCGATGCGGTTCTTCAAGAGGATGATATCATCGAAAAAGCGCCGGAGATAAAAAAGATAAAGCCTGCCGTGAAGAAGCCAAGACCTTCCCTTCTAAGAGCTGCTGCAACTGAAGAGAAATCGAGCAAAAGATTGCTGACAGAAACACATCGAAAGAGAAGGAAAGGACAACATGTTGCTCACTCAAAGCACTCCAAACACGGTGCAACATCGAAAAATGATTAGAGGTCATCGGAATATGTTCCATTTGGTTGTGATTTGTAGTCATATCAAAGTGTGAATGATATAGGTAGATTTCCGCAATGATTCAATTTGAACTCAAAGACTTCTCGATAATGCCCTGCAGTATAACCATTACGGGGAGTCCAGAAAAGGGCTTTTTGGCAGGTTTTTTGTTCTTCCAAAGAGTTTTAATTATCATTAAGCGAACCCGGTCAGCTCTTGAAGTTAACAAAGACAAGGTCCAGATGGTTCTCCAAGCTCTTTTTGAAGTGTGATCAGCTTTTGTTTCTTCACAACACCGTAATTCGTTAAAGTGGAACAAAGTTATTGAACGGCTCCATTGGTACAAGAGTGACTATGACCGAACTTCTTGACAAGAACTGAAGCAGCAATTGCCTAATGTCGTGATCGGATCAATCACTGGCGGCTTATCCATCAAATTGCGGTTTGTATCGCGACGGAGCACCGACTCCAGGTCGAATCGAAACCCATCCACGCCCATTTCGTGCGCCCTGTACGAAACAATGTCACAGAAAAGGTTTCGCACAATAGTATTGTTACAATTAAGCGTATTTCCACACCCCGAGTTATTCACAAGCGCCTTGCAGTTATCTTCCGTAATGTAGTACGTCGTGGGTGCCAATTTCTCCATGCCACAAAAACCGTGTCAAACATAGTTCTAATCCATTTTATCCATGTGGTTTTGCACCAAGTTCAGAGTCACCTCAATATTTCTGGATGAAGTGCCCTCACCATTGTTCGAAACTGTCCCTTGACTGAAGCTGCTGAGCTACAATTTGTCCTGTACCGAATCACACGCCCAATTTTTTTAGGTATTGGATGGCGATCCAGAACTGCTGAAAAGCTACCCGCCTTTTTCACATATTCACCGCCCTTCTTGAAAAGCTTCGTCCATGAATATCGAATATGATAGAATCCTCCCAAGCAAGGTTGGGTTTCGCGTCAAGGCCTGAATCGTGAGGGCAACATTTCCAAGTGTCGGAACTCACAGAGCAGCACTACGATCGCGTTTTGGAATCTTGTCATCCACTAAATCAGCTCTACCCCCGTCATCGAGAAGCAGCATCTAAATGCCAGATTTCTCATCCCGGAGATTCCGGTTAAATACAGGAAGAGAGCGAGGGGGTGGGTTAAAAAATGGAAAAGATGCATAGTATATCAAACCGCATTGTTTCAGGAATCCGTGCACTCGCAAGATGGAGCACGACTCACCGGATAGATAAATTCTGGCTCCAGTACCGGAGAGTGACTCGATGGGAACCTTCCGCAATGTGCAAATGAGAAAATTCTAGATCACTCTGTAAGAATCTTGATTCTTCGATGCATACCTTCCAGAAAAGGACTCCGGGAGAGCACGTTGCTCGATGTCGTGAACCCCATTCATTTAATACCATTTCGCGAAGGAACGCATAAAGACTCCGTCGCCCAAAGGTATTCTAGAAGGTTCATTGCTCTGGTCACGAATTCTATAGGCTTTGGTCCTGTGCTTTTTCGTATTACTTTCTTCAATGACTTCATCGCTTGTAGCACCAGACTATTCAGATTTCGGATGCAGAGGATTCCGTCTTGATTTTCTGTGCTTTGTTGTTCCTTGTGAATTGTCATACGAGTTCTGCTCACTATCTATTGAAGGGAACCTATCCATCCAAAACCCTTCTACGTCTCGTTCTACTTTTAATGCATTTCCCTTGAATGCACGAAGCTTCAGCAAGATCTTCCAAACCCCTACAAGACCTGCCGTAGCTTTCAAAATAGCTATTGACGGGCGGCAGCTGGGCGCACACCCGCTCCAGCCGTAATTGCGACGCAATGCACTCCCTCGAGACGCACATGGCGCGAGTGTGCGCCAGCTCGTTTTATTCGTTCATTTCTGTACTGTACTACAGACTCTATAGTAGATAAAGTCTATACACGTTGCTCTACCGTTTATTATGAAGCCTTCGCCGTGTCCACATCGTTGCCACCTTCACCTCCTCTATCGTCTTCACTTCCTCTACCGCCTTCACCCCCCTGCCTCCGCTTCACTGCCACCTTCACTGCCGCCATTGCCACAGCCGCCGTCACTTGCGGCGCCGCCTTCTTTGGGCTCGCGGCAATCGCTCGAATCCTTGTTGCGCGGGTCCACGAAAACGTCGCTGCCGGTGGTCGCCGATGACGTGGAGTGCAGCATCACCCGCTGCTGCAACCAGCGCCAGAGCTGGCGCGGGTTCGGGGGGGTGGGGGGCCGCATTGATGGCAAATGGGACGCCTCCAGCGTGCGCGTGGCTTCCGTGATGATCATGGTGAGGTTCATGATGATGTTCATGGTGCGGCTCATGATGAGGTTCAGGGCGCGCTACCTGGTGCGGTTCACGGAAAGTATACGGAGAAAGTTCATGTGTTGAAATGTGAGTTATTACAGTTGTGTGAGTGAAATGTGAGAGATGCAGAGGAAGACACTACAAGACTGCATTTACTTAGATGAATGCATTTAAAGTAATGCAGCTAGATGATGGAGATGACTTGAGGTCAATCAGGAAGCATTGTGCATGTCGAGGGCGGCTTATATACCTCGACCTGGGCGTTAAAGATCGTGGGACTGCTGAGTAGAGCCATTCATGCCTTTAAGAACCAGTTTGGGATGCATTTCCTTCTAAGGATACATGTAACGCGCACCTCTCTGGCGGAATCGATTCAGATACGAAGCAAGTGCTGATGCCCTGGCGCATTTGCCTCATAACACAAATCGGTTCTTTCTACTTTGGGAAACATCACGCGATGGCAACAGGGAGCTTTACAACTTCTGTGAGGCAAAACTAGTCAGTCACGAATACGACTATGGGTGATATTGTTCGTGAAAGCTAACAAAAAGATTGGCCCTGAAGAGCACTCCGAAACTAGTAGGAAGTTTAGTTTACATGAAAATCTAGCGTCCTAAACGACACAGGAAATTTCCTATCGTGGTGTGTTTCCTACAGTGGTGTCCGGACGATGAGAATGACACAGGAGGGGACACAGAACACACTATTGACCTTGTTACGAAAACTGCAAACATTCTAAAAGAGCGACAGACGCACCCGTGCGAAAGCAGCTGATCATGACCGCACGAGGGAGATCAGAAAAGATAGGTTTTTCGATAGTGAACGTCTGGAACGGAGAGCATCCCACCGAAGACTGATAGGCTCATAGTTTCAAATTAAAAACGGTCATCTTGGTGCAGCTTCAGATAGCCAGTGTTGTACTTCGCTGACATTCTTATCTTGTAGATTTTTCGCCACTCATACGTTCATGTACACATAGTGTCCCCCGTTGTTGGCCACGACATTAAGAGTGGTATTGGAAATTTTTAATGATACAGATACCTGCTTTCTTGGGTTGCCAGGCGGCATCTTGCACTTGAAGCTCCTGAATATATTGGTGTTTTGGCATGCTGTAAAATCAATGAATTTTTTGATGTCTGTGTCTGAGTTGAAAACAGGGCCGGCCAGACAAAAAATTGTAAAAATTATGCTGTGGCGCAGGTCAAGCAGCCAGACATGTATTTTGATTAAATCTACCGAATAGCATGCCTCAGTACACCGCAAATGCAAGTCTGATCGAGACTAGAAAAACGCGATAGAAGGTGCCGAAAATGGAGGTTGTCCGAGACAAAACGGGTGTCTGAGACAAAACGGGTGTCTGAGACAAAACGGGTGTCTGAGACACCACGGGTGTGTATGAACTTGTGACAGTTGCCATACCAAACTCATCTCTGGGCACTGGGCTACACGTTGCACGGGCCTGTAACGCGGCTAAACACGTAGAAAGACGTGTGAGGGAGGATCTTAGAGAAATCCAAAGTGTACAGTTGAACATGGTGGCCGCCAGATGATCTGATCTAATTTTCGAAAAGCTTCGGATTTGGGTGTGTTTGGGAGGGGTTTTACAATCTGAGAAAAGGTCTATATATATTACAGGTTGTAAGTGTGGGCTGGCGCTTGGTAAAACGCGGTTGTCAGTAGCGCTTGGTAATTACATACACCAAGCGCCACGCGCTGCATTCGACGTATGTGCGATTTTGACCCCCTGGATGGAAAACGTTGTGCTGGAGAGCGCGTGTGACACATTGGCACGCTCAAAAAATCGTGGCTAATTGCGCTCAGGCGCTTCGTTCGGGTAACGTAGCGCGCGACTTGCCAGATGTTGGGGCGCAGCACCCATTTTCGCAATTTTTGCTTTTGAAAAAATCATAAATTTTAGGCGCGCTGGGCTTCCTGCCAAATCCTGCGTTTGCACATGTTTTATTGTAACATTTTTGCTGCACAACGTGGAGGCGTGCGTCGAGTGTGGCACTCAAAGGCGCTTGGTTTCAGCCACATCTCCGCTGCACAGTCGAGCTGTGTTGTAAGCTGGATAATGTGCGAAAATTTTATCAAAAGAAAGGGTTAGGGTATGCGTTTGCGCTTGGTTCTGTGGCGATTTCGTGGAGGCAGTTGGCACATTGTCAGGCGTTTTGTATGTGCGTTTTTGGGGTCGTGTACGCGGCTGAAAAAGGTGCGTTTGCGCTTGGTTCTAGGATGGTTTCCATATCCGGCAACACTGGGGGTCGATATTCGTTGGTATTGTCAAGTCCAATGTAGGTTGAGTGTGGTGAGTAGTAGGTCACGCGAGTGCTGGCGCCACACTCTCAGCTAAAGAGGATGCATGCAGTGCGTTTAGTGAGGTAGGGATGACGTATGCTTAACGATGACAGGTAGATTCTTATGACGTTAAGGTTTGTCCAACAGTGGCATCGCCACTAAGTAGCTATCGGTCAGGGCCTACAGGAGTTTACGTTTTCGTAGAGGATACCAGTGTGTACGGGCTTTTACAGGTTTCAGGGGTTTAGGGGTTTAGGGGTTTTAGGGGAAGCTTTACCTTTATGGGATTTTGAATTTACGGAGAGGAAAACTTTGTTTAGAGGTTTTAGGGGTTTTAGAGGTTCAGGGGCTCAGAGGCTTAGGGGTTTTAGGGGAAACTTTACCTTTATGGGATTTTTATTTACGGAGAGGAAATCATTGTTTAGGGGTTGGAGGGCTTTAGGGGTTTTAGGGGAAGCTTCACGTTTATTGAATTTTAGGGGTTTTAGGGGTCTAGAGTCGAGACATCAAGTTCCAGTATAGTACGAATGCGTGGTGTACAGATTGTTTGAGGGTGTACTCGATATCTGTGGTGGTTGGATAAAGTTCTGTTTTGAGTGACCTGCATTCGATAAGTGTACTGGGCTTTATGTGTGTAACTGATAGAGAGAGTAGGTTGTTTCGTTACACTGTATTTTTGAGGCGGAGTTGGCGTATTCAGGGGCTGAGGTTGAGCTGGAAATAGAGACGTTTGAAAAATGCTTGTTGCTGGATTGGGTGTAATGTAACGGTCGAATATGGGGTGTTTGGCGTTATACTTAAGTATAAAGAGGAGGACATGTGTTTTTCTGTGGCAAGGAAGAGAGTTGAAAGCAAAATGGAGGAAGAAGAATGGGTGTTTATTGTACCGGGTTGGAATCTAAAATCGTGCCTAAATGAGTGTTGTGGTTGACTTCCACCAAGCTGCAAGGCGTAGAATGTTGGGTACGGCAAAGTGGTTGTTGTGTGTTAACCAATCATGAAACATGGCGTCTATTTCAAGGTGGGGGGGTGAGGAATCTTGGGAGGATTGGGAAATGGAGTTGAACTTGGATTGCATGCGGCCGTCGAAGAGGTGGAGTGCAATTTCGGAGCGAGTTTTGGAGCATGTTCGCAACAAGACCCATGCCAGTTGATAGAGCGAAATGAAGATGCAGTGTCTTGTTCCAAAAGTGTGCGGTTGAGAATGAGTTTTGAGTCCCTTGCAGAATCCGAGATGGCATCGGTAGCAGGTTCCTTGAGGTGATTTATCGAACCTGCAGTTGCGCGATATATGGTGCGGCGAAAAGCATCTGAAGCAACGTTGACGGGAATGGGGGCATGAATGATCGTCCGTCAAGTGCACTTGCGTTTTTTCGTGCAGCAAGCATGGCACACAGAGAGGGGCAAGTCGGCGGGAGAGCTCCTCGAAGTGTGACACGATTTGTTGCGGTGTTTTTCGTTCCAAGGTGTAAAAGAAGGTGGCAGAGTGCGACTGAGATTGAGAAGGAGCGACAGTGGGGGATTGAGTTGCAGCGGATGGATGCGTGGTTGTCAGCAACGGCGATGGGGTGGAGGTGGGGGATCGTGGTGGACGACTGGCGTGGGGTTTGGGGCTTTGTGTTGGGCCGCCGTTGTTGTTGATGTTTTGGTTGTTTAAGGATGTTCTGTTTGATTGATTGGGACCGTTTTTTGGCGGCGTGGGCGTTTGTGGGGAAGCGCTGGGAGACGGTGAAATGGATTGGGCGTGCTGAGAGGCAGAAGGGGTAGCGGAAACGGAGCTTCGTTCCGGGGTGGGAGAGGGGGAGACAGCTGCGATGCTATTGCAAATATCGCAATTAAGAACCGAAGGAGAGAAGAGACAGATGCCTGGTTCTTTTCCGTCCATGTGGAAATAGAGGGCGTTCCTTCGACAAACAGATTTGCATTCGACCCAATGCTGCGCTTCCAACCAACGCTCCGTGGAAAATGCTTGGTTGTATATGCGATTGGGCTCCTCAAACGCATTTGTGTTGGATGAGGACGAAGAAAGAGGTTCCGTGACGAGTTTGAAGTAGGGCTGGAAATAAATGGTGACGCAAGTGGATGGGTTTCCATCGCGGCCGGCCCTGCCGGCCTGTTGCGCAAGGTCGCAAAGACTCGCTACTCCACCAAAGTTGAAAACCAGGCGAACATTGGGAACGTCGATGCCCGTACCAAAAGAAGAGGTGCAAACCATGAAGAGAATGTGGTTGGTTGTGGGTGCGCTGGAAGAAGGCGGAGAGTTCCAAAGGGTGTGAACCCGGCGTTTACGAACATCAGAGAGACCAGAATGGTACAGGAGAACCGTGACAGTAGTGGATTGTTTAAGGGCACCAAAAGAAGAACGCGAAGCGGCGAGAGCTTCATGGACAGCTTCGGCAGCCGGGCGTGTTAACGAGAATATAAGAACGCGAGCTAGGGTTGTGTCACCCGACGAGTGAAGCAATCGAGCCACATGCTCTTGCATGATTGAGACGCCCAGCTGAAGCAGGTATCCAAACACATCCTGAAAGTGGCCATGAGCGGCGCGAAAGCGTGTGGCACGCGAAGTGCTGGGGGCTGAGCTTAGGTGATACACGACAAAAGAAATGTTGTTTCTTGCAGTCGAAGAAGCGTACACATGCGCGTTCGGGATGTGCAGCTGCGACAGAAGAAGGGGGCGGTCGCGCGGCGGCACTGTCGCGCTTAAAAGCACGCGAGGGATCTTTGTGGGAATATGGCCGAAGCAGTTGTGGAGGTTGGCCAAGCACGGGCGAAAGTGTTGCCATAAAAGAAATAAGTGACATTCATCGATGGCAATGCGGGCGAGGCGGTCAGCGGCGATCAGTCGCGTGGTGAACTCTGTAAAAGAAGGAAGAGAAAGTCTTTCAGCGGAAAAGATGTAAATGTCGGCAAAGGAGTGCGATCCGGGAGGGGTGGGTGTACGAGAAGCACGAAGGCCGAAGAGCTGAGCGCGCAGTTCGTATTCACTGAGCAAGGCTGTGAGAGGGGTGATGAGAACGGTGGAGTATTTGCCCTTTTCCATGAAGACGGGGAGCAGAAGAGATAGTGTTTTTCCAGATCCAGTCGGCTGGAGTAGTAGCATGTTGGAAAGCCTGTTGTACACGGCCGCTGTGTTCACAAATTGTTGGTGGGACTTGAATAAAGCGGAGTCGTTGGAAAGTGCATGTCTTAGTGCTCGGAGCATTTCTGATGTAATATGTTCGTAGGTCACAAGCGGTTGTTGTAAGAGAGGGTTTAGGGGTTTTAGGGGTTTAGGGGTTTAGGGGTTTAGGGGTTTAGGGGTTTAGGGGTTTTAGGGGTTTTAGGTAGGAGATATTGAAGGTGTGCGGCGTCGCTAGGGGAGAGAGAGAAGGGCTTAGGGGAAGCCCTTAGAAAAAGAGGAGGATTTAGGGGAAGTTTTACCTTTACGGGGATTTATTTTTGCGTAAGGAAAACAATCCTCCTCTAGGGGCTGCTCCCACAGCAGGGTACTGCACCCCGCTCTGGGAGAAAAGGGATGTAGAGAGAAAGGGGCGAAGAACAGGGGCGATTCGCGTAGGGCAGAGCGCTTTCGTCTTTATTGACTCTTCAGTGCCGTGTGGTGGGATGAGAAGAATTATGAGTAGCAGGCGGGGCCTACTGAGCTCTTATATCCTATCTCAAATCCCACTGCACTGTCATGCTACTACCTTACTCTCTAAATGGGCATCTTATGCTCTAAATTAGAACTAATCCTTATTCCTGTCTCGCTCCTGGTTTTTCCAGAAGTCGTTCCAGTATCGAGTATATACCTGAACCTGCCGTTTCTTGCGGATCCGTGTATTTACTCGGCGAGCAGGTTGATGTCGCTTATGGCCAGTAGTGCGCTGCCTGGAGTTGATAGACTCCTTGCAGGGAATCGCACTTATGATATGGCTCTTCACCGTGTTTCCTCTTTTGAAGATGAGGACACGAGGCCATTTGACTCTTATTCCGTGATAGGGCAATTGGCCGTCAATCCATTGTTCCAAATGACGCCAGTACCGTTTCATATTGGGATGGAATAAGCATTTCACCATACCATCGAGGGGTGGCTTCTTCCTTGTAGAACGTTCGAGATATTTGGCTCTTTCTCGAAAGCTAACGTATTCCAATGCCGTTCGTAGGTAGTTACCGGTGTACCCACGCTGTGACAGCATTTTGAAAAGGAAGTTCACCTTGGCCTTCCACGTCCGTTCATCGCTGGTGTTTCGAAGGTAGCGAATCATCTCTCCCTTCACCACTCCAGTGAACGTATGAGTGGGATGATTGGACTTGCCATGGAGGTAAAGAAACTTCGAGATGGGCTTTGTGTACACCCTTAAGTCAACGATGTTATCGAAGAAAAATCTCTGTCCTTTGTAAATCTCCAGATCCAGGTACACTGCTTTCTTATCGCTGATATCCCACGTGAGACTAAGGCTTGAACAAGCGTTTAGCTTCACCATCAGCTTCTCGGCAGCTTTTCTGTTTCGGAGCACTACTAAACCGTCATCGATATAGCGACGGTTCAGTATGATATCCTTGACTGCGTCCCTGAAGATCTTCCGGAACTTAAAAAACAAGTAAAGGTTAGCAAATGCGGGCGCCACTGCTGTCCCGGTTGCCGTTCCTTCTTCCTGTTTGTGCAACCCATGTCCATCTGTCACGTAGTTATTGAACATGATGAATTGTAGAACTCGACACCAAAAGCCTTTGTTGGGCATGAATATACGAGGAAGTTCACGCACCAACAATCGGATGGCATCTCTGATGTCGATGGATGGGTAGCATCTCTCCACGTCGTAAGTAAGAAAGATACAGTCCGTGGGAAGATGTATGTGTTCCAGCTGCCGTACGGTCTCCCAGCTGTTAACTGTGATTGCCGGGATCTTTGCCACCACTCTATTGAGGATAGCACTTAACTGTCTCGATAGATTCGCAGTGATATACGAATGCGATGCAGTTATCGGTCTCGACTTAATCGTAGGCTTGTGGATCTTCGGTAGTACATAAAACGGGGCTGGTTTGTCGGCTTTCAATGCGTATTCCAAAACACCTTCTTTAAACTCGCGTTCAATCCGGCATTTCTCGAGGATTCCAAAGAGGTAACCACGGAGCACTTCATGGGGGAAGAAATCAACCGTGGAGAATACACCCTCATGGATCTCCTTCTTAACCATCTCGTCATAGACTTCTCGGCTCATCAATGTGAGTCCAAGATTCTTATCGGCTTGTTTGACGATCCAGCCTTTCGTCTTTATGTACTTGATTCCTCGCATCAATGTAAGATGCAAGGTGGAGGGTCGATCGATGCTCATATCGGATATATCTCTCTCAAACTTTCCTTTCACCCGGAGAGCTGTTGGGAGATCGACCTTCCTTCGACCCGTTACTAGTTCGGAAAAGAGTTGATCCACAGTCTCTTGCAGGCAGACTTTAAGTGGAGTGCGTAATACAAATCCTCCACCAACTGAGAGAACTTTTTTGACTTCAAACGGAAGTTCTTTGTCGGCTATTCCAATTGGTGGATTGTACTTCAACTCTTTAACCTTGAAGCAACGGGGTTTCCTTCGCCGTGAACGGTTTAGTTTTGCTTGGCGCCCCGTCCGGCGGCGCCTGGCTTCCTGTTTTTCGGCTTTGGCTTCACGGGTTTCTTGGACTTGCCTCCCTGCTGTAGATGGCTTTTCGGGCGGTTTTGTTGACCTTTACTGTTCTTCCCTTTAGCCTTCAGGGGGGCTTGAGAAACTTTAAGAGAGGAAACTTCCTTCCTAAGTGCTTCCATCTCCTTCCGCAGCCGATCGACTTCGTCTGAAGCCTCAGCTTCATCGGCCTCGGCAGCGGATTCTTTTAGGAGAGTAGCATTCCGTTTCTCATCGTCAATGACTTGTCCAATGGTGTTCTTGAGTTCCATTCGAAGCTTAGCTGATTGCAGCTCTTCCACAAACACCGATCGGTAACTTGCAAACGTTGCAAGAATCTGATCCTTGGAGATGTGACTCGTCTTTCGGTAGACGCGATTTAGTGCTTCTTTCACCTTAACCATGGCTTCGTTGAGAAGCTTCTTTCGCTCATCAGTCAGGAATTCAAGTTCATCCTTCCTGACTTTTATGAGGAAGTCCAGAGAGTCCTGTGCAAACTTCTCTGACATGGCTTTAAACTCAGCACCATGCTTCTCCTTCATTGAACTGGACATCTGCGGCATTCGGGGTACCGCAATAGACTTTGGAAAGGTTCCATCGTCTTTGTGCTTTTCCAGCTCATCAAGGAGATCGACCCTGCGAGCTATCTTTTCGTCCACAGTAAGAACGCGCTTGCGGTGTAAAGCGACTAGTTTATTCAGCTGTGGCTTCACCATCTTCAAAATCTCAAAATCAGGAAGTTCTTGCTCATTAACTTGAGCATCGTTTTCCTGAATCAGATTGTTTTCTTGAAGAACAGCAGCTTCCTCCTCATGAACCGATGTGTCGTGTTCAATGTTGGAGGCCATGCTACGTGTTTGCATAGTGAGAGAGATATCTGCTCGGCGACGGCTACTACCTCGCGTACTAGAGGTTTTAGGTAGGAGATATTGAAGGTGTGCGGCGTCGCTAGGGGAGAGAGAGAAGGGCTTAGGGGAAGCCCTTAGAAAAAGAGGAGGATTTAGGGGAAGTTTTACCTTTACGGGGATTTATTTTTGCGTAAGGAAAACAATCCTCCTCTAGGGGCTGCTCCCACAGCAGGGTACTGCACCCCGCTCTGGGAGAAAAGGGATGTAGAGAGAAAGGGGCGAAGAACAGGGGCGATTCGCGTAGGGCAGAGCGCTTTCGTCTTTATTGACTCTTCAGTGCCGTGTGGTGGGATGAGAAGAATTATGAGTAGCAGGCGGGGCCTACTGAGCTCTTATATCCTATCTCAAATCCCACTGCACTGTCATGCTACTACCTTACTCTCTAAATGGGCATCTTATGCTCTAAATTAGAACTAATCCTTATTCCTGTCTCGCTCCTGGTTTTTCCAGAAGTCGTTCCAGTATCGAGTATATACCTGAACCTGCCGTTTCTTGCGGATCCGTGTATTTACTCGGCGAGCAGGTTGATGTCGCTTATGGCCAGTAGTGCGCTGCCTGGAGTTGATAGACTCCTTGCAGGGAATCGCACTTATGATATGGCTCTTCACCGTGTTTCCTCTTTTGAAGATGAGGACACGAGGCCATTTGACTCTTATTCCGTGATAGGGCAATTGGCCGTCAATCCATTGTTCCAAATGACGCCAGTACCGTTTCATATTGGGATGGAATAAGCATTTCACCATACCATCGAGGGGTGGCTTCTTCCTTGTAGAACGTTCGAGATATTTGGCTCTTTCTCGAAAGCTAACGTATTCCAATGCCGTTCGTAGGTAGTTACCGGTGTACCCACGCTGTGACAGCATTTTGAAAAGGAAGTTCACCTTGGCCTTCCACGTCCGTTCATCGCTGGTGTTTCGAAGGTAGCGAATCATCTCTCCCTTCACCACTCCAGTGAACGTATGAGTGGGATGATTGGACTTGCCATGGAGGTAAAGAAACTTCGAGATGGGCTTTGTGTACACCCTTAAGTCAACGATGTTATCGAAGAAAAATCTCTGTCCTTTGTAAATCTCCAGATCCAGGTACACTGCTTTCTTATCGCTGATATCCCACGTGAGACTAAGGCTTGAACAAGCGTTTAGCTTCACCATCAGCTTCTCGGCAGCTTTTCTGTTTCGGAGCACTACTAAACCGTCATCGATATAGCGACGGTTCAGTATGATATCCTTGACTGCGTCCCTGAAGATCTTCCGGAACTTAAAAAACAAGTAAAGGTTAGCAAATGCGGGCGCCACTGCTGTCCCGGTTGCCGTTCCTTCTTCCTGTTTGTGCAACCCATGTCCATCTGTCACGTAGTTATTGAACATGATGAATTGTAGAACTCGACACCAAAAGCCTTTGTTGGGCATGAATATACGAGGAAGTTCACGCACCAACAATCGGATGGCATCTCTGATGTCGATGGATGGGTAGCATCTCTCCACGTCGTAAGTAAGAAAGATACAGTCCGTGGGAAGATGTATGTGTTCCAGCTGCCGTACGGTCTCCCAGCTGTTAACTGTGATTGCCGGGATCTTTGCCACCACTCTATTGAGGATAGCACTTAACTGTCTCGATAGATTCGCAGTGATATACGAATGCGATGCAGTTATCGGTCTCGACTTAATCGTAGGCTTGTGGATCTTCGGTAGTACATAAAACGGGGCTGGTTTGTCGGCTTTCAATGCGTATTCCAAAACACCTTCTTTAAACTCGCGTTCAATCCGGCATTTCTCGAGGATTCCAAAGAGGTTACCACGGAGCACTTCATGGGGGAAGAAATCAACCGTGGAGAATACACCCTCATGGATCTCCTTCTTAACCATCTCGTCATAGACTTCTCGGCTCATCAATGTGAGTCCAAGATTCTTATCGGCTTGTTTGACGATCCAGCCTTTCGTCTTTATGTACTTGATTCCTCGCATCAATGTAAGATGCAAGGTGGAGGGTCGATCGATGCTCATATCGGATATATCTCTCTCAAACTTTCCTTTCACCCGGAGAGCTGTTGGGAGATCGACCTTCCTTCGACCCGTTACTAGTTCGGAAAAGAGTTGATCCACAGTCTCTTGCAGGCAGACTTTAAGTGGAGTGCGTAATACAAATCCTCCACCAACTGAGAGAACTTTTTTGACTTCAAACGGAAGTTCTTTGTCGGCTATTCCAATTGGTGGATTGTACTTCAACTCTTTAACCTTGAAGCAACGGGGTTTCCTTCGCCGTGAACGGTTTAGTTTTGCTTGGCGCCCCGTCCGGCGGCGCCTGGCTTCCCGTTTTTCGGCTTTGGCTTCACGGGTTTCTTGGACTTGCCTCCCTGCTGTAGATGGCTTTTCGGGCGGTTTTGTTGACCTTTACTGTTCTTCCCTTTAGCCTTCAGGGGGGCTTGAGAAACTTTAAGAGAGGAAACTTCCTTCCTAAGTGCTTCCATCTCCTTCCGCAGCCGATCGACTTCGTCTGAAGCCTCAGCTTCATCGGCCTCGGCAGCGGATTCTTTTAGGAGAGTAGCATTCCGTTTCTCATCGTCAATGACTTGTCCAATGGTGTTCTTAAGTTCCATTCGAAGCTTAGCTGATTGCAGCTCTTCCACAAACACCGATCGGTAACTTGCAAACGTTGCAAGAATCTGATCCTTGGAGATGTGACTCGTCTTTCGGTAGACGCGATTTAGTGCTTCTTTCACCTTAACCATGGCTTCGTTGAGAAGCTTCTTTCGCTCATCAGTCAGGAATTCAAGTTCATCCTTCCTGACTTTTATGAGGAAGTCCAGAGAGTCCTGTGCAAACTTCTCTGACATGGCTTTAAACTCAGCACCATGCTTCTCCTTCATTGAACTGGACATCTGCGGCATTCGGGGTACCGCAATAGACTTTGGAAAGGTTCCATCGTCTTTGTGCTTTTCCAGCTCATCAAGGAGATCGACCCTGCGAGCTATCTTTTCGTCCACAGTAAGAACGCGCTTGCGGTGTAAAGCGACTAGTTTATTCAGCTGTGGCTTCACCATCTTCAAAATCTCAAAATCAGGAAGTTCTTGCTCATTAACTTGAGCATCGTTTTCCTGAATCGGATTGTTTTCTTGAAGAACAGCAGCTTCCTCCTCATGAACCGATGTGTCGTGTTCAATGTTGGAGGCCATGCTACGTGTTTGCATAGTGAGAGAGATATCTGCTCGGCGACGGCTACTACCTCGCGTACTAGAGGTTTTAGGTAGGAGATATTGAAGGTGTGCGGCGTCGCTAGGGGAGAGAGAGAAGGGCTTAGGGGAAGCCCTTAGAAAAAGAGGAGGATTTAGGGGAAGTTTTACCTTTACGGGGATTTATTTTTGCGTAAGGAAAACAATCCTCCTCTAGGGGCTGCTCCCACAGCAGGGTACTGCACCCCGCTCTGGGAGAAAAGGGATGTAGAGAGAAAGGGGCGAAGAACAGGGGCGATTCGCGTAGGGCAGAGCGCTTTCGTCTTTATTGACTCTTCAGTGCCGTGTGGTGGGATGAGAAGAATTATGAGTAGCAGGCGGGGCCTACTGAGCTCTTATATCCTATCTCAAATCCCACTGCACTGTCATGCTACTACCTTACTCTCTAAATGGGCATCTTATGCTCTAAATTAGAACTAATCCTTATTCCTGTCTCGCTCCTGGTTTTTCCAGAAGTCGTTCCAGTATCGAGTATATACCTGAACCTGCCGTTTCTTGCGGATCCGTGTATTTACTCGGCGAGCAGGTTGATGTCGCTTATGGCCAGTAGTGCGCTGCCTGGAGTTGATAGACTCCTTGCAGGGAATCGCACTTATGATATGGCTCTTCACCGTGTTTCCTCTTTTGAAGATGAGGACACGAGGCCATTTGACTCTTATTCCGTGATAGGGCAATTGGCCGTCAATCCATTGTTCCAAATGACGCCAGTACCGTTTCATATTGGGATGGAATAAGCATTTCACCATACCATCGAGGGGTGGCTTCTTCCTTGTAGAACGTTCGAGATATTTGGCTCTTTCTCGAAAGCTAACGTATTCCAATGCCGTTCGTAGGTAGTTACCGGTGTACCCACGCTGTGACAGCATTTTGAAAAGGAAGTTCACCTTGGCCTTCCACGTCCGTTCATCGCTGGTGTTTCGAAGGTAGCGAATCATCTCTCCCTTCACCACTCCAGTGAACGTATGAGTGGGATGATTGGACTTGCCATGGAGGTAAAGAAACTTCGAGATGGGCTTTGTGTACACCCTTAAGTCAACGATGTTATCGAAGAAAAATCTCTGTCCTTTGTAAATCTCCAGATCCAGGTACACTGCTTTCTTATCGCTGATATCCCACGTGAGACTAAGGCTTGAACAAGCGTTTAGCTTCACCATCAGCTTCTCGGCAGCTTTTCTGTTTCGGAGCACTACTAAACCGTCATCGATATAGCGACGGTTCAGTATGATATCCTTGACTGCGTCCCTGAAGATCTTCCGGAACTTAAAAAACAAGTAAAGGTTAGCAAATGCGGGCGCCACTGCTGTCCCGGTTGCCGTTCCTTCTTCCTGTTTGTGCAACCCATGTCCATCTGTGACGTAGTTATTGAACATGATGAATTGTAGAACTCGACACCAAAAGCCTTTGTTGGGCATGAATATACGAGGAAGTTCACGCACCAACAATCGGATGGCATCTCTGATGTCGATGGATGGGTAGCATCTCTCCACGTCGTAAGTAAGAAAGATACAGTCCGTGGGAAGATGTATGTGTTCCAGCTGCCGTACGGTCTCCCAGCTGTTAACTGTGATTGCCGGGATCTTTGCCACCACTCTATTGAGGATAGCACTTAACTGTCTCGATAGATTCGCAGTGATATACGAATGCGATGCAGTTATCGGTCTCGACTTAATCGTAGGCTTGTGGATCTTCGGTAGTACATAAAACGGGGCTGGTTTGTCGGCTTTCAATGCGTATTCCAAAACACCTTCTTTAAACTCGCGTTCAATCCGGCATTTCTCGAGGATTCCAAAGAGGTTACCACGGAGCACTTCATGGGGGAAGAAATCAACCGTGGAGAATACACCCTCATGGATCTCCTTCTTAACCATCTCGTCATAGACTTCTCGGCTCATCAATGTGAGTCCAAGATTCTTATCGGCTTGTTTGACGATCCAGCCTTTCGTCTTTATGTACTTGATTCCTCGCATCAATGTAAGATGCAAGGTGGAGGGTCGATCGATGCTCATATCGGATATATCTCTCTCAAACTTTCCTTTCACCCGGAGAGCTGTTGGGAGATCGACCTTCCTTCGACCCGTTACTAGTTCGGAAAAGAGTTGATCCACAGTCTCTTGCAGGCAGACTTTAAGTGGAGTGCGTAATACAAATCCTCCACCAACTGAGAGAACTTTTTTGACTTCAAACGGAAGTTCTTTGTCGGCTATTCCAATTGGTGGATTGTACTTCAACTCTTTAACCTTGAAGCAACGGGGTTTCCTTCGCCGTGAACGGTTTAGTTTTGCTTGGCGCCCCGTCCGGCGGCGCCTGGCTTCCCGTTTTTCGGCTTTGGCTTCACGGGTTTCTTGGACTTGCCTCCCTGCTGTAGATGGCTTTTCGGGCGGTTTTGTTGACCTTTACTGTTCTTCCCTGAATATATTGGTGTTTTGGCATGCTGAAAAATCAATGAATTTTTTGATGTCTGTGTCTGAGTTGAAAACAGGGCCGGCCAGACAAAAAATTGTAAAAATTATGCTGTGGCGCAGGTCAAGCAGCCAGACATGTATTTTGATTAAATCTACCGAATAGCAGGCCTCAGTACACCGCAAATGCAAGTCTGATCGAGACTAGAAAAGCGCGATAGAAGGTGCCAAAAATGGAGGTTGTCCGAGACAAAACGGGTGTCTGAGACAAAACGGGTGTCTGAGACACCACGGGTGTGTATGAACTTGTGACAGTTGCCATACCAAACTCATCTCTGGGCACTGGACTACACGTTGCACGGGCATGTAACGCGGCTAAACACGTAGGAAGACGTGTGAGGGAGGATCTTAGAGAAATCCAAAGTGTACAGTTGAACATGGTGGCCGCTAGATGATCTGATCTAATTTTCGAAAAGCTTCGGATTTGGGTGTGTTTGGGAGGGGTTTTACAATCTGAGAAAAGGTCTTTGCCGTGTGTGCGGTAGACGGCAGATGACTAGCTCGTGATTCACCGAACTGTGGACACGCACAAGTAGGGCTGAGGAGAGTGTGTTGGATGTGAATGATGTGTAAGAGTGCTGAAGAGGGACCGAGTTGGACACAAAAACCGTGTGATGATTGGCGTTTTAGCATGCCGAAAAATGTTTGAATGACTTGCAGTCCCTTGAGAAAAGAGGTGGGTTTAGGGGAAGATGCACCATTACGGGGTTTTATATTTGCAGTAAGGAAAACAATCTTCAATATAATGGTGTTTTAGTAAGCTGAAAAGGCATTGAATTCTAAACCCCTGAATATATTGGTGTTTTGGCATGCTGAAAAATCAATGAATTTTTTGATGTCTGTGTCTGAGTTGAAAACAGGGCCGGCCAGACAAAAAATTGTAAAAATTATGCTGTGGCGCAGGTCAAGCAGCCAGACATGTATTTTGATTAAATCTACCGAATAGCAGGCCTCAGTACACCGCAAATGCAAGTCTGATCGAGACTAGAAAAGCGCGATAGAAGGTGCCAAAAATGGAGGTTGTCCGAGACAAAACGGGTGTCTGAGACAAAACGGGTGTCTGAGACACCACGGGTGTGTATGAACTTGTGACAGTTGCCATACCAAACTCATCTCTGGGCACTGGACTACACGTTGCACGGGCATGTAACGCGGCTAAACACGTAGGAAGACGTGTGAGGGAGGATCTTAGAGAAATCCAAAGTGTACAGTTGAACATGGTGGCCGCTAGATGATCTGATCTAATTTTCGAAAAGCTTCGGATTTGGGTGTGTTTGGGAGGGGTTTTACAATCTGAGAAAAGGTCTTTGCCGTGTGTGCGGTAGACGGCAGATGACTAGCTCGTGATTCACCGAACTGTGGACACGCACAAGTAGGGCTGAGGAGAGTGTGTTGGATGTGAATGATGTGTAAGAGTGCTGAAGAGGGACCGAGTTGGACACAAAAACCGTGTGATGATTGGCGTTTTAGCATGCCGAAAAATGTTTGAATGACTTGCAGTCCCTTGAGAAAAGAGGTGGGTTTAGGGGAAGATGCACCATTACGGGGTTTTATATTTGCAGTAAGGAAAACAATCTTCAATATAATGGTGTTTTAGTAAGCTGAAAAGGCATTGAATTCTAAACCCCTGAATATATTGGTGTTTTGGCATGCTGAAAAATCAATGAATTTTTTGATGTCTGTGTCTGAGTTGAAAACAGGGCCGGCCAGACAAAAAATTGTAAAAATTATGCTGTGGCGCAGGTCAAGCAGCCAGACATGTATTTTGATTAAATCTACCGAATAGCAGGCCTCAGTACACCGCAAATGCAAGTCTGATCGAGACTAGAAAAGCGCGATAGAAGGTGCCAAAAATGGAGGTTGTCCGAGACAAAACGGGTGTCTGAGACAAAACGGGTGTCTGAGACACCACGGGTGTGTATGAACTTGTGACAGTTGCCATACCAAACTCATCTCTGGGCACTGGACTACACGTTGCACGGGCATGTAACGCGGCTAAACACGTAGGAAGACGTGTGAGGGAGGATCTTAGAGAAATCCAAAGTGTACAGTTGAACATGGTGGCCGCTAGATGATCTGATCTAATTTTCGAAAAGCTTCGGATTTGGGTGTGTTTGGGAGGGGTTTTACAATCTGAGAAAAGGTCTTTGCCGTGTGTGCGGTAGACGGCAGATGACTAGCTCGTGATTCACCGAACTGTGGACACGCACAAGTAGGGCTGAGGAGAGTGTGTTGGATGTGAATGATGTGTAAGAGTGCTGAAGAGGGACCGAGTTGGACACAAAAACCGTGTGATGATTGGCGTTTTAGCATGCCGAAAAATGTTTGAATGACTTGCAGTCCCTTGAGAAAAGAGGTGGGTTTAGGGGAAGATGCACCATTACGGGGTTTTATATTTGCAGTAAGGAAAACAATCTTCAATATAATGGTGTTTTAGTAAGCTGAAAAGGCATTGAATTCTAAACCCCTGAATATATTGGTGTTTTGGCATGCTGAAAAATCAATGAATTTTTTGATGTCTGTGTCTGAGTTGAAAACAGGGCCGGCCAGACAAAAAATTGTAAAAATTATGCTGTGGCGCAGGTCAAGCAGCCAGACATGTATTTTGATTAAATCTACCGAATAGCAGGCCTCAGTACACCGCAAATGCAAGTCTGATCGAGACTAGAAAAGCGCGATAGAAGGTGCCAAAAATGGAGGTTGTCCGAGACAAAACGGGTGTCTGAGACAAAACGGGTGTCTGAGACACCACGGGTGTGTATGAACTTGTGACAGTTGCCATACCAAACTCATCTCTGGGCACTGGACTACACGTTGCACGGGCATGTAACGCGGCTAAACACGTAGGAAGACGTGTGAGGGAGGATCTTAGAGAAATCCAAAGTGTACAGTTGAACATGGTGGCCGCTAGATGATCTGATCTAATTTTCGAAAAGCTTCGGATTTGGGTGTGTTTGGGAGGGGTTTTACAATCTGAGAAAAGGTCTTTGCCGTGTGTGCGGTAGACGGCAGATGACTAGCTCGTGATTCACCGAACTGTGGACACGCACAAGTAGGGCTGAGGAGAGTGTGTTGGATGTGAATGATGTGTAAGAGTGCTGAAGAGGGACCGAGTTGGACACAAAAACCGTGTGATGATTGGCGTTTTAGCATGCCGAAAAATGTTTGAATGACTTGCAGTCCCTTGAGAAAAGAGGTGGGTTTAGGGGAAGATGCACCATTACGGGGTTTTATATTTGCAGTAAGGAAAACAATCTTCAATATAATGGTGTTTTAGTAAGCTGAAAAGGCATTGAATTCTAAACCCCTGAATATATTGGTGTTTTGGCATGCTGAAAAATCAATGAATTTTTTGATGTCTGTGTCTGAGTTGAAAACAGGGCCGGCCAGACAAAAAATTGTAAAAATTATGCTGTGGCGCAGGTCAAGCAGCCAGACATGTATTTTGATTAAATCTACCGAATAGCAGGCCTCAGTACACCGCAAATGCAAGTCTGATCGAGACTAGAAAAGCGCGATAGAAGGTGCCAAAAATGGAGGTTGTCCGAGACAAAACGGGTGTCTGAGACAAAACGGGTGTCTGAGACACCACGGGTGTGTATGAACTTGTGACAGTTGCCATACCAAACTCATCTCTGGGCACTGGACTACACGTTGCACGGGCATGTAACGCGGCTAAACACGTAGGAAGACGTGTGAGGGAGGATCTTAGAGAAATCCAAAGTGTACAGTTGAACATGGTGGCCGCTAGATGATCTGATCTAATTTTCGAAAAGCTTCGGATTTGGGTGTGTTTGGGAGGGGTTTTACAATCTGAGAAAAGGTCTTTGCCGTGTGTGCGGTAGACGGCAGATGACTAGCTCGTGATTCACCGAACTGTGGACACGCACAAGTAGGGCTGAGGAGAGTGTGTTGGATGTGAATGATGTGTAAGAGTGCTGAAGAGGGACCGAGTTGGACACAAAAACCGTGTGATGATTGGCGTTTTAGCATGCCGAAAAATGTTTGAATGACTTGCAGTCCCTTGAGAAAAGAGGTGGGTTTAGGGGAAGATGC
Source organism: Agarophyton chilense (assembly GCA_030374765.1). Taxonomy (NCBI): domain Eukaryota; phylum Rhodophyta; class Florideophyceae; order Gracilariales; family Gracilariaceae; genus Agarophyton; species Agarophyton chilense. The sequence continues at coordinate 30,150 of JARGXX010000095.1, read as the reverse complement.
ACCATTACGGGGTTTTATATTTGCAGTAAGGAAAACAATCTTCAATATAATGGTGTTTTAGTAAGCTGAAAAGGCATTGAATTCTAAACCCCTGAATATATTGGTGTTTTGGCATGCTGAAAAATCAATGAATTTTTTGATGTCTGTGTCTGAGTTGAAAACAGGGCCGGCCAGACAAAAAATTGTAAAAATTATGCTGTGGCGCAGGTCAAGCAGCCAGACATGTATTTTGATTAAATCTACCGAATAGCAGGCCTCAGTACACCGCAAATGCAAGTCTGATCGAGACTAGAAAAGCGCGATAGAAGGTGCCAAAAATGGAGGTTGTCCGAGACAAAACGGGTGTCTGAGACAAAACGGGTGTCTGAGACACCACGGGTGTGTATGAACTTGTGACAGTTGCCATACCAAACTCATCTCTGGGCACTGGACTACACGTTGCACGGGCATGTAACGCGGCTAAACACGTAGGAAGACGTGTGAGGGAGGATCTTAGAGAAATCCAAAGTGTACAGTTGAACATGGTGGCCGCTAGATGATCTGATCTAATTTTCGAAAAGCTTCGGATTTGGGTGTGTTTGGGAGGGGTTTTACAATCTGAGAAAAGGTCTTTGCCGTGTGTGCGGTAGACGGCAGATGACTAGCTCGTGATTCACCGAACTGTGGACACGCACAAGTAGGGCTGAGGAGAGTGTGTTGGATGTGAATGATGTGTAAGAGTGCTGAAGAGGGACCGAGTTGGACACAAAAACCGTGTGATGATTGGCGTTTTAGCATGCCGAAAAATGTTTGAATGACTTGCAGTCCCTTGAGAAAAGAGGTGGGTTTAGGGGAAGATGCACCATTACGGGGTTTTATATTTGCAGTAAGGAAAACAATCTTCAATATAATGGTGTTTTAGTAAGCTGAAAAGGCATTGAATTCTAAACCCCTGAATATATTGGTGTTTTGGCATGCTGAAAAATCAATGAATTTTTTGATGTCTGTGTCTGAGTTGAAAACAGGGCCGGCCAGACAAAAAATTGTAAAAATTATGCTGTGGCGCAGGTCAAGCAGCCAGACATGTATTTTGATTAAATCTACCGAATAGCAGGCCTCAGTACACCGCAAATGCAAGTCTGATCGAGACTAGAAAAGCGCGATAGAAGGTGCCAAAAATGGAGGTTGTCCGAGACAAAACGGGTGTCTGAGACAAAACGGGTGTCTGAGACACCACGGGTGTGTATGAACTTGTGACAGTTGCCATACCAAACTCATCTCTGGGCACTGGACTACACGTTGCACGGGCATGTAACGCGGCTAAACACGTAGGAAGACGTGTGAGGGAGGATCTTAGAGAAATCCAAAGTGTACAGTTGAACATGGTGGCCGCTAGATGATCTGATCTAATTTTCGAAAAGCTTCGGATTTGGGTGTGTTTGGGAGGGGTTTTACAATCTGAGAAAAGGTCTTTGCCGTGTGTGCGGTAGACGGCAGATGACTAGCTCGTGATTCACCGAACTGTGGACACGCACAAGTAGGGCTGAGGAGAGTGTGTTGGATGTGAATGATGTGTAAGAGTGCTGAAGAGGGACCGAGTTGGACACAAAAACCGTGTGATGATTGGCGTTTTAGCATGCCGAAAAATGTTTGAATGACTTGCAGTCCCTTGAGAAAAGAGGTGGGTTTAGGGGAAGATGCACCATTACGGGGTTTTATATTTGCAGTAAGGAAAACAATCTTCAATATAATGGTGTTTTAGTAAGCTGAAAAGGCATTGAATTCTAAACCCCTGAATATATTGGTGTTTTGGCATGCTGAAAAATCAATGAATTTTTTGATGTCTGTGTCTGAGTTGAAAACAGGGCCGGCCAGACAAAAAATTGTAAAAATTATGCTGTGGCGCAGGTCAAGCAGCCAGACATGTATTTTGATTAAATCTACCGAATAGCAGGCCTCAGTACACCGCAAATGCAAGTCTGATCGAGACTAGAAAAGCGCGATAGAAGGTGCCAAAAATGGAGGTTGTCCGAGACAAAACGGGTGTCTGAGACAAAACGGGTGTCTGAGACACCACGGGTGTGTATGAACTTGTGACAGTTGCCATACCAAACTCATCTCTGGGCACTGGACTACACGTTGCACGGGCATGTAACGCGGCTAAACACGTAGGAAGACGTGTGAGGGAGGATCTTAGAGAAATCCAAAGTGTACAGTTGAACATGGTGGCCGCTAGATGATCTGATCTAATTTTCGAAAAGCTTCGGATTTGGGTGTGTTTGGGAGGGGTTTTACAATCTGAGAAAAGGTCTTTGCCGTGTGTGCGGTAGACGGCAGATGACTAGCTCGTGATTCACCGAACTGTGGACACGCACAAGTAGGGCTGAGGAGAGTGTGTTGGATGTGAATGATGTGTAAGAGTGCTGAAGAGGGACCGAGTTGGACACAAAAACCGTGTGATGATTGGCGTTTTAGCATGCCGAAAAATGTTTGAATGACTTGCAGTCCCTTGAGAAAAGAGGTGGGTTTAGGGGAAGATGCACCATTACGGGGTTTTATATTTGCAGTAAGGAAAACAATCTTCAATATAATGGTGTTTTAGTAAGCTGAAAAGGCATTGAATTCTAAACCCCTGAATATATTGGTGTTTTGGCATGCTGAAAAATCAATGAATTTTTTGATGTCTGTGTCTGAGTTGAAAACAGGGCCGGCCAGACAAAAAATTGTAAAAATTATGCTGTGGCGCAGGTCAAGCAGCCAGACATGTATTTTGATTAAATCTACCGAATAGCAGGCCTCAGTACACCGCAAATGCAAGTCTGATCGAGACTAGAAAAGCGCGATAGAAGGTGCCAAAAATGGAGGTTGTCCGAGACAAAACGGGTGTCTGAGACAAAACGGGTGTCTGAGACACCACGGGTGTGTATGAACTTGTGACAGTTGCCATACCAAACTCATCTCTGGGCACTGGACTACACGTTGCACGGGCATGTAACGCGGCTAAACACGTAGGAAGACGTGTGAGGGAGGATCTTAGAGAAATCCAAAGTGTACAGTTGAACATGGTGGCCGCTAGATGATCTGATCTAATTTTCGAAAAGCTTCGGATTTGGGTGTGTTTGGGAGGGGTTTTACAATCTGAGAAAAGGTCTTTGCCGTGTGTGCGGTAGACGGCAGATGACTAGCTCGTGATTCACCGAACTGTGGACACGCACAAGTAGGGCTGAGGAGAGTGTGTTGGATGTGAATGATGTGTAAGAGTGCTGAAGAGGGACCGAGTTGGACACAAAAACCGTGTGATGATTGGCGTTTTAGCATGCCGAAAAATGTTTGAATGACTTGCAGTCCCTTGAGAAAAGAGGTGGGTTTAGGGGAAGATGCACCATTACGGGGTTTTATATTTGCAGTAAGGAAAACAATCTTCAATATAATGGTGTTTTAGTAAGCTGAAAAGGCATTGAATTCTAAACCCCTGAATATATTGGTGTTTTGGCATGCTGAAAAATCAATGAATTTTTTGATGTCTGTGTCTGAGTTGAAAACAGGGCCGGCCAGACAAAAAATTGTAAAAATTATGCTGTGGCGCAGGTCAAGCAGCCAGACATGTATTTTGATTAAATCTACCGAATAGCAGGCCTCAGTACACCGCAAATGCAAGTCTGATCGAGACTAGAAAAGCGCGATAGAAGGTGCCAAAAATGGAGGTTGTCCGAGACAAAACGGGTGTCTGAGACAAAACGGGTGTCTGAGACACCACGGGTGTGTATGAACTTGTGACAGTTGCCATACCAAACTCATCTCTGGGCACTGGACTACACGTTGCACGGGCATGTAACGCGGCTAAACACGTAGGAAGACGTGTGAGGGAGGATCTTAGAGAAATCCAAAGTGTACAGTTGAACATGGTGGCCGCTAGATGATCTGATCTAATTTTCGAAAAGCTTCGGATTTGGGTGTGTTTGGGAGGGGTTTTACAATCTGAGAAAAGGTCTTTGCCGTGTGTGCGGTAGACGGCAGATGACTAGCTCGTGATTCACCGAACTGTGGACACGCACAAGTAGGGCTGAGGAGAGTGTGTTGGATGTGAATGATGTGTAAGAGTGCTGAAGAGGGACCGAGTTGGACACAAAAACCGTGTGATGATTGGCGTTTTAGCATGCCGAAAAATGTTTGAATGACTTGCAGTCCCTTGAGAAAAGAGGTGGGTTTAGGGGAAGATGCACCATTACGGGGTTTTATATTTGCAGTAAGGAAAACAATCTTCAATATAATGGTGTTTTAGTAAGCTGAAAAGGCATTGAATTCTAAACCCCTGAATATATTGGTGTTTTGGCATGCTGAAAAATCAATGAATTTTTTGATGTCTGTGTCTGAGTTGAAAACAGGGCCGGCCAGACAAAAAATTGTAAAAATTATGCTGTGGCGCAGGTCAAGCAGCCAGACATGTATTTTGATTAAATCTACCGAATAGCAGGCCTCAGTACACCGCAAATGCAAGTCTGATCGAGACTAGAAAAGCGCGATAGAAGGTGCCAAAAATGGAGGTTGTCCGAGACAAAACGGGTGTCTGAGACAAAACGGGTGTCTGAGACACCACGGGTGTGTATGAACTTGTGACAGTTGCCATACCAAACTCATCTCTGGGCACTGGACTACACGTTGCACGGGCATGTAACGCGGCTAAACACGTAGGAAGACGTGTGAGGGAGGATCTTAGAGAAATCCAAAGTGTACAGTTGAACATGGTGGCCGCTAGATGATCTGATCTAATTTTCGAAAAGCTTCGGATTTGGGTGTGTTTGGGAGGGGTTTTACAATCTGAGAAAAGGTCTTTGCCGTGTGTGCGGTAGACGGCAGATGACTAGCTCGTGATTCACCGAACTGTGGACACGCACAAGTAGGGCTGAGGAGAGTGTGTTGGATGTGAATGATGTGTAAGAGTGCTGAAGAGGGACCGAGTTGGACACAAAAACCGTGTGATGATTGGCGTTTTAGCATGCCGAAAAATGTTTGAATGACTTGCAGTCCCTTGAGAAAAGAGGTGGGTTTAGGGGAAGATGCACCATTACGGGGTTTTATATTTGCAGTAAGGAAAACAATCTTCAATATAATGGTGTTTTAGTAAGCTGAAAAGGCATTGAATTCTAAACCCCTGAATATATTGGTGTTTTGGCATGCTGAAAAATCAATGAATTTTTTGATGTCTGTGTCTGAGTTGAAAACAGGGCCGGCCAGACAAAAAATTGTAAAAATTATGCTGTGGCGCAGGTCAAGCAGCCAGACATGTATTTTGATTAAATCTACCGAATAGCAGGCCTCAGTACACCGCAAATGCAAGTCTGATCGAGACTAGAAAAGCGCGATAGAAGGTGCCAAAAATGGAGGTTGTCCGAGACAAAACGGGTGTCTGAGACAAAACGGGTGTCTGAGACACCACGGGTGTGTATGAACTTGTGACAGTTGCCATACCAAACTCATCTCTGGGCACTGGACTACACGTTGCACGGGCATGTAACGCGGCTAAACACGTAGGAAGACGTGTGAGGGAGGATCTTAGAGAAATCCAAAGTGTACAGTTGAACATGGTGGCCGCTAGATGATCTGATCTAATTTTCGAAAAGCTTCGGATTTGGGTGTGTTTGGGAGGGGTTTTACAATCTGAGAAAAGGTCTTTGCCGTGTGTGCGGTAGACGGCAGATGACTAGCTCGTGATTCACCGAACTGTGGACACGCACAAGTAGGGCTGAGGAGAGTGTGTTGGATGTGAATGATGTGTAAGAGTGCTGAAGAGGGACCGAGTTGGACACAAAAACCGTGTGATGATTGGCGTTTTAGCATGCCGAAAAATGTTTGAATGACTTGCAGTCCCTTGAGAAAAGAGGTGGGTTTAGGGGAAGATGCACCATTACGGGGTTTTATATTTGCAGTAAGGAAAACAATCTTCAATATAATGGTGTTTTAGTAAGCTGAAAAGGCATTGAATTCTAAACCCCTGAATATATTGGTGTTTTGGCATGCTGAAAAATCAATGAATTTTTTGATGTCTGTGTCTGAGTTGAAAACAGGGCCGGCCAGACAAAAAATTGTAAAAATTATGCTGTGGCGCAGGTCAAGCAGCCAGACATGTATTTTGATTAAATCTACCGAATAGCAGGCCTCAGTACACCGCAAATGCAAGTCTGATCGAGACTAGAAAAGCGCGATAGAAGGTGCCAAAAATGGAGGTTGTCCGAGACAAAACGGGTGTCTGAGACAAAACGGGTGTCTGAGACACCACGGGTGTGTATGAACTTGTGACAGTTGCCATACCAAACTCATCTCTGGGCACTGGACTACACGTTGCACGGGCATGTAACGCGGCTAAACACGTAGGAAGACGTGTGAGGGAGGATCTTAGAGAAATCCAAAGTGTACAGTTGAACATGGTGGCCGCTAGATGATCTGATCTAATTTTCGAAAAGCTTCGGATTTGGGTGTGTTTGGGAGGGGTTTTACAATCTGAGAAAAGGTCTTTGCCGTGTGTGCGGTAGACGGCAGATGACTAGCTCGTGATTCACCGAACTGTGGACACGCACAAGTAGGGCTGAGGAGAGTGTGTTGGATGTGAATGATGTGTAAGAGTGCTGAAGAGGGACCGAGTTGGACACAAAAACCGTGTGATGATTGGCGTTTTAGCATGCCGAAAAATGTTTGAATGACTTGCAGTCCCTTGAGAAAAGAGGTGGGTTTAGGGGAAGATGCACCATTACGGGGTTTTATATTTGCAGTAAGGAAAACAATCTTCAATATAATGGTGTTTTAGTAAGCTGAAAAGGCATTGAATTCTAAACCCCTGAATATATTGGTGTTTTGGCATGCTGAAAAATCAATGAATTTTTTGATGTCTGTGTCTGAGTTGAAAACAGGGCCGGCCAGACAAAAAATTGTAAAAATTATGCTGTGGCGCAGGTCAAGCAGCCAGACATGTATTTTGATTAAATCTACCGAATAGCAGGCCTATATATATTACAGGTTGTAAGTGTGGGCTGGCGCTTGGTAAAACGCGGTTGTCAGTAGCGCTTGGTAATTACATACACCAAGCGCCACGCGCTGCATTCGACGTATGTGCGATTTTGACCCCCTGGATGGAAAACGTTGTGCTGGAGAGCGCGTATGACACATTGGCACGCTCAAAAAATCGTGGCTAATTGCGCTCAGGCGCTTCGTTCGGGTAACGTAGCGCGCGAATTGCCAGATGTTGGCGCGCAGCACCCATTTTCGCAATATTTGCTTTTGAAAAAATCATAAATTTTAGGTGCGCTGGGCTTTCTGCCAAATCCTGCGTTTGCACATGTTTTATTGTAACATTTTTGCTGCACAACGTGGAGGCGTGCGTCGAGTGTGGCACTCAAAGGCGCTTGGTTTCAGCCACATCTCCGCTGCACAGTCGAGCTGTGTTGTAAGCTGGATAATGTGCGAAATTTTTATCAAAAGAAAGGGTTGTGTTATGCGTTTGCGCTTGGTTCTGTGGCTATTTCGTGGAGGCAGATGGCACATTGTCAGGCGTTTTGTATGTGCGTTTTTGGGGTCGTGTACGCGGCTGAAAAAGGTGCGTTTGCGCTTGGTTCTAGGATGGTTTTCATATCCGGCAACACTGGGGGTCGATATTCGATGGTATTGCCAAGTTCAATGTAGGTTGAGTGTGGTGAGTAGTAGGTCACGCGAGTGCTGGCGCCACACTCTCAGCTAAAGAAGACGCGTGCAGTGCGTTTAGTGAGGTAGGGATGACGTATGCTTAACGATGACAGGTAGATTCTTATGACGTTAAGGTTTGTCCAACAGTGGCATCGCCACTAAGTAGCTATCGGTCAGGGCCTACGGGAGTTTACGTTTTCGTAGAGGAAACCATTGTGTACGGGCTTTTACAGGTTTCAGGGGTTTAGGGGTTTAGGGGTTGAGGGGTTTAGGGGTTTTAGGAGAAGCTTTACCTTTATGGGATTTTGAAGTTACGGAGAGGAAAACATTGTGTAGGGGTTTTAGGGGTTTTAGAGGTTCAGGGGTTCAGGGGTTCAGGGGGTTTAGGGGAAACTTTACCTTTATGGGATTTTTTATTTACGGAGAGGAAAACATTGTTTAGGGGCTGGAGGGCTTTAGGGGTTTTAGGGGAAGCTTTGCGTTTATTGGATTTTAGGGGTTTTAGGAGTCTAGAGTCGAGACGTCAAGTTCCATTATAGTACGAATGCGTGGTGAACAGATTGTTTGAGGGTGTACTCGATATCTGCGGTGGTTGGATAAAGTTCTGTGTTGAGCGACCTGCATTCGATAAGTGTACTGGGCTTTATGTGTAGGACTGATATAGAGTGTAGGTTGTTTCGTTACACTGTATTTTTGAGGCGGAGTTGGGGTATTTAGGGGCTGAGGTTGAGCTGGAGATAGAGTCGTTTGAATAACGCTTGTTGCTGGGTTGGGTGTAATGTAACGGTCGAATATGGGGTGTTTGGCGTTATACTTAAGTATAAAGAGTAGGAAATGTGGTTTTCTGTGGCAAGGAAGAGAGTTGAAAGCAAAATGGAGAAAGAAGAATGGGTGTTTATTGTACCGGGTTGGAATCTAAAATCGTGCTTAAATGAGTGTTGTGGTTGACTTCCACCAAGCTGCAAGGCGTAGAATGTTGGGTACGGCAAAGTGGTTGTTGTGTGTTAACCAATCATGAAACATGGCGTCTATTTCAAGGTGGAGGGGTGAGGAATCTTGGGAGGATTGGGAAATGGAGTTGAACTTGGATTGCATGCGGCCGTCAAAGAGGTGGAGTGCAATTTCGGAGCGAGTTTTGGAGCATGTTCGCCACAAGACCCATGCCAGTTGATAGAGCGAAATGAAGATGCAGTGTCTTGTTCCAAAAGTGTGCGGTTGAGAATGAGTTTTGAGTCCCTTGCAGAATCCGAGATGGCAACGGTAGCAGGTTCCTTGAGGTGATTTATCGAACCTGCAGTTGCGCGATATATGGTGCGGCGAAAAGCATCTGAAGCATCGTTGACGGGAATGGGGGCATGCATGAGTGTCCGTCAAGTGCACTTGCGTTTTTTCGTGCAGCAAGCATGGCACACAGAGAGGGGCAAGTCGGCGGGAGAGCTCCTCGAAGTGTGACACGATTTGTTGCGGTGTTTTTCGTTCCAAGGTGTAAAAGAAGGTGGCAGAGTGCGACTGAGATTGAGAATGAGCGACAGTGGGCGATTGGGTCGCTGCGGATGGATGCGTGGTTGTCAGCAACGGCGATGGAGTGGAGGTGGGGGGTCGTGGTGGACGACTGGCGTGGGGTTTGGGGCTTTGTGTTGGGCCGCCGTTGGTGTTGGTGTTTTGGTTGTTTAAGGATGTTCTGTTTGATTGATTGGCACGGTTTTTTGGCGGCGTGGGCGTTTGTGGGGAAGCGCTGGGTGACGGTGAAATGGATTGGGCGTGCTGAGAGGCAGAAGGGGTAGCGGAAACGGAGCTTCGTTCCGGGGTGGGAGAGGGGGAGACAGCTGCGATGCTATTGCAAATATCGCAATTAAGAACCGAAGGAGAGAAGAGACAGATGCCTGGTTCTTTTCCGTCCATGTGGAAATAGAGGGCGTTCCTTCGACAAACAGATTTGCATTCGACCCAATGCTGCGCTTCCAACCAACGCTCCGTGGAAAGTGCTTGGTTGTATATGCGATTGGGCTCCTCAAACGCATTTGTGTTGGATGAGGACGAAGAAAGAGTTTCCGTAACGAGTTTGAAGTAGGGCTGGAAATAAATGGTGACGCAAGTGGATGGGTTTCCATCGCGGCCGGCCCTGCCGGCCTGTTGCGCGAGGTCGCAAAGACTCGCTACTCCACCAAAGTTGAAAACCAGGCGAACGTTGGGAACGTCGATGCCCGTACCAAAAGAAGAGGTGCAAACCATGAAGAGAATGTGGTTGGTTGTGGGTGCGCTGGAAGAAGGCGGAGAGTTCCAAAGGGTGTGAGCCCGGCGTTTACGAACATCGGAGAGACCAGAATGGTACAGGAGAACCGTGACAGTAGTGGATTGTTTAAGGGCACCAAAAGAAGAACGCGAAGCGGCGAGAGCTTCATGGACAGCTTCGGCAGCCGGGCGTGTTAACGAGAATATAAGAACGCGAGCTAGGGTTGTGTCAGCCGACGAGTGAAGCAATCGAGCCACATGCTCTTGCATGATTGAGACGCCCAGCTGAAGCAGGTATCCAAACACATCCTGAAAGTGGCCATGAGCGGCGCGAAAGCGTGTGGCACGCGAAGTGCTGGGGGCTGAGCTTAGCTGATACACGACAAAAGAAATGTTGTTTCTTGCAGTCGAAGAAGCGTACACATGCGCGTTCGGGATATGCAGCTGCGACAGAAGAAGGGGGCGGTCGCGCGGCGGCACTGTCGCGCTTAAAAGCACGCGAGGGATCTTTGTGGGAATATGGCCGAAGCAGTTGTGGAGGTTGGCCAAGCACGGGCGAAAGTGTTGCCATAAAAGAAATAAGTGACATTCATCGATGGCAATGCGGGCGAGGCGGTCGGCGGCGATCAGTCGCGTGGTGAACTCTGTAAAAGAAGGAAGAGAAAGTCTTTCAGCGGAAAAGATGTAAATGTCGGCAAAGGAGTGCGATCCGGGAGGGGTGGGTGTACGAGAAGCACGAAGGCCGAAGAGCTGAGCGCGCAGTTCGTATTCACTGAGCAAGGCTGTGAGAGGGGTGATGAGAACGGTGGAGTATTTGCCCTTTTCCATGAAGACGGGGAGCAGAAGAGATAGTGTTTTTCCAGATCCAGTCGGCTGGAGTAGTAGCATGTTGGACAGCCTGTTGTACACGGCCGCTGTGTTCACAAATTGTTGGTGGGACTTGAATAAAGCGGAGTCGTTGGAAAGTGCCTGTCTTAGTGCTCGGAGCATTTCTGATGTAATATGTTCGTAGGTCACAAGCGGTTGTTGTAAGAGAGAAGCTCCACCGCGCGGTATGGCGGCTGCCATAAAAGCAGGCGGATGTGGATTGAAAGGATGAGAGGCGGCCAGGTTTAGGTTGATTTGAGAATGGGGGATCGCAGAGCGGTCAGTGGGAGGGGACGGGGTTGGCTGCGATGTATGGATGGAGCGCTTTGGTTCAGGTGTAGGTAGAACTGTGTCAGTAACCGGACGTTTTCTGTGGTGTTGTTGTTGTTGTTGTTGTTGGGTGAGGGGAGCATTAAGAAGAAGACCGAGATACTGGTGCCATTTGCTGGACCACTCGCGATATTTGGAAAGTTGAGAGTGCTGCAAACCGGATATGTCATGTGGTGTACGAGCGTAAAGAAAAGCGGCGGTGTGCGCAGAGTGGCCCGCCTGGCCATGGGCAGTGGTCAATAGCTCTTCCAAGATGTGATCGGCTACAGAAGATGCGGTGACATTGGAAACTGTGTTGGTCATTCCCACGGTGAAGTTTCTATAGTCGTTGAAGGATATCGGGAAACCGCGTTTGCTCAAGTGAGAGCTGATTATCGAGCGGATGGTGTTTGCGGCATACGGAATTCCGCAGTTGGCGAACAGCATTTTCCAATGCATCTGGAAACAGTTTTCTCCGTGTAGGCAGCGGACGATATATGCTTCAAACGGACGTATCAGAGTCAAGTACATGAGCAGAAGACGGGATGTTTGGGCATCGGGAAAGCGAGCAATCGGAGTGGCGGCCCCTTTGCTGTTTCGCGTTTTCATGTACCGGCAAATGAGGACAGGCGATTTGTCGATGAGCATGAGACAACGTTGAAAGTGTTGGTCGTTGTGGATACGGTATGTCTCAATCTCTGTGCCGCGCGCAGGAGAGCCCGACGAAAGGTGTAGCGCAACCAACAGGCGTTCTTGGATTTTCTGTGCACATGAGAGCCACCTCGACAACGCATGCGTGAACATATCGGTGCCCAAAATGTCGGTTGTGGGCAGTTGTGTGCGGGGAAAGGTACCGTTTTGCTTGCGTTGCGGAAGAAACGGAGTGTGGTCGGTGTTGGAGTTGTGGGGCATGGAAGACGTGAGACAAGTGAAAACGAAAGCCATGTTTTGTTCGATAAATGGGCGGTTGTTGAGGTTGGTAAGGAAAGAAAAGCCTGGGCTTTTGTTGAAGGAGTCGTCCTGAAGTGAGTGTAGCGCGTTTGTGAAACCGGTTGGCAGAGCGTGGCCAAGAAGCAGGTCGTTGTGAAGAGTATGTTGTATTTCTTTGTGTAGAGTTAAAACCAAAGAGCCGACTTCTGAGAGGGCGAGGTGAGTGTCACGCACTATGCCGCAGGACGGGTGAACATCACAATTGTGGAAAGAAACGAACATTTCCTCGCGAGAGGATATGGACATTGCAAGCGTGAGTGTCTTTCTGACAAACGAAAGGGCGTTGTTGGAATCAGCGTCGATTGCCGCGTCGATGGTACGCATGCGTTCTTGAACGTGAACTGGGCGTTCGGAAGCAGGGGTGGCAGGTTGCAACAGGGGAGAAGATTTGGAGAGCACGTGCAGTTCGTGTATGGCGCAGGCACAGATGCCATATTGAAGAGCGGCGAGGAGGTGCGTCACATCTGAGGCGGCTGCAAAACGAAAGGAGGTATTGTTGGGGTCGTGAGAAATGACCGTGTCGTAAGGCTCAGGCGTGCGGTCAGACGGCAAGGGGGCAGCGATAGGCGGGTTGGGGTCGGTGCTTATCACGCTTGCGCAAGCAATGAAGTTGCGAACGGAGAGGAGATCCAAAGAGTGGTATGGCGCTAAAGATTGAAGCAAGAAGGGCTTGAGCGCGCTATGGACCGCTGGGCCATGTTGGGTTGGAGGAAAGGGAGCGGGGAGCTCACCAGAGGAAGACATGCGAATGGCATCCAACACGGAAGTAGTGTAGCAGTACATGAGGTCTGAGTCGGGTACGAGATGAGGGAGGTTTGCCCTTGTCCTGTGAGTAAACACAAGCAAACGGGAAATGTGTGAAGCGTAACGCTTGAGGGTTTCAGTGGAGACAGTTTTAAAAGCTGTGTCGGTGCGCTTGTTGAGGCGGTCCAAGAAAGCCAGGGAGGTCTTACTAACCAAAATGTTCACCTGAGAGAGGTAGTCGAAGATGTGGTGGGTGATGGTGCTTTCAGCGGATGTGGGCGTTGTGCCAGTTCTGGATAGTTGAGCCGCCACATCCAGATGAACATGAAGCGAGTGAAGAACGATGTCAAACTTGGAAAAGGTGATGAAAGAATTCTTCTCCGAGTGGTGACGAAGCAAAGGGTCTGATTGCGAACAAGGAGCGCCGGTGTTGAACTTTTGTAAAAAGTGGTTAATGTGTTGAAGCGGGGGCTCGATGCCTTTGGCAGTCGTTGCCACTGGACGATGGGGTGGTTGGAGACAAACAGGCTGCGCCGGGGGGGTATCAGGCCGTGCCGCAGGCGCCTGCGGAACCTGGAAAGTTTTGGACAAGCAGCCTATGGGTTGAGCATTGGTAACGGGGAATAAACGGCGACGAACGCCGCCGTACACTGTCTGCAAGGCAATACGGCCCGACGAGACGGTACGGTCAAGGTGTGGCTGGGCAACCGCAGGCGACATATTGTGGCATTCGATCAGATGCGCTTGCAAACGAACGGGGTCGAGGTAGCAGAATTTGCAGAGCGGGCACTGATAGCCATTGTGAATGGCAATGTGTGCCAGGGGCGTGAGGAACGTAGAGGGCCCGGACACAAATTGAGCGTTGTGTTGGGGGCGATACTTTTGCCACACGGGGGCAACGTTAGAGTTGTTGCGCAAGGTGTGCACCTCGTGCAGGATTGCCATTGACATGGGACTTGCAATTTCCAAAGGGATGGAGTGCTGTTTGCGCAAGTGATGTTGGATTGCGCGGGCAGACGGCAGCCCACACTGGCAGTTGACGCACAACGGAAAGAACCCAATAGAATGAATACCCATATTCACAATGGTACCGAGTGCCATGATAAAAGAGGAAGAATCGTCGGCTGCATTTGCGTCGGTAACGGGTAAGTCGGAATGGGGTTGAGCATGGGCGTCACGCGCCACGGGCGGAGGCGGTGGGGGGAGCAGGGGATTAGGGGGAGTGGGCGGTGAGATGTTCACCGCAGCCCTCGGTGGGCTGTGCACCGAAGAGGGGATGAACACGGGCAAGCCATGTTCGCCGGCGGAGGATAAGCTGTTTTGCGACATAACTGAACGTGTAAGAGAGAGAAGAAGACGCTTGGGAGGATTGTTTTTGAAGACGCAAAGAAAGACACACACAAACAAACACAATCGAGTTTGGGAGCATCAGCGAAATGGACGGGTTCACTGCCGATATAGCAGTATAAGTAGTAAATAGGTGGGGCGAGGGTAATTGGAGAAAGGCGGTTTGGTGTTTTGGGGGAGGGCGCGTGTGGCTGGCTTGAGCAAATGGCATACTGTACAAGGGAACCTTCACGATACTATTTGGTATTGCAGGTCATTCATTCCCGGTGTATGACTGTGGGGTTGTGGGGAGGAGTGTGTCACAATAAAGCTCATTGGCCTCCGCCCCATTGAGGAGAGTGATTTTGTGTAAGGGGCGTGGTTTCCGTGCAGGGGGGGAGCGGGAAGGGGAAAAAGGGCAGCACAGAGAAGAGATGGGGCTGCGCGGTGGTGGAGTCGGGTTGGGGGAGGGCAGAAGTTTTCAGGGTGGGTTCGGACTTGTGTGTAAATGGACGGAGGTTTAGAACGAGCTGGCGCGCGATCGGGTGCGCCAGCGGATGTTGTGCGGCAATGTGGCAACTTGTTGTGAAGCATGACGTTTTCAGAACGGCTAACTAGTGGCGGTGGTGGCGTATCGTACACACGTATTAGTTTGAGCACAAGCGGTGCTGCACCGCGGTTGAGCTCATATATGCATATGCGACATGTTTGACCGTTGATTTTGGAAAAATGGTGCTACATGTGACGTGGGTAGGAGGGGTGCTATGTGTTACAGTATGCGCACTGTGTAACGTTATGATGGTGTTTGGCAAAAGAAGTGAGATGTTGCGGGGCGTGGCAGTGGGGGCCGAAGAAGAAGGTTATAGGTTTTCTGTTTTTAAAACGAATGAAGGAAGAGAGTTTGCGCGTGGTTGTTCTTAGGAGAGAAGGTTTAGTTTTTAGTTGTGTTCTACTGAGAAAGAAAAGAAACAACTAATCTACAAGATCCACATGAAAGGTGTGTGTTTGTGGTTTTGGAACCCTGGGCCAATGAGCGTAGTCGTTTCCATAGTCTATTAGCACTTCTTCTTCTCGCTCGATGGTTCGGGTGGCTACTATTGTGATAAGGTGGTAGTCTTGGATTCCTGACTTTGAGTTTTTCAAAGTAGACGAAAGGCGCGCTACTACATTTGGTGTGCGAGGGTTGGGGAGTACCTTGTCCCGTAAGGCCTGAATGTCGAGGTCCTCTGGGCGGTATTGGGCATCATTGATGATTCCGCCAACACAGAACGGGGCAGGCGTGATCCACATGGAGTGGGTTCCACGGTCTCCCGGGGTGGGCAGTCTGACAAAGTCCGGACCTGTCACTCGGATTTCCATGGAAGTGGAGTTGAAGCGCTCCACGGTGACGGCGAGCAAACCGTTGGCATACGAAGACTGTGTGGCGGAGCGTTTGGAGAGGTCGTGGTAGACGAGAGTTCCATAAAAGTAGCACACGGTGTCGCCTTCATTAAACTGGCGTGCGGCAAAGACCCCGTCTCCCGCCAAGGGGTGTCGGATGTCGGACTTTTTGGTATACACTCCATGGGCATACCCTTCTATGGCAAGTAACGTAGCCGGATCAATCTGAGTGAGAAGGCCCTGTTTCTCTCGCGGCCATTCATGCACCGGTTTAGTGCGGCAAACGGCTGCAAACTCACGGTCTTTCCACAAGTTGCAGAGAAAGGAAGCGAGCGGCGCAGGAAAAATTTGGTACTGTGGCAGACCGGGAGGCGCGGTCCAAAGGTATTTCGATCGCAGGTCCGTGTTCGGTAGTGAGCGAACTAGGCGACTGAACTTGGCGATGAGATGGTGCGGCACTTCAATGTCGGTGCTGTTCTGTAAAACGGTTTTGATAAAGTGAACGACAGCATTGTGTTTTGCGTGAGCGTAACACACTGCGTCTTTCTCGCACCCCAAAAAGCGTCTGTGACCTGGGAGCTCCATGCACGCCAAAGCGGTGGAACCCGTTCCGGCAAATAAATCCACCACCATGTCGCCAGGCTGAGAATAGCGGCTTATGAGTTCCTTGAGTAGAGCACGACTCTTCTGCTCCGGGCGTACTTTTTCAGTGACGGCGTTGTGATTGTTGGTGACAGAATGCAGGCGATTCCAACGCAGGGTCTCGCCAGCGGCTAGTCCCGGCACGTTATCAATCACGTTCTTGTAAGCCGGGTAGCGAGAAGGAACGTAGTTGTAGTTGACGAGGTTTACGCGAGCCAGGTTTTCATCGTGAGTGAGCCCCGTTTTGATGCCGTGAATGGCGTACTCGGTGATGGGCAACGGCGACGTTCGCAGCCCGCGGTGGCTCCCAGTAGGATGGGAGGCGGCGCGGACGAAAACCAACGGCACAGGGTCCACCTTGAACAGCGCAGTATGGGACTCGGAAATGCTCTTGAAGCACGACAACCACGGCCTGAACTGGCGAATGGAGCAAAAGAGAATAAAGTGGCCGCCAGGGCACAACAGCTCGCCAATAACCTGCGCCGTGCGCTTCATATCGTCTTGGGAAATGGCGTCGTGGTTGCTGTTGTGGCGGCCAGCTAAGGACCGAATGTTGTAAGGCGGGTCGGTGAGGACCAGTTGCACTGCTCCGACTGGAGATGAGGCGGTAGTTCGTTTGATAATATCCACCTGTACGAATTCTTTGAAATCGACACCGTAGAGGCGAATATGCTTTTCCATTTCGTCCTCCGCCTCTTGTAGAGCGTTGAGAGTAGTAGTTTGGGTGAAGGAGTGCGGCGGGAGGACGCGAGTTTCGTTGACGTTGTAGGGAAGATTTGGGGGTTGGGGAGGAGGTGAGGGACCAGCGGCGTTGGCGCGTTCCGACGACGACGGTAGTGGCGCTCCTGGATCAGGCGGAAGTTGCTGCTGTGACTCGTTCATAATGATGTCCACCAACTCGGCTTCTTTTTTGGCTATCTCCACGACCGGGTTGAGGGGTTGGCCTGGAATAGGACCGACCATGGCCATTCGAATCGGGGTCCAAAGTGGCAGACCGAACGTCGTGAAGCGGTGAGGGTACACGTCGACGGTCGAGTTATACTCGAATTGCGTCAAAGATTGCCAGCGAGCGGTTTCATCCATTTCGTATAGGAAGTCGTTGAAAAGCAGGCGGTGAAGGTCGTTCAAAAATTCGGAAGCTAGCACGCGTAGATTGCGGTCAACCTCGTCGGTGTGGGACCAGGCGACGCTGTCCACTTCAGATTGGACTTTGGAAGGCTGTGCGTTCTTGGCAAATGTGGTAGTTTGCGATAAAGGGGCGTAGCCTTCGCCGCGGCGTTCGAGAGCGTGGTAGGTTAGGGTGTTGCTGTCGAACAAGATGTACGGAGCGAGCATGTGCTCCAGTGAGTCATACCCAAGATGGCGGCAGAACACATTCCAAGAGGTCACAAGCTTGTGCACGACAAATGAAATTCGCTCGCACGTTTCGTGCTTAAAGTTTTGCAACGAAGGCAACATAGAGGTCGCGGTTGCAACGCCGGTATTGAGGCGTTGTTTCTTGGTCTGGCGCGATTTGAGTTTCTCGCGTTTGAGAGTGTAGATCATCGACAGATACAAAACCATTTCAAAACGAGATGCCTCAACGGTAGTGGAGAATCGTGAGCGACTGTCCTTGGAAGTTTGCGACTGTGGAGGCAGAATGCGCGATTTGAGGAAGGACGACAAGAGAGCCGTTTTCGGAATGAGCAAGTCGACTTGACGGCTGGGGCGGCGGCGATTTGTAGGCGCATTGGAAGAACGAGCACTTGCACGGGTGGTACCATTACCAGCAGCAGAAGACGGTTGCTGCTCAGAAGTATTGCTTGAAGCTTGGATTTGGAGGTAGAGCTGGTACAAGTCCCTGAGACGCCG
Organism: Agarophyton chilense; assembly: GCA_030374765.1. Taxonomy (NCBI): domain Eukaryota; phylum Rhodophyta; class Florideophyceae; order Gracilariales; family Gracilariaceae; genus Agarophyton; species Agarophyton chilense. Next base: position 12,156 of record JARGXX010000095.1, on the reverse strand, counting down.
GTCGTTGCTACCATCGTCGAGGTCCACACATCTGGCCATGAGGTACACCTGAGAAAAGTAGTTGTTTTTGAGGAGGCTGTGTTGTATCTCCGTGTTGGTGTACTTGCCGTGCTTTTCAGATGGCACGACCAAGGAGCAAACTTCCTCTGCAGCTGGCACAGAGCCTCGGTTCTGAACTGCGAAGTAGACCAAGTCCAGGTACTGGAGCGCGCGGGCGTTGGGATCATCGGGGCGCATGCGGGCGTACGCGTCGCGCAGCGGCAAGAACAAACCAATGAGACCTTCGGTGGTGACCATCTTGTAAGACGGAACTTGGAGAGATATTCGAAGTGTCGGTGGAGAAGGCTGGGGGCGGAGATAGAGAGATAGAAGGGGGGGTGATTGAACGAAGAGAGACTTGTTCTTTTGAAGGGGAATTCGGGGGCTGAAGTTGTGCAAGGGCGTCTTGATTGAAGGGGTCGTGGGGTTTAGGGGTTCAAAGAGCGGGGCCGTGTAGGGGTTTGCGCAATGGTGAGGTCTTGGGCTTTAGCGGGTGCGTGTACGTCAAAGCCGTTCTTGATCGTAACTCGATACCGCAGCGGGCGCAAGAATCCAAAACAAGCAACACCGCTGAAACAACGACAAAGTTTCGAAAGGCGAACGTTGCCAAGCGGAGAGGACTGCAGAAGAGCGATAGCCGACAGCTCAAATACGGTCGGGGTCGGTTAACGTGAGATGCAGTTTGAGGGAGCAAAAGGGGGATTGCCTGCAGGCAATAAATTTCAACTGCGAATTACGGCTCATAATTTGCACCCCGATTGTTGATTTGCATTATTATTTCGCACTTTCGGGGTGCAAATTATGAGCCGTAATTCGCAGTTGACCAAAAGTGCCCGCAGGCAATTTCACTCAATGTGAGCAAACTCGTTTCTCTTCTACCAGGCGCCGTACCAAGGCCATAGACGCTCTATAGAGCCGATTCCAATGCCTGTGTCTCCCTCTAACGGCTTTATACCGGCGGTAACGAAGGTTATTGAACCGGTTGGGGCTGAACGTCTTTTCTAGCGGCGCCCAACCTTAGACTACCACAGGCGAATACTGTCGAATGTGAAAGGTGAACGAGCTTGCGTAAAGGGTGCCGACAGACATGTTTGTGGAAAGACATGTTTTGGTGCACTTCCGAGAATTAGTAGCATCTGTATAGAAAGGAGAGTGGTGAGAAAGTTTGGTTTTTTAGAGTACTTGGTTGAAATTGAAAAGTTGAATGTACATGAGTTGTGACACGGTGCAGTGGAGAAGAAGCGCTGTGGGCGAGTGAAGGGGTTTAGTGAAACATCATTAGGCTTTCGGTTTTGCAATGACGCTTGATATGGGTCTACAGAGGCGTATGCGAGAGGCGAGGGGTGTGGTGAGAGTTTAGGAGTGTGGCGCAAATGTAGGGAGAGGCGTGTGGGCGAAGGCGAAAAACGGGGTGTTGGGGGCCCAGGGGGGTGTTTTTGGATGTGGGCAGACGTAGTCAAAAAGGGGGATTGGGATTGCCTGCAGGCAATAAATTTCAACTGCGAATTACGGCTCATAATTTGCACCCCGATTGTTGATTTGCATTATTATTTCGCACTTTCGGGGTGCAAATTATGAGCCGTAATTCGCAGTTGACCAAAAGTGCCCGCAGGCAATTTCACTCAATGTGAGCAAACTCGTTTCCCTTCTACCAGGCGCCGTACCAAGGCCATAGCTGCTGTATAGAGCCGATTCCCATGCCTGTGTCTCCCTCTCATGGCTTCATACCGGCGGTAACGACGGTTATTGAACCGGTTGGGGCTGAACGTCTTTTCTAGCGTCGCCCAACCTTAGACTATCACAGGCGAATACTGTCGAATGTGAAAGGTGAACGAGCTCGCGTAAAGGGTGCCGACAGACATGTTTGTGGAAAGACATGTTATGGTGCACTTCCGAGAAGTAGTAGCATATGTATAAAGAGGAGAGTGGTGAAAAGTTTGGTGTTTTAGAGTACTTGGTTGAAATTGAAAAGTTGAATGTAAATTAGGTGTGACACGGTGCAGTGGAGAAGAAGCGCTGTGCCCGAGTGAAGGGGTTTAGTGAAACATCATTAGGCTTTCGGTTTTGCAATGACGCTTGATATGGGTCTACAGAGGCGTATGCGAGAGGCGAGGGGTGTGGTGAGAGTTTAGGAGTGTGGCGCAAATGTAGGGAGAGGCGTGTGGGCGAAGGCGAAAAACGGGGTGTTGGGGGCCCAGGGGGGTGTTTTTGGATGTGGGCAGACGTAGTCAAAAAGGGGGATTGGGATTGCCTGCAGGCAATAAATTTCAACTGCGAATTACGGCTCATAATTTGCACCCCGATTGTTGATTTGCATTATTATTTCGCACTTTCGGGGTGCAAATTATGAGCCGTAATTCGCAGTTGACCAAAAGTGCCCGCAGGCAATTTCACTCAATGTGAGCAAACTCGTTTCCCTTCTACCAGGCGCCGTACCAAGGCCATAGCTGCTGTATAGAGCCGATTCCCATGCCTGTGTCTCCCTCTCACGGCTTTATACCGGCGGTAACGACGGTTATTGAACCGGTTGGGGCTGAACGTCTTTTCTAGCGGCGCCCAACCTTAGACTACCACAGGCGAATACTGTCGAATGTGAAAGGTGAACGAGCTCGCGTAAACGGTGTCGACAGACATGTTTGTGGAAAGACATGTTTTGGTGCACTTCCGAGAAGTAGTAGCATATGTATAAAGAGGAGAGTGGTGAGAAAGTTTGGTGTTTTACAGTACTTGGTTGAAATTGAAAAGTTGAATGTAAATTAGGTGTGACACGGTGCAGTGGAGAAGAAGCGCTGTGCCCGAGTGAAGGGGTTTAGTGAAACATCATTAGGCTTTCGGTTTTGCAATGACGCTTGATATGGGTCTACAGAGGCGTATGCGAGAGACGAGGGGTGTGGTGAGAGTTTAGGAGTGTGGCGCAAATGTAGGGAGAGGCGTGTGGGCGAAGGCGAAAAACGGGGTGTTGGGGGCCCAGGGGGGTGTTTTTGGATGTGGGCAGACGTAGTCAAAAAGGGGGATTGGGATTGCCTGCAGGCAATAAATTTCAACTGCGAATTACGGCTCATAATTTGCACCCCGATTGTTGATTTGCATTATTATTTCGCACTTTCGGGGTGCAAATTATGAGCCGTAATTCGCAGTTGACCAAAAGTGCCCGCAGGCAATTTCACTCAATGTGAGCAAACTCGTTTCCCTTCTACCAGGCGCCGTACCAAGGCCGTAGACGCTGTATAGAGCCGATTCCCATGCCTGTGTCTCCCTCTCACGGCTTTATACCGGCGGTAACGACGGTTATTGAACCGGTTGGGGCTGAACGTCTTTTCTAGCGGCGCCCAACCTTAGACTACCACAGGCGAATACTGTCGAATGTGAATGGTGAACGAGCTCGCGTAAAGGGTGCCGACAGACATGTTTGTGGAAAGACATGTTTTGGTGCACTTCCGAGAATTAGTAGCATCTGTATAGAAAGGAGAGTGGTGAGAAAGTTTGGTTTTTTAGAGTACTTGGTTGAAATTGAAAAGTTGAATGTACATGAGTTGTGACACGGTGCAGTGAAGAAGAAGCGTTGTGGGCGAGTGAAGGTGTTTAGTGAAACATCATTAGGCTTTCGGTTTTGCAATGACGCTTGATATGGGTTTAAGCAGGCGTATGCGAGATATGAGGGGTGTGGTGAGAGTTTACGAGTGTGGCGCAAATGTAGGGAGGGGCGTGTGGGCGAAGGCGAAAAACGGGGTGTTGGGGGCCCAGGGGGGTGTTTTTGGATGTGGGCAGACGTAGTCAAAAAGAGCGATTGGGATTGCCTGCAGGCAATAAATTTCAACTGCGAATTACGGCTCATAATTTGCACCCCGATTGTTGATTTGCATTATTATTTCGCACTTTCGGGGTGCAAATTATGAGCCGTAATTCGCAGTTGACCAAAAGTGCCCGCAGGCAATTTGCCACACACAACCCCCCTAAAACTTATAAAATTTGGTGTCTGTGCAGCGGTTTTTTTGGAACGGATCGCGATTGCTGTGACGCGTGTCACGCGTCGTTGGGGTTCAGGTTGCCACTACACAACCACTAGGAGCCCTTTTTAGTTTTTCGCGGAAAGGACGGAGTCGAAGTACACCCGTTTACACCCGTTTTCCCCGCCGTCACATTCCTTCCCTTTCCCGAACTGCAGCCTCTGTCTTGTTTTGTAAACGGATCAAGCGGGCGCCATCAAAGTTCGCATCAAGTCTGCACTTTTACTTGAATCATCTCCCCGCGGGCCTGAGTTTCGGATCTGCCGTATTTGGCTTTGTGTTCCGCCTTCATTCGCCCGTGTCATAGTTTTTTGTTGTCACGCTCTTCTGCGCGCATCTCCCCGGTTCATATTGTGTGTATTGCAATGCCATCGCGTGGAAAACATCAACACATGAAAGCAGCCGACGTCGTGTTTCTTTTGGCGAAAGGCGAAGGGGGAAACCGCCGGCGCGTCGGAACGGCTGTGTTGATGCCTGGTAGGAAGGAGGGGGAATTGTCCAGGGATATGCATGGATCTAGCCTAAAGAGCTTTGAGGCGGAAGGTGAGGATTTGGTGAAAGTTCGCAGTGTTAAGATCCTGCCGGGGTTTGACGACATTAGGTACCCGTACCGATTTGGTGGTGTGGAAGAACCGCCTGCAACACTGGGTGGGGTGTTACCGAATTCTTTTTATTCGTGGGACCTCGGTATGATGGAGGCGATGGAAACAACAGGGGAGGTGGTTGAGGTGGATTCAGATGAATCCGCTGATGCGGTCGGAAAGAGGAGGAGAAAGTCCCCACCCCCGTCGAAGGGTACTCCCGACGTACAACGGCGTCCACCTACGACGCCCCGAACGGGAAGTCGTAAGACGAGGTCCCAGAGCCGCCAAGGGCGCGCATCGCAGCGCTCGAATGCATCTGGTTCGACTGCAACTGGTGCTGGGGCAACTGTTGCCACCGTTTCTCCTGGTACAATTCGACGCACTGGGCGACCTCGTCTGAGGTCTCAACCAACGCCGCGCAGGGGCACATCCGTTTCACGCGCAGTAACGCCACGCCCTCGTACGCCACCGGGCGGAACGATTGAAGTGGGTACTTCGGCCGCCAAGGCAATGGAGGTGGATGAGGACGTCATTTTCACGGGTATGAGGTCGGGCCCGTCGAACACCCGGTCATTGTCACAAGCGATGGAGCCTCCGAAACAGGCTGTTGCGATCCCCACCGATAGCAAGATTGAGCTGAACCACTATAGGCAGGTGAATGCTACGGTGGATATCGGCAGAATTCGCTACGGGGAGCATCAAGTGCGGGCATTGAATGGGCAGCACAGGGAGAATTTGAAGGTTATGATGGAGCAGCAAGGTGTTTTGGGAGCGGTTGGGCGGGTCAGCGTTGCAATCGTGCTCGGCGGCAGATCAGTGGATGAGGTTCTTCAAGGCAATTCAATTACCTGTGAGTGTCTGTTGGTGGATGGGCTTCATCGTTTGGTGGTGTACCAAGACCTGAGGAACACGTCCCAGAGGTGGAAAAGCATGACCCAAGTGCTGGACGTCGTTCTGTGGTTGCGACCGGACGGGAAGGACCTCACAAGGAAGGAGCGGTTGAGCATCGGTTGTAAGCTGAACATCATGGCAAGCAACGTGTTGGCGATGTCGTTTGCAGACCGCGTGCACACCACCGTGTCGTTCATAATGGCGTCAGTGTTGGATGACAAAGTGAAGGTCAAGTCACTGACGTCATATGCGGTGGCAGTAGCGATGCAAGAGTTTATGCTACTCGGCACATTGGAAACGACGCAACTTCGGCGCTACGCCGACATTGCCCTTGCTCTTGTAAGGAGCCCGGAGTTGCTGAGCAACTTTGAGAAGGTGTGCAAAGAGGCGCCGAAGTTGGGTCTGTCGCATTTGTCGGACGACCGGTTGTACACACTCGATGAAGGCGGTTTTTTGTTTTGCGTGGAGTGTGTGAAGGCTTTACTGGGTACCCGCGGGGGTTTCGAAGGGGGGAGAAGGGGCCGGTTCGAGGATATGCGGTATTACTTTTTCAAGTTTGCGCTGCAGGTGTACTTCTTTTGCCGACAAGTGGCAGAGAAGAAGGACGTGACGGTTGCCGCCGTGCTCGACACCCAAATGAGCATTGGCGGAGTGGAAACGTCCACCGTGCGGAACTTCCTCGTCATGATTGTGTCGAAGATGGAGAACTCCGGGAGCGACCGGCAGTGGGAAAGGAAGCTGGAGCGCAAAATGAAGGAAGTAACGGACAGGATGGAGGGGTTGTTTGAAGTAGGGAGTGAGGAGAGGAGTAGGGAAAGGGTCTCCAGCGAGCCCTCGGGGCAGCATCAAAGTCGGAGCGCTCCGGGACGGGCGAAGGTGAAGACTGTGGCGCCGTCGCCGGAGGTGGCTGTGTTGGACTTGGACGACGACATGAACTACAACGAGTCGCGTCCAAGGGTGAGCACGCGTAAGGGGAAAGGAAAAAGAACTGTTCCAAGGGTGGAAGAGGTGCCGGTTGGGCGTGCAAGGGGTGTGAAGCGAAAAGCTCCTGACACGAGACTGTCTCCACCCAGTCGCCGGTCGAAGAGAACCCAACTGGCACAGGAAAGGGAGTTGTTGCAGCGGATGAAGCAGTTGCGGAGAGATACTCTGTTTGAACTGTTGGGGAACCTGGGAATCCGCGCCGAGAACTTCTCAGACGGCGAGGGTAATGAGGCATTCGTGACGGACGATGCAGTGGGTGAAGGTGTGCAGCAGGGTGGGGAGGGGTCGATGAGAGATGCTGACATTGAGCGCCCATTTGACGACTCTAACCCTCCCGATGGACCGCCGCAATGGATGAGGCTGCCAGAAACTTACAAAGGGGCTTCATCGCCGGCATGGTGTAATTGGGCAAATGTGCCGCCGAGCATGTTGCCAAAGGATGTTAACGTGATTGAACACGTGCATCCTTGGCTGGACACCATCCATATGGCGTCCAAGCACCGAGCTGAATGCCTGACGGCGGAAGAGCTGAAGCTGGTCCACCATCTGGTGTTTTGGCACGCCGCGAAGGAGAAGCATGCGGCGCTAGAATCTACCAAGGTTCCGGTGTTTGGACAAGTGCTACCGACGAGCGGCAATCCGAAAAGTGAAGAGGAGCGCCTGTGGATGGCAGCGATGGAGCGGGATGAGTTGGCGTTGGAGTTCTTCGGTGAAAAGCGCAGGGAGCTGCAACACCAAGGGTTCTGCATTTTGGAATCGTTTGCAACCGATGAGGGTGCGCCGAAATGTTTGAATGGTGGGGATGTGTCTGGGAAAATGCTGCAATGGTTTGAAGACAACTTCAAGCAGCAGCCCGACTTGCGGATTGAATCGAACCGCATAAGATGGAACCCGATTATCAACGCCGGATCGGCGGTGGATGGGAAGGATCGGAATGTAGGAGTTGGAAGGTTTATGACGACCCGAGCCGGGATGGTGGATGCAGTAGAACGCGACCCGCAATTGGAGTGGCTTGTTCGGCGTCGGGCATTGTTGGATGCGCGGCTGGGCCAGATCTTGTGTGCGTTGCGATTGAACAACAACCTCAGCAACAGCATCAAGATGCATGGGCCGGTGACAGGAGGCAGAGTTTTGTGCACGAGCTTGGAATGCCGGCGGCAAGCTCTTCACACCGACTTTCGAGGGCTGACGCACGAAGAAAGGGAGGCCGGAGGGAACCCGGGGTACTTTATGATGGTTTCTGGGCAGTTTTCGTTCCCCATATGGGTGTGCGAAGATTCGCACCGCACGGTATTCGGAAGCTTGCAGCGCCTGAAGCAGCTTTCGAAGAGCATGGAGGTGAAAAAGTTGCGAGTGCCACCGTTCTCTGTTTTCATTGGCAGGGGAGACGTGTTCCACGCTGGAGCTTCTTACGAAGACGGGTACATGGAGCGTGAGCTGGTCCGCTACCACATGTACATGGTGCCTGACGGATATCAGCTCCCTGATGCAGTTCACCGGCAACAGGGATTCACTCCGCGGTTTGTGTCCAATGATGACGTGGACCTACAAGCCGAAGAGGAATATGAAGGACTGGGGGAACAAGGGACCAAGAATAACTCCGGAGAGGACGATGCGCAGTCGCCGATAGAAGCAGACGAGATAGAAGCGATGGAGGTGGCCAACGACGAATCGGATTTAGACGCGGAGATTTTGCAATTGGTGGGAGGGGACAACAACGGCTATGCAGGGGCTGATAGCGATGGCATTCATGAGTCTGACTGGGTCGTCAGTGATGAATCTGAAGCCAATAACGCATGATGCACCGATGCGGTCTGTTGGAACAGTAGCATATCTAGATACCTTGGAATAAAGTACTCGTTTCTATCCTCAAAACCTAACCTTTCATCGTGCTTCTTCCTCTACTTGTACTAGTAATTCTGGTAGTACAAGTATATGTGCTACTAAAACTATTGGTAATCAGCATAAGTAAGAGGTAGTAACACACATAGTACTACATCAGTGGTTGTTTTAGTCATACGTAGAACATTTTCTGAATACGGTATTCCAAGTAGATTTGGCGCTTGCAACGGCGCCACTGTATGCAGTATAAAACCGTACGATGAGTACACGCGATTGCAACGGGGGGGGACCAGTCAAGGAGGCGGTTTTGTGTTGTGAGGAATATAGAAGTGTTACGAAATGGGGCCATTTGACGATTGCAGGCGTAAATGTGGTTTTCAAAAAGGTATCTTATATCGAAAGTTACCCGTACTTTTCCGTGATGATTGTATTTAACGGTAAAGACATCACAGCGTACACGCGTATTGAGGTAAGTCGACGTACTGCAGCTCTGCGTAAAAGTAATGCAAGCACGTGCGTGCATATGTAAAGTAACGGCCACTTGAATGCGCGGTGGCACCCTAGCGCGTGATGTTTACCATGTGCTGTGAAGGCTATGTGTTTTAGAATACTTGGTTGAAGACGTAATATGGCGTGTGGGGGGCCCAGGGGGGTGTTTTAGGATGTGGGCAGACGTAGTCAAAAAGGGGGATTGGGATTGCCTGCAGGCAATAAATTTCAACTGCGAATTACGGCTCATAATTTGCACCCCGATTGTTGATTTGCATTATTATTTCGCACTTTCGGGGTGCAAATTATGAGCCGTAATTCGCAGTTGACCAAAAGTGCCCGCAGGCAATTTCACTCAATGTGAGCAAACTCGTTTCCCTTCTACCAGGCGCCGTACCAAGGCCATAGCTGCTGTATAGAGCCGATTCCCATGCCTGTGTCTCCCTCTAACGGCTTTATACCGGCGGTAACGACGGTTATTGAACCGGTTGGGGCTGAACGTCTTTTCTAGCGGCGCCCAACCTTAGACTACCACAGGCGAATACTGTCGAATGTGAAAGGTGAACGAGCTCGCGTAAACGGTGTCGACAGACATGTTTGTGGAAAGACATGTTATGGTGCACTTCCGAGAAGTAGTAGCATATGTATAAAGAGGAGAGTGGTGAAAAGGTTTGGTGTTTTAGAGTACTTGGTTGAAATTGAAAAGTTGAATGTATATTAGGTGTGACACGGTGCAGTGGAGAAGAAGCGCTGTGCCCGAGTGAAGGGGTTTAGTGAAACATCATTAGGCTTTCGGTTTTGCAATGGGGCTTGAAATGGGTCTACAGAGGCGTATGCGAGAGACGAGGGGTGTGGTGAGAGTTTAGGAGTGTGGCGCAAATGTAGGGAGAGGCGTGTGGGCGAAGGCGAAAAACGGGGTGTTGGGGGCCCAGGGGGGTGTTTTTGGATGTGGGCAGACGTAGTCAAAAAGAGCGATTGGGATTGCCTGCAGGCAATAAATTTCAACTGCGAATTACGGCTCATAATTTGCACCCCGATTGTTGATTTGCATTATTATTTCGCACTTTCGGGGTGCAAATTATGAGCCGTAATTCGCAGTTGACCAAAAGTGCCCGCAGGCAATTTCACTCAATGTGAGCAAACTCGTTTCCCTCCTACCAGGCGCCGTACCATGGCCATAGCTGCTGTAGGGGTTTTAGGGGTTTAGGGGTTTTAGGGGTTTAGGGGTTTTAGGGGTTTTAGGGGTTTTAGGGGTTTAGGGGTTTTAGGGGTTTAGGGGTTTAGGGGTTTAGGGGTTTAGGGTTTAGGGGTTTAGGGGTTTTAGGGGTTTTAGGGGTTTAGGGGTTTTAGGGTTTTAGGGGTTTAGGGGTTTAGGGGTTTTAGGGGTTTTAGGGGTTTTAGGGGTTTAGGGGTTTAGGGGTTTAGGGCTTTAGGGGTTTAGGGGTTTAGGGGTTTTAGGGGTTTAGGGGTTTTTAGGGGTTTTAGGGGTTTAGGGGTTTTAGGGGTTTAGGGGTTTAGGGGTTTTAGGGGTTTAGGGGTTTAGGGCGTTTTAGGGGTTTTAGGGGTTTAGGGGTTTAGGGGTTTAGGGGTTTTAGGGCTTTAGGGGTTTTAGGGGTTTAGGGGTTTAGGGGTTTAGGGGTTTAGGGGTTTAGGGGTTTTAGGGGTTTTAGGGGTTTAGGGGTTTAGGGGTTTAGGGGTTTTAGGGGTTTAGGGGTTTAGGGGTTTAGGGGTTTAGGGGTTTAGGGGTTTAGGGGTTTAGGGCTTAGGGGTTTAGGGGTTTAGGGGTTTAGGGGTTTAGGGGTTTAGGGGTTTAGGGGTTTAGGGGTTTAGGGGTTTAGGGGTTTTAGGGGTTTAGGGGTTTAGGGGTTTAGGGGTTTAGGGGTTTTAGGGGTTTTAGGGGTTTAGGGGTTTAGGGGTTTAGGGGTTTTAGGGGTTTAGGGCGTTTTAGGGGTTTAGGGGTTTAGGGGTTTAGGGGTTTAGGGGTTTAGGGGTTTTAGGGGTTTTAGGGGTTTAGGGCTTTAGGGGTTTAGGGGTTTTAGGGGTTTAGGGGTTTAGGGGTTTTAGGGGTTTAGGGCGTTTAGGGGTTTAGGGGTTTAGGGGGAGTAGGGGTTTAGGGGTTTAGGGGTTTTAGGGCTTTAGGGCGTTTAGGGCGTTTTAGGGCTTTAGGGGTTTAGGGGTTTAGGGGTTTAGGGGTTTAGGGGTTTAGGGGTTTTAGGGGTTTAGGGGTTTAGGGGTTTAGGGGTTTAGGGGTTTTAGGGGTTTAGGGGTTTAGGGGTTTTAGGGGTTTAGGGCTTAGGGGGTTTTAGGGGTTTTAGGGGTTTAGGGGTTTAGGGCGTTTAGGGGTTTTAGGGGTTTTAGGGGTTTTAGGGGTTTAGGGCGCGGGGTTTAGGGGTTTAGGGCGTTTTAGGGGTTTAGGGGTTTAGGGGTTTTAGGGGTTTTAGGGGTTTAGGGGTTTTAGGGGTTTTAGGGGTTTTAGGGCGTAGGGGTTTTAGGGGTTTAGGGGTTTAGGGGTTTAAGGGGTTTAGGGGTTTAGGGGTTTAGGGGTTTAGGGGTTTAGGGGTTTTAGGGCGTTTAGGGGTTTTAGGGGTTTTAGGGGTTTAGGGGTTTTAGGGCTTTAGGGGTTTAGGGGTTTTAGGGGTTTTAGGGGTTTAGGGGTTTTAGGGTTTAGGGGTTTTAGGGGTTTTAGGGGTTTAGGGGTTTTTAGGGGTTTAGGGGTTTTAGGGGTTTAGGGGTTTTAGGGGTTTAGGGGTTTAGGGCGTTTAGGGGTTTAGGGGTTTAGGGGTTTTAGGGGTTTAGGGGTTTAGGGGTTTAGGGGTTTAGGGGTTTTAGGGGTTTAGGGGTTTAGGGGTTTTAGGGGTTTTAGGGGTTTTAGGGGTTTAGGGGTTTTAGGGCGTTTTAGGGCGTTTTAGGGTTTAGGGGTTTAGGGCGTTTTAGGGGTTTTAGGGGTTTAGGGGTTTTAGGGGTTTTAGGGGTTAGGGGTTTAGGGGTTTTAGGGGTTTAGGGGTTTTTAGGGGTTTTTAGGGGTTTAGGGGGTTTTAGGGGTTTTAGGGGTTTAGGGGTTTAGGGGGTTTTAGGGTTTTAGGGGTTTAGGGGTTTAGGGGTTTAGGGGTTTAAGGGTTTTAGGGGTTTTAGGGGTTTAGGGGTTTAGGGGTTTTAGGGCTTTAGGGGTTTTAGGGGGTTTAGGGTTTTAGGGGTTTTAGGGGTTTTAGGGGTTTTAGGGGTTTAGGGGTAGGGGTTTAGGGGTTTAGGGGTTTTAGGGTTTTAGGGGTTTTTTATTAGTTTTTTAGGGGTTTTAGGGTTTTAGGGGTTTTTAGGGGTTT